>CM062807.1:1211058554-1212331285 GCA_031772625.1 Pinus tabuliformis | reverse complement strand
TGAGCTATTGGCCTTTCTAGCTCGTTAAAGTAAGGGGAAGCGCCTTCCCTCCTGTATTTTAATCTTTTTGGACCTGAGGGATTATCCCACAAAAGGATCAAGTGCTTGTCTTTTTCGGCTCGCTAAAGCGATAAAAAAGTTATCCCTTTCGTATTATTTTATACTTTTTCAGACTTAAGGGATTATGCTACGTAAAAGGATTGCTGGAATTTCCTTTTCATCCCTTTTCAAACTCTCTAAAAAGGACCGAGTTGTCTTTGTATTAATTCTTTAAAATTTTTGCAATAAACTTGTCCATCAGACAAGGGAATGAGTCTCTCACTGTCGGCTTTAGGCTCGCTAAAACATAGCGATAGGTTTTCCCAAAGGGAAAATTATAGAACAAGCATATGTTATCCTCCTCAAGCTTGACAAAAATAAAGAGGTACTGGTCAGCAATGACTGGGGAAAAAAGGGAAGAAAACTTGAAGAATTTTATTGGTAGCAGGTCACTCTTGAACATGACACTTTCACTCCATCACCATGATTGAGTCAGGTTGGGTTATTCCATTCACTGGTCATATCACCATTGGTCCTCCGTACCATCCATCTATTGGGGTTAACACTACCAATCCATCTCAATGTCATTGACATGTTCAAGAGAAGTCGTTAGAGAATTCACCATCCAACTAATGCCTCATCCACTGCAATACCTTCACCCTCCACTTTTCATGACCGCCATTCCTGAACCTTGTATCATCAGATCGTTTTCACCCCTAGAAAATCATTTGCTTTGTTTCGTGTCATAGATGTGGGATACATCAAAGCCCTCCTACGACAGAGTCACTTCATGTCTACATCAGCTCATTATCCAAGAAGTTGACTTAGAAACAACCCTTTCAGTACTTTGAAGCTTGCATGCCTTAATGGCAAGTTTTTCACTTCTGGCGACAGGTTTACATCAATGGCCTTCGACCGAATGATTTTGCATGGTGTTTGACATCGACTCATATATTCACACCACGTGAATTGTACTGTAGTACCTTGAGGGTCATTATCATTATCGGTGATTCCTTCGGCGCCTGTTAACAGCTGACATCATTGGCTGGTAATCAAGTGATGTCTTTCCATGTTTGACTTCAGAACATCTTTTCACATGGATCCACTTGTACATTGAGCGAAGATTGAACGAGTTTGAAGACCCTGGATCTAGTTTCATCCATCCGGGCTGCGATATATTTAGGAAAATAAAGGCATCAAATTTACACAGAAGCTACACAGATGATCATCCAAGCTAAAGGATGATGACTCTACATATAAAGAATCACTAGTCTGCAACAACAGACGATTATCTGTTCTATGTACATGAAGATGAATTTATAAATCTGAGCATGGGAATGCCCGCCTCAGCTAGATCATGAAAGAAAATATGATGATGATGTTTTGTACTGTGTCTTATACAGGTCACCTTCCAGTTCGAATACCTTGAATCCTCATGATAAAGAATTTCACCCGACATCAAAAGATTTACGACCTCATGCTTTAGGGGGCAACTGTTATAGACATATTTGGGCACTTCAACCCCAATCACATATGTTGATAAACCAAGGGCTCTTTAACCCATAAAAGTGTTGCTTCATACCCTAAAGGATCATGGTCAATTGATTACATCATTTCCCAGAAGTTCCACCTGAAAAACCACTCAGAACTGGCCAAAACTGGACCATACTGACTGCTCCATGGTCAAGCTGTGACGCATACTGGCTACTACACTAGCCGGGTGTGATGCATATGGAAAGATCCTTCTATGGGGTGCGATGAGTGAGAATGGACAAATAGCAGAGACAGTTTGCTAAGTGGATGCTCATAAAATCTTCTAGAAACTTCTCCTGTGGCACTTGCCTCTCTAAATTCGCCCAGGGATGAGTAAGAGATCAATGAAATCTCCAAGTGCAACCAAGAACTATCAGTGGAATGAAACTAATCAAAAACCCAGAGCTAACTCACCCCCTTGCAAGAAATCTATAAATGGATCCCTCATCTGAGAGATCTAGAGGCTGGAATTTTGTAATTTGTAAGGAAGTGCTATTGGTTTATCTTTGAGAAGAGGCATTGTATTGTTGGGTGATCTTGCTTTTCATGAGGTGAAGAGGGCTTTGATGCTGGATCAGACAGCTGGGTTGTAATCCTCTCTTCTACTACTATTAATAAAATTCTTTGAGTTTTCCTCCATATAATCGTGTATTTGTGAACCTTGTTATTTGTGAATGCAATTGTATGGTCAATGTATTTCTAATTCTGCATTGTTTATGATATTATAGATCGAGATGCTTTGATGGTGTTTTGTTACTTTGACTCTACAGGTATTCTCTAAAGCGGGACAAGTAGGAGAGGAGTTGCAAGCTCTATCAAGGGAGAAGGAAATTAGGCAAGGAGTCAAGCGGAAGATCCAGGTTGGTCCCCTTTGCTTCTCACTTATCTATCATACATAAAGGAAATCACAAATTGCTTTGATTGTTTGTTTCTAAGATAGCTACCCGTCTTAGTGGGACTAGTAGATCGAAAAGACACTAGTTTTCCCGGAAACACTAGGGGAAGTGGGAGGCGACATCTTTACCAATGGGGGCCAAAAGTGATTTCAGGAACTAATCCATATAGACACAGTCTTCAAATTCAGGAGCCCTACACATGCTCCTCCTTCTATGCCATTCTTGAACATGGTCAAATAGGTGGGTGGCAGAAGTTTGAAGGAAAGTGGTTAAGATTTTGGTACCAATGTCATATCATAGGGGTAACTTCAAGTATGACATAAAAGCTTTAGCTAGAGTCGTGAAGGTGGAATGGGAGGCATGTAGTTGGTCCACATACCTCTTGGCAGAAACTCTAGTAAGGGTGCGCTGGAAAAGACGAAGGCGAATGGAGTCTTTAGTGATGGAATTAGATGAACACCACATATGAAAAGAGCAAACATGATTTGTGGGATCTTCTCTGGGATTACCTTCAAACTTGGGGATGTCATAAGGAAGCTTGGTAGGCATAACAGGCCAACTGGGGCCATGGAGAAGAGGATTATTGATGAGCTAGCTGAAATCAGGAAGGCTCAATCCAGCCATATAAGGGAGAAATGAGAGGTTAGTGACAATATGAGTAGAGTTTCCACTTGTGGGGTTACCTTGGTTACCACCTTGGTTTCAGATCATTTTTTCTATTGTGTGTGGGTGTCTTATTTCCATTGTTAAGGTGGCCTATGAGTGGATAACTACAAATGTTATCTTTGAAAGTGCATGCTATTTCCATTCCTAATTTCTTGTCAGCTTGTCCATTGAACAATTTTTATTTGAATTTTTTGGTTTGGTAATAATTTCTCCGATGGTGAAACCTCACTACCCATGCTTTCCTCCATTGAGAATTTGTCATGATTTTTTTTCATTCCTTGGTTTCTATATAGTTCATAGCTAGAAAACTTTGATGTAGCAACACCCCTTTAGTTGAATCTACCATGTTTGTGTTCCTAACATGCTCATGGTGGAAAGTGGCAACTATGTTCATTAATATTTCATCACTTCTTCATATCTTGGGAAATTGGTGGTGATTATAGATATGTTGCTTAATGTATCATGAATATTGGCTCTCTCCCTCTACAATTCCTCTATTTTTTGTTTCTTCTATTTAGTTTGGATCTACTTGGTTTTTTTAGTGTTATGTTTTGGAGCTTCACTACAATGATAGAGGTTATAAACTAACTTGTGAATATTTTGAGTTGGTTCAATTTCATTCACTATTAAAGTAGCCTATAAGTGCATGCCTACAACTTTTCTCTTGTAATTTCTATCTCTTTGCACATATTTTGTGTTCAACTCATTATTGTTTGGTTTTTTGGTTTCGTGGTCAATTGCCTAGGGTGTAATGTGATGAACCTTGATTTCCTCCATTGTAAATTTAGTTATGGGATTGGGCGAAAGGGAGATATAGAATTTTGTTTGAAAATTGGCATGGTGTTGAAAAAGGCTATGTGAAGGTAGCTTGGGTGTTATTATTGAAATTATGGTGATTTGCTTCATTCTATGATAAGCTTATTTCTACTAGCACAATTCTCATAATGTATATGAGAGCATTAGTTTAGTGGGCATTGATTACAGTTATTTCCTTGTGCTTATTGGTTGCAAAAAAATTGTGATTCTTAGTTGGATTTGTTGTTTGCAACTATTGATGGTGTGTAGGCTAGTTCATGATCAAGGTTGCACTTCATTGATTTATTTTTCTTAAGAATGAAACTTTGCATGCTAGTAATTGTTGTCTTGAATTTCTATTGTGATTCACCCTTACCATTTTCAATTCTATTTACTTACCTTTGTTATTGGGCTTCATCGTTTGTTGTGGTGGCACTAAGATGCTCAAAGGTGAGGTTTTGAGTCTCGCAAAAAGTCCTTGTCACTATCGGTGGATATTTTTCCTCTATATATTTCACTTAGGATAATTATTTTTAGATTTATGTGGACAAACACGATATAGAGTAAAGGAATCCCTTTAGTTAAGAGGTTGATTTCCATTAAGGGGGTGTGGAGTCAAATGATCATCCAAAAATATATTGAACCTAATACCCCACTAGATTGGATTAGGAAGCCAAATAAATGTCCCCAAAATGCTTATATTCTACGGAAGGAAATGGTTCTTTCTTTCCTTTTCATATGCATTTGGGTAGCATGGAAAGTGGGGATTGGTGAGAGTGTGATAATAGGAGATAATCCATGGGTTGGTTGTTGGAGTGTTTTCAAGCTATCTAGATATCTAATTGATATTATCCTTAAATGACTATTATTTGTCCTAAGAATGGGATAATGAGTGTTTATAGGGCTAGAAGTAAATATAGAAGCTCAATGGGAAGAATTTGTTGTCTACACTAAATAGTAGTCATGTTTAAATAAACTAGATAGAGGAGACTTTAGTTTGTTCCAAAACTCCTACTCTTGGGTTCTACATTCCAATGTGTGATGAGGAGGGACCTAAAATCATATAATGGTGGTTGAACTTGTAGGGAAAATCAATTATTCCATGAAAACAAAAACAAAAATGTCATTTCCTATCATTAATAAGGAATTTATCTAGGAAGTGCTTCAAGGGGTAATAAAAAAGTACTTGAAAAGTGTGTTTTGTGTTTGGATAATGTGGAAACTACTATCCATCCATTAATCTATTGTGAATATGCAAAGTAGGTAAGGGTTGAAATGGAGAGATTTTCAAGCCTCTAAGATGGGTGAAAAGGATATTCAATAACAGATTGTCTTAAAAATTGGATCTTAAATCCTAACTTAAAAGACTACAAAGCTCTCTCTGTAATAATGTTTCAAGGAATTAGGCTTGCAAGAAATTTATTTATATTTGAAAAGATATGCGTCACTCTCTTTCAATATGTTAATTATAGCAATGTTATCCTTAGAAATTTTAGGTCTCAATCTAATTCACCAATGCATAAACAAATTGATCCAACTTGATGTCAGGGTTTCTTTAATGAAGGAAGCTAAGGTTCCCCTTCAAGATAAGGTACTAGACAAATTTTATACTTAAATAATGATCTTATTTCAAATTTAAGGAAAGGGTAAGAGGGGGATTTATAATACGACGATCTTATTTAAAATTGAAGGAAAGGGTAAGAGGGGGACTTATAATATCACGAAGTTGTTAACTTGAAATTATTATTAATGCTTGTTGTTGAAAATAAACGTTAATTCAACTTCTTGGTGATTTTATGGTGATAATCGGATGGTCAAAAAATTAAGATGGTGAATCTGTTTTTAATGCTACTTTTAACTTCACTTTTTTATTTCATGTGTTCAAAGAAAATAGAAAGGAAGTAGATTCCCTCTCAAAAGTTGGCTTATATCTCGTTGTTAGTACTTGGATAGTGCTAGAAACAAAGGATGGCCATACGCATATTATTTTTCTTTCGATTTTTTATTTCTAGTACGGGATGAACCTATGGTGTCTATCGTTGCTATGAGTAGGCTATTGTTCACCTTAAATTTTACATGGCATAATGATATGGCTATTGTAAGGACACTATATGCTTTCATTAAATGATATTGTATGCTCTCCATGTTCAGAAAGCTTTGATATTATTGTGACGTCTTTCATGTTGTTTGAGTAGGTTGGTAATAAATCTATTATATTGTTGTGACATTTTTCATGTTGTTTGAGTAGGTTGGTGACAAATGCATGTGGGCTTCTTTTTATTTATCCTCCCTTATTTGTCGGCAGATTTTGAAGACCTTATACAATATATTTCTTTTTATATAAATAAAATTGGATTTTTTTTTGTAATATAAGTTTTTTTTATTATAGGGAAATTTACATAGTTTTAAATTTTTTGTTAGCCTTTAATTTGTTGTTAGGAAAACCAAATTATTATCGGAACAAAAGAATTTTTTGTCCAAAAAGTTTTATGGTTCAAAATTAAACCAAAATTAACTCATGTTTTTAGTCTATACTAGAGGACATGAAAAAGACCATCTAAACAAAGTTTGGCTACCACCAGAGGCTTATAGAGAATAGAAAACAAAAATGACAAATATTTTCAAACATAATAAGAATTAGGAGGAAATTAAGGCATCTACCTTGATAGGAATCTGTTTTTTCAGGTTATGGATAACCCAACCTAAACATGGTGCCACACCCACTTTAATACAAGCAAATATGATATCCATATCATTTTTTTGCAACTAAATTTCATCCAACATCAATAAAATCTCATCCTTAGTGTTATTTCTCTCCAAAATAACTTTGTCAAAGAGGGATTTGATGTGCCAATCTAGATCAATGTTGTGTAAATATTGGTCTTGATGACCATGGGTATGCCCTATGCTAGGCACATAGTCTACCACTTGAATGAAGAACTATGAATATGGGTGGCATTCATGCGGCCAAACCACTTCATCTTTCATGTCGCAAGCTCTTGTTGGATATCTGGTGGGCTCCAGTATTGTAGCAATAATGCTACAACTCCTGGGGCTTCCTTCTCTAATTTTACCAACCCGGTAGTTCGTAACAAACTTGGAAGCGACGGTGCCGTATGCACAAGTACTAGCTCTTGTCGCAGCTGTCACTTGGTCAGCTGGCACAAGTCCGCTAGGGCTCAAGCCAACTTCTATGAGTTTTCAGAAGAAGCTTTTTAACCGATGAATGAAAGCTATCTCAAAGGAAATTAACCTACTGCAGGAAGGAACTGAAAGCCAACAAGGAATGAAAACCCTAGCAAACCCTAATTTTACCAGCTAGTCCTACTGATGCAAAGGTGGGAATGCAAAATACTGGAAGAGGTGCCATTACTTCTAGGAAGGTGAGATGCATGTGTCTAGACTACTTTGATCTAAAGAAAGCATATTTTTGTATTTTTGTTCAAGTTGTTGGAATTATTATGTGTGTGCTTCTAAAAGGGTCTTGACTGTGCAG
The DNA here is from genome assembly GCA_031772625.1 of Pinus tabuliformis. Lineage (NCBI taxonomy): Eukaryota > Viridiplantae > Streptophyta > Pinopsida > Pinales > Pinaceae > Pinus > Pinus tabuliformis. Next base: position 1,212,323,860 of record CM062807.1, on the reverse strand, counting down.
GGATAGATCAAGGAGGGAGATGCTTGGAAAAGGTCAGGAAGGCTCAGAGAGGGTCTAAGGGATCCCTAGCATCCTTTCAGAGAAGTTCATAAAGTTCAGATGCTTGGCAACCGTGTTTACAAGCTTCTACAGGAAGTCTGCAAGGGTTCTACAGGATGTTCAGAATTTCTACAGGAAGTTCACTAATTCCTACAGGATGTTCTGCAATAGGATTTTTGGGTGATGGATGAGTGGAAGAGGATAGATGGATGGACAGGGAGGTAGGAGGGGAGCTTGTGATGGCTTATGGACAGAGAGATGAGATGAAGAGGGGGTGTGCAAAGCTGGTGGGTCTAGAGAAGGTTAGAGGAGATGGAAGGCCGAAAAGGTAGAGTCACGTGGGTGATAGAAGAGTTAGGAGGCAAGTGGTCTATTTGAGGGATGAGTGGATGGCCTAGACACGGCTTAGAAGGATAAGGGAATGAGGGAGTAGTACTGCACAGTGTAAATGAAACAAATCATCCGTGTCTTGCACAAAACCGAGATTTCATCAACCTATTCTAACTGTTTTTATAAAAGTACAGAACAGCAACGTGATTTTGTAAGGAAACTCTTGCATGGTACTAAAACAAAGATTCATTCCACAAGATCTAAACGCATGGATGCTGCTACAACTGAGGACATTGCATCAAAGCTTGCATGAACATGTAAAACAGTGTTTTTGGTGGGTGGCACGGACTGCAATTCCAATCTCTAAACAGAGGTGGAAGTGAGTGTGCAGTCAACCCTTTTTGGAGCTCTGATTAACTCTAATCTCCTTACTCTAATCTAAACTACTGAAAGCAACTTTGTTCATAAAACTAACCTACTTAATCACACCAAGAAGTTCAACTCAGCAAACTGTGTTTCCAAATGCATGTGAAGGAAAAGAAATACAATGCTAAAAGAAAAGTAACAATACAAAGAAAGGAGGCCTATTGCTCTCAGGTTGGGCCCAACCCCGAGAGCTATGGCTCCTCTAAGAACTCAGAACTGAACTCAAATCTGCCTGCTTTTCATTAAAAGATAATAGTCATAAGTCTAATAACATGCCAAAAATGGCTTACAAAGAGCAAAACAGAGCTATCAGCTCGTAGTCCAGAATAAACAACAAAGTTTCAAAAGTCCCCATCGAAGGCTACAACCTCATCATTTATACATTACAAGGGCCAAGCTGGCCTCCTACATTAGTGGGGTTTGGTTGTCCAAACTAAGAGTAATCTGCTGCTTTCTCACAATCCATTTGGCTGCCTTCTAGCTCGGTGGTGGTGGCTGTTGGAGCTCGGAGGTTGGGTGGAGATCACGAGGAAGGCCATTCAATGCTGTGGACAACCTTCCTACAAAACCGCAATCCCATCTTGGCTGTCTCCTAGCCCTCATCTGCGTGGTTTTGCTCCATTAAATGTCAAAAAACCTGAAATAAACATGTGTTAGCCACCTAGGAATAGTGACTGCCCTCCTTCATACAAATAACATGAATATACTAAAAAAATGATGCATAAGTGATGAAAAATGAAGGGTTGAGCAAGGGTAAGTAGGCCAAATGAGCCCAAAATGTTACCAAATTTGGGGCTCATCATCACCCCCCAGCTAAAATGATTGCTCATCCTTGAGCAACTAATCCAGCTCCTCATCCTTCATTGCCTTTACTGCCACCCTCACATCCCAAGCTTCTGCAATAGTGTCCTCCTTACTGACATGGAACCCAGCCTTTATCTCCACCTCTTCCCACTGCTCCTGCTCATCTTTCTCTGCGCTACCTTCCATCAATCCTAAAAGCAGAGGTGGGCTTAGCTTGAGGCCAATCCAGCTGGCCTGGAGGTTCTGCATAGATTTCTTATAGAGGGGCACCCGTACTAGAGCTTCCCTCATTCGAGTTGGAGTATGATACTCTCTGATTTTTAGACTGTGGGCCAATGTATTCCATCGGCGGGTGCAAGCTTGAACACAGTTGTCTCCTAATAGTCTCTCCATATCCTCGAAATGCGCTATGGCCTGGGCCTGCTGATCCATAAATTTCAATGAAGCTTGAGGGTCGGTGGATAAGTGTTGGTGTGCTGATATTAGTGCAGTTGGATCCCTTGGTTCTGCTCTGATTAGTAATGGCTCATTCAGCTCTCGGTTCATGACCGCTTTGGCTTCTGCTGCTCTTTTGTCTTCATGGTTCAACCATGAGGCAAGTTCCATTAGCTGCATATCCCCTAAGACCATGTTGGGATCCCATGAAATCACATTAGGAAAGGCCAAATTATGGAGGTAGAACTCTGATAGTTTGGCCTTATCATCAGATGAACTGGTATTGCATAATTCAGTGAACTGCTGCGGGTCTTGGAGCTGAGAGATACCCCTTTGCGCCAATGTATTGATCCGAAATTGTAGCCATTGGTCTCTCAGGTACAGGCCATAGGGTTTGGCCGGCTGTCTGCATTGTATAGCATCCATGGCCCAACTGGCCATGCAGGCCAATTGTGCCTCCTTCTGCTGCAGCTGTTGTTTGAGAGCTTGCACCTCAATTTGTGCTTGCAGCTCTGTTTCCTGCAGATGCATGGTTGGCTCCCCAAGACCGATGTGCAGTTCCTTTTTGCCTTTCTATTCTGCTGTGATGTCCCCGGAGGATGTGCCTGTTCCTCTCCTCAGCTCCTGCAGCTGCAGCCTAAGTTTTTCGTTTTCTTCCTGTAAGAACACTCGTTGGCAATTTGCCACGTGTTTAGCCATAGCTAACTCCCTTCTTACCTCCTTGAGTTGCTCCTCCAAGGGGCCTATGTCCGCCACACCTGTTGATTTGGCTATTTTCATCCACGTGTGTGTACGTACTCTCTCTTCCTCCAATGCAAAGAACAGTGGCACAGTGAATTTCTGTGGTATAATTTTGCCAGCTTCCAAGAATTTATAGTATGAGCTCAGACTTGGTTGAGGGCTAGGCTCCGGAATATGCTCTTTTTCTTCTTCTCTTGGTGGCTCTACTTCACCCTCCCTCGGTGGTGATGAGGGTGCTTCTCCTTCCATTCTCTCTGTTTCCTTAAGCCGGGCTAAGGTTTCCTGTAGAGCAGCCTCAGCATCCTGTAGCCGAGCTTTTGAAGCCAATTGGTCTAACCTTTCTTTCCAAGTAGTTGTTTTTGGGCTCCCCCTCTCATAGGTGACTGATATCTTTGAGGGGGACCTCTCCTTGGGCGAAGTAGGGGCATCTTCGATAGTGATTGGGCTGCTGGATGGAGGCTGTGGCTTGCCCGTTTTTATTCTCACACTTCTCCTAGCTTTAAAATATAGAGGGGCCTCCCTCTTTCTCTTTTTCTTTGGCTTAGGAGGTGTGCTGAGGGCGGCCAGCACAACTGCTGCCTCCCTTGCAAGAACGTCTGCTTTCTTTTCCTTGGGTTTTCTTTTCTCAGGGCTTCCTGTAGAAGGCCCTTTTTCAGCTGATTTCTGGCTTCCCGTAGAAGCCGGTTTTGTTTTTCCTGTAGAGACAGGTGGCACCACTTTAGTTTTCTTTGCTGAGGGTGTTTTGCTTTTTGACTTGGTCGAGGCTGCTGTCGAGGTGCCTCTGCTGATGTGGACTTGCTCAGTCTTTTCCACCCTGCTTTGTAATCTCTTCTCTCGGGGCGTTAATATGGGTGTGTCCTCTTTCTCTTTGGCACCCTTTTTCTCTTGTTTCTCCTTTTTCTCTGTCTTCAGTGTTTTGGCCATGGGTCTCTAGCCTTTTTCTTTCTTCCCTGCGGGTATTGACTCCTTCTCCTCGCGGCTGGAGGAACCAAGCTCTTCAGTCAACATTTTTATATTGCCATCCTTGGTCAAATTTCGGAAGGCTTCCCATGAGAGAGGGACTTTGTATGTGTGGAGTGCATCCTCCACGAGGAGCTTAATGAGCCCGTGATGAGCTACCTGGTCTGGTGTGCCTTCTCTAAACTTGGTGGCACATTTAGTCATAGACTGCAGCAGAAACTAGGGAATACTTAATTTGTTCTCTGCAGGTAGGTCCATCTGATGCCTTAATTCTGTGAGTAGCCGAAAATGGTACCCATACACAATGCTAAACCGACCTTCGCAGGTGATGTATTTCATGATTTGGAGGCTGACTTTGCTCCAAAGTGGCAGTAAGCTAGTCCTGCGAACCCCGTTCTTATCTTCTGAGAACTGCTCCTCTGGTGGAAAGAATTCCTTCTTAGCCTGTTGGCCTAATTTCCTCTCTTCTTTGTCCCATGGTACCCCCATTGGGAGCTCGGTAACTCGGCTGATGAACTGTGGGGTGAGTATGAGACTCAAACCCCTGAAATTGACGGTGGCTAATGTCTTTGATTTCAGCTTCAGAGCCCGCAAGAACTCCTCTACCACCTCATCATCATACCCTTGCAATTTGTCGCAGAACGACATCCATTGCGCACGGGTGAACAACTCCACCACCTCAAGGTTCTCTCTTAGTTTCTTGGATTCGGTTGGTTCCTTTCTGATGAACCCACCCGGCATGGTGAAAAACTGCTACGTTGACTGGAGATGGCGGATGCAAAAACTAGTCTTTTGGGACAGAGCGTAGAATTACACCTCTGCCACGCATAGAATTCACGAAGACTATCTCCAGATGAGCTTTAACAGAGCTTAATTACAAATTATATCCTGTAGGAGACTTTTCATACACCTCGACGACAATTCATGCAAACGGCAGACAACACTTGCAATTCTTTTATGAGCAGACTGTAGAACGTCGACTCCGCCACCCTCGAAACCAATTGCATGGGAGGCAAGGTTCAGGCTTACCTTTTTTATTCGCCACCTTTGACGTGAAGAGCCCAATTTTCCCGTGGGAGTGAGCTTCCTGTAGAAATAGCGCACAGGTTCTGGAGAACACTGTAGTGGTTCTGCGCTCTCTGTGCTGCTTATCAGACGTTCGAACGGCCGAAGACTTGGAGTGTCGAGCTTCAGAGGAATCCGGATGCTCACTCGACTTCTAAACGATTGATGATAAATGCGTGGGGTGGCAATCTAGCCGATAGATTTGAATCCAGCGGAATCCGTGGCGCGGGGGTGAGCTGTCCCTGCCGAACCATTGGACGACGTCACTTAATCATTCTACTGCAAGTTCCCTGACTGCCGCATCATTCCCCGCAGATCCGCGGCCGTCATTTCTGTTAAAACGCGCTTCTCCCCGACTGGATGGCTCTCACGTGTCCACTACCCGTTCTTCTTGCCACGACCACCTTTTACACATCTGACTAAACCATCTGACTGGTCAACGTGGCCAGTCGAATGGCCTTACGACTGCTCAACCCATTCACTTCACACCTACAAACATTTCAAAGTAATATTCATGTAATTTGACGAAAGAAAGGGCGAGGCACTTACCTGTGCGGCCGCGACATGATATTTTAGGCTTCAGGACGACGATGACTAGATTTGCTTGTTGCTGCTTAATTGGACAGGTCCGGCGGTTCCTCTGCGCAGGCTGCTGACGATGAAGCTTATGATTCGGCTGCATGTGCCCGCGTTCTCATTGCATGTTGCAGGCGATTGAATGGTGTACACTCTAGTTGGCTTAACTGCTACGGGACTCCTGCAGGATGTCCTGTAGCAGTTTTTCCTCCTCGGGTGCATGCTGAACGATGAAGACAGTGGCATCACGATCACGCTCACAGGGCCCTTGGATAGCGGTGATGGGTATTGCATGGCATCTCAGCATCTTTTTTCATTTAAAAATTGCTTCCTCTTGATAACTCAATGATCTGTTTTGATTGTGCAGGTACTTTTATTGCATGTTAACTGGGGTGGTAGAAGGAGGTGACAGCAGTGTGTGATGGAGGAAATAGTAGCTTGCATGCCTCCATGTCGAACCTTGGTCGTTAGATCTCCCCACACAATGAATTCTGGGCCGTCCCGAACTTCTACAGGAAGTTTCCTGTAGAAATACAGAACTTCCTGTAGAAAGTCTGCAGCTTCCTGTAGAAGACTAAGTTGTGATGAAATCGTGCCCATACCTTGGAGAAGATGAGTGTTTTCGGGGGAGGTGCTGGTGAGGTCACCTGGTAGCATGATAAGGACCCTTGACCTTGAGTTGAGAGACCTCCTCTCCTTCATAGAATACCTGCAACCTGCATGCATTGCCACATTATAAACTTGTTGTCCCTGTCTTTTTTTTGCTTATTGTTTTTTTCTTTTTTTTTTGAAAGATAGCAGGGGCGCCTCAATGAGGTTTTCACCCTTGCCATCTGCCTTAAGTGCCTTAGAGAGGTTTTCACTCAAGGATCTTTTTCAAATCTTTTTTTTTGAAAGACAGCAGGGGCGCCTCAATGAGGTTTTCACCCCTACCATCTACATTGGGAGCCTCAGAAAGGTTTTCACCCAAGGATCTTTATTTTTCTTTTTTTTTTTTATTCCTTTTTCTTTTTTTTTGTTTGAACTTTCAGGGTATGCCCAAAACAGAGGCAGAACCCTTCTCTATGACCAACACTGATTTCTCCACAGTTTTGATGAACTCTTGTCTTGAGAGAGGTTTCCTATAGATCTTCAGTCGATGCCCATTGACAAGCATGGGGATGGCCTCCTCATCAATGGTCCGAATAAGAACAGATCCATTGTCATGACATTTTTCCACTGCATATGGTCCCAGCCATCTGGTTCTCAGCTTCCCCTTGAAATCTTTATGCCTGGAATCATACAACAGCGCCCAATCTCCTGGCTGGAATTGCTTGTCATTGAGGTGTTGGTCATGCCACACCTTTCTCTGAAGTTGAACCACTTCTGAGTGAAGGAGGGCCTGCATTCGGTGCTCGTCCAGTCCATTCAGCTACAATAACCTTTCTTGTTTGGCATGGCTGAGATCTAGGTCCAGTTGAGTTGCCATCCTCAAAGTGTTGTATTCAAATTCAATTGACAGCAAAGCTCTCTTCCCATAGACCAGCTCATAAGGTGTGAAGCCGGTTGTGGTCTTCCAAGTGGTGTTGTAAGCCCATGTGGCCTCAACCAGGCGATCTGCCCAATCTTTCCTACTGCTGCTCACTACCTTAGTCAGAATCCCTTCCAATGCTCTATTGGTGACTTCCACTTGCCCATTTGCCTGAGGATGATAGGGGGTGGAAGTCCTATTCTTGATTTTGTGATGAGCTAGTAGGTCTTCAATTAAGTTGGATGTGAACTCGCTTCCTTGATCGGTGACTAGCTCTCTTGGGTAGCCAAATTTGTAGAAGATGTTTTCTCTTAAGAACTCAGCCACCTTTTCTTCTGTTGCTGCTTTGATTGCCTTAGTTTCTGCCCACTTTGTCAGGTAGTCGGTGCACACAATGATGTAAGATCTCTGCCTCGAAGGAGGGTTGATTGGACCCACAAAGTCCATACCCCACTTCTCAAATGGCTCAAGAGTCACTTGAGGTTGGAGAGGCATCTCATCCCTTTGAGTCGGTTTCCCCATTCTTTGGCATCGGTCACATTGGCTAATATACCTACTAACATCTTGATGAAGTGTGGGCCAATAGTAGCCTGCCTGCAGGATTTTGAAGGCAGTCCTCTTTTCTACAAAATTTCCTCCACAAGGCCCATCATGACAGGTGAGGAGGATATCAAAGACTTCCTCCTCCCTTACACAACGCCTTAAGATCTGATCAGGGCCAAGCTTGAACAGGTTGCCCCCGATCCAAGTGAATGAGGCACTTTTTCTGATGATTCTGCTCTTCTCTCTTGAGGATAGGTGCGGAGGGAACTGTGCTGAAACAAGGTAGTTTGCTATATCAGAAAACCATGGAGAGAGTACTGAAATAGCAAACAGATGTTCATCAGGCATCTGGTCATCCACTGTTCCATCCTCATCTGTAGATAAATCCAATCTAGATAAAAAGTCAGCAACAACATTTTCTTTACCTGGTTTGTCAACGATAGTCAAATCAAACTACTGCAACAAAATTAACCATCTAATAATACGAGCATTCACATCTGGTTTATTCATTAAATATCTAATTGCAGCATGATCAGTATGTACGAATGTTTGATAGCCGGTGATATAATGTCGGAACTTGTTCAGTGCATGGACCACAGCCAAGAATTCTTTCTCGGTTACAGTGTAATTCAGTTCTGCTTTGGATAAGTTTTTGCTAACAAAGTAAATGGCATACGGAAGTTTTTGTTCAACTTGTCCTAAGGCTGCCCCTATGGCTTTGTTCGAGGCATCAGTGTGGATGTGGAAAGGTAGGGCCCAGTTTGGACCTCTCAAGATTGGGGCAGACACCAACTTGTCCTTTAATTCATTCAAAGCCCTCTGACAATCGTCAGTCCATTTAAACTCCACATCTTTTGCCAACAGGCCAAACAATGGTGAGGCTAGCTTGCTGAAGTCTTTAATGAATCTCCTGTAATACCCTGCTAATCCTAAGAAACTCCGAACATCCCTTACCTTTTGGGGAGGTGGAACCCTCTTGATGAGAGCAATTTTGTTAGGATCCACCTGTAACCCCTGGCAAGAAATGGTATGGCCTAGCACGGTCCCTTCAGTCATCAAGAATTCACACTTTTTAGGACTAAGGGATAGGTTCATATCAATGCATTTGGTTAGGACTTTTCCCAGATTGGACAATGCTTCCTGGAAGTTGGACCCATAAGGAGTGAAGTCATCCATATAGATTTCCACCGCATCATGGACCAGCTCAGAAAAGATGCTCAAGACGGCTCTCTGGAAGGTAGCAGGAGCATTGCATAGCCCAAAGGGAAGAACTCGGTAGGCAAAGGTACCCCAAGGACAAGTGAAGGTGGTCTTATCTTGGTCTTCCGGGCTGATTTGGATTTGGTTGTACTCGCTAAACCCATCTAGGAAAGAGAACAACTTCTTTCCTGCCAATCCATCCAACACTTGATCTATGAAAGGTAGAGGGAAATGGTCTTTCTTGGTAGCTTTGTTCAGTTCTCGGTAGTCCACACAGATTCTCCACTTCCCATTTTTCTTGGGAACCAACACCAGAGGGGACACCCATTCGCTATCAGAGATGGGGTAAATGAATCTGGCATCCAACAGTTTTTGCAATTCTTCCTTGACAATGTCCTTAAGGGCTGGATTCATCCTCCTATGGGGTTGCCTAACCGGTTTACAATCCTCTTTGATGTAGATGTGATGGGTACAGACTGAAGGATGGACTCCTTTCATCTCCTTATAGCTCCAAGCAAAAGCATCTAGATGACTGGCCAACAGACTACACAGCTCCTTTTCCTGGGAAGGAGATAGGGAGGAGCTGATCTTTAACGTTCTCTCAGGGCCGAACTCCACATTCTCGACTCTGGGAGTGACAGGGTTGGTCGCACAAAGGTCCACTAAGGTGTTGGCTTGGGCATCCTCCACCAATTCCTCTAAGGTCAGTGCACTGGGAAGTGGATTCTGGATCAAGGTCTCAATCAAATCATCCTCGGTTGGGGGGTCTCCCCTAGTGGTGTCTAGGGTGCACAAAGGTGCTGAGTACACCTCATCCTCTTCTCCTTCCTCCAACCAAAGTGGTAAGTCATGCTCTAATGAGGGTTGGGCAGGAGGGTATAGGACTAGCTGCTTGGACATAGGACCATTTTTGATGGTCATGTTTCCTGCACGGCAACTTATGTAAGCATCTGCAGTGGCTAACCAAGGCCTTCCCAAAATAAGAGGATATCCAGTGAGCTTTTCCTTTGGTTGCAGCGCCAAGAAATCTGCAGGGTATTCCCAAGAGTCAATAGAGACCAAGACATCCTCCACAATCCAATCTGGAGTCACGGTGGAGCGATCTGCTAGTTGTAGGACTGTCGAGGTCTTCCTCAAGGAACCCTGAAGGTTGAGTTTGAGCATGGTATCTCTGGTCATCACATTAATGGCAGCCCCCAGATCAATCAAGGTGTGAGGTATGATGGTGCCATTGATGTGGACATCTACTACAGGACTCCCAGGATCTAGATACTTTGGGCAGATGACTTGTCCCAACATAAGGTCAGACAGTTGTCCTATGACATTGATGGTTGAAGCATCCCTCTTTCGCCTACCTGGGTGTCTAAAACACTTTTCCTTAACTAGTTTGTTGTATATTGGTACATCTTTGATGGCTTGGAGAAGTGGTATTTTCACACACAACTGTTTGAGCTCTCCCAGAAGCTCATCCTCCTCTGGGTTGGGTTGTGTGGTGGCCGTTAGTCTCTCAGGAAAGGGTGGAATAGCCTTTGGTTCACTTTCCTGTTTATCTTCCTCATCCTCTGGGGGAGGAGGTTGGCGATCCAGAAGAGTCTTTCCAGACCGCAGATTGATCTCCTAGATCTCCACAACATATGTAGGGCAAGATGTTTCCCCAGTATATACCTGCTGGGCCTATCTGTTGTTGGGGTTCGGGTTCGGTTGAGCAGGCATTTGAGGTTGCCTTGGAGGAGCAGGAGGTAATGGTTGTGGTTGAACTGGTGGTGGAGGAAAAATGGCGGGAGGAGTGTTGTACTGGGGCCTCCACCCCGATTGAGGTGCATTCCACTGAGGTTGTGGTTGGGCATGTGAGTGATACGAATGAGTAGTGGGTTGAGTATAGTACTGAGGTGGGTAAGACCATGGAGGAGGCATAGACCAGGAAGGATGAGCAGGGGGACCCCAGGAAGGCATAGGAGTAGATTGGTTGGGGCTGTAATAAGCTTGGGGTGCCCCTTGCATCCCCTGCTGGTAAGGTCTAGGTCCTTGTGGCCTCCTTTGGTTGATAAAATAGAGAGGTTTGTTGGGGGCTTTTGTCCCTTGATACATGGCTTTAAGCCCAGGTAAGGTTGGACATTGGTTTGTGGGGTGGTCCTCCTCACAAACAAAACATACTTCAACCGAATGTAATGGGCATTCGTTCTTAGGGTGTTTCCTTGTACACCTAGGGCAGAAGATAGCCAAGGCCCTCTCAGCTTCTTCCTTCTTCTGCTGGATCCTGAATGTATCAAGTTGCATGGAAATGGTCTGTCTCACCTCACTTTTGAGATCCTCTAATTGATTTGCAAACTCATGTTTGGAGAAAGGAATACCAGCTGAGAGGAGGTTTCCTCTACCTCATTTTCGGGCTGCCCTAGAATGGTTTCTAAACACAGTCTTTATGTCCTCATAAGGCAGTTGGTAAATATCTCCTCCAGCTAACATGTGAAGGGTATCTAAGAGGTCTTCAGGGACTCCTCGGAGCAGGACCAACTTGAGGGATTCAGGGTCAAGTGTGCACCTGGCCCGTTTATAGCTAAGTTGGAACCTTTCCTCGTAATCCTCTAAGGACTCATCATTTCCCATGGTCATCCGAAAGATTTCTCCCTTGGTTTCCTTTGACCTACAGTAGTCCCGGTACTTGGTATTGAAAGCTTGCTGCATCTGAGCCCAAGTGGTGATACTGTTCCCAGGTAAGCCCATGAACCAGCGTAATGCTGCATCCTTAAGGGTTGAGGGGAAGAGTTTCAGTTTTTGCTCATCTTCAGTATAGTTATAGGTTCGACAAAGGACATCAAATTCAAACAGGAAGGTATCAGGATCTTCAGTAGTCAGTCCATGGAAGTGAGGTAAAGCGGAGGTGCTAATGTTCTTCATTTTCATGTCTCCATTGGTCTCTCGAATGGGGAAGGCACCTTCTATTCTCTCATCTTCTCCCCTATTGTCAGCCATAGCTTCAGATGGAATGGTCTCTAACTCTTCTTCTGCTACAGGATCTTCGTATATCTCAGGAGGTTCACCTATAGGTTCTTCTGGATCACTGTCACCGAAGAAGAGAGAAGGGTGACTCAGTGATGTAGTGGGGGTGTTGGGTAAGAATTTGCCTGTTTTATCTTGATTCCTACGAGGCATGAAATGGAAATACTTTTGATTGCTTTTGTTTTTTTCTTTGGTACCTGCAAAAACTGAAACAGATTGATCTTCAACTAACTATCTTGCTGAAATGAGAATGCAGAATTGAAATGAAAGCAGGAAAGAACTAATCTACTTTGCTCAAATGAAATTGCAGGAATGGAAATGCTAGTCTACACTTGCAGAATTGAAATGCTAATCTACGCTTGCAAAAATGAAATTGCAGAATTGAAATGTTAATCTATGAAAGCAGGAAATGTCTATGCTACTTTTGGAGAAAGGAAATGAAATAAACTACTTGGCAGAAGGCGAGAGTAGGAAAATAGAAGAAAAGCAACAATTACTAATACTCTGACGCTTCCCCGGCAAAGGCACCAAAAATATGGTGGGCTCCAGTATTGTAGCAATAATGCTACAACTCCTGGGGCTTCCTTCTCTAATTTTATCAACCCGGTAGTTCGTAACAAACTTGGAAGCGATGGTGCCGTATGCACAAGTACTAGCTCTTGTCGCAGCTGTCACTTGGTCAGCTGGCACAAGTCCGTTAGGGCTCAAGCCAACTTCTATGAGTTTTCAGAAGAAGCTTTTTAACCGATGAACGAAAGCTATCTCAAAGGAAATTAACCTACTGCAGGAAGGAATTGAAAGCCAACAAGGAATGAAAACCCTAGCAAACCCTAATTCTACTAGCTAGTCCTACTGATGCAAAGGTGGGAATGCAAAATACTGGAAGAGGTGCCATTACTTCTAGGAAGGTGAGATGCATGTGTCTAGACTACTTTGATCTAAAGAAAGCATATTTTTGTATTTTTGTTGAAGTTGTTGGAATTATTATGTGTGTGCTTCTAACTGAGTCTTGACTGTGCAGGGATAGATCAAGGAGGGAGATGCTTGGAAAAGGTCAGGAAGGCTCAGAGAGGGTCTAAGGGATCCCTAGCATCCTTTCAGAGAAGTTCATAAAGTTCAGATGCTTGGCAACCGTGTTTACAATCTTCTACAGGAAGTCTGCAGGGGTTCTATAGGATGTTCAAAATTTCTACAGGAAGTTCACTAATTCCTACAGGATGTTCTGCAATAGGATTTTTGGGTGATGGATGAGTGGAAGAGGATAGATGGATGGGCAGGGAGGTAGGAGGGGAGCTTGTGATGGCTTATGGACAGAGAGATGAGATGAAGAGGGGGTGTGCAAAGCTGGTGGGTCTAGAGAAGGTTAGAGGAGATGGAAGGCCGAAAAGGTAGAGTCACGTGGGTGATAGAAGAGTTAGGAGGCAAGTGGTCTATCTGAGGGATGAGTGGATGGCCTAGGCACGGCTTAGAAGGATAAGGGAATGAGGGAGTAGTACTGCACAGTGTAAATGAAACAAATCATCCGTGTCTTGCACAAAACCGAGATTTCATCAACCTATTCTAACTGTTTTTATAAAACTACAGAACAACAACGTGATTTTGTAAGGAAACTCTTGCATGGTACTGAAACAAAGATTCATTCCACAAGATCTGAACGCATGGATGCTGCTACAACCGAGAACATTGCATCAAAGCTTGCATGAACATGTAAAATAGTGTTTTTGGTGGGTGGCACGGGCTGCAATTCCAATCTCTAAACAGAGGTGGAAGTGAGTGTGCAGTCAACCCTTTTTGGAGCTCTGATTAACTCTAATCTCCTTACTCTAATCTAAACTACTGAAAGCAACTTTGTTCATAAAACTAACCTACTTAATCACACCAAGAAGTTCAACTCAGCAAACTGTGTTTCCAAATGCATGTGAAGGAAAAGAAATGCAATGCTAAAAGAAAAGTAACAATACAAAGAAAGGAGGCCTATTGCTCTCAGGTTGGGCCCAACCCCGAGAACTATGGCTCCTCTAAGAACTCAGAATTGAACTCAAATCTGCCTGCTTTTCATTAAAAGATAATAGTCATAAGTCTAATAACATGCCAAAAATGGCTTACAAAGAGCAAAACAGAGCTATCAGCTCGTAGTCCAGAATAAACAACAAAGTTTCAAAAGTCCCCATCGAAGGCTACAGCCTCATCATTTATACATTACAAGGGCCAAGCTGGCCTCCTACATTAGTGGGGTTTGGCTGTCCAAACTAAGAGTAATCTGCTGCTTTCTCACAATCTGTTTGGCTGCCTTCTAGCTCGGTGGTGGTGGTTGTTGGAGCTTGGATTTGGGGTGGAGATCACGAGGAAGGCCATTCAATGCTTTGGACAACCTTCCTACAAAACCGCAATCCCATCTTGGCTATCTCCTAGCCCTCATCTGCGTGGTTTTGCTCCATTAAATGTCAAAAAACCTGAAATAAACATGTGTTAGCCACCTAGGAATAGCGACTGCCCTCCTTCGTACAAATAACATGAATATACTAAAAAAATGATGCATAAGTGATGAAAAATGAAGGGTTGAGCAAGGGTAAGTAGGCCAAATGAGCCCAAAATGTTACCAAATTTGGGGCTCATCAATATCATAAGAGCTTTAGTTATGGTATAACCACATGAAGTAACTGGCTTGAAAATGAGCTATCGAGCCCCCCAAAGAACCCCTACCTCCACTTCCATTCTTGCATTGTGCTTTGTGCCAAGTCATTACAAATACTAGTAGAAAGAGATAAAATAGGTGAAGAGTTGTGAGAGTCAAGAGTCGAGGAGGAAGGGGTCAAGGAAAAGACAATAGATAGTGAGGGAATAATAGAGAGTGAATGTACCTAATGAAAATTCTGCAGTGGAGCCATTCTTGCAACTCATAGATGGGAAGTGTAGAACCAAAATCACTTATAATGAAATCCGCTAGGGAAGGAGAGATCCATCATGAAACTAATCTAAAGCACACCAAATATATTCCAAGAGCGAGCGGCCATACACGTGAGGATATGATTGCACACAATAAAGGATGTTCAAGTTTAAAGGCCATCATATAATGTATTGTATGCATTGCACCACATATCATATGGTCAATGAGGGCATTAGGCATGTCAATCTTGTTCACTGCATGAGGAAATGATAACCTTGACCCCCCAATCCATTTCTCTTCCCTAATCACATTATACATAGATTACAAAAATTATTTTAGAAATATTTACAAGCATATTTATTTATTGTATTAAATTAATTAATTATATATGGTAATATATATAGAATTTATATTAAATTTTTAATTTTATTTTTTTTACTTTTACTTTTGTTGTTTGCTTGTTAGATAATGTGAGCCTTGAGATTATGGGTACATCTCACCTTTGGCTTGAGTAGTCTTGATGCAAGGGAAACTAAACCATCAAAATCACCTTGGGATCACACTTGGCTTGGGCCACACTAGCCCTTAGCATGGATGGATATTTTCCCATGGGGTTTCGAACCAGTGACCTTTTCACCACCAAGTGCCTTAACAAATCACCCTATCACTATCTATTCTATGCCTCGTGGGCCTTTATGTTTTTATTTTTTATATTAATTATGAAAGCACAATTTTTTATGTTTTAATTCTATTATTTTGGACTTTCAAAAAGAAGATAAAAACACACATGTTGTAATTTTGAAAACTAAAATTAACATACTCTTAATGTGTATTAATATATTTGAATAAGTAAATAACATGTTGAAAATGTTAATTGGATTTATTTGGGAGATTGGGAGGAATGTTTGGGATTCTCCTTACCCATGTTCAATTCCCTCGAGTGATATGATAATCATTGATTTAATGACTTCAAGCTTTGTTGTTGAGAATAAATAATTCCTCAAGGACCAAAATATGTATACTCCTCATATAGGATATAAAGGCATTTTTCACATGATATATATATATATATATATATATATATATAATTTTAAATTTTAATAATACTAAATAATATTTTATATTTTGTAAAATTTGATCTAATTAGCAGGGGAGGTGCCAAGAGGGTTGTCTTTTTCCCGAATGAATTTTTGAAGAAAAGTTTATTGTGGAATTTAGGGATCATAACCAAAAGTCTTGTTGAAGCATGTGCTCTTTCTCATGGCTGGTCATATCCTTCTCTATTCAACTTCGACATCTCATTGTCTTTGGAAAATATTTGATCCTCATTTGTCGCATGCAACAAAAGACACTTGCAAAGGACCTTATATTGGAAGCCACCCTCTTAATAACTTGAGATTTAATCACCACATTTCATTGCCACATAAATTGAATTCATATCCAGCGAACCAATAACAAAGTGGCTAACGCTTTAGTCATCTTGGCCATTTTTAATGAATAACATGTAATTGATACTCTCCCATGGTATCAACCAAACTCCAAGTGTCAACCTCATCACAAGCATGAAGAGGCGAGAGGATGATTTAACTTTGCTCAAAGTCCTTGAGTCATATCATGTATCCACTCACTTCCCACTGATGGCAATACTCTGCTGCACCATGGGAAATAAACACTCTAGTTATATCATAAGCAATCTAGGCTTAAGGTGGGATTTATCATGGTGTCGTTTTGATGTCGATGCTGAATCTAGGCTTAAGGTAGGTTACTCCCTCTTTATCACCTCAATTATTTAGGAAGGTGCAAGCCACTTTGGTTACTCTAGCTCCCATTTTCTTCTTGAGATAGACTCTTCTTTTGCTCTCAGCTTTGCCTCGCCAGGCTTGATCATTGAAGGCTATGGATTAGAATGGATTTAAGGCAAATGTGCCCACAACTTAGGTAGCATGGTGATGCATTGTAGGAACTTTAATTTGTACTTAAGGGAATTAACCAGAAGCTTGGGGCCTGAGACAAGATAGGTCAAATGGGAGGTCTTGGTCGCAAGGTTTGGCTATTTACCCATCTTCATTTAAAAAAAGAGTTGATGCTCTAAAATTTATTGTGCTCAAGCTTATCACTTCAAGGAGTAAAGCCATTCTATAAGGCACCTCTACTTTAGTGCTCTCCAATTTAGTCCTCCTCTCTCCTCTAGCCCATCTTAGTTTCTTGGAGAGTCCTCTATGCCATCTTAAACCCCTTCAATTAATCCATCTTCAGATTCCAAGTAACATTTCATAAACTACATACATTTTTGTTGTGAAATATTTTTGGTTTTAATTATGTGATTAATCTCTATTGTGTATCTGGACCTCTTAATCTTTTTATGGTCATCTAGCACTATAAATTTCGATCCCTCTAACTCCAAGCACACCTAGTTTACATGTTATTAAACAATTCTATCTCAATTGAGTATATGCAATCATGTGTTTTGTTATATAAATATTTTATATGTACTTTATATGTGCTTCCCATAGCGTGTATATATATATGTCAGTGGAATCGAAATAATATACATGTGTTATAGGTCACGAGAATCCAAATTCCACCAAGTGAAGTTAATATCTGAAACTCTTCCTCTATGCTTTTTGTCCTAGAGAGCCGTTGCCCTTGTAATTTTCCAACATATGTTTAAAGTAAATTAATTGAAGTTTATGATAGCGTGCAATGATTCTCATACGAGACGGTCGGTCCGGCCTTGGAGCACCAAACCTACGGCGTAGCTCCCACAACCCCAAATATACCTCGAGGCCACAAGCGACCTGTGTGTTCAGTAACGGGAACGATGGAAGTAACTTTCCGACGTTCATTCTTAAATTGTGTGTAATGAAGGTGAACGGAATTAGGGTTGTCTCTTAACCTTACTAAGAGTCGGTCCCGCCTTGGAGCACCAAACCTACGGCGTAGCTCCCACAACCCCAAATATACCTCGAGGCCACAAGCGACCTGTGTGTTCAGTAACGGGAACGATGGAAGTAACTTTCCGACGTTCATTCTTAAATTGTGTGTAATGAAGGTGAACGGAATTAGGGTTGTCTCTTAACCTTACTAAGAGGTGGAGCTTGACGGGGATAATAAATTTGACCCAAAACAAAAGGGATTCTCAACATATTAGAAAATCTTTCCGTCAATTTATATCGCACTAAAATATGAATGGCGTTGTGATCCAATGACGAGGATGGTGGTGAAAGGTATAGCATCTTCTTGCAAAACGATCCATAGAATAAGTGGTAATCTTTGTTAAACACCCCCCACCTTTATGTCAATCAAATATTAATAGTAATGTCTTCAATGTATCCCTATATATATAAAAGAGTAGTTTAAGGCTATCACCGGCTATTTTAATATTGGATAAGATGTATCATAAAAATCATTTAAGTGATAACATAATAGGAACCAAAATTTTATGGGTTTCATTGGTTCATGAAATGAGGATTGTGATACTTTTCGCATCTATTATATATATAGATATATAAATGAATTTTTTATTAAGAGTTATTGGCATCGCCACGTACGCGAGGAGTGACTACAGCTATTAAATGTGACACAATGTCCACATCTTGGGATTTGGATAAATTATTATGTCATTTTTCAAAACTTCCTTTTAAACATTAAAAACAATTTAACTGGTATACAACTATGAATAATGGTAAAGTATGATAGAGACCATAAATATCATAATTTTGGTTGTTTTTGAAAGCTACGTTTTACAATTTCATATGAGAGAGCATGTGATTCTTTACCTGTTCACTTTAGATTTGACACGTGAAAATAAAAATAAAATATTTACTAAACAAAAAATATGTGAATTATGATAAAAATATATAGGGTTAATTTTAATTAAAATATGATAAAGTATTAATAATTTCTTTCATTTTGACTTAGTTTGTTGTAATTTTTGGTTTTTATTGCTCATTAGGTTTGTTATATTTTATGTATATTTTAGGAGTTGTATTTTTCTAGTACTTCATGTGCTCTTTAGGAGTTGTGTGCTAAAAATTTTATTGCAGAGATAATCAATAACTACCAAGAGGAATAAAGATAAAATAACCAACAACAATCATAAACCATAAACACAAATGTTTATCTCAAAAAACCCCAATTCTGGGGAAAAATCCAACCCAATGAAATTTCATTAGCCTTGGCCAAAACCCTGGCCAACTCGACCAAGTGAGCCTTCACTACTCACCTCCTTGGCCTACATTACAATGAAGTCTTCCTAGTCTTTTATAGACTCCATTACCTGCAATACCATGGGTAGAAATACCATTGGTATACTATACCATGTGCCCAAAAACCAATGCTGTTTATCTTGGTAAGCTTTGACTCTATCCCAAATCAAGTTTACCTAACAATTCCCCCCTTAAACCTTGACTTGGGGTTTCCTTGACTAAATCCAACCAAACTTGTCAAGCAACTCTCACTGTGGCCCTTACCCCCCCTCAAAATTTATACCTAGTGTATCAGTTAACCCAACATTCCCCTATCACCTAAGTCTAACCTAGACTTTACCAACAATTACCCAAGGTACACATGCCTTACCAAGTCTTACAACAGTATGCCCATTTACATGAAATTAAAAAAAAAATCAATTCATTATAATATTTTTTGTTTTGTTTTGTTCTATTGTCCTAAGCTATATGTTGCCATCCTCTCATCTTCTAAGCTTCATTCTCTCCTCTTTAGCCAAATTTTCTTCTCATCCTCATTTGTATATCGAAATAGACTTGCACAATCAGCGTATGCACCATGGTCCCATCTTCAGGTCGTTCACCAAATCACCATTTATGGTATTCTAGAATCCATCACTACAATGAACACCAATCCTCATTCAACATCCACAAGTGTCATTCTCCATGTCTGCATCTAAACAATGAAACCATAAAGAATTCAGAGATGCCACCTTTACTCATCACCATACCAATTTAACCAATCAACAAATTTGTTTTACCACTGACCTCTTATTCATGTGAGCACCAGTATAATAAACACAGTCCTTAAATCCTGGGTCATCATTCCCCACTATTGAAATATGACAACAAAATGTAATTATGGATAAATTTGTAAATTAATGTTAATTATTATTATAACGGGATTCATAACTAGAGGGATTTATGTAACAGAGGAAAAGCCCATATTAACTCGGATGGCCCGAGAGGCTTATATGACAAAGAACCATCTTTGATTAATAGATATCCAATCCCTTGCCCCGTGGATGTTTCCTTATCACACTCTGAAGGTTTTACCACGTAAATCATTTGTGTTATTGTTTTGCATTCATTTCAGTTTTCCATCCTTTCTGAGCGGCCAATGCAAGTGTTAATCAGATGGTGTTCCATTTAGCTGTAGGAGCAAAAGTTTCCTCATAATCAATGCCTTCCTGTTGCGCAAAACCTTTTGCGAGAAGTCGTGCTTTATACTTTTCAAGTTCTCTCTTTTGATTATACTTAATTCTGTAAACCCATTTGCATCCTATGGGTTTAACATTTGTTGGACAATCAACAAGTTTCCAAGTGTTGTTATCAATTACTGCTTGATATTCTTCAACCATAGCCTGTTGCCATTCTTTATGTTTTACTGCTTCTTTGTATGTGGAAGGTTCAGTAAAATCATTTGCTATCAAGGCAAAATTGCCTTCACTTCTATGTGCCCTTCTGGTGCCTGTTTTATTCTGTTCATCAAGCTTTACATCTTTCAAAAGTTGAACTGCCCATTTCGGAAGTTGGTGCTCACTTGTTTGCGCTTCTGTAAAGTCTCCATCATTGTAAAGAGGATTAATATAAATTGATGTTCGTCGTTCAGGTGAAGAATGTGGAGAATCACTGTCAGAAGAACTGCTGCTGCTTGGAGATGCAGATGAACTGCTAGAAGACCCAGATGATGTTGTTGATGTAGATGGACTGGATGACTCATCTTCAGAGGAAGGAAAATCAAGTTCATACCAATTTGGTGAAGTTGGTTGACTTTGCATTTTTCCATTTCGTTTACTTCCCTTAGTTTCTAACTTTTGAAGAAGATTTTCAATTTCTTCAACACTCTTACTCTCAGTTTCATAAAAAGTGACATCCCTGCTCACAATGAATTTTCCATTGGTCAAAAGGTGATACCCTTTCTTCTCATCAGAATAGCCAATCGTTGTGCATTTTAAACTTCTTGATTCAAGCTTAGTTCGTTTTTCTTTCGGAACTAAGGCATCACACACTGATCCAAAAACTCTAAGATGTTTAACTCGAAGTTTGAAACCAAACCAAGCTTCATAAGGTGTAATTCCATCTAAAGAAGCAGTTGGAGGTCTGTTTCTTAAGTAGACAGCTGTATGTATTGCTTCTGCCCAATATGTTGGACTTAACCTCTTGAAATTTAACATGGATCTCGCCATTCCTAACAAGGTGCGATTCATTCTTTCGACTACTCCATTTTGCTGTGGAGTGTAAACATTAGTAAGATGTTGTCTTATGCCATTTTCACTGCAATAAGTTTTGAATTCATTTGAAGTGAATTCTCCCCCATTATCCATCCTGAGAGTACCTATCTTTTCTTTGACTTCATTTTCAACAAGTTGGCGAAAAATTTTAAACTTATCAAATGCTTCTGACTTGTTCTTCAAGAAGTAAACCCAAGTCATTCTGCTAAAATCATCAATGAATAGTAAGAAATATTTTCAACCACCAAATGAAGTTTGTAGTGGACCACAAACATCACTGTGAACTAGTTGTAGCCACATGTTTGCACGCCATGAACTTGTTGGAAAACTTTCTCGATTTTGTTTGCCATAAATGCAAGCTTCACATTTTGCATTTTCCCTTTTGAAAGTGGGAAGTCCTTTAACCATTCCTTGTTTCTGCAATTGAGAAAGACTCTCAAAATTCAAATGTCCATATCTTACATGCCATAGTCTTATAGGTGAAATACTTGTAGTCACTGCCCCTGCAAAATCAGAATGCCTTGGAATAACTGTTCCTTTCATCCGTAACAGTTTTCCATCTTCATAACCTATCATGACTGTTTTCAAGTCTTGTTTGACAGAATTAATATTGACTAAACCATCTTCCATAATCACCTGATGTCCTGCTTGCCGAATCGTCACTAAAGAGAGCAAATTTTTCTTAAAACTTGGTACATACCATACATTGGAAATCATCTTTTCTCCAATGCGAGGGAGAAAAACTTTAACTACTTCTTTTCCATAAGGAGTATGTTTTGTATCATCAGCAAGAAAAATGGAATTAAGTTGGCAATCTTGAAAATTCCAGAAAAAATCACGTCGACAAGTCATGTGTTGAGTAGCCTCGGAATCCAAGGTCCAGGCATCTTCATAGTCACTTCTAAGATGGGATGAAAGTTGTGATGCTGGCGAGGAAGTAAAAACATATTCTGAGTTATCTTCATCTTGATCATTGGAAAATTGCGCTGAATGCTGTTGAAACTTGGGAATTTTATTAAGTGAAGTTCGACAATCTTCAGCATAATGGCCAACTTTGTTACATCTTCGACACACAATTTGACTTAAGTCTCTTCCTCTTCCTGAAGATTTTCCTCTGCCTCTGCTTTGACTTCTATGTTGAGATTGTCCTCTACCTTGATTATTGTTTCCTTGTCCTTGAAAATTGCCTCTTCCTTGATTGTTTCCTCTACCTTGAAAATTATTCCTTCCTCCTTTGTTAAAATTGTTTCCTTTGCCTTGGCTTCGACCTCGACTTTGTACATTATGTGCTACTTGATTCTGATTCCCTCTACCTCGAGAACTAGTGCCGGCCTCTGTGAGAAAAACGTCTTCACCAACTTTCTTCTTCTTCCCAAAATTTTTATCATGTTGAGTTAACATTTCACAGAGTTCATCAAACTTTAGTTTCTCTAATTTCCCAGTTACTTATAGAGTCTCCAAAAAATGTGTGTAGGAAGAAGGAGGTCCAGCAATTACAATTGTGACCATAAAGCTATCATCAATTGCGGGAAAACCAGCATTAATAATTTCTTGCCTAATATTCTTAAGTCTTGAGATATATTCAAGAACATGACCGCCTTCAACTAATTTTTGTTGTAACAATTTTAATTGTAGATCGACTTTCTTTGATTCAGGCTGAGTATCAAAGAGGTCTTTAAAAGTTTTCAAAGAAGACCATGCATCTGTAGCATTTTCTATATGGACATACATTTCATCATTCATAGAAGATTTAATAAGAGCTAAGGCTTTAGCATTCTTGATTTCCCATTTTGCTAGTGCAGCTACATCTGTGGGTTTATTCGGCTTAACATCTCCATCACATATACTCTGCCATAATTCATTGTAAATGAGAGTGCTTTCGATGAGACGATGCCATGTTTTATAAGATTTTGTGCCTTCAAGTTTGTCGGAATCAGAAAACAAATTAATCAACTTAGACATTGTAGCGTTGAAGTGTTGCACCAAGAATCAGAACAGAAATGACAAGATAGTAAACACAACACACCACACAAAAAACACGATCTATCGGGGCTTGGCCTTGACCCTCGTATAGTTGTTTGAAGCACGAGAAAAATGACTGATCTTTTCACTTGGCTCTAGTCAATTTCTCAAAAATTACAGGGCAACTTTCAAAATTTGACTTTTACAATGATGCTTTTGCAAAACTTCGTAAAAAAAAGTTACCCCCCCTCAAAGTAAAATTACTTTGAGTTACACTTATTCCCTTTAAAAAATTACAAGTAAAATCTCCTTATTACTCCAAAACTTTACAAATCACCTTATTTCTCCAAATATTTACAAAATCCTTATTACTCCAATTACATAAAATTATATACCGCATCTCACCCAATTACAAATTACAAACTATATATTACAAAAACCTTATCTCTCCAAATTACAAACTATTAAAAAAACTTTATAATTCACCTTATTTCCCCTTTACAAAAAACTTTATTATGCATCTTATCATGACTCTCTTTTCTTTTTTTTTAAAAACCCCATTAAAAAAAAATGAATGTTACGTGAACTTTTAAAAAGTGAATTCTACTTTTAAAGCATATATCATGCCTTTTAAAAAAAACACATCCTAACTCACGCTGACTTTTAAAAATCCACGTAGGCTGGCAACGTTGATTGGAACGCTGGCTGGAACGACAGTGTGAACGATGGTTGGAACGCTGGTTGGAACGCTAGCTGGAACAACAATGTGAACGCTGGCTAGAACGCTGGTTGGAACGCTTTCAAATTTAAGGAAGCAGGCCCACAATCATGCTCAGTCCAACAGATTGGCCCGAATTTCTCCACGCAGATCAGTCCAACAATGCTACGCTTCAGATCCACGCTTTCTTTTGTCTAAATTGCGTTGTAATTATGTCCACACGCTGACAGATAATACTTGGATTCTCTTTACTCAGTCTCAACATTCTACGCATCAATATTCTTCAACTCATTTTCATTTCATGAACGATTTTTACATATTCTGCGTCCATTTTGGCTGAAACGTTCAGAGGGTTACTTAGATCCGGTCATGGGGATTCGGAAGGTGGGGAATGCTGGATTTACCAGCGCAATTAAAGCACAAAAAACAAATTAAATTACAGAAATGCTGTGAGTTTATTTCCATTCAAATGCAGAGTGCTGATGTACTCAAAACAAAAAATAAACACATGTTGCAAACAATAACCAAAGCGCCCAGTTCTGTTACGCTGTTTTAATTTACCGAAAGCTCAAGAGGGCCTGATCGAATCTGGATGCAAGATCGAATCTGGATGCACCAAAAGCTCAAGAGGGCATATTACATGCATCAGCTGGCATACCAATGAGATCCAAGAAACCACGCAAGATTTTAAATCCTCCAAGCCAGAAATCGCAGGACAAAACTTTTATTTCTTCCCAAGGGGCTATTCATTCATTAATAAAATCTCTGTTTCTTTTAAACAAAGAAAAAAAAATGGACAAATGCCATACCAATCATTCTCTGATCACTTCAACGGAGTTGAGTTTTCCACGATCTGATAGAGCTGGAATCTCCTCCTCAAATCACCTGCAGCATTACTGGAGCTCTGATACCACAATAATGGCAGAAGTGTCCTCAGACACATAATTTTATTAATAAAAAAAAAACAATTACATAATATGATTCTACAAAGAGTTTACACCCGAACCACACAAACACTCTTGCAATGAGCTATTTATAAGCTCCATGTCCTAACTACCCCTAATTATGGATAACTTATTAAATAACAAGTGTCCATTTACAATAAATGCTATAAAAACCAACTAGCTAACAAATCTCCTAAAATAGAGCCTAAGATACGACACATTTGGAGAGTCATATCTAGTTACAATAATATGCTAATTCTAAAAGTCTCCATTAAATAATTAAACATTCTAGAATAATAATTATTAATTTAATATCTTAAATTAATAATTATTTTATTCTAATTTTATAAACTATGATAAAATTGTATTTTTGGATCATCTAACATTTAGTTATTTTTCTTCTGTGTGTATGTCTAAAATGCCAAGAAATGGTACCAGAGCCTGAGTCGAAAGTTGTCGAGTGGGGTTGAAGAACTGCTATGATTATTGTTTGAAGAACTGATGTGATTACTGGTTGAAGAACCACTGTGATTGCAAAGAGAAAGGGTGATTCCCCTGCCGCTATTATGAAGGGAAAAGGAGCGGGGACACTGCCTGAGATGAAAGATGTTGAGTAGGATATAGTAGAGTACCGCTTCTCTGGTAAGTAAGCCGCAGAGGTAGCCAAACATTGCATTTCTCCATCGTGTGGAAAGGTCCACCCTATTGTCGAGAGCCATCTTTGTGATAGACAGAGTCTATTAAGCAAGCCACAAAGGCAGCCGCCCCGCCCGTTGTGCAAAACAAAGGAGCAGTTGTCATTTGTCATGCCTGCCAGGAAGGATTAAGGAACATAGAACCACGTCCCCTTCCCGTCGATTATGAAAAGGATGAAGAAATAATTATTTGAAGCCTGCCGCCAGAGAGAGGTTGGTGAGCGTTGAGCCATTAACGTTGAGCAGCGAAACCAGTCACATTGATCAGCCAAACCAGTCGCTCATCTATTGAACGAGGAAGAGGAGGCCACTGTTGCTACAAGAAGAGGGTTTCTGCAAAATGCTGTGGAGAACCAGTCGAAAAAAAAAAAATCTGGTACAAAATTGCAGCATTGTCTCTCACAGTGGAGGTCGGGTAATTGTTATTTTTTTTAACAACAAAATTTGTTGAATGAATATGAAGTAGGGTTTGATATTTCTTTTTAAGGGACAGATACAAATTGTATTGAAGAAGATTGAATAAGATTGAAAAAAATATTCTAAAATTTTAAAGTAAAGAAGGGTGAAGTTTTTTTGTGAAACCCTAGCCAGAAGAGAGAAAATCAGAAAGAAAATTTGAAAACCATAGCTAGAAGAAGGGAAATCATAATAATATTTTTTCTTAAGAAACCCTAGTTGAAAGAAGAAAACCCTAGGAGGAAGGATTTATAGGAAATAAATGGCTAAAATGACGCATGCAAAGTTCGAGGTGGAGAAATTCACCAGCAAGAACATCATTTCTTTATGGAAACTAAAATTTACGGAATTGCTTGTGCAACAATGGTTGCATTGTTGGGTAGCGGAGGCCTCGCATAACAGTTTTGGGGCTTAAATCCTATAAGTTAGGGTAATAATACTGTAAATCTCTGAAATGCGCAGAGTGCAAAATGTAATAGGTCAAGTCAAAGGGTTGTCCGCCCAAAAATAATATAGAATAATAGGAAGTAAGTTGGCTTGCCCATGGTCCATGGACCATGGGAATGTATAAATAGAGCAAGGCTCTAAGGGTAGAAGGCAGTTAGTTTGGAAAGAGATCTGATGTGTAATGGGTTTTTGCGAGTAGTTGTGCTCTGAGTCGGTACATTTGGGTCGAAGGTGTAGTGGTAGAGGCTCCGCGGCTGTGTGTGCGGAGGTCGGATAGAGTTTGCAGTTGTGTGTGCGGAACCCTACAGTTGTGTGCGCAGGGCAGGAAGTGAATTGTACTAAATCAAGAATATTAATAAAGAAGTTGATTCTGAAATACTGTGTTGACTCTAAAACCTTGTGGATTTGTTTTCATTCTAGTTTATGCATCATCTTTATAAATTTATGACTGTTTTAAGAGTTATGGCTACATGCACTAGGTTTTATTATTAAATGTTTGCTTAAAGACTGTAACAAGAAGATCAATTCTGTAATAATTACATTAATAGGGAAGTGCATCTGTGCGGATCTACGCGAAAGCCCGATAGCAGTACAGAGCGGTGCCAAGCCGCAGAATGGTTCGCGACCCCTCCAAACCACATCTAGACATCCCAAGGGTGTGGAAACCTGGTTTCAGTACCCTCCCCTGCTACCTCGGGTGAGACCTTAGTCTGCGCTCTGCGGGCTGTTGCCGAAAGGGTCGGTAGCTGCGAGATTTGTTTGGCCAATAACTCTTCCGAACCTGGGTTAGGGCCCAATAACCTAACAAATGGTTCTGTTGCCGGGACTAGGATCTGCCTGAGTAATGTCTGATGTTAGAAGTTTGGAAGCCTACGAAGAAAGAAATTGAGGGGTAGTTGGGTCAGAATCAGTACGAGTCCATAGCGGGCCCTAGCACACCCATGCACAAACCAGAGGTTAGACATGATGAATGCGATCGAGTTACCAGTATTCAAAGGAGCAGGGAGTGAAGATCCAGAAAAGTTTTGGTTCGTAGTAAGGGCAGTATGGGAAGTGCACGGAGTTACGGACGACAACATCAAAAAGGATACTCTGGTTAGCGCGTTGTAGGACTGCGCATTGACATGGTATATAAAATACTCGAGCGATCAACCGAATGCGGGAACAACAGAAATTCAGGAATAACATAAATTCAGGATGCATTGAAAAAAGAATTTAGCTCGGCGAAATCAGAGACGCCGTCGATCATCGGGTTGAAGGAAATTGTGATGCTACCAAGAGAAACCCCTTGGGACTTGGATCAGAGCCTAAAAAGTATGATCCAAGAGGCTAAAATGACACTGACAGATGCGCAACATTGCACGTGGTTTGTGGCGTCTTTGACGCCACATCTCAGGATGGCGTTGTCACAACAAAAGATCTCAACCCAAGCTGAAGCATTAGAGACAGCAATGAGGTTGCATGAGACTCCAATACAGAATCCTAGGTTGGGAGTTCAGCAGATCCACGCACAAATACAAAATCTGTGTTTAGAAATGAAAAGTTTAAAACAAGAGAAGGAAACCCGGCTAGAAGCACGGGAGGAGGTATGGTGCATCAAATGTAGAAGTCAGGGACATGATAAAGATCATTGTTTGACCTTTGTAAACTATATGGAAGCAGGGGGACCAACATCGTTGTGACAAGAGGCATAGGTAGAACTAAGCACGACACCCTCACTCTGGTGCACAATCTATCAAGTGGGAGGAAAGCACAACACAGACAACTGTCACCTACTGCCAAAATTTAACTAGACCCCCCAGCAGTTATTTTGCAATTTTTGCAAATCGGTGGGCCACAAGGAATGCGACTGCCGTAGTTATGAATTATTAATGGATTGATTACTTGCCTACAGGATGCATACTAAGGCGCGGGATCAGGATCCAACCGCAGCGATAGCGCACGGTGGGTTCCAGGGACAAAGACGGGGATGGGAAGGAATGGGGCCAGGAAGGGACCGCGGGCAGCTAATCTGTTACAATTGCAGTGGACTAGGGCACTACACGCATGATTGTACTAACTCGACTAGAATATCATGCCCCTATTGCGAGCAGTTCGATCACGAAATGATAGATTGCCCCACATTGATCGTGCAGATATGTGAGAAAAGGGCAGCACAAC
Organism: Pinus tabuliformis; assembly: GCA_031772625.1. Classification (NCBI taxonomy): domain Eukaryota; kingdom Viridiplantae; phylum Streptophyta; class Pinopsida; order Pinales; family Pinaceae; genus Pinus; species Pinus tabuliformis. The sequence goes on along the minus strand of CM062807.1, from coordinate 1,212,295,505 downwards.
CTACGACGATGCAGAACGTCTAGATGATGAGGTCTGAACCATGCGAAGAGGACCCCAGTGTAAACATGGTGTTGAGGAGCGGCACAACTATAGGGGAAGATAAAGGGAAATTAACCGAGGTAGGCCCTGGGGTTCGCAAAACCCCTACAAAGCAGCATGAGTTCGAGCGGGGAAAGGAGATGTCTAAGGAAGCTCAAGAGAGCTTCACAGAAGTCTCTACTCCATGTAGTAGGGATCCAACTGAGATAGGAATGGACCCCTCTATGCTTACTACCTTTTTAGAGACATTTATGAAGTTGCTACGCAACAATAGAGCAATTAAAGGACTGCAAGAGCTGATCACTAGGTGCGCAGGATTAGGGAAGCCGCGTGTTGTCTGAAAACTAGGAAAACATGCTCTGTGCACCAGGCGGGAGATGTGAATGACAATGCAAATCGGTGAGTACAAGATGGATCAGGTCATTTTGGATTTGGGGTCGGATGCAAAAGTGTTGCTTAAGCAGACGTGGGAATGCATGGGCAGGCCCGCACTACAGTGGTCTCCAATTCAACTTTGGATGGCCAATTAACAAAATATCTTACTGATGGGAAGACTACAAGGGGTGACGGTCGATATTGAAGGTGTCAGCATGCAGGCAAACTTTGAAGTAATAGAAATTGTTGATGATAGTAATCCATACCCCGCATTGTTAGGGATAGACTGGGCCATGGATATGAATGGAGTCATCAATCTAAAGAACTGAAGATGATATTTGAGAAGAAGTCCCTATGCGTAGTCGTTCCACTAGACCTAGATGAAGGAGCGCACTACACTGAACCCGTCCGCAACGAGGAAATTGATGAAGAATTGGATCATATCTACAAGATAACGACGCAAGATCAGGATTAGGTCAATCCGACTGCAGAAGAGAGAATACCGTGGGAGCATGTTTAGGCTTGCATGTCAGATTTAGATGAAGAAGATGAACAATGGCATAACTGGTTGAATGAAGTAACAATGTTAAACTACAACATGATGACGAGGTCGCTGTGTCGCGTAAGAGCCCAGGATCGAGAACTACTGATGTATGATGGGTTGACAGTGGTGGACGAATTCCTGACCAAATTTGAGTGCGTGGTACCAGAACACCAGAGGTTCAAGGCATTAAAATGGGTGCTGCATGCAATGCCTGCGTGCTAGTGGGGAACACATGAAGGAACTTTTGAAAATTGGCACGGCTGCCGGAGGATGATGCAGATAAGGTTTGGGAAGCCAGAACTATGAATAACTGAGAAATATGACGGACGCGATGACCCACATATGCACCTTACCAGATGGACCCACGCCTACAGGGAAGAACCCCAGCCGGAGTGGGTACACTTATTTTATCATACCCTGGATGTCATCCCAAGGAACTGGTACAATGAAACAGAACTCCGACATGGTACAGGCGAATGGGATATCTTGCGTGAAGGATTTTTATTAACATTCTTATTTGAAGACCAATGGATGGATATTGTTGACGATGCGTTGCAAGATGTGAAGGCCACCATTTTTAAAGTACCATTAGAACCAGAGGAAATAGTGAAGCCAAATTGGTAGCATCAATTAACCCATGCCCTAGAATGCTACAATGTACAGGTAGAAGATGATGATGACGACCCCAGAAACATCAATATTCCGGAGACAGAGGGGAGTCATGAGGTTCGTGGACCAACAATCGAGGATCTCGACATTACCGCGCTGCTGAAAACAAAGCAAGTAAACATTGGTACGGAGGAGGAGCCAAAGAATTCCACACTTAGGTACTACTGGGATGATGCCACGGTGGAGAAAGTCGTCGAATTACTCCAAGAATGTCAAGATTTATTCCCGACTAAAATCACGGAGTTGAAAGGAATCCTCGGTGACCTAGGACTGATGAAGATAACCTTGAAGCTAGACGTAAAGCCAGTCAAGTAGCAGCCTTATTGGTTGAATCCAAAATATAAATCGAAGGTCCGTGAAGAGTTGGAAAAAATGCTTGCAGCAGGAATAATTGAACTAGTGGAGGAGTCCGACTGGGTAAGTCCTATGGTTGTGCAGGAGAAAATACAGAAAGGTGAAATTCGCATCTGTGTGGATCTTAGGAAGCTCAATGATGCATGTGTTAACGATCCATTTCTGACGCCATTTACAAACGAGGTACTGGAAAATGTGGGTGGATAGGAAGCCTACTCCTTCACGGACGGTTTCTCGGGGTACCACTAGATCAAGATCGCACCAGAGGATAGGAGTAAAACAATGTTTGCCACCGAATGGGGATGCTTTTAGTACACGGTGATGCCCTTTGGACTGAAGAATGCATCGGTGATATTCTCGCGCATCGTGGTAGCTGCATTTAAGGAATTGATACATAAGCTCTTGGAAGTATATCTTGATGATTGGACCGTTTTTGGGTTAGTCAAGAAACATATCACGAGCTTACGGCTAATGCTAGATACTTGTCGATGGCACCAGACTGCGCTAAATCTAAAGAAGTGTACTTTCCTCATCCCCTTCAGGAACTTGCTCGGCCATATGGTCTGTAAGCAAGGCTTTATGGTGGATCTAGTGAAGATTGTTGTCATACTCAATCTGCAAGTGCCGTGAAGTGTCAAACAACTGCTCACCACGCTGGGACACACTGGTTATTATCGGAAGTTCATAAAAAGCTATGCACAGATCACGACACCAATGGAAAAATTGTTGAAAAAGGACGCTACTTATTGTTGGAATGAGGAATGCAACAAAAGTCTGGAAACACTCAAGGAAAAGATGGCATCAGCTCCTATACTGGTCTTTCCAAAATGGGGCATCGAATTCCATGTGCATGTTGACACGTCATGTATCGCATTGGGTGTGGTACTGACACAGGAAGGAGTGGAGGGAATTGATCACCCGATTGCGTTCGCAAGTCGACGATTGTCAAAAGTTGAGAAGAAATACTCCACTACTAAGTGTGAATGATTGGCGATGGTATACGCGCTCCAGAAATACCACCCCTACCTACTTAGAGGACACTTTAAGATGTATCCTGATCACTCGGCGCTTAAATACCTAGTGAATAAGGCTGTGTTGGGGGGCGCATTTGTCAGTGGCTGCTATTATTTCAAGAATATGATTTTGAAGTCATCGTAAAGCCCAAACGTCTAAATGTAGGCCTAGATCACTTGTCCCGAATTGAGAATGGCGAAGAACCCACAAACTTAGAGGAAGGACTACTTGGTGTGCAGCTCTATGTAGTGCGCATCGCGGATGGCCACTTTTAGGATATAATCCACTTCTTAACCACTGAAACTATGCCGCAGGGATATTCTATTTAGTAGAAGAAAGAATTGGTGATACGTGCAGCAGACTTTACTATTATCGTAGGACATCTCTACAAAATGGGCAACGACGAAATACTACGTAGATATGTACCTGAATTCAAGTGAGGACAGAACCTTGCTGAAGCACATGGCGGGGTTACTGAAGGACATTATGCGGGCCACGCCACATCACAGAAGATTCTCTGTGCCGGATTATGGTGGCCAACTCTACATCAAGACTCGAAACCGTACCGTTGCGCCTGCGACATATGTCAACGGACTGGGAAACCATCGCGGAAGGATGAAATTCCACTGAAGCCACAGATGATGTTGCAACTGTTCGAGAAATGGGTGATCAATTTTGTAGGGCCTATCACACCTCCAAGAAAAATGGGGGCACGTTATATCATCACTGCGATAGAATACTTGACTCGATGGGCAGAAGCACAGCCGGTCAAAGGCTGCACGGCCGCTAGAGCTCCGAAGTTTTTGTTCGAGAATGTGTTAACGTGATTTTGATGTCCAAAAATTCTAATGAGCGACTGTGGAACACATTTCCTGAATGAGACTATCAGCGCGCTCACTGAGGAATTTCAGATATACCATCAACCAAGTATGTTGAACCATCTGCAAGCAAATGGGACCGTTGAAGCATTTAACAAAATTTTGGAGACTACGTTGACAAAGGTATGTAATGTGCAGCGAAACGATTTTAATTTGCACATACCTGCTGTGCTATGGGCATAACAAACAATGTGCAAGAAATTGGCTGGCCAAACACCTTTCCGGTTAGTCTATGGCAAGGAAGCTGACATGCCAATGGAATAAATTGTACCTAATTTGCGTATAGCAGTGGTGATAGGCATGACAGACCATGGAGCTTTGGAAGAAAGGATCGCACAACTGGAGGAACTTGAGGAGGAACGATTTCTGGTTGGCTTCCATCAGCAGGTACAAAAGCAGCGGGAAAAATCTTGGCATGATCACCATATCAAGATGCGCATGTTCAAAGAAAATGATCTAGTATTACTATACGACAACAACTTCGAAAAATTCTCTGGAAAACTCCAAATGCATTGGTTAGGACCTTATGTAGTCAAAGAAGTCACAGATGCAGATGCGGTACAGCTTGCCAATTTGAATGGAGAGTCTTTCCCAGGCAGAGTAAATGGCAGTCACCTAAAGCTCTACACGGGTGGGCAGACTACTTGAATAACCAACCGACGGACAGTCTCACCACTCCAAGCAGTTGAAAGAGAGCACCGGATGTTAAATTAGTCTATGGGGGAGATGCGCGACAATCAGGGGGCACATAGAATTGGTATGTCACAAGTGTCACATGTGCGCAGAAGGGGCTGCACTGCTGCATGGACAAGCAGAGAGGTGACCGTTGTTGATATTATTCATGAAACGATGTCTGGGTTATGGCAAAAGGGAGCGGGCGACAGGGCAATTAAGAGACGGGGTATGAGCCAGATCTGGAACGATCTACTGCAGGCTTAGCATTACGACACCAGAAAAGGAGGGAACTGATGAATTTGAATTTCAAAATGCTTATAAATCAAAGGGGGGCATCTGCTGTGTTATCACTAAGGTTTTTCCCAAAAGTTGTAAGAAAGGGAACACTGCCGAGGTAACCATATACCAATCTTTTAGATACAGAATCTAGCCAATCTGTATCCAGAGAGGGCTCTCTCTTTATGATTTAGCCTTGTTTTTTTTTTTAAAGGTATTAGGCTAGTTATGAAGTTCAAGGGTTTTTGTTTGAGTTTGGGTGGTGAGATTTAATAAAGCAGAGAGGCAAGAAAGAACAGTTCAGTCCATTGGGCGCGATGGAGTCAAAGAAAGTTGGTTTTCTGGATTAGGTTTCTTAACAGAGGATGGCTCCACAGAGCAAGGTAGTCAAACAAGGAACAAGATAAAGGGTTGAATCAGATGGAATGGGCTCAAATGGTGAAGGGCGGTTAAGAATCCTTCAACATATTGAAAGAGGGAAAATGGATGATTACTGATAAGGAGCAGTTAAGAATTCCTTAGCAAATAAACCATGTGAAAGAATCAGCAAACAAGAGAAATTAAGATTTCACTGCTTATTGTAATTCTGAAGAAAACAAAGACAACAATGAAGACTGAAAACAGAGTGCAATCAAGCATATTTTGAATTAACGCTTTGCTTTATCATTCAGATTATGAAACACAGATGATATAATAAAATAGGAAAATTGTAAAACACAGGATATAGAGGACTCATTGATCCAGAGGTTGATTCAAGAATTCTGTGACAAGTCCTCTGCTTCAATTCTTCATCTAGTAGGCAAAATAACAGTTGTTTCCAACAGCTCGTTATTCCAAAAATTTAGTATTACAGCACAGTCTAAGAATTCACACACCACAGACTACCCTCAAACTACAATGGAGGGGATTTATACACAAAATATGTACAACCTATATCTCATAACAACTGTGAGATAATATCTAGAATGACTAATAATAATTTACAAGCAAAATAGAAACAACTGACTGATTTTATGTTGTAGGTAGGCCTTAGGGTTTGGCTTGCAGTTGTCTTCTGTAGTAGCTTTGTGCCGACTGCCTATCTTAACTCCTACGTTAACTCTGATCTGATACTCTTTAATTCTTATCTGCTGCCTTCAATTTTGATCTGCCACATTTTTTCGGCTCTGATACACTTTAATGCTTGAACTGATACTCTTTGACTTGTTTTGATTCTCTTTAATGCTGAACTGACCCCTGCTCACCACTGTCTTGCATTTCACCCAAAATTTCCTTTTTCCAAGGGTAATGGCGTGACTATGGAAAAACACCCGTTTTTGGGGCACTGGAGGTTTTTTCTGTGCCTTTTGATTCATAACACTTAGCTTTTTCTGTGGCTGGTATGCTAACTTCCTGCGGGGATTACTTGAGAAGTCCTGGCAATTGATGCGCTGATAGCCATGTATTGAGAAAATTCACAAGTACCTGTTTTTACAGAGGAAAACTTCATACTACAACTTGAATGGCCGTGAGCTCGTCGATGGAGCCTTTCTGGTTGGAAAACTAAAAATGTGACCTCAGTCGTTGTTACACTCGGAGCCCCAGTTTGCAGCGGAAAACAACAAAAAATGATACTTTACCCTTTTTATTTGACACAATGAAGTTTTGGCAGGAACTTTTGATTTGGAGGACGGATGACATCAGCAGAAGTACGGGGCCGATGATGTGGTGGTGACATAGCAGGTGATGTCAGCATCGGACGGAGGACGTCAGCAGATGAAATCAGCGGGAGGGGTGGTAAGTGGTTTTGTCGGCACCGCTTTTGGGGCTTGGTGGTTTCGGGCCGGGGAGGAGCGATCATAGAGGGAGCGCGACGCGTGTCCTTGGTACGACGGTAAAACCACCAGTATCCCACGAGTTAAACATTGGCGACGAAGGGGATCACGATACGATCGTCGACCGTTGGATGGTGGAGCGGGGATCGGACGGTGGATGGAACATGAAATTGGTGGGGAGTTAAGTAGCGGGCCCGGCACAATAAACCAAGGTTTTTAATGGTATCGTAGCTGTTTTGATTGGCCTGCGGGGTTAGTTATTAATTAACCAAAGTGGTTAATTAATCCTTTGAGTGCGCGGCAAGGCTATTAAAAGGTTTCAAATAAACCTTTAATCCCTTTTAAATAGTGATATGGTCGTATTCGACTGGGGGAGTGGATGCATAATATTTGGGGCTTTTTATTATATGTACATAATATGGGATAGAGTAATATTTGTAAGGGATTAAAATAATAAAAATTAAAGTTAACATGAATTTTAAGTGGAAAGCGCTAAGTTATATGGTTAAAAACTTAGGCCAAAAGGGAAAAGTGGTTTTATATGAGAAATATGGCTATTCTCTAAGTAAAACATATTTTTACTTGGGAAATCATTTTGAAACGGAATGAGTGGTTCATGGATATTAAGCAAATCCTAATATTTGTAGGGGGAATTAGCAAATGATTTGGGGAAAAACATGAAGGGGAGTTAGTTATGTAAACTCATCTCGCCTGAGCTGCATTAAAAATATTTGCTTTGCACTTGTGATGGTAGTGATAGTTACCACACATTTTTAGAAACATAATCCATCACAAGTACCATTCTGCAACACCAATCTGCCTACCCTGCCTACTTTGCCTAGCATTTTTTTCCTTCTTTCTTTGGGTGCATTTAGACTAGAAAACCCTCATCAATCTTCTTTCCTTTTCATGGTAAACCTACCTAAGTCTGCACTTATTACATCCAAGGGCTCAAATTAAACTGTTGAGCTCCTTTGCTTCTCTACCTATCTACTTATCTGCCAAGATTAAACAGTTTGGTCAAATTTTATTCTCTATCTCTAAAACAAGAAATTCAGACATGAACTAGCCAAGATTGAGCTATTTGGCCATTTATCAATTGTGGCATGAATTGACAAGCCGCACGCAATGCTTTATTTACAGAAAATGAAATAGTAGTGGCATTTGGACTTGCACACTTTCCTGGTCTTTCTTTATTTGGGGTTCATTTCTTCTCATTTTTTCTTTTGACCATTTTATTCTTTTTACCCTTTGATTTTTCTTTTAGGGTATACTTCTTTACATTTTTTAAATTTTTGATTTTTTTTTTAATAATATGGAAACCTTTACAGCAAGGAAAGGATGAACATATTATAGAGCTCATCAAGTCAATCATGAAATATGACACCTATTGGTATAGGAGTATAACAGTGGCTCCACTTGGGGATGGCTTTCCCTGGTGGAAAGTCAAGAATAGCAGGTCAGATGGCCTTCTGCATAACTTGGAATATGCTATGAAATTTCCTTTTGTTGGTTACTTTATTTATATATATGACAACACACTTGTGAAGCTTATGGCCTTCTCTTCGGGCTTCAACTACAGCAAGTTACTATCCAATCCAAACTGTGACATTATTAATAATATTGTATGTATATATTAGAGTCAGGATACATAAAAAAACTGGATCAAAGTAATGTTTCAGCATTCGACCATTCACTGCTCCTTCTTCTGTTTCTGTATCGTCCAGGCTCTTCAGAAAGTAAGTATTGTTCCCTTGCAATGCATGGATGATAAATGGCCCTTTCCATAGGAAGTCAAACTTCCCATGTTTTCCTTTGTCTTCTCTCCTAGAAGCCCACCTTAGAACTTTGTTTCCAATGTAGAAGTCTTCTACTTTGGTCCTTCTATCAGATATTTTCTTGAGTTTTTCTTGTAACACTTGGGATCTTTGGTGCACTTCCTCTCTAGTCTGCTGTAAATGGATGGTCTCGTTTATTCTTCTTTGAATGTCATTTGGTTCCACCTGAGCTTTGTGCAGCAATTTCATTACTGGAACTCCTAAGGATGAAGGAAACATAGCCTCCATGCCATAAACTAACTCATAAGGGCTAGTTCCAATAGATCTCTTTGTAGTAACTCTGTCTACCCATAGTGCATTTGTGAGTTTATTGTGCCATTTTTTCTTGTTCTCTTCCAATAGTTATTAATAATATTGATCAGGCTTTTATTGGAGGATTCAGCTTGACCATTACCTTGAGAGTAATAGGTGGTGGAATGGCTTAAAGTGATATGGTATTTGTTACAGAAATTTATCAGTTTCTTGGATTTGAAGGCAACAGCATTATCGGCTATGATTTTTTCAGGACAGCCAAATCTAGATAGGATGTTGGTTTCTAAGAATCCTATGATCATTGTATCATTGGCTTGTCTAGAAAGAATGGGTTCTATCCATTTAGTGAAATAGTTTGTGGCGGTAAGAATCCATTTATGCTGGCTAGAAGAGGGAGGGTGTATTTCTCCAATGAAATCCAAACTCCATTGTTGAAAGGGTTTTTCAAAGGAAATTGGTTTCAAGGGCAAGGGTAACAGTTTCCTTTTGCCTTCAAAAATTTGGCATCTGTGGCAAACAGTGACAAACTTCTTTATATCAACGAACAAGGTTGGCCAGTAAAATCTAGCCCTTAGGATTTTGTCTGCAGTTGATTTCCAGTAAAGGTTTCCACCGCAGTCCCCTGCATGAAATTCTTTGAGAAATTTGTTAGCTTCTTCTTTTATTAAACAATTCAATAGAATACATTCATGATTTTTCCAAAAAAGAGAACCATCTAAAATATAGAATTTTGAAGCTTTTATCTTTAAAAACATTTTCTTTGTTCTGGATAACCCTGGAGGAGCTTGTAGGTTTAATAACACATGAATTATATCAGCATACCAAGGTGATTCTAAGAAGGCCTGGTTGATTTGTGGAGTCGCCATCTCTTGTTCGTTATCCAGTTCATTTATATCTAGGGCTTGAAAGTTTGTTTCAGTAATGAGTTTAGCCAATCCTTGTCCTTTTATGAGCTTTGTAGGTTTTATCTCAATATCATACTCCAATATTTTAGCTATCCATTTACCTCGTTTGCCTTCTTCTAGACCAAACGAAGACTTTTTAGGATTTAATGAAATACCATATTTTCTGCATTTCAAAAACACTTGTCTCAAATGATCTAAATGTTGCTGATGTGATCTAGAAAACACAGTGAGGTCATCTAGATATACAACCAGAAAATCATAAATTTCTTTTGCAAAAGTTATGTCCATTGCTCGCTGAACGGTTTCCCCTGCATTCTTAAGTCTGAATGGGATTTAACATATTTGAATGTACCCCATGGTGTTGTAAATGCAGTCTTTTCTTGGTCATCAGGATGAACCAGAATCTGATTAAAACCTGAAAACTCATCCAAAAGTGAAATCCTAGAAGCACCTACTACCCTTTGTAAAATATGATCCATCTTAGGTAAAGGGTAATTGTCCTTCAAAAAAACCTTATTTACATTCCTTAAATCAACGCATAATATGACTTTTCCTGTTTTGTTCCCGGTAGGTACTAAATTAGATACCCGTTTTGAAAATCGGATAGGAGTGATTATCCTTGCATCATGCATTCGTTTGATTTCTTTTTCTATTAAAGGAAGCAGTACAGGGCTGATTCTTCTGAGATTTTGTTTAAAATGTTTTTGATTTTCCTTGAGGGGTATCGTATGCTAAATTACAGAGGTATCATAAGATTTCAGGTCTTCATAGCTCGAGGCAAGAACTTCCTAGAATTCTTTGATCAATTCAACATACTTAAGTTTTTGATCAGGGGGCAAAGTTTTGGACAATTTTATCATTTTTGGGTTCTGTTCAGTTCCTATGTTGTAGTCTTCAATGTTTGCTTTTGGAGGTTACATCTGGGGTTTTTTTGGAATATCGTTGAAATCAAAGAGATCTTCCAAAGGAGTTAATCCTTTGGGTAAATGATTGTCTTTCAAATTGATAATTTCAGATTCTCCTTCAATAATCTCATCAATATCTATTTCTTTAAGATCCTGCATTTTCTCTTTGGTAAATTTCGTTGGATGAAGCATTTGAGTTGCATTTTTTGCTAAAATGTCTATTTCAATCTAATTTGTTGGATCAAATTCACTACCTGTATCTACATCCATGTTAGTGTTGGAAAATTCTTCTTGTAGAGTTAAAAAAATGTTGATCTGATTATCACTGTCAAACACGTGCCAGTTCTTCATATTGTCAGGTATGGCTGGCCTGTGTCTTATCTCAGCAGTGAATTGATGATTTGGTTCAAATGGTAATTTACAGGTGCTGGCAAACATTTCTAGGCTATGAGCTTGCAAGTTATGTTTTCTTGGGATTTTGGCAAGCTGAGTTTGCAGAAATGTGTTAAGGATCGCTATAGTTGTTCCTCTGTACTCTCTCAATCTAGGATCATTTGTTAACAACTTCCCTTTTATCTCTTGAATGATTAAATCAGAATCTCCGAGGACTGACACTCTAGTTTCTCCCAATTTCTTAAGCAGTTTAAGACCTAGCAACAAAGCTTCATATTCAGCCATATTATTAGTGCACCTAAAGTTTAATATGTAGGCATGACCTTCAACATGATTGTTTTCAAGATTGTGCACCCAGACTCCTGCTCCTGCTCCTAACTTGTTCACAGAACCATCAAATTCTAAGTACCACAAGGTTTCATGTTCACAATTAGTATCTGGAGTTTTAGGGATCTGTTCAATAGGGAGATCTAGGTTTTTAGTGTCATCTGATTTATCTATTGTTTCATGATTTTTAGAAATTTCTTGGATTCAGACACTAGACCTTTCGTTTGCAATTTTTTCCGTTTCATATGCTAGAACTTTAATTTCATGTGGGGGATCAATTTCAGCATTTTAAAGGATAAAAGAATCTGTATCCGAATGTACTGAGTAGATAGGGAAATTTTGAGGTTTCTCTTGGCTACTTACTACCTACTTCATTAAGGTTTCTCCGTATAGTCTCTTGGGTTGACCAAACACTGAAATAGTAGCGTAAGACATGTCTAACTGTAGAGATCCTTGAAGCTTTGCACCTCAAGATCTAGACAATAACATACCATACTTTGGAGGAATATCAGCTACTACTATGTCCATTAGGATGGTTTTGGCAGGATATTGGACTAGTGACACACATAAGTCTTTGATTAAACCCACACATTTGACCTGACTTGAATCAAAAGAGAAAAGGTCTTTATATGGCCTGGTGATGTCAAGGTCAAATCTCTCCATTACAAATTTAGGCATTAAGTTATGAGAAGCACCGGAATCAAACATAGCATTATGGAGTATTTTATCATGTATGTTTAAACCCACATAGAAAGGAGGAATTTCTCCCTCTACTGTTTTTCCATTTACTCCAGGGCCAAATATCAATTCAGGCTCGTCATTTAAAACATTTACTGAATCTTCGTTCATAGAAATTTTGAGTGATCTGCTGATTTGACCTCTGTAAACATCATGTTTAGCTAATTCTGATAATGGAACAATTATCTTTAGTTTACCTACTTCTATCTCATGATTGAAAGGTTTTTCGGTTTGAGTTCTTGTATTTCGGACAACTGAATTTTCTGCGTTTTTCTCCACTTCGGGAGTGGGATTATGGGCTGAAGTAGTTTCCAAATCAAGTTCTATAGGCTCTCCTACTTTTTCTTTAGCAGGAGTAGAAGTGGAAGGTTGTCTGTTAGGTGGTTGTTCGTCTGATATATCTTCAACAATTGGGTTATTTGGGTTAGTACCTGTTTTAGAAAGAATATGTACAGGGGGGGTACTGATCTTACCTTTTTTAGGTTGCTTGGTATCACTCTGTTTACTGATTTCAGGGACATCTATCCTTCTACTCCTCAGATTGTATTGCTTGTGGACTTCATAAATGGTTGTATCATATCCCTCCCTAAATTCAAATGATTCACCTGACTGAGTTTGGAATTGTTCAAGGATGTGAGCTTTTTGATCCTCTTGGGTCAAGAAAACTTGTTGTTCATTGTTGAGTCCCATCAAATTAATTTCAGTATCTTCTGTTGGTTCATCAGAAGTTGAGGCTTCAGCATAATTTTCTTGAAATGGGGGCCTAATATTTTGGTCAGGCCCTGTCTTTCCAGTGTTAGGATTTGGGTTCTTCCAGAAATTTGGATTTCTCCCAGTATTGCTTGGTTGACCATCCCAAAGGGATTTTATCTCAATTGTTTCTACTCTATCTCCAATTCTATCCATTCATTTAATAATAGCATCTAATCTATGTTCAAAGATAGACGGTTCTTCTTTGAAAGGTGTCCTCCTTTCAGCTCTGGCTCTAGATCATTTAGATATCAGGTTGGCCTCAACGCTGACAGCTATACTATGCATCTCTACTAAGTTTTGAAGAGCTATTTCCCTAATTTGGTATGCCATATCAGAATCAAATGCATCAGGGAATTTAATCAAGGCCAAATCTAGAGAAGGTCTGAGATTTTGAGGAATTGCACTGTACACATTATTAAATCTGGTACAGTAATCTTGGACAATTTTGTGTGTGCCTCTTCTTAGGTTTTCATACTCTGATAAAATGTGGAGATGATCTTTCTTCTTTTCCCATCTGTTCACGTAAGTCTGATAAAGAGCTTGTGGTTCATTGATACTGTTTGCAGGGAGGGATCTAAACCAGGTTCTAACATCTCCAGTTAAACTTTGAACAAATACTTTCATTCTAACATCATCATCATCAATCTCATAACTTTCAAAATAGTCGGTCATTTTCTTGGTATGTTGTTGAGCTGTGTAAGTGCCAGTACCGTCAAAAGAAGGGGTTTTACTTTGATAGTCTTGGGGCATAGCCCCTGGATTGGCAGGTAAGTTTAGGGGAGTATATCGGTTTGCCATGGTTGCAGAAATAGATGTGACAACTAGAGGAGTAGGGATAACAATGGGAATGTGGACTGTAAAGGGAGGAGTGGAAAGTGTAGTTTGAGGGGCTGATGGTGAACTTGGACAAGTTATAGTAATCATAGAAAGGTTTGGTGTTTTTTCAGAGGTAAGCTCAGATTGAATGCAATTCTGCAAATGTTTGTCAAGGTGTGAACTAGCAGAATTTCCTTGGCTCTCTTGTTTTCTAAGAATCCTAGGAATCAGATTAGGATTTTCAAATATAGGTGGGGGATTAGGATCAGGATTTGATCTGGTGTAATGAATCCTTTTTGAAGCTAGTTTCTAGGTATGTTTTTGGTTTTTTCTTGAAACAGTTTTGACAACACAACTTTTAACAGTCTTTTCTAGGAGGTTTTAGATGTAGGAGTTTTGAAATTTCTTAAAGACTTTTTGAAAAGAGGAACTGATCAAGTATTTGAAACCAACTTTCCAATACATAAACTAGACCAGAGATAGACTGAAGCAGCATTCATTTTCTTCTGCAATTGTAAAGCAAGAGCATTTCAAAGGCTACCTGGCTAACTTCAGGCTCCGTCTGTAGCTTATACAGAAAACACTAGTTACAAACAATTATTCAGGTCCCCAGTGGAGTCGCCAATGATGTTATCACTCAGGTTTTTCCCAAAAGTTGCAAGAAATGGAATACTGCCAAGGTAACCATAGACCAATCTTTTAGATACATAATCTAGCAAATATGTATCCAGAGAAGGCTCTCCCTTTATGATTTAGCTTTTTTTTTTTTTTAAAGGTATTAGGCTAGTTATGAAGTTCAAGGGTTTTTGTTTAAGTTTGGGTGGTGAGATTTAATAAAACAGAGAGGTAAGATAGAACAGTTCAGTCCATTGGGCACGATGGAGTCAAAGAAAGTTGGCTTTCTGGATTACGTTTCTTAACAAAGGATGGCTCCACAGAGCAAAGTAGTCAAACAAGGAACAAGATAAAGAGTTGAAGCAGATGGAATGGGCTCAAATGGTGAAGGGAAGTTAAGAATCCTTCAACATATTGAAAGAGGGAAAATGGATGATTATTGATAAGGATCAGTTAGGAATTCCTTAGCAAATAAACCACGTGAAAGAATCAGGAAACATGAGCAATTAAGATTTCACTACTTATTCTAATTCTGAAGAAAACACAGACAACAATAAAGACTGAAAATAGAGTGAAATCAAGAATATTCTGAATTAACCCTTTTCTTTATCATTTAGATTATGAAACACAGATGATATAATAAACTAGGAAAACTATAAAACATAGGATATAGAGGACTTATTGATCCGGAGGTTGATTCAAGAATTCTGTGACAAGTCCTCTGCTTCAATTCTTCATCCAGTAGGCCAAATAACATATGTTTCCAATAGCTCTTTATTCCAAAAATTCAGTATTACAACACAGTCTAAGAATTCACACACCACAGACTACCCTCAAACTACAATGGAGGGCGTATTTATACACAAAATATGTACAACCTATACCTCATAACAGCTGTGAGATAATATCTAGAATGACCAATAATAATTTACAAGCAAAGTAGAAACAACTGATTGATGTTATGCTAGAGGCAAGCCTTAGGGTTCGGCTTGCAGCTGTCTTCTGTAGTAGCTCTACGTCGACTGCCTGTCTTAACTACTGCATTAACTCTGATCTGATACTCTTTAATTCTTATCTGTTGCCTTCAATTCTGAACTGCCACATTTTGTCGGCTCTGATACACTTTAACGCTTGAACTGATACTCTTTGACTTGTTTTGATGCTCTATGCTGCACTGACCCCTGCTCACCACTGTCTAGCATTTCGCACAAAATTTCCTTTTTCCAAGGGTAATGGTGTGACTATGGAAAAGCACTTGTTTTTGGTGCACTAGAGGTTTGTTCTACGCCTTTTGATTCATAACACTTAGCTTTTTTTGTGGCTGGTATGCTAACTTCCTGTGGGGATTGCTTGAGAGGTCCTAGCAATTGATGCACTGACAGCCATGTATTGAGAAAATTCACAGGTACCTATTTTTACAGAGGAAAACCGCATGTTGTAGCTTGAATGGCCGCGAGCTTGTTGATCGAGCCTTTCTGGTTGGAAAACTGAAAATGTGACCTCAGTCGTTGCTATGCTCGGAGCCCTAGTTTGCAGCGGAAAACAATGAAAAATGAGACTTTACCCTCTTTATTTGACACAATGAAGTTTTGGTGGGAACTTTTGATTTGGAGGATGGATGACGTCAACAGAAGTATGGGGCCAGTGACGTGGCAGTGACGTGGTGAGTGATGTCAGCACCGGACGGAGGATGTCAGCAGATGGCATCAGCAGGAGGGGTGGTAAGCAGTTTTGCCTGCACCGCTTTTGGGGCTAGGCGGTTTCGGGCCAGGGAGGAGTGATCATAGCGGGAGCGCGACGTGTGTCCTTGGTACGGCGGCAAAACCACCGGTCTCCTGCGAGCTAAACATCGGCGGCGAAGGGGGTCACGATACAATCGTCGACCATTGGATGGTGGAGTAGGGATCAGACAATTGACGAAACATGAAATTGGTAGGGAGTTAAGCAGTGGGCGCGGCGCAATAATCCAAGGTTTTTAATGGTATCGGGGATGTTTTGATTGGTTTACAGGGTTAGTTATTAATTAACCCAAGTGGTTAATTAATCCTTTGAGTGCGTGGCAAGGCTATTAAAAGGTTTCAAATAAACCTTTAATCCCTTTTAAATAGCGATATGGTCGTATTCGACCGGGGGAGGGGATACATAATATTTAGGTTTTTTATTATATGTACATAATACGGGATAGGGTAATATTTGTAAGGGATTTAAATAATAAAAATTAAAGTTAACATGAATTTTGAAGTGGAAGGCACTAAGTTATATGGTTAAAAACTTAGGCCAAAAGGGAAAAGTGGTTTTATATGAGAAATATGGATATTCTCTAAGTAAAACAAATTTTTACTCGGGCAATCATTTTGAAACGGAATGAGTGGTTCATGGATATTAAGCAAATCCTAATATTTGTAGGGGGAATTAGTAAATGATTTGGGGAAAAACATGAAGGGGAGTTAGTTATGTAAACTTGTCTTGCCTGAGCTGCATTAAAAATATCTGCCTTGCACTTGTGATGGGAGTGATAGTTAACACACATTTTTAGAGACATAATTCATCACAAGTATCATTCTGCAACACCAATTTGCCTACCCTACCTACTTTTCCTAGCATTTTTTTTCCTTCTTTCTTTGGGTGCATTTAGACTAGAAAACCCTCATCAATCTTCTTTTCTTTTCATGGTAAGCCTACCTAAGTCTACACTTATTACATCCAAGGGTTCATATTAAACTGTTGAGCTCCTTTTCTTCTCTACCTATCTACTTATCTTCCAATATTAAACAATTTGGTCAGATTTTATTCTCTATCTCTAAAACAAGAAATTCAGACATGAACTAGCCAAGATTACGTTGTTTGGCCATTCATCAATTGTGGCATGAATTGACAAGCTGCACACAATGCTTTATTTACAAAAAATGAAATAGTAGTGGCATTTGGACTTGCACACTTTCTTGATCTTTCTTTATTTGGGGTTCATTTCTTCTCATTCTTTCTTTTGACCATTTTATTCTTTTTACCCTTTGATTTTTCTTTTAGGGTATACCCTCTTTACATTTTTTAAATTTTTGATTTTTTTTAATTATATGGAAACCCTTACAGCAAGGAAAGGATGAACATATTATAGAGCTCATCAAGTCAATCATGAAATATGACACCTATTGGTATAGGAGTATAAGATGCCGAACGAGCTGAGCTTTTGAACAAAGACTTTTTGAATAGTATGGTGTTGATAGCTACGAGCACCACACAAAGTTCAACACTGACGGTAGAGGATGTGCCGAAAATTCTTAGACACAAAGAAAAGCTAGTCCAGGTGCCGCTGCCTAACCCTTGGGATGGCCGGCGAACCATAAAAGATAATGGAAAGACTGTCAATACGGAGACAAATGGTGGAATTGCAGTTAATAGTTTGTCTTTGATGCACTTTGAGGATTGGGATCTCGCAGACAGTAGCAAGGGTCTTGCAAAATTGCAACACAAGTTTCAGCAAATTGTACGTATAGAAGACAAGAAGTTGGAAATTTGTTGCATTGGCATGAAGAGGTCCCATATGCGTCACCCCAGCTTGAGCTAAAATCCTATGAGGGGGTGCTCTGTGTTAATTGAGCAGAGAAAAATGAGCATCATCAGATGGGTGAATTATTGGAGGCAATGGCGTAGGAGTTAGAAGAAGGGTTGCAGGAGACAAAAAGGGAGCAGCAAAACGACGAGCGTCACTCACAGGGATAGTGGACTGTGAAGCCTAGGCAATGCGTATCATTACACCGACAAGTGACTTGGGACGAGTCATGATGATTGTGTTGGGGGCCTATTGGGTAGCGGAGGCCCCACGTAACAGTTTTTGGGCTTAAAGCCTATAAGTTAGGGTAATAATATTGTAAATCTCCGAAATGCGTGGAGAACGAAATGTAATAGGTCAAGTCAAAGGGTTGTCCGCCCAAAAATAATATAGAATAATAGGAAGTAAGTCAGCCTGCCCATGGTTTGCAGACCATGGGAGTGTATAAATAGAGCAAGGCTCTAAGGGTAGAAAGTAGTAAGTTTGGAAAGAGATCTGATGTGTAATGGGTTTTTATGAGTAGTTGTGCTCTGAGTCGATACATATGGGTTGAAGGTGTAGTGGTAGAGGCTTCACAGCTGTGTGCGCAGAGGTCAGATAAAGTCCGCACTTGTGTGCGCAGGGTAGGAAGTGAATTGTACTGAATCAAGAATATTAATAAAGATAAGTTGATTCTGAAATACTATGTTGACTCTAAAACCTTGTGGATTTGTTTGCATTCTGGTTTACGCATCATCTTCATAAATTTATGACTGTTTTAAGGGTCATGGTTGCATGCATTGGGTTTTATTATTAAATGTTTGCTTAAAGACTGTAACAAGAAGATCAGTTCTATAATAATTACATTAATAAGGAAGTTCATATGCGCGGATCTACGTGAAAGCACGATAGCAATACAGAGCGGTGCCAAGTCGCAGAACTATTCGTGACCCCTCCAAACCACATCTAGACATCCCAAGGGTGTGGAAACTTGGTTCCAGCAACTCCCCTACTACCTTAGGTGAGACCTCAGTCCACGCTCCGCGGGCTGTAGTGGGAAGGCCCTGTAGCTTTGGGATTTGTTTGGCTAATTACTCTTTCGAACCTGGGTCAGGGTCCAATAACCCAACATGCACAAAGAATTGGACGGTGTGCAGAAGAAACCTGCTAGCATGATAGATTCATACTGAGAGGACTTTGATTCCCAAGCCCTCTATACCATTAAGTTATGCCTAGCGGATGAAGTTCTCTTCAACATTGTTGAAGAGAGTACAACTGCAAGTTTATGGGAAAAACTTGAAAAATTGTATATGAAAAAATCATTAACCAACATAATTTATTTGAGAAGACAATAGTAAAGTCTTCAGATGAAGGAGGGTACAAAACTTGCAGAACATTTAAATGTTTTTAATACACTTATTTTCCAATTATCAAATATGGAAGTTAAAATTTAGGAAGAAGACAAAGCTATAACCTTATTGTGTTCTCTGCCAGAGTCATCGGACCACTTCGTAAATTCAATCAGTTTGAGCACTGTTGATTCTTTGAAATTCGAATCAGTTGTGGGATCTCTGTTATCTAAAGAAGTACGGAGGAAATCCAGTATTGAAACAGGTGCACCAGAAGCCATGATAGCTAGAGGACGATCAACGGAAAGAGGAGAAAAAATAAGGGGTTCTTCCATATTAAAATCAAAGGGAAAGAAGTGTAAGGAAAAATGTTGGTACTGCAATAAAATTGGACACCTCAAGAAAGACTGTTGGAAACAGAAAGAGTTTGAAAACCCAAAGAAGGAAGCAAATCAAGTTGATTCAGGTATGATTGATGAATTTTTATCTACTGAAGAATTATGTATGGTAGATGAAACTTTATGTGTATGTAATGTCTCTCAGAATGTTGAAAATTGGTTGTTAGACTTTGGTGCTTCTCATCACATGAGTTCGTACAGAAATTGTTTTACTTCATATGAAGTTGTAAATGGTAGTTCTATAATTATGGGTAATAATGTATCATGTCAGACTGTTGGGATGGGAAATATCAAAATTAAAATGTATGATAACACAGTTAGAACATTAACTCATGTTATACATGTACCTGAATTGAAGAAAATTTTGATTTCTTTGGGAGTGTTGGACTCGGATGGTTATATGTTTACAGGTTAGAATAGAGTGTTGAATGTCTCAAAAGGAACCCTAGTTGTTATGAAGGTAGAAAATGTCAGAAATATTTACAGACACAAAGGAAGTACTCATGTCAGTGAGGCAGTGATTGTGTTAGAGAAAGAAGAAGAAGATACTCGCCTATGGCATCATCAATTGGGTCACATAAGTGATAAAGGTCTTCAAGTACTGATAAACCACAAACTGCTTACTGATTTGAAATCCTTGAAGTTGGATTTCTGTAAACATTGTGTATGGAAAACAATGTAAACAGAGGTTTAAAACTGGAAATCATAATAGTAAAGAAGTTTTGTACTATATTCATTTTGATCTGTGGGGACCATCTCCTATTGTGTTGTATGGAGGTGCTTTATATTTCTTAATGTTTATTGATGATTTCTCCCAGAAAGTTTGGGTCTTTATGTTAAAAAACAAAGTTGATGTATTCAATGTTTTTAAACAATGTAAAGCAACGGTGGAAAAGAGAACAGGCAAATCAATTAAATGTTTGAGAACTGACAATGGTGGTGAATTTACTTCTCTAGAATTTGAACAATACTATAGGATGAAGGAATTGTTAGACATAAAACTATTGTTTATACTCCTCAAAAAAATGGTGTTGTTGAATGTTTGAATAAGAGTCTCATGGAAAGAGCCAGAAGCATGATCAACAATGCTAACCTACAAAAGGAGTTGTAGGAAAAAGCAGTATCCACTGCTTGTTATTTAGTTAACAGATCACCTTTAGTTGTCATTAGTTGTAAAATTCCTGAAGAAGCTTTGTCAGGCCAATCTTGTGATTATTCAAATTTAAGGATTTTCGGTGTGATCCCTATGCTCTTATCCCTAAAAATCAGCGTTCAAAATTAGATCCAAAATCCAAATGTTAT
This sequence comes from Pinus tabuliformis, assembly GCA_031772625.1. Taxonomy (NCBI): domain Eukaryota; kingdom Viridiplantae; phylum Streptophyta; class Pinopsida; order Pinales; family Pinaceae; genus Pinus; species Pinus tabuliformis. Next base: position 1,212,274,747 of record CM062807.1, on the reverse strand, counting down.
GTATTTGTTGGGTATGACTATGCAGTGAAAGGATACAGGTTATGGCATCCTACTTCATGGACAATAGTCATTAGTAGATATGTAACATTTGATGAATTTTGTCTTTTAAAATCAGATGTTGGAAAAATTGAACAGGAATAGGTATTGCCAAGTCAGCAAATTTAGTTGGAGACTAGATCTTTTTCATAAAGTCAAAAGGAATGAGAGACTTCTGAAAGAAAAGGTGAAGAAGATGCCAAGGAAACTGTTGAAGTTTCAAAACCAGTTCAACAACCAGTCACTCTAAGAAGGTCTACAAGGGAAAGAAAAACACCCAAAAGGTATTAAGATTTTTCTTCATCTTTTGCATTGATTACTGAAGATGGGGAACCTTCTTGTTATCAGGAACCAGTGGATGATGCAGATAGTGGCAAATAGAAAAATTCTATGGAAGAGGAAATGGATTCCTTAGCCAAGAACAGTACTTGGGATCTTGTAGAACTTCCTGAAGGGATAAATGTTGTTGGATGCAAATGGGCCTTCAAGTTGAAACGGAAAGTTAATGGAAATATCCAAAGGTATAAGGCGAGGTTGGTAGCAAAAGGGTATTCTCAAGTCAAAGGTATTGACTTTCATGAGTTTTTTTCACCAATTGTAAAACTTGTTTCTATTCATACTATGTTGGCACTAACTGCATTACTTGACCTTGAGTTAGAAAAGTTAGATGTTAAAACAACGTTTCAACATGGTGATTTGGATGAAGAGATATATGGAACAACCAGAGGGTTTTTACAAGGTCGTAGCAGAAGATTAGTTTGCAAGCTCAGGAAATCGTTGTATGGCTTGAGGCAGTTTCCCACGCAATGGTACGAGAAGTTTGACTCCTTCATGGTGAGCTAGAACTTTATTAGAAGTGAGTATGATCATTGTGTATGCTTCAAGAGTTTCAGTGGCATATTAATTATCTTACTTTTGTATGTTGACGATATGATTATTGCAAGCAAAAGAATGGAAGAGATCAATAGGTTAAGGGCTCAGCTCTCTAGGATGTTTGATATGAAGGATCTTGGAGCAGCAAAACATATCTTGGGCATGGAGATACACAGAAATAGGAAAAATGGTAAGTTTTGGTTATCATAGCAGAAGTATGTGCAAAGTGTACTTGAAAATTTTGGTATGAACAATGTGAACCCTGTTAATGTTCCATTAGCTTCCCATTTTAAGCTTTCTTCAATTTTGAGTCCTATAACTGATGAAGAAAAGCAGTATATGTCTCATGTACCATATGAAAATGCTGTAGGCAACTTAGTGTATGTGATGGTATCTACAAGAACTAACATTTCACAAGAAGTTGGAGTTGTCAATAGGTTCAGGGAAAATCCAGGTGAAAAACATTGACGAGGAGTGAAATGGATGCTTCATCCTTTAAGAGGCATAAGCAACCATTGCATCATCTTTAATGGTAGTGAAGGATCATTTTGTGGATATGTGGATAATGATTATGTAGGTGATTTCGAATAAAGGAGATCTACTACAGGTTATGTCTTTACTCTTGCAGGTGGAGAAATTAGTTGGATGTCAAAGCTTCAAGAAACAATTGTCTTGTCCACTATCGAAGCAGAGTATATAGCTGCTTCAGATGCCAGTAAAGAAGCACTCTAGTTAAAGTGTCTACTTGATTAGATTGGAAGGACGCAGAACAAATTGAATGTATTATGTGATAGTCAGAGTGCTATTCATTTGGCTACAAATCCAGCTTATAACAACAAGACCAAGCACATTGATGTAAGGTATCATTTTTTGAGACATGTGATCGACAGCGGAAAACTAGCTCTTAGGAAGGTCCATACTCAAGAGAATTGTGCAGACATATTCACGAAGCCATTTCCAGTAGAGAAGCTCTGATGGTGTTTGGCTTCTCTTGGCTTGCAGAAAAGATGATGAATGGACATGGGAAAGGGATTAGGAAAATTGTTGCCAATCATTTATTATGACGGGATTCATAACTAGAAGGAGTTATGTAACAAAGAAAAAACACATATTAATTGGGATGGCCCAAGAGGCTTGTATGATGGAGAATCATATTTTATTAATAGATATCCAAATTCCCTTTTGTTGTAGATGTTTCCTTGACACACTATTAAGGTTTTACCACATAAATCATTTGTGTGCTTATTTTGTATTTGTTTCAGTTTCTCATTTAGTTATTTTGCTTCTTGTTTGGAAAAACACTGGGGGGGCGGGGGAATCAGTATTTTCAGATCAATAACTTTTTACATTTCATATTCATATTTCTATACGCAACTTTATTGAAAGGAACCTGCGAGTCTACATCATTGTTCTTAAGACAATTAGCATATATCCAAATAACTTATGATTCAGTTAATTCATCATATGTTTGTCTTCAGCCAGTGCACAAGTACTTTATTAACCATTACATAAACAGTAACCATGTGCTGTAATAAATAAACCATCACACATAAGCAACACACATCAGAGTGGATTGTTTCAAGGACTACATGTGCTTTGTTGTCTTGATCATGGGAGGTGGATTTTTTGTACTTCCCTAAAGTACATCATTTTCATAGATCCTAATGCTTCAGTTCTCCTTCAGGGAGGCCTACCATTATTTTCTGCAAAATCTTCAGGTTTCCATGATGAAAATGGCCAATTCTTCTATGCTATAGTTCACCAACATCACAACTCTCTGCCTTCTCTGCCTTATTTCTTAATGAAGAACAATCTTCCACGTCTAGCTTATACATGTTCTTTACCTGAATCCCAATATGATTCAACTCTCCCGTGGCTATGTGTCTCAGGAATGATTTTCCTTTGCTGAAGATCACATCATAACCATGGTCTTCCAAAACTACAAGAAAGATGAGATTTTTCTTTAGGCCGAGATCAAACATGACATCCTTTAGTCTGAGAGGGGATATCGACTCCCTCTAAAAAGTGATTGTACCAATCCCGGTCGCGCTGTACCTTCTGTTATCACTCCTCTAGATCTCTAAGGCTGAGGAAGAGTCCAGTTGAGGTAACCACAGACCAACCTTTTGACTTGGTAGCTAGCCCTACCAAACCGGAGAGGGCTCTCTCCAAAGAATCACAGACAGGAGGGCTAGATGGATTAGGGTTTTATGCTAGGTATAAAGTGCAGATGTTGTTTTGATTTGATTGGATGGTTTTTATTGCTGGATGAGGGTATTAGGTCAAAGAGGCTAGGTCAGGGCAAATGAGATGTGATTGCAGACATTTAGAGGGGCAAGGTAAGTAGGAGTCTTAGCACTTCAAAGGTGGTTTGGTGAGATGGTTTAAGACTAATGAGGAGTTAGGAAGAGCATAGGAGATGTATTCTTCCTAAACTTAAGAAAAATGGACAAATTATGATAACTTTCCCAAAACAGAGCATGAGCAAACATGTATTCTACCTATCAGCTTGAAAATTACCATATAACAAACATGAAATGGTTTATGAGCATACAAAACATTCATAAAAATGATCACAAAGAAGAAACACTAATAAACATCCATACCACATGTATCCCAAAGAAATAGTTGCAACTCATCTATTAATACTGCCCAAAATTTGATGCAATAGTGTCTCTGATCACTAGCACAACATCCAACTGAGTCCAACCTTTGAAAAGACTGAAAAATACAAGATATAGGCCTAAAAAAAAACTCCTCCAAACCTTAGTAGTCGAATCAATGAGAGGAGTAGTTCCACCAAAATTTGAACTAATAGCTAGAGTGTAGGGTGGTAAAAGTGACTCATCCCTAATTACAATGAAACTGATTCATTACACCTCATAGAGTCTATTTACCTAATGTATTTACCCTAGGTAATAGTAAAAATACCATAATTACATTTACATCATGAATTACAACAGTAAAAACTTGATTTCCCAAGATGAAAATCAAATCTGGAGAAAAACATTGAAAAATCAGGCAACTGGTCAAATGCGCCCTCCATCTTGCAGGCTGACTTGGACTGCCTTTCCGATGTCCAAATTGAGCCTAGAATAGATAGTTTAAAATCCTATCCTGTCTAGTTTCCAAATCTACCTTCAGTCTCCAAAATGGACTTGATTTGACCCTCCAAAAGCGGATTCTCCCAAGACTTATCAAACGCGCAGCGGCAAGGTGAAAAAGGAGACAGAACATTGATTTTTTAGGTGTTTTATCACCTCTTCACCTGTCAGTTGTGAAAACTAAGGCTTGCAAAGCTATTTTCCTACATGTCTTCCCTGCTCAGAATCCAATGGTGATCTTCTTTTGTCCAAAAAGTGTCCCAAACAAAAGTGCAACACCCTTGGAATTCTAGCTGTCAAAAACCTATGTATGATTACTTGAAAAGAACAAAAACGTCAAAATTACCCCATAAATTCTCAAAATTGGTGAAATGATTTTTGATCATGTGGTTTGTGCATGGAGTGAGGCTTCAGCAAGGATGTCAGGTCTTCCTTCCTCTTCTTTCTTTTTTAGGGCTTCAATCTTCACATTAGCTCTTCTAAGCTTTTCCCTTGCAATCTTGTTCTTCATGGCATAATGTTTTGCCATCTTTCTCTGAATGTCATTTTATTTTTTGGCCTTATCTAGGAGCTTCTCCAAGTATTGTTTTAAATTTTCAAGCCAATGCTCTCGGTTCTCATTAATTATGATGGCAAAACTGTTCATTCCATGTGAGCTAATTTGTAAGCTCGGCCTCCTTTTGTCTCTTTAGTTCTAGAGATCTTTTCAGCCCTCTAGTCCTAGGTTTGCTTTTTGGTTCTTGTTCAGGTTCACCATACCTATCATAGGCTTCATCAAGCAATGCTTTAGCTTTCATTTCTTCTCTTTTTTCCTTGATGAGCTGAATCTCCATGGTATCATGCTTGGCTTGAAGCTGCTGTTTTTCTTGCTCATAATATGAAATGATAAATTTAGACCTTTCTAAATTGGTCTGGAGATCCCTGATGAGTGCATCATTTTCCTTGATGACGATGCTAGTGTCATCAATGTCATCATGCTCATCTAGGTCAACAAGGTCAAAACCCTGCTCTGTCTCATGGAGGTCCTCTTCCTCAAGTTTGATTTCTACCTAAACCTCTGCTTCTGTCATCTTTCCTTTGCCTTCGTGTACCTATTTTGTTGGTGAAGAAGGCAGGGCTCCTTGCACAATCTATGGGGCAAACACCTACCTACCTCTCTGATAAGTATGTTCCAATATGCCCAAATCTGCCCTCTTAGGCTTGATGACCTCAACCTGCTTTGTGTTCTCTGGCTCACCGATCTCATCTTTGCTAGGTGACTCAATGTGCTCATGAAATGGTGATGGTGGAGGTGATTGTGAAGGAGACTAATCTGATGATGATGCATGATCTGTGGGCTGAGATGGAGGAATGGATGTGGAAGGATGAGATGATGAAGGAACATCTTGAACATGTTGAATAGATGGATCAGTGAATATGTCATTGGCAATGAAGGTACTCCATGCAATGTTCAACTGTTTGAGGTGATGGAGGACAATTATTTTGATGAGTGAGCGGTGGAAAATACTTATCATTTGATGCTCATATTCTCTTTTTTGGACAATATATGCCATCTTGTCAATGCTTCGGAAGAGATAATAAGGTATGTTGAGCATCTTAACCTTTGTGAAATGCATGAGTAGTTGTAGATGATAGGTATAATGTTTGGAAAAGCTTCCTTCACAAGTAAATTATCTCATGATGATTTTCATCATGGGAACATATCTATCCAAGAGGTAAGAGAAATGAAAAATGCTCTTTCTATCATTTCTGTATCTAGGTTTGATATATGGCTCATAGTAATGCTCCTCCAAATTTGTTTGCTTAAACCATTTTTCCCCAACATCAGGGATTCTAGTAGCAACTAATATGATGGAAATAGACATGGTGAAAGTGACACCAGTAAGGGTTACCTGGTTGTCATGGAGATTGGGGATGAATAGTCTACTCAACATAGGATGATGTTGAACCTTTTGTACTTTCTCATAGAATTCAAAACATCCTAGATGTTTAAAAGATGTCACAATCATGGGAGGTGCCATGAGTTCATTGGTATTTCTTGGCTCAAATCTAAGGATTCTCCCTCCTTTGTTTGACTTCCTCCCCTTCCTTTCCTCCTCACTTGAACTTCTATTTTCTTGTTCTGACATGGTGTGTTGATTTTAAAACCCTAGGGAGATGAAATGATATTGGAATGTAGGTATAGGGAGTTAGGAACGGTGTGAGTAAATTCAGGGAGATGAGGGAAGGGGTTTATGGTTTAAGGTAAGTGACAGGGAGTGGGAATATAAATAGATTTGGGATAGGGAATTTTATTACAGGTTGGGGGTTTTGGGAGCCTAGGTAAATAGAACACCTAGGTCTTAGGGTTTCTGGAGTAAATGGCTTTGGGAGATAGTGAAATGATCTAAGGGTTGGGAAAGGGTTTAATAGGGGTATGGGAAGGGAATAGAAGTACTAGGGTGTGAAATTGAAGGTGTGGGAATGAAACTAGGGTTTGTAGGTTTGAAAACGAAATTTCACTCAAGAGACTTAACACCATGAATTTATGAGGTGTGAAATGTAAGGAGGGTATAGTTTAGTGCTACTTACTTTCTCGAGGAAGAAAACAACCAAACTAAAGCTTCAGAGGCAATGATACTTTTTTTTAGAGGCTGGAGAGTAACTTTGGTCAAACGCACAACGCACAACTAAAACACACCCTTCCCTAGTTAAACGCGCAATGTATAACTAAAACACACCCTACTGGTGAGACACATAGCGTAATACACAAACGCACCATCCAGTTGCCAAATGTGCACTGAAAACTCTGTTTTGCTAATTTCACTTGTCAAACTTGAAAATTTCTCCTTTGTTGAGGTTGTTCGACCATGACAAGAGCAAATGAGGGGCAAATGGATGTCTTGAGGGTTTTAAATACTTGATAGAATTTGATTTTGTTGATTTAAAACCCATTTTCTAATGTTTGAAAGTGCTTTTGAAACATTGCACTAATACCCTTTTACCTTGTACTTTTGTTTTTCATATTGATCAATTGCTGGAGTATAAACTTTTTGTTTTGACATTTAATGTCCATTTGGAATGTGGAACTAAGTTGGCAGCTTGGGAAAAGTTACTTATTACATATAATGACATAAAATTACATATATATAAAAAAATAGAATTGCATATCTGTTTTTGGAATAAAATTACATTTTGGGATGAAACTCATACTTGAAATTAAAATTAAAACTTTGGCAAGCATCTTCACATGTTTTCAATCCTCTTTAAATGAAAAAGGGGTATTATTTTATTCACTCTCATACTTTTGATGGCCTTATGCAGTGAAATGGTGTTTTATTGGACCTTGAAAGAATGCAACCTAGAGACCTAATGAAAACTTTGAGTGACCAGACTCCTTGTGGACTTGACTGACATAAAACATGATGAAATGAGCTTTTATGATAAATGTATGCTCAGTAAGACACAAGAAGGTGGGCCAGCAAATATTAATTTTTGAGGGAGGGTAGGGATTTTTTGACTGGGGCTACCATCAGTGAGTAAATTTTTGCATGAGGACCTAGGTGGAATGACAAAAATTTGAATGAGGCCCTAATATGATATAAAAGAGGAATTTTGATCACTGATGGTAGTATGCAAATACTGACTCTAACGCCTTCCATCATCCCCCATCTCAATGTGCATCTGCAAATATTTCTCCTCCAAGTCACTAAAAAAATATCTATTCCACGACATGTGGAATGAGGCACCATTGTCCAACTACCACACACTCCCCATCATTTTGTTGGCCATGCATGTAATGAGAGTGAAGTCAAGCTTGAACTATGAAGCCAAGGATTCCCCTATTACTCCTCTTGAGGTATTGTTTCTTGTCTTTTTGTGTGGACACTTCGTGGCATAGTTTCGGAATTCATGACAATTGAAGCATTTAATTTTGGACAAGTCTTTCTTCTTAACCCCTTGGCTGGATTCTAGTTTGAATTGATATTTCTTCCATTTCCCTTTATTTTCCTTCCCAGCCAATAGGAATTTTTCTTCATCCTTTCCCTTGGATGAAGTCCCATCTCTAGTATTCTTCCTTATTTCCTCCTATACCAAATCATACCATAAGCATTCCTAATTTGGTAGTTTCGCCTTCCCATTCATTGAATCTTGGTAGTTGTGGCAGCTCTTCGGAAGGTATGGAAGGGCCAGGCTTACCAAATCATCCTCTACCACAGTGACACCAACCCCGCTAAGTTCATCACAACATTGTGTGAAATTGCTCATATATTGAGGTATGGATTCATTCTTTTGTATCTTGATATTTCGAAGTTTGTCCTTGAGCATCAACTTCCTGTGGTCACTATTGTTCTTGAACAATTTTGTAAGTGCTTTCCACATTGCGAAGGGATTTTATTTTTCGTGGAGAGTTGAGACAATGTGATCCCGTAATCCCTCCAAGATTATTTTCCTTGCCTTAGAAACTTACTTCTTCCACTGAGAAAGGTCCTCAACATCAGCTGATAGTGATTGTGGAATGTTTGTCTTGACATATTCTAACAATCCATTTTCATCCAATACCACCTCCATGTGATTCTTCCATGCGATGAAATTAGAGCTTCCTTCTAAGGAATACTTTAGCCTCAACATGTTGAAGTTCATCTTCTCAACTTTGAAGAGATCTTGTAACAATGAAGTGCAAATTTGATTCTACTGAGAAAAAAATTCATTTTTTTCTCTAGTGTGAATCCTGCTCTGATACCATGTAGAAATTATGATGTAGATTCCTAACTTCTCATGAAGTTTTACAAATCCAAAGATACAAACATACTCTACTGCTCTCTGAAATCCAATTCACAAACTAGAACACAAATCATAAACATGCAAAAGGAAACATCACACATGCACAATGATTTATCTAGGGGATAGAAACTACTCAAAACCCCTTCCTATCTGTATTGCATTAATCAAATATTAGATATGTAAGACATATTCTTGCTCAATCATGAGCACAACCTGCAAGTGTATAGTCTATCTCTCTTCGTGACTAACTAGCTCCGGCCAACACTTAACCAATTTTCAAGCCCTCCAAGCCCCTATTTCCTTGTGGAAATCCAAGGGAATTAGGCCCCTACCATTTAGGTATTTTTCCCTTAATTGATTGTGCAATCCATAAAGTTTGATCTATAATTGCATGCACCACCTATACACATATGAAATATAAATATTGGGTAACTTTTTGACATGACATAACATGTGTCTCATAATTTAAATATATATATTTTTTTCATGCAAAGAATGTTATATTTATAATAGATATAAAGTAAACATAATTAGGTATGATATCTTATATGATTGATTGTTAGAAAACTTAGTCAATTATGTATATTTTAAGCACATTTTATAACTCATTGTGAGAAAAGTGTATAGTTCTTTTCATGTTCAATCATTTTCAATTTTTATATTATAATAGAAAATTACAATTTTGAAAATATTATTTTTTTAATCTTTCATAAATTTAAATTTAAATAAATTTATATTAATTTAAATTTAAGAGTTACTTAAAAGTCTTCTTACATCATGTAAGAGTGGAATATAATTTCAAATTAATTGTTTTATAACCACATAAATGTTGTTAGGTAATATTATATTTAAATATAGTAAAGTAATACTTATATTAACAAAGTAAAAGAATACTTAGAACAAAAAAAATATCATGTAAGCCATAAATAAAATACTTCAATTATTATCTTAATTTTACATCAAATTGATGAAAAGTAACTAAAAATAAAATCAAATTAATTTTTGAAAGTAAAAAAACAAATAATTTACTTTTTAGTTTTAAGGAAATATGTAATTACTCCATTATTTAATATAGAGTTTGACAAATGGCATGTAGTATTGATTATGCATGATGTGTAATTTATTATATGTTTAGTTGACATGTAATATTTAAAACAAAATTATATTAATAACAAACAACTATTTCACTGTTAGCTACAAATAACATAATTTTATATAAAGAGAAATAAAATAATTATAATTAAATATTTTCTTATATTTTCACTTTCAATGATGTGTAATTTATTCTATTTTTAAGGTGGGGTTCATATATAATATTTAAAATATATTAATAAGAAAAGAAAAAAATGTTTAATGCTAGTTACAAATCAAATAATTCCTTCCATATTTAAAATGGATTTGACATGTAAAATTTTAAAAAGTATTAATAACAAATTTAATTCAATGTATGTGTCTATGTAAAGATAGAGACATGTAACATTTAAAAAATATTAATAGTCAAAACACTTCTATATATTATACAAAAACAAGTGAGAATTAAAAATTTCTTATAATTCAAACATTTTATTAGTGTGTTGTTCAAAACTACGATAGGTCCATATTAATTATAGATCTACCAAGAGTAAAGAGGAATCAATTATGTGCAAACATTTTCTCAAGTTTTGCACTCAAAAAGAGGTTAGCATATTGATCCGGAATTAAAATGGATCTATGTTGGTTTTAACTTGCGTTCTTAGCTCTTCAAATTACATATAATACATTACCTATAATATAAAAGCGTACATTACCTATAAAAGGTTAGTGTTTGTATCACATGATGGGATTTTTAAATAATTATAAATAAAAAAATGGAAGGAAATTTATTCAAGTGAAGATTTCATATAAATTTGGATTTGGTTTGGTCAACTAATTAAATTTCAATTTCAAGTAAATTTAATTTGTAATTTATTTTAAAATTAGCGGGGTGGCATGGTCACCCCGCTCTGAGTGGGAGATATGAAAGAGGTAATGAATTTTAAAATGATGCGGGTTTTGAGTAATCGTACTAGTATTTTTCTGATTAAAAAAAACGATGAGAATAATTGAATAAACCATTATTTATTTAATTTTCTCTAAAAATAATTATTTAGTAATGATTTATTAACACATTTAGTAAATCACCTTGGAATACTTAAATAAATCACTATTTATCTATTATTCCTTATTCTTATTTTTGGAATAAATGTTAAAACGTTATTGAATAATTATTTTAAATTCACATTTTTCTTAATCCTCGCAAAGTGATTAATAAATCATTTTATTTATTAATTACTTCAACCATTTTCTAAATAAAGATATTTGACCATTTTGAATATATTTTCCCTCTCCAAAAAATATAATAAAATATTATTTGCCCGAGATCCTCCAGATGACAGTGATTACGCATAGGGACATGTGGCCCCTATTTTTTGTATGTAACATGTTACGGGCATGTCGAATGTATTCAGAATAGTGGACTCCAAACATTATATATTGGATATTATGATACATAATATGGTTATGCATCTTTTGTGACGATTGTGGTTCACCATTTGGTTATGTCATGAATGTCTTGTTGTATATGCATGTGATAAATGTCAATCTAGAATGTTATTTGGAATGGTATCTACATAGTTATTTTGTGCACTAGGAACATGACTGAATGTAATGGATCCAAATTCACATGCCAAATTTTTAACACGTAGATATTGTCTAAATAGGACATGATTACACATATGATAAACATTGTTCAATTGCATGACAAGTAGCAAGGAATCAAGACAAACATGAAGGTGGAGGATGTCATGATCAAGGGCATCGGCTAAAAAACATATCTCTACATTATATTCGGCTTGGTTATTGGTGGCAGGTCTAATGCATGTGCCATTGGAATGAGCTAATGAATGCAAATGGGTGAAAATGGCCCAAGCTACCGAGACTAGATTCCTAGAGAAGTGACTCGCAACATCGGCATTACCGATATCAGGTGTGAAAGTTCGATCCACATGAAAGATGCAAGAAGACAATGAATGAGATGATGGGGAATGCAAGCTACCTAAATGCAGAAAGAAAAAAGGACATAAATTTCAATGGGAAATTCTATGGGAAATTTTTTTCAGGTAGAGTGCATTACGAGGGTTAGGAAGGATTTCTCCTTCTGCACATGCTAAAAGGCCTGCCCCCTTTCCCAAACACTTATGAATGATGTAAGGACCAATCCATAATGGTGCAAACTTTCCATGCCCTAAGACATCATTAGCTTGTTCATAGATGAGTAAGAGGAGCTACCTAAGGCATCTTCATGAGAGACAAGGATCACATGCCCATCATGAAAAGGGGGAGACGGATGACTAGTAGATGTAACATATACCAATGTCGATATCGAAGTGTTCGCTGAAGAAAGTTTGACCAAATAATAATAGGAAACGTCAGGAGAGTCCTAATAGATCGATCCCATGGATGATGATAGGTAGAGAATAGGGGTAGAACTATCTGTCATCTCGACATCAGGAGGGGAAATAATAATGGTGGGTTGGGAAACCTCTTGTTCCAGCATAACATTGGGACCATAACCCACAGGTAGAGGGGAAGTTGAATCACTACAAGTGACATCTAACTCGTTAAGAACTTGAAGTATATCACGAAAATCTTCGAGATGGGGACACTAATGAGAATAATGGCCATAACTATCACACAAAGCACAAGGGTGATTCATGTGCAAGGATCTTTTCTTTTTAGCTGACTCGAGCAAGGTAACATGGAACTCGGGAAGGTTAGAGTTAGGAAAGGTATCAGATACCACATTCTTGATATGAGGGAGCTCGGGAGAGTTATTGGTGGCATGCCCAACAACATCACACAAAGCGCATGGAGGAGCATACTTTGGTGGCTTAGGAGGAGTTGGAGTTATTTGGGGTGCCTTGTCTTTTGTTCCCTTCTTCTTGCCTTTGTTCCCCTCACCAGATGCTTTCGCAACAGGAGTGGTTTTCTGTTGAGGTTTTTGTGGAACTGAAGCAAAGGAAGGGGTAGGAACAATAGGTTGAACTAGGGTCAAATCTGTGTACGGTTTGAGTTGATTAGGGGGAGTGTTTGTGGGAGGATCAATGTACCATACTGGGATTCCTAAGGTAATGTTAGGTAGACTCAATGTATCCATAACAGGGGTAGAAAAGATTCCAGGTGGCGGGACTAGGAAAGGTATCTAACCATAAGGGTAATGACCTAGGGGAATTGCTCTTGGATGGTTAAGACCTGGGGGAACAATTCTGGGCTAAAAAGCGTTGGGAGAGATACCAGTAGAAGGAAATTGGCATAGAGGAATTGTACTTGAAGGTTGGGTTGAGTTAAGAGCAGGAGGTTGTGGAGGAGCTGGCTACTGTGAAGGCATACCAAACTGCTTATGGGTAGCCTGTGATGCCTAAAGCATGCAAACACTAGATGAGCTATGCTCATAAGGGATAGGGAGCAGGCCATAATAAGCCCCAAGTAGTATGGAATCTTTATAGACTCCATGAGACATATCGGTAAGGGAAGTGATAGTCTTATCGGCATTCATTGATAAGATAGTGGTCTGACGAGATGTTTGAGGCTGAAGGTCATAGTAAGTCAATTGATCGATAGTGACAATCTTTCCATTGTGAGGAAAACACATCTTGTGAAAGACATAGGATGCGATAGCAGGCATGGAATAGATGTAACTATGACCCAACGAAATGTTTTAATATAATCTGGTGTCAGTGAATCGAATACCAACTAAAACAGTCTTTCCAAGAACATTAATGGGATAGTTTTGATGCAAATTGAGGCGCTCCAAGGGATTACTGTCCCAAGCATGAAGAGTGATAGTAGATGGGGACAAGTTAGGGGAACCAAGTTGCTTCCAAACACTAACATCTATTACACAGGTGGAGACGCCTTCATCTATGATACACACTATTTTCAATATAAGAACCAAAATATTTTCTATATCAAAAATAGCACACCTCTTATTAAAGAGCAACACAAATAGTCTCCCTGTAAAGTAAAGCTAAAGGATTTGGTACAATTTTTGAAAGTTGAATATGCAAAAATAGACAAGTTGAATTTCCATTTGCAATTCTTCCGGAGGAGTATCGGACACCCAATTTAAACGTTTTCACACCGTGTTTGTGAAGTTCTTTTCACTTGGAGTGGATGTTCTTTTTGTGAATTCTTGTTCTTGTCATTGTCACTTCAAGCAACAACTAATATAACTAAAAAATTGCAAAGCTTTAATATATTTCCCTGAATTTTTCCTTGCCGTTAGAAATTCTATATGGTTCTACACTTTTATAGACTGCATGAATCAATGAATCAATTTGGAAGAAAGAAACTGCGTTGTTTCTGTTGGCCCTCAGCAAATTATTATTAGAGAGATAAATATGCATTTCGTACAAAGCCGTAGTATAAGTGAGCTCTGCCATGCTGGCATAGTTACTGCAAGTATTTATTTTGGCAAACCACAAAGCATGTAAGGGTCATGGCAATGGAGGGAGACCGATGCACATGTGAACATGAACGTTTTAGGAGTTTTTCACAGTTGGTTTTTGTGAAAGCGTAGTGCTCTGAACATGAAGTTGGACGTCCGGTGTCTGCTCGACTAGATAAAGTTGTGATGTTCAATGTTTTAGACGAAAATGAAATAAAATGGTTGAAAGGCTGAAATTGAAAGATTTGGTAACGTGTTGACCTACCATAACACGAGTCATGATTTAAATATATTTATCATTTTCATGCAGGGCATTTTATATTTATTATAGATATAAAGTAAACATAATTATGTATAGTATTTTATATAATTGATTGTTAGAGAATTTAGCCAATTATGTATATTTTAGGCACATTTTATAACTCAGTGCGAGGGAGGGTAGAGTTCCTCTGATGTTCAATCATTTTGAATTTTTACATTATAAAAAAGATTTACAATTTAAAAGTTTGATTTTTTTAATATTTTATAAATTTAAATTAAAACAAACTTACACGGACTTAAATTTAACAAGTGCAAAAGTGTTAATTTAAAAGTTTTATAGCCATGAAAATGTGAGGTAATATTATATTTAAATATAATAGAGTAAATATTTATACTAACAAAGTAAAAAATACTGATAACAAAAAATATATTAATGTGACATATAAATAAAATATTTTAGTTATACATCATATTGATAAAAAGTGAGATAATATTTACATTAACAAAGTAAAAAGTACAGATAACAAAAAATATATTAATGTGAGATATAAATAAAATACTTCAATTATTATTTTTATTTTACATCAAAAGGATAAAAAGTATTTGAAAGTAAAATAAATTATTTTACTTCTTATTTCTAGATAAATATTTAATTACTTCACTATTTAATATAGAGTTTGACAATTGGCATATAGTATTGATTATGCATGATGTGTAATTTATTAAATGTTTAGTTGACATTTAACATTTAAAACATATATTAATAACAAACAAATATTTTACTATCAGCTAAAAATATTAAATATTTTCTTATATTTTCACTTTTTGTGATGTGTAAAATTTTCTTATATTTTTAAGGTGGAGTTCATATATTTTCTAAGATCTAACATTAAAATAATTAATAAGAAACAAAAGTTTAATGTGGTTTATAAATCAAATAATTCCTCCCATATTTAAAATAGAGTTGACATGTAACATTTTAAATAGTATTAATAACAAACTTGATTCAATGTATGTGTGTATGTAAAGATAGAGACATGTAACATTAAAAAAATATTAATAGCCAAAATAATTCTATATATTAGTGAAAATTAAAAATTTCTTATAATTCAAACACTATAGTAGTTTGTTGTTCAAAACTACCATAGGTCCATATTACTTCTAAATCTACCAAGAGAAAAGAGGAATCAAATCTCTCAAAGTGTAAATCTTTCCTCAAGTTTTGCATTTTGCATTCCAAAAAAGAATTGCATATTGATCTAGAATTAAAATTATGGATCAAATTACATTGGAATATTTCCTCAAGTTTTACACTCAAAAAGATGTTTTCATATTGATCTATGGATCAAATTTATACAAATTACATTTGACGAAAAATAAAATGCTCTTTGGAAATTTCATGACCCCCTTGGGGTGTAGACAAAAATAAGTTGCTTAGGATTTATGCCCTTGAATCAATAACACTTCATAACAAGGCAACCACCAATATGAGCTACCCATGTAACCTTTTAATAATTTTAATTAAAATTATATATATATATATGTGTGTGTGTGTGTGTGTGTGTGTGTGTGTGTGTGTATGTGTGTTTTTCTATTTAATGAATATTACCTTTTTAATTTAAAGTGTATATGCGTAAACTCCAAGTTGAACCTGCAAGGAATTCCACATATTCTCACTTCTCTACATAATAACTTGATGAAAGGTTGGTGTTTGCATTATAATAGATTTTTTTTTTAATTTTTTTTTTAAATAAAGTTTTTTTTATATGAAAACTTTGAAAGAAATTTTATTTGAGTGAAGAATTCCTATGAACTTAGATTTGTTTTCTTTCAATTATACAACATTATTTTTCTATTTATAGAATATTGTCTTTTTAACTTAAAGTATATATGTGTAAACTCCAAGTTGAGCCTGCAAGGAATTCCACATATTCCTTATTGTGGATGCACTTCTCGACACAATAACTTGATGAAAGGTTGGTGTTTTCATTCTAGGGAATACACCTTCTTTAATCAATTGATAAATCTCAAACAAAGAGGTTCAATGGTGGAGCACGTTGAAGACTTCCAAAAATTGAATATAAGGGTAAATTATATTCCAGAGCAGCATAGGATTGATGTTTTCATAGGTACTTGAGTTTTATACACATGCCCGAGAGCTGAAAGAGAGAGCGGTTGATGTGTCGTGGAGCGCAGCGGAACAGGAGTGCAGTAGAAGCGACCAGGGTTTTGGTTCTCTGAGGGATTCTCCCCATGGATGGGCACAAAGGAGGGAAATCTACTCCTTCCTTCAAGGAGGCGGTGGTCAACAAACACAAGAAGCCCCCAGATAGAGGCAGAGGTAATGATGAGGAAGGAAGGAGAAACAGGGAAGAGGAAACAGATGGTTCCATTTCGAAGGAGAAGGAAAGCACAAAAGACAAAGAGGAAACTGACGAAAAACAGGGAACAAAAGACAAAAAACAGAAGGGACCGTGCAAACCCAAGGCTGAAATCACTCCTAGAGTGGTATTAAATAATCCAGCGCTGCAGGCGCACAGGGAGCACATGCAGACTTATGCAATCATATGCAAATTCATGGGGTTATGTCCCACTGAAAAAGCATTGCAAACTTGGATCAAACACCACTGGAAGCCTAAAAGAAGCATTGATCTTCACCTAAGGTCCAGGGGTTTATTCACTGTAGTGTTCACCAATATTGAGGATAAAGATAGAGTGTTTGAAGGCAGGCCCTACTTTTATGCAGCAACAGGAATCTACATGAGGCCATGGATGATGAATTTCGTTCCGGAGAGGGAAACTTTCACTTCAGTCCTGGTTTGGGTAAGGCTCTATTCTCTACCTCTTGACTATTGGCAAATATAATCGTTAGCTGCCATAGGCAATAAATTAGGAAGGTTCATCAAAGCTGTTGAAGCCACAAGGAGGGGAAAATATACATCCTTTGCAAGGATCTGTGTGGAGATGGATCTATTTGGAGCTCTCCTGGATGAAGTCATCTTGGAGGTTTACGACGAGGAATGGGTGCAGATAGTAGACTACGAGCATATTCCATTTAGATGTTGTAGATGCCATGAACACGGGCACCTTCTAAGAGACTGCCCTCTCACTAAAGCAGAAATCAAAGGAAATACTAACACAACGAAAGATGCAGACAGTTTTCACAAAGTAGTTCCTAAAGGAAAAAGCGGTAAAAAAGGGCCAAAGCAACACCAAGCAGGAGGACAAAAGGCTAGTCAGAATCAGTTTCAGGTTCTTGAAGAGGATGAAGAAATAGCAGTAGAAGATCAAGTAATGAAGGAAGGTAATGAAAAGAAGGATAAGGGAGCAGAAAATGACCACGCATAGGAAAATGAAGAACGGAAGGGAAACATGATGAGTGATTCAGAACTGGAAATGGATCAGGAAATGAACCAGAGTGAGATGGAAATGGAAGACAATGAACTACAGGAGATTCTGGATAGAGAAAACCTAGATCTAGAAGGGTTCTTGAATCAGGGAACTTCAGGCAGGGTAGAATCGCTACCACAAGAAAAGATCAATAGAATACAACAGTTATTCCTATGGCAAACTTAGGCCAAGGGTTTGGAGGAAGGAAGAAACATTGAAAGACAGAGGAATGAAGGGGGGAAGCAGTCAAAACGACTCCAAGGCTAGCATTGAGAAATCCAGGGAAAAAAAGAGGCAGGAAAAAGCAGAACGAGCTACTGATGGAATGTGGAAAGCTCATGGTAGACTCAGGTAAGATGAAAGATATAACCAGTTACTACTTTACCAATATTTAATAATGAAGTTCACAACTTGGAATATTAGAGGTCTAGGTAGTAAGAGAAAACAAAGATTTTTGAATAACAAAATACAACAAGCAACCCTAGATATAATTCTTGTCCAAGAAACAAAATGCTCTGTTCAAAAGTTGAGACAAATACATAGTAAATGGCTCAACAGATTTGGGTTTCTAGAAGTTAAAGCTGAAAACACAGCAGGGGGTATCCTCACTCTCTGGAATCCCCAAAAGATTGGAATAATTAATGCGAAGGCAACAAGGAATTATTTATCAGTGGTCATACAGCCTGTAGGAGACAGGGACACTTACCTAGTAACGAATGTTTATGGCCCTGAAAGGTTAGATGACAAAATCCAGTTTTTAGACTCCTTGGTGGATCTTCGGGCCAGGCACCAAGGGTTACCCTGGGTCATAGGAGGAGACTTCAATATGATCAGATCTCTCTCAGAGAAAAAGGGGGGCACTAGAGCTCTAAATAAAGATGCCTGAACCTTCCAAATCTTTTCAGAAGACATGAAGCTTGTTTAGATAATCTTCGGCAAAATCACATAACATAACCAATCTTTTGTCGACGCGTTTCGAACCAACCAGTGTGGTTCATCGTCAGGACAAGTTGAAGAACCAATCCGGCTTAGCTTGATTAAATAGGGTGTGCAGAGACTCCAACGGCTATAATACCAACGGCTAATTTTGACCTAAAGATCTTGGTCAAACCACTAATTCCTAGAAATAGCTAAAATAGGTAAATAAAGGAATTCAATTGTTAATTTAAAAATAAGTAGATATAATATTATTATTAGCTCAAATATTAAGAGAGTTCATAGTATAATATCCATATCTAATATTTTAATTATAATGGTCATTAATAAATTATATCTCGTATAATAGTTCATAATTATTAAATAATCTATATTTATTATTATTCCAATATTGTTTAAATACAGGTAAATGGTAATAAATCACTATTATTCTTAGAATTTAGTTACATTAGGTAATTGTGTAATAATTATTTAATGGTCCATTGGTAAGTTAGATCTTCTCTATTTTGTTCTTTAAAATATATCATTTTTATTAATTATTTAAATATAATGGTCCATTCGAAATTAAAATAATAAGTTATATAAAATAATATATGTTTATTAAATAATCTATATCTACTTAATAATTTATAATTCCAAACAAATTGTTAAATCATTATTATTCCTAGAATTTAGTTACATTAGGTAAATACCCTAATTTAGGGTTGTTAAAGTCCATGTTTATTAATAATAGTATAACTAATATTATTGGTATATCATAATTTATCCTTTAAACCTAATGGTCAAATAATCAATATTAGTTCAATATTTATTTATTCCAACAAAAATATTAAAGTTAACTAAGTCATTAGGTAAATATATTATTACTTATAAGGTAAATACCATAATTTAGGGTTGATAAAGTCCATGTTTATTAATAATAGTATAACTAATATTATTGGTATATCATAATTTATCCTTTAAACCTAATGGTCAAATAATTTATATTCATTAATAATCAATATTTATTCAATATTTTAATTAATTCCAATAAAAATATTAAAGTTAACTATGTCATTAGGTACATATATTATTATTTATAAGGTTTAAAAAGGGGTTTTTTAGACATTAGTTAAAGGGAAACTCAATTCTAAGGTTATAATAGAAATAAAAATAAATAATGAAATTATGGAAAAAAAAAATCAAATCTAATTATAATATGCCCAATAGTATCATAAACAGGTTAAGGTTAATACAATAATTAGCCCGAAACTAATTCATAACTTATTAATGACTCAAACACTCAATAATAATAGGACAAATCTGCCAAAAGAAAAATTAAAAGAGGGGGAAGACAGAAACCCTAAGACCTAACAAAAAGGGGAATGAGGAGGCTAGGAAGACAAGGCTGGGACCCAACAACTTCTAATCTTCCAGCCATCATCCCTATTAAGATTGTTCGGCCTTTTCTCAATCTCCAGGGCCTCTCTAAATTTGCGATGGTGAAACTGCGCAATTTTGGCAATGACTTGAGCCTCCTCTATACATACATGATGCATGGTCTTCCCCGCATGCTCAACCAGGGCCGAGGACTTGGTCCTACCATGTCTTAAGTTAGCCGAATGCTCGCTAATCCGCTGATTGATAGAGCGACCAGTCTCACCAATATAAGGGGTCCCACAGGAACATGGAATGACATAGACGCCCTTCATGTCCTTAGGGTCAATCGGGTCTTTCACAGACCTGAGGGAGCCACGGATAGTATTGAGATGTCTAAAAGTTGCGGGCACATCATACTTCCTCAGAATCCTCGCAATCCTGTCCGTGGTCTCTTGGATGTAAGGAAGGTTCACACCCATGATATGATCTTTAGGAACCCTTCGGATTGAAGGCTCCTTCTTGGCCCTGAGGAAGGATTTTTGACAGAGGTGCCTATTGTAACCATTCTTCTCAAAGACTTCTAGGAGGTGAGCCTTCTCCGTTTCCAGGCTCTCCTCATCCGAAATTCTAACAGCACGGGTGGCAAGCGTGCTAAGAACCCCTAACTTCTGAGCGGGGAAATGATGCGAAGAAGCATGCAAGTATTGCTCAGTATGCGTCTTCTTTCTAAACACCTGATGAGAAAAGGAACCATCCACCTTCTTAGAGATGAGAACATCCAAGAACGGAAGAAAACCATTATCTTCTTTTTCCATCGTGAATTTAATGGCGGCGGATTGGTTATTGAGGTGACTGAAGAAACGATCCAGCTCGTCAGGACCATGAGACCAGACAACACCAGTGTCATCAACAAATCTTTTCCAAAGCTTTGGTAAGAGACGAGAGGAGGCCAAAGCCTTAGACTCAAACTCCTCCATGAAGAGATTAGCGACGACAGGGGACAAGGGGCAGCCCATGGCAACTCTGCAAGTCTGCTCATAGAATTCTCCCTCGAAGCTGAAAAAGGTAGAGGTAAGGCAAAGCTCAACTAACTTAGCCGTATCAGGGTCAGTTAGCTTATTAATTACCTTCATGGCCTCATTGATAGGAATGCAAGTATAAAGAGAGACCACATCGAAACTTACCAAAATGTCCTCGGGCTCAAGATTAATTCTCTTAAGATCCTCAATAAAAGAAGCTGAGTCTTTGACGAAGGACTCAGTCTGCCCAACCAAGGGTCTCAACTTTGCAGCGAGGAACTTGGCCAGGAGGTAAGTCGGACCACCGATGGTATTGACAATGGGTCTCAGGGGGACCCCATCCTTATGGATTTTAGGAAGACCATATATCCTAGGAGTGATGGGGTTACCCTCAATAAGTTTCTGGGCTAGAGGAATCGTGGAATTGCACGACTTGATCGCAAGAGCGACCGCTCTGGAAACCTTTTTGAGGGGATTCTTCGAAAGCTTCTTATAACTCCCACTATTACAAAGATGGTCAAGCATCTTATTTCTGTAATCCTTTCTATCCATGATAACGGCAGCCCCACCTTTATCAGCTTTTAAGACCACGACGTCACGATTTCCGTTCAAGCTCTTCAGAGCCTCAAACTCAGCCTTGCTGATATTGCTACGGGGAGGCTTAGCCCTCCTCAGGGTAACGGCACAATCCTGCCTAATCATGTCTTTAATCTTATCAGGAAGGTTCTTAATGCCATATTCTACATCGCAAATGATGTCTTCAATCGGGATTTTTCTGGGTGCTAAGGCAAAATTAAGACCTTTCCCTAAGAGATTAAAAACCGCAGGCGGAAAGGAAAAACTCGACAGATTCACCACCTTATTGTCCTGAGGGAGGGAACTCGAATTACCCACCGACATACCCTTAATATCAGTCTTACAATTAAGGCTATCAATACCATCTAATACTTTATTACAACGACTACTATTATTATTATATACCTTAATAAAATCACAATTAGGATTATCGACTTCATCATTGTTACTTTTATATATTACAGCTTTATTACTATAATCACAATTGTTTCTAATAATATTATGCTTATTCTTCTCGCTCTTAACCTTAACACTAATATTCTTGCCCGAATTTGGGTCTTCATTACTCAAAGAGCTACTCACGGTCTCATTATCCACCGAAACGCTTTCCCGGAAAGACGCACCTTGAATCATCGACTCCAGCTCATAAACGGCCGGATCACTCCGCGAGCAACGCACATTAGAACGGCCTGATCTCTCCGCGCATATCAGCTCATCAGAGCCTCCGCGCAGATCTAAAACCGCTGACCTACCAATAGCAAAGCCCTCCGAAACAGAACCTACGTGCAGTTCTTCATTCACTGAGTCAGCCGCAACACCATCTGACTGCTGCGAACGGATTGGAGAGCGAACACTAGAACCCGCTGCTTGGTTGATCAGACTTACGGGCCCTCGGTTACCGCAGACTGCTTCATTGTTCGATACCTTGCCGCTACTCACACCACCGCTTCCTCTCACCAAACTAGAGCCAGAGGTTGGCGGTTCAAGACCATCAGAAGAAGAGCCGCTTAAAACCCAAGCCCTCAGGGAGGAGACCTGGTTAAAGGAGACCCGACTGTCTGAACCCCGATCATCGAATAGACCTGACTCCTGAATCATACAGCCCGAAAGTTTATTATACTTCGCGGACTGTTTGCGCTTAAGGGACTCTTCCAATCTCAGGGACTTCAATGCCGAACAGGCATCAATCTTGGACTAGAGAGAAGCAGGGAAAATATTCGCCAGCTCCAGATGAGCCGCCAGAAGAAGTCTGGATCGATGATCCAGATCCCTCCTTACTCTGCTAATCTCAGATCTGACCAACCCTAAGCTAGCCTTCAGAAAAACGCCATGATTTTTTGGAATATTGAGATTATGCTTAATCCGGGCAAAGTTAGGAATAACCGAGGAATCTCTGCAACGTTTAAGAAATACCAGATCAGATTTCAACTTAGTAACCTGCATGCGTGACCGCTCGAATTGATGAACCTTCTTAGCAGCGGCTTCTCCGTGCAGGGAAATTATTAAGGAATTTAGACTTTTGTGATCCATAACATTGTTTAGATAATCTTCGGCAAAATCACATAACATAACCAATCTTTTGTCGACGCGTTTCGAACCAACCAGTGTGGTTCATCGTCAGGACAAGTTGAAGAACCAATCCGGCTTAGCTTGATTAAATAGAGTGTGCAAAGACTCCAACGGCTAATTTTGAGCTAATGATCCTGGTCAAACCACTAAATTAGTTAAATAATATTCCTAGAAATAGCTAAAATAGGTAAATAAAGGAATTCATTTGTTAATTTAAAAATAAATAGATATATTATTATTATTATCTCAAATATTAAGAGAATTCATAGTATAATATCCATATCTAATATTTTAATTATAATGGACATTAGTAAATTATATCTCGTATACTAGTTCATATTTATTAAATAATCTATATTTATTATTATTCCAATATTGTTTAAATACAAGTAAATGGTAATAAATCACTATTATTCTTAGAATTTAGTTACATTAGGTAATTGTGTAATAATTATTTAATGGTCCATTGGTAAGTTAGATCTTCTCTATTTTGTTCTTTAAAATATATCATTTTTATTAATTATTTAAATATAATGGTCCATTCGAAATTAAAATAATAAGTTATATAAAATAATATATGTTTATTAAATAATCTATATCTACTTAATAATTTATAATTCCAAACAAATGAAGCTTGTCGACATCGAGACAAACAATGGCTTCTGCACATGGAATAATAAAAGAGGAGGGGACTCCCAGGTTGCCTCCAAGGTAGATAGATTCATGATATCTAAGGATCTCATGCTTTTAGACAAGGAAATGACAGCAGAAATTCTACCTTTTGGAGGCTCATATCACTGGCTGGTTCAAATGGAGATCAAATGCATAAGTACCCCAAGGAACCGACCTTTCATATTTGAAAATATCTGGCTCTCACACCCAAATTTTAGCAGTAACATTGAAAAATGGTGGACAGAAGACTTGCAGATTCAGGGATCTACAATGTTCATGCTGCACAAAAGATTAAAGCACATTAAGATGAGGCTTAAAGACTGGAACAAGAATGAATTCGGAAATATTTTTGCAGGAAAGAAAGCGGTTGAAAACAACATCCTGAAGCTCAACCAAGCTTTGATCAAGGAAGGATTTGATAAGGAAAAAAATGATCAGGTAGAGAAGCATCATCAAGAATGGGAAAAGTTGTGTAAACAAGAGGAAACTTTTTGGAAACAAAAATCTAGAGTTCAATGGCTAAAGGAAGGAGAGCGCAACACTAGATTTTTCCACAGATCCACAATAGCCAATAGGACTCATAACATGATATCTTCGATCAAGGACGAGGATGGGCAGAATCACCAATCCCATGTGGATATAGAAGCTGTGTTAGTGAGACACTTCCGAGGTATTGCCTAGGAAAACTCCTTAGTAAGGGAACCTTTCATCAAAGACTTCACTAAACACATCCCCAAGTTGGTTTCTAGAGAGGACAACAGTAATCTAAACAGACCGGTAACGGAAAGGGAGGTCAGTGAGGTACTTAAGGAAATGCAAAATGGTAAAGCTCCAGGTCCGGATGGATTCAATGTGGATTTCTTCAAAGTCTGTTGGAACATTGTCAAAAAGGACATTGTGAGGGTAGTGGAAGATTCCAGGCTGAATAGAACTATTTTGAAAGCTCTCAACACCTCCTTCATCGCCTTAATTCCAAAGCAGGATAATGCTCAAACGCCAGAAAGATACAGGCCCATAGCCTTATGCAATGTAGTATACAAGATAATTTCCAAGGTAGTGGCCAACAGACTCAAACCTTTGCTACCTACGCTGGTTTCGGAGGAATAATCTAGGTACGTGGAAGGCAAACAAATTCTAGATAACATCATTCAAGCTCACGAAGTTGTTCACTCGTTAACCAGCAAAAGGAAAGTGGGTATGATAATGCAATTGGACATATCCAAAGCTTATGATAAAGTAAACTGGACATATATCAAGAAAGTGCTCAGCGCGTATGGTTTTGATCATAATTGGATCAGATGGGTCATGGCCCTGGTGACTTCCTCCAGCTTTTCAATTTTAGTTAATGGCTCTCCCTCTGAAATTTTTCTTCCTTCTAGAGGACTCAGACAAGGGGATCCGCTCTCTCCTTTTCTTTTCATCCTCATGATGGAAGGGCTGGGGCGATCCATTAAGCATGCCAAGGCAACCGGCAAAATTCGAGGACTCCAATTATCGGAGAATGGTCAAGTCCTAACCCATCAACAGTTTGTAGATGATACCATGTTACAGGGAATTCCCACAGTCAAGGAAGCGTTGGCTTACAAACAAATTTTGAATGACTTTGCTTTGGCTACAGGTATGGAGGTCAATCTTACCAAATCAAAAAAAAAAATCTTTAATACCCACATTGCCATTCAGAGAAATGTTTCTAGAATTCTTGGCTTTCAAAGAGAGTCCCTCCCCTCTAAGTATCTGGGAGTTCCTCTAATGGCCAAACCTTTACATAAGAGCATATGGGAACCACTTATAATCAAGATGCAAGATAAGGTCAAAAAATGGACATTCAGGTCTTTAAATCTGGCTAGTAGACTGGTCCTTACAAAGGCTGTGCTCCAAGCTATCCCAATCTTTATGCTATCAGTTCTCCCAGTGCCAAAAGGAGTCTTACAGCAATTTAGTACTATACAAAGAGACTTTCTTTGGGGCAAGGAGGAAACAAGGAAAAAATGGGCTTTAGTGTCATGGGAAAAGATCTGTAAACCTAAGAACCAAGGAGGTCTAGGATTGGATGATCTAGAGATTCTCAATAAGGCTCTTGGGGCCAAGCTTTGGTGGCGGTGGGTTAAGGATCCCAAGGCTCAATGGGCAAGCATCTGGAAGGAAAAATATGCTAGCTCCTGGCATTATTCTGAGCTAATAAGAATGTCAGGGAATATGAAGGGCTCTCCCATATGGAATAAGGCCTGGGAGAACAGAGAGGTGGTTCAAAAAAATAGTTTCTAGGAAATCAGAGATGGAGATCAGGCACTATTCTAGGAGGATAAATGGCAACAAGAACCAATTCTCTTGAAAGAAGAATTTTTGGGCCTCAAACAAGAGACAGACAACCAAGGTTTAGTAAAGGTAAAAGACTTTTGGGATAATGCTCACAATATAGGTAAATGGAGAACATGGAAGAAGATAGATGGCAGAGAGGACAGCACCCTTAACAGCAGAGCAGAGACCCTAAAAAGGATGATGGATCAGAGGATGATTCTTGTCACTGAAGGGCAGGATCAGCTAAGATGGGGTAACAAAAAAGAGGGCAACTTCAATATCAAGGAAGCAAAAGATATTCTCCTAGGGCTGGACTCCCAAGGCTCAGTCAGAATTTGGCAGAAACTGTGGAGAAGAAAAAGCTGGACAAAGATCAAACTCTTTATGTGGTTGGTTCACCATAGGAAAATACTAACCTGGAACAATATTAGAAAGAGGGGTATTCTGGGGCCCTCCAGATGCCAACTCTGTGGAGCACAAGAGGAGACAATGGAACATCTTCTCAATAGCTGCATTTTCACCTCCAGGTTATGGGATTTCTTTGCCAACATCTTCAAACAGTCCGATAGAGACAAAGATAGTATCACTAACACCCTAAACAATTGGAGAAATTATGGTTCAGATAATGAAGTTCTTAACACTGCCTGGGCTCTCTTGCCAAGCTTCATAATATGGAATGTGTGGAAAGAAAGGAACAAAAGAATCTTCAAAGAAGAGAAGAACACCTCTCTTCACCTGCTGGAGCAGATCTTGAAACAGTTAAAAGAGATAGTAGGCACAACAGTTAGGGATCTCCCCAAGAATCCTCCCTCCGAAACAGAAGTGAGAATACTCAAGCAGTTAAACTTGCAAGGGCTCATTCCACAAGAACTGGATAGGAAAATAAGCATAAAGGAAAGTGCCAAAGAATTCTGGAATCCCCCCCGGAAGGTTTTCTGAAATATAACATCGATGAAGCATCGAAAGATAACCCAGGAATGGCTGGCTTTGGAGGAGTTCCTCGAAATGAACATGGAAGCATCATCTCCCTTTTCCATTGTCATTTAGGAAAGGCCACCAACAACATGGCGGAACTAATGGCATTGGAGTAGTGCTTAGAACTTCTAAAACAGGACAACTGCCAAAATGTGATAATAGAAGTGGACTCAAAGCTAGTCATCAACGCGGCAAAGAAAATTAGCCACGGATCAGAGCCAGAAAAAGCTACAAAACACTGGAGGTTACTAAGGGTGCTCCATAAAATTCAGGATCATCTAGAGGGACTACGCACACTTAAATTCTTCCATGTGCGTAGAAAGGCTAACAAATTGGCTGACATTCTAGCCAACCAAGGGGTGACATGCAAAGATAGCAGAGTTTCGACGAGTTGGCTGGCAATGCCACAGAACGACCTAAAAGAACTTTGCCATCACCAAGCGGAAGAAGACAGACAGGTATATCAGAACAACAGTAAGGAAAACAATAGGCAATGAGTAGATCGTTCCAAAATTTTCTCTTTTGGTTAGATGGGTCTAAGGAAATTAGCACACCAGAGGCTGTCTCAGCAAAGATGGTGGGCGAAACAATGAAAATCCCCGAAGGAGGGAAACCAGCTCTCACTGTCAGGAGAAAGGCAGAGAAGAATGACTAATGGCCCTGTTCTGGCAACTTCATCTCCCTTTTTTTCCAGGGTTTGGAGTTAAAACCACCTCTCGAGTGGCTTCGGTGTGATCGCACCGCTTTCAAGCCAAAGGTGGTTTTGCAGTCGGGGTAGCGATTCCATACACCTATTTACACGTGGATGAGGGACAGATGTGAAAACCACCCTCATCGCACATTAAACTTCGGTCATTTCAGGCGTGCGATGGTCAGCGCTACCGTCCGATCTTTGCTTGCTAGATCAATGATCAAGATGAGGTGTGTTGTTTGGTGGGGTCGGGGGGTTAAACATCTGGCTACTTTATGGAGCGATATGCTTCTCCTTCGTCAGATTAAAAAAGTGAAGGAACGACAGTGATTAAGTGACAGACTAAGTGTTTGCTGGCGAGGGTATTCGGGGGGAGGGTTCATGGGTCCTGCGAATCCTGAAGCTTGTTTTTGTCGATTCTCAAAAGTGTTGCACGAGTACTTTTTGAGGTTGAAGGACATATATTTTTAGGACTTCTTTCTGTTCTGACTTTCTCCACTCTGTTGGGTGAAATTATGTATATGTTGTAAATTATGTTTGATTTAAAGAAATAGAAGGCACGTCTCTTGCTTAAGCAAAAAAAAAAGATGTTTTCATAGGGACTTTAAATAATAACATCCAACATGAGGTCTGCCATTGGGAACTTGATTCATTGGAGAATACATTGAGGTTGACAAGAAAAATTGAAGGAAAAATTATGGTAACAAGGAAGCCTACAACTCACAACTATAAAGATGGAAGTGTCATTGCTCCTAGACTTCCACAACCTACAAGGATGACACCACAACAATTGGAAGAAAAAAAGAGCAAAAGGGCTTTGTTATAGTTGTGATAGAAAATACACTAAAGATCATAAGTGTGCTGAGAAGAAATTAATTTACATAGATTCGGAAGAGGAGGAAGAAAAAGAACAAGAATCATAAGGGACCAATGTATTAATACTAAAACCCAAAGGTATTATAAACCCAAGGGACCAATATTATTAAACCCAAGGAACTAATATTATAAATGCAATGTATATAAATCCTTGGTTGAACATGATGTATATTGAAATTAACATTATAAACCTATGAATAATATACCCTAGGAATAAGAACACTTAGATTATTATACCCAAAGGATTGTGTTAGGGTCCCACCCTAACCCCCTTATTTATGCCATGGGATCACGTCATAGTCAATAGTCAATAAAGCCCATATTAATAATTGTAAGTGGTTAACCCGCAATTAGTGACGGGACCACAGTTAGTTGCAAATGGGCGGAAGTATTAGTTAGATGGTAAATAGGCGGTAGTATTAGATAGGTGGTATTAATAAAATCCACGATATTGGCTCGTGGTATTGCATGTATGAGTCATATATAAAGGATAGAGACTCCCTGCGAGGAGTATTGTGTCTTGTTTGGTAATCGAGCTCTGCTCTATTGGAGGTTGCCCCCTCGAAGAGGCCTGTGAACATTTCTCTCTGGATAATAAAATCTTTGCTATTCTGTGCTCTGGGTATATTTTCTTCGCATATTTTGTGTCTCGGTATCTTTTCTTCGCTATTTCTATGTCTGGGTCTCGCTTTGCAGGATAAGAAGCATAACAAGTGGTATCAGAGCACTTTCCAGGGCTCGGTGGGATCGCCAAATTTTAGCAAATTTTTTTAGGCTAGAGACGTGTTCCGGCGTCTTTAAACCACGGGATCTGTCGTTAAGCGCATAAACCTGCGGATTTGGGGAGGCATGCACGCAGGAAATACAAGAGGTGGTCACGTCTGTTGGACTCCCTTGTAACCCCTGTGGGTACCCCTTCGAGTAGTAGCGCATTAGACAGAACCGCGCACGGACTGTCTTCCACGTACCCTCTGGGTATATAGGAAGCCCCCTAGCTCCCTTGAAACCTCGCCTTAGATAATCCTTCGGCCGTCTTGTTGCTACAGTACACCGAGAACAGCACTCGGAGAGATTACTCGCCCGTACGATAGGGTAGTCGGGTTGTACGGCTAAGGGTACGGTCGATCCTCCTTAGTTAGAGCCCTGAAACATTGGGCCGAGTACTACTGTCAGACCCTTATGTATATTGCGATCTGTAGCACCTGACACTCCCCAAGACCATAGTTCCATTTTCTATTGGGGGATCACACATTATCTATTCCAGTCAGGAGCGGCAGTTGTTCAACCATTCAGATCTCTTAGATCGCATATTTCAGATCAGCAGCAGCAGTGTTCCACCATTCAGAAATCTCAGATCAGCAGCAGCAGTGTTCCACCATTCAGATATCTCAGATCAGCAGCAGCAGTGTTCCACCATTCAGATATCTCAGATCCATCAGATCGGAGTAGTTGCGAAGGGTTCCTGTACCTGCATATGATTTTCGCAGGACTTTTGGTGGCATTGACATTTTGAGGATTTGGTGACTGCAGTATTGATCAGAAAGGAGTAAAACTCCGTTAGGAGTTTTCCAAAAAAAAAAAAAAAAAAAAAAAAAAAAAAAAAAAAAAAAAAAAAAGTCTGAGATCTTCCAGGGCGCTTATTGGTAACCTAGCCCATCAGAATCGGGACGACGAGCTGAGCAAGGTGGTACCATTCAATTTTAAGTGAAATTTTTCGGCGGTCCCAAATTTTCATCAGACGGGTGTATGGTAGAAACTCGTGCTCAAGCAATGGCCAATGAAAAGATAGACCAACTAGAAGCAAAGCTGGACCACCTACACTCTACAGTGGCAACCCTCGAAAAGCATCTTAGAGGATTCGAAGGCATGATGAACGATCTGAAGGACAAGGAGCCAGCACACGATGAGGCGTATAAGGGTCATGAATACCATGAGGGGGAGTCTAGCCACTCTCCTCACCTCTGGCACACCCATCCACCACCCAATCAGAGACCTCCCAAGTTGGATATGCCTAAATTTGACGGATCTCACACGTCTGCATGGCTAGCACAAATGGAGCAGTATTTTTTTTTGAATCATATCATAGAGGAGGGGACTAAACTTATGGTGGGCACCATGTACTTGGACAGTGAACGTTGGCAATGGAAGGAATGGTATGAGCGTTGCAATGGACAATTTAAGAATTGGGGCCAATTTACCAAAGCTCTTCGAAATCGCTTTGAACAGGAAGACTCTTTTTTGGGTCGTCTCACTAAGCTCCGACAAACAGGTTCAGTGGATGAATATATTACAGCTTTTGAAGCATTAGCTTTCCGCACTAAGGGTCTCACAGATGAATTCTACATGGAATGCTTTGTCAGTGGTCTTAAAGAAGCCATCAAAGCTCAGGTTTTACTCCACCACCCCCCCACATGGAACGAGGCTTGCCAGGTAGCCCGTAAAGTGGAACGATCCTTAGCTGCTCAATCCAGCCGCCCCAACTTTCCCGCTAAAGGGCGTTCCCTACAAGCCCCCAATATGACCCAAACACTCAAGATTCAAAAGGTGACACCTGCAGAAATGGCCGAAAGAAGGAAGCAGGGACTATGTTACTACTGTGATGAAAAATATTCCCCGGGTCATAAATGCAAAGAGCACAAGTTTTTTCAAATAGATGCCACTGACTCCAGCCAAACAGAGGAAGATCCACCACTTGAGGAACCAGAGGAGACCGACGAAGATAACCAACAGGAGATGGTATCTGATGAACCCATGATTTCGCTACATGCACTGGCAGGAATTTCTTCACCTCAAACTCTCAAAATCAGGGGTTATCTTAAACATCGGCCACTAATAGTTTTGATTGATAGTGGAAGCACCCATAATTTCATCCACCAAAAGATCGCTGAAGCAGCACATTGTTATGTCCGAGCAGTTTCTAACTTTCAAGTCCAGATTGCAGATGGAGGCACAATGAAATGTGCAGGTCGCTGTGACAATGTCAAAATTCAAATGGGGGATTATCACTTGAAAACCCACTTGTTTGCAATACACATGGGGGGTTGCGACATTGTCCTAGGTGCGGAATGGCTCCGCACTCTTGGGCCAATCACAATGGATTTCAAGGAGTTATATATGAGTTTTAAGCAGAACGACTACACACATACTCTCCGTGGGCTACAAGCGGGAGACCCTTCGATCATAAGCTCACATCGTATGGAAAAATTGTTAAAAAAGGGCCATCATGGAGTAGTAGCTCAATTTAATGCCATCCAGATGGTAGATACCATGTCTTCACCAATTCATCCAGAGATGCAACAGATTTTGAATAAACATCGGACGATCTTCGACAAACCTCATGAACTTCCACCCTCGCGAGGGGAACATGACCATAGCATCACTTTGGTCCCAGGGGCCCAACCCCCAAATGTGCGGCCGTACAGACATCCGTTCACCCAAAAGAATGAAATCGAAAAAATCATCAAGGAATTGCTGGAAGCAGGTGTCATTCGTCCTAGTATTAGTCCTTACTCATCTCCAGTCGTCATGGTCCTCAAGAAAGATGGGGAGTGGCGAATGTGTCCCGACTTCAGGGCCCTCAATAAGTTAACAGTCAAGGACAAATTCCCCATTCCAGTGGTGGACGATTTGCTGGACGAACTCAATGGGGCCCAGTTCTTCACCAAATTAGATCTTCGCTCAGGCTACCACCAAATTCGCATGAAGGAAGTTGACATCCCCAAGACAGCTTTCAGAACTCATGAAGGCCATTATGAGTTCTTGGTCATGCCATTTGGTCTCTGTAATGCCCCCTCTACTTTTCAGAGCCTTATGAATCACCTCCTCAAACCATATCTCAGAAAATTTGTCCTGGTCTTCTTCGATGACATCCTCATTTATAGTGGCAATTGGGCGGCACATCTTAAGCATGTAGATATCCTCTTGCAACTGCTCAGCAAGCATAAACTATTTGTCAAAATGTCTAAGTGTGCGTTTGGCAGGGAAGACGTGGAGTATTTAGGCCACATTGTGGGCCGGGAAGGTGTCAAGGTTGATCCCAAAAAGATCCAGGCAATGCAAGAATGGCCTCAACCTAAGACCTTGAAAAGCTTGAGAGGATTTTTGGGCCTTACAGGCTACTATCGTAAATTTGTCCGCAACTATGGCCGTATAGCGAAGCCCCTGACACAACTTCTCAAGAAAAATTCCTTCTTCTGGAACGAAGCAGCACAACAGGCATTTACTGCTCTCAAAACCGCCATGTGTTCCACTCCGGTCTTAGCACTACCGGACTTCACAAAAACATTTGTCATTGAATCTGATGCTTCGGGAACAGGTATTGGAGCAGTCTTAATGCAGGAAGGGCGACCATTGGCCTTCACTAGCCAACAACTAAGTGGGAAGAACTTGGGCCTATCCACCTATGAGAAGGAAATGATGGCCATCTTACATGCAGTTGAGACCTGGCGACCTTACTTGTTGGGGCGACGCTTCCAAATCTGCACAGATCATCACAGTCTTAAATATTTTTTGGAGCAACGCCTCTCTTCCCCCCAACAAAATAGATGGTTAGCCAAAATGCTGGGTTATGATTATGAGATCATTTACAAGAAAGGGAAAGACAACAGGGTAGCAGATGCCTTGTCACGCCAATTTGAGGAGGAAAGTACTCTGCTTGCAATATCCCTCCCCATTCCAGACTGGATTGAAGAGGTTCGCAGGGAATGGTTTTCACATCCTGAGCTCTCTCAACTCATCTCTCAATTACAGGCAGATCCTAATTCCAGCAAGGGCTACTCATGGCAGAATGATATTCTTCGCTACAAGGACAGAGTGGTCATCTCACCAACATCCACCCTCAAAACTCGCATTTTGGCAGAATTGCACTCCTCTCCCATTGCAGGACATTCGGGCTTTCAGAAGACATACGCTCGCACCAGAAGATCATTTTTTTGGACTGGCATGAAACAGGACATCCTTACTTTTGTAGCAGAATGTGACGTCTGTCAACGCCACAAGGGGGAAACAGTCAACACACCAGGTACATTACAACCATTGCCCATTCCGGCGTCAATTTGGATGGAGGTCTCCATGGATTTCATTACAGGTCTTCCGAAATCTGGGAACAAATCCGTCATCATGGTGGTGGTGGACCGACTATCAAAGTATGCTCATTTCTGCGCTCTACCACAACCATTCACACCTACCTTGGTTGCTCAAACTTTCATGGATCAAATCTTCAAATTGCATGGCATGCCCACTTCGATTGTGTCCGACCGCGACCCAATCTTCACCAGTAATTTTTGGCAGGAACTCTTCAGAATACAAGGCACTCAACTCAAACTCAGTACTTCATATCATCCGCAAACAGATGGTCAAACCGAAGCCGTCAACAAATGCCTAGAAACTTACCTTAGGTGTTTCACTTCAGAAAAACAACACCTTTGGGCACAGTGGTTACCTCTAGCGGAATGGTGGTATAACACCAACTATCATGCCACCACCAAAATGACTCCCTATGAAGCAGTCTATGGACAACTTCCGCCGTCCCCTACTTCTTATCTCACGAGGTGCTCCAAAGTACAAGCAGTGGATCAACTCTTACAACACCGTGCAACCATGATGGCCCACTTGCGCGAGAATCTTCATCAAGCTCAGAACCGTATGAAGCAACAGGCTGACCAACATCGCTCAGAGCGCCAATTTCAAGAAGGGGATCAGGTCTTTTTGAAGCTGCAACCATATAAGCAAACATCACTCAAAGACAAGGGCTGTCAAAAGCTCTCTCCAAAATTCTACGGACCATATCAAGTACTGCAGCGCATTGGAGAAGTGGCTTACAAGCTGGCTTTACCACCTACAGCAAAAATCCACCCAGTTTTCCATGTATCGTGCCTCAAGAAAGTGATTGGGACCAATTGCCGAGTTCAAACCAGTCTACCTGAATTGGATGAAGAAGGATCAATTTGGCTTCAACCTGAACAAGTTCTAGACACACGAGACAAGCACCTGCGTGGCCGCGTGATTAAGGAGGTCCTAGTCAAATGGAAAGACACCTCGCCAGAAGATGCAACTTGGGAACCAGCCGCTATTCTTCAGCAGTTTCCACAGCTTCAGCCTTGAGGACAAGGCTAGTCTTAAGGGGGAGGGCATGTTAGGGTCCCACCCTAACCCCCTTATTTATGCCATGGGATCACGTCATAGTCAATAGTCAATAAAGCCCATATTAATAATTGTAAGTGGTTAACCCGCAATTAGTGACGGGACCACAGTTAGTTGCAAATGGGCGGAAGTATTAGTTAGATGGTAAATAGGCGGTAGTATTAGATAGGTGGTATTAATAAAATCCACGATATTGGCTCGTGGTATTGCATGTATGAGTCATATATAAAGGATAGAGACTCCCTGCGAGGAGTATTGTGTCTTGTTTGGTAATCGAGCTCTGCTCTATTGGAGGTTGCCCCCTCGAAGAGGCCTGTGAACATTTCTCTCTGGATAATAAAATCTTTGCTATTCTGTGCTCTGGGTATATTTTCTTCGCATATTTTGTGTCTCGGTATCTTTTCTTCGCTATTTCTATGTCTGGGTCTCGCTTTGCAGGATAAGAAGCATAACAGATTGATATTGTAAACCCAAGGAAATAAATAAGCCAGAGGGATTAATATTATAAACCCAAGGGAATATAAACCCTAGGGTTTTTAGTAATATTCCCTTAGGTTAATATTATTCCCTTGGGTTTATAATCCTTGGAGTTTTAGTGTTAACCCCGTGTGTTTATTATTCTTTTGGGTTTATAATATTAATTCATAAGGTTTATTAACCTAAGGGTTCATATTTATATTACATTATTTCAAATTAAATAATAATAAATACCATTTAATATTAAATAATTATTATTATATGCAAAAAAATATTATTAATTAAAATGATAATAATAATATTTTTATTGTAATAATATTATTTTGGTAGATACAAATGTTATATTTCTTAACAATAGATATTTTGGTAGATAAAAATAGTTATTTATCAATAATAAATATAAATAAAATTTTCCACTTATATCAACCATATTAATATTTTTAATATAATTGTACTAATCATTAAAAAAAAAATATAGAACAAATTTTCATTAAAACGTCATTAGTGTTTAATTTTCAACTTCAATATAAAGTTTATACCCACATTTTTATTGTG
This sequence comes from Pinus tabuliformis, assembly GCA_031772625.1. Classification (NCBI taxonomy): domain Eukaryota; kingdom Viridiplantae; phylum Streptophyta; class Pinopsida; order Pinales; family Pinaceae; genus Pinus; species Pinus tabuliformis. The sequence goes on along the minus strand of CM062807.1, from coordinate 1,212,238,711 downwards.
TTGTCTTTACAGGTCATTAGAAAAGGCATGTAATAAGTACATTCACTAAAGGGGTTACGTAAAACCCATAATTTCAAATGCCATGGAGATTTGTGAAAGAGGTTAAATAAAACCCATGGTCTTTTTCATGCGTTCGATTTTTCAATTCAATAAATATCAGGCAGTAACATTTTTATTGTTATTTGGGATATCCATCTAATTCCAAATGCATAAGATACCCATGCTCATTCTAAATGCATGTGCCATGAACCTTCAAAAACGAGTTATGTAAAACCCATGGGTTATATGCACAGAGGTCTGATTTTCAACCTAAATATTAAAAATATGGGCGTATTAAAGTGGCAAGTTGGAATTGCAGATATATGGTTGGCTATATGGGTATTGCTCACACCTCGTTGAGTACATTTGGGCACCTCAAGATTCAGCAAGGTTCTTGTGATATGTGAGTGGGCGAGTGTACCCTTGCAGAGAGGAGCAGAAATTCATTCATCTGCTTTTCTACGAGGGGTTCATGTGAGGCATTGATCAGGAAATGATGGGTTCCTCCTGTAATTACCAGTGGGGAAAGAGTTTGTAGGAGTGGTTAAAGGTTCAACAAAATTATAGAGCTGGATCACTCACTGGCATGAGAAATACAGGTTAGATCTCTAATTGAGTTCTCACAGGAAACAAAATGAGACAACACTGATTGGTTCTCTGTTTGTATTTGCAAATCCCACCTGTCAGAGTGGAATGGAGCATTCAGAGAGCTATACTTGTGTTACATACCACGGTCCAAAATTGAGCACAAAACACATATATACCCATTGCGGTATGAAAAGTGAAACTGTACAAAGCCCTGTTGGAGAACAACATCAACGCCAAATACGGGATGTTGCATCGCCACCTGGGAGCGATTCAAATGTTGCAGTGTTTCCCGTTGGCCATTTTCTCAGCGCTTGCCATCTCTGCAAACGGAAGTTGAGCCATGGCAAGGACATCTACATGTACAGGTCTGTTATCATTATCATACCATGGCTTTTCTGTTGGAGATTGACTTAAAGTTTGGAGAATGACATGGAAATTTGATTATAGTTTCAGGCCAATGATTCTTTTTCATTTTTGCACATCCGAAAAGCCTATTCAATTAATCTAAAATCTTGGGAGTGAGAGCACTCACTTAGTTAAAGTGTGGTTTCAATAGCCCCTCGGATTTTTTATGTGCCCATATGTAAAATTTGGGTTGGAGATTTCTGAGAACCCATGCTTCAAGAATTAGTCTGATTCTCTGTTTGCTGATTACTGCAGAGGTGACAAAGCATTCTGCAGCCTCGAATGCCGCTCTCAACAGATTTTAATGGATGAATGAATGGAAGCGTTTTCATATAGTGCCTCTTCTTATGGGGCCGAACTTTTTTAACCAGTACAGCTGCTGCTGCGGAAGAGAGGAATCAGAACTGTTTGAGCGAATTTAATTATAATTTAAGTGTTATGTGTGTTAAAATTTGTACGGTTTTAATTGTTAAAAGATATGTATTTTTTAGTATAATTTTACAAGCTCAAATTTAGAAGTGTAGAGTATAAACTTTAGTAATCAAATTTCAAAATAGCAATATTTACTTCCACTAGTCCTGAGCCCTAACAGTGGCTGGAAGCATTATAAACTACTTGTGCCTGGAGTTCTTTTGATTACACTGACTTCGTTTGCTGACTGACACTTGAAGCTGGTATTGCGATGTGTTATCTGCAACTCCTTTGATCCATATTTTTCCTTTTAAGAAGGCAAAGAACTCAAGAAACCCTAATAACCCCAAACCGTTTCCAGACAACAATCTATATTTTTTCTTGTCATTATTGTTACTTGAGGCAACAACTACTATAACTACAAAATTGCATCGCCGCTCGAAATTCTATATGGTTCTCAACTTTTATAGAGTGCATGAATCAAGGAATCAATTTGGATGAAAAAAACTGCGTTGTTTCTGTTGGCCCTCAGCAAATTATTATTAGAGAGATAAATATGCATTTCCTACATAACCGTAGGATAAGTGAGCTCTGCCATGCTTGCATAGTTACTGCAATTATTTATTTTGGCAACCCACAAAGCACGTAAGGGTGATGGCAATGGAAGGAGACAGATGCACATGTGAACATGAACGTTTTATGAGTTTTTCACAGTTGGTTTTTGTGAAAGCGTAGTGCTCTGAAACATGACTTTGTGTAACAATGTAGGTAAAGAATTGTACTCTGAATAACAATAGATGTATACGAAGTAAATAAAGTTGTGATATTCAATGGGTTAGACGAAAATAAAATAAAATGGTTGAAAGGCTGAAATAGAAAGATTGGGTAACTTTTTGACATGACATAACACGTGTCTCATAAGATAAAAATAGTTATGTACGTATGATCTTTTATATGATGGAATGTCAGAGAACTTAGTCCATTATGTATATTTTAGGCACATTTTATAACTCTGTGAGAAAGGTGTATAGTTCGTTTCATGTCCAATCATTTTCAATTTTTACATTATAATTAAAAATTACAATTTTAAAAATATGATTTTTTCAATATTTCATACATTTAAATTAAAATAAATTTAAATTTAAGAATTAGTTGAAAGTCTTTGTAAGTTAAGTAAGAGTGCAATATAATTTGAAATTATTTGTTTTATAACCATGGAAATTTATATCAATTTAAATTTAAGAATTAGTTAAAAGTCTTCTTAAGTTAAGTAAAGTAAAAGTGCAATACAATTTGAAATTATTTGTTTTATAACCATGGAAATTTATATTAATTTAAATTTAAGAATTAGTTAAAAGTCTTTCTAAGTTAAGTAAGAGTGCAATACAATTTGAATTCATTTGTTTTATAACCATGGAAATTTATATTAATTTAAATTTAAGAATTAGTTAAAAGTCTTCCTAAGTTAAGTAAGAGTGCAATACAATTTGAAAGTTAAGTAAGAGTGCAATACAATTTGAAATTATTTGTTTTATAACCATGGAAATTTATATTAATTCAAATTTAAGAATTAGTTAAAAGTCTTTAAGTTAAGTAAGAGTGCAATACAATTTGAAAGTATTTGTTTTATAACCATGTAAATGTTGTGAGGTAATAAATATAGTAAAGTAATACTTACATTAATAAAATAAAAAATAATGATAACAAAAAAATATCATGTAAGTCATAAATAAAGTACTTTAATTATTATTTTAATTTTATATCAAATGATAAAAAGTAATTGAAAGTTAAATCAAATTATTTTTTGAAATTTTACTTTTTAGTTGTAGAGAAATATGTAATTACTTCATTATTTAATATAGAGTTTGACAAATGACATATAGTATTGATTATGCATGATGTGTAATTTATTATATGTTAAGTTGACATGTAACCTTTAAAACAAAAATATATTACTGACAAACAAATATTCTACTATCAGGTACTAATAACATAATTTTAAATCAACTTTATATAAAGAGAAATAAAATAATTAAAAATAAATATTTTCTTATACTTTCACTTTTTTTTGATGTGTAATTTATTCCATTTTTAAAGTGGAGTTCATATATAATATTTAAAATATATTAATAAGAAAATGAAAAGTTTAAGGCATCAAATAATTATGTCCATATTTAAAATGGAGTTGACATGTAACATTTTAAAAAATAATAATAACAAATTTAATTTAATGTATCTATGAGAAAGACATGTAACATTTAGAAAAATATTAATAGCCAAAATAATTCTATATAATATACAAAAATAAGTGAAAATAAAAAATTTCTTATAATTCAAACATTTTATTACTGTGTTGTTTAAAACTACCATAGGTCCATATTAATTCTATATCTACCAAGGGTAAAGAGGAATCAAATTTCTCAAGGTGCAAACATTTCCTCAAGCTTTGCACTCAAAAAGAGATTTGTTTATTGATCCGAATTAAACTGGACCTATGTTAGTTCTAACTTGTGGACCTATGTTGGTTCTAACTTGTGTTCTTAGCTCTTCAAATTACATAAAATACATTACCTATAATATAAATACTTACTTTAAGTGTTTAAATTATTATAACTTAGTAGAAGGTTAGTGTTTGAATTATAATAGGGGGGTTTTATCAAATAAAAGGTTTTTTTATAAAAAATAAAAATAAAAAATTAACGGAAATTTATCAAGTGAAGATTTCCTATAAATTTGGCTTTGATTAACTAATTAAATTTCAATTTCAATTAAATTTAATTTGTAATTTATTTTAAAATTTGGGTTTTCATTAAAACCCATATGAACTTACATTTGGTTTGGTAAATTTATTAAATTGAGACTTAAATTTAAATTAAATTTACTTTATAATTTATTTTAAATTCAGATTTTTCCTTTGATGGGGTGAATTTCAATAACGGAAATAGGTTGGGGGAGCGAGCTCACAACCCTGATACAACACCACGAGTTATTAGGGGGGTGGTGTGGCTACTCCGTTGAATGCATTTACATCCGAGTAGGAGATATGAAAGAGTTAATGAATTTTGAAATGATGTGGGTTCTCAGTGATAATGCTTGTATTTTGGGAAACATCTAGAGTCCCAATCCTAACCCTCCACTTCTAGAGTGAAGGTCGGTAGGTAATTCTGGTGGGAATTGTTTAAAGACAACCTTGCCTCTTTGAAGATGAAGGAGATGGATGATAATTCCTATTACAAGAAATGTTAGTTGGTTTATCATGGATTTTTGAAGCATTGCATGTCTGGTAGAACTAATTGACTAGGGAGGGGAAGGAAATTGTTGAACAATTTGTAGCTCTATAATCATCATTCCTTGCTTACTTAACTCAGTGAACATTGGAGGGGATTCAACAAAATTAATTGCAAAGTTCCCTTTGGCCATTAGAATAGGGGAAATTTTCTACCCTATAATCTATATACTCCTCTTTGTGGCTTTTATCCTGAGATTTTTTTGGTTTTATATTGTATGGGTTGGGATTTGTTTATGTAGTTTTGTATGTTCTCTCTGTGTTTTGATTATATATCTAATTCATAATCTAGGAGGTGTCCTTGGTTTAATTATTATTATTATCCCTTTGTGGAGGCACTTTTTTGTTTACAGTCAATTTGCACAGCCTCATAACTATTACTTTGGTAAACTTCTTCCTCGCTTGGGACTATGGGTTGTTTGGGTGTCGAGTGGTTAAGGGTTTACTTATGGAAGCACACCTCGGTAGTTATTATTAACCAACTATGCTTGGTGCAACCTTCCAGGTGTGACCTCTTTAGTGAAACTCCATGATTGCTTTCCTGTGTCATGGCTCTATCATTCACTTGTTATTTTCTCCTCAAGAACCTATGCTTCTGCTGAGGTGGGGTTTGTAGTTTTTTTGGGTTGGCACTGTATCCATTGAGTTAAAATCCCGGGTGTTATTTTTACTAGAAAAACATGCATCAACAATGCATGCATAGTAGGTGTGAGGGGGAGGATGAGATCCCTAGGGTCGCAATGAAAGTCAATAGAAGGCATAGGCCCTTTTTGATACTTACCATGCATTTGTTCCTCCCAATACTCATAGTGAAATTCACTAGTTGGAGACACTTGTTTTTAGAGAAAGACAAGCTCTATCAAATTTTGAAATCATGGAGGACATATCTCCATGGATTCCTGCCCTGAGGACCACCTGAGGAAGAAATAAACATTATTTCTCAATTGTGGCCTTATACTTGAAGATGAAGACCCTGTTGGGAAGGGTATTGAAGAAAAAGCATGCAAAAAATCATAATGTTTTTGCTAGCTTGGCGTATGTCATAAAAGTCCAACTTAACTAGTAGGTATGTTTAAAGAGGATTGACGTGAGGTTGGCACACATTGAGCTCCATTTCTAGTGTGAACCTCCACCACATGTCCCTCCAATTTCTAGTGTAGGAGAACCAACTCCTGTTACTTCTTTAGATTCCCGAGATTGAATTTTCTTATTAAGTTTTAAGTTTTTTTTTTTTTAGACACTTGAGGAATGCTAGAACTATTGATACATTTTTAATTTTGGGCCAATTACTCTATTGGTAAGTGGTCAAAAATATTTGATTTCCCACTAGGCAGGTTGAGACCACCTACCCAGTGACATGTTTGATGATGAATCTTGTTGGATATATGTGTGCCTATGATATTTTTAGGTAATATAATCTTTAACTTACAAAAAAAAATATTTGTTAAAAAAATTACTACAATAAGAGAAAATGATAAAAGAATAATAAAAAAAAAATACAATCATTTCTTGATAATTATAAAGGTTAAGCCTAGGATAATTATAAGTGGGATATAAGTCCATTTTTTATGGATCATATGGTATAAAAGTAGTTGAATCCTATATTTTAACACAAGTATTAGAAATTTGAAGACAAAGCAATGTCAATATGGGTAAAGAAAACAAAAAAAGGTAGGAAGACCTACATGCCATTAATACTCCTCTACAAGACAAGAATAGGTGTTGAAGGAGAAGATCTATATGTATGACAAGAGGATAGTAAAAGAGAATAACCTTGAGACATTTTCCAAACTATTTTTGCTGATAAATAGGTGACTTGATGAACATAAATAGTCCATCATTATGGTTATGGAATATTTGGACAACCAAAAAGTTTAAATTTTTTCAATTGTAAGAGAAGGTCATCTAAATGGATAGCTTATATGACGACAAGATTGATGATGGATCAATTATAGCTAGAGTTGGTAAAGAAGGAAGAAGCATTGGTAAGGCTATAAGCAATCTTTAAGGAGACACTACAAGATCCTTTCATTGCTACTATGCAATCTGGATCCATTATTGAGGCAACTCTAATAAGAACACCTATAGAAACTTCTCAAGAAACTTTTGGCGAATTTTAAAAGAATGCAAAAGGCATTGGTTTCGAGAAACTAAGGTAAATGGCATACAATGGAAAAGGGTTATGTACCTATGCTCCATTGTAGTTGAACTAAGGGATAATATTGAATACCCGGTTTACAATGGAGGAAAGGAAAAGGTCAAGAAAAATAAGGCCACATTAGTGAAGGAAGAGGATATGGAAAAATTGGCATGCTCATTAGAATAAAGAGAAACAAAAAATGAAGTTGAAAACGCACTTTTAGTCCATTCTTTTCACGACCAATTCTAAAAGGGCAATGATGAGGAGAGTGCAAAGACTTAATTTCTACCAACACTTAGAAGAAGTGGCAAGATGATTAGTTGGAACATGAAGAATAATATCAAGAGACATATATCAAAAAATTCATCCCTTATTTCTCATTACTACAAGAAGACGTGTCATCAAGCTGTCATTTGTTGGTACTCAAAGGTATGCTCATGCTATGGGAAGAAAGGGCATCATGTGGTATCTTGTTGGGAGAAGGTAGATTGATCCTAAAGGAAGAATGTCATGAAGAATTCTGAAAACCAATAATGAATTTAGAGGAAAAGGGAGAGAAGGATTATGTCAAGCAATCCATACAACATGTTGTAGCGGCTGCAATGCCCTCCAAATTTTGGCCTACACTCAAATTTTGGAGCCTACTGTGGATCTTGTGATAGGTCATTCTTTATTCACTTATTAGACATTTGATGATTTCAAGCTCCCTTATTATATCTTAATATTCAGATACACTTTTATCTTTATATAGCAAGTGTCATCTTCAGGCATGGTAATTATCACTTGTCATGCAAAGGGGAGTTTTGGTTTTCTTCAAGGGGAAATATTTGTGAAAATGAGTTGTTCTCATCATATAGACATGTTTCGCACTCATTTCCAAAGTTTCACACACTATTACAGAAGTGTCATCATTATCCTCACAAAGTCTATTGTCGGAGCCACACTTGTTGTAAGTTGCCAGAAAGGTTGTTGCATTATGTTAGGTCCCTATAATACTAGTGATTACCCCATTACTATTGTAGTTGTATCCCTTATTAATATTGTTGTGCCCCTATTGTCCCCATATTGTTATTACTGTGCCCCATAGAATCCCTCTATTGTTATTTTTTTGGCTTTATAGTATTATTGTTAGGTCGGCTAGGTTATATTGTGACTCCTTAGACTCCTATATATAGAAAGGAGGTTTTGTCATTTGAATCATCCAAGAATTTTTCATTTATGTAATGTAAAGGAGGTTGCCCCCTCAAAGAGGCTGAATTCTAAGGCGTTGATCTATCTTTTCTATCTTTTTGTGAGTTGGTTTCATAAAATTTGGTATCAGAGCTTTGGATTCTAGGGTTTCGCTGCTCCAAATAGGTCATCGTGGCATTTTCGCTATAAATTGTTTTTTGTGATGTTTCAGAAGCTAAAAAAAACCCATTTGAGATGAAACCACACTGAACCTCGGGTCCGAATTTTAAAGCATTTCGTGCTATATTTGCGGAGATATGATCTGAGGAAGTTGGTCTTTTTGTAGACTCCTGCATTACATTCCAAACAGGTGACCAGGGGAAAATAATCATAACTTTCTCTCTGAGCATCGGATTGAAATTTCGTAAGAAGGTACATAAAAGGGACGGACTGTAGTTTGTTGTATATACTTTTCAGAGCCAAAGGTAGAAGCAGGCACGTCGTAAAAGTTTGCTCTACTAAACCAGTCTATAATCAGGTCACTGTGGGAGATTTGACATAACTCTTTCCTGGAGAATCCAATTTGGATTAGACTGGTGGCATTGAAAAGATGACATAGAGGGCTACTGTAGGTCGCAATTTCAGAACTGGATGATTCGAAATTATAGAGATACATCAGATTCAATATCCAGCTCCTACAAAGTGAAAAAAGGTGTGTAGTTTTTATTTTTATTTTTCGATAAGCTTGGTTTGAAAAATTAGTTTGAAGGAATTCAAAGGGCATAGTAAAGCATTATTATCAGTAATTGATGCCCCAAGGAAAGAAAATGCAAACACATAGTAAGCAACCTGAAAGCTCTAGCATGAATCATGGAGAAGAGGAAGAAATGCAACATGATATATCAAAATTACGAGACCAAGTGCAACAAGTGTCACTTGCACAAAAAGTAACAGAATCTAAGATGGATGGTTTAAAGAAAGATGTAGAAGCTAAGATGGATGGTTTAAAGAAAGGCGTAGAAGTTAAGATGGATTGTTTAAAGAAAGGCGTAGAAGCTAAGATGAATGACGTGGAAGCTAAGATGGATGATTTGAAGACATGCATGGACAATTTGAAGACATGCATGGAAGATTTGAAGACATATTTGACAAAGTTTCTACAAGAAATGCTTACTAATGGTGAAAGGGTAGTAAAGGAAACTCATGATGAGAACAAAAGAAATGTTAATCATGATTTCATAGACTCTAATGTTGGACCGAAGACCCACCATATTCCAAAAATCGATATGAGGAAGTTTGATGGCAAGGATCCTGCAACATGGATATTATAGATGGAGTAATTTTTCAATCTCAATAATGTGCAAAACACACAAAAGGTACGTATTGCAACTTTATATTTGGAACCAAATTAGTTTGTATGGTATCAATGGCTTTGCTCTCGTAAACAAATTATCACTTGGGAAATTTTTATGGAAGAATTGACAACACATTATGAGGATAACAAAAGCAACACTTTTTTTATCCAATTGATAAGTCTCAAACAAAAGGGTTCAATAATGGAGCACATTGAGGAGTTACAAAAATTGAACATAAGGGTAAAAAATATTCCAGAGGAGCATAGGATTGATGTGTTCATAGGGTCTTTAAAGGATAATATCCTACATGATGTTCACCTTTGGGAACCTGAATCATTAGAGAAGGCATTCAGGTTAGCAAGAAAAATGGAAAGAAAAATTATGGCAACCAGGAAGCATACCACTCACAACTATAAAGATGGAAGTGTTGTTGCCCCTAGTCTTCCATAACCTATAAGGTCGACACCACAAAAATTGGAAGAAAAAAGAGCAAAAGGGCTTTCTTACAGTTGTGATAGCAAATACACTAAAGGTCATAAGTGTGCTAAGAAGAAATTATTCTACATAGATTGTGAAGAGGAAGAAGAAAAGGAGCAGGAAAGGTCAAAAGAAGAGGATATACTCTAGGAACAAAGCCTAGATAACAAAGAAATGGATCCGACCATATCTTGTAATGCATTGGCTGGAATTACCACTCCTCAAACCATCAAGATAGAAGGACAAATCAAGAAGAAAAAGGTAATAGTGTTGATTGATTCAGGAAGTACCCACAATGTTATTCATTGTAAGATAGCAAGAGAATTGAATTGCTTCCTATATCCAGCACCAGAGTGTCAAGTGATGGTTGCAAATGGAGGAACAATAAATTTCTCTGAAAAGTGCTATAATATCAAGCTATCCATGGGAGAATATGTATTGAGTAGCCCAATGCTTTCCATTCCAATGGGAGGTGCTGATGTTGTACTAGGAGTCCAATGGCTACAATCCTTGGGTACAATAGCTTTTAATTTTCAAGAACTTTTCATGAAATTTTCTGTGGAAGGAAAGGAAGTTGAATTAAGGGATATTGCAAGGAAACCGAGAAAGATAATCAGCTCTAACGGTATGAAAAAGCTTCTAAAAAGGGAACAAAGAGGTGTAATTGCACAATTATGTTCGCTAGATGTTTCCACATCGGAATCATCTATTTCTCCAGATCTCCAAAAAGTCCTGGATAATCATTCCAAGGTATTTGAGACTCCCAAAGGTCTCTCACCTATTCATGATCATGATCATGCTATTCATCTGATTCCAAGAAGTGTTCCTCCAAACATCAGGCCGTACAGATATCCCTATGCCCAAAAGAGTGAAATTGAATGTATGGTTGTAGAAATGCTAGAGGCTGGTATAATTCAACCTAGTCAAAGTTATTTCTCTGCTCCAGTAGTATTGGTGCACAAGAAGGATGGATCATGGTGCATGTGTTCGGTTTATAGGGAGCTCAACAAGCTCACTATTAAAGATAAGTTTCCCATTCCGATCATTGATGAGTTACTGGATGAATTGCATGGATCAATTTACTTTACGAAGTTGGATCTTCATTCAGGATATCATCAAATTAGAATGAAGACTAAAGACATTCCAAAAAAAGCATTTAGAACTCATGAGGGTCATTATGAATTTTTGGTCATGCCTTTTGGCCTTACCAATGCACCTTCTACATTTCAAGGTTTGATGAATTCCATTTTCAAACCCTTCCTTAGAAAATTTGTGTTAGTATTTTTTGATGATATACTAATCTATAGCAAGTCTTGGAAGGATCATGTTGAACATGTTGACAGGGTGCTACAACTATTGGAGGAGAAACAATTATATGCAAAAAGATCTAAATGTTTCTTTGGAGTACAAGAGGTGGAATATCTAGGTCATATTGTATCTCATGAAGGAGTTAAGGTAGACCCTAGAAAAATTAAAGCCATTAAGGAATGGAAAATCCCCACATCCATAAAGCATCTGTGAGGATTTCTCAGGTTGACAGGTTATTATCGCAAGTTTGTTAAGAATTATGGGAGAATAGCAGCACCTCTAACAACATTATTGAAGAAAGATGCATTTTCATGGACTCCAGAAGCAACAAAGGCCTTCGAAAATCTTAAAGTGGCAATGTTCCAAGCACTAGTCTTAGCTACACCAAACTTCAAAAAAACTTTTATTGTGGAATGTGATGCTTCAGGAAATGGAATTGGTGTTGTTTTAATGCAAGATGAAAGACCCATTGCTTCTGAAAGTCGTCCAATCAAGGGAAAGTTTTTACACAAAGCTATTTATGAGAAGGAAATGTTGGCAATACTACATGCACTTAAGAAATGGTGGCCCTACCTAATGGGAAGACACTTAAAGGTAAAAACGGATCTTGATAGCCTTAAATACTTTTTAGAACAAAGATTATCCTCTGAAGAGAAACAAAAGTGGGTCACAAAGATGCCGGGTTATGACTTTGAAATCATCTACAAAAAAAGGAAGCAAAATGTGGTGGCAAATGCACTCTCAAGAAAGGATGAGGATGTGGAAGCATTGTTGTGCGCCATTTCTATTATCCGACCAAATTGGATAAACAAAGCAAGGGAGGAATGGAAGAATGATGAAAAAGTGTGGGCACTTATTTGAAAGTTACAACACGATTCCATTATATTTGATACATTTAGCTGGCAAAATGATTCGTTATGGTACAAAGATCACTTATACCTCTGTAAGAATTCCCAACTCAAACAAAGATTCTTATGGAATTGCAAGCTTCTCCCTTAGGAGGGCACTCAGGATTTTTAAAAACTTACCACAGGGTTAAGAAGGAATTTTTTTGGGATGGCCTTAAATCGGATATTCAAAAGTTTGTGGTGGAATGTTTGGTTTTCCAACAAAATAAAGTTGAAAAAATTAAGACCCCAGGTCTATTACAACCTTTATCCATTCCAAGCCAACATTGGGAGGAGGTTTCAATGGATTTTATCACAGGTTTACCCAAGTCTGAGGGAAAGAGTGTCATCATGGTGGTAGTTGACAGACTTACCAAGTATGCACACTTTTGTGCATTATCACATCCATTTAAAGCCAATACATTTTCTACTTCATTTATGGAAACAATTCAAAAGCTACATGGAAACCCAAATATTATTGTAAGTGACAGAGATCCCATTTTCACTAGAAATTTTTGGACATAATTATTCTCTTCTCTTGGTACTCAGTTAGCGCATAGCTCATCTTATCATCCTCAATATGATGGCCAAACTGAGATAGTAAACAAATTTTTGGAAGAATATCTTCGTTGCTTTGTATCTGATAAAAAGACATAATGGGTCAAATGGTTGCCTCTGGCTGAATGGTGGTATAACACTTCCTTCCATACAACAACAAAAATGACCCCATTTATGGCACTTTATGGATATCAACCACCATCCATCACATCATATTTACGAGAAAATTCTAAGGTTCAAGCAGTGGAACATCACATCGAACATCAACAACAAGTCCTCCATCTCTTAAAGGATAACCGTGTGTTGGCACAGAACAGAATGAAACAACAGGCAGATCAACATCGTAGCGAAAGAAGTTTTAATGTAGGTGATTGGGTATTCCTATGGCTACAACCATATAAACAAATATCCCTCAAGAAAGCTAAGAAGGATAATAAATTATCACCAAAGCATTACGGTCCATACAAGGTGTTGCAAAAGATTGGTACTATGGCATACAAATTGAAGATTCCTGCAGCTTCTTGAGTGCACCCAGTTTTCCATGTTTCATGTTTAAAGAAGGTTATAGGCGACAAGCTCCCAGTTCAAACAATATTGCCAGAACTTGATGAGGAAGGAAAAATTATAATGGAACCGGAAGCAGTCACAGAAACAAGAACTCGACAGCTACAAAATCAATCAATTTCGGAGTATCTCATCAAGTGGAAGAACTTATCCGCTGAAGATTCCACATGGGACGATGAGAATTTTATACAGAAGCATCCAGAACTACTCAAGCGTTGAGGACAACACTTTTTTGAAGGAGAGGGGCATGTTAGGTCCCTTTAATACTAGTGATTACCCCATTACTATTGTAGTTGTATCCCTTATTAATATTGTTGTGCCCCTATTGTCCCCATATTGTTATTACTGTGCCCCATAGAATCCCTCTATTGTTATTTTTGTGGCTTTATATTATTATTGTTAGGTCGGCTGGGTTATATTGTGACTCCTTGGACTCCCATATATAGAAAGTAGCTTTTGTCATTTGAATCATCCAAGAATTTTTCATTTATGTAATGTAAAGGAGGTTTCCCCCTCGAAGAGGCTGAATTCTAAGGCGTTGATCTATCTTTTCTATCTTTTTGTGAGCTAGTTTCATAACACATTAAGCTAAGTATGATTTCATATGTTTTAGATGATATATGTTGTATCAATAAGTGTCCAAGTGTGAGATCATAGTCAAGTTCTATCACTATTCACATTGGTTCCACTGATTCCACACTTAGCCAAATTCTAGAGGATTCCTTACAGCCTAGCCTCATCTAGCCTTCCTAAACTATGTACTTCGCATCTGTAAACCTCAAGATTTTTTTCTTTCCTGCTGGGATTGTGCAATGTGCATAAATCTCAGCCTCCCTTAGCATCGAAAACTACACAGATTCTTCCTCCAGTGTCCTTCTCTCAGCTAGAACTCACTATCTACAGAAACTGTGCAGATCTATCCCTCAAGCCTCTAAGCTGCCCAATCCCCCTTGCCTCCTGAAACTTCACAGTTTTTCCTCCCGTAGCCACACCCCGCAGTAGTCACTACTTGCTTGAAATGCACAATTTTGTCCCTGAGTGAGCACTGTGCAGAAATTTCCCTCAGTTTGGCCTGAGTTGTGCACTGCATAATCTCAGTGATCATGATTGACCCTTGGCTACTTGAACTGCACAATCGTGCAGTCACTAGGACTTCTCCTCTGACCTATCACTTAGTCGCGACCCAGTTCATGAATCCAAGTGCTCTATCTTATGCTAGGGCCTTTAGACTAATGTCATCTCATCATGAGTGAGTTGCAGATGAAGGTAATCTCTTACACTATGGAAAGATGATAAATAAGGAGATGAAGAAGGAGGAAATATTAGATGACACTCAAGGAGTTGAGGAGAAAAGATAATCATTAGATAAGAATATCAAGGAACCTCAAGGTATGATAGAAGATCGGGATGGCATGACGACTCCATCTAATTCAAAACCCTTTGGAGGGTAGGTATGAAAAACAAAGCACATCTTTCATGAAGTTGAAATACACCTCTTAGAATAGTATGAAGGACAACTTATAGTTGCCATATCATTATGTGTTCAATGACATGTATGGTCGCAAACACTGAAATTCATTCCATGTGTTTTCGCTAAGTGTTTCATTCCCTTTTGCATGTTGGGCTAACTATCGTCTTTTGGCATGTTTGACTGATATGTAATGTTACCTTTTTTGTGGTTTCAAAGGTTGGTCTTTGTGTATATGAGTTTTCCTAGTCATGTAAACACTTTTTGCAGTGATACACAAAGCCTTAAGCATTGTCCCACAAGTGTCGTCATGGTCATCCTAAACCCTATCTCAAGTGTCGCACTTGTCGCTTCTTGTCATGAGACAGTCACACAGAGGGTAATTTTTTATCTGATGCTCTAGTGGTCTATGTTGTTGTTTTGTTGAAGTATGCTAAGTGTGTGGTCACAAGTTGAAGTTCATCACAAATATATCTTCCTCCCGCACTTAGCCATTTTCGGAAAACCTTCCCGACTGGGCAACTCAGCTTCACCGGGCCTTGACTGAACTGTGCATCACGTAGTCTCAGCCCACATTGATGTGACCTTGCTACCTGGAACTATGGAGTGACCATTCACTTTCCTCCAGGGTAGTTTTACTGCACAATTTCAAATCCCAGCAACCTTCCTTGACCCCCATAATTGCGCAGTTGTTCCCCCAGTCTGACTTGAAATGCGCACTTCACACTTTCATTCCTCAAACGTTTCCCTTGCTTGCTAGAACCCCACAATGCGTAGAGAGCCCAACCTCCCTTGGCCTCCATAACTATGTATATTTTTTCTCTAATGTCCTTCCCTCAAGCTCACTGACCTATAGAAATGCGCATATTTGTCCTCCAGGTCTCTCTGCTGCCCATTCCCCCTTACTTATGAAAATTACACAAAACTGACCTCTCAGGGTCTCATCCTGCATCACCTACTATGGGCTTGAACTGCGCAATCCTGACTCCCAGCTACCATTGCACAATTTCTCTCCTAGTGGGGACTATGCTGAAAAGTTCATCAGTCAAGCCTGAGTTGTGATCTGCAGTCTTAGTGATCAATCTCTCTCCTTGTCTCCTGGAATTGCACAATGCGCAATTGCTTGGCGCTTTCTCTTAGCCTGTCACTTGTCATGGGCATCATCTTAGGACAGGGAGTTTCCATATTGATGTTGTCCCGTCATGAGTGAATTACAGGAACATGTACACTATCAAGTCATGGCAAGATGATGAAGAAGAAGAAGAAGGAGGAAATCATGCCTAAAGACTCACTTGTAGCTGAACATATGAGTGGACCTACCAAGAGAAAGAAAAAGGAACACAAGTGTGAAACCACCTTCCAAGGCCAAAGATCATTGACGACCCCACATCATCAAGCTATCCAGAGGAGAAGAGAAAGCATATCCAAGAACACATCTATCACTCAACAGTAATAGCAGCTTGACATTGCCACATCATCAATCGATTCCATGTCAGCATTGTCATGTCAAGTAGTGTCATGAGTTGTCATATGTCACATCACTATTGTGGCCCATGTATATTGTAAATAAAATGTATTGTAAAGTGGAAGTCAAATGGACACACATGAATATGAAGAGTCATGTAAGTGGAAAATTCATAGGAATTTGAACAGTCATGAGGGTAGTCAAAGATTCACAAGGGGTAACCATCAACCCTTGGTTATATATACCCCCTCATTGTATGAGCAATGAAATTTTTCACCTTGGCTCCTCCCGCAAGTCATTAGACAGACTAGCTAGTTCTTTGAGGAGCAAGGAGTGGCTCCAATGTCCCACTACTGGGGCTGGTGATGTACAATGTAAATACGTGTCTTGGAACTTTTTCTTAATAATAGAATCCTTTTAAGGCCAACACATTCTTCATGCATAACTTATGAATATTTTTAAGACTATTCTGTGGACGTTTGTATTTCATGTCTGCCTTCACATGTACTAAGATAGTTGAAATATTTTAGTTATTTTAGTGCTTATCTTGTTGAGAATGTGTTGTAATAGTTGTTATTGTTGTCACATCCTTGTGGACTATTCCACGGGATACTAGACATATCTTTCTTTACTTATTGGTTATAATGATTGTCACATCCGTCGTGAGCTATTCTGCTGGATGTTAGATGGACATTCCCTTGTTTTTTGGTTGTAACGATTGTCGCGTTCGTTGTAGACTATTTCGTTGGATTCTAGATAGGTCCTTCTGGTTCATGTGTGTCTCTTCTTGGGTGGTACTATTACCTCTCACTTAGAGGCTCACTTTTCTCACCCTTTTATAGTAAGATAACCTAGACACAGTTGCACTACACACTCATCTTGCCTTTCAAAGATACCATTGCATCACTTTCTAGTGCTAACAACCAGAGCCATGGAAAATATTTAAGGAGTTGGCAACCAGGCCTTTTTACTGAATGGGACTCCTAAACCAAATGGTGTGAGGTCTAATTGGGACCTCTGCTAGGCACGGGATCCCCCAAGGACAGTTTTGGGCCTAAAAGCCAAGATTTTGGGTTAATTTTGCAATAATGTAGTAAAGTCTCCACATTTTATGGTCGCGAAGCGCGAAGGTGTCATGAGTCATAAAGTGTTGTCCGCCCTTATTTTGTAAAGTGTAAGGTTGGTTGTAAATATTGTAAAAAGAGCTAAGTAAGTAAGCTCTAAGTAGTCTGAAAGGAGAAGAGTCTTGAGGAAAGAAATGAAGAGTCATAGAGAGAAGCTTTAAGTATTTTTGGGTCTTGGCATAGGTAGAGGCTCTACAGCTGAATGCACAGAGGCCTAGGGTGGAAGACCACTGCTGAGTGCACGGACCCCTGCAGCTATGTGCACAGGGTGGATAGAGTCTGTAATAGTCTGAAGATATCAATGAAGAGAAGTATTCTACAATTTCTGTATCCTTATTTCCTATTAATGCATCTGATTATACTGTGTTTGGGTTTAATTTATTATGTTGATGAAATGCGTGAATATATGAGATTATATGGGTTAATTGAATGCAAGTAATAATATCAGTTTATACGGCGCTAACCGTTACTGTTTAGAAAGATAAGTAAAACACTTAAGATAACTTGGGAAGCTCGACGATACACGGTCATCGCAGTGTGAAAGTACTTGAGTCACAGGTTAGGGCTGCGTGAAGGCCGATCATACACATTTGTGGAGGTACTGAAGGGAAAAATAGAGGGCTAGATTGACAGAGCCCTATATGTTCTTGACCTATGTGAAAGCAGGGATAGAGGGTATAAACTAAAATCATGACCATCTCAAGGTGCGGAAACTTGGTTCCAGCATCCCCCGCATACTGCTTCAGGTGAGACTTCGGTCGCGCTCTGCGGGTTGATGCCGAAAGGGTCAGTAGTGTAGGGATTTGTTTGGCTAACTAATGCTGAACCTGGGTCAAGCCCCACGCAGCCAAAAAATGGTTTTGTTGTCGGGACTAGATTTGCATGAGAAACGTGTGATGTCATTTCGCTGGAATCCAACTAAGAAAGAGATAGAAGACTAGTTGGGTAGAAAGATCCATGAATTCGCAGTGCAAGAGAAGAGAAGTCTGGGATAGAAAAAATCACAGTGGTTGGACATGTACATATATAGAAATCCACAAGATCTCTTTTTTCTCCTTCCCAGTCGAGTTATATGAGTGGATTGCGAAGCTAGCGGATAGCCAAGGAAGGTGGAGGCTCGACGGTTCTTTTGTCTGGACCCCGCAGTTAGTACGATGACTAGAATCTTCTGAGGATAAGATTGTCTACATTGTTGATCATTGGCTCAATAGTATCCTAGGAGGGTTTGTGACTGAATTCACGGTCGACACCTCACTCAGTTATAGCGAGGTGGAGCGGTGCTTCTTCAAGGGTCCGCGAGGTAAGCACTTGAAGTATTTAAATACTTGGATTAAGATGTTGTTGTGCAAAAAGAGGGTTATGCAGTTACCTTGATGTTGGGAGCTACGCGAAGCAGAAAAACCTACAGTAATGAAGGAAGAAGGGGCCTTGAATACAACCCACTGATTTCACCTCCTTTGAGTGACGATGAAGAAGTAGCGTAGGCTTCTCTATGAACTGCAGTTCGGTTAGTCAAACAGGGGTTTCCATGAATACCTCCTCCAGCTACGCCACCTCCACCCTCACCACCATTTCCTTTGACTTCACCCATGCCACCACTACCTACACCACGATTTAGTATGGCACATTCAGTGAAGCTAGCTTTGTTTAAGGGATTGGAGAATGAGGACCCAGACCAATTTTGGTTTGTCATAAAAACTATATGGGAAGCTCAGGGTGTTACAGATGACCACCTGCAGAAGGCGACGCTGGTTAGTGCTCTGCAGGATCGCGTGCTAACCTGGTATATCAAGTACTCTAGTGATAACCCAAACGTGGGAGTGGAAGACATCCAGACCACGTTGAACAAAGAATTTAGTAGGCCCAAATCTGAGGCATAGTCGATTGTGGGATTTAAGGAAAGTGCGATGAAACCAGGTGAGACACCTTGGGATTTGGATCAAACATTGAAGTGTCAAATCTGCGAAGCTAATATGAAATTAATAGATGGACAACACCGCGAATGGTTTGTGGCTTAACTCCTACCATACCTAAGGGTTGCGCTCTCGCTACAGAAAATTTCAACTTAGGCAAAGGCCTTGGAGATTACAATGAGGCTACACGAAACATCGATGCAAGATCTGAATCTGGGGGTTCAGCAAATCCATGCGAAATTGAAACATCTTTGCCTCGAAATGCAAAGTCTGAAGCAGGAAAGAACAAGTCGGCCTGAGGTGCACGAGGAGATATGGTGCCTAAAATGTAAAGATTAGGGGCATGACAAAGACCATTGCCCAGTCTTCGCGAACTATATTGCAAAAGGAGGATTGATGCCACTAAGGCCAGAAGCCCAAGTAGGACCAAGCACGGGCCCTGCGTTATGGTGCGCTATAAGTCAGGTAGCAGGGAAACATGCAACTGATAATTGTCATCTACTGCAAAAGTTTGTACGAACGTTGCAACAACTGTTCTGCAACTTCTCTAAATCGGTTCGGCATGATGTGTGCAACTGCAAAAGTTATGAGTTGATGATGGATAGAACACCCGCCTATAGGGTTTAGGCAGAAACGCGGCCCCCTGACCAGGGTGCGAGGATGGTACGGGCGAGGCCGAGGCAGAGGAGGACCTTGCAGAGGTCGGGGACAACTGATCTGTTATAATTGTGGGGGACTAGGACACTATGCTCATGATTGCACCAACCCAACACGTCCTTCATGTAAATATTGCACTCTGTTTGATCATGAAACGGAGGATTGTCGTTCGCTGATAGCGAGGATACATGAAAAGGGGGCGCTACCACCTTAGCCAACTCAAAACCTGTAGATGATGAGGTTGGAGCCTCGTGAAGAGGATAGGAATGTGAATATAGTGCTTCGAAGTGGACTTACAATAGGTAATGATAAGGGGAAACAACCTGAGGACAACGTGTGGGTTCGCAAAGCTCCAGAGAAGGAGGCTGAATTTAGTTTGGAGAGGGCGCACGAAACATTCATGAAAGCAAAGAAGAGCTTCACTGAGGCCTCCACCTCAGGAAGCAAGGATAAGCCCGATTAGGAGTTGGACCCCTCTATGCTTACAACTTTTCTAGAAACCTGTATGAAGCTGCTACGTGATAGAAAGGCTATGAAGGGATTGCAAGAACTCATAAATAGATGCACATGAAACACATCGTGTGAACCCCGCGTGGTACGAAATACTAGTAAGCATAAATCCAAGACAAGATGAGAGATGAGACTAACCACGCAGATAGGAGAATATGAAATGGATCAGGTTATTTTGGATCTTGGGTTTGACGCGAATGTTCTACCAAAGAAGATTTGGGAGTGGATGGGAAGACTCGCATTGTAGTGGTCTCCGATTCAGCTACGGATGGAAAATTAGCAGAAGATCATCCCCATGGGACGGTTGCAGGGAGTGACGGTAGATATTGAAGGCACAAGTGCATTGGCTGACTTTGAAGTAATAGAAATTGTGGACGACAGCAACCCCTACCCTGCACTCCTTGGCATTGATTGGGCTACTGACATGAATGGGGTGATCAACCTAAAGAAGCGAAAGATGATATTTGTGAATAAATCTCTCCGCATTATAGTACCCCTAGATCTGGTAGAAGGATCGCACTATACTCAGACTCTGATGAAGAACTAGAGCGCTGCAAGAATTGGCTGCATGAAGTAACCACGCTGAGCTGTAACATGATGACCAAGTCGCTATGTTGTGTGTCATCGAAAATGAGAAATTTGCCTATTTATTATGGGTTGACTGATGTGGATGTTTTTCTAGATACATTTGAGAGGGAAGTTCCAGAGAAGCAGTGCTTCCAAGCTTTGCACTAGGCATTGCGCTATGCCCGCAAGATGGTGGGGTATGCACAAAGGTAGTTTTGATGACTGGCATGACTATAGTAGGATGATGAGAAAACATTTTGGGAAGCCAACGGTATGAATGAAAAACAAGTGCGACGGGAGGAATGATCTGTATGAACACTTGGCCAAATGGGCTCAGGCTTATGGAGCGAATCCCTAGCTAGAATGGGTACACTTGTTCTATCACACCTTGGATGTCATCTTGATGAACTGGTACTTGGAAACTGAGCTCTGCCATGGTACAGGTGAATGGGATGTTCTGTGTGAGGGATTCATAATAACATTCATCTTTGAAGACGAGTTTGACTGTATTGATGAAGCGCCACAGGAAGTGAAAGAAACAATCTTTAGGATACCACAAGATCCTTTGGACCTGATTCAACCTGATTGGACTACTCAGCTGGGCCACACAGTGGAATGCTATAACGTGACTGCAAAAGAAGAAAATGAGGATCCGTGAAAGGTTAACATCATTGAAATAGAGGGACACTTTGAGGTTGAGGGATCGCATATTGAGAATCGTGATATAACTACGCCATTGGAATCAAAGCAAGTAAATATTGGTACGAAGGCGGAGCCTAAATTTGTGAAGATTGGAGATTATTGGGATGGAATGATAATGGATAAGGTCATTCAATTACTCCACGAATACTAGGATTTGTTCCCTACCAATTTTACGGAGCTAAAACGGATAATAGGAGACCTAGGTTTTATGAAGATCACGTTGAAACCCGACGCAAAGCCGGTTAAGCAAAGGCCATACTGTCTCAATCCGAAGTATAAGGAGAAGGTCCGCTTAGAGCTAGACAAGGTGCTCATAATAGGCATCATCGAGCCCATAGAAGAATCTGATTGGGTAATCCCAATGGTTGTATAGGAAAAGAAGCAAAATGATGAAATAAGGATATGCGTAGATCTCAGGAAGTTGAATGACGCCTACGTACATGATCCCTTTCCGACTCCATTCACTAATGAGGTGTTGGACAATGTAGGCGGCTAGGAAGCGTACTCCTTTACTGATGGGTTCTCTGGGTACCATCAGATCAAAATCACGTTGGAGGATAGAAGCAAGATGACCTTCTCAACTGAGTGGGGATGTTTTCAGTATACTGTAGTACCATTCGGATTGAAGAATGCGCCTGCGATTTTTTCGCGCGTCGTCATTGCTACATTCAAGAAATTTATTCATACGTTTTTGGAGGTATAGTTTGATGATTGGACTATGTTTGGATTGGTGAAGCATCATGTGGCGAGTTTGTGCCTGATGCTGGATACTTGTTGAAGGTACCATATTGTGCTCAATTTAAAGATATGTCTGTTTTTTGTTCCTTTTGGGACCCTGATGGATCATGTGGTTTGTAGGCATGGAATGATGGTAGATCTCGTGAAGATCGCAGTGATAATTAACTTGGAGGCACCAAGGAGTGTGAAACAATTGCGCACAACCTTAGGACATATTGGGTATTACAGGAAGTTTATCAAGGACTATGGCTAGATCACTGCGCCTATGGAAAAGTTATTGAAAAAGGATGTAACGTTCTACTGGAATGAGTGCTGTAAAAAAATATTGGATGTATTAAAAGAAAATATGGTCATCGTGCCAATTCTAGTCTTCCCAGATTGGAAGAATGATTTTCATGTACACATCGATGCATCATGTATAGTGCTGGGAGCCGTATTGACACAAGCAGGCGGAGGAGAATTGGACCATCCTATAGCGTTCGTAAGCAAAAGCTTATCAAGGCTGAGAAAAACTATTCCACCACTGAGCGCGAAGGGTTAGCCATGGTATATGCACTCCAAAAGTTTAGACACTATTTGTTGGGTGGGCATTTTAAGATGTATACGAATCATTCTGCGCTGAAATACCTAGTCAATAAGCCCTTGTTGGGGGGGAGAATCTGCAGATGGTTCTTATTGTTCCAGGATATGACTTTGAAGTCATAGTGAGGCCCAGACAACTGAATGTCGGACCAGACCATCTGTCATGCATCGAAACAGGGGAAGAACCCACTAATTTAGAGGAGGGATTGCCTGACACGCAACTATTTGCAGTGCACATCGCAGATAGTCATTTTGAAGACATCATACACTTCCTAATGACAGGAATTGCCCCAGAAGGATACACCATCCAGCAGAAGAAGGAACTAGTGGTGCACACAGTCGACTTTTCTGTCATTTCCAACATTTGTACCAAATGGGGTCTAATGAAGTATTGTGGCGATATATACCGAAGTTTGAAAGAAGTAGTATCCTTGCAGACACTCATGTGGGTGCTGCGGGAGGTCATTATGTAGGAAGAGTGACCGCGTAGAAGATTCTATGTGCAGGGTTGTGGTGGCCAACCCTCAATCAGGATTCAAAAGCTTATTGCAAAGCGTGCGATGTATGTCAAAGGACTGGTAAGCCTTCACAAAGAGATGAGCTACATATGAACCCACAGATGACATTACAACCATTCGAGAAATGGGCAATAGATTTTGTGGAACCCATTCAGCCTCAAGGGAAGAAGACGGGTGCATGATACATTATCACCGCGACTAAGTATTTGACTCGATGGGTGGAGGCACAACCTATGAAGGACTGAACAGGCGCGAATGCTGCAAATTTCCTCTTCGAGTATGTACTGATGCGATTTTGGTGTCCGAAGATTTTGATGAGTGATCGTGGTACGCACTTTCTAAATGAGATGATAAGCGCACTGACAGAAGAATTTCAGGTATATCACCAGAAAAGTACGCCTTACCACTCATGGGCTAATGGGGCAGTGGAAGCGTTCAATAAGGTACTGGAGAATGCACTAACCAAGGTCGGTAATGCTCAGCAAAATGATTGGGACCTATGCATAGCTGTAGTACTATGGGCCTATTGGACGAGATGCAAGAAGTTGACTAGCCAAACACCCTTTCAGCTTGTTTATGGTATGGAAGCAGTAATTCCCATGGAATACATTGTGCCTAGTCCACGCATAGTGGCACAGACGGGAATGACTTATCGTAGAGCCATGGAAGAAAGGCTTACAACGTGATGAGCTTGAGGAACACAGACTGCTGGTTGGATTCCACCAACAGGTGCAAAAGTAGCGTGAAAAAGCATGGCATGATCGACAAATTAAACTACGCACCTTCAGGGTAAATGATCTGGTTCTGTTATACAACAACAAGTTTGATAAATTTCCAGGGAAATTTAGGATGCACTGGCTGGGGCTCTATGTCATCAAAGAAATTACCGATGGTGGAGCAGTTCAATTGGTTAAATTGAATGGAGATCCCTTCCCAGGAAAGGTGAGTGGCAGCTAATTGAAGCCATACACTAGTGGTCAAGCCATGTGACTATATGAGAGTAGCATAGTCTTAGAACTCCAAGTAGCTAAAAGGAGGCACGGGACTATAAACTACAGTGCCTGGGAGGGGAAGTTGCGCGATTGGAGGCTTGTGCGAAGCAAGGAAGTGTCACAGGGTTCGTGACAGTGTGAAGGGGGCTGCGCTACCGAGGAAGAAATCGCGTAGGTCAGCTGGAAAGTGACCATTAAAGTCACTATTCATGATTTGACAGTAGAAATGTGACCAAATGGAGTGGGTGGTTGGCATTTAAGACAAAATTTATGGGACAGATCTTTGGAAATTTACCACCAATTTGGCATTAATGGACCGAATGTGGGGGGAATGGTCAGATTTGAATTCAAAATGCCCTATAAATTACGAGTGGTTTCCCTACGAAAAACACCTGGCATTTTGAGAATTGAGTTGTTGAGCTCTTAGGTGCACATGAACCGTGCATTCTTCGAGGATCCCATAGTGAGTCCAGCGTTTGAACAACTATCCAATGAGACACAAGAACTGGTGCATAGCATCATGTCGACACCCACTGAAGCAATGGACACTAAAGAAGTGGCAGCTAAGAAGACTATATAGGAAATTAATATGGAGGTCGAGGAAGTTGCTCCAGAGGTTGCTAAAGTCTTGGTGGAAGTGCCAAAATCACCACAAACACAGAGATTGAAGCCTACCTTAATAAAGGAGAGTGCGAAGGATAAAAAGGGCAAGCAGTCTGCTGTGCCGGTGCACGCATCGCCAAGAAGGAACCCACCGAAGATTGTGCCCACTGCACAAGAGAAGGGAAAATCCATTAACCTTCAGCTGAAGGAGGAAGAATTTGAGGACATCCTTGTGGATGATGAGGACTTGGGGATCGATGTGGAGGAAGTTGAAGTCTGGGGTGCTGACCCTATCACTTGGTTTCCTGAGTATGTCCCTCCGTGTAGGGGAAAGACCAAGGTCCCGAAGGACATTGATGAGAGCAAGGTCCCCTTGCAAACCCCTCTCCTACTGGATGAGATTGTATTTGAAGGACCATGCTTAGGGTGGGTTCCTTTGTTAAAACTGGAATATTGGGACTTGGCTGACCACGAGAAGTTCCTACACCTGGCGACTGAGCAACTAATGCGCCGAATTATTGACACAACCTCTAGGAAGACCGTATTGGAACCGCAGAAGTGGCTCAGGGGAGTAGACAAGGCAAGTCTGCTCAACCTACTATGGGTGCCGCACTACAACCACAACCCGATTACAATATTCGTCATCAAGCGGCTACTATGCTTGGTGCACGATGGGTATCTGTGGCTGGAGGAGCCAATGCCCATCACTGATAGATTGATCCACAGGAACACGTAACTGCCTTACTCAGGAGAGAATCTGGCCATGATATTTGGCGGCAAAGGTAGCGAGAAGGCCCTTGCGGAGGATATGAAGACAAAATTTAAGCTTGTGAAGAAGTCGCGGGCTATGCCATCTTAAGTATTAGTGAACCGAAATTTAAGGTGTTCACACAGATTTTGGCTAGAAAGGTGATGAGAAAGTGTCACGCAGATGAGGTGCCTACACCTGTCATCGCGCTAGCAGCCCAATGCACTGAAGGAGTCCAATTCAATTGGGCGCACTATCTCTGTGGTGATTTCCTTGCGAATTGCCACAAGGCATAGAAGCTCAGCAAGATGTTCCACTACGCATGGCTCTTGCTGTCGATTGTGCTGGTAGCATGGGAGCTGCGAGAAGACAGTCAATTCCCCTCGGTCGTACCGGACCTACCAGAGGCAACGAAGTATGCTTCGCTGTGGGTAACCAAGGATGAACAGGGTATCAAGGATGATAACATTTTCTAGATTTTAATGGAAATGAACATCCACATGGCCATCAATTGAAAACCGCAGTTATCGCTTACTGTGTATGCCAACCTGTAGGGGTACACGGAGTTTAAGGCGGATTTTCGCCATGTGTTCATCATGGCGCGGAAGGACCCTTCATAGACATGGTATGAATTGCCATACTTGGTACCAAACGATGCAATTGATGTAGTACTTAAGCGTTGGTCGGCAGATTGGCGCACTACATCAGACTCGACGGTGGGAGCAAGCAAGTCCACCACACAACGCAAGAAGGAGGAGACCAAGCTCAAGATGGCACAGCTCGTCGAGAAGAAGAAGAAGGAGCTCGCTACCAAGGCCTAGGTGGAGCGCGATTTTGCTCACCAAGCGGAGCAGGAAACAAGTGGAACAGAGCGGGGCTCTAACGAAGGCGCGAGGTCACCTTCCGCTGCGATAGAGGAAGAAACAGAAGAGAAAAAAAAGCAGCACAATGCGGACCCATTGGTGACATCCGCCTACATCAAGCACCCAAGGGAACCAGAGAAAGGAGGGTCGAGGAAAAATTCCAAAGCTACTAAGACATCACTGGATCCCATCACCCTCATAGAAGGCGACTTGTACGACATTGGAGACATGGTGTGCGATGTCACCATGGAGGCCTTAGAATAGTTTGAGCAGCATCAACAACTAGTATTGGGGGCCATCCAGATAGGTATGTGGGAGCTACAGAACCATGTAGCACAGGCTGGCATAGTATCCACCAGCCTTGCTATTAGCACTTCAGAGGCTGATAGTGAACACCACTAGCACTAGTAGTGGAGAATTAGAGAAATCACTTGATCCTCCAAAAAAACTATCTTCCTCTCCAATGCCTAGTAGGAGAAGCCAAGGCGAAAAGTCCTTTACATGAGTATTAAGGGTGTATATATAACAAATGGATTGATTATCACATCCCTTGTGACTCTTGGACTACCCTCATGATTGTTTGACTTCCCAATGACCTTTCAACTTCCTACATGACTTTCCATATTACATGGATGATGACTCTTGGACTTCCACTTTACATTACATTTTCCAATATAGGATTTATATAATCCACAAATGATGTGGCACATGATGACTCATGACATGACATGACATTGATGCCATGGATTACATGATAACATGGCAATGTCAAGCCACTCTTTGTTGTTTCTTTGTCTTCAATAAGTGTTGTCCAATGCTTCATCTTCATGAGATATATGCTTTGTTCTCCATATCCACCCTCCAAAGGGATGTGAATCATATGGAGTCTTGATGCAGCCCTGATATTTGATCTTATAGTGTAATCTGGTGTTCTGATCTGAAATGATCATATGTTAAAACTGAAGTAGAATTGATTATCCATTAATGAATAGAATGTTAATTGAAAGTGCTGAAACCGTGAGAACTGTTTGAGAATAAGCCTTTACGAAAGATGAGAAAACATAAATAAGATGCAAAACAGTAGTGAAAACAACAAATACACAGTGATACCAGACAACAAAATTGATTACGGAGTTCATCCCTGATGGACTACGTTTTCGGGTCCGCTTTCAATATGGCCGACCGCTTTATTAGTATTGAAAACAAGGAGGTAAATTACATAGAAATTTGACCAAACTAAGTTTGCATACATGCAATTTTGGTCATGTTCATGAGAAATATCTCTGAACCATATTTCCATTGCCTGTCACGGTTCCCAATTTCAACTACGGATGCTCCTATTACACTGAAAACAAAACAACCTATATCCCTCCAGAACCTGCACATGAAACTCAAAACCCTCTCCTCCTCTTCAATGCCCAAAAAATACCTCTTATAGCCATGCAAATATATTCGAACTCCTTTAGACTAAACATGGCATGAATTGGCTACATTTAGGGGTTTTAGGTTTCGGTCTAACCATGTTTTGACACTTAAGGATTAGGTTTACATGGTCTTCGAATTAGTTTAGAACAAAACTAACAACTAAAACCAAAAAATAACTTCATATTAAAACATAATCGTTGGCGGCTTGCTGACTGGGCAAAGGAGGTTGACCGCCTGCATGTGAACAAGGTAGTCTAACCATTGTTAAACACCTGGTGGTTTATCCACCCGACGATTACGGTATTGCGGTTAACTCCAGTAGTTACTGTATTGCGGTTGTTCAGATGTTTTGAACCATTCCCCATACGGTTACGGTTACGGTTTCCCATTCCACGATAGTTAATTATTAACCTCGGTAGCTAACATCTTACTCTACTCACATGTCAATTGCCCTGCGGTATTCTCCGCAGTTTCCAAGCCTGATAGCTTATTCTGCTATGGTTAGCATTTGCTCTGTTCACATGACCACTACCACAGTCATCTCCCCGCATGGTCAAGGCCTGTGGTTATGACTGTTATGGTTTATTTTGTAATGGTTTATGTTTATATAGCTTTGAATAGGTCGAGAGTTGTTTTAAACATAGGTTTATGTAATGTAACATGTCAGATAGAGTTAGGACTTAGTGTAAAGGTATTTGAAATACATTTAGGGTTGTAATATGGTTTAGAACTTAGGTTTGGGTGTTTGAATGCATGGATTTAGGTGTATTAGGGTTTAGTCTTAGGTTTTGACATTTTGGGGCATGGTTAGGGTTTAGGAATTAACATCAAAATAGAGAAAACCCATTTACCACCTAATGTCAGACATTAGCAACATCGCATGATGACAACCCGTCAGCAACCCAAATCCTCGAGGTGGACGACAACACATGTTGACGACCAAATCCTAGCGGAACAGATGACAACCTGTTGTCGACAACTAGATACAAACCCATATCAACCATAGACATTACCTGAACAACCTGAACCATAAACAACAATGTCAACACTAAACGACACCAGACTGAATTGCTGACGTCGACACTGAACCTGTGTAACTGATCTGACGAGATCCTCCTGGATCAATCCTCTCCACTTGAAAGCTTTTGGTCCACAAAATTTTGACTAAAGAAACAGTTGATAAGGGTAGAGCTCCCTCACTTTCCACCTTGCCCTGATGATGTACCAATAAATTCAATCAACCACCTTAAAGTGATGACCCTGATGATGCTGACCATGGCAAATTTTGAATCGGTGACCTGTTCCCTCCATATGCAATGTGTACAACTTGTGACAATGGTAAAACAACATTTTATGAACATGGAAATTGATTTCTTTCCATGAAATACCATAAGTTAGTGATTCATAATCATCTTTGAAAACAATCTCTACACGATATTGTTCAATACCATTGACATGTATTAACAATCTATTTTGCGGAATGACATAGAAAATCAAAGATATTCTTGACATCAAACGAGCTACTTGACTTGATATACTTTCCTACATCTTGATTACTAAGTGAACTTGCTGCAATAAACCCATCAAACTGTATGGTGACAATTGCTGCAACTTAGTTTGATTTTGAAAGTATTGAATTAGTTGTTGATTTGTTTGAATCATTGTTTCCTTATTCATTAAATAATGTTTCCATTGATTAGCACTTTCCCCTGATGCATAAGTTTCCACTAAATGTATTGGATACTTTGATAATTCTTTAGAAAAGGCTTTGATATGAGAATAAATTGGCTTCCTCTCCACTTGAAAATAGGCTTCCAAACTGTTTGAAACATGAAATGGTGACACAATACAAGAGAAATTGAACACTGACTTTCCCCAATACTGACCTGCATCCCTGTAACTGTTAACTTCCAAACTTGGATTGAATTGATTCATTTTGATATTAGGAATAGGAGATTTAGGCACAAACTATAATTCATGTTGTATTCCCTGCTTATGAGTAAGATGTTTGGTTTCTTTAAATATAACAAGAAAAGTTTCTACCTCTTTGATCAAACTATCTTTAAGCTGAGACTCATAACTTGAACAAATATCATGTTGATTGTTATGTTGTTCCTTTACACACATGATTACAAATCACTTCATCTAATTAGCAACAAATAAATTCAAGTGATTTTTGTTTTGATGTGCCCTGACAATAAATTCAACCCTATCTTTCTTAAGGTGATATTTATGTTCTCTCTTGTAAAATACTGCATCACGATCATAAAGATAAGGACTTCCTAAGACAAATCCACATATGTTTACTGGAACCACATCTAATTCCACTTCATTAATGTAAGTAGCTGCAATGGTAAATCTTAATCGACACTGTCTTGTAACTTTTATTTGAGTTGATTTATTTAGTCATCCTAATGGGTAAGGTCTTGCATGATTCTGTGTTTCCAAACCCAAACCCTTAACTAAATATGTAGATATTAGTTTGGCATGTGATCCACTTTCAAACATTGTATCTATCTTTGTGTGCTTAGAATTTATCCTTATGTTAAATAATTGATTTCTTTTATCCTCATTTGAAGGATTTATGTTTGATGAAGATGAAATAGTATTCGAACTTGAACCAGTGTCATAAGTTATACCTATCTTAACCGTAGCAGTTATCCTCCTTTCATCACCTGAATCTTAACCTAGATCTTGTTGGACTGCTACAATTGCCTTCTTTTCATCCTTCTCCTTAAGCAACTTTTTGGTCTTAAGTTCTGGATGAAGTTTCCAACACTTAGATTCATCATGATTGATTCTCTAGCAATGAGAATAAGTAGGTATTTCCTTCTGAGCTATCGCTGATTTCTTTCTCTTTGAATTGTTCTTCCCTTTACTATCATTGGAATCTTTTATTTCCAATTCTTTGGATGATTGCGATGAAAACTTAAATGGTCTGACACCTGATTCTATATGTATGGACTGAACACACACTTAATCAAAATCATCAGGATTAAACATCAATAATGTATGCTACAAATATGAATGTAAACTGTCGATGTATTTTAATAAAGTTTCACGTGTATCCAATGAAATACCAAGCGCCAATGCTTTCTTTATGAACTCCTGAGTAAACTCCTGAATGCTCTGTCCTTTACCTTACCTCAAGTGTTGCTAATCAATAACATCTTGTTATATGTATCCTAAAGGATACAATTTTTTCCTAAGAGATTTTAAAAACTCAGACCATCAAGAGATGACTTTATCTTTTCGCTTTACATCTATCTGAGTTTTACTTTCCCACCAAATTAAATTTGTTCCTCCCATTATAAGTGTAGCTAACTAAATTTTCATTTTATCATCAGAAATGTTCTGAATACGATAATACACTTCTAACTGCTTAATCCAGTTATCTAGCTTTTTAGGATTCATTTCACCATCATAAATAGGTAACTCAAATTTTACATCAAGTTTTAAAAGAGATGTTTTCTTCGGTTTCTTTTTTGTTTTATATTCTACACTGGAAGAAGAAGAAGAAGATGATGATGATGGAGATGATGGAGGTGAAGGTGGTTTATCAGCCTTGCCTTTACCTTTGTCCTTCTTCGATGTCTTTGAAGAAGAAGCTGCATCTCTCGCCTTCTTGTCTTCGTAGAGTTCTCCCAACATCTGCTGCATAGTCAAGAATTCTTGCTAAAACTATTCATCACTCATCTTAGTTTCAGTATTTTCACCTGCATCAGATCCTGTCATGGTCGACTTATGAACGACTCGTCGCTTTCCAATCTTTGGATCAATCTGCTCAAGGATTCCTTCTCCATGTTGTGACTTCGACCCGGTTAACATTCAATGGAAAATTCTACAAATGCAACCCGTTGTGATGCCAAATTATATGATCCGAAAATATCACATGTTAAAACCTAAGTAGAATTTATTAGCCATTAATGAATAGAATGTTAACTGAAAGTGTTGAAACCGTGAGAACTGCTTGAGAAGAAGACTTTATGACAGATGAGAAAAAATAAATAAGATTCAAAATAGTAGTGAAAATAGCAAATACACAGTGATACCAGACATCAAAATTGATTACGTAGTTCGTCCCTGATGGAATATGTCTCTAGGTCTGCTTTATTAGCATTGAAAACAAGGAGGTCAATTACACATCAATTTGACCGAACTGAATGTGCACACATGCACTTCTGGACATTGTCATGAAAGAGCTCTCTAAACCATCTTTCCAATGCTTATCACAGTTCCCAATTCTAACTCTGGATGCTCCTGTTACATTGAAAACAAAACAACCTATATCCCTCTAGAACCTGCACATGAAACTCAAAACCCTCTCCTCCTCTTCAATGCGCAAAATCTACCTCTTATATCCCTATAGGTACATTCGAACTCCTTTGGACTAAACATGGCATGAATTGGCTTCATTTAAGGCCATTAGGTTTCGGTCTAACCATTTTTTGACACTTAAATATTAGGTTTACATGGTCTTCAAATTAGTTTAGAACAAAACTAACAACCAAAGCCCAAAAATAACTTTATATTAAAACATAACTGTTGGTGGCTTGCTGACAGGGTGGAGGAGGATGACCGCCCGCATGTGAACAAGGTGGTCTAACCATTGTTAGACACTTGGTGGTTTATCCCCCCGATAGTTACGGTGTTGTGGTTAACTCCGGTGGTTCCGGTTATGCACTATTCACATGTTTTGAACCATTCCCCACACGATTATGGTTATAGTTTCTCATTCCATGACAGTTAATTGTTAACCCCGATGACTAATACCTTACTCCGCTCACAAGTCAACTGCCATGCGGTCTTCTCGGCAGTTTCCAAGACCAACGGCTTATTCAGCTACAGTTAGCATTTTCTCTGTTCACATGACCACTACCATAGTCATCTCCCCGCACAGTCAAGGCCCATGATTATGACTGTTATGGTTTATTTTGCAATGCTTTATGTTTATATAGTTTTGAATAGGCCAAGAGTTGTTTTAAACATAGGTTTATGTTATGTAACATGTCCAATAGAGTTACGACTTAGGGTAAAGGTATTTGAAATACATTTAGGGTTGTAATATGGTTTAGAACTTAGGCTTAGGTGTTTGAATGCATGGATTTAGGTGTATTAGGGTTTAGTCATAGGTTTTGACATTTTAAGGCATGGTTAGGGTTTAATACTTAACATCAAAATAGAAAAAACCCATTTACCACCTAATGTCAGAAAGCGACATTAGCAACATCGCATGACGACAACCCAAATCCTGCAAGGTGGATGACAACACATGTCGATGACCAAATCCTGGTGTAATTGATGACAACCTCATGTCGACAACCACGTACAAACCCATATCAACCACAGTGATGCAGGGCTAGCCTGCTAACCCCAGAATCTTCAAACTCTGTTTATATTAAACATGCATTGCAATCACTCCCCTTTTTATAATTCCAATCTGGCAATTTCGTACATTTCCCAGTTGCGGAAGCTATCATATAGTTCACAACCAGAACCAACCATCTTCATACAAAAGTTTCCTCATGAATTGAAACTTATCAAAACATAAGATTCAAACACAATTCAATTAAAGTCAAGCTTGAATTGTACATGCACCTTTGTCATTAACATTCAACTTCATTCCCACACTTCTGCAAACAGTTTTCTACTATTGCAACCAATTCATATAAACTAAATTTCGTTTCAAAGCTGAATACTAACACCACATACCTTCCATTCAACAACGCTCTGCAACCGAATATTTTGATTGGGTTTTAAAACCATTGAAACTATTTCAAAGTTGGATCATCATGTTGTCCATGTTTCTCTGCAATTGGATTGATCCACATCGTCTGGCAATCACTGCACCTTAGTTATTGTCTGCATAACTTCTATTCATTTGATATTTAAATGTCTGCTTTTCATTTTCCCCAGCGTTTGTTTACCTTTCATTCCACGCTGTCAAATTCAGTGTTTTATCAACTCTGCAAACGCTGTAATTCAACTTTGCCAGATCGAATTCTTCAACCTTGTAATTCAGTGAATTTGCCAGCTCGTTGGCTGGTGCTTCTTTTCTGCAATTCCGATGTTAATTCAGTGTATACAAAAACGAATTATTGAAACTGATTACCTTCATTTCCGCTCTCTGGTTTTTCTCTGATGAAATCAATTTTAAACCCTTCACAAATTATGATCGATCCTTCGAATTGCCAGGTAGGCTTCTGGAAATCGTTGTGAGTATTATATCTCAATTATATGTTGTAGTTCTTCCTCTCCGATATAGCTCCAAACTTCATAGCGCTGGTTGACCAATTGAAAATGATTTGATTCTTCACGTTAACAAAACTCCCTGTGCCCAGATCACAGCTACGACCCACAAGTTATTGACTATTCAAATCTGCGCCAAATCAATGCTACCGCCCTTCGATGAATTACAATTCATTTAACACATTATGCAACAGTGAATTCCATCCATTATTGATGACACTGAATTGAACAAGTTTTTCTCAATAACCAACGACCCTGACAGAACAGAGTTTTTACATAGAGTTCCACACCAAGCTGCAGACTCAATGCATTACCATACACCCTATATGTAGAGATGTAACGCCTTTCATGCATAACAATTTCCACATTGCTGGCGCTCTTCTCTTTACAATTCTATCAATCAAACTACAGGTCGATATTCATAGATATGGATTTAACATTGCCATGTTAAATTTAACCCTTACAAATTCTTTCATTTGACACAAATAAGCTTATGCGTGGGTTTGTTCAACATTTAATATCCATTTTTTCAGCTTGGGCGCATAAAGTGATCTTACAATTTCAACAATTACACACTTCCTTTGATCGATCTTTCCAACGATCAATACCTCAATCACATATATACATTTAACAGGAATACATATCACGATCAATCAGCCAATGTATATAATCTGAAACACATAAAATTACTTACAACTTTCGTCTTGGCCGGATATTCGGAATTGATGGCCCTCTACAAACTTGCCAGAGGCTTACAGCCTTGGCTGTTCAAGCCTGCTCTCAATCACTCTTACACTCCAACTATTCAAGTCTATCTTTCTTCACAAAAACCACTCCTATTTACACACAAATAATGCATTTAATTCACTCAAAATATCTCTCCACCTAATTCTCAACTAATCCCATACATAGAAATCCTAATCCCAAACTTTGCTCCTAAACTATTTCTCTCATATCCTTTTATTTATTAAAAGAATATTTACATAATCCTCACTTCTCATAATTATCTCCTATTTTAATAACAAATTAATTAATAAAATATTAAAATTGTCACACCCCCTTTTATCACATATTTACAAATGAAAAAATGGTCTTGATGCTCTTGCATCACATAGACATTACCTAAACAACTTGAACCATAAACAACACTTTCGACACAGAATGACACCAGACTGAATTGCTGACGGCGACATTGAACTTGTGTAACTGATCTGACGAGATCCTCTTGGATCATGTTCCTTCATCTTCTCGCATGATGATTATCTTATGTCTTCGGCTCCATATTTGTATTCTAGCATGGTCCCCTTCTCATTATCTTCCATCATCATCATGTCATGATAAGGTAAATTACCTTCGACTGCAATCCACTCATGAAAAGACGACATCAGTTTGATAAACCCCTAGTATAAGATGCTTCA
This sequence comes from Pinus tabuliformis, assembly GCA_031772625.1. Classification (NCBI taxonomy): domain Eukaryota; kingdom Viridiplantae; phylum Streptophyta; class Pinopsida; order Pinales; family Pinaceae; genus Pinus; species Pinus tabuliformis. The sequence goes on along the minus strand of CM062807.1, from coordinate 1,212,202,981 downwards.
TGAAATCACTTGTTAGGGCTGGAACTGTTGACTAATTTAGGAAACAACTTATAAAATCATATTCAAAGAACCATTAAATGCAACTAAAGATCTAATATTTTCAATGACATCACATTTCTATTTGCATGGGCATGAAAAATGCATGCAAATAAGGAGGCCACACTTCCAAATCACGAAGGTACTTCAACAGTCATTCAGGGGTTTGAAGTGCGCTCATGGCCTCAAGAAAAAGAAGGAAAACATCATCGGTATAGGGCACACCAATGAAGCATGAAGGGGAAACATTCAAACCTTCAAGGTGCGCTCATGCGCTCAAATAGACTAAGGGGGCGCATTGGTACACTCTAAAGAGATGAATGAAATATTCCTTGGTCCTTCAGGCCTTTATGTTGCACTCATGTGCTTAAGGACAAGGAGGGAACACTGGTGCATGCTGAAGGGATGAAGGGTAAAAATCCAAGCCTTTGAGATACGACACAATTATTCATGATGAGGGAGTATGCTCAAGAGGCAAACTTGTATTCTTCTAGGCACAATTTCTTGAGTCAGTTGGGGCTTTGGGTTCTAGAAGTGTGCTCTACTAGAGAAAGGCTCAAGGACAAGTCTTACAGTAAGATTGCATGGTATAAATGTGAAGAAGAAGGATCTACAAGCTTTTATGGGTGTTGTTGCAATCATGATAGAATGTGAAGACTTGAGGAATATACAGAATCACAACACGCAACAATGAATTAACACTTGTAGAAGAAATAATGAACAAAAACACCAGCAAATCAACTAAAATGAAAAGAATAGACAACAAGAAAAACAATATTGATAACAAAATCATGAAAGGAAATCAATAGATTTGACATGCAACTTACATGGAAGTAGATCGATGAAGTGTTTCTTGATCCAAATATGTGTGCATAAGAATGATTGTGAGAATGAATGATTAATTGAGTTAATTTAAAAGAGATTACATTCAAATTAGTCTCATCCATGCTTTCCACTTGTCGATAAGTGATTGACTTAGTTAAGGGAAGTTAAGCGGGCTCCCATTTTCTAGGAAAGTGCCCACATGCAACAAAGAATCTCATCCATGCATTCTAGAAGGGAACATGTCTTTGTGCCAAAGGAATGTTCTTAAGGAGGGTGCACTTGCTAAGAATGAAGGAGTGTGCTCAAGGAGGGCGTACTTATTCAGCCGAAGGAGTGCGTTGAACACAAGAGTAGGTATTCATCAACTTGAAGTGTGCCTTTTCTTTAAAGGGTGATTTTTTTTCTTTGTTTTATTTTTTGTGCTTTTGTGTGCTTTTCATGTGTGTGCGTGGTGAATAAGACTAGTTTCTAAGTCAAGAGAAGTTATGATTTCACCTAACCATGGGCTAGATAACACAATCACTTATAAGGGTTAGGTGATGATACTTGGGAAACATTGACTTAGGAGGATGAGAAACTTAGAGAAAAAATACAAGTAACAAATCAAGCAATGTGATGACACTACGGGGCTTGAAACGATAGTTCATGTAGGCTCCAAAATTGACTTAGGAAAAAATTTTGGAGGGTCATTGTCGTAGCGACAACACTTGGCGATGAACTGGGAGAACCCAAACTTCTCTGATATGATTACATTTATGTAGGTGACCATAAAAAAAAATCATTTTAGTCGCCTATTCTCCAAGAAAAATGTAGTTCCGATGGTGAAGTCTCAGCTATACTCGATCCATTTTAGAAAAAATCTTGTCTTTCTTAACCAATTATGGTCGAGAATTCAGATACTTGGTAGCCCATTCGTAAAGTTGGTAAACGTCTCTACTTTCCAGTTTTAGGAGTTTCAATACTTGTTCTTTCTTCTAAATTCCAATGATGGGAGCCACCACTTGCTATAGAAGTATCATCTCATCATATAATCATGTCATGGTGTCCTCCATTGGCCCTAGTTCCCCCTGTATGGCTAATTGTCATTCTACTGTGTTGAAGCTTTGTGAAGATAACTGTTGGTTCTCCACGAAAAGGTGTTCAATTGTTACTTCATTGCAACTAGATCTCTCCTTAATCTAACATTCTCATTCAAAAAATAATCAGAATTTTCCTACACTTCTATAGCAAAAGCAACATTTGTTGTTATGATTACCCTAGGATTCCTTCTAGTATTGAAAGTTATCACCTTCTCTGTAGATACTGATATTAGCTTTTGAGGATCATTCGAGAAGTATCTTCACCTCTGTTGCATGATCTTGTTTTTTTCACCTACCCTACACCTCCTTTATATTATGCTTAAGAGATCCTACTTTTACACGGAAAAGCAACATTTTTTATTTGAATGGGGGGGGCGCTGATCCAAAATGGATCTAGTATAGACTCTAAGTCTAAAAATATTCCTCACAGAGGAAAATGAAAGTCAAAGGATGCTCTTGGAAATAGTCTCATTGCATAGATCTCTTCATTCTGAATCTAAGGCAATTTGAATGGACCAAAACAGACTCCAGATGGAGTTATTGTAAAAAGAAGATTGCCCATTATCCTTAGAAAAGGAGGCAATTTCTTATAAAAATGAACTAGAAGGCTCTTTAACGGAAATCGCATCAGAAGAGGTTAAAGGGAGGACTTAAGCAGAGATGGAAGGACTCCCCGATTGTGAACTCTGACATATCGCATCAGAGGTAGGCCTTCACGCGATATTGGAGCCTCGGATAGAGCGACTTGCGATGGCAATGAGTCGGATCAGCGATCAGCGATCGGGATCGCAACAAATACAAATGGGTCGTTTATACATGTGAAAAGAGACTTATGAGAATGCGATGACCGATGAAGCGATCGCATCCTAACTGTTGGATCGCGAGCTCGATCGGACGGTGGAGATTTAACGGGGAATATCGCATCACTGTTGTGTTAAGTCCATGGACTTGGACCTCCCACCTGTGTGATTGCGATTTGCAATGACAGGACGGACCCGACGGGTTTATAGGTGCGATTGTATATATTTGAGTTCCAAAAGGAGGGAAGTAAACGTTATTTCAGGTGGGCTTCAGGCGGTAAGTGGTATTGGAAGGGCTTCACCCGATTCCATACACCAGCCGACACATAGCACGTCGTAGGAGAGAGAGAACCATTCTTTCAGGTAGGTAATCTCCATGCAAGTGGGACACCCGAAATGATCGTCAACTATTAATTATTGATCACTGATCGGATGGTGGACAATGAACGAGCTATTTTGCAAACTTGAAAGGATTATAGGGGCGATTGAATGTTATTTGAGTCTTGCCTAAAGGCTCATGATGTGTTTTTCGTGAGTTTTCCTGTGTGTTTCCGTTATGCTGCCATTTTCAGAATGTAGGCAGAAGAACGGCCGACTGTGTCATTCCCATTGGAAACAGTCCATCACACCTGTGCCACGCTATAAGCGGGAATTTCTGTAACAAGAATGTGTTATGAAGCATGCAGAGCAAAAGGGCTAGACGCAAAGCCACAGAGCCAGAGAGCTAGAGGGCCGAACACAGAGCCATAGAGGAATGATTCCTCATGATTGCACATAGAGGAATGGATGGAAGCCGCAGAGTTGGAGGATTCTTCAAAGGCCAGAGAGCCAAGCGAAGAAGGGGGGCTCCCTTCAGAAGTTTTCCCTTGAGAGAGCAAGTTTCCCTTCAGGGAGCTCACAGCGAGAGCGAGAGCCAAGAGTCGAGAGCCAGGGCTGAGAGCCAGAGTCGAGAGCCAAGAGCCGAGAGCCAAGAGTTGAGAGCTAGAGCTGAGATCCAAGAGCTGAGAGCCAGAGCCGAGAGCCAGAGCCAAGAGCTAAGAGCCGAGAACGAGAGCTGAGAGCCAGAGCCGAGAGTCGAGAGCCGAGAGCGAGAGAGCAAAATAGCCAGGGATAAATATGGTATTCTAAGCCCATGGGTTCAGTTGTAAACCTATGGAGTTTAGTGCGGAAATAGTAAAAGAATTTAAGCCATAATCCCAAAGAGCTTGGTTGCGTTGACTAGAGCTCACGGAGACGTAGCCCAAGAGGTTTAGGTGGACTCCTAATTATATTTTTGTTATGTGTGTTGGTTATTATTTTCATTATTTGTTGTTTTATGTTTTTACTTCAGTTTAAGCAAATCAACTTAAAGCACTTAACAGTTAAAGGCAAACACAAGCATACACCTACTTCAAGTTCTTTTAATTCTGCATTTGTCAATATAAGCCTAGATCTTGGGAATATATAAGCTTTGTAGTGGGAGAGGTTCTTGTAAGCATGACAAGAAGCCTTTAGGTCCCCATTTTAGATTAGGTGGTATCAGAGCATTGGGTTGATTAACCCCACCTTCAAAGAAGGTTATATTAGAGCTAAGTTATACCAGAGCAGGTTGTATCATGAAGCAGGTTGTATCATGATGCAAGTGGTATCAGATCAGAATGCTTGATTGACAGAGCAATCTATATGCTTGGTTAACTTGAAAGGTGTTTAAACAGTCGAGGATTGATTGTTTGATTGTTGTAAACTGACTGTTGTTTGAGTTTGCAGAGGTGAAGGGAAAGCTATTGATAGCTAAGTCCAGGAGAGGACAAGAAGGAAGAAGGGCTGAAGGCATTCTTCTTATCCCAAAGGACCTCAAAGCAATCCTTGAAGCACAAGAGGTTTGTTGCAAAAGGTTGCTTGAATAAGCTCTTTGTTAATCTTGTTTGAAGTTCTTTTGTTCATTTTGATAATGAGTACTTCTACAAGTGAGTCCTCAAATTCTTCCTTCATCACAAGATTCTTTGATGAAGACATGAAGCATGAATTCTTCATCATGATGGATATGGTGAGAGAAATGAGTGTTTGGCTTCAAGAGTAGTTGAATTCCATGAAGGAAGAGCAGCAGTTGCTTTCTAACAAATTGCAAGAAGTGGAAGGCCAACTTCATATTGCAAATATGAACCTGGAAAGGGTGCACGAGTTGGATACACAGCTCCTTGTTACCTGTTAGCTCTACTATATAACTATGGTTTTTGAAGGTCAGAGATAAGCTTGGTTGGATTGATCGTGCTCAACGGAAAAGCCAACAACAGTCATTTTCCCCTTTTTCCTCTACTCTGCTTATTCTCCTTTACCTCCATTCCCTCTGTTTTTCCTCTAAACCCAACATAAACCCCTTTTACTTTAAGCCTCGAGCGCAAAGGACTAAAACCACCATAGAACCTCATCCTTATAACCCCACGCACTCATAAACCCCTTTCTTAATCTCAGCCATTGATTTCCTCCCGCCGATCCAACGGCTCCCATTGCGCCCGATAAAGCAACCTGCGTGATCAAATCCCCACCGTCAGATCATCTCCGCCAAGATCTCACGACCTTCGCACTTTTCGTGCCCACAACTCGCCCGAATGTTAGTGCATGATGAGAGCGATTTCTCTCTCTCATCCGTTGCTACGTGTCGGCCACTGAGTGGAATCGCTCGGTCTTGTCCTTTTACCACTTTATGCCTGAAGGCGGTGCAATCAATACCGTTTATTGCTTAACCTATCCGCCCGCCCACTAAACACCCACGCAACTTCATCCCCCAATCACCATTGGATCTGTCCGCCCAAGATCCAACAGCCCTCGTTCATCCTACTCCCACCTCGTTCAATACCCTCCACCAAGCCATCTCTGCCATCTATTCTCTTGATCTGACGGTCATCCTCCCCTATCATCTCGACCGTCCATTCACCCATGCACTCCACGTCCCCTGACCACTCCGCTTGCCCGAAGAAGGAAGATGATCCGCTCACCATTACTAGTCGTTGTTAGACTTTCAACAACCATATTAAACAAATAGGATGGCCAAGGGAGAAAAGGACAGAGCACGACCCAGCCACTACATTTATTAGTTATGGAACCCCACTAGTATGAGCACTCCAACTGCCTAAGAGGATAGCACAACACCTGAGCAGATCGGATTCATCCACTGCAGCAAACAATCACAGTCAAAGCCTCCATCAGGCAATTAAATGTGGTTGGTGGCCAATTATGACCCCTCCATACCTAGAATGGCCAAGTGCCCTTGTAATGTAAATCTATAAATACCCAGAAGAAAAATGTAATCAGGGTTGATGGTTGGCATTTTGGTTTAAGGTTCAACTTCTGGAGACTGTAGATATTTTGTCACTTGCAGTGTCTCATCTTCATTTTCAGCTAATACAAGATTCTTTTGTTGTTAACTACTCACTTCCCATTTTCCTCTATTCTAAGTTGTGCCTGATATGCTGTGTTCTTGAGCTCTTGATGTTTAGCATTAGAATGGATGAATAGGTGGTTCAGGTTTCTTTCTATCTAATGCAAGAGAGTTGTCATCCTGTCTTTGCATTAGTAGACTAGATTTGCAAACTTCTTTACTGGTTTTAGCCGGCCATCACATGGTCTTGTGCATCTGCTGGTGTGGTCAGTATTCTCCATATTCACCCAATCTTTATACTGTGAGTATTTGGTGGTCTAACGCCTTGTAGTCTGGGGGTGTTCATGCATGTATGGAGTGCAACAAAGTAGAAGTGGTTATCTGGCTTGGACAAGCATCATTCCTTCCATTCATCCATTGCAACAATAAGTTGAATTTATATGTTACCAGGCATCTCTGAGATACAACCTAGGAGAGTTTCTTGGAATCCTAACATAATTGGCGCCATTGCTGGGGAGAGTATATTGAAGCTCAGCTTCCCTGGGAGAACGACACAGATCTAGCTTTGATGATAGACAAAGCTTGGACACATTTCTAGTTGTAATCATTTATATGGTGACTCTACTGGAGGACCAACCTTTGGCGACTCCACATTACAGTTTTGGCTCAGTTTGTGAGGCATACCCAGAGGAATCCTCAGAAATCACCAGTTGACCCAATGCCTGACCCTGAGAGGATTTTTAAGCAGAAAAATATCATTCAGAAAGGAGCATCGGGATTAGGTAAGCCTAAACAATCTTATGTGTCTCTACAAGAGAGGCTTGTAATTGAGCATGTTCATTTTGAAGATATAGAGCCTAGCATTGTCAGTGAAGAAATACCCTCAAAGATTCATAAAGCTCCTTGTTCAATAAGTTCCACTTTAGATTTCAATCCAAAGAAAACCTCCCCTACAGTCCATCATATTCCTTTATCCTTCTCAGTTATTTCACAACTCCCTACCTTTCAAACTGCTAGTATCCTTCCATCTGCCTCAGTCATGGCAGGCCCACAAGCTCCTACTAAAATTGAAAGAACCATAGCTACTAGGTATAGACCCCTGGTTCTGCCTATTCCTTTGAATGCCATGCCTGCAAGAGAATACCAGAAATACATGCCTAGATTCACTGGTACAGAGGGAGTAACAGTTGAAGGGCACCTTGAGTCTTTTTACAGTTATGCTGATAACCTTGATATCAGTGAATATGATGTGTGGATGAGAGTGTTTGTCCAAAGCCTTGATGGAGAGGCTAGAAAGTGGTTCAGAGAGTTGACCCCTAGGTCCATAGCAGACATTGAAGCATTGGACGATGTGTTTTTAAAGCATTGGGGAGATAAGAAATACTTGCTATACTACCATATGAAGTTTGGCAACCTCAAAGGAGAAAATGGGGAATCATTGCTTGATTTTAATAAGAGATTCAACTGTATGTATAGCAAGATACCAGTTGAAGTAAAGCCTACCCCCACCTCTGCAAAACTCACCTATGCTAATGCATTTGACTCTGACTTTTTCCTATTGTTAAGAGAAAGAAGATGTGCTACTCTTGCTGAAATGCAAGTTGTAGCCTTAGAGGTAGAATCTAATATCATGGCTACAGAAAAACTCAAAGGTCATGCTAACAGAAGGAGGCAGAGAGGGGAAGCTTCCTCCTCTTCTTCATCTTCAGAGCCTAAATTAGATAAAATGACTAAGATGATAGAGTCATTGGCTGCTGAGATATCCAAGCTAAAGGTTGAGTAGAGTTCTAGGAAGGCAAGGCTACCTAATACATTTGCTCCCAGAAATCCAAATCCATTCAGAAGAGCAAATGAACAATTGCAGATCATTCAAAGAGGCAAAGAATCCAGTGAAGAACAAAGGGTTAAGACTCCTTTTCATAACATAGTCATGGAGGAGGAATAGTTCGATGAAGAGGATGAGATTCACCTCATGGAAGACAAGGGCATTGCTACCTTTTTGACATTGGATGCCTATGAAGAATCATTAATCAAAGATCAGACTAGCCAAGAGGGGATAGAGAAGCTATTCTACATACTGAAGATCAACAAAGATATAATTTGAGGTCAAGAACGAATAATCTCAAGGAGAATCCTGCCCAAAGAGCTGTTGTCCCCACAGAGTAGCAGACCAGCAAACAGAAAAAGCCAGCAGCTGATGTAGTCATCCTCAAAGCACCAGCTCAAGAGGGAAGAGGCCCTAACAAGTCCCCTTCCCCTTTCAGTTTCGAATCAGAATTCTAGAAGTTGAAAATATCTGTACCTCTAGTAGAACTTGCAAAGAGTGAGGTCTTTAGAAAGCCTATCCTTGATGCCATTGAGCTCAAAGCGACACAAACCTCCAATGACTATGTGAATTTACAAGATGTTAAACCTACAGTTGTGCTCAGCCCAATGACTGAACCCTCTAATAATAGCTCCCATCATTTTATGTCTTCTTGACCATTCATGACAAAACCCTCCATAACTGCCTTGCTGGACATAGGTGCCAGCCACAATATGATGCCCAAAGCGGTCATGGAAGAGTTAGGCCTTGACATTACCAGACTTTATCATGGCCTATTCTCCTTTGATTCAAAAAAGGTGAAATGTCTGGGATTAATCAAAGACTTGGCTATCTCCCTAACTCAGCTTCCCATGAAGAGCATGATGATGGATATTGTGGTAGCAGATGTCCCCCCTAAGTTTGGCATGCTACTTTCCAGAGGGTGGATTAAGAGGCTGGGTGGAACATTACAAAATGACTTATCTTATGCCACTGTCCCAGTTTTTGGAGGAGAAAGCAGGAGATTGTACAGAGAAGCACAGCTGGCCTACATCATTAGTGATGAGAAGAATCCCACCAATCATCCCATCTATGCTGTGGACACTGATTTTGGAGCATGTATTCTCCAAATCGAAGAATCCCAGAGGGCCTTAGTGTAGCTCAAGAAACCAATAGGCTAGGCCATGGAAGAGCAAGGAAATCAGGTTTGGGATATGTTCTTTGATGGAGCATGTTCAAGGGAAATTGCAGGAGCAGGAGTGGTGCTGGTATCTCCAAAGCAAGAAAGCATACATCTGTCTTTTAAGCTGACTTTTCAAGTCACTAACAATATAGCAGAGTATGAAGCTCTGATATTGGGCCTGAATGCAACTAAAGACAGAGGAATCAGAAACATAAAGGTGTTTGGAGATGTTGATCTTATCATTCAGCAAGTGAACAAAACATTCCAAGCAAGGCACCCAAGGCTGAAAGCATATAGAGATGAGGTATGGAGACTCAAAGATTCTTTTGATAGTTTTTGTATCTCATATATCCCTAGAGTCAAAAATCAGCTTGCTGATTCCCTTGTTGTGTCTGCTAGCATGTTTATCCCTCCCATTCCCAGCAGACTGGTTTATGAGGTCCAGGTAAAATATAAACCATCCTTTCTTGATAATGTCCAGCACTAGAAATTTTTTGAGGATGACGATGAAGTGAATAGGTTTCTGCAATTCATTGATGAATTCTCTGAAATGCAAATTGACCAAGAGAATGAAGCCTTGGAGGAATTCCCCTATCCCATAAAAAATAGAATTGGCCGAGGTAGCATTGTTCAGTTGCCTAGCAATTATATACCTAAAAGTCTAGTTCCCTTGGAGAAGCTGTTTGACCAAAATGATGTGCCTTATAAGGCTACCCAAAAAGAAGATCAATCTGCAGTCCATAGGCATAACATAGGGAGCCCAGATCATCCAAAGTATATAAATTTGTCCACCCATTTGTCTGCTACCTAGAGTTCTGAGTATTGCATCTTAATGAAGCAGTTTGCTGATGTCTTTTCCTAAGAATACAATGACCTCAAAACTTATGATAAAAATATCATCCAGCATAAGATCCCCTTGGAAAAAGACACCATTCCTTTCAAGCAGAAACTGAGACCCATTAACCCTCTACTCCTTCCTTTGATTGAAAAAGAAATCAAGAAGTTGTTGGCTGCCAAAATCATAGTCCCTTTGAGATATTCAAAATGGGTAGCCAACCTGGTAGTGGTGAGGAAGAAAAGTGGAGAAATCAAGTTGTGCATTGATTTCAGGAACCTGAACAAATGCTCTAAGAAAGACAATTATCCTCTGCCCAAGATGGAGCATTTGTTGCCAAAATTCTTAGGAGCCAAAGTGATGTCTTTCCTGGATGGATTTTCAGGATATAACCAGGTTGTTGTGCATCCAGACGACCAAGAAAAGACTGCTTTCACCACTCCTTGGGTCACTTTCATGTACTCTAAGATGCATTTTGGGTTGATGAATGTTGGAGCCACCTTTTAGAGAACTATGGATATAACATTTGTAGGAGAGAAGGATAAATTTGTCCTTGTCTACCTAGATGACATAACAGTATTTTCTAGCAGCCATCAAGATCATTTGCAGCACCTGAAGAAGGTGTTTCTGAAGTGCAGAAAGTTTGGGATATCAGTGAACCCTAAGAAGTCACAGTTTGCTCTAGAGGAGGGCAAGTTGTTAGGACACATTGTCTCTGCTGCAGGTGTCAAAATTGACCCAGAAAGAGTGAAAGCAATACAGACCTTGTCTGTCCCAAGATCAAAGAAGGACATCCAATCCTTTCTGGGCAAAATAAATTTTGTAAGGAGGTTTATTCCTAATTTTGCAGAACTTGTAAAACACATCACCTCCATGCTAAAAAAGGGGTTAGAAATCAAATGGACTGATGCAGCGAGAAGATCATTTGAAGCCATAAAAAGAGCCATTATGGAAGCTCCCACTTTGATTAGCCCAGACTATAGCAAGGAGTTCCATATATTTTCGTTTGCCTCAGGTGACACCCTTGCAGTAGTTCTATTGCAGAAAGATGATGAAGGTTCAAAGCATCTAGTGGCATTCTTCAGCAAGACATTAAGGGATGTTGAACTAAGGTATGATATCATAGAAGAAATAGTTGTGCCAGGGAAGAACCAGTCATTGGCAGAAAATCTAGCTTCTTATGTATGGTATTGAATCTACAATAGCTCAATTTTTACTGAAGCTAGAAGTCCCTTTAGGCCTAAGTTCAAGCCAAGCCAGGACTATTAAGCTCAGAGCAGCCAAGTATTGCATTCATGAAAACTTACTGTATTGGAGGGACCCATCTGGAATCCTTCTAAGGTGTCTAGACAAAGAACAATCCATGGAGGTCATGCATCAGTTTCATTCCAGCATCTGTGGAGGACATCACTACTGGAAAACCACAGCCCACAAGGTCCTCAGAGCTGGGTATTATTGGCCCACCTTGTTTTCTGATGTCTTTTCATTTGTTAAATCTTGTGACAGGTGCCATAGGTTTGAAGGAAAACAGTAATTGAAATCCCTGCCCTTAAAGCCAATACATGCTAGTGGTCCTTTTCAGCGGTGGGGTTTTGATTTCATAGGAGAAATTAATCCACATTCCAATGGCCAGCACAGATGGATCTTAGTATCCATTGACTACTTCACTAAGTGGATTGAGGCCATCCCTACTAGGAAAGTTGATCATCATGTGGTCATAAAGTTCTTGATAGAGAATATCTTCACTAGGTTTGGTTGTCCACATAAATTAGTTACAGATAATGCAGCAGCCTTCAGGGCAAAAGAATTGGTGGACATGTGTGACTCAATGGGCATTAAGCTAGTTCATTCCACCTCATATTACCCTCAAGGTAATGGTCTGGCAAAATCTTCCAACAAGAGCCTGATAAGGATAATTAAAAAGTTGTTGGAAGACAACAAAAGGAACTGAGATTCCAAGCTCAAGTATGCATTGTGGGCTCATAAGGTGACCACCAATAAATCCACAGGGAATTCCCCATTCAAGCTGGTATATGGCGCTGATGCCATATTCCTAATTCATTTAATACTCCCTATGGCTAAGTTCTTGCAGGAAGAGGAGAATGAGGAAGAGGACATGGAAAAAAGGATTATTGACTTGGCAGAAGTACATCAGATTTGGGATCAGCTGGTTGAGAAGTCTGCAGCACATCAAAAGAAAATCAAGGAAGCTTTTGACAAGAAGGCAAAGGCAGATAGTTTTCAAGTTGGAGACTTTTTTCTTAAGTGGGATGCATTGAAGGAGAAGAAAGGCAACCATGTAAAGTTTGATGCTCTATGGACTGGACTTTTTGTCATTGCTCAGATCTAGGGGAACAATACTTTCATGATGCAAAGTATGGAAGGAGAGACAGTTTTTGATGGCCCAGTTAATGCGTGATTTTTGAAAATTTATGTTGTTTAAGGTCTTCAGGCCTTAATGTTGTAAATATTTTGTTTTATCAGGTTTTAGTTTAGACATAATTAGAATCCATGCTCAATGGAACGCTAGGAAATTTTGTTGATCTAGTTTTTGTAGGAAAGGCAATGATCTACAGCTCTTGAGACCTCACAGGGAGGATCCCATCCCTAGAAGGAGCCAGTGTTAGCTTTGCTATATAACTATGGTTTTTGAAGGTCAGAGATAAGCTTGGTTGGATTGATCGTGCTCAAAGGAAAAGCCCACAACAGTCATTTTCCCCTTTTTCCTCTACTCCGCTTATTCTCCTTTACCTTCGTTCCCTCTGTTTTTCCTCTAAACCTGACATAAACCCCTTTTACTTTAAGCCCTGAGCGCAAAGGCCTAAAACCAACATAGAACCTCACCCTTATAACCCCACGTGCTCAGAAACCCCTTTCTTAATCTTAGTCGTTGATTTCCTCCCATCGATCCAACGACTCCCGTCGCGCTCGATAAAGCAACCTGCATGATCAAATCTCCACCGTCAGATCATCTCTGTCGAGATCTGACGGCCTTCACACTTATCGTGCCAGCAACTCACCCAAACGTTAGCGCGTGATGAGAGTGTTTTTTCTCTCTCATCCACTACTATGTGTCGGGTGCTGAGTGGAATCGCTCGGTCTTGTCCTTTTACCACTTTATGCCCGAAGGCAGTGCAATCAATATCGTTTACCACCTAACTTATCCACCCGCCCGTTAAACTCCCGTGCAACTTCATCGCCCGATCACCATTCGATATGTCTGCCCAAGATCCAACAACCCTCATTCATCTCGCTCCCACTTCGTCCGATACCCTCCGCCAAGCCATCTCTGCCGTCTATTCTCCTGATCCGACGGTCATCCTCCCCTATCATCTCGAACGTCCATTCAGCCATGCACTCCACGTCCCCTAACCACTCCGCTTTCCCAAAAAAGGAAGATGACCCGCTCGCCATTAGTAGTCACTGTCAGACTTTCAACAACCATATTAAACAAATAGGATGGCCAAGGGAGAAAAGGACATAGCACGACCCGCCCACTACATTTATCAGTTATGGAACCCCACTGGTATGAGCACTCCAACTGCCTAAGAGGATAGCACATCACCTGAGCAGATCGAATTCATCCACTGCAGCAAACAATCACAGTCAGAGACTCCATCGGGCAGTTAAATGTGGTTGGTGGTCAATTATGACCCCTCCATACCTTGAATGGCCAAGTGCCCTTGTAATGTAAATCTGTAAATACCCAGAAGAAAGGTGTAATCAGGGTTGATGGTTGGCATTTTGATGTAAGGTTCAACTTCTGGAGATTGTAGATATTTTGTCACTTGCAGCGTCTCGTCTTCATTTTCAGCTAATACAATCTTCTTTTGCTGTTAACTGCTCACTTTCCATTTTCCTCTGTTCTAAGCTGTGCCTGATATGCTGTGTTCTTGAGCTCTTGATGTTTAGCATTAGAATAGTTGTCATCCTATCTCTGTGTTAAAATCTTGTATGCATCATTGAATAGGTGGTTCAGGTTTCTTTCTACCTAATGCAGGAGAGCTGTCATCTCATCTTTACATTAGTAGACTAGATTTGTAGACTTCTTTACTGGTTGCAGCCAACCATCACATGGTCTTGTGCATCTACTGGTGTGGTCAGTATTCTCCATATTCACCCAATCTTTAAACTGTGAGTAGTTGGTGGTCTAAAGCCTTGTAGTCTGGGGGTGTTCACGCATGTCTGGAGTGAAACAAAGTAGAAGTGGTTATCTGGCTTGGACAAGCATCATTCCTTCCATTCATCCATTGAAACAATATGTTGAATTTATATGTTACCAGGCATCTCTGAGATACAACCTAGGAGAGTTTCTTAGAATCCTAACATTACCAAAGAATCCTTGTCAACTATCAGCTTGAAGAAGAGGTAAAAAATTCCAGTTTGCCTTCAAAATTCTCTAAGAACATTTATGTTGGTTCTTTTGAAAAACATACCAGAGGCATAGGGTCCAAGTTAATGTCCGAAATGGGCTATGAAGGAAAAGGATTGGGAAAATATTAACAGCGTATTGTTGAACCAATAATAGTTGAGGAAAGGCCTAAGTATTTGGGTCTTGGCTATGGACAATCTTATGGAGAAAGTTCCAAAGCTACCATGAAGACAATTGAAATAGTTCCAAAAAGGAGTTTCATTTTAGGTCTTCTACCTCAAGAGTGTAAATATTGTATTCATGGGGAATGCAATAGCTTGAAACATCATTTGCAGGAAGAAGGTGTTCATAAGCATACACTTGAACTAGAGAGTTGTGGAAACTCTGAAAGCCTTGAAGAGATTGATGGTGTTCCAAAGGGAGCCACTTCTTCATTTGATTCACCTCCTCATGAAGGTAATAAAGGTGAAAAAGAAAGGTATAAATATGGTTCTAATCATATTCCTTTTGATTATGTTAAGCATGATAAATTTCCATATAAGCATTGGAAAAGCATTGCATGTTCCTTTTGTGGTTTGGATAACCATAATGTTTCTAGCTGTTGGAAGAAGATGGCCACATGCAAGAAACTTTGGAAGGAAAAGAAGCAAGAAGCCAAAGGTCCATTGGACAAGGCAAATCATGCTGTTGAGGAGATGCACATGTGTTGCACTTATTGCCATAAGCAAGGACATATTACTGAAAGGTGTTGGACTTTGAATCCAACGATGCTTCCATGAAACTTGAAGAAGGTGGAAAGAGAGAATGGTAGGAATGGAAAGAAAGATTCCATAAATGATGTGTTTCAAGATGATTCACATGTTGTTGTTGATGTGCAGACAAAGGAAGGACCTTTGAAATGGATTGGTAAGAAATGGTTAGAGTTCTTATCCAATTAAAGTTGCATATCTTTTGATGCGAACAGAAATGTATCACATCTATTTGCATTTCTTTGTTAATGAGATGCAAGTTGCAAGATTCTACCAAGAAGGTGAATGGAAAAGTTGAGTAGGAGACTGAATTTATTTCTGCAACATTATATTTATTTCAGTTCAAAAGTACAGTGTGCTTAAGCGAAAGTTGAAAGATGAAATGCATGCATAAGCACGATATGCATGACCACAAGGATGTTGATGTTCTCCTTGTATTTGAACATGTATGTGTAATTAACTTGAAGGGTTGATTTATTTGTTTTTAAATATGCATGTAATGTAATATTGACTTTGAAAAAGTTGATTTTGTCTCCAAGATGGAGATAATGATGAAGGGTTTCATCTTTGAAAAAAAAGAATCCTACAGTTCTTTTTCTACATACTTGACTGGAACGGTCAATTGTCTTAAAGGCATGTTTTGTTGGCTTGTTATCTAGTCAATCATTTGTGTGCAGATGTAAAGACATGGAGGTGTTCACAAGATGTGAAATATGTTTCTTTTGATGAAGCAAGAGTTTAGGCCATCCAGTTGTTCTCTGTAATTATGTTGTTGTTAACAATTGTTGTTGACAATATGTCAAACAGATACAAATGTAAATTTTTGTGAAGAAGATGTAACTTCACATTTGTTTGAGCCACCTTGGATCAATGATCAAGGAAGAGAAGTTCAAACTACCTTTTGTAACCTTCTCAACAGGATTTCTGCATGAAGTCAAGGAGGAAGATAGTTCTTCCCAAGAGCACCAGCACATCCAGGAAGGAAAGTGTTAAAAGGCTTTGGTTCAGGGGCACTATGCAAGGCAAGTGTATGGAGGCTGAAAAATCAGATCAGTATATCAGTCTTTTGGAGTCCAGATCAGTATACTGTTCAGATCAGTATATCAGTCTTTTGGAGTCCAAAAGCTTTTTAGTGGGAAGGCGTGATCCAAAATGGATCTAGTATAGACTCTAAGTCTAAAAATATTCCTCACAGAGGAAAATTAAAGTCAAAGGATGCTCTTGGAAATAGTCTCATTGCATAGATCTCTTCATTCTAAATCTAAGGCAATTTGAATGGACCAAAATGGACTCCGGATGAAGGAGTTATTGTAAAAAGAAGATTGCCCATTATCCTTAGAAAAGGAGGCAATTTCTTATAAAAATGAACTAAAAGGCTCTTTAAGGGAAATCACATCGGAAGAGGTTAAAGGGAGGACTTAAGCGGAGATGGAAGGACTCCCTGATTGCGACCTCCAACATATCGCATCGGAGGTAGGCCTTCACGCTATATCGGAGCCCTGGACAGAGCGACTTGCGATGGCGGTGAGTCGGATTGGGATTGCAACAAATACAAAGGGCCATTTATACATGCGACAAGTGACTTGGGATAGTGCGATGAGTGATGACGCGATCGTATCCTGACCGTTGGATCGCAAGCTTGATCGGACAGTGGATATTTAATGGGGAATATCGCATCATTGTTGTGTTAATTCCATGGACTTGGTCCTCCTGCCTGTGCGATTGTGATTTGGCATGATAGGAAGGACCCGACGGGTTTATAGGTGCGATTGTATATATTTAAGTTTCAAAAGGAGGGAAGTAAATGGTATTTCGGGTGGGCTTTAGGCAGTAAGTGGTATTTGAAGGGCTTCACCCGATTCGATACACCAGCCGACACGTAGCATGTCGTAGGAGAGAGAGAATCGCTTTTTCAGGCGGGTAATCTCCATGTAAGTGGGCCACCTGAAATGATCGTCAGTCGTTGATTATCGATCACTGATTAGATGGTGGATGATGAACGAGCTATTTTGTGAACCCGAAAGGATTATAGGGGTGATTGAATGTTATTTGAGTCCCGCCTAAAGGCTCATGATGTGTTTTTCGTGAGTTTTCCTGTGTGTTTCCATTATGTTGCCATTTTCGAAATGTAGGCAGAAGAATGGCTGACTGTGTCATTCCCATTGGAAACAGTCCATCACACTTGTGCCATGCTATAAGCGAGCGTTTATGTAACAGGAATGCGTTATGAAGCACGCAGAGCCAAAGGGCCAGACGCAGAGCCATAGAGCCAGAGAACCAGAGGGTCGAACGCGGAGCCATAAAGGAATGATTCCTCATGATTGCACACAAAGGAACGGATGGAAGCCACAGAGTCGGAGGATTCTTCAAAGGCCAGAGAACCAAGTGAAGAAGGGGGGGCTCCCTTCAAAATTTTTCCCTTGAGAGAGCAAGTTTCCCTTCAGGGAGCTCATAGCGAGAGTGAGAGCCAAGAGCCGAGAGCCAGAGCCGAGAGCCAAGAGCCAAAAGCCGAGAGCTAGGAGCTGAGAGCCAGAGCCGAGAACCAAGATCCGAGAGCCAGAACCGAGAGCTAACAGCCGAGAGCAAGAGCCGAGAGCCAGAGCCAAGAGCCAAGAGTCGAGAGCCAAGAGCTGAGAGCAAGAGCCGAGAGCCAGAGCCGAGAGCCAAGAGCCGAGAGCCGAGAGCCGAGAGCCAGAGAGCCAAATAGCCAGGGATAAAGATGGCATTCTAAGCCCATGGGTTCAGTTGTAAACCTATGGAGTTGAGTGTGGAACTTGTAAAAGAATTTAAGCCATAATCCCAAAGAGCCTAGTTGAGTTGACTAGATCTCACAGAGACATAGCCCAAGAGGTTTGGGTGAACTCCTAATTATATTGCTGTTATGTGTGTTGGTTATTATTTGCATTATTTGTTGTTATATGTTTTTATATCAGTTTAAGAAAATCAACTTAAAGCACTTAACAGTTAAAGGCAAACACAAGCATACACCTACTTCAAGTTCTTTTAATTCCGCATTTGTCAATATAAGCCTAGATCTTGGGAATATATAAGCTTTGGAGTGGGAGAGGTTCTTGTAAGCATGACAAGAAGCCTTTAGGTCCCCATTTTAGATCAGGGACTTAAGAAGAGGTCAAATATCAGAACAAAATGGAGAAGACTGTAAATCAAAAGTAAAAGATGAGCTATCAGAGGCCTAGAAGTCATCATGCTCTCTCTCTTCCCCCCTTGTGACATGTGGCAATGATAGATAGGCTCCTAAATATCTTATCAAACCTCGGGACCTTGGAATACATTTACTGTTAAAGAGTGCATAGCATCTGTGTGGATCGTCACTCATCCCCGCCTTGCCACTTTTTGGAAGTAGTCCAGAGGGGGAAAATGCTCGGAAAACAAACCTCTCTGCCCCTCTGGAGTTGAATAGTAAACCTTTGATCCAACGGTGGATAGTAATTATGGGGGAGTTGAAGAGATGTTTGTCCTACCATTGTTCCACATCTGGAATGAGGTGGTGACCACGCTAGCTGATGGGTTTTCACTCGTCGACACTATGATTTGCGAGAAAGGTGAAGTTTAAAGTTTGTAAGAATAACCCATGTCCTCCCCCTTTGATGAGCCTCATAAATGGGTAATTATATGGGCTCATTTTACCTCCTAACCTAGTCAAATCAACCATTCTCTTAGCTTATTGTATGATTTTCTGATTATATTTATGCTTATAGAGTAAGTTGAATTAGTTATTGTGTCATGTGGTCTAACAAGTGTTTGATGCAGATTATTGATGGATTTCGAGGTCAAATTCAAGCATGCAGTGGAAAAATGACAACAATAACTCGAAGTGGACAGAGGAGATGACTTATAGGAGGGAATACCCCTCATTTATTACTCCTCACTTCGAATTCCCCTTCATTTAGCTCGGAGTACAAGCAGCCGAATCATGCACTAGAAGGCAGCCGAGCAAGTGGAGGATGACTGATGATTATCTCGAGTTTTGGGAGCCAAGCCTCCCTGATTTTAAGGAAGCTGTTGGTAGCTTCATTTGTATAAGTAGAGAGGCCTAGGGCCTCACTAGGGTCAGATTTTTTCTTATGTAAACTCTGCTCAAATTTCGAGCTTATTATTTTTGTGATAGTTTCATGTAATTTTGCTATTGTTTTGAAAATAAAGATGAAATCCTTTTTGAGCTAGCACTGAGTTACCTCAGAGGGCTGAAGCTCTTGGGTTAGGGCCCAATCCAAGCAGCCAAGCTCCTCTTTACTTGTATTTGTATGCCTTGTTTCAGTTTGTAGATTAGTTTGTTGTTAGATGTATTTCTCTTATGGTTAAGAATAGGTTGATTTTGATGATTTAGTAGTTTTCTTCCATTTGTGCTTTCTATAGCAGGTTAAGCAGTGATAAAGAGAAGATTCAAAAGGCTAGCAATGGTGCCTTGACCTCTCTTCCTCCCTCCGGGACCATGATTTGAGGCAAAGAATCTTTTGCTGCCCCAAAAACACAGATTTTCCTCCTTCATAAGACTTCTAATGTTTGCAGCTTTTTAATAGTCCAGCTTTTCTTTTCTTTAGATCTTCTTCATCATGCTCACTTCCTGATTTGCAATAGTCTTCTTTCATGCTTTCCTTTCCTACAACATTTCTCAGCATTTCCTTTCATAGATCATAGTTTAGACCATTTTTATGCAAAACTCTTTTTTCCCTAAATGCATTCATTTCATTTGTTGCTTGATTTCTTTGGTTGGTTGTTAGTTTTTATGCAATATATCTCTTCTAGTAGTAGGCCATCTTATCAGCAATCACACCCTCCACCTGGTCCATGCCCTATAGGTCTCCCAAATCTCACCTCAATTCTGCCCTATTTTCCTCCATTTTTCCATAGAACTTTTTCCTCTCTCTTGGTGATTCATGATAGACCTTAGGTGCCCTAACACTTCATTCCAACCTTCATCCACCTTTTTCACCCACTCTCACACCCTCAAAATAGTGAAAACGGCTCTCGGCCTTCTCCTGTAGGCCTCCTATAGTTTCCCTGTTTTCCTCCTGTAGATTTTCCTGTAGGCTTTCTTTTGAAGGCCGAGTGTGGGAAAATCCTCCAGAATGCCACCTGAGACCTCCGAGGACCCATCCACACCATCCTACATCCTCTCAAGTTCCAAAACTACCCTTCAACGCCACCTATTCGCTACTACACTCACACACAATAAATTACATGCATGTCAAATTCACATAAAAATACATAAAAATCCAAAAATATGTTTTTTGCTTATTTACTTCCAGAAATAAGATAATTGGATGTTGTTTACTTCCTTGAGTAGGTAATGGAATTATTTTCATGGTTTTCATAGCGCTTTCTGCAAAAGTAAAATTAGTTGGTTAATTAGGGTTTAGTAGGTTTGCTTTAAATTTCAGTCTTTCTCCTTTTTGTAATTAGAATAGTATCTATAGAGTATTTTTTCTTTTCTTTCATCACATATAGAGGTTCTTCTGGAATCCATTGAAGTTTGCTTCAGCTCCTAGTGATCTTGCGCCGACTGACCAAGTGACAACCTACAATGAGAACTAGTACTTGTGCATACAACACCGACGCTTCCAACTTTGTTACGAACTATCGGGTTGATAAGAGTAATGTAGGCAGCCCAGGAATTGCAGCATTATTGCTGCAATACTGGTGCTCACCACTTTTTGGCGTCGTTTCCAGGGAAGCGTCAGAGTATTCTGTGATTACTTCTTTCTTCTATTTCCTACTGCAACATTCTACTAATAGTTTACTTCGGCAAAAGTAGACTAGTCATTCCTTTTCCTTCAGTTCTGTATTTCCTTGCTTTCCTTTTCAATTCTGCAAATTTCATTTTAGCAAGTTCATTCTAGTTAGTTGCATTTTGTTTTTTTCAATCAATTTCAGTTTCTGAAGTTACTGTCAGTGTGGGGAAAAAGAAACAAAAACCAACCAAAAAGATTTCCTTTCATTCCTCGTAGGAATAGAGATAACTCAGGAAAAAAATTTCCCAACACTTCCATTACTTCACACAGCCAACCTTCTCTCCTCCTTGGTGGTTGTGATCAAGAAGAACCCTTAGGTGAACAACCACACATATTTGAAGAACCTATAGGGGAGGAAGAAGAAGAAAACAATCCTTTGGAGTCAATGACTGAAAACAAAAATGCTAGGGGGAATGGAGAGAGAATAGAGGGCACCTTTCCCATTCGGGAGACCAATGGGGACACCAAAATGAAGAATATAAGCCCTTCCACCCTACCTCATTTCCATGGTCTAACTACAGAAAATCCTGACACCTTCTTGTTCGAGTTTTTTTACATTTGTCGAACTTATGACTATGCAGAAGATGAGCAAAAGTTGAAACTGTTCCCTTCTACTTTCAAAGATGCAGCACTATGTTGGTTTATGGGATTACTTGGCAATAGCATCACAACTCGGGCTTAGATGCGGTAAGCTTTTAACAACAAGTATCGAGACTATTGTAGGTCAAAAGATACTAAAGAAGAAATATTCCGAATAACCATAGGAAGTGATGACTCCATGGAAGACAATGAAGAGAGGTTCCAACTCAGTTACAAAAGGGTCGGGTGTACACTTGACCCTGAGTCTCTGAAGTTGGTCCTGCTCAGGGGAATTTGAGAAGATCTTTTAGACACCTTCTGTTATGAAACCAGCTCAAGAAAAGATAGAAAAGATAGATCAATGCCTTAGAATTCAGCCTCTTCGAGGGGGCAACCTCCTTTACATTACATAAATGAACAATTCTTGGATGATACAAATGACAAAACCTCCTTTCTATATATAGGAGTCTAAGGAGTCACAATATAATCCAGCCGACCTAACAATAATAATATAAAGCCACAAAAATAACAATAGAGGGATTCTATGGGGCACATAAATAACAATATGGGGGTAATAGGGGCACAACAATATAAATAAGGGGTATAACTACAATAGTAATGGGGTAATCACTAGTATTATAGGGACCCAACATGCCCCTCTCCTTCAAAAAAGTTTTGTCCTCAACGCTTGAGTAGTTCAGGATACTTCTGCATAAAATTCTCATCCTCCCATGTGGAATCTTCAGCGGATAAGTTCTTCCACTTGATAAGATACTCTGAAATTGATCGATTTCGTAGCTGTCGAGTTCTTGTTTCTGTGACTGCTTCCGGTTCCAATATAATTTTTCCTTCCTCATCAAGTTCTGGCAATATTGTTTGAATTGGGAGCTTGTCACCTATAACCTTCTTTAAACATGAAACATGGAAAACTGGGTGCAATCGAGAAGCTGCAGGAAGCTCCAATTTGTATGCCATAGTACCAATCTTTTGCAACACCTTGTACGGACCATAATACTTTGGTGATAATTTATTATCCTTCTTAGCTTGCTTTAGGGACATTTGCTTATATGGTTGTAGCCGTAGGAATACCCAATCACCTACATCAAAACTTCTTTCACTGCGATGTTGATCTGCCTGTTGTTTCATTCTATTTTGTGCCAACACGAGGTTATCCTTTAAGAGTTGGAGGACTTGTTGTTGATGTTCGATGTGATGTTCCACTGCCTGAACCTTAGAATTTTCTCTTAAATATGATGTGATGGATGGTGGTTGATACCCATAAAGTGCCATAAATGGGGTCATTTTTGTTGCTGTATGGAAGGAAGTGTTATACCACCATTCAGCCAGAGGCAACCATTTGACCCATTGTGTCTGTTTATCAGATACAAAGCAACGAAGATATCCTTCCAAACATTTGTTTACTATCTCAGTTTTCCCATCAGATTGAGGATGATAAGATGAGCTATGAGCTAACTGAGTACCAAGACAAGAAAATAATTCTGTCCAAAAATTTCCAGTGAAAATGGGATCTCTGTCACTTACAATAATCTTTGGGTTTCCATGTAGCTTTTGAACTGTTTCCATAAATGCAGTAGAAACTGTACTGGCTTTAAATGGATGTGATAATGCACAAAAGTGTGCATACTTGGTAAGTCTGTCAACTACCACCATGATGACACTCTTTCCCTCAGACTTGGGTAAACCTGTGATAAAATCCATTGAAACCTCCTCCCAACGTTGGCTTGGAATGGATAAAGGTTGTAATAGACCCGGTGTCTTAATTGTTTCAACTTTATTTTGCTGGCAAACCAAACATTCCGCCACAAACTTTTGAATATCTGATTTAAGGCCATCCCAAAAAAATTCCTTCTTAACCCTGTGGTAAGTTTTTAAAAATCCTGAGTGCCCTCCTAAGGGAGAAGTGTGCAATTCCATAAGAATCTTTTGTTTTAGCTGGGAATTCTTACAGAGGTATAAGCGATCTTTGTACCATAACGAATCATTTTGCCAGCTAAATGTATCAGAAGTACTGGAATCTTGTTGTAGCTTTCGAATAAGTGCCCACACTTCTTCGTCATTCTTCCATTCCTCCCTTGCTTCGTTTATCCAATCTGGTTGGATAATAGAAATGGCACACAACAATGCTTCCACATCCTCATCCTTTCTTGAGAGTGCATCTGCCACCACATTTTGCTTCCCTTTTTTGTAGATGATTTCAAAGTCATAACCCAACATCTTTGTGACCCACTTTTGTTGCTCTTCAGAGGATAATCTTTGTTCTAAAAAGTATTTAAGGCTATCATGATCCGTTTTTACCTTGAAGTGTCTTCCCATTAGGTAGGGTCGCCATTTCTTAAGTGCATGGAGTATTGCCAACATTTCCTTCTCATAAATAGCTTTGCTTAAAAACTTTCCCTTGATTGGACGACTTTCAAAAGCAATGGGTCTTTCATCTTGCATTAGAACAGCACCAATTCCATTTCCTGAAGCATCACATTCCACAATAAAGGTTTTTGTGAAGTCCGGTGTAGCTAAGACCGGTGCTTGGCACATTGCCTCTTTAAGATGTTCAAAGGCCTTTGTTGCTTCCGGAGTCCATGAAAATGAATCTTTCTTCAATAATGTTGTTAGAGGTGCTGCTATTCTCCCATAATTCTTAACAAACTTGCGATAATACCCTGTCAACCCAAGAAATCCTCGCAGATGCTTTATGGATGTGGGGATTTTCCATTCCTTAATGGCTTTAATTTTGCTAGGGTCTACCTTAACTCCTTCATGAGATACAATATGACCCAAATATTCCACCTCCTGGACTCCAAAGAAACATTTGGATCTTTTTGCATATAATTGTTTCTCCTCCAATAGTTGTAGCACCCTGTCAACATGTTCAACATGATCCTTCCAAGACTTGCTGTAGATTAGTATATCATCAAAAAATACTAACACAAATTTTCTAAGGAATGGTTTGAAAATTGAATTCATCAAACCTTGAAATGTTGAAGGTGCATTGGTAAGGCCAAAAGGCATGACCAAAAATTCATAATGACCCTCATGAGTTCTAAATGCCATTTTTGGAATGTCTTCAATCTTCATTCTGATTTGATGATATCCCGAACGAAGATCCAACTTGGTGAAGTAAATTGATCCATGCAATTCATCCAGTAATTCATCAATAACAGGAATGGGGAACTTATCTTTAATAGTGAGCTTGTTGAGCTCCCTATAATCTGGACACATGCGCCATGATCCATCCTTCTTGTGCACCAATACTACTGGAGCTGAGAAAGAACTTTGACTCGGTTGAATTATACCAGCCTCTAGCATTTCTGCAACCATACGTTCAATTTCACTTTTTTGGACATAGGGATATCTGTACGGCCTGATGTTTGGAGGAACACTTCCTGGAATCAGATGAATAGCATGATCATGATCACGCATAGGTGGGAGACCCTTGGGAGTCTCAAATACCTTGGAATGATTGTCCAAGACTTTTTGGAGATCTGGAGAAATAGATGAT
The DNA here is from genome assembly GCA_031772625.1 of Pinus tabuliformis. Classification (NCBI taxonomy): domain Eukaryota; kingdom Viridiplantae; phylum Streptophyta; class Pinopsida; order Pinales; family Pinaceae; genus Pinus; species Pinus tabuliformis. The sequence continues at coordinate 1,212,178,091 of CM062807.1, read as the reverse complement.
TCCAATGTGGAAACATCTAGCGAACATAATTGTGCAATTACACCTCTTTGCTCCTTTTTTAGAAGCTTTGTCATACCATTAGAGCTGATTATCTTTCCTGGTTTCCCTGCAATACCCCTTAATTCAACTTCCTTTCCTTCCATAGAAAATTTGATGAAAAGTTCTTGAAAATTAAAAGCTATTGTACCCAAGGATTGTAGCCATTGGACTCCTAGTACAACATCAGCACCTCCCATTGGAATGGAAAGCATTGGGCTAGTCAATACATATTCTCCCATGGATAGCTTGATATTATGGCACTTTCCAGAGCAATTTATTGTTCCTCCATTTGCAATCATCACTTGACACTCTGGTGCTGGATATAGGAAGCAATTCAATTCTTTTGCTACCCTACAATGAATAAAATTGTGGGTGCTTCCTGAATCAATCAACACTATTACCTTTTTCTTCTTGATTTGTCCTTCTATCTTGATGGTTTGAGGAGTGGTAATTCCCACCAATGCATTACAAGATATGGTCGGATTTATTTGTTCTTCATCTAGGCTTTGTTCCTGGAGTATATCTTCTTCTTTTGACCTTTCTTGCTCCTTTTCTTCTTCCTCTTCACAATCTATGTAGAATAATTTCTTCTCAGCACACTTATGACCTTTAGTGTATTTGCTATCACAACTGTAACAAAGCCCTTTTGCTCTTTTTTCTTCCAATTGTTGTGGTGTCAACCTTATAGGTTGTGGAAGACTAGGGGCAACAACACTTCCGTCTTTATAGTTGTGAGTGGTATGCTTCCTGGTTGCCATAATTTTGCTTTCCATTTTTCTTGCTAACCTGAATGCCTTCTCTAATGAATCAGGTTCCCAAAGGCGAACATCATGTTGGATATTATCCTTTAAAGACCCTATGAACACATCAATCCTATGCTCCTCTGGAATATCTTTTACCCTTATGTTCAATTTTTGGAACTCCTCAATGTGCTCCATTACTGAACCCTTTTGTTTGAGACTTATCAATTGGCTAAAAAAAGTGTTGCTTTTTGTATCTTCATAATGTGCTATCAATTCTTCCGTAAAAATTGCCCAAGTGATAAATTGTTTACGAGAGCAAAGCCATTGATACCATACAAACTGATTTGGTTCCAAATATATAGTTGCCATACGTACCTTTTGTGCGTTTTGCACATTATTGAGATCGAAGAATTGCTCCATCTGTAATATCCATGTGGCGGGATCCTTGCCATCAAACTTCCTCATATCGATTTTTGGAATATGGTGATTCTTCGATCCAACATTAACGTCTATGGAATCATGATTAACATTTCTTTTGTTCTCATCATGAGTTTCCTTTACTACCTTTTCACCATTAGTGACCCTTTCTTGTAGCAACTTCTTCAATTCTTCCATATCTGTCTTCAAATCTATCTTCAAATCTGCCATGTCTCTCTTCAAATCTGTCTTCGAATCATCCATCTTAGCTTCCATGCCCTTTATCTTAGATTCCATGCCACTTATCTTAGCTTCTGTTAGCTTTTGTGAGCGTGACATTTGTTGCACTTGTTCTTGTAATTTTGATATATCATGTAGCATTTCTTCTTCTTCTTCATGAGTCATGCTAGAGATTTCAGGTTCCTTACTAGGTGTTTGCATTTTCTTTCCTCGGGGCATCAGTTACCGATAATAATTCTTTACTATGCCCTTTGAATTCCGTTAAACCAAGCTTTCACAAAAATTTAAAAAAAAAACTACACACCTTTTTTTCACTTTATAGAAGCCTGATATTGAATCTGATGTATCTCTGTAATTTCGGATCATCCAGTTCTGAAATTTCTACCTGTAGTAGCCTTCTGTGTCCTCTTTCCAATGCCACAAGTCTGAGCCAAATTGGATTCTCCAAGGAAGCGTTATGTGAAATCTCCCACAGTGACTTGCTTTTAGACTAGTTCAGTAGAGCAAACTTGTACGACTTGCCACGAGCCACTGTTTCAACCTTTCAATCTGAAACACACATACAGGAAACTACAGTTCGTCCTCTTTCTATACCTTTTTATGAAATTTCAATCCGATCCTCAGAGAGAGAGTTATGACGATTTTTCCCAGGTCACCTGTTTTGAATGTAATTCAGGAGTCTGCAAAAATGCCAACTTCCTCAGATCATATCTCCGAAAATATCGCGCTAAAAGCTCTGAAATTTGGACCCAAAGTTCAGCGCCAATTATTCTCAAATGGGTTTTTTTTGCGACTTCGGAAACATCACAGAAAAAAAGTTATATCGAAAATTCCACGATGACCTGTTTGGAGCAGCGAAACCCTAGAATCCAAAGCTCTGATACCAAATGTTATGAAACCAGCTCAAGAAGAGATAGAAAAGATAGATCAACGCCTTAGAATTCAGCCTCTTCGAGGGGGAAACCTCCTTTACATTACATAAATGAACAATTCTTGGATGATACAAATGACAAAACCTCCTTTCTATATATAGGAGTCTAAGGAGTCACAATATAATCCAGCCGACCTAACAATAATAATATAAAGCCACAAAAATAACAATAGAGGGATTCTATGGGGCACAGAAATAACAATATGGGGGTAATAGGGGCACAACAATATAAATAAGGGGTATAACTACAATAGTAATGGGGTAATCACTAGTATTATAGGGACACAACACCATCCATCTACTAGCCAAGGGAGACATCTACCAACTATCCTATGAGGACATAAAGACTGTTTTTAGAAACCATTCTAGAGCAGCGAGAATGAAAGGTAGGGGGAGTCAACCCATAGCCAGTACCTCTTCCTCTAACTCATCCATTAAAGTAGAAATTGGAAACATGCTGGAAGACTTCAAGAGTGAGATGTTGCAGACACTTTCCATGCAAATTGATACTTTACATATCAAAAGAAAACAAGAGGAAGTAGAGAGGGCTTTGACCATTTTTTTCCCTAGATGCACTAGGAGGCATCCTAGGAATGAATGCCCATTGAAATCTATAAAGGTTTGTTCAGTCTGTGAAGAAAATGATTCTACAGATAAGTGCCCTTCCTTGCACAAACTTAAATCTGTATATCAAGGGGCTAAGGGAGTCATTGAACAACTCTATTACATAAACCAAAGAAGGTCGCACGGACCTAGACCATACCAACAGTGGATGCGAGGGACATCTTAGGCATAATACAACCCTAACCAAGTCACCTCCATACCTTCTTGGGGCCCTCCTACTCATCCTTCCTGGTCCACGCCTCCTCCTTTGTCCTTCACATCTCAATATCATGCCCAACCATCCACCCATTCATTTCAATCCTATGCTCAGCCACAACCTCAGTGGAATGCATCTCATCATGGGTGGAGGCCCTAATACAACCCTCTTCCCACTCTTTTGCCTCCACCACCTGCCCAACCACAACTGTTACCTTTTGCTCCACCAAAGCAACCCCAAATGCCTGCCCAACCAAATCCAAACCCGAACAATAGATAGGCTCAGCAAGTGTATAGTGGGGAACCATCATGCCCAACTTATGTTGTGGAGATTCAAGAAATTAACTTGAGATCTGGGAAAGTCCTCCTAGATAGCTAGCCTCCACCCAGGGAGGTTGAGGAAGATAAAGAGGAAAGCGAACCTAAAGCAAATCCACCCTTTCCTGAGAGACTATCAGTGACAGTCCAACCTACCCTAGAAGAGACTGAACTCCTGGGAGAATTGAAACATTTATGTGTAAAGATACCACTTCTCCAAGCCATAAAAGATGTGACTATCTGTAATAGGTTGATCCAAGAGAAGTGCTTTAGGCATCCAGGAAGGCGCAAGAGAGATGCCCCAACCATCAATGTCATAGGACAACTATCCAACCTGATGTTGGGGCAGGTAATATGTCCAAAATATCTAGACCCTGGAAGCCTAGTAGTTGATGTCCACATCAATGGCACAATGATCCCTCATACCTTGATCGATCTGGGAGCTTCCATTAATGTGATGACAAAGGACACAATTCTCAAACTTAACCTCTAGGGCTCCTTGAGGAAGACCACGACAGTGCTATAGCTAGTAGACCGCTCCAAGTGACCCCTGAGGGGATTGTGGAAGATGTGATGGGCTCCCTTGATCCTTGGGAGTACCCTTCTGATTTATTAGTTCTCCAGCCAAAGACAAAGCTCATTGGGTATCCTCTCATTCTAGGAAGACCCTGGTTGGCTACAGCCAATGCCTACATTAGCTGTTGAGCTAGGAACATGACCATAAAGAATGGGCACATGTCTAAGTAGTTAATCCTATATCCTCCTGCCCAACCCTTGCTAGAACATGATCTACCTCTCTGGTTGGAGGAGGAAGATGAGGATGAAGTTTATTCTACACCACTTTGTGCATTAGAAATCGCCATGGGGGGAAAACAACAAGATGAGGATGATATGATTGAAAATTTGATTCAGAATCCACCTCCCAGTGTATCACCATTAGAGTACATAGTAAGAGAAACCTAAAACAACCCCTCCACTGATATCTGTGCGGCCGACTCCACTTCTCTCCATGTTAAGAATATAGAGTTTGGCCCAGAAAGAACATTGAAAATCAATCCATCCTTATCCACTTCCCAGGAGAAGGAACTATGCAGCCTACTGAGAAAACATCTAGATGCCTTTACCTAAAGTTATAAGGAGATGAAGGGAGTGCACACTTCAGTATGTACTCATCATATATACATCAAAGAAGATTGCAAACCAGTCAGGCAGCCTCAAAGGAGGATGAATCTACAACTTAAAGATATTGTTAAGGAAGAAATGTAGAAATGGCTTGATGTGGGATTCATCTATCCCATCTCTGACAGTGAATGGGTCTCTCCTTTGGTGCTAGTGCCAAATAAAAATGGTAAGTGGAGAATCTGTGTCAACTATTGAGAATTGAACAAAGTCACTAAAAAGGACCATTTTCCTTTACCTTTCATAGATCAAGTGTTAGACGGTCTGGCAGGGAAATAGTTTTTCTCCTTCCTAGATTGGTTTAGCGGGTACAATCAAATTCAAATCAGCTCGGAAGACCAAGATAAGACCACTTTCGCTTGTCCTTGGGGTACTTTTGCATACTGGGTCCTTCCTTTTGTTTTGTGCAATGCTCCAGCCACTTTCCAAAAAGCAGTATTGAGTATATTTTCTAAACTAGTTCATGATGCAGTAGAAATATACATGGATGATTCTACTCCTTATGGTTCTGACTTTCAGGAAGCTTTATCTAACCTAGGAAAAGTTCTAGACAAGTGTATTGAGATGAACCTACCCTTTAGTCCGAAAAATGTGAATTTTTGATGACTAAAGGGACAATGTTAGGTCATGCAATATCTCAGTAAGGACTGCAGGTGGACCCCAACAAAATTGCCATCATCCAAAGGGTCCTACCTCCTCAAAAGGTGAGAGATGTCAGAAGTTTCCTAGGCTTAGCTGGATATCATAGGAGATTCATTAAAGATTTCAGCAAGCTAGCCTCTCCCTTGTTTGGCCTCTTAGACAAAGATGTTGAGTTCATATGGTCAGAAAATTGTCAAGAAGCCCTAGATACCTTGAAGAGAAAGTTAGTGACTACCCCAATTCTCATAGGCCCAAACTAGGCCCTACCTTTCCACATTCACACAGATGCCTCGAAAAAAGCAATAGGAACAACCTTAGGAAAAATTGATGAAAAGTTACGTTATGCCATATACTTTATAAGCAAAAACTTGTCAAAGGCAGAGTTAAACTATACAGTGACCGAGAAGGAACTCCTAGCTGTTGTGCATTCTTTAAACATATTCAAACATTATTTCACAAGCTATCAAACCTTTGTGCACACTGATCATGTTGCAATTAGATATTTAATGAACAAACCATATGTAAATGCTCGCATTATTAGATGGTTGCTTTTACTTCAGCAGTTTGATCTGACCATTATTGATAAGCCTGGTAAAGAAAATGTAGTTGTTGACTTTTTGTCTAGAGTAAATTTGCCTGCAGGTGAAGAAGGAATGGTGGATGACCAAATGCCTGATGAACATCTATTTGCTATATCAGTACTCTCTCCATGGTTTGCTGATATAGCAAACTACTTGGTTTCAACATAGTTCCCACCACACCTATCCTCAAAAGAGAAGAGCAAGATAGTAAGGGGAAGCACCCCTTTCACCTAGATTGGAGTAAATCTCTTCAAACTTGGCCTAGATCAAATCTTGAGAAGATGTGTCAGGGAGGAGGAAGTCTTTGACATCCTCCTGACTTGTCATGATGGGCCTTGTGGAGGTCATTTTGCAGCATAAAGAACTGCCTTCAAGATATTGCAAGCAGGCTACTATTGGCCCACTCTTCATCAGGATGTGAGGAGATATACAAGCAAGTGTCATCGGTGTCAGAGGATGGGGAAACCTACTCCAAAGGATGAGATGCCCATCCAACCTCAAGTGACCTTTGAGCCATTTTAGAAGTGGGGCATGGACTTTGTGGGGCCTATCATCCCTCCTTCAAAGAAGAAACAATACATCATTGTGTGCACTGACTACCTGACAAAGTGGGCAGAGACAAAAGCAATCAAAGTAGTGATAGAGGAAAAAGTAGTTGAGTTTTTGAGAGAAAACATATTCTATAAGTTTGGGTATCCGAGAGAGTTGGTCATAGATCAAGGCAGTCAGTTCACTTCCAACTTGATTGAAGACCTGCTCATACATCATAAGATCAAGCACAGGACTTCCACCCCTTACCATCGACAAGCCAATGGGCAAGTGGAGGTCATTAACAGAGCACTGAAAGGGATCCTAACGAAGGTAGTGAGCAACAGCAGAAAACACTGGACGAACAGATTAGTTGAGGCAACTTGGGCCTACAACACCACATGGAAGACCACCATTGGGTTCACACCCTATGAACTGGTCTATGGGAAGAAGGCTTTGCTGTTAATAGAATTTGAGTTCAATACACTAAGGATGGCAGCTCAGCTGGACCTAGACCTCAGCCATGCACAGAAGGAGAGATTACTTCAGCTTAATGGATTGGATGAATATAGATTGCAAGCCCTTCTTCATACAAAGGTAGTTCAGCTTCAGAGAAAGATATGGCATGGCAAAAATATCAAGGAGAAGCAATTCCAAGAGGGATATTGGTCACTACTCTATGATTCAAGATACAAGGATTTCAAAGGCAAGATGAGGACAAGATGGCTGGGACCCTTCACTGTGGAGAAATGCAATGACAATGGTTCGGTTTTGATCAGAACCATTGATGATGAAGCCATCCCCATGCTTGTCAATGGACATTGGTTGAAGGTCTACAAGAAACCCCTCTCCAAGTGAGAGTTCATCGAATGTTTGAATAAAACAGTGATGGTAGTGGACCATGTCTTAGTTTCCACTTCACCCACTCACTGAAGAAAAGAAAAAAAATAAAAAATAAAATAAGGACTCAAGTGAAAACCTTCATGAGCCGCTCGAATCCCATCATTGGGTTGAAAACCTCTTCTGAGGCGGCTCAATGATGTCAAAAAAAGAGAAAAAAAATAAGATCCTTGGCTGAAAACCTCCCTTGGAGGCACCCAGGGCAGGCAATTAGGGTGAAAACCTCTTTGAGGTGCCCTAGTTGTTTTCAAAAAAAGAGAAAAAGGAGAAAGAAAATGAATTTTCTTTGTTGCATTGCAGGTTTGCAGGAGGACTACAAGGAGCAGAAGAAGGTGCCAAGGGGACCCTGACATTCATACCAGCACCCATCTCATCTTCTCCACACCTTCCTCCATCATTTTTGGCATTTCTTTCACCCCACTGTACCTCTTTTTCAAAAAACAGTGTTTTCTACAAGAGGCTCTATGTTTTCTACAGGAGGCTCCTGTAGGAATTACAGAGAGCCAGAAGTGGCTACAGAAGGTAGTTTGAGGGAAAAAGAAGCTTCATGAAGAACCTATAATCCCTCCTACAATATTCAAACCTCCTTGCCATCATTTCCAAACCTGCATCACACCCCAAGCATCATTTTTCTTCCTATCCAAGAAAAACACAGAAAAACAGTTTTTCAATTACAAAAAAAAACAAAAAAAAAATGAAAGGAAAAAGCACCATCAACCTTAATTGAAGCCTAACTACTACCTCTCCATCTTTATCTACACCTCTGGCATCATTCTCAAGCTCCAAGCATAGGAAGAATCTAAAGTTTCAAGGGGAGAAGCAACTACAGGAGCTCCCGTAGGAATTCCAGTAGAAGTTGATCCCATAGAAATCCAGCACCAACAGCGAGAGAGTGCAATCATGAAGGTTTAAAAGGCACTTGAAGCTCAGATCCAACCAGAGAAGAACCTGCACAAGCACACAACCACACATCAAAAAGTAGAGACAGCATGCAAAAATGTAAATAAAGGCATGTAGCAGAGAAAGCCACAGCACCTCACAGCAAATACAGTCAGATCACAGGTAAGTAACTAAGTCACTCCTCTGTTTGCACTTTTGTAATTAGAAGTCATGCAAAAGCAAAAATATGATTCAGCTTGAACGAGGGAAAGGTGGCTAGTTAACTTGGCCACCTACATCTAGTTGACCCCACTCATCTGAGATGTCACCCACACGTGCGCACAGTCAACTCCAGCACAAGATGCCAAGGACAGGTAGTGGAGGAAGTGTGAACTCCAATGCAATAATGAGGGATGATTACAAGGAGGGGCCATGATGACCAAGCAGTTGGGTACCAATAGTCCAAATATGGCCAACGTATACCTTGCCACCTCAACACTCATCACCAAAAATATCCATAAAGGGTAATAAGTACTCCTCCCCGAGCGTTCTCACCACTTTTTCCTTCATTCTATCCTCGCAACTCAGCTACAGTAGTCTCCTTGTGGCCCCACAGCCTCGTAACCACCGTCCTCCATTGATCTCTCCCATATTCTTACTCTTGACGTTCCTATAGGAGCACCTATAGGTTTTATACAGGAGCACCTACAGGAAATCTACAGGAGGGACAACAAGCTTCTACAGGAGGGGCAGTGAGTCATTTTGAAGGGGGAAAACACGATTTTTAGCATGATTTTCAGTTTGAAGAGGTAGGGTTCATGCATGGCCCCTGTTGAATATCAATATATGAAAGAGTGGTCTCAATTTGAGGAGGAAATAAGTATTTAGGAGGGGATAAAACACATAAAAAACAATTATGCTTATCTATAAAAAAAAAAATCACAGTCTCCTCTGTTTCTCTATTTTTCTCAAAATTCTTTGTCTCCATCTCCATATTTGGTTTTCCAAAAGAGTATAGACAATATGACAGGAGGATTTATGAGAAAGGAGCCCACTAACTCCACTAGGCTCCATGCACATCCTCAAGTGGTGGACATCTTCACAAGGGCAAACTGGATGAATTTCCTTGAGAAATTCCAAGGGTTTGATGAGGAAATTGCCCAGTAATTTTCTCTCTCTCTCTTTGGTCCCTCACACAAGAACTCATGCCACTGTCACCACTAGAGGCCTTTCCATGGAGATAAACCCTGAATTTATCAGTAGGGTCACTACCCTTCCTCTTGGGTTGCCTTGGAGTAAAGATGAGAAACCAATTGGCTAGGCTGCCAAGAAGAACTTTTTCCAAAATAATGAAACCCCTGTTGAAGATAAAAATGGCATTAGAAGGGCTAGCATACCATATCCCTGGGATGAGGTTAGCTATCAAATAATCAAATACATTTCCTGTGAGGGGAGGTATAACATTGTTTATGGTTATCACTTTAGAATCCTCCAAGAATTAAGGTATGGCATGGACACTCCAGCACCTCAGAAGCTCAATATCCCTTACTTCCTCCTGTAGTCCCTCATTGACTCCAGCACCAAGGTACAAGAAGGAAATTCAGAGCAGCTAGCTCACCATGGCTTAATCAAAATCCTAGTAGAGGAAGCCCTCCATACCTTTACACTCCCTATAGCATGGGAAGTTTTCTGAAACATGACAACTGAGGATGACATAAAGGCCTTAACCTATGATGTCAGCCCTACTGGCAGTAAGGAGGAAGAACAGAAAGGGGGAGAAGGTGGAGCCAGGGGTGACATAGCAAAACAAGAGAGGAAGAAGGAAGGAACTGAAATAGAGGAGGAGAGAGCTGAAGAAACAGAGCAGAAAGAGACAGAAAAAGGGGTAGAAGAAGGAGAAAAAGAGGTAGAGAAGGCAGAACAAGAAGAAGAGTCCACTAAGACTTTGGAAAGGGAGGCAGCAACTACCTTCACTGTCCTCGGTACACTAATCAAGCCAAAGAAAGAAAGGAAAAGATAGACCTCCATGTATTTCAAGGCTAGGAAAAGCACAAGAATTAAAATAGGAAAACCTCAATCCTCTTCAAAAGTGCCAATTACCATTGAAGATTCACCCTCTGCCAAGGGGAAATAATCACCTTCCAAGACACCTATAACTTATGAAAGGGGGACTCCTAGATCTTCCACATGGAAGGAAAAGGTAGTACTATAGGACCCAAAAACAATCCTACAGGAGGCTTAGACAGTTCTATAGGAGACATTGTCAAAAATACAGGAGACCCAAAAGCTTGAGAAAAGGATAGAAGGAAAATCATAGTTGAAGGAGGAAGCACAAGAGATACAAGAACCTAATCCATAGCCTAGTCTTGTCTCCTATTACAATCTACTTGAGGGAGGAAGGATAATCCCACATAAATTTGCAATTCCACTATTTTTTGAATTGGAAAATGAAAGGGTGAGAACACATAGGTGGATGCAGATAACCAAATCCAAAGAAGTTGAGGATGTTGGCCATATGGAAAACAAACTCAAGGAAATGGGAAGAGAGTTGGGTGATCAAAGAGACAGGGAAGCAATTATAAGAAGCCACCTTGAAACTGAAAATGAATTGCTAAGGAGCCAGCTGCAAGAGAAGGAGACCCAACTGGCATGCATGGCCAGCTTATCCATGGAGGCATTGCAATGTAGACCACCAGCCAAATCCTATGGCCTTGTTGTGGCCAGCAACAACCCCCCCTTCTTATTTAGTGTTAGTATTACCATAAATAAGTGGGGACCCTTAGTTAAAAAAATCTAAAAAATCAAAGTAGTGCTTAAATTTCCTTTTTCAAATAAAATTACCATCATAAGCTTAGGAAGCCCATTGGAAAATCTAAAAAAGCTAAGTTTTATGATAAGGTAAAATGAAAATCTTTCCTTAGGAAAATCGCATCGGAAAAAGATAGCGGGATGCCACCTTACAAGCACAATTCCAACATCTGCGAGATCGCGATATGCGATAATAAACAAATATCTCATCGCATTCAGCACAACTCACATTGAAACACTTCAATTTGATGATATGCGATGCCGCCAATCGCCAGATCACATTTCTCAGAAAATAGGTTAACAAAGATTGTCATGCATAACATTCCTGCGATTTGCGATATTGCGATTTCGCGATACAGCGATGCAACAATAATACGATAATGCGATGTCATGAGCTATCAACTTTGTGATTCTATGATTCTGCGATATTGCAATGTCGCGATCTGCGATGTTGCGAAGCAAATCACAAAATCGCTCCATCGCAGATATTTCAGGCACGCTATTCAAGAAAAGTATTTTCCATAAGCTGACACCTAGTTATGCGCTTTAATGCTAATAAGTGAATTAGTTGCCAGTTATTAATGGAATATGGGATCGTGTTTATCGAAAGAATCATTTCACGTAAGGTGGTATACTTGATGTGTCTGCAGCATTTAAAACTTTCCCATCACCCTTTCTTGTCATTCATTTTCACTTCACTTGTGAATTGCAGGAACGGAGAACAGAGGCCAATACAAAGCAATACGCAGGATAAAATGGGAAAGAAAAGCAAAGCTCTGAGCTCTGAAGAAAAGGAAATGGCGCCCTTGTATACAGACATGGACTGTAACAGAGACGCAGGAATAGATACGTGGGAAGGCATGTATAATCTACTCGAAGAGGAGAATCCCAGAGTAATGGAAGTTACTGCTACCGCGGGCTCAAATGGTTCTTTTGAAGCATCTCTTACAGAGCTAGCTTGCTCATTCTTACACTAGATAGCAGCAAGACCCAAAATTCTCCCATACACAGACATGGTGAAATGGATACTAGACAATGCTGAGATCAGAAACAGACAGTTTAAAACTCAGGGTCAAGAGCTTTCGGAAGTACTATTTTTACAAATTTTGAACCTTATATCCGCTAAAAGGAAAAAGCGCAAAAGGCGAAAAACGAATCAAGGAAACCTGGATCAAATAACGGAGGCAATTTTCGATGCACGATTACTGCATCGCTGAGAAAAATTGCTCAAAAAGGCAAGCTGCTAATTGCCCAGTCACCTACAAGCTCCGAAAATTGCAAGAAAGTAACAATACAGACATATTGGAAGCAGAAGGCTCAGGATAAGGCACAAGCAATTCAAGGTTTAACCAAGTTGAACTGGGATTATTACTGGGCACACTTGGTAAAGCCACATAGCCAATGGATGATTGTTAAGTGTATCATCAATTCGGCAGAAAAAATGGTGCCAGCTCTTGTCGATTCTATTTTCTCAGCTTAGCTAAAAGTGGAAGTCTGCCAGCTGGCTCTTCTCAAACAGATGCTGCATACATGCGATTTCAAGGACCAAATACAGAAGTAGTTTAATTTTAGCTTTAATTTTATTTTATTTTCCTAAAAAGAGGACGGTCATTTAAACCGCATCCTACATTTTTGTAATAATTTATTTTTAGATTTAATTAGTAGTATTTAAACCCTTCTCATGCATTTAGAGAAGGGTCCTAAAATTTATCAAAAACTTATCCTCAGAACATGCATTTCTGTACCCTCTGAGGAGGCTTTGATGAATGAATGGAACAGGATTTATTGATGTTTGCATTTGATATCTGCTACTAATGTTGCACTTTTGTACTCTTAGTGGATATTTGATCAAGGAGAAATAAATCGTTATCGCTTGAAGCTCATGAGTAGGACTAGTTATAAATGGTATTTCTATCTCTTAACTATTTCTGCCTTGTGTTAGAGTGATTTCTAGTTCAGTTATTTATATATTAATGTATGAATGCTTGAGTTTTCATTTGACACTTTTGTACGATGATAGCTATTTATTTATGCTTAGTGTATGAATAGCTCATTATGCGATATGTTTTTCAAAACTATTTCATCTAACTTTTATACGAAGTGGTTCATCTTTTTTGAATTCTTTTCTCATAATAGCTTAATGATCTTTATTACCAGTTGTTGTTTGAAAACATTTTAGATCACATAGAAGAAAGATCACACCCCGGGTTAGTGTAGATTTACATATTTCTGTCTATTACAATATATTTTCCTTATTATTAGATTAGAATTAGCGTAGAAGAATTCCATTTAGAAACTTTTAGAAACAGAAATATTCATCTTTCTCACACACACACTGAAATTGGGAAACTGGTCCCATATCCCCAGACGGACCCGCTATACCAAACGGAAAAGGAGCTGCCAAGCAAGGTCCGGACCGGGGGGGTATCCCCCTTGTTGTAGACCTGATTTTCGGGGCTTCAACATATTTGGCACTAGAAAGAGGGCCCTGAACTGTGAATGGCAAGTAAATCTAAATCTAAATACCATTCTGAGAGTAAATCGCCCTCACCATCTCCTCCGACTTCTCCATTGCGTTTAGAATCTTTGAATCCAGAGTTAGAAGTCGCTGGATCAACATCCACTGCTACAAACCTGACATTTCAAAACAATATACTATTGAACCTCCTGAAGTTAAATCTTTGATTCACAAACTTCAGCTATTTTCAATATCTCCTCAGAAATCTGATAAATCTCAAGGCAGCGTGACTTCGCAACATAATCCTGCTCATCCTCTTACCAGGTTAAAGAGCGAAAAGTTTGGTGTTCAGCCAACCGAATTACCTCTACCTACTAGGAAGAGAGCAAGGAAGTCTCCTAAAGGATCCGATAGTGAGACTCTTTCATCATCATCATCCATCTCAACCTCTTCACCGCGAAGTCAACCATCCACTCCTCCACTTCATATCATCGTCCACCAGCCTATTGCAACTTCCTCAACTCCTTCTCAACCATCTAGAGTCATAATATCCTCATCTCCTCAACCACAAGGATCATCTTCTCCACTTTCCTCTATTAGTAGTTTAGCAATGGCCCAATCTCCATGGAATAACCCAGGGGTAGTCCTAATGCCTACACCCTTGAGTCAGACACCGGCCCATCCTAAAAAATGGTTGCCTAAGTTTAATCCTGAGGTAGGCATGCTAGCGGAAGAACATATAAATAACTTTATGCTGTCCATAAATCTCAATGGATTTGTTAATGAAGATGTCGTTGTTCGACTTTTCCCTTATACTCTGCAAGGAACAGCCGGATCATGGTATTTCTCATTACCATCTAGATCTATTACTAGTTGGGACATCTTCCAAGAACAATTTCTGACCAAGTTTGGTGATGACAGGTCTACAATGACACTGATCAATGACTTGTCTAACCTTAGGGCCAAGTCAAGAGAACCTATCAAAGATTTCAATTTACGTTTCAATAAAATCTTAAACAAAATTCCTACTGCTTCTCAGCCTAGTGAAGAAGTGTGAAGTGAATGGTACATTACTACTTTACCATCAAACTTAGCAATCTTTGTTGATAGGGCTAACAAAACAACCTTAGTTGAAAACATGAAAGAAGCAATAGCAGTAGAGAAACGTATTACAGCGTTAGAAAAGAAAATTTTGATGGAAGAACAAAAATCTAAGAAGGTCTTGTTCAAAGAAGATCCCAAGAAAAAACAACCGAAAGATCCATTTGATTTAGAAGGAGTACAAAAATTTTTGAAGACCATGTCTAACGAAATGGTCGACATCAAGAGACAAGTAGCAGAAACGTCTTCTAAAGATCCATACATGCCTTTTAAAAGAAATCCCTCAACTGATTCCAAACCCCCTAATGTTATTTCAAATGCTGAATCAGAAGAAGAGGAAGAGGAAACCGCTACTGAAGAACATATCGATGAAGAAGAAGTTGTATAATTGCAAGGTATGTGGGATTTCATCCTCCCAAATAAAGAGGATCAGGAGGCATTCCCAGTTAATACTTGTAGCAGGAATCAACTTGATCCTCCTCAACCTACACCTAAGCCAAAGAGCGCAAGCTCGATGACTAAGGATAAAGTCGCAGTCAAGAAAACATCACCTAAAGTGACTCAAACCAGCTCAGTCCAAACAGACACATCTACTCCATCTAAAACGCTAATCGTTTCGGATGAAATGGAGTATAATATCGTAGAAGACATGAAAAATACTAGAGCCAATATTACTCCTTTTGAATTGAGCAAGTTAAAGCACCAACAGAAAGTACTTCTGAAAGAGTTACATGCTGTACCAGTTGCACCTTTACCAACTGTTGTGATTTCTCAAGCTTCTCATGATATGGGAAGACCTCCAACTAGTACGATGAATAAAGTTGATCCAAATGATATCACATTAATTGGAGGAAGATCGAGATCACATACTCCCCCATTTCTCCTTACCTATGAAATTTTCAATAAAAATGTGCATAATTGCTTAGTAGATTCTGGAGCTTCATCGAATATTTTACCAAGATCAATTTGTGCAAAATTGAACATCCAACCATAGAAATCCACTGTGCGCATAGTTCAGCTAGATTGATCGCAAGTCGAAGTGATTGGTGAGTTAAATCAGGTTACCATAAGGCTGTCATCCAACCCAAAGGTATGTCAAGTTATTGACATTTTAGTTGCTGATATTCCTGAATTTTATGGCTTAATTCTTAGCAGAGATTGGTCAGAAAAACTTCATAGATACTTTGCCACTGTTTGGTAGCACATGTGGCTCCCTTACAATGGTAAACCCAACCAAATAAAAGTTGAATGCGAGCGACATCAGAAATACATAGTAACAGAACTTGAGGGAGAAAATGAACCAGTAGAATATAATTCTAACATCATCAGAAACTATTCAGTAGATTCTTTCCTAGGAAATTTTAATGCTCATTCTTCACCTTACTTAGAACACTCTGTATTATCTCAAGTAGAAAATTTCTCTCGAATAGATAGTTCTAAATGCATTAATTTTATAGATAGTCCTGTAAATAAATCTTTGTTTTGGAAACTATTTTTTGATGGTTCTAAGTCTAACGAAGGAGCGGGAGTAGGATGCGTATTAGTAAGCCGAGAGGGAGATAAGACCATGCTAACTTTCAGACTCGAATTCGATTGCACCAACAATACCGCAGAATACGAAGCTCTAGTCCAAGGGTTGTACAAGGCAATTGGATTAGACGTCAAATATCTGCAAGTTTTCGGAGATTCTGAAATTGTAATCAGACAGGTACGAAATACTATACATTGTTTATCAGGTCATTTAAAACATTACCAATCGTTAGTCCAAGATCTGACTGAACATTTTATAGAATTTAATATTTCTTCAATTCCCAGACTCCAGAATGCTAGCGTAGACCTCTTAGCCAATGTATCTTCCAAGCTCATTCCTTCAGAAGATTTTAGCCCTGACCGATTTTCATTTGAGTTAATTTTTAGACCATCTATCCCTGATAACATCACTAATTGGAGGATTTTCAATGACGATCTTGATATCGTGAGTTTTCTCACATCTGAAGGATCCTACACCAATCAAATAATTGATGAAGACCAACATGACCAACAATTGCAACAGGATAGTACTAACAATGCTATACCTAAATCAGTAGTCAAATTAGAAGACCTTTATGATTTAAAAGATCGATTCAAAAGATCTACCAATTCAAAACTCCAAAGTTCAACTTTGAATTATGAATTACCAAATCTAGGAACTGATGCTAAACCACAGAACATCAACCTAGGCCCTGGCCTAGCCCCTGAAGAGAAATTAGCGTATATCCGTCTCTTGAAACAATACAAAAGTGTTTTTGCTTTGAATTACGATGAAATCAAAACGTACGACACCTCCATTATCTAGCATACTATCCCGATGATCGATAATGAAAAACCTGTCCAACAGAAGTTGAGAAAGATTCATCCAAATTTAGAAAATTAGATCAAAACTGAACTCAATAAGTTATTGAAAGCCAAAATAATCTTTCCCATTAGACATTCTAAATGGGTCTCTAATATGGTACCTGTTAGAAAGAAAAACGGATATCAGAATCTGCATTGACTTTCGAAACCTTAACAAGGCCTGCCAAAAGGATAATTTTCCTTTACCTCCCATGGAACAAATACTGCAGGCAGTTGTGGGCTCAGAATTAATGTCATTCTTGGATGGATTCTCAGGATACAACCAAGTGCTGGTACATCCCGACGATCAATTGAAAACTACATTCAGAACTAAATGGGGCACATACGCATATCAAAAGATGCCATTTGGTTTGATTAACGCAGGCGCCACATTTCAAAGAGCCATGGACATTGCATTCAAAGGGTTAGTTAATAAGTCAGTGGTAATCTATTTGGATGATATTATTATTTATTCCAAGAAACAAAACAACCATCTCAGGGATTTAAAACAAATCTTCCAACGTTGTTTAAGGTATGGAATTTCACTTAACCCAAAAAAATCCTTTTTCGCATTGAGTAAAGGAAAGCTTATAGGATTCGTACTGTCAAAATCTGGAATTCACATTGATCCTGACAGAATCAAAGAAATTTCCGCAGTTCCCCTACCTCACAACAAGAAAGCCATGCAATCATTCCTTGGCCAGATTAACTTTGTAAAGAGATTCATCCCAGATTTTTCAAGAATCGTGTCTCCTTTACAAGCCATGATTAAAAAGAAAGCGAACTTTAAATGGGGCCAAGATGAACATGAGGCTTTCAATCTGATCAAACAAGCCATTATCAATGCCCCATCGTTAGCAACTCCAAATTTTTTCGATCCTTTTATTTTGTACACATTCGCCTCAGATAAATCATATGCTGCGATACTCACTCAAGCAAATCAAGAAAAGGCGGAAGCCCCAATTGCTTTTTTCAGTTCCAATTTACAAGGTGTTGAATTAAATTATTCATATGTGGAAAAACAAGCTTATGCTGTTTTTAAAGCAATTAAATATTTCAGAGCTTTTTTACTCAAAACACATACCAAGATCATAGTACCATTTCCAGCTGTAAGAAATCTTCTAGTACAAAAGGATGTGGGTGAGAAAAGGCCCAATTGGGTTACTGCCATACAAGAATATGACGTAGAAATCAAACCGACAAGTATTGTAAAAGGCCAAGGCTTTTGCAAAATGCTGGCAGGAGCATTGCTAATCCCTGAAAATCGATCTGAAGAGGTACAAGTATACGAGGTAAGCCTAAATGATGCTGAGTCATTATACGTTGATATTATTTATTATATAAAGAATGGATATGCTCCTCCAAATCTTGATCATACCAAGAAAAGATCCCTGAGGTTAAAAGCCAAACAATATCAGCTTGTGAATGATGTTCTTTTTAGAATAAATTATGATTCTATTCTTCTTAGATGACTTGAGAAAGTTGAAGCTGAAAAAGTCTTGCAGGAACTCCACGATGGGCGAGCAGGTTGACACTACGTTGGAGATGCAACTGCTCACAAAATTTTA
Organism: Pinus tabuliformis; assembly: GCA_031772625.1. Lineage (NCBI taxonomy): Eukaryota > Viridiplantae > Streptophyta > Pinopsida > Pinales > Pinaceae > Pinus > Pinus tabuliformis. Next base: position 1,212,159,567 of record CM062807.1, on the reverse strand, counting down.
TGCGCAGGCTATTACCGGCCTACATTATTCAAAGACGTACATAACTACGTAAGGAAATGTCAAGTTTGTCAAACTACTTATGGAAGACAAAAGAAACCATCCTTACCACTGCAACTAGCTACCATTGAACAACCTTTCGATCAGTTGGGATTGGACATAATAGGTGAGATCGTTCCTCACTCTTCTAAACAACATAGGTACATCCTTACAGCAACAGATTACTTTACCAAATGGGTAGAGGCAGTTCCACTCAAGATGGCTAACGCTGAAAACATCATTGAATTTATAGATCAGTTCATAATCACCAAGTTTGGACTGCCTTCCACTTTAATGTTTGATAATGCATCATACTTTTCTGGAAATGCAATGACTGAGTTTGCACTTAAAAGAGGTTTCAAACTTAAATATTCTGCCAATTACTATCCGCAGGGCAATGGTTTAGCTGAGTCCACAAATAAGAACTTAATCAAAATCATAAAACGAACCTTTGGCCAAAATCATAAGAACTATCATAAGTCTTTGATATATGCTTTATGGGCAGATCGAATAACACAAAAAGCCTCTATCGGCACTTCTCCCTTTAATTTAGTTTACGGGAAAGAAGTAGTTCTTCCAACACATCTGGAAATTCCTTCTTTAGCCTTGGTTCAATATATTGATGAAGTACCGACTTCTTCTTTACAACTTAGGTAGCTGGAATTAATTAAATTAGAAGAACAACGAGAACGAGCTAAGGTAAATCACACTCATCATCAAGCATTGGTGAAAGCCTCTTTTGATTCTAATATGGTATTCAAAAAAGATTTTCAGATGGGAGATCTAGTTTTAAAATGGGTCAAGGCTCATGAGGAAAAGGGAAAACATACAAAATTTCGAAGAATGTGGCTTGGTCCTTTTCAGATCATAGAAGTCGTAGGTCTGTCTACCTTCATGTTACAAGATTTAATAGGGAAAAGAGATTCTCTACCTGTTAATGGTCAAATTCTTAAGAAATATTTTCCATAGAATATCATTCTTCAATTTTGTAGAGTAGTCATTTTTCTTTTCATAATAAGACCGGTTGTGAATGGCTACTTTTGAGATTCACGAAAAAGACACAAATTCTCTTCTAGATTTTGATCTTTCACTTGTATAAATAGCAAATCTTTTGGAAAATTGATCTTTATTATTTAAAGATACAGTTAAAAACTCTAGCCTAGATATGATACTAGTTTCATCTTCATAAAATTTGATGAACACAACCTTTAGTGAGAAATTGTTTTATATCAGTACAATGAAAGGTATCAATAACAAAGTAAAGATTCTATGTAGAACAACTATTTCAAAAAACTCTACTATTGTCATCCAGAGCTATCTTAAGGAAACAATGACTTCCTCTCTACTAAGGAAATCACAACTTTCAGAGAAACAATCCGAGGATATACTTTATCTTAAAGAGTGAGAGGTCTCATCACGAGCCAGCTTATCATAATCATAGATATTATAACTTGCTAACTTTGCCAATACTGCATACCACAACAGGGAAATGACTCAAGATTGTTTCAATCAAAAGGCAAGGGGTCTCATCACGAGCTAGACTTTTCAGCAAAAGTTATAAATCAGTGAATGACTGTGTCATAAATTGGCTATCAAACCAAGACATTGCTCTTTAAGAACAAAAAGAAAACCAAATCAATAAGTGTGGATGTGGATTCTTCTTTGAGAATTGTAGGTTTCTTTAAGTAGGATACAGGATCATTGCTGGGTAACAGGTAACCCTGTCGAGGCTATAAACACCTGCTGGCAGCAGAGGCTCTACCTACGACAAATGAGCATATTTAAAACTGGTTTACAGAGAAGACTTTGTTTTATCTTTACAAGCCAAGTAATGACTGATGTAAATACAAGGACTAGCTTGAGGTAGCAAATAATCAAAGTTGAAAATAGTTGAAACAAAATGTCATTGACAGGTTAAAGTATAATGTACTTTATCTTTCTTTACTAAAGTTTAACTTTCTGAAAAAAATTTTGTTTTGGAAGTTTTGAAAATTCAAAAAGCAGCAGAGATAACTGGTTCTTCCAAGTGAATCGCCAATTTTTGTGGCCAGCAACAACCCCCCCTTCTTATTTAGTGTTAGTATTACCCTAAATAAGTGGGGAACCTTAGTTCAAAAAAATTTAAAAAATCAAAGTAGTGCTTAAATTTCCTTTTTCAAATAAAATTACCATCATAATCTTAGGAAGCCCCTTGGAAAATCTAAAAAAGCTAAGTTTTATGATAAGGTAAAATGCAAATCTTTCCTTAGGAAAATCGCATCGCAAAAAGATAGTGGGATGCCACCTTACAAGCATAATTCCAACATCTGCGAGATCGCGATATGTGATAATAAACAAATATCGCATCGCATTCAGCACAACTCACATTGAAACACTTCAATTTGACGATATGTGATGACGCCGATCGCCAGATCGCATTTCGTAGAAAATAGGTTAACAAAGATTATCATGCATAACATTCCCGCGATTTGAGATATTGCAATATTGTGATTTCGCGATACAGCGATAATACGATAATTCGATGTCATGAGCTATCAACTTTGCGATTCTGCGATTCTGCGATTCTGCGATGTTGCGAAGCAAATCGCAAAATCGCTCCATCGCAGATCTTTCGGGCACGCTATTCAAGAAAAGTATTTTCCATAAGCTAACACCTGGTTATGCGCTTTAATGCTAATAAATGAATTAGTTGCCAGTTATTAATGGAATATGGGATCGTGTTTATCGAAAGAATCATTTCACGTAAGGTGGTATACTTGATGTGTCTGCGACATTTAAAACTTTCCCATCACCCTTCCTTGTCATTCATTTTCACTTCACTTGTGAAGTGCAAGAACGGAGAACAGAGGCCAATACAAAGCAATATGCAGGATAAAATGGGAAAGAAAAGCAAAGCTCCGAGCTCTGAAGAAAAGGAAATGGCGCCCTTGTATACAGACACGGCCTGTAACAGAGACACTGGAATAGCTACGTGGGAAGGCATGTATAATCTGCTCGAAGAGGAGAATCCTAGAGTAATGGAATTTACTGCTACCGCGGGCTCAAATGGTTCTTCTGAAGCATCTCTTACAGAGCTAGCTTTCTCATTCTTACACCAGATAGCAGCAAGACCCAAAATTCTCCCATACACAGACATGGTGAAATGGATACTGGACAATGTTGAGATCAGAAACAGACAATTTAAAACTCAGGGTCAAGAGCTTTTGGAAGTACTATTTTTAAAAGTTTTGAACCTTATATCCGCTGAAAGGAAAAAGCGCAAAAGGCGAAAAACGCATCAAGGAAAAATGGCCCCAGCTATTGTCGATTCTGTTTTCTCAGCTCAGCTAAAAGCGGAAGTCAGCCAGCTGACTCTTCTCAAACAGATGCTGCATGCGTGCGATTTCAAGGACCAAATACAGAAGTAGTTTAATTTTAGTTTAATTTTAGCTTTAATTTTGTTTTATTTTCCTGAAAAGAGGGCAGTCATTTAAACCGCATCCTACATTTTTGTAATAATTTATTTTTATATTTAGTTAGTAGTATTTAAACCCTTCTCATGCATTTAGAGAAGGGTCCTGAAATTTATCAAAAACTTATCCCCAGAACATGCACTTCTGTACCCTCTGAGGAGGTTTTGATGAATGAATGGAACATGATTTATTGATGTTTGCATTTGATATCTGCTACTGATGTTGCACTTTTGTACTCTTAGTGGATATTTGATCAAGGAGAAATAAATCGTTATCGCTTGAAGCTCATGAGTAGGACTAGTTATAAATAGTATTTCTATCTCTTAACTATTTTTGCCTTGTGTTGGAAATAATACTGAGAGGGGGGGGTGAATCAGTATTATCAGATCAATCAAACTTTTCAATTTCATACTCAGAAACATATACGCTACTTCAATTAAGTGAACCCGCGTGTACACGCTACTGTGTCTAATGAAACTCGCGTATATCCAGAGATCTTATAATTCAGTTAGCTTAATCTTCAGTAAATGCATCAGATCATTATTAAGCATATTAACAGTAAACAGGTGCAGAATAACAGAACAGAACATCACACAAGAGCCACACACATGAACACAAAGATATAAGGTGGAAACCCAATGTGGGTGAAAACCACCTGTTGCAAGTCATCTCAATCTTCTTCTTAATAAGAAAATCCTTTTACAATATTTGTACTGGTGCAGTCTTATACCAGTACGGGAGCTACAACCCCCTTTGCTCTTGTACTAGCCGATCCATTTACTAGTACGCAGGCTGCTACCTGCTACAATGCTCCAAAGATCTCCTTTAGCTTTTGTACTAGCTTAGATACTAGTACGTAGGTGCTTGCCTACAATCTTCTCACCTCCAGGTACCACGTTTCATCAATTTTCAGACTGGATACACTGAAGCACAACACATAATCTGTAAGGCCACTTTTCATCCAATTTTCATACTGGACCCATAACTATCATTGAAGCTCAAAACAATCATCAAACTCTGAATCACTGAAACCCTGTTAACAACAGTCACCAGAACACAGAGCAGACACAGAACTCTGTAATAACCATCAGATCCATCTGCAACTTCAAATATTAAGCTTTACAATGTATACGCTACTTCGATGAATCAAACCTGCGTGTATACGCGCTTTTATCAAAGCCAACCCGCGTACAGATCTAAAAATAATTTCTCATAACTTGCAGCTGTACCAGACATCAGTCATACTCATAACACTTATAGAACAATACATGCGTCAGTATGTAGATCTAGAATAAGCATCATAAAGATAGTTCATTTCAAACCATTTGATCCCGATCTCTCCTTAGATCTAGTTCTCCATCAACAGGTGAGATCTCTCCTTAGCTCAGATCAAGCAATGCATCATCAACCCATAACCTTGCATACTGGATCTAATGCTTCATCAGATATTCAGGACATTTCAGATACACTTGCCTAATGATTTCCTTCTCCTTATATAGCCTTAGGCCTTGTTCAATACCAAGGGCCACAACCATAGAAATCCAATACCATCAACTTTAAAACTAGGGATCAACACGTCCGTCGAGACACAAAGGTCCAAAACCATAGGCACAACTTCCAAGGACTAACCGCCATGGACCAAAATGAGTTTTCCACATACACGCGCTTTTAATGAAGCCAGCCTGCGTGTACACGCGACTTGGGCTTAACGAACCTGCGTGTATGAACTTTCTCTTCTTCTTATAGTCTGATCATCAATTCCTTGCTGCTGTCCTTCTGCACTATGATTTCTCATCAGTGTGGTTTGCCATCAAGGACAACACTTATCTCATAATGCCAACAATCTCCCCCTTTGGACTTGATGGCAAAGCTAACTTGTCACACTTAGAACTATCATCTGATTCCTTTGAGCTGTCCTCCATCAGTCACATCTGATATCTCTTCTGAAGATTCATCATCTGATTCCTTTGAGCTGTCCTCCATCAGTCACATCTGATATCTCTTCTGAAGATTCTCGATGGCAAAGCTAACTTGTCACACTTAGAACTATCATCTGATTCCTTTGAGCTGTCACATCTGATATCTCTTCTGAAGATTCATCCAGTTATACATAAGTGAGATATTCTTCTATGAGAGGGTTGCCATCAAGTACAACACATGCATCATAATGCCAACAATCTCCCCCTTTGGACTTGATGGCAACAACACCAAATCACTCTCCCCCTTTGACATCAAGGGCAAAGGGTGGACCAAGATATTCTCTTCCTTTGCTGAAACATTCCACTGTCCATACTCCCCCTGAGTACCTGCTGAAATCTCTGAATAATCTCCCCCTTTGTATATGCCAAGGTGTACCAATCTGTCCATGCCCCCTCTGAGTACATGCTGAATCTCTGTGCCGCTGAAGTGTGCTGTTCATGCTCTTCCTGACTGTAGGCAAGATCTGCAAAAGATGTTCTTCAAGAAGAACATGACTCTATACATCATAAAGGACCTTCCTATCACTTAGGACTCATACATACATCCATCTCTCAACTAAGTGAGGATATACAAAAATTGACTCATCCACCCAACCAAGTGGGAATACATCAAAATTTTACATATGACAACCAATCACATTGCATCAATCATCCCAGGCATAGTGGGGAAACCAAAATAGGTCGTTACATGACCTTGACACCATGAAAGAGATACCACAAAAGAGATATATGACATAGAGACGAAATAACTAGACCAAGACTTATGAACGTCACCAGCAGCATCTGATAATCACCATTCAGATCAGCAACCAAGAGATCCTTCTGTTCTCCTTTCGCCTTTGTTCTTCCTAAAATCAACACCAAATGTGAACTAGAACCAAAAGCTTTAAGATAATGCCAACAATGCATCATTGGAAGATTATCTGCTCCCCCTGAACCTGTGCCAGATGATCTCTGTCAGACCTATATCAGACTTTCTGCAACCAACATCTGTCCCTGCTGATTTCCTTCAAATCTCCATATACGCGTCTGTATACACATAAACAGGCGTATATACGCAGATATCCCTTACGAAACACGCGTACACCATATACGCGACTATCCCCTTGTAAAACGGCGTATGCACGCGGATATCCTTTAAACAACACGCGTACACAAATTTCCATATCAGCAACCTGTAAATGTCCTGTAGAGAATAGTTCATCAACCTATAACAAGGTATGTCTGCATCAATTCATCCCTTTGAACAGAATTCAGAGTCATTCACATTGTATCATGTGTGAAACCACCATAGCCATTTCATCAAGCTCTACATGATCCAAGTATCATTACTTGGGAACATCTGCATCAATTAACATATGTAAGTATAAACCTATCATCATATAGATAAGAACTCATCACCATGTCTCCAATAAAGCAACTTTGAGTAGTCATCCATGTATTAGCATTATGTATCTTGAGCTCAAGCTCATTTGACAAAACTTCTTGATATCATCAACAGCAACAATCCTTATCCATAAGAGTGCCTGCATCATAACTGTATGATTTTTATGCATATGACAACAGCAGTATATGAGTGACTCATCATCAAGTGAGGAAGATATGTATTCAAGCTTTGTACTTCTCCTTGTTCTTATGAAGATCACCATGTAAGCACCATACATGCATCATCAAAGAATCAACCATAAATCTGATCTGAACATCTTCTATGTAACTTCAAGAATCATATGAGAGTTTATCATAGACAACTCACAACATCTTATCATAGCAAGATATATCATTTATCCATATAAGAATCATCACCAAGGATTATTAACCATAATGCCAACAATGAATTACTAAAGGCATATGCTCCCCCTCAACCAGTGCCATTTGTTAGATCTGATCATGCATATATCAGCAGTAAGCATCAAAACATCTTCATCCTCAAGTAGGATCAAAACACTTCTAGACATCATACTAGTATCAAAGCATTTTCACACATCCTCAGCAGACTGTAGCTATTAACCAATAGAGCAAATAATGGACTGAATCATATCAGATGCCTTTTCTGAGCCTGTCCCCACTGCTTTTCTTCAGACTGACATATACGCGACTTTGCAGTGTCGAACTCGCGTATATACGCGACTTTCCTTTAAGGAACTTGCGTATGAGATTCAGGATACTGAAGGTTTACACTTTCAGCTCCCCCTGAGTCTGATATGTCTGTGCTGTGCTGTGTCTCAGTACATTGTGCTGACTGTACTTCCTTCTTCCTCCATATCTTCAAGTGTGATGAGGTTTTCTCCTTTCGGTGAGATGTCCATCCTTTGTTCCTGCATTCCTTTGCTATATGTCCAAGCTTGTTACATGCATAACATCTAACATGTTTCATGTTCCTTCTGTAGCAATCAGCAGCTTTGTGACCATACATATTGCAAGTAAAGCAATATCCATTAAAGTACCTTGATTGAGATGACCTGTCCGCATAATAGTCTTGAACTCTTCTTCTTCTACATCTAGCTGCAACATGTCCAAGATTATGACATACATAACATTCAACATTATTCATAGGAGGAGTAAAAGATTTTCTTTGAGGAGTCTCTTTCCTTGATTGTTGATGGGGTTGACCTATCATCTCCTTGTTGATCATTTTAGATTTCTCTTTAGAGTTCCTTGCCTCACCTTGTGAACTAGATTCACCTTCAACAGATTCATGAAAACCAAGACCAGTCTTGATAGCAGGAGACCTTTGACTACTAAGAATATCATCCAAGGCTTTAGTACTATCTTGAAATCTCAAAAGTTTATCCTTTTCTTCTAATTTCCCTTTCAAGATATTTACCTCAACTTGAAGTTGTTCCTCCTTTTCTAGACATTGCTTCTTCATGTCTTCTCCATCTTTCCTTCCTTCTTCCAACTGATGCCTCAATTTGAGAATCTCCTTTTCTTGTTCTTCATTCAGATCCTGCTGCATTTCACGAACTCGGAAAGCACATTCTAGTTGAGATTTTAAGCTGGTGACTTCGTTTTCTTGTTTTGCAATAGCTTGGAGTAGATCTGTATTCTGCTTCTTTGATTCTTCAAGATATCCTTTTAGTGAGGGGATTGTAGCTTCAAGATTTTCATAGTAGCTGGATCTATCTTTGAGTTTCTTGATGGTTGTGCTTCTTTCGTTGACTTCTTTTCTTAATGATGTCACTTCATGCTGCAATTTTTGACATTGGTCTTCCTTGTCCTTGAGTAGCTTTCTTACCTTGTTTCCTTCTTCTATTTGGGCCTTTAGTTTGGTAACTTCTTCTTTGAAAGCACATTCCCTTTTGTTCAATAGATCTTGTTGATCTTTAACTTTGTCTGCAAGCCTTCTAAACATTGCCTCTATTTGACACTTTTCTTGCTCACTCATAAAAGCATGTTCAGTAGTTTCACTATCACTTCCATCACTTTCACAAGGAAATATAGCAGGAACATCAGAGGATAACACATTCATACCTGATAATGATTCTGAATCTGATTCTGAATCTGAAGAGCTTCTTATACCTAATCCCCAATCGACTCTCCCACTGTCATAGTCCTTCTGAGATGTCTTCTTCTTCTTATGAGCTTTCTTCTTAAGCTTCTTTCCCATTGTTCCACGGATCTCCTTCAAGCGATCAAGCTTCTACCAAAGGACCTGCTCTGATACCAATTGTTGGAAATAATACTGAGAGGGGGGGGTGAATCAGTATTATCAGATCAATCAAACTTTTCAATTTCATACTCAGAAACATATACGCTACTTCAATTAAGTGAACCCGCGTGTACACGCTACTGTGTCTAATGAAACTCGCGTATATCCAGAGATCTTATAATTCAGTTAGCTTAATCTTCAGTAAATGCATCAGATCATTATTAAGCATATTAACAGTAAACAGGTGCAGAATAACAGAACAGAACATCACACAAGAGCCACACACATGAACACAAAGATATAAGGTGGAAACCCAATGTGGGTGAAAACCACCTGCTGCAAGTCATCTCAATCTTCTTCTTAATAAGAAAATCCTTTTACAATATTTGTACTGGTGCAGTCTTATACCAGTACGGGAGCTACAACCCCCTTTGCTCTTGTACTAGCCGATCCATTTACTAGTACGCAGGCTGCTACCTGCTACAATGCTCCAAAGATCTCCTTTAGCTTTTGTACTAGCTTAGATACTAGTACGTAGGTGCTTGCCTACAATCTTCTCACCTCCAGGTACCACGTTTCATCAATTTTCAGACTGGATACACTGAAGCACAACACATAATCTGTAAGGCCACTTTTCATCCAATTTTCATACTGGACCCATAACTATCATTGAAGCTCAAAACAATCATCAAACTCTGAATCACTGAAACCCTGTTAACAACAGTCACCAGAACACAGAGCAGACACAGAACTCTGTAATAACCATCAGATCCATCTGCAACTTCAAATATTAAGCTTTACAATGTATACGCTACTTCGATGAATCAAACCCGCGTGTATACGCGCTTTTATCAAAGCCAACACGCGTACAGATCTAAAAATAATTTCTCATAACTTGCAGCTGTACCAGACATCAGTCATACTCATAACACTTATAGAACAATACATGCGTCAGTATGTAGCTCTAGAATAAGCATCATAAAGATAGTTCATTTCAAACCATTTGATCCCGATCTCTCCTTAGATCTAGTTCTCCATCAACAGGTGAGATCTCTCCTTAGCTCAGATCAAGCAATGCATCATCAACCCATAACCTTGCATATTGGATCTAATGCTTCATCAGATATTCAGGACATTTCAGATACACTTGCCTAATGATTTCCTTCTCCTTATATAGCCTTAGGCCTTGTTCAATACCAAGGGCCACAACCATAGAAATCCAATACCATCAACTTTAAAACTAGGGATCAACACGTCCGTCGAGACACAAAGGTCCAAAACCATAGGCACAACTTCCAAGGACTAACCGCCATGGACCAAAATGAGTTTTCCACATACACGCGCTTTTAATGAAGCCAACCTGCGTGTACACGCGACTTGGGCTTAACGAACCTGCGTGTATGAACTTTCTCTTCTTCTTATAGTCTGATCATCAATTCCTTGCTGCTGTCCTTCTGCACTATGATTTCTCATCAGTGTGGTTTGCCATCAAGGACAACACTTATCTCATAATGCCAACACCTTGTGTTAGAGTGATTTCCAATTCAGTTATTTATATATTAATGTATGAATGCTTGAGTTGTCATTTGGCACTTTTGTACAGTGATAGCTATTTATTTATTCTTAGTGTATGAATAGCTCATTATGTGAAATGTTTTTCACAACTGTTTCGTCTAACTTTTTATACGAGTTGGTTCATATTTATTGAATTCTTTTCTCATAATAGCTAAATGATCTTTATTACCAGTTGTTTTTTGAAAACATTTTAGATCACATAGAAGAAAGGTCACACCCCGGGTTAGTGTAGATTTACATATTTCTGTCTATTAGAATATATTGTCCTTATTATTAGATTAGAATTATAGTAGAAGCATTCCATTTAGAAACCATTAGAAAGAGAAATATTCATCTTTCTCACACACACACTGAAATTGGGAAACTGGTCCCATATCCCCAGTCGGACCCTTTATACCAAATGGAAAAGGAGCTGCCAACCAAGGTCCGAACCGTGTGGGTATCCCCCTTGTTGTAGACCCAATTTTCGGGGCTTCAACAGACCTTTATCTAAAGGACCAATGGTTACAATTCCAAATAAAGACTTTGGCACAAAGAGGCACAATGCCTTTCCAAGACTACAAGTAGTTCATGGATTTGTGTGACCAAAGCATCTCAGAGGATAAATGAAAGATGGCAGAATTCTACTTACACAACATGGCCCTCACAGACATGAATGTGTGGCATTCCAATGCCAAGCTAGGGGACTTGCAATTAATGGCCATGGCCTTATGGATGAACCATGAAGAATTGAGGGCAGCAGAAATAAAAATATTGATGATAAAGGAGCAGAATGAGCCATTAATGATAAGAGCTGAGCCATTAGATCCTATGGCACTCATCAGCACACACAACCTGCTTGCCAATGACCCTCAAATTTTCCCTAGATATCTCATCAATCAGGCACAAGCCATTGCACACTTCGAGGATATGCAAAGGCTACTTAGGGATGACTGCATGCATGCATGCATGAGGAGATGGAACACCTTACCACACAGTTTGTAGATTAGGGAATATCATTCCCCCATGAGGTTGAAGGAGGCATTGAGAAGAGTGCCAATGTACAAGCGCTCTATGCAGAGGCTAAAGATCAACCAGATTGGCCTCAAAATGAGTCCCCCACTGTTGTTAGGAATGCTGGAATGCAGAAGAGAAGAAGAAGAGGAGGATCAATGGAAGGACATAGATAGGAAGGTAGGATTATATGGCGAAGAAGAATAGACCACATTAGAATCTTGGGATGTTAGGGAGGCCACCAGGGCCATAAAAGATGAGGAGATTCACTAGGTTGCTCAGAGGATGAGAAACACCTTCAGTAGGGGGGTGATGATGAGCCTCATAAATGGGTAACTATATGGGATCATTTTACCTCATAACCTAGTCAAATCAACCATTCTCTTAGCTTATTGTATGATTTTCTAATTATATTTATGCTTATAGAGTGAGTTGAATTAGTTATTGTGCCATGTGGTCTAACATGTATTTAATGCAGATTATTGACGGATTTCGAGGTCAAATTCAAGGATGCAGTGGAAAAATGGCAGCAATAACTCGAAGTGGACAGAGGAGAGGACTTATAGGAGGGAATTCCCATCATTTATTACTCCTCACTTCGAATTCCCTTTCATTTAGCTCGGAGTACAAGCAGCCGAATCATGCACTAGAAAGAAGCTAAGCAAGTGGAGGATGGCTGATGATTATATTGAGTTTTGGGAGCCAAGCCTCCCTGATTTTAAGGAAGTTGTTGGTAGCTTCATGTGTATAAGTAGAGAGGCCTAAGGCCTCACTAGAGTCAGATTTTTTCTTATGTAAACTCTACTCAAATTTCGAGTTTATTATTTTTGTGACAGTTTCATGTAATTCTTCTATTGTTTTGAAAATAAAGATGGAATCCTTTTTGTGCTAGCACTGAGTTACCTCAGAGGGCTGAAGGTCTTGGGTTAGGGCCCAATCCAAGCAGCCAAGCTCCTCTTTACTTGTATTTTTATGCCTTGTTTCAGTTTGTAGATTAGTTTGCTGTTAGATGTATTTCTCTTGTGGTTAAGAATATGTTGCTTTTGATGATTTAGTAGTTTGCTTCCATTTGCGCTTTCTGTAGCAGGTTAAGCAGTGATAAAGAGAAGATTAAAAAGGCTAGCAACAATTCCTTGGCCTCTCTTCCTCCCTCTGGGACCATGATTTGAGGCAAAGACTCTTTTGCTGCCCCAAAAACACAGATTTTCCTCCTTCATAGGACTTCTAGTGTTTGCAGCTTTTTAATAGTCTAGCTTTGATTTGCTTTAGATATTCTTCATCATGCTTACTTCCTAATTTGCAATATTCTTCTTTCATGCTTTCCTTTCCTATAGCATTTCTCAGCATTTCCTTTCATAGATCATAGTTTAGACCATTTTTATGCAAAACTCTGTTTTTCCTAAATGCATTCATTTCACTTGTTCCTTGATTTCCTTGGTTGACTGTCACTTTATATGTAGCAGATATATTCCAGTAGTAAGCCATCTTATCGGAAATCACACCCTCCATCTGATCCATGCCCTATAGGTCTCCCAAATCTCACCTCAATTCTGCCCTAGTTTCCTGCATTTTTCCATAGAACTTCTTCCTCTCTCCTTGAGAAAACCCAATCATCTTTCTCTCTCCTGGTGATTCATGGTAGACCTTAGACACCCTAACACCTCATTCCAACCTTCATCCACCTTTTCACCCAGTCTCACACCCTCAAAGTAGTGAAAACTGCTCTTGGACTCCTCCTGTAGGCCTCTTATAGTTTCCCTGTTTTCCTCTTGTAGATTTCCTGTGTCCTCCTGTAGATTTTCCTGTAGGCTTTCTTTTGAAGGATGAGTGTGGGAAAAGCCTCCATAAGGCCATCTGAGACCTCCTAGGACCCATCCACACCATCCTACATGCTCTTAAGTCCCAAAACCGCCCTTCAACGCCACCTATTCGCTGCTACACTCACACACAATAAATTACATGCATGTCAAATTCACATAAAAATACATAAAAATCCAAAACAATGTTTTTTGCTTATTTACTTCCTGAAATAGCATAATTAGATGTTGTTTACTTCCTTGAGTAGGTAATGGCATTCCTTTCATGGTTTTCATAGTGCTTTCTGTAAAAGTAGAATTAGTTGGTTAATTAGGGTTTACTAGGTTTGCTTTACCTTTCAGTATTTCTCCTTTGTGCAGTTAGAATAGCATCTGTAGAGTAATATTTCTTTTCTTTCATCACATATAGAGCTTCTTTTAGAATCCATAAAAGTTGGCTTGAGCTCCTAGTGATCTTGCGCCAGCTGACCAAGTGACAACCTGCAGTGAGAACTAGTACTTGTGCATGCAACATCAACGCTTCCAATTTTGTTACGAACTACCAGGTTAATAAAGAGTAAAGTAGGCAGCCCAGGAATTACAGCGTTATTGCTTCAATACTGGTGCTCACCACCCTCTCTTGTTTGCCACCTCACCTGCCATTGCCAAATCCTATCATGACATGTGTCCCCCCTTTATGATGTCATCATGACATCACCTGATCATTGACCCCACTATTTATAAAAGCCCTTTTTCTCCCTTGAATTTTTAAATTTTCTCAGATACTTCCCAGTGCTCCCCCTGTTTGTAACCTTCTTAGAATTCCATTTTCACACCCCATCAATCTGACATCTTGTCCTAATATCATTTTCATCCTCCTTTGCGATGACTAGGTAACCTGCTCACCTACACGACATGTTTTTCATAGGTTAATTATTTAAATCAAGGAAATGACAGCCTCGAGGTCCTCCAAATCCCCAAAGGCTCCAAAATCCTGCAAGCCCAAGCCCTCATCAAACATTGACGCCCCCATGGGCATGGAAGTGAAAATGGCTAACCCATCCTAATCCTACGACCTCGCCAACCTCCGAGTTGACCTGTTTGACTAGTATGTCAGGGGGGAAGACCCTTTCTGAGTGGTGGGCTTGGGTTTGTACTACCAAATTGCACCCTTCATGCAATACTTCCCATAATTTGTCTCCTAGATGGTAGTGGCCTATGTCGACAAAAACAACTACTTCATTTCCTCCCAGGGGGTTAAAATCCTAGAAATCACCCCAACACTAATTCAGAGAGCACTGATGTATCCTTCTCCCCCAGAATTAATGTAGTTCATTGACACCACCCTGATGTATTATTACTATACTCTCCCAACCACTAAGCAACAACCCTTCTTGCAAATGATCCTAGCCCTTGGGCTAGATACCTTGCTTGTTGCAGACAGTTTTCCCCTCTCCCTCTATGCAGATCCCATTCAACCTATTTTTTCCATTGTTACTCATCTACTCGGAGAAGAAGATGCCACTGTAGCCAAGAAGGCAACGTTGGGCTTCCTTAAGAAAATGTGGTGGCTTGGTTATGTGCTTCACATCCCAACTTACTTGGCTGAAGTCATTAGGTTCCAGATGCATCACTTCTCCACAACTTCATATTTCAAATACTATTCCTTGTTTTTTAATATTTTTTTATACTCTCATGTTGAATAATTTTAATGTATGTGCCTAAACGTGGTCTCTAGGGACAAGAATAGGAACTCATTTTTTGATTGCGATGTGGTAGTTATAAAAAGGGCAGATTCTATAACTATTCACAATTCATCTCCACCTATATGGCCATTTCCTATAGCATCAATCATGGTGTACCTCCTCCCAGAGTTCTCCTAATCCAAGTAGATATTGGTGGCCAGCCTCCTATTCCACCTAGACCCCCCAGTCAATTTCATATGTTTCCTTGTTCATTTCAGCGTTTACTATTTTTAGCAGTTTTTCGGGTTTTGAACTTCTGAAGCAGTTTCGACCCCTAAACGACGTTTTTTTGGGGTCTGCAGCAAGATTGTAATTGTAGGTAGGGGCCTGCGATGAAACCTGAAGTACTCGGCAAGAAATTTCAAACAAGGTATCATACATGCCAAACTAAGATAATATGACCAAGTTACGACCCCAGGAAGTTGGATGCCCAACTAACCCCAATGGGGCCCACAAACTCTTGGTGTTACATCTCGTCGGGTTAGGGTTTTGGTTGTTTATGGTTTTCTCATGATTTCCAATAATAAATAGGCCCTTGAGCCTCATTGTAACACACTTTAGAGGGATGTAGCCACCACATCACTTTTCAGAGATAAGCTACCATCACTCGAGCTACCTTATTTTCATTATGTTTGTAAGCATACTTCAATATTTTTCTATTAATGAAATGAAGTGTTTTTCTGCTGCATCTCTGTGTTTATGATTATATCTGTAAGTTGTTTCATTCCTATTTAATTTCATATCAGTGGTATCAAAGTGGTTTTTGCCTTCTCTGTTTTTCTTTGCATGTCCTCGAAGAGGTCAGAGTATAAGGAGTTAGGGCTTGAGCTAATTGAATCATTGCAGGATCATCCTCGCAAAACCCGACAACTTCCCATGGCAGAAGAAAAGAGAGATGAGGGGGCAGGAGATCCTTTCAAAATGTTGCTCGAGGAATCCCTCGAGCGATAGAGGGACGAAATGATGGATAACATTTCTGAGATCCTTCGATGACTACCCATAGGCGATGCATCTTCATCCAACAGCCACTCTGGAGGTGCCACTCCTTTTCAGGTACAATTTAATTTTGATATTCCCATATTCGAAGGCCTGATAGATGTAGAGGCCATAAATAAATGGTTAAATTTTTTGGAAGGATATTTTTCAGTTCATGACTTTTTCAATCGGGAAAAGATTACTTTTTCACTTCTCAAAGCCACCCCACAAGTCAAGGACTATTGGGAAACCTATTGTGAACAAAAGGACGAGAGTGAACACTCATTTTTTTTAGCCGCACCCACTTGGATTTCTTTTCGAGATGCCATCAAGGAACAATATTAACCTGTCAGGATTTATGAAGGTAAATACATAAAGTGGACCACGCTACAGAAGGGAAGGAACCAAGATGTGCCAAATTTCACATATACTTTCCATACCCTTCATACGAAGCTA
Organism: Pinus tabuliformis; assembly: GCA_031772625.1. Lineage (NCBI taxonomy): Eukaryota > Viridiplantae > Streptophyta > Pinopsida > Pinales > Pinaceae > Pinus > Pinus tabuliformis. The sequence continues at coordinate 1,212,142,911 of CM062807.1, read as the reverse complement.
GGTATCAAGGATAGTAAGCGGAATTTGGTGCTCAAGTACCACGATTGTTTACACAAGTACATCTAGGATGGGATGGGAAGGTTGTACTTTGGTAAAATACAACAAGTCTTCCTTTGGAGATAGAAAGAGTCAAGTAGAGTCTATTCTAGAGAGATTCCATTCAGATGTGTGTGGACCATTCTCAACAGTATCCACCACCAAACATAGGTATTATGTTATATTTGTAGATGAATATTCTCGTAAATGTTGGATGTTTTTCATGCAGAGAAAGGATCAGACATTCACAAAGTTTTGTGAATTTAAAGCATTAGTAGAGAAGGATTCAGGTAAGAAGGTTAAAGCTCTACGGAGTGATAATGATGGAGAATATGTCTCTAATGAGTTTAAGAACTTCTATGCAATGGAAGGGATTAAATGATAGTTGACGGAACATCATAATCCTCAAAAGAATGGGGTTGCTGAGAGGAAGAACAGGAGCATAGTAGGGGAAGCAAGGGCAATGTTGCATGATCAGGGCCTACCACTACACTTGTGGGTTGAGGCATGAAACACATCAGTTTATGTTCAAAATCATAGCCCACATCAGATGCTTGAGAGTAAAACACCAAAGGAAGCTTATTCCAGTAAGAGGCTAGATGTTGGTCACTTCAGGATTTTCGGGTCATCAGTTTATTTCCATGTGACCAAAGATGGATGGAAGAAGCTTGAGCCAACAGCAGAGTTGGGGATCCTTGTGGGGTACACTGATACTCCCATAACTATAGGGTGTACATGTAAACCAGTTGGATGACAGTGGTTTGCAGGGATGCCAAGTTTGATGAGGAGAAGGCCATGCGAGTATCCCTTGAGAGGGAGCTTGAGCTACATCCGGAGGAGAAACTTTTAGTTCCTAAGGTTGAGGAGCCTCAGATTGATGTGGATCAACCACATGCAGAGGTTCTAGGAGTGGAGACATCCACTCAGGCAGAGTCTTCCAAAGAGGGAAGAAAGCCCACTAGAGAGGCTGACAGGCTGTTGGATGATGCACAGGAGAATGTGGGAGTACCTTCTTCTCAGCATAGATAGAGGAGGTCACTGGAGAGGTACAATGGATACATGACACTTATGTGTGCATGTGCTGTGACAGAGCCATCTTCCTTTCAGGAAGCAGTGCAACAGCCAGTTTTGGTTGATGCGATGGTGGAGGAGTATGACTCCATAGTTCGAAACAGTGTTTGGGATGTGGTCTCGAGACAGGAGGACAATTTAGTTGTGAGCTCCTGTTGTCTTTACAAGGTAAAGCAAGTTTCATATGGTAGTGTGGAGAAGCATAAGGCTAGATTTGTGGCCCGTGGCTTTTCACACATAGAGGGGATTGACTATGATGAGTCCTTTGCTCTTGTTGCAAGGTAGTCATCAATCAGATCTATTTTGGCACTATCAGCATAGATGGGTTGGAAGATCCATGAAATGGATGTGAATACTACCTTCCTCAATGACATGATTGAGGAAGAGGTGTAAATAGAAACCCTAAGGTTTTGAAACTGTGTACTATGAGTCACATGTGTGCCGACTCAAGAGAGCATTATGTGGGCTTAAGCAAGCACCTTGTGCTTGGTACACCAAGATAGATAGCTACTTCACTGGGTTGGGCTTCACGAAGAGTGAAGGAGATGCAAACCTATATCACATAGTGGTGGAAGGTAAGATGTTGATCATTTTATCTTATATTGACGGGTGATGATAAGCTCATCAAATCTTGCAAGGATGATCTTGCAAGAGAGTTTGAGATGAAGGGCATGGGGCTTATGCATTACTTTCTTGGCATGGAGGTATGGCAGGGATATGGGGAGTTGTTTGTTTCTCAAGGAAAGTATGTCAATGAGATACTCAGGAGATTCTCAATGGAGAGAAGTAAACCCTTGGAGACTCCTCTAGCTGGTAACTAGAGAAAGTAGGATGCTACTTCAGGAGAAGTAGTGGAAGCTACTGTTTACTAGCAGCTTGTGGGTTCACTCATGTATTTGGTGAACACACGACCATATATGTGTTATGCAGTTAACCAACTTAGTCAAGCGATGGTGAGGCCTACCCAGCTCTATTGGAAGGCGGAAAATCATGTATTGAGATACCTCATAAGCACTACTCAGTTTGTTTTGTGGTACAGACAGATAGAGGGAGTGAAGATTCAAGGATTCACCGATGTAGATTGGGCGGGGAGTCCAACTAACAAGAAGACCACATCAGGAGGGATATTTAGTATTGGGTCATCTGCAGTTTCTTGGTACGGCAGGAAACAAAGATCGGTTGCACTCAGTTCGGAAGAGGCAAAGTACATGGCTACAAGTCAAGAAACATGTGAGGCTATCTAGATGAGAAAGATTGTGGTTGGTTTTTTTGGTCAGCAGATGGATTCGAAAGTGATTTATTGTGATAATCAAAGTTGTATCAAACTCTTTGAAAATATAGTTTTTCATGATCAGTCCAAGAATATAGATATCTGGTATCATCATCTCAGAGATTGTGTATTGAGGCCGATCATATTGTTAGATTACATTCCCACGGAGGAGCAAGATGTTGACACCTTGAAAAAGGCATTGCCAAGATGTAAATTTGAGTTTCACAGAGACATGATTGGGGTAGTGGATAATCTATTTCTTGTTGAGAGGGAGTGTTGGGAAATGGAAACAAGAAATTTCAATTTAATTTGTCCTTGAATTAAACTGTGAATTAAAATAGAATTCTTTCCTCATAGCAATTTGATAATAGTTAATTAAGATTAATTATCTTAATTAATTTAGGAAATTCGAATTGGAAGTCTTTTAGAAAACATGTATATGTTCTCCCTAACTTATAGTAGTTCAGGATGAGTTATGAATGAGTTGTAATTAGTTAACTCAGTTTATTGAGTTAAGTCTAGTTAAATTAGTTCCAATCAGTTTCAGGAACTAATAGTGAGTAAACAGACAATTGGGACACTAGTGACCTAATTAGTGCTACTCTAGTTAACTGAAGATTCCACCATCAGAAACTCATGCATGTTGAATCTGAGAAGGACCCAGCTGAGACTAGAGTACAGGGACAATGTACTAATTGTTTAGATTTTTCTTAATTGCATTGACAGTGCATGCAATCAGGAACTGATCCTTGAGGGATTGCGCTGTTTTTAGAGGCTTTATTTCCCTTTAAATACAATCTATCCTTCATAGGAATTACACATTGGAATAGAGACTTGGAGAGCTTGTGAAGAGGCTAAGCTTTGGCCTTGAGCTTTCTTATGAGTTGGAGATTGAATTTGCTGAGTGTTGGGATTGTTCTAGAGAGAACAAGCATTGTAATTTCATCTTGATTTTCCAGATTAATACAAAACAGATAGTGGGGTTTTGAGCTATGGATTTCCCCGAATATTTATTGTGTTATGTGCCTTTGATTCTCTTCCTCTATTGATTATTTTTTTCTCAATGTTTATGGGCTTCCACTGTAAAGAGTAGAAGTAGATTCTTGTCTCTTGTTTTAGTAGATTACATGAGCTTGTGAATCTACAGGATTTTCTACAGTAATCACTAGGTGCTTATCGAACATTCCAATGTGGGGAAGACTGCCTTCAAATCCAAGGAGAGCCTTTTCGGATGGTTGGTCATGTTGTTCAGATTAACGAATCCCCCTGCAACCTTCATGAGATTGATGGAAAAAAATTTGCGACCCTTCACCAATGCATTTGTGGTGGTGTATTTAGATGACATCTTGATCTTCAGCTAGAGTTGGGAAGAGAAGCTCCACCATATTCGATAGGTCCTTCAAACCCTTCCACAACACAAGCTGTCTGCTAACTTGGAGAGATGCAGATTTGACCTGAGGTTCAATATCTGGGGTACATCATTGATGAGCAGGGTTTACGTGTGGACCCATCCAAGATACAAGTCATTCAGGATTGGCCAGCCCCAACCACTCCAACATAGCTCCACATCTTTTCAAGTCTTGCCAATTTTTACCATAGGTTCGTGATGGGGTTGTCTCATATCACTTGACCTTTAAGTCAAGTAACCAAGGGCGAAGCAAAAGAAAAGTTATTTTGGTTGGAAACCTAACAGTGAGCATTCTCCAAGTTGAAGAATTGCCTTTGTTCTACACCAATGCTCAATTTACCAGACCTACAACAACCATTTGAGATTGAGAGAGATGCCTCTGACTATGCTATTGGTGCGGTTCTTACTCAACATGGGCATCTAGTGGCTTACCACAGTGAGACACTTTGATTCATACTCCGAAAGTACCCCACTTACGATAAAGAAATCTATTCCATTGTGTAGGCCTTGAGTCAATGGAAGCATTACATTATGGGAAGGAAACGGTGATCCACATAGACAACCAACCTCTATAGTTCACACAGACACAAGGGAAGCTGTAGAACGATCGCCATCATAAATGGTCCACCTATCTACAACAATTCCATTTGAACATTAAGTATAAGAAGGGAAGCACCAATAATGTCACTGATTTCCTCATCTGACAACCGGTCATGGCGTTAATCAATGTGTTCGACTCCTGTGGGCACAAGATATTGGGGTGGCTGCATCTTTACAAGAGCGATCCAGAATTCAGCAACATATGCCAGACACTCTTGGAAGGGAAGCAAGTTCCAAATTTTCACCTTCAGGATGCACTCTTATGCCACTTGGGACACATGTGTGTTCCTTCAAGTGAGCATGCCAAGATGATTTGGGAGGCATACTAAAATCGGGTCCCTGGACATTTCGAAGTAGAGAAAATAGTGGTGGTATTGCATAAGTTTTTTATCGGTTGAAACTTTGTTAGGATGTTGGGAAGTACATTAGATCCTACACCGCCTATGCCATTGCCAAACCAACCATCAAGAAGCAAGGCCTGTATACTCCTATACCTACTCCTAGTTGGCCTTGGGAATCTATCTCCATGGATTATATGTTGGGCCTTCCTTGTACTAAGCACGACAATGATTGTGTTTTTGTGGTTGTCGACAAATTCTCTAAGATAGCCATCATAACATCCTGCAAGAAGAGTATCACAATAGAGGCCACTACTAAGCTCTTCTTTGAGCAAGTGTGGGTATAGTGTGGGATCCCACAATCCATTATCTTAGATCAAGGAAACATATTCCTTAGTGAATTTTGGTCAAGTTTCTAGTCAATGCTGGATACAAAACTTAATAAGTCCATGAAATTCCATCCCCAAACTGATGGCCAAATAGAGGTTGTCAACAGGATGATCATACACATTCTTCGCATGTACAACTCAAAGTATCCACACACATGGAATGAAAGTATCCCTTGTGTCCAACATGTTAGAAAATTATATATTACGGAGCAATGGAACACATAAAATATTGTAGAAATATAAACACAGAAAAACGCACAAAACAAGAGAGACACATATATACGTGGTTCACCCAGTTTGGGCTACGTCCACCCCGAACAGCTAGTCCTTCCTTTCTATTATCCAGCAAAATGAAGAGACACAACCTACAGCAAATCCGCTGTAATATCCTCTGTTTTCTCTCACAGTCTCACATCTCTGTTTCTCGCTCACAGAATACACATCTATATCTCAACCTCCAATACAATTCCCTCATACAAAGAGAGGGGTTGCCTTCTAGGGCAAAAAACCCTAAACTAAACATAAGTTCTACTGTCAGATCATCTGCCTAATGAACAGCCCAGATTGACTAGAAATTACTATACTTTTACAAGGAAATTTTACATTTGTTTTTAGCTTCGGGGGCGCTGCCCCATACTCCCCGCCGGGGAACCGCTGGCCCACGGACCCCCCAGCCGGGGGGGATCGGTCCCCCCAGACCCCCGTGGGGGGGACAAGTCCCCCTCGCACGCCCCCACACCCCCGCGGGGGGGACAAGTCCCCCTCGCACCCCCCCGCGTGGAGGGGTGTACAAACTTCTTGGGGTATACATCCGGCTGAAACAAAGACCTCTGAGCAATCATGCTCCACACACAAAAATCTCCCACTTGGAGAATGATTGTTGAAACTCCACCGCTGCTTCATTTGCTGGACAATGACTCCTCTTTGGACCTGGCTGTTTCTCATCTCCATCGTCATCCTTGAAGACCAATTGAAACTGAGCATATTCTCAGTTTCTCCCTGGTTACAACTTTTGTTAGCATATCTACAGGATTCTGGCTAGTGTGTATCTTTTCCAGCTTCAACTCTCCATCTTCCAACACTAATCGTATGAAATGGTACTTGAGTTGTATGTGTTTAGTCCTGGAATGAAATGTTGAGTTCTTTGCAAGATGAATGGCACTTTGACTACCACTGTATAACGTGCCCATATCATGCTCCTTACCCAGTTCACCCATAAACCTTTGTAACCAAATCATTTACTAGCCTCTGTAGCAGCAACATACTCTGCTTCTGTTGTTGAAAGTGCAACAACACTTTGGATTTTTGAAACCCAATTGACAGTTGTTCCTCCAATAGGAAATACATATCCTGTAGTGCTCCTCCTATTATCTCTGTCACTTGCCATATCTACATCAACATATCCTTGTAGGGAGATGTTTGAACCACCAAAGCATAATGCTTGATTTGTGGTACCTTTCAAATATCTGAGAATCCATTTCACTGCCATCCAATGTTCCTTTCCTGGATTGTTCATGTACCTGCTTACAACTCCCACTGCATGTGCAATATTAGGCCTTGTGCAGACCATTGCATACATTAAGCTTCCAACTGTTGATGCATATGCAACTTTAGACATATAATTCATGTCTTCTTGGGTCTTTGGGCACATTTCCTTGCTAAGTTTGAAATGGCTAGCAAAAGGTGTACTAACTAGTTTTGCATTGTGCATGTTAAATCTTTCAACACCTTGTGTATGTACTCATTCTGAGACAATGTTAATTTACAATTTTTCCTGTCTCTAGTTATTCTCATACAAAGGATTTGTTTTGCAGCTCCCAAATCCTTCATTGCAAATGAATTTGCCAATTTTCTTTTGAGCACATTTATTTCCTGCATGTTAGATCCTGCAACAAGCATGTCATCTACATACAATAACAATATAATATAGTTGCCATCATTTTGCTTTTTCAAATAAACACAATGATCAGAGTGACATCTAGTATAACCTTGTTCTTACATAAACTTGTCAAATTTTAGATACCACTGCCTTGGAGCCTGCTTTAAGCCATACAAGCTCTTCTTCAACCTGCACACTAGTTTCTCCTTCCCTTTCACCTCATATCCTTGTGGCTGTTGCATATATATCTCTTCCTCCAAATCTCCATGGAGAAAGGTTGTCTTACCATCTAACTGCTCAAGTTGCAAATCTTCAGCTGCTACAAGACTTAAAATAGTTCTGATTGAAGTCATTTTAACAACAGGAGAAAATATTTCATCAAAATCAATACCTTTCTTCTATGCAAACCCCTTCACCACAAGTCTAGCTTTGTACCTCTGTTTTCCTCCATCTTCTTCCTTCAGCCTGTAAACCCATTTATTCTTCAATGTAGTTTTTCCTATAGGCAACTTGACTAAATCCCAAGTCTGGTTATGCATTAAGGAGTCCATCTCTTCTTCCATGGCTACCTCCCACTTCTTCCTGCATTCAACCTGCATTCCTTCTTCATAACATTCGGGTTCACCAGAATCAGTCAATAATAAATAATATAATGAAGGAGAGTATTGTTCAGGGGGTCTACTTATCCTGGTAGATCTTCTAACACCGCTTTCAAGTGTTTGGGGTGCCTGTTGCTGTTGTGGTGGTTGCTGTTGTTGATTATTATTATTTTCAGGCACCTTTACCTTTTCAGTGATTTCATCAAGAACTACGTATTCCTTGTTTTCTTTTTCCTGTTTCTTTTCCTGCAACTGATTCTTATACAAGACCTTTTCATTGAATATTACATATCTGCTCCTAATGATTTTGTGATTTTCGTAATCATATAAGCGATAACCAAAATCATTAACACCATATCCAATAAAGGTATATTTCTTTGACTTTGCCTCAAGCTTTGTTCTATTTTCTTTATCAATATGGACAAAGACCTCACAACCAAAAGGCTTTAAGAAATAGTAGTTTACCTTTTTACATGTCCATGCTTCCTCCGGAACACCACCATCCAAGGAACTTGAAGGCCCTTTGTTTATTAAATAAACAGCAGTATCTACAGCATCTGCCCAAAACTGTAAAGGAAATCCTGCATGCAATCTCATGCACCTTGCACGCTCCATGATTGTTCTGTTCATCCTTTCTGATACACCATTTTTTTGTGGTGTTCTTGGAATTGTCTTCTCTCTGCGAATTCCATGCTCTGAACAGTACCTATCAAACTCTTTGCTGCAATATTCACCTCCATTGTCTGATCTAAGACACTTCAATTTCTTTCCTGTCTCAATCTCAACCAAAGCTTTCCATTTCTTGAAAGTATCAAATACATCATATTTATTCTTAATACAATAAATCCAAGTTTTTCTAGTTGCATCATCAATAAAAGTAACATAATAACGAGAGCCACCGAGAGATGATACCTGAGCAGGTCCCCATACATTTGTATGCACAAGCTCTAATTTTTCATTCTTCTTTTCTTTCCCAACTCTGAGAAATCTGACTCTCTTCTGTTTTCCATAGATGCAATTCTCACAGAAGTCCAAATCAACATTCTTCAAACCCAACAATAAATTCCTAGAGTGAAGAATCTTCATCCCATTTTCACTCATGTGTCCGAGCCTATGATGCCATAATGATGCATCTGCTCCTTTGGAAGTTAAAGCAGTAACAGAGTTAGAAATACCATTGCATAAATACAATGTACCAACCTTTTTGCCTTTTGTTATTACCAGGGCTCCTTTGGTGACCTTCCAAGTTTTATCTGTGAAAGTTGTCACACAACCTTCACCACCTAACTGCCCTGTTGAAATCAGATTTTTCTTTAGATCTGGAACATGCCTTACCTCCTTTAATAGCCATTGGTTTCCATTCTGCTATTTTACAAGAACCTTACCCATTCCAATGATTTTACAGGGTTTATCATCACCCAGACGAACTTGTCCAAAATCTCCTTGAACATAGTCATGAAAGTATTTCTTATCAGGTGTGGCATGGAATGAAGCCCCTGAATCTACCACCCAAGAATCAGTAATATTTTCGAAAGAAAGAATCAAAGCATCTTGTAACACCTCACCTGTCACATTTGCTTCATGATTGTTTTCTTGTTGTGCATCTCCTTCTTTTCCCTTCCGAGATCTACAGTCTTTCTTTAGGTGTCCTTTCTTTCCACATTTCCAGCACACTATCCCCGATCTGGACTTGGATCTGCCTTTCCTTGATTTACTGCGATATCCTGAGCTCTTTCCTCTTTCCTCTTTTCTTCCTCTAGACTCTGCACTCAAAGCATTTCCTGATGTCTCACCGGAGCTTTTCTGTCGCATTTCCTCGCTAAGGATAGCACCGACAACATCATCAAACTTTAAAGTACTAGATCCAGAAACGGAGTTACTAATGGCCATTACCGAACCCTTCCAACTTTCTGGTAATGAGCACAAGAATAACAGAGCTCTAACTTCATCATCAAAGTTTACCCCTACAGAACTTAACTGACTTGTAACTGTACTAAAATCATTTAAATGGTTTGCAAAAGATCCACCTTCCGACATATTCATATTAAATAACCATTTCATAAGAAATACCTTGTTTGAGGCCGAGGGTTTTTCATATAGTTTCGACAACGTCTACATCAAACCCTCTGTCGTGGTTTCCTTCGAAATGTTGAAGGCGACTGACACAGCAAGGGACAACTGTATTGTTCTGAGTGCCTTTCTATCGAGAAGGTTCCATTCTTCATCTTTCATACCCGTCGGCATCTTTGTTTTTCCGCCCAATGGTAGGTATAGATCTTTCTGATACAGATAATCTTCCATCTGCATCTTCCACATCGAGAAGTTTTGGCCGTTAAATTTCTCGACCCTAAACTTACCATCTTCCGCCATTGCTCCCAATCGAACCAGGAACCCTTCTTTCCTGCGAGTTTATCAGCCAAATAGACCTTCGGCTCTGATACCAGTTGTTAGAAAATTATATATTACGGAGCAATGGAACACATAAAATATTGTAGAAATATAAACACAGAAAAACGCACAAAACAAGAGAGACACAGATATACGTGGTTCACCCAGTTTGGGCTACGTCCACCCCGAACAGCCAGTCCTTCCTTTCTATTATCCGACAAAATGAAGAGACACAACCTACAGCAAATCCGCTTTAATATCCTCTGTTTTCTCTCACAGTCTCACATCTCTGTTTCTCGTTCACAGAATACACATCTATATCTCAGCCTCCAATACAATGCCCTCATACAAAGAGAGGGGTTGCCTTCTAGGGCAAAAAACCCTAAACTAAACATAAGTTCTACCGTCAGATCATCTGCCTAATGAACGGCCCAGATTGACTAGAAATTACTATACTTTTACAAGGCAATTTTACATTTGTTTTTAGCTTCGGGGGCGCTGCCCCCGAGCCCCTGCCGGGGAACCGCTGGCCCCCGAACCCCCCAACTAGGGGGGATCGGCCCCCCCGGACCCCTGCAGGGGGGACAAGTCCCCCTCGCACCCCCGCGCGTGGAGGGGTGTACAAACTTCTTGGGGTATACATCCGGTTGAAACAAAGACCTCTGAACAATCATGCTCCACACACAACACAACACAACTACAATAGAGCTCTCCACAACTCAACAGGCCACATCCCCTTTCAGGTAGGGCTGGGATTTCAGCCATTATGCCCCATTGATGTGGCCATACCATTTGCAGCCACTCAGGTAGATTCGGCTCACGTGCAGTCCGAAGCTGAAAGGGCTAACAACTTCATTGAGTGCATTCAACACATTCACCAATAGGACCATGATATATTGGGCATATCCAATGCTAAGTACAAGCATCGTCGTGATCATCATCTATTTTCGAACAAGTTCTAGGGGGGCGACAAAGTTTGGATACATTTGCAGAAGGAGCACCTTGTTGGACCCCACCGCAAGCTTCGCCCGCTCCTATATGGGCCATACACCATCACCAAGGTCGTCGGTTACAATGCCTTTGACCTAAGCATCCCACCATTCCTTCGTCTGCACCCAATTTTCAATGTAGATCACCTTCGGCCATACTCTCTATGATTGTTGGACACATCTGACATTGAAGAACAGCTCACACCAACAGAGCTCAACCCGAACTGCATGGAACATTCCATAACTGATCAAATCATGGACACATAGATCAAGAACACTCAATAGCAGAGGATACAACTATATCGAGTTATCAAAGCAGGCCAACTCCTTCACTAGGGCAAGTGGTTCACCAAGGACCAAGTTCAACAGAAATTTCCTCACCTCGTGGAGGCTCTGCACGCAATGGAGACCATTGCTTCTGAAGGGGGGAAGAATGATCCAAGTGGATATTGGTGGCCAATTGCCTATTCCACCTAGACCCCCTAGTCAGTTTCTAATGTTTCCTTGTTCATTTAAGCAATTATTTTTTGGGGCCTTGAACTTCTGGAGCAGTTTTGACCCCCTAAACAATGTTTTTTTGGAGTTTGCGACAAGGTTATGGCCATAAGAAAGGGTCTCCAGAGAAACTTGTAGTACTCAGTGAGACCTTTCCAACAAGGTATTGTACGTGCCAAACAAAGATAATATGAACAAGTTATGACCATGGGAAGTTGGATTCCGAATTAACCCCAATTGGGCCCACAAACTCTTGGTGTTACATCTCCTGGGGTTAGGGTTTTGGTTGTTTATGGTTTTCTCATGTTTTATAATAATAAATAGGCCCTTGAGCCTCATTGCAACACAGTTAAGAGGCATGTAGCTACCACATCTCTTCTTGGAGATAAGCTACCATCGTATGAGCTATCTTATTTCCATTCTGTTTGTAAGCATAGTTCAATATTTTTCTATTGATGAAATGAAGTGTTTTTCTACTTCATCGTTGTGTTTATGATTATATCTGTAAGTTGTTGCATTACTGTTTAAGTTTAGATCATCTCCTCCAATAGAAAGAGCTCCTTCAGCTTAGTAAAAACACCAGGGTAAGGGTATAGTAGTTGTTTGAAGACGACTGTAGCCATTGAGTTAAAACCCCAGGTGTTACTTTTACCAACTAAACATGCAACAACAATTCATGCATAGTAGGTGTGGGGGGAGGACACAGTCCTCAGGGCACAATCAAAGTCAATAGAAAGTATATACCCTTGTTAATACTTACCATGTCTTTGTTCCACCCGTGACTCTGAGTAAAATTCACCAGTTGGAGACACTTGTAGGAGTTCTAGTGTAGGAGATCCAATTCTTGTTACTTCTTTAGATTCCATAGATTGAATGTCCTTGTTAGATTTTTGTTTTTACAATTTTGTCGTAGACACTTGAGGAATGCTAGAACTGTTGATACATTTTTAATTTTGGGGCAATTAATCTATTTGTTGGTGGTCAAAAACATCTTCTTTCCCACTAGGCAAATTGAGACCACCTACCTAGTGACATGTTTGATGATGAATCTTGTTGGATATATGTGTTGAAATTTCTAAGTCTAACACGTCAGAAATTCCTACTACATTATCTGGTTTATTTCACCTACTTGTTTTAACTTAACAAGTTATTTATCCATATAAATACTAAACATAAGCACAAATGCAATCTCAACTCATATACAGATCATCAACTGAAATAATAGACAAACACATAAGGGACACCATTATTTTTGGACAATCGTCCCCAGAAAAACCCAATGCGAGAAAACTGGTGTAGCAGTTCTGAGGCTTTTATTATTATGCATATTTATTGAGTACAACTAGGGTGCCAAATTGGCTTACCCAACATATATTATACACAGAAGTAATACCTCTTCTCGGAAGCAGATATTCAACTTTTCAACACTAGTCTTCCCCACAAAAATCCTTACGACGCTTCTTCAAGGCTCTACGTCAGCCCTGCTAGCCTTTGTGTAGCTCTGGAACCCCATGCATCAACCCTCTACCTCTCTGCGTTAGCTCTTTGGCCTTATGTGTTACCCACGCAGGCCCCTCTACCACTCTGTGTTAGCTCTTTGGCCTTATGTGTCACCCATGCAGGCCCCTTAGCCTCCACGCAGTCTCTAGCTACCTCTACGTGGCTCCTACTACCTTTGTGTAGCCTCCTCACTCTCACTGCTAACCCTATGGTACTATCTCTACCTCTCTGCTATGTACTCACTGCCCCTCACTGCAGCTCAGATCACTTGTTCGAATTTTCTAAACAAACCCTACTCTAGAAAGTCAAACTCGCTTATCAATCTTGGTGTATCTCCAACTAACTCTCAAGCCTCCTCTTATAATTTCCCTATTGAGTCTTCAACGACCGAGATTAAGTCTCTAATCAACGACTAAGACTATATTTGGCTTGATCCATGTCATTTAGAACGTTGCCACCCAATTTTATATTAATACCCATTAATATTTTAATTTTCCTAAGTTTAGACTTAGGAAATCCATTAAAAATATTAATTATTTTAATATCTCTCTAACTGGGTGGAATTTCCCCAAACCATTTCTAGTTCTTCGTGATCTCATGTGCTTTAGCTTGTCCACCAATTTTCATGGCTAGATCACATCCGATGCTACCACAAATCAACACTACCTCTTAGTGAGGAATGTGCTCTAGTAATGTTCCACCACTAAGCATCACATTGATCCTTCAACACCAGTACTTGTGTTGATGCTTGGCCTGCTTCCCAACATCCACTACATTCCTCCCTCCTATATTGCTGCCCATGGCTCTGCCACTGCCACTGCTACATCTGTACCGCAATTCCCTCTACATCCGTGTTGTTGCTGGTCCTTCCTCCCAACACTACATCTGCACTGCAACTCTCTCTCAACGTGTTGCATCATGCTGCCCATAGCACTACCTCTGCTAACTGATGCACTACAACTCAGTTATCGAGAAGTAAGTAACTGAGCTACCCAACTCTTGACATCCTTGTGAGTCCGAAAGCATCTTGATGCTTAAGCTACCTCTATTGTTATCATGTGCTCCCTCTGCTACCTCTATGCTGCTGCAAACACCTTTGTGCCTTTCACACTGCTACAACCACCTTTGTGCCTCTTTGCACTGCTGCAAGCACCTCTGTGCCTCTCGCACTGCTGCAACCCCCACTGCACTGCTATGTACCTCTGCATTGTAGCCCTGCCTTGTCGCTCCATCCGCATCTTGCTTCAACTGACATCTGTCATCCTGCTACTGTCATTCGAGGATCTCATAGCCAGATATTATCCAAGAGTTTAGGTACCTCAAGGATCCTACCCCTCATCTTCTGCAGTCCTCCTGACTACAGCTCGATGTCTCCCCATGTCTTCTTTAGAGGTGCATGAGCACTCATGGCATAGTCATGATCAGTATCGACTTCTTTCTCTACCTCAGCCAAAGCTGCCTTGGAGTCAGAAGCCTCTCCCTTATTCTTCTTCTTGGGACACTGGGTTGCATAATGACCCAGCTCCCCACAATGGAAACACTTCACCTTGGAGGTGTCCTTCTTCTTCCTCTTCCCCTATTATCCTGTAGATGCCAAAGTTGCATCCTCCTCCTCCTCTTTCTTGATTCGATCCCCTTTGCTGCTAATCCCTGCCTTGGTCAACCGTCTGATCTCTTCTTGGTGAAGAGATTCCCACATCTCTTCCCGTCCTCAAAGATTATCTCTACCCAAAATTCTTTGGAAAAATGTCTCCCAATCATCGGAGACTGCATTCAGGTCAATCCTCACCATGAACTCCTGATCCAGTGTGGCCCCCTATGGAAGTAAGTTGGTCCCGAATCTCCTACAACCTAAGAAGGTATAGATCTATGTTCTCCCCTTTTTACATTTGATACGACCGCAGTTGATTCTCTAATAGCATCTTACGCTACATGGAAGTGCCCTTATACAATGTTGTCAAAGTATCCCACATCTCCTTTGTCGTGTTCTTTTCGACAATATGTGGTACGACATGATCCTTGACCCCATCAAGGATTATGCACTTTTGCCTTTCCATTGCATCCTCATACTTCTCATTATCAGTTGGGTCGACTGGGATAACCACGGTTCTCAAGGTGAAGCCCTTGATGCGATGTCTATCCAGCACTGATAGGATCCTGGCCTTCTAGATGATAAAGTTGGAAGCCTCATCCAACCTGTCTTGATCCCTCAGTCTGTTCACTACCATCTCTACTCCTTTTGGACTCCCTCTAAGATTCGCCTTCCCTCCTGGAAATCTCCCTCTAAGTCTTGATTTTCGTGCTGGAAATCTTCTCGCCAACTATCGATCCACTCCTCTCCGATCCTCTTTGCAACTGCAACTCGGATTTGGATTTCTTGGTTAGAAATACGTCAAGGCAGTGACTCCCTCTACCTTGGTTTTGTCTCGTTAGGTACTGTTATGCTTCGACAGCAACAACACCCCACCAGCTTCCTAATCCACAATATTCCCACAACTCCCTATGCCCCAGCAACTCAAGAAACTGAGCCTTCCAGCTCTGCACAATCCCAAAAAAGGCTAAATCACTCCTCTAGCCAACTGTGTCAAGCCGGAGGAGTAGGATGTTGTGGCTCTTCATGAACCTCTTCTGCCTATCTCTGCCTCTGTGGTGGCCCTCTCTTTGGATCGAAATAATGACGCAGACCCTCTGCGTCACTCCTTCTCTGTTTCTTTCTTCTTAGGGGTATCTTTGTTTATCGGCACAACTGCTACTACTACAAATACTTTTGATTATGTTGGTGCCTTCAGCCCTCTTGTGATCTGTAACCCTTTGATACCATGTTGAAATTTCTAAGTTTGACACGTTAGAAATTCCTACTGCGTTATTTGGTTTACTTCACCTACTTGTTTTATTCCTGAACAAGTTATTTATCCATAAAAATACTGAACATAAACACAAATGTAGTCTCAACTCATATACAGATCATCAACAGAAATAATAAACGAACACGTAAGATACACTGTTATTTTGGACAATCTCCCCTGAAAAAACCCAATGCGAAAAACTGGTGCAATAGTTCTGAGGGTTTTATTATTATGAAAATTTCTTGAGTACAACTAGGGTATCAAACTGGCTCACCCAACAGAGATTTCTACACGATAGTAATACCACTTCTCAGAAGCAGATATTCATATTCTCAGCACTAGTATGCCCCACGAAAATCCTTTCGGTGCTTCTTCGAGGCTATGCGTCAGCCCTGGTAGCCTTTCTGTAGCTCCAGAACCCCCTGTGTTAGCCCTCCGCCTCTCTGGGTCAGCTCTCTGGCCTTCTGCGTCACCCATGGAGGCCCCTCAACCTTTGCGTAGTCTCTAGTTGCCTCTACGTGGCTCCTACTACCTTTGTGTATCCTCCTCAGTCTCTATGCTGACCCTCTGGTACTATCTCTTCCTCTCTGCTATGCACTCACTACCCCTCACTGCAACTCATATCACTTGTTTGAATTTTCTCAGCAAACCCTACTCTAGAAAATCGAACTGATTGATCATTCTTGGTGTATCTCCAACTGACCCTCAAGCCTCCTCTTATACTTTTTCTGTTGAGTCTTCAACGGCTGAGATTAAGTCTCTAATTAATAGCTAAGATTAGATTTGGCTTGATCCATGTCATATAGAACATTCTCACCTAGTTTTATATTAATACCCATTAACATTTTAATTTTCCTAAGTTTAGACATAGAAACTCCATTAAAAATATTAATTATTTTAATATCTCTCTAACCGGGTGGAATTTGCCCAAACCATTTATGGGCCATGGAGATATCATGTGTTTTAGCCTCTCCACCAATTTTCATGGCTAGAGAACATGTGATGCTACCACAAATCAACAATATATGATTTTACGATCTTCTGAGGTAATATAATCTTTAGCTTAGAAAAAAATACCTTTGTTGAAAACCTTACTACAATCAGAGAAAATGATAAAAGAATAGAAAGAAATAAAAACAACAACAACCATTTCTTGATAATTATAAAGGTTAAGCCTAGGATAATTACAAGGGGGATATAAGTCCATTTTTTTATGGATCATATGGTATAAAAGTAGTTGAATCCTGTATTTTGACACAAGTATTAGAAATTTGAAGAGAAAACACTTTTAATATGGGTAAAGAAAACAAAAAAAGGTAGGAATACCTACATGCCATCAATACTCCTCTACAAGAAAAGAATTGGTGTTGAAGGAGAATATATATATGTATGACTAGAGGATAGTAAAGGAGAAGAATCTTGAGACATTTTCCAAATTATTTTTGGTGGTAAATATGTGACTTGATGAACATAAAGTGTCCATCATTATGGTTATGGAAGATTTGGACAACCAAAAAGTTTAACTTTTCAATTGTAAGAGAAGTTCATCTAAATGGATAGCTCATATGATGACAAGATTAATGATGGATAAATAATAGATAAAGTTGGTAAAGGAGGAAGAAGCATTGGTAAAACTACAAGTAATTTTTAAGGAGACCCTACAAGATCCTTCCATTGCTATTGTGCAGTCTGGGTTCTTTATTGAGGAAAATCTAATAAGCACACTTATAGAAACTTCTTAAGAACCTTTTGGTGAATTTGAAAAGAATACCAAAGGAATTGGTTCAAAGCTAATAAGGTAAATGGGGTACAATGGAGAAGGGATGTGTACCTCCCATTGTAGTTGAACTAAGGGATAGCATTGAATACCTAGTTTACAATGGAGGAAAGGAAAAGGCCAAGAACAATAATGCCACATTAGTGAAGGAAAAGGATATGGAAAAATTGGCATGCTCATTAGAATAAAGAGAAACAAAAAATAAAGTTGAAAGCACACTTTTAGTCCATTCTTTTCATGACCAATTCTAGAAGGGGAGTGATGAGGACAGTGCAAAGACTCAATTTCTACCAACACTTAGAAGAAGGGGCAATCATATTAGTTGGAACACGAAGAAGAATATCAACATACCTATATCAAAAAATTCATCCCTTATTTGTCATTACTACAAGAAGAAGTATCATCAAACTGGAATTTATAGTACTCAGAGGTATGCTCATGCTATGGGAAGAAAGGGTATCATGGGTATCTTGTTGGGAGAAGTAAGGTAGATTGATCCTTAAGGAAGAATGTCATGAAGAGTTCCCAAAACCAATAAAGAATTCAGAGGAAATGGGAGAAAATGAGTATGTCAAGCAATCCATATAACAACATCAAGAACCCTTTTCCACGACTGCAAGTTGACTGGACATGAAGAACCAAGACTTTAAATTTTTCTTCACATTAGGAATCACATAGCCAAGCAAAGAATGTGGAAAGTAAAGCTTAATGACGGTAGAGAAATCATTACATTTCCAACCCAAGGAGCAAAATCTATCTAAGGAGTTATATAGAAGAGGTATGTATCACCATAAAGAGGACATCGAGATGATGCCAACAACCACGGTAAGCCCATCCTAGTCGTTACCTACAATCTTTCATAAGAAATTTCATTTCTTTAAGATGTATTGGAGATTGGTGCATGGAGTTCAATGACAGCACCTTGTCCTTTGATCATCCAAATATTGAGGAACAAATGAATGGTTGCAAGACACAATACCAACAAATGTGTTAAAAAATTAATGAAGGTTAGATAAATTATAAAAGAAAATGCAAGTGTAAAAAAAAAAAAATTATTAAGACATAAAGAGGGAAAAAGGAATTAAATAAAATAGAAAAATGAAAATAATAGAGGAAAAGAGAGAGAAACAAATGAGAACTAAAAGGTTAGTCTCTTGATCTCTACTTTAGAAAATGGATAGCAGTTGATGAAGATTGAGAGACCCTAGCACACCAATCTCCTTTTTATAGGTTGCTTGATTATGTTTTCTGCATTATATAGGTCTAGAGGTTGGGGAGGTTGTGCATGAAGAATTCCACATTTTCATGTATCATAGAGAAACATAAATATGAATACGAAAATTGATATTTGCTTGATCATGTTAACATATTCAAAGATTGAACACCTTTTACCATGTTGATGGATTTAGATATTAAACATTTGTGATTGTACCAAGAGTGAAGAGATTTTATTTTATTATTAACAGTATTGATTTTATTCATTTATGACTAAATCAATCTCATGTAGCTTTCTAGAATTTTTCTTCTCTTCTTAAACTAAATGTTTATGTACTACAAATAATAAAACCAACAAAAAAATCTTAATCATTTATCAAACTTTCTTTCATTATTTAGTATCTTCATTTTTCTTTACCATTGTAATAGGTAAAACATGTTTTCCTATTTAAAATATCTGAGATTTAAATTTTTTTATTAATTAATATAATATATATTGATATAATTTTTTAATATAAATTTAACTTATTTATCTTTATTTTGTATTTCATTAAGAAAAAAATACAAAATAAATATAACATGGATAAGACACTTCTACCTAAACAATAAAATAATCTTACCACGTTAAAATAAAATATAATATTACATATAACATCATACAAAACAAAAACAAAAAAGACATTGAAAATGAATTTGCAATATTAGGAAGACTTTAACTTAAAATAATTCCCTTTATGATACTCACATACCTTATCTAGCCATGGTTTCTGGTAAAAATGTGCGTGTGATTTTAAAAATTTGTAAGTTAAACTGCCATCATTAACTCATTATGAGATCCATGTAGTTAACCCATTATGAGATCCGTGTAGTTAACAAAGTAGAAGGGTTTTGTTTCTCTTATGAATATTGATTTCTAACCAATACATTAATATATTATGGGTAAAACAATATGAAATTTGATATTCCCCTTTCGTTATGGGCTACGGATTTTATGTTGAGCAGTACTCCATTTTGAAATATATAAGATAAAGACTTCCTTTAACAAGGTTGAGTTTTGAATCGTCTATCTAATTTGATTTAAACATCAGACGAAGTCTAGGCACGAGTATGAGCGTAAAAGTTGAAATTTATATTTTGATTTGATTGTGAGAGTAAGAGTAAGGCGAGTTATCAAAATCTATTTTAATCACAGATTTATCTAGAGTTGAGAGGGATCAAATTCCAAATTTTAAAAAAGATTTACATGTCAAGAGATTTAATTCATTTTAGTGCTTGGTAAATATGTGATTAGGATAAATTTATAGTGGTAAGTTTTAGTTGTTTATATTGTATTTCTCACTATTTTATCATTATTAATATTTTATATTAAAAATTGAATAAGTTACATATTTTCTTTTTATTAAGAAGTAACTACATTATTTTATCTTTAACATTTTATTGAAATATTTTACCAAGGTAAACATTAATACACTCATAATAGACAGAGAGTTCATACTGAAATATATTAGTTAATATGAATATTGAAACAATTTATTTAAGTTTTATATTGATTTGTTTATAAGATAAATAGATTTGTTTTAATTACTTTATCTCTAGATAGTAATATAAAATTATATTATTTAAGATAGATGTTGGGTGCAGGAATTGCACTTAAGCAAACTCCTTAACACTTAATTGTCAACCCAGGGGTTTCGTAAACTTAGAGACGAAGCACAGGCAATGCCAGAAGTGGTATGAACTTTTCCTATTCCTAATCCTACTTATTAAATGAAATGTTGCAGAATCAGACAGAAAACAATCTTAAAGACAATCAACACCAAAGAAATTCTAGTGCTAGAATGTAAAAGAATAATTTGCGAGGAAATCAAGTAAAGGAACTTTCACACAACTGGAAGCAATCTTAAATACTGAAATGAAATACTATGTTTATCTTCAGTATAGATGGCTAACAATTTAACAAGTGGGCCCTTGCAAAGATTTGTTTCCCAATTGATTTTCCTTCTACACCAAGCAACCCATTCTTGGACTGTTGTGATATGCTTGCACTAGTGCAAGTACAATACTTATGTGAAAAAAGTATATTTTACCTTCTTCACTAAAGACTTATGTCTTTATGGAGGTGCTCTAAGCTTCAAGGCTTAGAGCACTCTGTTCCCGCGACAAGAGACCAGCTCTTGCACCGAGACAGAGCTTCCTTCACCAAAGTTTCCAATTTACTTTCGAAAGAATTAAAAGTCGTGTTGAAAATAATTGCAATTGCAAGCTAGATTCTGAGATAAATTACATGTGAAAAAGAATGCTTTAATTAATTGAACTTTGAAACGAAAGTAAACTTCATAAAGCAAAAACAATTCGAAATAATCAAGCAGCAGTCAAAGTAATTTTCATGGATCAACTAACTTTCGGAATTTTTCTTATAACATTTTTGTTCCTTTTTCTTAAGTCATAAACTGCAAGTATAAAGTATGGTGTTTGTAATAACATTCTTTCTTAATTCATGTAAAGATCCTTGAGAAGTGTAATTCTTAACATTGAGAACAATTATTTGTATTGACAATACATTTTCTTGCAGGAATAAATGAAATTATAAGCAGGAAAATGAACGTAACACTTGTTGTAAAGTAAAACCAGAGTACAAGAAACTACATGCATTGGTATAGGAAGAATCTTCCTGCACGACCCGAGCAAAAACAAACTAAGGCAAAAATTGCAGGAGAGAAATTGCAAGAAAGTAATTTGCAGGAAAGAAATTGAAAAAAGGAAATAAACTTAATTAAACTTCCAAACTACGGATCCATTCACGCTTGACTATAAAATGAATTAATATCAAAACTCTGAAATAAACATAAGAGCAATCAAAGCCATGCAACTGCAAATGAATAAATGTTCACACAAACTTTTTAAATGGTGAAATCACAAGGGTAAACGAGTTGGGTTGGCTGGGCTAGGAAACGAAATGATTTAGCTCTTAATCACGCATGAAATATAAATTAAGCATGATGTGAAGAAACATGGCACGTCCCTTGTATTAACTTGATCAGAAAATATACATGATAGTGCGATTCCAGCCCAGAACCGAGGGCAATACAAAATTACAAAGTAAACAAATTTACTAGCCTGGCTCTACCTAAAGTCTACATTATACACAGTATCTTGGCCTTCGCCATATTCTGCTAATTACAATCATTTCCTATTTAAGCCTTTCGACCGAACGGACTAACAAACAACATTGCAAAACCAACTGATGGTTATAATAAGGCACAAAATTTTTTGGCCGTAGACCATATTATTGGCAAGCATCCTTGACTATATGCCGCCAATGTCCATCCTTAGATAGTCCGCAATCGAACTGGGAGTCATGGATCAAAACACCCGCTTGGAATATCACGGAGCAACTCGTTGCCGGTGAAGGAATCTGCCTGCATTGATCACACTAAATAATGATTAGCACTTAGTTCTTCAATTACTTTTAGAAAAGTTAAACATAAGTTACAGGAGATACTAAAAGGTATGAAATCTATGTAAAGTAATTAATAAAGCACTTAATAAATCTTAATTATAAAATGTGAAGTATATGTAGGAAAAGATGATTGTCTTGGACTACTGCAGGAATGAGAGGGTTAAATAGAGATAAAACAAAGGTTAAGCCTTATGGGAGTAGGGTACAAATAGAGAAATTTGGGATTCCAACATCCTCCCATCCCTAAGCTATTATGTGTCCTCATACAACATTTTACCTTCTGCATCAAAAATGGGTGGCCAAATCTCAATCTTGTACTTCAATACTTATCCCTACTTTCACTACCTTTGGCTTTTTACCTCGCGCTCCTTTCAGCTGATTAGTCACCTTCTTGAGGCGTTTGTAGCACTTGGAAGCCCGATACTTCCATACTTTCACTTGTTGTTTTTGCTTCTTGACTTCTGCGAGCAACTCTACCTCACCTTGCTTTTTCCAATTTTGCTCCTTCATGACCTGGTTCAAAGCCTCCAGGTCATGAACTTGCTGCTCTAATTCCACTATTCGGTTGTTGAGGTAGAGGGTAGAGGGCTCGTGCTCAGATCCTTTGGTGTAAATACCTTCTCTACAATGGACTCCAAGCAAGTCCTGTCATTGTCGAGACTAAGGTCATCCAATGTTTGCATTATGACATCGCCAAAAGTTTTTGCGCCCAGGGTTTCCTTATCACTGAGGGTTTTGATGCCCTCCACAACCTTCGTGCCAAGGGTTTCAATACCTTGTGCACTTAACTCCACAGGGTTTTTAATGCCCTGTTCTTCCAATTCTTCAGGGGATTCAGTACCATGTTCATTTAAACCAGCAAGGGCTTCAGTACCCTATTCATCAAAAACATTGAGGGTTTCGATGTCCTATTCATCGAAATTGTCAAGGGTCTCCATGTGTTGTGCCTCATCATCCTCGTGACCCTCTGCCTGAACTTCTTCTGCACTCGGTGTCATCTTCTTCTTTCTTAATCTGTGAACAAGGGTAGACAACAATATGTCGTCTTCCTTTTCCACGTTCTCTTCGTTTACCATGGTGTGGGCCGCTACATCTGCAAGCACTGAAAGGTTATGGTATTTAGGTGAAACCTGAGGTGATTCATCAATCACAATCAGAGAGCTTGACCAATATTGATTCGTCTCTAGAGAGATAGTCTTCTTCCTTGTCGAGGTTCTGGTTTTTCTTTTCTTTGCTGAGGGCGAAGTGTCTTCGACAAACTTATTTTCCACTTGCATCAGCATGCTTTTACCCTTTTGCTTGGCAGGGGACGATGTCTCTGCCTTCCTTTTATTTCTTGTACGCATTCTAGTGGACTTCGCTGCACTCCTCACTCGAAACTCCTTCAGTAATGACTTCCAAGTCACTCCCTTCTCTTCCAACACTTTCTTGATGAAGATTGTGATAAGCCCATGATGATATAGCTTATATGCAACTTGTCTTACATTCCCACTCTACACACCTTTCGCCATTTTCTCGAGACTTTGGAGCAGGTAGTAAGGAAAATTGATAAGTTTCCCGACTCAAAGTGCAACAATAATCTCATGTGGTACATGAACGCTAATCTGTAACGTCCCTCGCAGGTCACAAATTTCTTAGTATGAAAAAGAGGTCCCGCCAATTTCGAAGCATGACGCTCTGCGGAATCCCATTCTTCCAGTTAACCTTAAGATTTTTGTCACTCACAAACCAATGCCATCATTTCTTTTCAAGCTACTCCTTTTTGATCCACTACACCCATGTAGTTGGCAAGCCTGTAGCTCATGCAATGGGCTCCTCTGTGACTTCTAATTCTAATGATCCAACCCTAGCTCAGCCTCTTTCAAATGTCTTCGCAAACTCCCGCACCACGGCCATGTCAAAACCATCGAAATTCTGGAAAAATGGAAGGAATCTGGATCCTTGCAATAGTGCAAGACTATTCTGGTATTCTGTAGTCTGTTCTTTCTCCTTCAAGGACGATGGCTCATTCCTTATGGGAGCCATGTTCGAATTTGCCACAATTCCCTGTCACAACCTCAAAAGGATTTTAGTGAGCGATACCAAAGGTTGCTAAGAATTTTATGCCGGAGGTCCATCCATCCTTTGTCTTTTCAATCCCATCCAACCGATCATGTTTAATGATAAAAGAATGGCTCCTCGATTCAGATGTAGATACGTATCATCCTACTACGAGTGAGCAATAATGATTGGATGTTGCGGAGGCACATGTGGCGGCGGTGTAACTGTCATAATGATCGGGTTAAGAGGTAAGATAATGATGAACAAGTGATGGGAGATTGGTTCAAAGGGAGGTGAGTTATGTGTTTTTAGACAACCTGTACTATCCCATGGTCTACCTCATAATTCAATTAAGACATATTTCAACACCCATTAAAAAAATTAGATTTCAAAACCCAATATATCTTGTACTTTAAAAATTTTCTTAAGTCAGTAAATGATAAAACAAAGTATCAATTAAAATATATAATGCTATAATCTATCAGTGCAAGAATCACTCATGTACAGAGTAATAAAATTCCATAAACATTCTTCATAAGACGCTCCTGTACTGTGTGAAATTTGTTTTACACTTTCTTCCACAGTTGGTCGCACTCCTTCACTGATCCTACTTGCACTACATCATGCTTTCACTAACTGCTTGCACTGTGCATCTTGCACCAGGGATTTTACCAAAATAACAATTCTGATAGAACACAATTCTATAGCTGGAATTTTTTTTTTGCCTAAATATATAAGGAAAGTTTTATTCACCATCCATTGGTGTTTCATGAGCATGCCTTCTGGATTGACTGCATCAAATTCTGCAATCAATTTATGAGGGAATAAAGAAGTGGGAAATGGCTGATTTTCAAAATGTGAAGGAGCACTATTGCAGGGATTCCAAGAACAATATCACCAAGGGGGATAAACGAGAATGGGATGTGGAAAAAAATTCAAGGGAAATAGAGGATTTTACGATATCGGGTAAGGGTAGTTTTATTTAGAAGAAATAGGAGGGTAATTCATTGGGAATTTAGAAAAAGAAAAATAGTGGCAATTACGAAACGAGAAAATAGAAAAAAGAAGAAAATTTATCTTCAAGGTTTTCCTGCACTGGTGCCGGAAAAAGTAATTGCAGCGGGAATTAAGCGTTTACTTGCATAAAAATTTCCATGCTAGTTACCCCAAACTTGGGTAAGGGCTGGGTTCCTTGAACCTACTTCTTCTTGGTGGCAGCCAGCATATCTAAAAATCAAGTAACATTCCCCTTTTATTGAAATTTCAATCTTCATGCCAACATGCTAGTTTTCACGTTGATCCTTCTACAATCATATCAGTCAACTGATTTTCATAATTACAAGAAAAAAAAGATTGTCATTTTTTTATTTTAAATGAGGAAAAGAAAGAATCAAAGCTTCAACAGGTTGGTGTTACCACCTACCAACTCCTTTTCAGATTGCTGTTGGACTTGCTGCATAAAATCTCTTTTAGTAAGGGGCTGAAAATATACCTTCATTCTATGCCCATTTACCAAGAACACAGAATTCTGTCCATCAATAGTTTTGATCTCTACCGCTCCATTTTCAAACACTTTGACCACTTCATAGGGTCCCATCCAGCGTGTATGGAATTTCCCTTTAAAATATTTGAATTTAGAATCATAGAGGAGCACCTAATCACCTAGTTGTAATTGCTTCTTCTGGATAGAATTATCATGCCACTTCTTGCAATGTTGTTGAACCAAGATGTTTAGCTGAACAACATCCCTTTGGAATTCATCTAACTCATTCAGCTGTAGAAGATGTTGTTTTTGTGCTTTAGAGAGATCTAGCCCCAATTGGATTGCAGTCCTGAAGGTCTTGATATGGAATTATATTGGCAAGAGGACTTGTTTCCCATACACCAGATCATATGGTGTGTGTCCTGTTCTGCTCCTCCAAGTGGTTTAGTATGCCCACAATGCTTCTGGTAATTTTTTAGCCTAGTCCTTTCTGTGAATATTCATTGTCTTTGTGAGGATGGACTCAATCACCTTGTTTGTGGACTCCCCCTAACCATTTTCTTGCAGGTGATATGTTGTAGATTTCATGTATCGTATTTTGTACTGCTCCATCGCACCCTGTACCAAATTAGAAATAAAAGGTGGTCCATTGTCAAAAATAATTACTCTAGGCACACCAAATCTAGTAAAGATTTCAGTAAAAAGAAAATCAACAACTCTTTCAGTAGCAAAAGAAACAGCTTTAGTTTCCAACCATTTTGTAATGATGTTATGAAACCAACTCAGAAAAACATAGAAAAGATAGATCAATGTCTTACAATTCAGCCTCTTCGAGGGGGCAACCTCCTTTACATTACACAAATGAACAATTCTTGGATGATTCAAATGACGAAACCTCCTTTCTATATATAGGAGTCTAACGGTTCACAATATAACCAAGCCGACCTAACAATAATAATATAAAGGCACAAGAATAATAATAGAGGGATTCTATGGGGCACAATAATAAAAATATGGGGACAATAGGGGCACAACAATAATAATAAGGGATACAACAATAATAGTAATGGGGGAATCACTAGTATTATAGGGACTTAACATGCCTCTCTCCTTCAAAAAAGTGTTGTCCTCAACGCTTGAGTAGTTCTGGATGCTTCTGTATAAAATTCTCATCCTCCCATGTGGAATCTTCAGCGGATAAGTTATTCCACTTGATGAGATACTCTGAAATTGATCGATTTCGTAGTTGTTGAGTTCTTGTTTCTGTGACTGCTTCCGGTTCCAATATAATTTTTCCTTCCTCGTCAAGTTCTGGAAATATTGTTTGAACTAGGGGCTTGTTGCCTATAACCTTCTTTAAACATAAAACATGGAAAACTGGGTGCACTCGAGAAGCTGCAGGAAGCTCCAATTTGTATGCCATAGTACCAATCTTTTGCAACAACTTGTATGAACCATAATACTTTGGTGATAATTTATTATCCTTCTTAGCTTGCTTGAGGGACATTTTTTTATACGGTTGTAGCCGTAGGAATGCCCAATCACCTACATCAAAACTTCTTTCGCTGCGATGTTGATCTACCTGTTGTTTCATTCTATTATGTGCCAACGTGAGGTTATCCTTTAAGAGTTGGAGAACTTGTTGTTGATGCTCGATGTGATGTTCCACCGCTTGAACCTTATACTTTTCTCTTAAATATGATGTGATGGATGGTGGATGATATCCACAAAGTGCCATAAATC
Organism: Pinus tabuliformis; assembly: GCA_031772625.1. NCBI lineage: Eukaryota > Viridiplantae > Streptophyta > Pinopsida > Pinales > Pinaceae > Pinus > Pinus tabuliformis. The sequence goes on along the minus strand of CM062807.1, from coordinate 1,212,115,385 downwards.
GGGTCATTTTTGCTGCAGTATGGAAGGAAGTGTTATACCACCATTCAGCTAGAGGCTACCATTTGACCCATTGTGTTTGTTTATCATATACAAAGAAATGAAGATATCATTCCAAAAATTTGTTTACTATCTCAGTTTTCCCATTAGATTGAGGATGATAGGATGAGCTATGAGCTATTTGAGTACCGAGAAAAGAAAATAATTTTGTCCAAAATTTTCTAGTGAAAATGGGATCTCTGTCGCTTATAATAATCTTTGGGTTTCCAATTAGCTTTTGAATTGTTTCCATAAATGCAGTAGAAACCGTACTAGATTTAAATGGATGTGATAATGCACAAAAGTGTGCATACTTGATAAGTCTGTCAACTACCACCATGATGACACTCTTTCCTTCGGACTTGGGTAAACTTGCGATAAAATCCATTAAAACCTCCTCCCAACTTTGGCTTGGAATGGATAAAGGTTGTAATAGACCTGGGGTCTTAATTGTTTCAACTTTATTTTGTTGGCAAGCCAAACATTCTGCCACAAACTTTTGAATATCCGATTTAAGGCCATTCCAAAAAAATTCCTTCTTAACCTTGTGGTAAGCTTTTAAAAATCCTGAGTGTCCTCCTAACGGAGAAATGTGTAATTCCATAAGAATATTTTGTTTGAGTTGAGAATTCTTACATAGGTATAAGCGATCTTTGTACCATAACGAATCATTTTTCCAACTAAATGTATTAGATGTACTGGAATCTTGTTGTAACTTTCGAATGATTGCCCGCACTTCTTTGTCATTCTTCCATTTCTCCCTTGCTTCATTTATCTAATCTAGTTGGATAATAGAAATGACACACAACAATGCTTCCACATCCTCATCCTTTCTTGAGAGTGCATCTGCCACAACATTTTGCTTCCCTTTTTTGTAGATGATTTCAAAGTTATAACCCAACATCTTTGTGACCCATTTGTGTTTCTCTTCAGAGGATAATCTTTGTTCTAAAAAGTATTTAAGACTATCATGATCTGTTTTTACCTTGAAGTTTCTTCCCATTAGGTAGGGTCACCATTTCTTAAGTGCGTGTAGTATTACCAAAATTTCCTTATCATAAATAGCTTTGTGTAAATACTTTCCTTTGATTGGACGACTTTCGAAAGCAATGGGTCTTTCATCTTGCATTAAAACAGCACCAATTCCATTTCTTGAAGCATCACATTCCACCATAAAGGTTTTTGTGAAGTCTGGCGTAGCTAAGACCGATGCTTGGCACATTACCTCTTTAAGATGTTCAAAGGCCTTTGTTTCTTCTAGAGTCCATGAAAATACATCTTTCTTCAATAATGTTGTTATAGGTGCTTCTATTCTCCCATAATTCTTAACAAACTTGTGATAATACCCTATCAACCCGATAAATTCTCGTAGATTCTTTATGGATGTGGGGATTTTCCATTCCTTAATGGATTTAATTTTTCTAGGGTCTACCTTAACACCTTCATGAGATACAATATGACCCAGATATTCCACCTCTTGTACTCCAAACAAACATTTGGAGATTTTTCCATATAATTGTTTCTCCTCCAATAGTTTGAGCACCCTATCAACATGTTCAAGATGATCCTTCCAAGACTTGTTGTAGATTAGTATATTATCAAAAAATACTAACACAAATTTTCTAAGGAAGGGTTTGAAAATGGAATTCATCAAACCTTTAAATGTAGAAGGTGCATTGGTAAGGCTAAAAGGCATGACCAAAAATTTATAATGACCATCATGAGTTCTAAATGTTGTTTTCAGAATGTCTTCAGTCTTCATTCTGATTTGATGATATCCTGAGCGAAGATCCAACTTGGTGAAGTAAATTGATCCATGCAATTCATCCAATAATTCATCAATGATAGGAATGGGAAATTTATCTTTAATAGTGAGCTTGTTGAGCTCCCTATAATCCGGACACATGTGCCATGATCCATCCTTATTTTGAGCCAATACTACTGGAGCAGAGAAAGAACTTTGACTAGGTTGAATTATACCAGCCTCTAGCATTTCTGCAACCATACGTTCAATTTCACTCTTTAGGGCATAAGGATATCTGTACAGCCTGATGTTTGGAGGAACACTTCCTAGAATCAAATGAATAGCATGATCATGATCACGAATAGGTGGGAGATGTTTGGGAGTCTCAAATACCTTGGAATTATTGTCCAAGACTTTTTGGAGATTTGGAGAAATATATGATTTCAATGTGGGAACCTCTAGCGAACATAATTGCACAATTACACCTCATTGTTCCTTCTTTCGAATCTTTGTCATACCATTAGAGTTGATTATCTTTCCCGGTTTCCCTGCAATACCCCTTAATTCAATTTCCTTTCCTTCCGTAGAACATTTCATGAAAAGTTCTTGAAAATTAAAAGCTATTGTACCCAAGGATTGTAGCCATTGGGCTCCTAGTACAACATCAGCACCACCCATTGGAATGGAAAGCATTGGGCTATTCAATACATATTCTCCCATGGATAACTTGATATTATGGCACTTTCCAGAGCAATTTATGGTTCCTCCACTTGCAACTATCACTTGACACTCTGGTGCTGGATATAGGAAGCAATTCAATTCATTTGCTATCTTATAATGAATAAAATTATTGGTATTTCTTGAATAATTCAACACTATTACCTTTTTCTTCTTGATATGTCCTTCTATCTTGATAGTTTGAGGAGTGGTAATTCCAGCTAATGCATTACAAGATATGGTCAAATTCATTTCTTCTTTATCTAGGGTTTGTTCCTGGAGTATATCCTCTTCTTTTGACATTTCTTTTTCCATTTCTTCCACCTCTTCACAATCTATGTAGAATAATTTCTTCTTAGCACACTTATGACCTTTAGTGTATTTGCTATCACAACTGTAACAAAGACATTTTTCTCTTTTTTCTTTCATTTGTTGTAGTGTCAACCTTGTAGGTTGTGGAAGGCTAGGGGCAACAACACTTCCATATTTATAGTTATGAGTGGTAGGCTTCCTGGTTGCCATAATTTAGCTTTCCATTTTTCTTGCTAACCTGACTGCCTTCTCTAATGAATCAAGTTCCCAAAGGCGAACCTCATGTTGAATATTATCTTTTAAAGTCCCTATGAACACATCAATCCTATGCTCCTCTGGAATATCTTTTACCCTTATGTTCAATTTTTGGAAGTCCTCAATGTGCTCCATCATTGAACCCTTTTGTTTGAGATTAATGAATTGGCTAAAAAGGGTGTTCCTTTTTGTGTCCTCATAATGTGCTATTATTTCTTCCGTAAAAATAGCTCAAGTGACAATTTGTTTAAAAGAGCAAAGCCATCGATACCATACAAACTGATTTGGTTCCAAATATAAAGTTGCAATGCATACCTTTTGTGTGTTTTTCACATCATGGAGATCGAAAAATTGCTCCATTTGTAGTATCCATGTTCCGAGATCCTTGCCATCAAACTTCTTCATATTGATTTTTGGAACATGGTGGGCCTTCAATCTAACAGTAGAGTTTATGAAATTATGATTAACATTTCTTTTGTTCTCAGCATGAGTTTCCTTTACTACCCTTTCACCATTAGTGACCATTTCTTGTAGCAACTTATTCAAATTTATCTTCAATTCTTCCATCTTATCATCCGTGCCATTCATTTTAACGTCCATCTTAGTGGCCATGCCATTCATCTTAACTTCCACGCCATCCATCTTAGCTTGCATGCCATTCATATTAACTTCCATGCCATTCATCTTGGCTTCATTTACCTTTAGTGAAAGTGAAACGTTTTGTACTTGGTCTTGTAATTTTGATATATCATGTTGCATTTCTTATTCTTCCTCACGAGTCATGCTAGAGATTTCATGTTGCTTACTAGGTGTTTCCATTTTCTTTTTTCCAAGCATTAATTAATGCTAATAATTCTTCACTATTCCCTTTGAATTCCTTCAAACTAATTTTTCAAACCAATCTTATGTAAAAATTAAAAAAAAAACTACACATTTTTTTTAGACTTTGTAAGAGCTCAATATTGAATCTGTTATATCTCTGTAACTACGGATCTCGAATATCTGAAATTTCATCCTGCAGTAGCCCTTTGAGTCCTCTTTCTAACCCCGCAAGTTGTTAAAATTTGGGTACTCGAGGACAAGTGGTTCCCTGAGGCTTTGATCTTTGGCCTGAGGAAAAGTGTCCAAATTTATTTTTTTACTTTTCTCCTAAAGTGACTTTATAAGTGGTAAAGTTACATTCTAATTTAAAAGTGATTTTATAAGTTGTAAAGTTACATTCTAATTTAAAGGTGACTTTATTAAAGTGAATGAAGAATTAGAAAGTGAAAAAGTGACTATGGAAATAAAAGGCTAAGTGGGTCTTTATTAAGTGGGTGATTTAAAAAATAGAAAGTGAGAATTAAATGTACATTTATTCTCATCCCTAGATCTAAATGAATCTCAGCCATTAGATCTTAGGGTAACCCAAAAAGTCATTTAGAGAATAAAAGGAGAAGAGAAGAGGAAAATATCAATTCATTCTTTCATGAGCATTTGAGAGAAAGAGAAGAGAGAGAAAGGAGAAAATTTATGATTAGTGAAGAAGTGAAGGAGAGCAGCAAGAAGACATTTCAGCAAATCTGGGCAGCAACATTTATGGGCACGCATCCCAAGGAAAAACCATACAGCAAGAAAAAAGGCACAAAAATCGAGGAAGAGGGACAACAAGTTCTGGGCACATTTTTCGAGGCTTTTCGTACAACATTTAATGTTGTTTTATTGCTGTAAAAAATTATGTTTTGGCTGTTTGCTAATTGGCACGATTTTTGAGGTTGAGTTCAAGCACGAAAATCGAGTTAAGTTGTAATTTGTGGCTACTGTAGTTTTTACTATGTATTTCAGTTTCTCTGTAAAAGCATTTTCAGAAATAAAGAAGAGCTCTCAAACTGGTTTTCCCCAAGAGTTGTAGGGGGTTTTTCTAGGGTCACATTGACAAAAAATCACTATGTTATTTTCTTTGTGTGGCTGTCATAATTTTGCTGTGTTTTATTTCTGCAATTTCAACAATTGTGAAATATCTAAATTTGTGTTTTCAGAAAAATATTATCATTTCCAGATTTTGGAATTTTTATTATGCTTGGATTTAAAACTAAATGCATGTAGTGATAAGGAAAACTGATAACCAAAGTAGGGGTTGAAATTTCTTCATGGTATCAGAGATTGGTTGGCTAAAAAGTGCAGTTTTGGACAACAAAGTGAAAATTACAGCAAGTTGATTTTTGCATAGAAAACCGAAACCTTTACCACAAATTTGAAAATTTTAGTTTGATAGAACAGTGAAAAATGTCTTTGGGTTTGAGAGTTGAAGACAGGTTGGATGGGCTGAACAACTACAGTGCATGGAAGGAGATAATCCAGAGCAACTTTGAGGAAGCAGAAGTCTGGGGCATTATGGTAAATACCACACAGAACCTAGTAGTAGTACCTGTCGACCCTGTACATTGGCAGATTTTAACAAAACAAATTTTAAGGCAAAAAAATTGATTCTATAAGGAATCAAAGACCATGTCATTCCTCATGTGAGAGGAAAGACTTATGAACATGAGATGTGGACAGTCTTAACCAGTGTTTACCAAAGCTCAAATGAAAATAGAAAAATGGTCCGAAAGGAGAAACTAAAGGCCATTAAAATGGCTAAGACTGGCAATGCTACAACATACCTCACAAATATCACTTTAGTGAGAGATGAGTTGGCAATCGTAGGTGAAATCATTTCACCCACTTGGTGAGGATTTCTTTGAATGTTATTCCCAAGACTTGGGAGAATTTTGTGGATGGCATTGTTGCATGGGAAAACCTTTTCGATTAGGAGAGGTTGTTGGATGATTGCATTCAGAATGAGATCAGAAAGAACCATCTTGGGGTAGCCAAACAGGTGGAGGAGGATGACAATGTGGCATTGTTAGCAACAGGCAAGAAGGGCAGAGCAAAGAAGCAAGCTTCCAACAGTGGAGGCAAAAGCAAAGGTAAAGGTAAGCAACAGAACAAGGAGAAGGACTATTACAAAGTAAAATGTTGGAATTGTCAAAAGTTGCGACACTATGTTGTTGTGTCCGGAGAAGAATAATAAGAAAGGGAAAGACAAACCCATTACATCTTCTGTAGAGATAGAGAGCTTCTCAGAGAGATTTGATCGGGAGTTTGGGTTCATATCTTGTGAGGCCACTAGTGCAGGATCACCTTCCATACAGGTTCAGAGGGAGTGTGCCTTCCATGCTACTAGCAGAGCATCTTCTAGCATTTCGTATGTTGACAGTGGCGCTTCCCAACACATGACAGGAGTCAGAGAGTACTTCTAAGAGCTTTCAAAGGGTGATACTGATATGGAGGTAGTACTTGGTGATGACAGCATTGTTAGAGCAGTCAGTGAGGGGACATTGACATTTGATAGGGGACCCAAAACTCCCTTGAAAGTGTTAGATGTTCTATATGTGACTAGAATGAAGAAGAACCTGATATCTATCTTAGAACTTGAGTATAGAGGGTATGATGTGTTGTTCAGGAGAGGGCAGGTGCTTATATATCCTAGGGGAACTCCAGCTTCTTCAGCCAGAGAAATTGGTGTGCACCATTCCAAGGTGTACAAGTTCTCATTCTAGCCCATGATGGCATTGAGTAGCAGTGCCCAAGACAGGACCGGCATCAGATCTAGCAGTTCAGAGTTGTGTGAGATTTGGCACCACAGGATGGGGCATATGTATCATGGGGCCTTGAGTACATTGCAGGATATCACCACTGGTGTTCTAGATTTCAGTTCTGATCACCTTGATGTATGCAGAGGATGTGGTATGAGGAAGTTTGCCAGATCCCCTTTTCCCAGTAGTGACAACAGAGCGATCGGGATCCTTGACTTGATTCATACCGATGTGAGTGGTCGGATGTCTCATGTATCCTTGAGTGGCTATGAGTACTATGTTTTATTCATCGATGACCACTCTAGGAAGACCTGGATTTATTTCTTGAAGACCAAGAGTGAGGTCTTCAAGTGGTTTCAAGAGTTCAAAGTTCTTGTGGATACCCGGACAGGTAGGAAGATCAAGGTCCTCAGCTTAGATAATGGAGGGGAGTATACCCTTGGTGAGTTTGTTGATTTTTGTGCTGAGGCAGACATTAGGAGGGAGTTCACAGTTTCATACTACCCCCATCAGAATGGGGTTGTAGAGAAGAAGAACAGATCCGTTGCAGGGGCTGCCAAAGCCATGCTTCATGATCAGGGGTTACCTTTATTTTTGTGGGCAGAGACCTGCAACACTGCTATGTACTTGTAGAACAAGAGTCCACATCGTGCCTTGGGGAATATGACTCTGGAGGAGGATTTTTCTTGGAAGAAGCCTGATGTTGGGCACTTTCGTATCTTTGGGTGCCTTACATATTCCTATGTCCCCAAGGAGAATAGGACCAAGCTAAAGCCCACTGCAGACAAGGGCATCTTTGTGGGTTATAGCAAGACCTCGAAATCTTATCGGATTTATATTCGTGCACAGAGGAAAGTGGTTCTCAAGCAGGATGTGAAGTTTGAGGAGGAGAGAGCTTTCAGGAGGTCACGAGAGTTAGAGTGTCTAGAGTCACCAGACCCTCAGGAGAATTTGAGTCAGTCATAGGGATCTAGTGGTCAGGGATAAGGAGGTACATCGATTACAGTGCCAAGTCCATCAGTGTGCAGTGGCTCTCAGAGTTAGGTGGGTGGTTCTTCGAGCAACATGCAGGGTAGTCCACAGAGCAATTCATAAGGTATTCTACTAATGGATAGTTCGCATGACACTTCAGCATCTACAGTCACAGATTTAGGCATGAGGTTAGTTGGCAGGCCTTCAGGAGTTCAGGCTTCTAATGATGATGAGGATTCTTTCACTCTAGTGGGAAAAATATGCTCAAGGAAGAGGAAGCCCAAGTGGCTCAAGATACCTTACGCGAGGCCACATCAGTTGTTGGGTCAAAGGGACAGGTTAGAGAGAGTAAACCACCTGAGCAGTTTTGTAGTTACATGGCATTAGTAACAAGCATTGTTGACTCCGAGCCTTCTAGTTATGAGGAGGCAGCCAGCTAGAACGTTTGGAGAGAGGTCATGATGGAGGAGTATTCTTCTATTGTGAAGAACGATGTTTGGAAGGTAGTGCCGAGGCCTGAAGGTAAATTAGTTGTTACTTCCAAATGGCTCTACAATATAAAGCATGTTGCATATGGCAACATCGAGAAGTTCAAGGCTTGATTTGTGGCGAGAGGGTTCTCACAGGTAGAGGGAGTTGACTATGAGGAGACCTTCGCTCCCGTAGCTTGGTATACATCTATTCGCTCCATTATATCGATTGTAATAGAGATGGATTGGAAGATCCACCCAATGGATGTGAAGACCACAACTCTCAATGGCTTCATTCAAGAGGAGGTTTATATTGAGCAACCGTAGGGCTTTAAGGTGCATGGGAAGGAGTCCCATGTATGCAGATTAAAAAAGGCACTCTATGGCCTAAAGCAAGCTCCTAGAGCTTGGTACTTAAGGATTGATACATACTTGCAGTAGTTGGGTTTCACAAAGAGTGAGGGTGATCCAAACCTATACTTCATTATGGTGGGTGAGAAGCCTCTCATTCTGGTGTTGTATGTTGATGACTTGATCATCGCTGGTGCAGAGAGACTCATTGAGGGCTACAAGAGAGATCTTGCTTCAGAGTTTGAGATGAAGGATATCGTCTTGATGTATTACTTTCTTTGATTGGAGGTGTGGCAGGAGGAGGGGAATTTCTTCCTGGGACAAGGGAAGTACACTGTGGATATTCTTAGCATATTTCACATGGAAGACTTCAAACCCATGTATACACCTATGATCACTAACTAGAAGAAGCTTCATGCTTCTGATTCCAAATTTGTGGATCCTACTCTATACAAAAAATTGATTGGTCATTTGATGTATTTGGTCAACACTCGACCTAATATATGTTTTTTGGTTAACACTATGAGTTAGTTCATGTGTGATCCCAGGAGAGTGCACTGGGTGGCTGCAAAACACATTCTTCGTTACTTGAAGGGGACAGTGCATTTTGGTCTGGATTATAGATAGGGTGATGGAGTGAGACTGGCAAGGTACATGGATTCAGATTGGGCAGGTTGTGCTTCAGATAGGAAGATTAGTTTTGGGTGTTGTTTTGGGTTGGGTTCGGCAGTTGTGTCGTGGATCAATCGGAAACAACAGGCAGTTGCATTGAGTTCAGCTAAGGCAGAGTATATGGCTGCTAGTTTGGCTAGTTGTGAGGCCATATGGCTTCGCAAGATGTTGTTTGGTCTATTTGGTCAAGCATTAAGACCTTCAATAATTTACTGTGATAATTAGAGTTGCATAAAACTCACGAAGAATCTAGTTTTTCATGACAGGTCAAAGCATATTGAGATCAAGTATCACTTCATTAGAGACTATGTCTAAAAGGGAGTTGTCAAGCTTGAGTACATTTCCACAAATGAGCAGGTAACAAACATTTTCACCAAAGCCTTACCACGGGGCAGGCATGTATACTTCAAAGACAAGATGGGATTGGTGAGGAACACTTTCCTCAGTAAGAAAGAGTGTTAAACTTTGGGTACCAGAGGACAAGTGGTTCCCTAAGGCTTTGATCTTTGGTGTAAGGAAAAGTGTCCAAATTTATTTTATTACTTTTCTCCTAAAATGTTTTTATAAGTGGTAAAGTCAATTTAATTTAAAAGTGACTTTATAAGTAATAAGGTTACATTCTAATTTAAAAGTGACTTTATAAGTGGTAAAGTTACATTCTAATTTAAAGGTGACATTATTAAAGTGAATGAAGAATTAGAAAGTGAAAAAGTGAATATGGAAATAAAAGGCTAAGTAGGTCTTTATTTAAGTGGGTGAGTTAAAAAATAGAAAGTGAGAATTAAATGCACATTTATTCTCATCCCTAGATCTAAATTAATCTCATCCATTAGATCTTAGGGTAACCCAAAAGGTCATGTAGAGAATAAAAGGAGAAGAGAAGAGGAAAAGAATAATTCATTCTTTCATGAGAATTTGAGAGAAAGAAAAGAGAGAGCAAGGAGAAAATTTATGAGCAGTGAGGAAGTGAAGAAGAGAAGCAAGAAGACATTTCAGCAAATTTGGGCAGCAACATTTATTGGCACACATCCCAAGGAAAAACCGTACAACAGGAAAAAAGACACAAAAATCAAGGAAGAGGGACAACAACTTTTGGGCACATTTTTCGAGGCTGGTCGTACAGAATTTAATATTGTTTTATTGTTGTAAAAAAAATTGGTTGTTTGCTGATTGGCACGATTTTTGAGGTGGAGTTCAAGCACGAAAATCGAGATAAGTTGTAATTTTTGGTTGCTGGAATTTTTATTTTGTATTTTAGTTTCTCTGTAAAATCATTTTTAGAAATAAAGAAGAGCTCTCAAACTGGTTTTCTCCAAGAGTTGTAGGGGGTTTTCCAGAGTAACATTGACCAAAAATCACTGTGTTATTTTCTGTGTATAGCTGTCATAATTTTGTTGTGTTTTATTTCTGCAATTTCAGCAGTTGTGAAATCTCTAAATTTGTGTTTTCCGAAAAATATTATAATTTCTAGATTTTAGAATTTTTAACATGCTTGGATTTAAAACTAAATGCATAGAGTGATAAGAAAAACTGATAATCAGAGTGGGGGTTGAAATTTCTTCACAAGTCTGATCAAGATTGGATTCTCCAAGGAAGAGTTATGCCAAATCTCCCACGGTGACCTGATTATAGACTATTTCAGTAGAGCGAACTTGTATGACAAGCCATGTGTCACTTTTTCGACCTTAGTACCTGAAACTGATACACAGAAAACTACAAGCACTTCTCTTTCTGAAACTTCTTACTAAATTTCAATCTGATGCTCAAAACAAAAGTTATGATGATTTTCCCCACGTCACCTATTTGGAATGTAATTCAGGAGTCTGCAAAAACCTTAACTTCCTCATATCATATCTCTGCAAATATACCGAGACAAGCTCTGAAATTCGGACCCGAAGTTTAGAATGATTTCGACTCAAATGGGTTTCTTTTGTAGCTTTTGAAACATCGTAAAAAAAAGTTATAGCGAAAATTCCACGATGACCTGTTTAGAGTAGCGAAACCCTAGAATTCAAAGCTCTCATACCAAAAGTTATGAAACTAGCTCACAAAAAGATAGAAAAGATAGATCAACACCTTATAATTCAGCCTCTTTGAGGGGGAAACCTCCTTTACATTACACAAATGAACAATTCTTGGATGATTCAAATGACAAAACCTCCTTTCTATATATAGGAGTCTAAGGGGTCACAATATAACCAAGCCGACCTAACAATAATAATATAAAGGCACAAAAATAACAATAGAGGGATTCTATGGGGCACGATAATAACAATATCGGGAAAATAGGGGCACAACAATAATAATAAGGGATACAATAAGAATAGTAATGGGAGTGTTAGCGCCTAAATCTACCTCAGGCTGAGAAAAGCAGGTCTAGGGTAACATTAAACCGCACTTAACCTGGTAGCTAGCCCTATCAGGTCGGGAGAGGGCTCTCTCCTTGTCAATATCAAGAAACGATGGCCAATAAAACTTGAGATGACTAATGTAAAGACTAATTTTAGGCTAGGTATATGATCAGAGGATTTTGATTGAGTTTTGTGTTGGTTTGTTGGCTCAAAGGTGAAAGGCAGATTTGGGTTCGGGGAATGGACTCAGTCTTGCAAAGATTTCTATGGGGTGAGGAAGGCAAATGCTTTAGTACTTTGAATTAAGTGAAATGGAGAGATTTAAGACCAGTGAGGAGCTAGAGAGGGCATGATAGTCTCAGGGATCCTCTTCAAAAAGTAGAAGACATAAATAGCTAAACAAACCCTAGGTAGAGCACTGCAACTTCAATGATTTCTACCTTTATCCTTGATTCATTTAGTTAAGCTGAACAAAGAGAGATAATGGAATACATAAACACATGTAAACTTGAATTATAGAAGGAAAAACAATACCAAATCAATTTTCCACAAGAATCCCACAAAATGCTGCAAACCCTGGTGTATTTCTTTGCCAAACTGCAGAGATAAATGTACAATAATGCTCAAAGCATTCACAAGAGTCCAACCTTTACCAATGACTAAAAAACTACTAGATATAGGCAACAAACAACTCATGCTAGGCTTTAGGGGTCGAATTCATGAGTTTAGAAGCTGTTTCAACAAGATCTAAACTAAGAATTGAAACGTAGGCAATGGAACAACTTGCATCTAAAACCTAGGAAACTGATTCATTCAGTTCAAAACTACCTTTTCCTGATGTATCTACCTCCAGGAGTGAAATTTTAGCATATTTACATCAAAGTCCATCAAGTTACATCAAATTACATCATGAGTTTGACTATAAGAGAGAGAAAAGTTAAACTGAGAAGAAACTAGGCGAAAAACAGAGTTTTTGGGCTAAAAAGTCAATTTTCTATCATGTGCGCCGCGCCTCTGTCCCTGTGCATAGTGCCTTTTTGCAGCTGATTTTGGAGGCCTTCCTATGCACCAATTTGCTGCAAGTTGGCTTGTTTGAAAGGTCTTTCTGTGTACTTTCTAGAACAAGCAGAATTTCTTAATGTGGAGTCCATTTGCCCCTCCAAAAGTGAGTTCTCCCAACACTACTTCCTGTGTGGCCAAAAAGGGGCAGAAAGGTCATTTTTGAAGTGTTTTTGCCCCTTTTGGAAGCTCAAAACTTGACAAAATTTCTTGGCCATTTGTGGGAATTCATATTTTTGCCTGAAGAATCCAAAAATCCTGAGTTTTCCTCCAAAAGAGGTCCCTAGCAAAAGCACGCACCAGGTGGCACAGTGCATCAGGCAGAAAAACCTATGTTTTTCTCCAAAAATTCAAAATTGACAAAAAGTATCCCAAATTTCTTGAAATTTGGGCTGAGTGTCCTGCATAGAGTGCTATGTTGGGCTAAGGAAGCCTCAGCCAAAATCTTGAGCTTGTCTTGCTCTTTCTTCCTCCTGAAATTTTTCCTCAATTTGGCCTTCAAGGTCCTTATTCTCGCTTTGCAAATCTTGTTTCTCGCCAAATAGTGATAGGCCATGTGCCTCAACATCTTTTTCTCTTTGTTGGCCTTCTCCAACAGTTTCACGATCAGCTTCAATCTCTTGTTCTAGTGGTGTCAATTTGATTTTCCTCCTCTTGTCTGCTTGCCAGTTTTCTCTTATGTTTTGGAGCTCCATGATTGTCTGTTGATCCTCCAACTGGTTGTTCCTTTGCTCAAGGTCTCAGTCTCTTTGACCTCCTGTTGTCCTGAAGGTACTCCTTCCTCCTGAGGCACTGATGAAAATATCTATTTCTGTACTATCTGTTACTATTACCTGTAGTCCCGCACCTAATGGTCATGTTTCTAGTGCACCTGACCACATTGTTGTTGTGTTAAAGGTGGGGACCACTGATGAAAAGGTGTGCCGCGCCACTACCCAGGTGCGTCACACCAAGGAACAGGTGTGTAGTGTATTTTTTCATACCTGTTTTGGAGGCCTTCCCAGTGTCTAAATTGGGCGCGGGATAGCTCGTAGGAAATATTATCGAGTCTACTTTCCAACACAACCTGAATTTTTCAATTTAGAGTTCATTTTCCCTATCCAAAGTCAAAACTCGCAAGACTATTCAAAATGTGCAAAATGAGCCTGCCTAAAGGCAGAGTGCTGTTGCAGTCAACATTTGAAGGTCTTCCTCAACCCCAAATTGAGCTCATGATAGCTCATTGGAAAGCTATTTGTGTCTAGTTATCATTTGATTCATCAAAAAAATTATTTGACTAAACAAGCTAGGAGAAATATTGATTTTCCCAAAGTCACTCCAGAGGTGCATCAATTCTCCTGAGGCAACTGTATTGTTGACATTTCTCTAAAACCATGAGACCTATGTAAAAAGTGAAGGTGGTTTTTCTTCCTTGGCCTATTGTGGACAAAAACATCTCTCAGCTGTCCCAAATTCATCTTTTCTTGCTCAAGAACATCATTGGAGTAAAACATATCCTGATGTGTGGAACAGGGTATTTGTCGAAATGAAATGAAATCAAGGGGATAAGGGGCTTCTAAATTCTTGAGAAAATTTTTGGAAGTAGGGAGAGATGTTAGGAAGTAGGGGAAAGTGGAATTTCAAAGATTGAGTGAGGAGAAGGGGTCCAAAAGGGTAAAACACAAGCCTAGCCTAGAAAATTGTCAAATTGTAGCAAGAAACCAGGGTTTGTGCGAAAATGAGGAATTTGAGGGATATTAGTGATGAGGAGTGTTTAATAAGGTACATTAAGGATAGGGGAAGGTGTATGAAAATCAGGATACAAGTTTTGCTGATGATTTGACCATCCAAGAGAAATTACCTTCAAAACCTTAGGAGAGGGAAATGAACCTTACCTAGGCACAACTGAAGCATGAACAAGGTGTAAAATGACCCATTGGAACCTGACATGATGATGACAACCCTCTGAATGATGGTACACTTAGCTGAATGGTGACATGGACTGACATTTGTACAACTTTGAAAGGAGTGAAAACAAACCTTATACCTAATACCTAGTGACCGAATGTTTCTTGAAGACCCACTAAAATGACAAAATTTGACCTTGACACTCTGAGACCACTTTTTAAGAGCATATTTGATCACTGGAGGAAGGCTGCAAAGACTGACACTAACATTGGCTCCAATGGGGATGGTAGCTCCTTGGAGGTGCCAAGAACTGTAGATCTTTGGGAGAGTAGACCAGTGCCTTATCCATTGGGCATGGAATCAAAAACTCAAACTAAAATGCATGACTAAAAACTGACGACTTGACGACACAAACTGACTTGAAACTGACTCAATACCTAAACACAACTGGCAATCTGGAAAATATGCTCAAAATGGAGCTTATTCAATAAAACCTACTCTAGTTGTTCCATTCATCACCTGATCAAGTGAAATGAAACAACCAATGTAACCAAGTAAGCATTCTGGCTGCTATTTGCATTCTCCACAAGTGCTTTCTTATGAACAACAAGAGAGAACTACTGAAAGGCAACTCCCATGAAAACTTATAAACAGATCCGTTTAATAATATGGATTCTTTATCTGACTCCGAAAACACTGCATAAGGATCTTGAAATTCATA
This sequence comes from Pinus tabuliformis, assembly GCA_031772625.1. Lineage (NCBI taxonomy): Eukaryota > Viridiplantae > Streptophyta > Pinopsida > Pinales > Pinaceae > Pinus > Pinus tabuliformis. Next base: position 1,212,100,221 of record CM062807.1, on the reverse strand, counting down.
TGCATTGGGACTTAGCTCATCCAATTGATTACTTTTCTTCTCCTCGTACCATGAATGCAAACCTTGATCTGAGATTTGTGATGAGACTCCTGCTAAAAATGACAAAGAAACCAACTGTCGGATCAAGTTTGTATCAATACTTTTGTCAAGCTCACAGATAGGAGAAGGACTTTGACTGCAGACATCATCCAACACATCAGTGATTGGATCGTGAAAAACTTGAAAAAACTACTGCAACCCATTTTCTATTGGCTCCGATGAGATTACATGATTTTCTATAAGCTGCTCATTTGAAGATATACTATGCAATTTTCCCTTCAAAAACTGGAATGATTCAAAATGAAATGGTATGGAATCATCTTGCATCATTTGATCATATGGTCCAGCTTCCAAGTCTTCTTCTACAACCTGACATTCAATGGCATTCGGGGGCTGCAAATTTGGATATGAAAAGTCTTGAACAAGGTTTTCATTGCCCTCAAGATGGTCCAGACCAAGACTTATCGACAATTGAATTCTGATTGCATGAAAGTTGTCTCTGATGAACTGAAACAAAGCAAAACAAAAAGGCAAAGATCCTTCACTTACTCAAAATTTGCTTCACTTTCCCCCTCACTTCCATAGCTAATATGTATTGGCTGATCACTGTACTCGAACTGCTGAAAGTGAACTTCCTCCTCCCACAAACTAGCTGCTGATTTTTCTGCAAGATTAGCTTCTGTTTGGAGAACATAATCATCATCATACTGATCAAACTGAGTCAAATCATCAATATAAAATACATCATCAAGCATACATGCCATATCAACTGACCTCTCCTCTCCAAGATGATCTATAAAACAATCATTATCAGATCTATGACAACTGGGATAAGAAGCAAAATGTTTTGGATCAGCAACTTGCTCCTCTTCAATCAGCGAGCCATGGGCTTGAACATTATACTCATTCCTTGTGGTGATCCTTTGCATCATCTCTTCCACTGCACTTACCAAAATGTTAAGCTTTACCTCTAGAGATGTCGATTCCTCCGGATCTATGTTTTTCATCTCTTCTTGCTTCAACTTTGCCCTTCGGATCAGCAAATGAGCCTCTACATCTACTGCATTGTTCTGCATCTCTTCAAGTGTCACAAGAATCCTTTCTCTCAGCTGAAACTCCATTTCCGAATCATAGGCTTCTGGGTAGTGCAAGAGAGCGGATCCAGGAGGAGGTCTTATATTAACCAGCATCGAATAATAAACTTGGGTAAACTTGGCAGAAAACTGTTGTACTGTCTCCCCTGGCAATCGTTTCAGCTGGTTATACTCTTCTATAATCAAGAAATGGTTCTGTCTGACCACCCACCTGTCGAGGAAAACTTTGAAAAACTATTGGAAATCTGAGATGCTCGCATTAGGTAGGGTTTTGAACCAACTCTTGACTTTGCCTTACAAAGAAAGAGCAAAAAGCCTAATACTAAAATCTTCTTCATCAACTTCAAAAAGATCAAGAAAAGATTCAAAATTCAATACATGTCTCTCAGCATGATATTGTCGCATTCACCATCAAATCTTGGTAGATATAGGTCATGATTTTTAGGGAAAGCATGGGATATAGGAGGTAAAATCAGAAGCTTGTATCGATCTAGAATTTTACAAGGTATAGGGGTATGTACAGAAGGTGAAGAATCAGTCTTGGTCTCTTTAGGCTCATCAATTTGAAGACGGTCATCCCAGGATTCAGAAGAAGGGTTTCGATCAAGATCAAAGGCGTGCAAATATTTGGTATTTGCAATCTTCAAAGCGAAGGAATCAAATGTAGGCGAAGGATCTTTTCTCAAATACAATATACTTTCCAAAGCCTTCTTTACATTCTCGAGAAAAGAGAAGAAATAATTTATAACAAAGAACAAAATGTCTTGGATGAAATTCCAAATTGAATACCTGATCTTTCCATATTGTCCTTTCATGTTTCTGTTGGCTGGGTTCATCCTCTAGTGGAGTCCTTAGATCTGATCTCGAAATTGATTTGGAGTCATTGGGTGAATGATTTCAACCTTACTGTGTCTAATCGTTGTCCACCATAAACAATCTGATCTAACTTGATACATGTACTGGGGAAATTTGCAAGTCAGATGTTCAATTCATAAACTAAACTGGAGATTGACTGAAGCAGCATTCATCTACTTATGCACTCGTAAAGCAAGAGCAGTTCGAAGGCTACCTGGATAACTGCAGGCTCCGTCTGTAGTTCATAAAGAAAACAACAATAACAAGCAAACAAACTTGTTCTTCCCTAGTATGGTCGCCACTATGTTAGCACCTAAATCTACCTCAGGCTGAGAAAGGCAGGTCTAAGGTAACATCAAACCATGCTTAACCTGGTAGCTAGCCCTACCAGGCCGAGAGAGGGCTCTCTCCTTGTCAATCTCAGGAAAAGATGGCCAATAAAACTTGAGATGACTGATGTAGAGACTAATTTTAGGCTAGGTATATGATTAGAGAATTTTTATTGAGTTTTGTGTTGGTTTGCTGGCTCAAACGTGAAAGGCAGATTTGGGTCCGGGGAATGGACTCACTATTGCAGGGATTTCTATGGGGTGAGGTAGGAAAATGGTTTAGTACTTTGAATTAAGTGAAATGGAGAGATTTAAGACCAGTGAGGAGCTGGAGAGGGCATGAGAATCTCAGGAATCCTCTTCAAACAGTAGAAAACATAAATAACTAAACAAACCCTAGGTAGAACACTGCAACTTCAATGATTTCTACCTTATCCTTGATCCATTTAGTTAAGATAAACAAAGAGAGACAATGGCATACATAAACACATGTAAACTTGAATTACAGAAGGAAAAATAATACCAAATCAACATGCCACAAGAATCCCACAAAATGCTGCAAACCTTGGTCTATTTCCTTGCCAAACTGCAGAGATGAATGTACAATAATGCTCAAAGCATTCACAAGAGTCCAACCTTTACTAATGACTGAAAAACTACTAGATATAGGCAAAAAACAACTCATGCTAGGCTTTAGGGGTCGAATTTATGAGTTTAGGAGCTGTTTCAGCAAGATCTAAACTAAGAACTGAAAAGTAGGTAGTGGAACAACTTGCCTCTAAAACCTAGGAAACTGATTCATTCAGTTCAAAACTACCTTTTCATGATGTATCTACCTCCATGAGTGAATTTTTAGCATATTTACATCAAATGCCATCAAGTTACATCAAATTACATCATGAGTTTGACTATGAGAGAGAGAAAATTCAAACTGAGAAGAAACTAGGCGAAAAACAGAGTTTTTGGGCTAAAAAGTCAATTTTCTATCCTATGTGCCGCGCTTGTGTCCTTGTGCGTAGCGCCTTTTTGCAGTTGATTTTTTAGGTCTTCCTGTGCACCAAATTTTCTCCAAGACTTCAGTAAAATACTTGGAGGTAGTTAAATGAGGTGACATGGGTCTTGTTGCTCAGTTAACTGAGTAAATTCGAGTTGGAGACACTTGAGCTCATTTCTACATCATTGACTTCTAATTTATAGCAATCTATTTCAGTTAAATTGAGTTATTATCAGTGTAACTAGTTCTCACTGTTAGTAGAACTAGTGGAGGTTCAATTAGGGGTGTGTAACTTTTTCCACACCGAGTGATCATCAAGTTAAACTGATCAATCAACCTAAATTAATTCATGCATGCAAAGAATTCAAGTTACCTAGTTGAGATTGGATTTCAAGGGAAGTGTACTATAAGTTGTAGAATTTACCAAGTTGTACAAGTGGTGCTTCCTGTGTGGCCAAAAAGGGGCAGAAAGGTCATTTTTGAGGTTTTTCTAACCATTTTGGAAGCTCAAAACTTAACAAAATTTCTTGGCCATTTGTGGGAATTCATATTTTTGCCTGAGGGATCCAAAAACGCTAAGTTTTCCTCCAAAAGAGGTCCCTAGCAAAAGTGCGCGCCAGGTGGCGCTGCTCATCAAGCAGAAAAACCCGTGTTTTGCTCCAAAAATTCAAAATTGACAAAAAGTATCCCAAATTTCTTGAAATTTGGGCTGAGTGTCCTGCATCAAGTGCTATTTTGGGCTAAGGAAGCCTTAGCCAAAATCTTGAGCTTGTCTTGCTCTTTCTTCCTCCTCAAATTTTTCCTCAATTTGGCCTTCAAGGTCCTTATTCTCGCTTTGCAAATCTTGTTTCTCGCCAAATAGTGATAGGCCATGTGCCTCAACATCTTTTCCTCTTTGTTGGCCTTCTACAGCAGCTTCACGATCAGCTTCAATCTCTTGTTCTAGTGGTTTCAATTTGATTTTCCTCCTCTTGGCTTCTTGCCGGTTTTCTCTTATGTTTTGGAGCTCCATGATCATCTGCTGATCCTCCAACTGGTTGTTCCTTTGCTCAAGGTCTCAGTGCCTTTGACCTCCTGCTGTCCTGAAGGTCCTCCTTCCTCCTAAGGCACTGATGAAAATATCTAGTTCCGCACTTTCTATTACTATTTCCTGTGGTCCCGCACCTAATGGTCATGTCTTCAGTGCACCTAACCGCATTGTTTTTGTGTTAAAAGTGCAGACCACTGATGAAAAGGTGTGTCGCGCCAAGAAACAGGTGCATAGTGCCTTTTTCCAGACCCGTGTTGGAGGCCTTACCAGTGTCCAAATTGGGCACAAGATAGCTCGTTGGAAATCTTATCGAGTCTACTTTCCAACACAACATGAATTTTTTTCAATTTGGAGTTCATTTTCCCTGTCAAAAGTCAAATCTCCCAAGCGTGGTCATAATGTGGAAAATGAGGCTGCCTAAAGGCAGAGTGCTGTTGCAGTCAATGTTTGAAGGTCTTATTAAACCCCAAATTGAGCTCATGATAGCTCATTGGAAAGATCTTTGTGTCTAGTTATCACTTGACTCATCAAGCAAGTCATTTGGCCAACCAAGCTAGGAGAAATATTGATTTTCCCAAGGTCACTTAAGAGGTGCATCAATTCTCCTGAGGCAACTGTATTTTTGGCATTTCTCTAAAACCATGACACCTGTGTAAAAAGTAAAGGATTATTTTCTTCCTTGGCCTATTGTGGACAAAAAAATCTCTCAGTTTTCCCAAATTCATCTTTTCTTGCTCAGAAACATCATTGGAGTAAAACCTATCTCGCTGTGTGGAACAGGGGATTTGTTGAAATGAAGTGAAATGAAGGTGATAAGGGGCTTCTAAATTCTTGAGAAAATTTTGGGAAGTAGGGAAAGATGCTAGGAAGCAGGGGAAAGCGGAATTTCAAAGATTAAGTAAGGGTAAGGGGTCCAAAAGGGCAAAACACAATCCTAGCCTAGAAAATTGTCAAATTGTAGCAAGAAACTAGGGTTTGTTCGAAAATGTGGAATTTGAGGGATATCAGTGATGGGGGAAGTGTTTAATAAGGTACATTAAGGATAGGGGAAGGTGTATGAACATCAAGATACAAGTTTTGCTGATGATTTGACTATCCAAGAGAAATTACCTTCAAAACCCTAGGAGAGGGAAATGAACCTTACCTAGGCACAACTGAAGCATGAACAAGGTGTAAAATGACCCATTGGAACCTGACATGATGATGACAACCCTCTGAATGATGGTACACTCAGTTGAATGGTGACATGGACCGACATTTGGACAACTTTGAAAGGAGTGAAAACAAACCCTAGACCTAATACCTAGTGACCGAATATTTCTTGAAGACTCACTAAAATGACAAAATTTGACCTTGACACTCTGAGACCACTTTATAAGAGCATATTTTATCACTGGAGGAAGGCTACAAAGACTGACACTAATAGGGAGAATCACTAGTATTATAGGGACCTAACAAACGAAATATGTACAAACCAAAACATGCTTTTTATTTAATGATGTTGGATTTATTGGTGCTACAAAATCAATGGTCCATTTTTCAAAAGGCTCAATCATAACCTGAGGACATAAAGGCATTTCATTGGTTTGATCAGGTTAGCCAATTCGCGGAAAGCTTCCACATCACTTAACGTATTGTTTGGCATCCTTAAACAAGGAGGGCCAAAAATAGCCTGCACATAACACTTTGTATGCAGTCTGCTTATCGGCAAAGTGACCCCTACAAGGTTCATCATGGGAAGATTGTAAAATATCAAACACTTCCTCCTCTCTTACACATCTACGGATAATAAGATCTGTTCCTGTGTAAAATAGGTCTCCTTGAATCCAGGAATATGCAACGCTTTTTTGTATGATATTCCGCTTTTCATGACCGGATAAGTGAGGTGGTAATTTCCCAGTGACTAAATAGTTAGCTATGTCAGCAAACCATGCGGATTTTGTTGACACAGCAAAAAGATGTTTGTTAGGAAAAGCATCATCAATAGGAATTTCTTTACCAGGATTATTTAATATTGAAAGCCAATCTGCTACTACATTAGATTTTCCTGGTATATCAATAATGATAATATTAAATTCCTGTAACAATAATAACCATCTAGTCACTCTACCACTAGTAAATGGTTTATTCATCAATTATCTTATTGCGGAATGGTCAGTATGCACAAAGACTTCATATCCTGTAATATAATGTCTGAATTTATTAATGGAAAAGATTACAACTAAAAACTCTTTCTCAGTAACCGTATAATTTAGTTCAGTGGGTGACAAGTTTTTACTTATGAAATAAATAGCATAAGAGCGTTTGTCTTCTTCTTGTCCTAAAGCTGCGCCAATAGTAGTATTTGAGGCATCATAGGAAATATGAAATGGCGGGGACCAGTTTGGTCCTCTCAAAACGGGTGCCTGGACTAGTTTTTCCTTCAATATCTCAAAGGACTATTTGCAAGCTGTGGACAAAGAAAACTCACTATCTTTAGCCAAAGGTTGGAAAAGAGGGGTGGCTATCCTTAAGAAATTCTCAATGAATATCCTTTAGTAGGCTACATGTCCAAGAAAAACTTTCACTTCCCTTTGAGTTTTGGGTATAGGAAGACTCAAAATAATTTCTATTTTTGCAGGGTCAACCTGAATACCTTTGTGAGAAATAAGATGGCCAAGAACCACCCCTACCTTGCACATTAATCTAAATTTTTTATCACTCAAGACGAGATGAGCTTCTTGGCAACGAAGAAACACTTTTTCTAGATTCTTGAGGGCTTCTTGAAATGAATCACCAAACACAGAAAAGTCATCCATATATATTTCCACACACTCAAGGTCAGCAAAAATGGCCAAGACCGCCCTTTGAAAGGTAGTCGGGGCATTACATAGCCCAAAGGGAAGCACTCAGTAAGAAAATGTACCCCATGGACATGTAAAAGTGGTTTTGTCTTGATCCTCAAGTGTAATTTGTATCTGGTTATACCCACTAAAGCCATCTAGAAAAGAAAAGTACTTATTACCAGCAAGGGTATCAAGTACCTGATCAACGAAAGGAAGGGTGAAGTAGTCTTTGAGATTGTCTTTGTTTAATTCTCTGTAGTCAATACAAATGTGCCATCTTCCATCCTTTTTTGGGACTAATACCAATGGTGAGACCCACTGGCCATCAGAAATAGGATAGATAAAAGCAGCATCTAAGAGTTTTTTCAATTCTTCCTTTACAACATCTCTTAGAGTTGGTTTCATTCGCCTTTGGAATTGTCAGACAGGTCGAACTCCATCCTGAATATAGATATGGTGGGTACAAGCCGCTCTTGCTCGGAAGAATCCAAGTCTGAACTGATATGCAAGGATTTACCTGGACTAATCTCAACAAGAGTGGTATTAGGCTCAAGAGTGCACAAAGGTGTTGCTATAGATGGTGGCGAGGGAGGTAGAGAGTCATATCTTTCCTGAAAATCTAGACTAAGAAATTGACTTGATGAGTCAAAATTGGGCATGGTGTCTAGATTGTTCAGGAAGTCTTGAATATCACCCTCTTGTGAGAACTCAACATTCTGATGTATCAAGGAAATAGGCTAAGTCTCCTCATAACTACTATAGTCTAACAATAAAGTGTCTCGGAGCTCGTAAATAGATCTAGTGAGTCGATACAAGGTGACCTTCTTCTTGGAATCTCCATGGGAAATATACATGTCACCAAAACGACATCCAATATAAATATCCATCGTAGCAAGCCATGGTTGTCCTAAGATCAAGGGATGTCCTCCCATAGGTTTCTTTGGGAGAAGCACAATGAAGTCCGTGGGATATTCCCAAGAGTCTAGAGAAACAATCACATCATCCAACACCCCTTCTGGCTTGATTTTAGATATGTCTACTTGTTCAAGCACAGTGGGAGTAGGACGAATATGGAGCATTCCAAGTTGATCCATGGTTTTTTTGGTCATAACATTAATGGCTACCCCTAGGTCTATAAGTACATTGGATACAAAGACATCACCTATCTGAAAAGAGACAATAGGGTTTCTAGGGTCAGTATATTTCTACATGTGCATACAACCCGTCATTAACTTCGCTTCTCTACCAACAAATTGAATGGTTTGAGGTTCTAATCTTCTCCTCCCTGGCTTCTTGAGAAAGAGTTCCCTAATTATTTTTGTGCAAATGGGGATCTCTTTAATAGCTTGGAGAAAAGGTACCTTTATGAAAGGTTCCTAAGCTCAGAGGCCAGGCTAGTCTCAGGAATGGGGTCTCTCCTCTCCACAACTAACCTCTCTCGATAGGGAGGTCAGTTGGAAGAAGATGGAAAAGGCTCAGAAGGTACGGGGATAGGCTAGATGGTGTCATCCTTTTCAGAATGGTCAGGAGTTTCCTCCTCAGCTTTCTCATTGATAATCACCATAGACTGCTTTTGATTTTCTGAGGTTACTATCTTCCTCGGTCTCAATTGGAGGTCATTGACTCCAACTAGCATGAACTGATATCTGGATGAGGAAAGCGGGTTCCTAGAATGGATCATCTGTACTGCTTTGATATTGGGGTTGGGTAAAGTTTGGGCAGGTAGCTGAGAAGGTCGAAACGGTGGAGGTAAAGACAATGGTGAAATTGGCTTACTCAGCTGAGGTAATGATGGTTGTGGCATTGGGTAAGGTGCATATGTGGAAGGGTATGACTGCATAGGTGCAGTATAGGAATGGTGTGAATGATATGAATGGTTTGGCCCTCTCCATCCTTGTTGCCAAGATTGGGATGGTTGTCCATAATGATATTGATTCCCATGCTGCCAATGTTGAGAGTGACTATTGTTAGAATACGAATATGAATGTGCATTATAACCAAAAAATTGTGGTGGAGGTTCAGGAGCCATACCTGCACTTACATGAGGCCAATTTCTTCGTGCTCCCATAGCATGCAGCGATTCGACTTCAGGTTGTCCTCCTTCAAGTACAACTTTCAGCCCAGGTATGGAGGGACAATTTTCCGTGGCATGGTTCTCTATACAAATTGCACATTTATTAGTTTCCTTAATATCAAGAGGACATTCTCTTAAAAGATGCTTTATTCTACATTTTGGACAAAAAATGGACAATGAATCTTGTTCCTCTACAAGTTTTTGGTGAAACTTCAAAGAGTTTATTTGTTTACTAACAATATTCATTATTTCAATTTTCATAATGTCCATTTTGTTTTCTAATCCAATAATCATAGCATCAGTAAATTCGATTTTCTTATTTCTATTCCGCATTCCTTTACCTGATCTATATTGGTTCCTCGAGAATTTCTTGCACAAGTCACAGATTTGATCAAAAGATTTTTGAGAAATATCCCCTTTTCCTAATAGATTTAAATTATTCCTAGCATCGTCAGTAAGCCCCCGTAAGAACAAGGTTTTAATGGTACTTAGATCAAATTTGTGCTTTGACCTTTGGAGGATGTACAAGAATCTCTCCAAGTAGTCCTCTAGAGTCTCATCATCATTTTGCACAATAGTAAATATTTCACCTTGAATATCTCTAGTCTTACAATATTCCTGATATTTTGACAAGAACACTCTCTTGATTTGTTCCCAACAAGATATAGTATTTCCTCCTAGTCCCATGAACCAGCAGAGTGTTGCGTCGTTGAGAGTTACAGGAAACAAATTTAACTTCTGGGCATCAGATGAATAAACATAACTTATACACAAAATATCAAACTCAAATAAGAGAGAGTATGGATCTTCATGTACCTTACCATAGAAATGAGGAAGAGCTGATGGTGAAATATTTTTCATTTGTACTTGTGTATCAGGATCCACAATTGGGAATCCAAAAGTGGATTGTTCCTCATTTACCTGATTTTCACCAGTTCCTTCTGCATGGTCTTCCTAGTCTGCCATTGTTGTTCTTCAACACGAACCGATCTCAACAGGTTGAGAAGGCTAATTATGGATTCTAATAGTCCCCTTCTTCCCCTTTGTGGGTTGTGTCACACCTAGACCACTACTACCAGAGCCCAAGTGGATTGTTCCTGTGTGATGAGTCTAAGTTTGTTTGGACTTTTTTCCTACAAAAGAAGGCACAATATGAGATTTTGTTTTAGGTTTATCAGTATTTCCTTGACCCCTAGTGGGCTTCAGACCCCTACCTCTTTTAGGCATTCATTTCAAAAATTAACAAAACAAAACTTCAATAAAAATGTTGCAACTTAAAAATAACTGGACACTTATAAATTCCTTCAAGCAAATAGAAGCACACTGTAGAAAAAATAATAGCAAACTTACCCCTATTGCAAAAAATTGAAAATTCTTACCAATTCAAATTGCCACCCAGCAACGACGCCAAAATGTTGGGTGTAGGAATTGCACTTAAGAAAACTCCTCAACACTTAATTGTTAACCCAGGGGTTTTGTAAACTTAGATACAAAGCACAAACAATACCAGAAGTGGTATGAACTTTTCCTATTCCTAATCCACTTCTTAAATGAAATGTTGCAGAATCAAACAGAAAACAATCTTAAAGACAATCAACACCAAAGCAATTCCAATGTTGGAATGTAAAAGAATAATTTGCGAGGAGATCAAGTAAAGGAACTTTCACACAACTGGAAGCAATCTTAAATGTTGAAATGAAATACTATGTTTATCTTCAGTATAGATGGCTAACAGTTGAACAAGTGGGCCCTTGCAAATATCTATTTCCCAATTGATTTTCCTTCTACACCAAGCAACCTGTTCTTGTACTGTTGCAATCTGCTTGCACTAGTGCAAGTACAGTACTTATGTGAAAAAGTATATTTTGCCTTCTTTACTGAAGACTTATGTCTTTATGGAGATGCTCTAAGCCTCAAAGCTTAGAGAACTCTGTTCCTATGACAAGAGACCAGCTCTTGCCCTGAGATAGAGCTTCCTTCACCAAGTTTCCAATTTACTTTCAAAAGAACTAAAAGACGTTTTGAAAAGAATTGCAATTGCCAGCTAGATTTTGAGATAAATTACATGTGAAAAGAATGCTTTAATTAACTCAAATTTGCAATGAAAGTAAACTTCATAAAGCAGAAACAATTTGAAATAATCAAGCAACAGTCAAAGTAATTTGCATGCATCAACTAACTTTCGGCAATTCACTTATAACATTTCTTTTCCTTTTTCTTAAGTCATAAACTGTAATTATAAAGTATGGTGTTTGTAATAACGTTCTTTCTTAATTCATGTAAAAATCCTTGAGAAGTGTAATTCTTAGCATTGATAATGATTACTTAAATTGACAATACGTTTGCTTGCAGGAATAAATGAAATTATAAGCAAGAAAAGAAACATAACACTTGTTGTAAAGTAAAAAAGAAGTGCATGAAACTACATGCACTGGTACAGGAAGAATCTTCGTGCACAACCCGAGAGGAAGCAAACTAAGGCAAAAATTGTAGAAAAAGAATTGCATGAGGGAAATTGCAAGAAAGTAATTTGCTTGAAAGAAATTGCAAGAAAAAAATAAACTTAATTAAACTTCCAAACTATGGATCCGTTCACGCTTAACTATAAAATGAATTAATCTCAAAACTCTGAAATAAACAAAAGAGCAATCAAAATCACACAACTGCAAATGAGTAAATGTTCGCACAGAGTTTTTAAATGGCGAAAGCACAAGGGTAAACGAGCTGGGTTGGTTGGGCCCTAGCCAACTAGCTCGTTTCCTGTTTAGGAAACGAAATGATTCAACACTTAATCACGCATGAAATAGAAATTAAACACAACGTGAAGAAAACATGGTGCGTTCCTTGTATTAACTTGATCAGCAAATATACATGATAGTGCGAGTCCAGCCTAGAACCGAGGGCGATACAAAATTACAAAGTAAACAAAATTACAACTCAGAGATCGCTAGCTTGGCTCTACCTATAGTCTACATTATATACAGTCTCTCGGCCTTAGCCATATTTTGTTAATTATAGTCATTTCCTATTCAAGCCTTTCGACCGAACGGACTAACAAACAACATTGCAAAACTGGTTGATGGTTATAATAAGGCACAAACTTTGCTGGTTGTAGACCATATTCTTGGCAAGCATCCCAGACTATATGCCGCCAATGTCCATCCTCAGATAGTCTGCAACCGAACTAGGAGTCGTGGATCAAAACACCCGTGTGGAATATCACCGAGATCACGGAGCAACTCGTTGGCGGTGCAAGAATTTGCCTGCAGTGATCACACTAAATAATGATTAACATTTAGTTCTTCAATTACTTTTAGGAAAGTTAAACATAAGTTACAAGAGATACTAAAATCTATGAAATCGATGTAAAATAATTAATAAAGCACTTAATAAATCTTAATTATGAAATACGAAGTATAAATAGAGATAAAAAAGAGGTTATGGCTTATGAGAATAGGGTAAAAATAGAGCAATTTGGGACACCAACAATAGACATGGAAATATTTTATTTATTATTTGAATAGTGAAAGTGAAATATCAAAGAACCAAGTAGAATGAAAGTGAAATATCAAGAAATGACTTAATTATTGTGTTAATGGATTTTTGATTGTTTATTTATATAGCTATTTAATTTTTGTTTTTTTGTTTAGCTAACATGAGGTAAAATTATTTTTATTATTATTTTGAGATGACATATTTACACATGCCCCTCTGAATTGTAGAATAAACCTCTCTATTCAATAAAAAAATATAAAATAAACTTTCATTAAAGCAATATTCTCGAAATTGATTTGGAGTCACTGGGTGAATGATTTCAGTCTTACTGTGTCTAATCGTTGTCCACCATCAACAATCATATCTAACTTGATAAATGTACTAGGGCAATTTGCAAGTCAGATGTTCAATTCATAAACTAAACCGAAGATTGACTGAGGCAGCATTCATCTACTTATGCACTCGTAAAGCAAGAGCAGTTTGAAGGCTACCTGGCTAACTTCAGGCTCTGTCTGTAGTTCATAAAGCAAACAACAATAACAAGCAAACAAAATTGTTCTTCCCTAGTATGGTTGCCACTATGTTAGTGCCTAAATCTACCTCGGGCTAAGAAAGGCAGGTCTAAGGTAACATCAAACCATGCTTAACCTGGTAGCTAGCCCTACCAGGTCGAGAGAGGGCTCTCTCCTTGTAAATCTCAAGAAAAGATGCCCAATAAAACTTGAGATGACTGATGTAGAGACTAATTTTAGGCTAGGTACATGCTCAGATAATTTTGATTGAGTTTTGTGTTGGTTTGCTGGCTCAAAGGTGAAAGGCAGATTTGGGTCTGGGGAATGGACTCAGTCTTGTAGATATTTCTATGGGGAGAGGTAGGCAAATGCTTTAGTACTTTGAATTAAGTGAAATGGAGAGATTTAAGACTAGTGAGGAGCTAGACAGGGCATGATAATCTCAGGAATCCTCTTCAAACAGTAGAAAACATAAATAACTAAACAAACCCTAGGTAGAGCACTGCAACTTCAATGATTTCTACCTTATCCTTGATCCATTTAGTTAAGTTGAACAGAGAGAGACAATGGCATACATAAACACATGTAAACTTGAATTACAGAAGGAAAAACAATAACAAATCAACATGCCACAAGAATCCCACAAAATGTTGCAAACCCTGGTCTATTTCCTTGCCAAACTGCAGTCCAACCTTTACTAATGACTGAAAAACTACTAGATATAGGCAACAAACAACTCATGATAGGCTTTAGGGGTTGAATTCATGAGTTTAGGATCTGTTTCAACAAGATCTAAACTAAGAACTGAAAAGTAGGCAGTGGAACAGCTTGCCTCTAAAACCTAGGAAATTGATTCATTCAGTTCAAAACTACCTTTCCATGATGTATCTACCTCCATGAGTGAAATTTTAGCATATTTACATCAAAGTCCATCAAGTTACATCAAATTACATCATGAGTTTGACTATGAGAGAGAGAAAAGTCAAACTGAGAAGAAACTAGGTGAAAAACAGAGTTTTTGGGCTAAAAAGTCAATTTTCTATCCTATGCGCCGCACTTGTGTCCTTGTGCGTAGTGCCTTTTTGCAGCTGATTTTGTAGGTCTTCCTGTGCACCCAATTTTCTCGAAGTGGGCTTGTTGGAAAGGTCTATCTGTCTACTTTCCAGAACAAGCAGAATTTCTAAATTTGGAGTCCATTTGCCCCTCCAAAAGTGAGTTCTCCCAACACTACTTCCTGTGTGGCCAAAAAGGGGCAGAAAGGTCATTTTTGAGGTGTTTTTAACCATTTTGGAAGCTCAAAACTTAACAAAATTTCTTGGCCATTTGTGGGAATTCATATTTTTGCCCGAGGAATAAAAAAAGGCTAAGTTTTCCTCCAAAATAGGTCCCTAGCAAAAGCGCGCGCCAGGTGGCACGACACATCAAGCAGAAAAACCTGTGTTTTGCTCCAAAAATTCAAAATTGACAAAAAGTATCCCAAATTTCTTGAAATTTGGGCTGAGTGTCCTACATCAAGTGCTATTTTGGGCTAAGGAAGCCTTAGCCAAAATATTGAGCTTGTCTTGATCTTTCTTCCTCCTCAAAGTTTTACTCAATTTGGCCTTCAAGGTCCTTATTCTCACTTTGCAAATCTTGTTTCTCGCCAAATAGTGATAGGCCATGTGCCTCAACATATTTTTCTCTTTGTTGGCCTTCTTCAGCAGCTTCATGATCAGCTTCAATCTCTTGTTCTAGTGGTGTCAATTTGATTTTCCTCCTCTTGGCTGCTTGCTGCTTTTCTCTTATGTTTTGGAGCTCCATGATCATCTGCTGATCCTCCAACTGGTTGTTCCTTTACTCAAGGTCTCAGTGTCTTTGACCTCCTGCTGTCCTGAAGGTCCTCCTTCCTCCTGAGGCACTGATAAAAATATCTAGTTCCGCATTTTATATTAGTACTACCTGTGGTCCTGCACCTAATGGTCATGTCTCCAGTGCACCTGACTGCACTGTTGTTGTGTTAAAAGTGCGGACCACTGATGAAAAGGTGTGCCGCGCCAAGAAACAAGTGCATAGCGCCTTTTTGCAGACCCGTTTTGGAGGCCTTCCCGGTGTCCAAATTGGGCACAGGATAGCCTATTGGAAATATTATCGAGTCTACTTTCCAACACAACTTGAATTTTTCAATTTGGAGTTCATTTTCCCTGTCAAAAGTCAAATCTCCCAAGCGTGGTCATAATGTGGAAAATGAGGTTGCCTAAAGGCAGAGTGCTGTTCCAGTCAACATTTGAAGGTCTTCTTCAACCCCAAATTGAGCTCATGATAGCTCATTGGAAATATCTTTGTGTCTAATTATCACTTGACTCATCAAGAAAGTCATTTGGCCAACTAACCTAGGAGAAATATTGATTTTCCCAAGGTCACTTCAGAGGTGCATCAATTCTCCTGAGGCAACTGTATTTTTGGCATTTCTCTAAAACCATGACACCTGTGTAAAAAGTGAAGGAGTATTTTCTTCCTTGGCCTATTTTGGACAAAAATGTCTCTTATTTTTCCCAAATTCATCTTTTCTTGCTCAGAAACATCATTGGAGTAAAACCTATCCCGATGTGTGGAATAGGGGATTTGTTGAAATGAAGTGAAATGAAGGGGATAAGGGGCTTCTAAATTCTTGAGAAAATTTTGGGAAGTAGGTAGGGATGTTAGGAAGCAGGGGAAAGTGGAATTTCAAAGATTGAGTGTGGGGAAGGGGTCAAAAAGGGCAAAACACAAGCCTAACCTAGAAAATTGTCAAATTATAGCAAGAAACTAGGGTTTGTGCGAAAATGAGGAATTTGAGAGATATCGGTGATGGGAAGTGTTTAATAAGGTACATTAAGGATAGGGGAAGGTGTATGAACATCAAGATACAAGTTTTCTGATGATTTGACTATCCAAGAGAAATTACCTTCAAAAACCTAGGAGAGAGAAATGAACCTTACCTAGGCACAACTAAAGCATGAACAAGGTGTAAAATGACCCATTGGAACCTGACATGATGATGAAAACCCTTTGAATGATGGTAAACTTAGCTGAATGGTGACATGGACCAACATTTGGACAACTTTGAAAGGAGTGAAAACAAACCCTAAACCTAATAACTAGTGACCAAATTTTGCCTGAAGACTCATTGAAATGACAAAATTTGACCTTGACACTCTGAGACCACTTTGTAAGAGCATATTTTATCACTAGAGGAAGGCTACAAAGACTGACACTAATAGGGAGAATCACTAGTATTATAAGGACCTAACAAACGAAATATGTACAAACCAAAACATGCTTTTTATTTAATGATGTTGGATTTATTGGTGCTACAAAATCAATGGTCCATTTTTCAAAAGGCTCAATCATAACCTGAGGACATAAAGGCATTTCATTGGTTTGATCAGGTTAGCCAATTTGCTGACAACTGCCACATCACATAATGTATTGTTTGGCATCCTTAAACAAGGAGGGCCAAAAATAGCCCGCACATAACACTTTGTATGTAGTCTGCTTATCGGCGAAGTGACCCCTGCAAGGTTCATCATGGGAAGATTTTAAAATATCAAACACTTCCTCCTCTCTTACACATCTACGGATAATAAGATCTGTTCCTGTGTAAAATAGGTCTCCTTGAATCCAGGAATGTGCAGCGCTTTTTTGTATGATATTCCGCTTTTCATGAGCGGATAAGTGAGGTGGTAATTTCGCAGTGACTAAATAGTTAGCTATGTCAGAAAACCATGGGGATTTTGTTGACACAGCAAAAATATGTTCGTTAGGAAAATCATCATCAATAGGAATTTCTTTACCAGGATTATTTAATATTGAAAGCCAATCTGCTACTACGTTAGATTTTCCTGGTCTATCAGTAATGATAATATTAAATTCCTGTAACAATAATAACCACCTAGTCACTCTACCACTAGTAAATGGTTTATTCATCAAATATCTTATTGCGGAATGGTCAATATGCACAAAGACTTCATATCCTGTAATATAATGTCTGAATTTATTAATGGAAAAGATTACAGCTAAAAACTCTTTCTCAGTAACCGTATAATTTAGTTCAGCGGGTGACAAGTTTTTACTTATGAAATAAATAGCATAAGAGCGTTTGTCTTATTCTTTTCCTAAAGCTACGCCAATAGTAGTATCTGAGGCGTCATAGGAAATATGAAATGGCGGGGACTAGTTTGGTCCTCTCAAAACTGGTGCATGGACTAGTTTTTCCTTCAATGTCTCAAAGGACTATTTGCAAGTTGTGGATGAAGAAAACTCACTATCTTTAGCCAAAAGTTGGAAAAGAGGGGTGGCTATCCTTGAGAAATTCTCAATGAATATCCTTTAGTAGCCTGCATGTCTAAGAAAACCTTTCACTTCCCTTTGAGTTTTGGATATAGGAAGGCTCAAAATAATTTCTACTTTTGCAGGGTCAACCTGAATACCTTTGTCAGAAATAAGATGGCCAAGAACCACCCCTACCTTGCACATTAATCTAAATTTTTTATCACTCAAGACGAGATGAGCTTCTTGGCAGCGAAGAAGCACTTTTTCTAGATTCTTGAGGGCTTCTTGAAATGAATCACCAAACACAGAAAAGTCATCCATATATATTTCCACACACTCAAGGTCAGCAAAAATGGCCAAGACCGCCCTTTGAAAGGTAGTCGGGGCATTACATAGCCCAAAGGGAAGCACTCAGTAAGAAAATGTACCCCATGGACATGTAAAAGTGGTTTTTTCTTGATCCTCAGGTTCAATTTGTATCTGATTATACCCACTAAAGCCATCTAGAAAAGAAAAGTACTAGCAAGGGTATCAAGTACCTGATCAATGAAAGGAAGGGCAAAGTAGTCTTTGAGATTGTCTTTGTTTAATTCTCTGTAGTCAATACAAATGCGCCATCTCCCATCTTTTTTTGGGACTAAGACCAATGGCGAGACCCACTGGCCATCAGAAATAGGATAGATAAAAGCAGCATCTAAGAGTTGTTTCAATTCTTCCTTTACAACATCTCTTAGAGTTGGGTTCATTCGCCTTTGGAGTTGTCAGACAGGTTGGGCTCTATCCTGAATATAGATATGGTGGGTACAAGTTTCTGGAGGGATGCTTTTCATATCTTCATATCCCCATGCAAACACATCAGGATGGTTTCGCAATAGATTCACAAGCTGCTCTTGCTCGGAAGAATCCAAGTATGAACTAATATGCAAGGATTTTCCTGGACTAATCTCAACAAGAGTGGTATTAGGCTCATGAGTGAACAAAGGTGTTGCTATAGATGGTGGCAAGGGAGGTAGAGAGTCATATCTTTCCTGAAAATCTAGACTAAAAAATTGACTTGATGAGTCAAAATTGGGCATGGTGTCTAGATTGTTCAGGAAGTCTTGAATCTCACCCTCTTGTGAGAACTCAACATTCTGATGTATCAAGGAAATAGGCTAAGTCTCCTCATAACTACTATAGTCTAACAATAAAGTGTCTCGGAGCTCGTAAATGGATCTAGCGAGTGGATACAAGGTGACCTTCTTCTTGGAATCTCCATGGGAAATATACATGTCACCAAAACGACATCCAATATAAATATCCACCGTAGTAAGCCATGGTTGTCCTAAGATCAAGGGATGTCCTCCCACAGGTTTCTTTGGCAGAAGCACAATGAAGTCTGCGGGATATTCCCAAGAGTCTAGAGAAACGATCACATCATCCAACACCCCTTCTGGCTTGATTTTAGATATGTCTACTAGTTCAAGCACAGTGGGAGTAGGACGAATATGGAGCATTCCAAGTTGATCCATGGTTTTTTTGTTCATAACATTAATGGCTGCCCCTAGGTCTATAAGTACATTGGATACAAAGACATCACCTATCTGAATAGAGAAAACAGGGTTTCTGGGGTCAGTATATTTCTACATGTGCATACAACCCGTCATTAACTTCGCTGCTCTACCAACAAATTGAATGGTTTGAGGTTCTAATCTTCTCCTCCATGGCTTCTTGAGAAAGAGTTCCCTAATGATTTTTGTGCAAATGGGGATCTCTTTAATAGCTTGGAGAAAAGGTACCTTTATGAAAAGGTTCCTAAGCTCAGAGGCCAGGCTAGTCTCAGGAATGGGGTCTTTCTTCTCCACAACTAACCTCTCTGGATAGGGAGGTCAGTTGGAAGAAGATGGAAAAGGCTCAGAAGGTATGGGGATAGGCTGGATGGTGTCATCCTTTTCAGAATGGTCAGGAGTTTCCTCCTCAGCTTTCTCGTTGATAATCATCGTAGATTGCTTTTGATTTTATGAGGTTACTATCTTCCTTGGTCTCAATTGGAGGTCATTGACTCCAACTAGCATGAACTGATATCTGGATGAGGAAAGTGGGTTCATAGAATGGATCATCTGTACTGCTTTGATATTGGGGTTGGGTAAAGGTTGGGCAGGCAGCTGAGAAGGTCGAAACGGTGGAGGTAAAGACAATGGTGAAATTGGCTGACTCAACTAAGGTAATGACGGTTGTGGCATTGGGTAAGGTGCATATGTAGAAGGGTATGACTGCATAGGTGCAGTATAGGAATTGTGTGAATGATATGAATGGTTTGGCCCTCTCCATCCTCGTTTCCAAGATTGGGATGGTTGTCCATAATGTATTAATTCCCATGCTGCCAATGTTGAGAGTGACTATTGTTAGGATAGGAATATGAATGTGCATTATAACCAAAAAAATGCAGTGGAGGTTCAGGAGCCATACCTGCACTTACATGAGGCCAGTTTCTTCGTGCTCCCATAGCATGCAGTGATTCGGCTTCAGGTTGTCCTCCTTCAAGTACAACTTTCAGCCCAGGTATGGAGGGACATTTTTCCGTGGCATGGTTCTCTATACAAATTGCACATTTATTAGTTTCTTTAATATCGAGAGGACATTCTCTTAAAAGATGCTTTCTTCTACATTTTGGACAAAAAATGGACAATGACTCTTGTTCCTCTACAACTTTTTGTTGAAACTTCAAAGAGTTCATTTGTTTACTAACAGTATTCATTATTTCAATTTTCATACTTTTTGTTTTTTAATCCAATAATCATAGCATCAGTAAATTCGATTTTCTTATTTCTATTCCGCATTCCTTTACCCGATCTATATTGGTTCCTCGAGAATTTCTTGCACAAGTCACAGATTTGATCAAAAGATTTTTGAGAAATATCCCCTTTTCCTAACAGATTTAGATTATTCCTAGCATCATTAGTAAGCCCCCGTAAGAACAAGGTTTTAATGGTACTTAGATCAAATTTGTGCTTTGACCTTTGGAGGATGTACAAGAATCTCTCCAAGTAGTCCTCTAGAGTCTCATCATCATTTTTCACAATAGTAAATATTTCACCTTGAATATCTCTAGTCTTACAATATTCCTGATATTTTGACAAGAACACTCTCTTGATTTGTTCCCAACAAGAGATAGTATTTCCTCCTAGTCCCATGAACCAGCAGAGTGTTGCGTCCTTGAGAGTTACAGGAAACAAATTTAACTTCTGGGCATCAGATGGATAAACATAACTTATACACAAAATATCAAACTCAAATAGGAAAGAGTATGGATCTTCATGTACCTTACCATAGAAATGAGGAAGAGCTGATGGTGAAATATTTTTCATTTGTACTTGTGTATCAGGATCCACAATTGGGAATCCAAAAGTGGATTGTTCCTCATTTACCTGATTTTCACCAGTTCCTTCTGCATGGTCTTCCTAGTCTGCCATTGTTGTTCTTCAACACGAACCACTCTCAACATGTTGAGATTGTTGATTATGGATTCTAATAGTCCCCTTCTTCCCCTTTGTGGGTTGTGTCACACCTGGACCACTGCTACCAGAGCCCAAGTGGATTGTTCCTGTGTGATGAGTCTAAGTTTGTTTGGACTTTCTGCCTACAAAAGAAGGCCCAATATGAGATTTGGTTTTAGATTTATCAGTATTTCTTTGGCCCCTAGTGGGCTTCAGACCCCTACCTCTTTTAGGCATTCATTTCAAAAAATGACAAAACAAAATTTCAATAAAAATGTTGCAACTTAAAAATAACTGGACACCTATAAATTCCTTCAAGCAAATAGAAGCACACTGCAGAAAAAATAATAGCAGACTTACCCCTATTGCAAAAAATTGAAAATTCTTACCAATTCAAATTGCCACCCAGCAACAAGGTCAAAATGTTGGG
Organism: Pinus tabuliformis; assembly: GCA_031772625.1. Lineage (NCBI taxonomy): Eukaryota > Viridiplantae > Streptophyta > Pinopsida > Pinales > Pinaceae > Pinus > Pinus tabuliformis. Next base: position 1,212,078,778 of record CM062807.1, on the reverse strand, counting down.
TGCGGGAATTGCACTTAAAAAAACTCCTCAACACTTAATTGTCAACCCAGGGGTTTTGTAAACTTAGAGACAAAGCACAAACAATGCCAGAAGTGGTATGAAATTTTCCTATTCCTAATCCTACTTCTTAAATGAAATGTTGCAGAATCAAACAGAAAACAATCTTAAAGACAATCAACACCAAAGCAATTCCAATGTTGGAATGTAAAAGAATAATTTGCAAGGAGATCAAGTAAAGGAACTTTCACACAACTGGAAGCAATCTCAAATGTTGAAATGAAATACTATGTTCATCTTCAGTATAGATGGCTAACAGTTTAACAAGTGGGCCCTTGCAAATATCTATTTCCCAATTGATTTTCCTTCTACACCAAGCAACCTGTTCTTGTACTGTTGCAATCTGCTTGCACTAGTGCAGGTACAGTACTTATGTGAAAAAGTATATTTTACCTTCTTTACTGAAGACTTATGTCTTTATGGAGGTGCTCTAAGCCTCAAAGCTTAAAGCACTCTGTTACTATGACAAGAGACCAGCTCTTGCCCTGAGACAGAGCTTCCTTCACCAAAGTTTCCAATTTACTTTAGAAAGAACTAAAAGATGTTTTGAAAAGAATTGCAATTGCGAGCTAGATTTTGAGATAAATTACATGTGGAAAAGAATGCTTTAATTAACTCAACTTTGCAATGAAAGTAAACTTCATAAAGTAGAAACGATTTGAAATAATCAAGCAGCAGTAAAAGTAATTTGCATGCATCAACTAACTTTCTGCAATTCACTTATAACATTTCTTTTCCTTTTTCTTAAGTCATAAACTGTAAGTATAAAGTATGGTGTTTGTAATAACGTTCTTTATTAATTCATGTAAAGATCCTTGAGAAGTGTAATTCTTAACATTGATAATGATTACTTAAATTGACAATACATTTGCTTGCAGGAATAAATGAAATTATAAGCAAGAAAAGAAATGTAACACTTTTTGTAAAGTAAAACCGAAGTGCATGAAACTACATGCACTGGTACAGGAAGAATCTTCCTGCACGACTGGAGAGGAAGCAAACTAAGGCAAAAATTGCAGAAAAAGAATTGCATGTGGGAAATTGCAAGAAAGTTATTTGCTCGAAAAAAATTGCAAGAAAAAAATAAACTTAATTAAACTTCCAAACCACTGATCCGTTCACCCTTAACTATAAAATGAATTAATCTCAAAACTCTGAAATAAACATAAGAGCATTCAAAACCACACAACTGCAAATGAGTAAATTTTCACATAGAGTTTTTAAATGGCGAAAGCACAAGGGTAAACGAGCTGGGTTGGTTGGGCCCTAGCCAACTAGCTCATTTCCTGTTTAGGAAACGAAACGATTCAACACTTAATCACGCATGAAATAAAAATTAAACACAGCGTGAAGAAAACATGGCGCGTTCCTTGTATTAACTTGATCAGCAAATATACATAATAGTGGAGTCCAGCCTAGAACTGAGGGCGATACAAAATTACAAAGTAAACAAAATTACAACTCAGAGATCGCTAGCTTGGCTCTACTTATAGTCTACATTATATACAGTCTCTCAGCCTTAGCCATATTGTCTCTCAGCCTTAGCCATATTCTGTTAATTACAGTCATTTCTGGTTGTAAACCATATTTTTGGCAAGCATCCCAGACTATATGCCGCCAATGTCCATCCTCAGATAGTCTGCAACCGAACTAGGAGTCATGGATCAAAACGCCGGTGTGGAATATCACCGAGATCATGGCGGTGCAGGAATCTGCGTGTAGGGATCACACTAAATAATGATTAACATTTAGTTCTTCAATTACTTTTAGGAAAGTTAAACATAAGTTACAAGAGATACTAAAATGTATGAAATCTATGTAAAATAATTAATAAAGCATTTAATAAATCTTAATTATGAAACACGAAGTATAAATAGAGATAAAAGAGAGATTAATGCTTATGAGAATAGGGTAAAAATAGAGCAATTTGGGACACCAACAATAGACATGGAAATATTTTATTTATTATTTGAATAGTGAAAGTGAAATATCAAAGAACCAAGTAGAATGAAAGTGAAATATCAAGAAATGACTTAATTATTGTGTTAATGGATTTTTGATTGTTTATTTATATAGCTATTTAATTTTTTTTGTTTAGCTAACATGAGGTAAAATTATTTTTATTATTTTTTTGAGATGACATATTTACACATGCTCCTCATACTGAATTGTAAAATAAACCTCTCTAATCAATAAAAAAATATAAAATAAACTTATAAACCTCTCTCATCAATAAAAAAATATAAAATAAGCTTTCATTAATGCAGTATTCTTATCCCATGAATGTGATTTTCAACTTCAATATAAACGTTTATACCCACATTTTTATTGTGTTGTCTTTAGGTCATTAGAAAAGGCATGTAATAAGTACATTCACCAAAGGGGTTACGTAAAACCCATAATTTCAAATTCTATGGGCTTTAATTAAAGAGGTTAAATAAAACCCATGGTCTGTTTCATGTGTTCGATTTTTCACTTGAATAAAAATCAGGCAGTAAAAATTTTATTGTTATTTGAGATATCCATGCTAATTCTAAATGCATGTGTGGCATGAACCTTTTAAAAGGAGTTATGTAAAAACCATGGGTTATATGCACAGAAGTCTGATTTTCAACCTAAATACTAAAAATATGGGCGTACATATCAACTTTTCTTCATTCTGCTGGTCCTGGGTTGGTATTAAAGTGGCAAGTTGGAATTGCAGATATATACTTCGGCATATGTGTATTGTTCACACGTCTTTGAGTACATTTGGGCACTTCAAGATTCAGCAAGATTGTTGTGATATGTGAGTGGGCGAGTGTACCCTTGCACAGAGGAGCAGCAATTCATTCATCTTCCTTTCTACGAGGGGTTCATGTGAGGCATTGATCAGGAAATGATGGGTTCCTGCTGTAATTAGCAGTGGGGAAAGAGTTTGTAGCTGTGGTGGAAGGTTTAACAAAGTTATAGAGTTGGATCACTCACTGGCATGAGGAAAACAGGTTAGATCCCTAGTTGAGTTCTCACAGAAATACTGATTGGTTTTCCTTTTGTAGTTGCAAAGCCCAGCTATCTGAGAGGAATGGAGCATTCAGAGAGCTATACTTGTGTTACATACCACGGTCCAAAATTGAGCACAAAACACATATATACCCATTCCGGTATGGAACGTGAAACTGTACAAAGTGTTGGGTATTTTTGATGGGGAAAATACCAAAAACCAAATATTCAAACACACAGAGGCAATGCTCTGTTTCTTTTGCTCCAGATCTTTTGTGCACACAGAAGACTTAAAAAAATTCACTGAGGAACAGAGGATTTCACCATAAAATATTTCTATTCATTAAAACAAAAAAAACATTCACTGTGTCTCCATATGAGAATTTACACTGCTGGAAAAATTCCCATTAACATTTACTGCTGTAAAACCTCCATTCACATTTACTGGTGTAAAACAATTTTACATACTGCTGTAAAAGCAGAACTTACACAAACTTACAAAAACTTACTTCGTGCAAAACCACACATGGTTTTCGCTACTTAAAAAAAAACTTCACAAAACATTACTGAATGTATTCATGCACTGCTGTGCATACATCCTCTGGTTCTTCTTCTTCTTTTACCGCACCATCAACATTTTTCACTGCTGTGAATACCCATGTATTTTACCTCCCGTGTGCAATGCATAAAAGTCAATACAAAAACCATTAAACTTATTACATACGATTTCCTATTTAATACATGCCGTATATAAATATATATAAAAACATATATTATAACATGCCCATGCTCATATTAAAAGAGCCTCACCAAAATCTTGTACCAATCATTAAATTCTTTTACCTACGGCGGTCAACCATAAACCTTTTACTCCACGCAAAACATTGAATTGATGTGGGTTCGTATGCAGCTCCAGGTGATCAACGGCGGAGAACACGGGAGCAAATCCAACGGTGGAGAACAATATCGGAAGACCAACAAGTGCTGAACATTAACCTCCGAGAAAATGACGTTGCGTTACGTCAGGGCTAACCCACGTGTCAGCTCCAAATTGTATCGGAGCTCCTTCCCGGATTATTCCTTCGTCGGCAAATCGCTCCGAGAAAATCCGGTGAACGGTTTCTGGCTTGGTTCACGGTTTCTGGTGGTCTGCGTTGAAATTAGATTTCAACACTCCCCTTTAATTTCAACAGCTGGGCATTCAGTCATACCTAGACACTTCCTTAAAAATTCAAAGCTCTTCTGATCCAATGGCTTTGTCAAGATGTCTGCTACCTGTTCTTGAGTCCTGCAATGTTCTAGGACAATTTCTCCATTGTTCACTAATTCTCTGATGTAGTGAAACCTTGTATCAATGTGTTTCGTTCTCTTATGAAACACTGAATTCTTTGACAATGCAATAGCTGAGCTATTGTCACAAAAAATCACTGTCGCTTCTGCCTGCTCTTGGCCTAAGCTTCTCAACATTCTTCTCATCCACACTGCCTGACAAGCTGCTGCTGTCGCTGCCACATATTCAGCCTCTGCTGTAGACAATGCTACAATGGACTGCTTCTTAGAAGCCCATGAAATGGCTCCTGAACCCATATTAAAAACATAACCGGAAGTGCTCTTCCGATCATCTACACTTCCAGCCCAATCGCTGTCTGTGTATCCAACCAAATCTGAATGTTCTGAGGCATGATATAAAATTCCAAACATTTTGGTACCTTTGACATACCTCAAAATTCTCTTTGCTGCCTGCCAATGTGCCTCCTTCGGCCTCTCCATGAATCTGGAAATTAAACTAACAGCATACATTAAATCAGGCCTAGTAGCTGTTAAATACATAAGACTGCCCACAATGCTTTTGTACAGGCTAGGATCAAAATCCTTGCTGCTGTCCTCTCTACTGAGTTTTAATCCCATCACTGTGGGAGTGATGGCTGCCTTGCATTCTTCCATCTTAAATCTGCTCAAAATTTGATTTACATATCTTGCTTGAGATATAAAAATTCCTTTTTCATTTTGATCTACTTCTATGCCTAAGAAGTATCTCAACAAACCCATGTCAGTCATTTCAAATTCATCTTTCATGACTGATTTAAAATTCTCAATGAGCTGATCATCATTACCTGTGAAAATCACATCATCAACATATAAGACAACAATTAAAATCTTACCATCCTTTTCCTTGATGTAGACTGTGGGTTCTCCTTCACATTTGTCAAATTCATTATCCAATAGATATGAATCTATCCTGCTGTACCATGCTCTTGGCGCTTGCTTCAGCCCATAAAGAGCTTTCTTCAATTTGCACACTTTGTGCTCTTCACCTTTCTTCTCATATCCGAGAGGCTGTTCCACATAGACCTCTTCCATTAACACTCCATTTAGGAATGCTGACTTCACGTCCATTTGGTAGACTTTCCATTTGTTTTGAGCTGCTATGGACAGCACTGCTCTCACGGTTTCCATTCTTGCAACCGGGGCGAAAGTCTCCTCATAATCTCTCCCATACTGCTGCTTGTAGCCTTTGACAACCAGCCTTGCCTTGTGCCTTTCTATCTTGCCTTCAGCATTGCTCTTGGTCTTATAGACCCATTTTACACCAATGACTTCTTTGCCTTTTGGTAACTCAACCAAACCCCATGTTTTGTTTCTCTCTATGGCATTAATTTCCTCATCCATAGCTTCTATCCATTTCTTATCTTTAATAGCTTCTTCAAAATGAATAGGATCATCAACATGACAATACAAGGCAAATAAGGAATTCATTCCTTCTTCATAAATTTCACTTAGATTTCTAAACTTCTTACCTCGTTCACTTGGTGTGCAAGTGTTTGAAGATGCACTTGAATTTCCTCCTTGTGGTGTGCTTGGAGAAGCACTCTCATTGATCCTCAATGGTGTACCTTGCTGTCCTTGTGTTGGTGCTGCTGTTTGGGGATTCATTTCAGCCACCTCCTCTTCATCTTCATCATGAGACAAACAGTGTTTAACATTAACTGTCTTCTCTATGCTTCCATCCCAAGCTTCCTCTTCAATGAATTGAACATCCCTGCTGACAAAGAACTTCTTGGTAGATGGAATGTACAGCCTGTAGGCTTTGGATTCATCACTGTATCCAATGAAGATGCATTTCTCCCCTTTGCTGTCCAACTTCCTCCTTAGCTGATCTGGTATGTGTGCATAGCCCACACACCCAAAAACTCTCATGTGGGTGACTCCTTGCTTTCTCCCACTCCATGCCTCTTCTGGCACTTTGTTCATGACTGCTTTTGTAGGACACCTGTTCAATATATAAACTGCACAATGTACAGCTTCAGCCCAATACTCATTTGGCAAATGCTTTGCCTTCAACATGCTCCTTGCCATCTCCATGATGGTTCTGTTCTTCCTTTCAGCAACTCCATTTTGCTGTGGAGTGTACCTTGCTGTAAACTGTTTATGTATTCCATTTTCTCTACAAAATCTTAGGAATTCCTTGGAGATATATTCACCTCCTCTATCAGTTCTCAAAACTTTAATGTGCAGCCCGCTTTGGTTTTCAACAAATGCTTTGAAGTTTTGGAATTTCTCAAAGACTTCACTTTTGTTCTTGAGGAAATATATCCAAGTCTTTCTTGTAAAATCATCAATGAATGTCAAGAAATATAGGCTGCCTGCTAATGATGGAGCTTGCATTGGTCCACACAAATCTGAGTGGATAATCTCTAAGGGTGTCTTTGCCCTTATGCTCTTCCCTGATGGAAAACTTTCTCTGTGTTGTTTTCCCAAAATGCAGCCTTCACATAGGCTGTCCGGTTTCTCTATCAATGGTAATCCTCTTACCATTCCTTTCCTACTCAACAAGTTTAGACCTCCAAAATTGAGATGACCAAATCTCAAGTGCCACAACCAATTTTCATCCTTTGGCACGCTTTGGAAGGCCTCTTCGGTGACTGCTGCCATTTCCCTTTTGTTCTTCATGTCTGCCCTGATCCGGAGAGGGAACATCCTGTTCCTTGTCATCTTCACTTCAACAATGCATCTTTTGCTGGGTGGTATATCCATGATGGTGCACACATCATTTTTAAAGAAAACATTGTAGCCCTTATGGACAAGCTGTCCAATACTCAAGAGATTACATCTCATTCCGGGGACATAGTATACATCTGCTATGGTTTTCCTTTCTCCTTGCTTTGAAAGTATTTTTATTTCTCCTCTTCCCATAACAGACACTTTACTATCAGTTCCTAGTGTGACTTCTGATTTCACATTTTTATCTAGGGCAGAAAAGAAGGCTATGTTTCCGGTCATATGGTTGCTGCAACCTGAGTCTAAAAACCATATGTCCTCACTATGTGTTTCAGCCATGTTACAAGCTAACAGGACATTTTCTTGACTGTTGTTTTCTCTTGTAACATTTGCATTTTGTCTGCTGTTCATATCATGCTGTTTCTTTCTACAATCACTAGCATAATGTCCATACTTTTTGCAATAATAGCATTGAACATTAGATTTATCATACCTTTGTCCTTGAGCATGATGTTGTCCTCCTTGTTGGCTGCTGCCTTGGCCTTGGTTCTGATTTGGATTGTTGCCTCTTCCTTGTGCATTTGATGAGTTGTTCCTTCCACCTCTATTCTGGCTTCTGCCTTTTCCTCTTTTGTTTCCTCTGCCTTGACCTCTGCCTCTTCCAAAGGACATCTGGGTCTTGAAGGCTTGCTCAAGAGATGAGTTTTCATTCCTACTCAACCTCTGCTCATGTGTTATCAGTGATGCATGTAGCTCATCAACTGAATAGCTTGAGAGATCCTTTGTCTCTTCAATGGTGGTGACTATGGCATCAAACCTTGAGGGTAAGACCCTCAATATTTTCTCCACAATTCTTCTGTCTTCAATGGTTTCTCCATGAGTTCTCATTTGTGTGATTACACCAATCACATGAGTGAAGAATGAGTCAATGTTATCTGACTCCTTCATGTTCAAGTTCTCAAAATCCTTTCTCAGCAATTGTAGCTTTGCTGTCTTCACTCTCTCCATGCCTTGATAGGCTGTCTTGAGGGTTTGCCATGCTTCATTGGCTGTCTTAGCTGCTGCTAACCTTGGAAACATACTCTGGTCTACTGCTAGATACAACAACACACGGGCTTTTGAATCTTTCTTCCTATTGTTCTTCAGCAGATCCTTCTCTCCTTGAGTTAATGCATTGAACTCAGTTTCATCTGCTGGTTCTTCAAAGCCTTCTTCAACTATTTCCCATAAATCTTGGGAAGCAAGCAGAGCTGTCATAGTTATTGACCAGTAGTCATAGTTCTTCCCATTAAACTGTGGGAGCTGGGTGTTAAACAAACCCATACCAGTGCTTGTGCTGGCCATTCCTTGTATTCTGATCTATGCCTCTAAATCCTTGACTATGTGTTTAAAACAAATCACTGCTTCTTCAGCAACACAAAAAAAACTTTTGAAATACCTGAGTCCTTTGATGTCTGAGTCTTCTGTCTGCCTGAGAAGTTTTGCTGCTGCAACAACCTTCTCCCTTCAGCTTTTTTTGTCTCCTTCAAAGAGCCTAAGCCTGCTCTGATACCACTGTTGGGTATTTTTGATGGGGAAAATACCAAAAACCAAATATTCAAACACACAGAGGCAATGCTCTGTTTCTTTTGCTCCAGGATCTTTTGTGCACACAGAAGACTTAAAAAAATTCACTGAGGAACAGAGGATTTCACCATAAAATATTTCTATTCATTAAAACAAAAAAAACATTCACTGTGTCTCCATATGAGAATTTACACTGCTGGAAAAATTCCCATTAACATTTACTGCTGTAAAACCTCCATTCACATTTACTGGTGTAAAACAATTTTACATACTGCTGTAAAAGCAGAACTTACACAAACTTACAAAAACTTACTTCGTGCAAAACCACACATGGTTTTCGCTACTTAAAAAAAAACTTCACAAAACATTACTGAATGTATTCATGCACTGCTGTGCATACATCCTCTGGTTCTTCTTCTTCTTTTACCGCACCATCAACATTTTTCACTGCTGTGAATACCCATATATTTTACCTCCCGTGTGCAATACATAAAAGTCAATACAAAAAACATTAAACTTATTACATACGATTTCCTATTTAATACATGCCGTATATAAATATATATAAAAACATATATTATAACATGCCCATGCTCATATTAAAAGAGCCTCACCAAAATCTTGTACCAATCATTAAATTCTTTTACCTACGGCGGTCAACCATAAACCTTTTACTCCACGCAAAACATTGAATTGATGTGGGTTCGTATGCAGCTCCAGGTGATCAACGGCGGAGAACACGGGAGCAAATCCAACGGTGGAGAACAATATCGGAAGACCAACAAGTGCTGAACATTAACCTCCGAGAAAATGACGTTGCGTTACGTCAGGGCTAACCCACGTGTCAGCTCCAAATTGTATCGGAGCTCCTTCCCGGATTATTCCTTCGTCGGCAAGTCGCTCCGAGAAAATCCGGTGAACGGTTTCTGGCTTGGTTCACGGTTTCTGGTGGTCTGCGTTGAAATTAGATTTCAACACAAAGCCCTGTTGGAGAACAACATCAACGCCAAATACGGGATGTTGCATCGCCGCCAGGGAACGATTCAAATGTTGCAGTGTTTCCCGTTGGCCATTTTCTCAGTGCTTGTTATCTCTGCAAACTGAAGTTGAGCCATGGCAAGGACATCTATATGTACAGGTCTGTTAGCAGTACCAATATAGATACATCTGAAATACTTATTTAACTTGAATTTAAAGTGATCATTTGAAATACTTATTTAATCCAATTTTCTTAATTTTGATTTTGTTTATGAATAAAATTTTAAAATTTTTATTTTAGTTTATATGAATAAAATTTCAACATTGATGAGGAATAGACACCCTTACACATTATATTTGAGGGTAGAATGAACCTCCTAACTCAATTATACCATGGCTTTTCCATTAGAAATTGACTTAAAATGTGGAGAATGACATGGAGATTTGATTATACATTATATTAGGATGTAGAATGAACCTCCTGATTCAATTATATCATAATTTTTCTGTTAGAGACTGACTTAAAATGTGAAAAATGACATGGAAATTTGATTATAGTTTCAGTCCAATGATTATTTTCATTTTTACACCTCCAAAAAGCCTATTCAATTAATCTAGAATCTTGAGAGTGAGAGCACTCACTTAGTAAGTGTGGTTTCAATAGCCCCTCCGATTTTTTATGTGCCCATATGTAAAATTTGGGTTGGAGATTTCTGAGAACCCATGCTTCAACAGTTAGTCTCATTCTCTGTTTGCTGATTACTCCAGAGGTGACAAAGCATTCTGCAGCCTGGAATGCCGCTCTCGACAGATTTTAATGGATGAATGAATGGAAGCGATTTCATAGTGTCTCTTCTTAACGCGACGAACTTTTCTTAACCAGTACAGCTGCTGCTGCTGAAGAGATGAATGAGAATTGTTTGAGCGAATTTAATTATAATTATAATTTTATGTATGTTAAAATTTGTATGGTTTTAATTGTTAAAAATATGTGTATTTTTAAATATAATTTGACAAGTTCAAATTTAAAAGTGTAGATTATAAATTTATGTAATCAAATTTCAAAATAGCAATATTTATTGCAGTTGTCTATAAAGAGACTTTTTGAAAGCTTTTCTGGCGGATTTTTCCGGTCAAAATCTGGCAGGAATTATTGGAATCGCAACTCCATATTTATTTCCACTGGTCCTAAGCCCTAACAGCGGCTGCAAGGATTATAAAGTACTTGTGTACGGAGTCCTTTTGATCACACTGACTTCGTTTGCCGACTGTCACTTGTAGCTAGTATTGCTATGTGTTATCTGCAACTCCTTTCATCTATATTTTTCCTTTTAAGGAAGGCAAAGAACAAGGAACTCAAGAAACCCTAATAACCCCAAACCGTTTCCAGACAACACTTTTGAATGATCATGAATAGTCAAGTAATTTTTTTACCCATTTTCATGGTTATTTTTAGATGGATTACTATTAATAATTTACAACGAGTTCGAACTGTACACACTATTTTCAGTGTAAGTGTAAGAAACAAACTATTTTCTATATCATTAATAGCAGCACAAATAGTCTGCCTTTAAGGTAAAGCGATAGGGTTTGGTACAATGTTTTAAAGTTGAATATGGCAAAAATAGCACACCTCTTATTAAAGAGCAGCACAAATAGTCTGCCTTTAAAGTAAAGCGAGAGGGTTTGGTACAATGTTTGAAAGTTGAATATGCAAAAATAGAGTCGTTGAATTTCCATTTGCAATTCTTCCGGAGGAGTATCGGACACCCAATTTAAACGTTTTCTCACACTCTCTGTGAAGTTCTTTTCACTTGGAATGTGTAACACTACAGTACAGAAGTAAATTTTTTTTTATCCACGGTATAAATAAGTATACATGATTATTAGTCTTTTGAGTGCAATAACGTTTATATATCTAATTACTAGCCAATCAAATGTATTAAGGAATACATAATTAACTTTATATCCATACCTACTCATACAAGTAATGATGTTGAGATTAGCTATGCTATCCACGATACATATCCATGATACTATGGCGAATATACATTAGTTTGACTCTTGTTCTGTCTTGGATTTATCATGCGGTTGACATTACATTTATACGTACAAGATGTTATATGAGCGGGCCGCTGGTACTACGGGGTATGAATGAACTTATGGCAATTTCTATGTTGAGTGTTGGTTTATGCTGCCTGGATTAAATGTCGCCGTGAGTCACTTCAGGCACTGGCGCTTGCCCCAACTGGCCTGCTCCACATCGTCCATCTGGCACGATGAACGGCCGGCCAGTAGGCACCATGTGCCCACCGCGTGCTCAGTACTCCAGGCTTCATGCGGACTGACACTTACCTCGAACTTACCACTTGGCAGCTGTTTCCCGGTTATTCTAGGTTCGATCCCACGGCGGAGACGAACCCGCCCAAATCAAGGGCTGTCATCGAGCCATGAGGCGGTGGTAAGGTTTGATAGTCTTTATGCGATGGTTAATTCTTTAGCTCGTTCCATTGTTGGAGTGACCTCCTGTCGCTCACAGTTCTATGGCGCTTCGCCTTTGCACAACACTCCTTCCCTTCAGGCGGTCTGATGCGCAGTAGGAAATCTCTGTCTCCCAATGCCGGTTAAGGTAACTGCTCTCCTAATCTTCATGGTTACGATTCTTTTCGTTTTGTGTTCATATTCTTCCGCAGGTTTTAATTCTCACAGTTCAGGTTTTGATGGTGTTTCAGGTGAAGAGTTCGGTTGCTAAGGCCGACGGCGTCGGAGAGCCTGCTCCGCTTCTCCACCATTCCATGCTCCGGGTAAGAGTTTATGCATCTGTAGTAAAGCTCGTAGGGCGTTTCCAAGGTAACGGACTGAACCGTTGTCCATCTTGACAGGATATCAGAGTTTGCATGTGCAATGGAAACCCATCGCCGTGTTCAGGGGTTTCCTTCCATGAAGAAATTTACGTTTCTCCCATTTTTGTTGTTTGTAATTTAACTTGGTTTCTTCGCCAACATTCAGGCGGAAACCTCAGTTGAAAGGCGCTGAATGCCCGACTTGTACTGTATAATTTTGTTTCATTATTAAGGACTGTCAATCGTTGCAGATGGTCGAACGTTTACTGGTTCATATATTGAATTTTTCCTCTATGGTACTGTTTTCGAATTAGTTTTTTTTTTTAAAGAAATATTGCTGGTTCATGTGAAAGCCCTTACCTGAGTTCCAGTACTTTTACTCGGTGTATTCTGGGTGTACTTGCCCTCACGGTGACTTTTATTGTGAATTTAATTATGAAACATGTATCCTTGTTCGTTCTTGGTGTATAATTGCTTCTACTGTTAGTTTATCATGAGACGCCGGCTTGGCAATGAAAGCCCTTGCTGGCTATACAATGATTCAAACACGGCTTCGGCCGTTCTTTACAGGCTCAGAGATACCTGTTATTGTTTATTAAATATGCAAGGTGGGCACGGCCCCTCCTCTGTTCCTCGAGAACAGGAGTATTTCCGTTATCGTTTTCTCCTGCATTCTTAAATACTCTGTTAAAATGTTAGTGTTGTGAACTTGGTAATTGATTGTTGTTCTAAGGTATATGCATTGTTCCACTGTTGATCCGAACAGCTTGTATTTCCTCAGTAGTAATCCTGGGTGTCTCCGAGTACTATATTTGTTGTTCTCGGTTCGATATGTAGACTCAAATGATTATGCACAGTATTGAGTTTTTTGGTTGATTACTACTTAAGCTACAGGAGATGATTTCGCACAATGTTCAGTTTCCTGTTTCATTATCGCTTATGCTACAGGGGTTTGTCCCAGCATTATGCTACAGGGGTTTGTTCCAGCATGGATTCGCTGTTTTTTTTTTCTTTTAATTAAAAATCTAGTTCCATCTCTGCCAGTTGCGCAGAAACTAGTTCTTAAAGTTATCAAATCGTTTTTCCCACTACCATTGCCTGCATAATCGCAGAATGCCATGTATAGACTTGCCTGTCATAAACCTTAAATAATTCCACAGTTTATAAACAAATTCTTTTAATTGTTAGGTTCTTTAGTAAACCATACCTGAGCAGAGGCAAACCTCTTTGTTGCGCTTGTCAACCACCCGACCTTAGGAAGATCCTCCTCGATCTTCCACCCCCAAGCACTTCTGCAGATCTTCACTGTCTGCAACTCTCTGGCTATACCAGAGTCACGCTATCTGGTCCTAACCAGACGTAGCGGTTCAGGAAGCTTCTGCCTTCCAAGCACATGCCATCTGATCTTTACCAGACATAGCATTTCTCTGTTTTTCTGCCATCTGATCTCTACCAGACTTGGCATTCCCCTTTTTCCCCTTTTTCTCTGGGGTCTCAACCGTCTCATGAAGGTAGTTAGGTTTTTCTTTTGTTTCAACTACCTCAATAGCTACTAACAACAATTAATCAACATACTTAATTAAACAGTAGTAGCACAATTAATTATCATAATTAATTAACAGCAGTAGCAACATAGTTATTATAATTTTACCGAACAGAACTTTAGTTCACAGTAAAATTTACTGTCTTACTTAACATTATCGCTTTACTAGGGGCATTACAGAATGGATGTTCATCTTGATCTTGTCATTATTGTCACTTCACGCAACAACTGCTCTAACTACAAAATTGCATTGCCACTCGAAATTCTATATGGTTCTCAACTTTTATAGACTGCATGAATCAATGAATCAATTTGGGTGTAAAAAACTGCGTTGTTTCTGTTGGCCCTCAGCAATTTATTATTAGAGTCTAGAGATATAACATGCATTTCCTACATAACCATAGTATAAGTGAGCTCTGCCATGGTGGCATAGTTACTGCAAGTATTTATTTTGGCAAACCACAAAGCACGTAAGGGTCATGGCAATGGAGGTAGACAGATGGGCATCTGAACATGAACATTTTATGAGTTTTTCACAGTTGGTTTTTGTGAAAGCGTGGTGTTCTGAAACATGAAGTTGGATGTCCGGTGTCTACACATGACTTGATGTAACCATGAAGGTAAAGAATTGTACTCAGAATTAAAATAGATGGATATGAAGTAAATAAAGTCGTGATATTCAACATTTTAGGCGAAAATCAAATAAAATGGTTGAAAGTCTGAAAGAGAATGATTGGGTAACTTTTTGACATGACACTACACGTGTCTCATAACTTTTACATATATATTTATTCATGTAAAGCATTTTATATTTATTATAGATATAAAGTAAACATAATTAGGTATGATATTCTATATGATTGATTGTTAGAGTTAGGCACATTTTATAACTCAATGTGAGAAAGGTATATAGTTCTTTTCACGTTCAAACATTTTCAATTTTTACATTATAATAAAAAAAAAATTAAAATATGATTTTTTTAATATTTCATAAATTAAAATTTTATATTAATTTAAATTTAAGAGTTAGTTAAAAGTCTTTCGAAGAGTGCAATACAATTTGAAAATAATTGCTTTACGGTCCAAAAAATAATATTTCATAAATTTAAATTT
The DNA here is from genome assembly GCA_031772625.1 of Pinus tabuliformis. NCBI lineage: Eukaryota > Viridiplantae > Streptophyta > Pinopsida > Pinales > Pinaceae > Pinus > Pinus tabuliformis. Next base: position 1,212,063,697 of record CM062807.1, on the reverse strand, counting down.
AAATAAATTTATATTAATTTAAATTTCAGAGTTAGTTAAAAGTCTTTCTAAGAGTGCAATACAATTTGAAATTAATTGTTTTACAGTGGGGAAAATGTTGTGAAGTAATATTATTTTTAAATATAGTAAAGTAATATTTATATTAATAAAATGAAAAAAATTATAACAAAATAAAATATTAAGTGAGTCATAAATAAAATATTTCAAATATTATTTTGATTTTACATTAAATTGAAGAAAAGTAATTAAAAGTAAAGTCAAATTATTTTTTGAAAATAAAAATAAATTAATTTACTTTTTAGTTCTAGAGAAATATGTAATTACTCCATTATTTAATATAGAGAATAAAATCAAATTATTTTTTTGAAAGTAAAAATAAATTAATTTACTTTTGAGTTCTAGGAAATATGTAATTACTCCATTATTTAATATAGAATTTGACAAATGGCATGTAATATTGATTATGCCATGATGTGTAATTTATTATATGTTTAGTTGGCATATAACATTTAAAACAGAATTATATTAATAACAAGCAAATATTTTACTGGTACTTACAAATAACATAATTTTATATGAATTTTATATAAAGAGAAATAAAATAATTATAATTAAATATTTTCTTATATTTTCATTTTAAGAAAAGTAGATCAAATAATTCCTTCCATATTTAAAATGGATTTGACATGTAACATTTTAAAAAGTATTACTAACAAATTTAATTCAATGTATGTGTTTAGGTAAAGATAGAGACAGGTAACATTTAAAAAAATATTAATAGCCAAAATAATTCTATATATTATAAAAAACAAGTGAAAATTAAAAATTTCTTATAATTCAAATATTTTATTAGTGTGTTGTTCAAAACTACCATAGGTCCATATTAATTCTAGATCTACACGAGAGTAAAGAGGAATCAATTCTCTCAAGGCACAAACATTTTCTCAAGTTTTGCATATTGATCCGGAATTAAAATGGATCTCTGTTGGTTCTAATTTGTGTTCTTAGTTCTTCAAATTACATATAATTCATTACCTACAATATAAAAGCTTACATTACCTATAAAAGTTTAGTGTTTGTATCACGTGAGGGTTTTTTTTAAATAATTAAAAAAAAATATTCAAGTGAAGATTTCATATAAATTTGGATTTGGTTTGGTCAACTAATTAAATTTCAATTTCAAGTAAATTTAATTTGTAATTTATTGCGGGGTGGCATGACGGCCCGGTGAATGTATTTACATCTGAGTGGGAGACATGAAAGAGGTAATGAATTTTAAAATGATGCGGATTCTCAGTGATAGTGCTAGTATTTTGGGAAACATCTAAAGGCCTTAGCCTAACCCCCTACTTCTGGAGCAAAGGTCAGTAGGTAATTTTGGTGGGCATTATTTGTTATCACCTACAAAATGATGGCCTAGCCATTTCTAACTAGGTGGATCGAAATATTAATGAATTTTAAAATGATGCAGGTTCTTAGTGATAGTGCTAGTATTTTGGGAAACATCTAAAGGCCTTAGCCTAACCCCCTACTTCTCAATAGGTAATTCTGGTGGGCATTATTTGTTATCACCTACAAAATGATCACCTAGCCATTGGATTAATTTTACCATAGTCTAATCACTTTTACCATAAGATTTAATTTAGTAAATTGTTTTTATTAAATTATTTTTTATTACAAAAATAAACTATGAGAATAATTGAATAAATCATTATTTATTTTATTTTCTCTAAAAATAATTATTACATAATTATTTGATAACTATTTATTAACACATTTACTAAATCACATTGGAATAATTAAATAAATGACTATTTATACATTATTCGTTATTTTTTTTTGGAATAGACGTTAAACTATTATTTAATAATTATTTGAAATTCACATTTTTCTTAATCCTCCCAAAGTTATTAATAAATCATTTTATTTATTAATTACTTCAACCATTTTCTAAATAAATATATTTGACCATTTTGAATACAATTTCCCTCTCCAAAAAATATAATAAAATATTATTGGCTTGAGATCCTCAAGATGATAGTGATTGGGCATAGGGACATGTGGGCCCCTATTTTGTGTATGTTACTTGCTAAGGGCGTGTCGGATGTATTCAAAATAGTGGACTCCAAACATTATATATTGGATATTATGATACATAATATGGTTATGCATCTTTTGTGGCGATTGTGGTTCGCCATTTGGTTATGTTATGAATGTCTTCTTGTATATGCATGTGATAAATGTCAATCTAGATTGTTATTTGGAACGATATCTACATAGTTATTTTGTGCTCTAGGAACATGAATGAATGTAATGGATTAAAATTCGCATGCCAAACACATACTGCGTAGATATTTTCTAAATGGGACATGATTACAAACATGATAAACATCGTTAATTGCATGACAAGTAGCAAGGAATCAAGACAAACATGAAGGTGGAGGATGTCATGATCAAGGGCATCGGCTAACAAACCAATTACTGCATCATATTTGGCTTCGTTATTGGCGGCAGGTCTAATGCAGATGCCATTGGAGTGAGCTAATGAATGCAAATGGGTGAAAATGGCTAAGCTACCGAGACTAGATTCCTGGAGAAGCGACTCGCAACATCAGCATAACCGATATGTGGTGTGAAAGATCAATCGATATGAAAGATGTAAGAAGACAACGAATGAGATGATGGGGAATGCAAGCTACCTAAATGCAGAAAGAAAAAAGGACATGCATTTCGATGGGAAATGCTATGGGTAAAATTCTTCAGGTAAAGTGCATTGCGAGGGTTAGGAAGGATATCTCCTTCTGCACCCGCTAAAAGGTATGCCCCCTTTCCCAAACACTTATGAATGATGTAAGGACCAAGCTATAATGGTGCAAACATCCCATTCCCCAAGACATCATGAGCTTGGTCATAGACGAGTAAGAGGAGCTACCTAAGGCATCTTCATGAGAGACAAGGTTCACATGCCCATAATAAAAAAGGGGAGACGGATGACTAGTAGATGTACCATCTACCGATGTTGAGACCGAAGTTTTCGCTGAAGAAATTTTGACTGAATCATAATAGGAAACATCAAGAGAGTCCCAATAGATTGATCCCATGGATGATGACAAGTAGAGAATAGGGTCGCAATTATCTATTATCTCGACATCAGGAGGGGGAATAATAATGGTGGGTTGGGAAACCATCTATTCCAGCATAACAGTGGGACCAGAACCCACAGGTAGAGGGGAAATGGAATCACTACGAGTGACATCTAACTTGCGACGAACTTGAAGTGCATCACGAAAATCTTCAAGATGAGGACAATGATGAGAATAATGGCCATAATTATCACACAAAGCACAAGGTTGATTCATGCACAAGGATCTTTTCTTCTTAGCTGAGTCAAGTATGGTGATATGGACCTCAGGAATGTTAGAGTTAGGAAAGGTATCAGACACTACATTCTTGATATGAGGGAGCTTAGGACAGTTATTTGTGGCATGCCCAACAACATCACGCAAAGAATATGGAGGAGAAGGCTTTGGTGGTTTAGGAGGAACTAGAGTTGTTTAGGGTGCCTTGTCTTTTGGTCCTTTCTTATTGCCTTTGTTCCCCTCATGAGATGCTTTCGCAATAGGAGTGGTTTTCTATTGAGGGTTTTGTGGAACTGAATCAAAGGAAGGGGTAGGAACAACAAGTTGAACTGGTGTCAAATGTGTGTAAGGTTTGAGTTGATTAGGAGGAGTGGTTGCAAGAGTGTCAATGTACCATATTGGGATCCCTAAGGTAATGTTAGGTAGACTCAACGTATCCATAAAAGGGGTAGAAAATATTCCAAGTGACGAGACTAAGAAAGGTATTTGGCCATAAGGGTAATGACCTAGGTGAACTGCTCATAGATGGTTAAGACCTGGGGGGAAAATTCTAGGCTAAAAAGTGTCCAGAGAGGTACCAGTAGAAGGAAATTGGCCTGGAGGAATTGTCCCTGAAGGTTGGGTTGAGTTAGAAGTAGGAGGTTACAAAGTAGCTGGCTACTGTGAAGGCATATTAAACTACTTGTGGGCAACCTATGATGCCTGAAGCATGCAAACACTTGATGAGCTATGCTCATAAGGGATAAGGAGCGGGCCATAATAAACCCTAAGTAGTGTGGAATATTTATAGACTTCACGAGACATATCGGTAAAGGAAGTGGTAGTCTTATTTCCATTCATTGATAAGAAAATGGTCTCATGAGATGTTTGAGACTAAGGGTCATAGTAAGTCAATTGATTACTAATGACAATCTTTCCATTGTGAGGAAACCACATCTTGCGAAAGACATAGGATTTGACAGCCAACATGGAATAGATGTAACTATGACCCAACGAAATGTTATAATATAATGGGGTGCCAATGAATTCAATATCAACTAAGACAACCTTTCCAGAAACATTAATGGGATAGTTGCGATACAAATTGAGGGGCTGCAAGGGATTACCGTCCCAAGCATGAAGAGTGATAGTGGATGGGGACAAGTCAGGGGAATCAAGTTTCTTCCAAACACTAATGTCCATCACACAGGTGGAGGTTTCTTCATCTATGATACACTATTGGACCATGATGTTATTTATGGAGAGTGGTATTTGAAAGGAAACTAAGGAAGGAATGTCAGTACGTTCTGTTTTGTCAACGTCAAAGACAAGCAAACAATCGTCAGAGGGATCCATAATTCCTAAAGTAGATAGTAGAGCTTTCCATTGGGATAGGCATAGTTGGAGGACTTCCAACATTGACATGGCAGTAGGAGACTGTGCCAAGTCACCTATTATGTTATAGGTATGAGAGACTTTAGAAGAAGCAACATTTTGACATAATGGACCTTTGGAGATATTATAGGGGTCCTCCACTTTGGGTAAAAGGATATGTAAGGTGTCATTTCATGATGGTAGAGGCTAAGTGGAAACTTTGGGTTAGGGATAAATCGTTGAATTGAAAGGCATCTTGTCATATTAGCATGACTGAGTCTAAAGGTTGACTTGTCTGGTGTTGACTTTGTCGGTATTCATCATGAGGCTCTGGTAATTGTTCTAGCCAGATTTTGAAGTTGGAGGAGATGCATTACCCTAAATGGGTTGAGAAGCTACATATTCCTAATGGGGAAAACAATTCGTAAGCATATCCAGTCGTTATGAAGCAGGGGGGAGGAGGTGGAGTAATGGGTTGAGGTCCTCTAGAAGCAGGTGCTCGAGCTTCCCAAGCTTGGCGCATCTAAGGTAACATTGGACACTTGTGATTATAATGTCCAAATACTTTGCAATAGACACAAGGTTTATTTGTATGAAGAGCCTTATTTTTCTTGGGTTGTTTGCCTTGCTATTGGGTTGTTGGAATAGGCTGGTCACCCTTAGGGGCATAAGCTGGAGGACCTTGGTTGCCTTGGTTACCTTGAGATGGCTGGTTCCAGATACCCTTCCCCTTATTCTTTCGCTTGGGTTTGGGGGATTGGTTTCACTGTAATAAGCATACACTTGACCTTGAAGAGGTGTTTGTTTTTGTGGCAGAGGTGTAGGAGGCATGGGAGGTCTGGGGTGTTGGAGGGGTTGGAGTACTATGTTGTGCATAAGGATAGAAATAATTGACAGAAACATTGGGATAACCAAGTGAAGCGAGAAATAGCCTGCCATCGATTGATGTGGATGGGGATATGTGTATGGCATGCTTGAACCTTGGTAAGTGTTTCCATGGGAAGGGGTAGGAGGGGGATATGTGTAAGTGGAACTAGTCCCCCCCAGGGTTAACCATAACTCATATGAGGTTGAGCATATGATGGAGGTGGAGGGTGTGAGATAGATCCAACGATATTGTTAGCAGCATGAGATGCCCCTGGTGCATTAGCAACACTAGGCCAAGGAAGATTGGTAAGGATAGTATAAACATATCCTGATTATGCATAGATCATGTTATATTTCAAAACTATTTGGAATGCTTATTCCTCATATTAGGGGAAGTGGGAGGCAACATCTTTACCAATGGGGTCCAAAAGCGATCTCACGAACTAATCCATATAGACACGGTCTTCAAATTCAGGAGCCCTATAGATGCTCCTACTTCTATGTGATTCTTGAACATGGTCAAATAGGTAGGTGGCAGAAGTTTGACAGAAAGTGGTTAAGAGTTCGGTACCAATGTCATATCAGAGGGGTAACTAGAAGTATGACAGAAAAGATTTAGCTAGAGTCACGAAGGTGGAATGGGAGGCATGTGGTTGATCCACATACCTCTTGGCAGCAACTCTAGTAAGGGTGCACTAGAAACGATGAAGACGAATGGAGTCTTTAATGATGGAATTAGATGAACACCACATATGAAAAGAGTGAACATGATTTGTGGGATCTTCTCTAGAATTACCTTTAAACTTGGGGATGTCATAAGGAATCTTGGTAGGCATATAGGCCAACTAGGGTGATGAAGAAGAGGATCGTTGATGAGCTAGCTGAAATCAGGAAGGCTCAATCCAGCCATATAGGGGAGAAATGGGAGGTTAGTGACCATACCGGTAGAGTTTCTGCTTGTGGGGTTACCTTGGTTACCACCTTCGTTTCAGATCATTTTTTCTATTGTGTGTGGGTGTATTATTTCCATTGTTAAGGTGCCTATGAGTGGATACTTACAAATGTTATATTTGAAAGTTTATGCTATTTCCATTCCTAATTTCTTTTCATCTTGTCCATTGAACACTTTTATTTGAGTTTTTTGGTTTGGTAGTAATTTTTCATATGGTCCAAGCTCACTACCCATGTTTTATTCCATTGTGAATTTCTCATGAAATTTTGTCTTTTGTTGGTTTCTATTTAGTTAATAGCTAGGAAACCTTGATGTAGTAACACCCCTTTAGTTGAATCTACCATGTTTGTGTTCCTAACATGCTCATGGTGGAAAGTGGCAACTATGTTCATTAATATTTCATCACTTATGCACTTTTTCATTGTAGATATGTTGCTTAATGTCTCATCATTCATGAAGATTGGATCTCTCCCTCTTCAATTCCTCTATTTTTGTTTCTTCTATTTAGTTGGAGCTTGACTACAATGATAGAGGTTATAAACTAGCTTGGGAATTTTTTGTGTTGGTTCAATTTCATTCACTATTAAAGTAGCCTATAAGTGCATGCCTACAACTTTTCTCTTGTATTTATATTATTCTTTTCCTTTGTAATTTCCATCTCTTTGCACACCTTTCGTGTTCAACTCATTATTGTCTGGCTTTTGGGTTTGGTGGTCAAATTCCTAGGGTGTAATGTGATGAAAATTGATTTCCTCCATTGTAAATTTTCTTGTTTATTTAGTTGTGGGATTGTGCAAAATGGAGATATAGACTTTTGTTTGAATTTTGGCATGGTGTTGAAAAAGGCTATGTGAAGGTACCTTGGGTGTTATTATTGAAATTATGGCAATTTGCTTCATTCTATGATAAGATTATTTCTACCAGTACAATTCTCTTAATGTATATGAGAGAATTAGTTTAGTGGCCATTGATTATAGTTATTTCCTTGTGCTTATTGGTTGCAACAAATTTTTTATTCTTAGTTGGATTTGTTGTTTGCGACTATTGATGGTGTGTAGACTAGTTCATGGTCAAGGTTGCACTTCATTGATTTATTTTTCTTAGGAATGAAACTTTGCATGCTAGTAATTGTTGTCTTGAATTTCTATTGTGATTTTCCCTTACCATTTGCAATTCTATTTACTTAACTTTGTTATTGGGCTTCATTGTTTGTTGAGGCGTCACTAAGATACTCAAAGGTGAGGTTTTGAGTCTCGCAAAAAGTCCTTGTAACTATGGGTGAATATTTGTCCTCTATATATTTTACTTTGGATAATTATTTTTAGATTTATGTGGACAAATCCGATATAGAGTAAAGGAATCCCTTTAGTTAAGAGGAAGGAATTAGAAGCCAAATGTGTGTGGAGGTTGATTTCCATTAATGGGGTATGGAGTTAGGTGATCATTCAAAAATATATTGAACCTAATACCCCACTAGATTGGATTAGGAAACCAAAGAAATGTACCCAAAATGCTTCTATTCTATGGAAGGAAATGGTTCTTTCTTTCCTTTTCATATGCATTTGGCTAGCATGGAAAGTGGGGATTGGTGAGAGTGTGATAATAGGAGCTAATCCATGGGTTGGTTGTTAGAGTTTTTTCAAGCTATCTAGAAATCTAATTGATATTATCGTAAATGACTATTATTGGTCCTAAGATTGGGATAGTGAGTGTTTATAGGGCTAGAAGGAAATATAGAAGCTCAACGGGAAGAATTTGTTGTCTACACTAAAGAGTAGTCATATCATAATAAAATGGATAGAGGAGACTTTAGTTTGTCCCAAAAATACTACTTTTCGGTTCTACATTCCAATGTGTGATGAGGAGGGACATAAAAGTGTATAAATATGGTTGAAACTTGTAGGGAAAATAAATTATTCCATGAAAAAAAAAAATCATTGGCTATTATTAATAAGGAATTAATCTAGGAAGTGCTTCAAGGGGTAATAAAAAAGTACTTGAAAAGTGTGTTTGTGTTTGGATAATGAGGAAACTACTAGCCATCCATTAATCTATTATGAATATGCAAGGTAAGTAAGGGTTGAAATGGAGAGATTTTCAAGCCTCTAAGATGGGTGAAAAGGAGATTCAATAGTAAATTGTCTTAAAAATTGGATCTCAAACCCTAACTTAAAAGACTACAAAGCTCTCCCTGTAATAATGTTTCAAGGAATTAAGCTTCCAAGAAATTTATTTGTATTTAAAAAGATATCCATCACTCTCTTTCAATATGCTAATTAGAGCAAGGTTATCTTTAGAAATTTTAGGTCTCAATATAATCCACCAATGCATACACAAATGGACCCAACTTGTATTGATAACTTTTGATGTCAGGGTTTCTTTAATGGAACAAGCTACGGTTCCCCTTCAAGATGTGGTACTAGACAAAATTTATACTTAAATAATGATCTTATTTCAAATTTAAGGAAAGGGTAAGAGTGGGGACTTATAATATCACGATCTTATTTCAAAGAGGGGGCCTTTAATATCACGAAGTTGTTTACTTAAAATTATTATTAATGCTTGCTGTTGAAAAAAACGTTAATTAAACTTTTTGGTATAATCGAATGGCCAAAAATTTAGGACGGTGAATCTCTTTTTGAGGCAGTTGTCTTTTTTAATGCTACTTTTAACTTCACTTTTGTATTTCATGTGTTCAAAGAAAATAAAAAGGAAGTAGATTCCCTCTCAAAAGTTGGCTTATATCTCGCTGTTTAGTACTTGGATAGTGCTAGAAACAAAGGATGGCCATACGCATGAATCGACCAAGAAGTTTCACGCATATTATTTTTCTTTTGAAATTTTATTTCTATTATTGCTATTGTTCACCTTAAATTTTACATGGCATAATGATAGATTGTAAGGACACTATATGCTTTCAATAAATGATATTGTATGCTCTCCATTTTCAGAAATCTTTGATATTATTGTCACATCTTTCATGTTGTTTGAGTAGGTTAGTAATAAATCTATGATATTGTTGTGACATCTTTCATGCTGTTTGAGTAGGTTAGTGATAAATCTTTGATATTATTGTGACAGCTTTCCTGCGGTTTGAGTAGGTTAGTGATAAATGCAGGTGGGCTTCTTTTTAGTTATCATCCCTTATTTTTTTCCCTGCAGATTTTGAAGACCTTACACATAATATATTTCTTTTCACATGAAAAAAATTAAAATTAAAAGTAAGATGTTTTGTCTAAGGGGAAAAATACAATTAATTAAAAGTTTAATATTTTTATATATAATGTGATTATTTATTAATTTTATTTATGTTTCTTATTATTAAGAGTTTCAAATTTCTATCTTCATTGAAATGATTTGTTTAAAGGGATTGTTTACATCGAGAGTAGCTAGTACTTCTAGCTAAGATTATTATATAATTTAAATTGTTGGATATCATAAGAGATTTAGTTATGGTATAAGCACATGAAGTAATTGGCTTGAAAACGGGCTCTCGAGTCGCTTAGAGAACCCATACCTCCACTTCCATGTTTGCATTGTGATTTGTGCCAAGTCATTACAAAGACCAAGAGAAAGAGATGAAATAGGGGAAGAGTTGTGAGAGTCAAGAGTCGAGGAGGAAGGGGTCGAGGAAAAGGAAAAAAATAGTGAGGGAGTAATAGAGAGTGAATGTACCTAATGAAAATTTTGTAGTGGAGTCATCCTTGCAACTAATAGATGGGACGTGAAGAACCAAAATCACTTATAATGAAATCCACTAGGAAAGACATAGTTGTTACAGATCAATTTGGGCACATCAACCCTGACTTCCAGATCCATATTATTAGGGTCCATCAAACCCTAATTCAGTTGTTTTCATGCCCTAATGAAGTCAACCTACATCATGCTTGTCTCCCAAGAGTTTCCTGTCACCATTCATCCAAAAAATGCTCCTATGGAGATCAGCGCAGGTGGCCCTTTATTAGGTTGCATTGCAATGCAGAAACTGCACTGACTGGGTGCGTTGCAGTGCATGTAGCCTTTGTTTCACCTGCACCGAGAAAGATTCATTGAATTTTTTAAATGAATCCATTGGATTCCTCATCTAATGGATACTTCTGGAAGTTTCCAGGTTGATGGAGCTCGCATTTGGATGAGGAAGAGGATGAATGAACCTTAATCCATTATCCCTTCCTCCATGGAAACACCTCCCAATTTTGGCAGAGCATTCATGAGGGCCATTAATGGCTTAACCTCCTCCATTTAGCTATAAATTGACCAAGCATTCAAAGTCTGGTCTAGGTTGGAATTTCTTGAGCTAAGGAAATTCTATTTGAATGAGATTAGTAAGAGTATTGTAATGATGTCGAATTGTTGCTTCATGAGGAGAGAAGGGTTTGGAGCTGGAAGGATGACACTGAATCGAGCATGAATCTTCATGGGTTGTAATCTTTCCTTCTATTAATAAAGAATTGTAAGCTTTTTCCATTCATGTGTTTATATGATTTATATCATATTCTGGATTCTATGATATGTTCAGTTAACAGATCATTATTGTATGCTTTAATGGGTTTCTGTCTCGGCTTGTGTGTAGGTACTTTCCAAGAAAGTTAAGTACGGAAAGGACTGGCGAAATTGGTCAAAGGAGAGAGGGATCAAGCGAAAGTTACAGGTTGGTTCATTTTCTTCCTTCTCTTATCTGTTAATTATAGGAAAAGCAATGAATTACTTTATATTTTGTTTCTAGACTAGCTACTAGGTCTAGAGGGTTAGGTGTTTCAAGAAACACTAAATTTTCCCAAAGCAAATTGGCGACTCCACTGGCTAAATCTTAGCCCTTTTAGTAGCTTATCCACCTCCTTAGACACCTTGACTTACTTTACTTGTTGTAATTCAGCCTTTTGCATTGAATTTTGGTCAAAATTGAGGTTAGATTACTCTTGAGTGGACGCACAGGAATCAGTACAGGCTAGCCTTAGAGACTGTGAGATGCATCGTACTTAGGCCTTCTTTGACCTGCACTAACAAGGAGTATTTTAATCAACATAGTTTTTCCCTCTTTGGCCTACACTGATCAATACAGATTGGCCCTCTTTGACATGCACTGATCAGTTTTGAAATCAGCGTAGTCTTTAGTGAGAGATAGTGCACTGCAGCGCAGTCAGCTCCTTTGTGACCTGCGCTGATCAACCTTAGCTTAAATTCCTACCTTTGGATTGATTTTTTGCCAAACGTATTATGATTGCTTGCTTGCTGAAAATCAATGATGTCTTATCTTTGAAAATAGTCTTTTCATCTCCTTAGCCAGCCAACCCTACTTTGATTGGATTATTTAATGTTTCTTTAATGTTTTCTTTGTCATTATTAGTCTATAGTCAAAGTTAAAATATAATTGATTGATTGCTTTGTCGATAGAAAAGTTTAGTAAAATCATCATTTTCTTCGAAAAAATGAAGTGTCGTAAAGTCTTCCTCCATAAATAATCAATTGATTTATTTGTAAATTTAATTTGTATTTTCATTTAAGGTGTCGAAAATCTTCATTTCTTTAAAATCGAAAGTGTTGTATAGTCTTCCTTTCCCTTTAAAAGAAATTGCCACAAATTGTCATTTTTTATGAAAATAGTTTTGAATCGTTTGTGCATTAGTTTTTCTTATTGCATCATTCACATTAAGAGAATCTGAAAAGAAAAACATGCATTGTGCATATTAAAGTTTTTGAATGCTTGAAAGGAATGGTTTAGGGAATTGCATCTACTTTGTGCTCTTTGTTGATTGATCGAAAAGTACTTCTTTACTCAATCCCTTATAGCTAGGTTTTTCATTACTACAAAAAATGGAAAGAGTGTTTCTCATTCTAGTTGCATTCTTAGGAATTTCGGAAAACATCTTGTGGTGAACCCTCGAAGACAAATTTTAAGTAAGATCAACCTAAAATTTACATCAATTAATCTAATAACGCATTGGAACTTAACGAAAACATCTAGAGGTCTAGGTTAGAGACGTGTTCCGACGTCTTAAAACCTAGTGGCTATCATTTTCATTGAGGTTGGGTGATTCCTCCTCTCTAATTCGATAAATACTAGTACGGACTTGTGCTTCCTGTATCATCGAGTATATAGTGGGAGACCCCAATAGGTTGAAATCCTTTATCCTTAGGAATCTGAGTCTGCCGCCTTATCGATCACAATGCACCAAACACAGCATTTGGGAAGAATGACTGCGGTATAGTAAGTCCTTGGTAATTTCTCTTTCATTTATCACCAAGGTGTATATTGCAGTCTTGTGATTAGTTTGGTAAACCCTCTTGTCTAGAATCTCCAGAGTACTAACTTTCATTCCTTTTCGACTCCTTAAAAGAAAAGGTTCATATGACCACTTGTCCTTTCAGGCTCATTAAACATCAAAAGCGACTAGAGTCATCTTTTATTTTTTCTCAACTCTTAAAATATGAAAAATTAAAGTTATGTTCTAGTGTTGTAAAACTTAGTTGTTTCTTCGCTAAGTAGAAGAAAGGGAAGAAGAAGAAGAAGAAGAAAATTTAGCAAAGGGGAAACTAAGAAACCATTGCTTTGAATGCAACATCTAATGAGAAACTGCCTGTCAAGCCTCAAAAATTTCAATATCCATGCAAACTTTGTGCGGAGACAATCTTCTTCGAAATTGTCCTGATATTCCTCAGATCTTAGAATAATGCGCTTCCTGTTCACATCACCCTGTTGGTGACATACCATCAACTAGTGGTAATAAAGTTCATGGGAACAAGGGTAAAGTTAAGTTTCCCTGTAGGTTATGTGAAGGGAATCACCCCATTCACCTTTGTCCCTATCTGGATGAAGCCAAAAAAGTGTTGGATAACCATCTTGCTTCACCGCAGCGACTTCCATCTGGTTACATGAAACTTTCACTAAATCCTTCACTAGTTGATGAATTGACTAACCAAAATCAATAGTCGGTCGAAACCACTCTCTCTGAAAGTGAATCCTATGAGTCTATACCCGATCCAAATCAACAGATCGAGGTAACAGTTGACCCGATTTCACCTTCAGTAAATCGTACCTTTCTTGAAGAGAGTGAAAATGATACCACTCAAGTTCTTTTTGTTTCTTCATATTCTAATGAGCTTGGGGGTAATCCTCCTGTTCCATAAAGACAGGAGGAAAATCCTCCCGTTCTTGTAACTTAAGGGGTTAATTCTCTCGTTTCTATGGTACCCCTTCCAAGTAGTCTAGTCACTTCCTTTGATTGGAATTGACTTGCAGGATTCCGCCTTCCTTCTTATGTGACTTTCCAGATCATAGTACAAGTTTGCAATATGATTGTAACTGGCACTATTATAGACAAAGGTGCATCAATGAGCATCATTTCCTCAACTTCTTGGCAAGTGCTCGGTTCACCGCCGCTTGCACCAGTTACCCAGAATCTATTGGCTTTTAGCAGGGGAACCAGTCAACCATTAGGGATCCTCCCTCAGTTACCTATTACTTTGGGAGGAAAAATCATTTATCTAAACGTGATGTTAGTCCCAGGCCCTTTAGATTACAATTTAATTCTAGGGCATGACTATGTTTATGGCATGGGAGCTATTGTTTCAACACTCTTTTGAGTGATTTGTTTCCTACATGAAGGTAAAATTGTCATCGTTGACCAGCTTTCATTTCCCGGTCCAAATATGGATTTCAGTCAACCATCTTTCCTCAATGGTCCTTTTGTACCAATGGTATCATCCCCGCCACGGGTTAATTATGTGGCAACCTATTCCATACCTACATCAATTGGTGATCAATTCAGTGATGTTGTACAACATGTACTGGGGGCATTGGAACCAGATCTCTCTTTCATGACCTCTTATGAGTTGTGATCGAGGAATTTGAGGATAGTTCATTGTCTTATGTCAAACAAGTGTCTGAGGATAGTTTTTTGTCTTGTGTCAACCTCGTTAAAAAATGAAACAAGGAGTCTGAGGATAGTTCCTTGTCTTGTGTCAACCTTGTTAAAAAATGAAATAAGGAGTTTGAGGATAGTTCCTTGTCTTGTGTCAACCTCGTTCAAAAATGAAACAAGGGTCTCTGAGGATAGTTCCTTGTCTTGTGTCAACCTCGTTAAAAAATGAAACCAAGGACATGAGGATAGTTCTTTTACTGTGTCAACCTCATTAAAAAATGAAACAACTTCCATGAGGACAGTTCTTGGTCTTGTGACAACCTCGTTAAAAAAGGAAACAAGGAATATGAGGATAGTTCTTTTACTGTGTCAACCTCGCTAAAAAATGAAACAGGTCCATGAGGATAGTTCCTTGTCTTGTGTCAACCTCATTAAAAAATGAAACCAAGGAATATGTGTAGAGTTCCTTGTCTTGTGTCAAGCTCGTTAAAAAATGAAACAAGGAATATGAGGATAGTTCCTGGTCTTGTGTCAACCTCGTTAAAAAATGAAATAAGGAATCTGAGCAAAGTTCCTTGTCTTGTGTCAAGCTCATTAAAAAATGAAACAATGTCCCCTAGAGCAAAGTTCCAAGTCGTGTCGTTGAGTAGATCTCATAAAATCCCAGTTGATTCTTTCACTTGATCTCGTAAAAGAACCTTCATTCCATCCACCTGATAGCCATGAGTAGTCTACTTAGGTGAATGTAATGAAGCTTTGGGTCATGCACCTAATGGTAAAGTTTAGTTTCCCTATAGGTTATGTGAAGGGAATCACCGCATTCATCTTTGTCCCTATCTGGACGAAGCTAAAAAGGTGTTGTATAACCACCCTGCTTCACTGCAACGACTTCCATCTGGTTACAGGAGACTCTCCCTTTCATCATGCTAGGGGCACGTAAACCAATCTCAAGCATAGTTTTTCATTTCAAGTTTGTGTAAAAATAAAAATGAATCGAAGCATAGTTTTTCGTTTCGAGCTTGTGTAAAAATGAAACTGAATCCAAGCATTGTTTTTCATTTTAAGCTTGTGTAAAAATGAAACTGAATCCAAGCATAGTTTTTCGTTTCAAGCTTGTGTAAACATGAAACTAAATCCAAGCATAGTTCCCTATGGTTCAAGCTTGTGTAAAAATGAACCCATTTCCATTTTAACCCTTGTGATTTCCATTCTATCAGCCTTTTCGTCAGATGAGCCTTGGTTGTTTTCATCCCATCGCCACCATCCCTTTGGCTGATCTTATGCTTTCACTTGGTTGTTTTACCTTTTCTGAGGAACAGTTGCAATGAGTGGTCTTATTAGCTAGCCTCTTCACATAAATCAACATGTTTTGAGAAATTCCAACATCACCGGAACCACTTGCTACCCTAGACACCACTCGTTCCTCAAAGCGGAGTCCTCTTTAAGCTCTTTTTAGACTCTTTAAACATAAAAAGATTATTGAGCACTTGTCTTTTCTAGTTTGTTAAAGGATTGGAAACGATGTCTCTCCTATATTATTTTACGCTTTTTCGGACATGAGAGATTATTTTACGAAAAAAACTTTTGGAGCTTCATTTTCGTCCCTTTTCAAACTATCTAAACATGAAAAGGACTGAGTTATCTTTGTCTTTAAACTCGTTAAAACACATTAAATATCGACAAACTTGTCCATCTAGACAAGACCGAGTTTCACATTCACTAGACTTGTTAAAACATGAAATAGCAATGGATTCGCCCGAAGGGTGGAATTATACAACAAGCATATGCTATCCTCCTCAAGCTTGTTAAAAATAAAGAGGTACTGGTCATAAATGACTGGGGACAATGGGAAAAAGCTGAGAAAACATTATGGTAGCAGGTTGCTCTTGAACATGACACTTTCACCTCATCACTGTGACTATGTGAGTTGGGTCATTCAGCTTGATGGTTATCACATCGTTGGTCTATCATACCATCCATCACTTTGTTTTGGGTCAATGCTACCAATTCACTTCAGTGACTCTGATATGTTCAAGAGAAGTCATTCAGTTCAAAAATTCATCCTTTACAATACAATAAACCTTCATTTTCATGCTTGCCATTCCTGAACCTTGTGTTATCAGTCGATGTTTCATCTGCAAAATCATTTACCTCCTTTCACGTTGTTGATGTGGGATACATCAAGTCCCTCCTGCGACGAGTCACTTCTTTTTGACATCATCACATTATCTAAGAAGTTGACTTAGAAACACCCCTTCAGTACCTTGAGGCTTGCATACATCAATGGTAGGTTTCTCGCTTCCAGTGATAGGTTGACATCACTAGCCTTTAACCGAAAGACTTTGTATGGTGTTCGACATCAAATCATTTATTCACACCATGTGAAATGTACTTCAGTACCTTGAGGATCATTATCGTTATCAGTGATTCCTCTCGCGTTTGTTAGTGACTTACATCATTGGCTGGTAATCAGACGATGTATCTCCATGTTCGACTTTAGATCATCTATTCACATGGTTAGACTTGTACATTGAGTGAATATTGAACGACATTGAAGACCCTGGATTTAGTTTGATCCATCTGGGCTATGATATATTTTTTAGGAGTACTATATCGAATGTACAAATGGCCTTACATTCATGGTCATCCATTCATGGGTCTATATCTATAGATGACTATATTTGTACATGTAATTAAAGTTTATAAGTTGAGCATGGGTATGCCTTCCCTCAGCTAGTTCGTGAGAAAGAATCAAAGTATCATGATATTTGTATTGTAACTGATGCAAGTCACCTTCCATTTCCAAACCTTCTCTCCAAATGGTAAAGTATCTCACTCGACATGTTTATTTTCGACTTCATGCTTTAGGGGGCAACTGTTACAGGTCAATTTGGGCACATCAACCCCGACTTCTAGATCCATATTATTAGGGTTCATCAATCCCTATTTAGTTGTTTTCATTCCCTAATGAAGTCAACCTACATCATGCTTGCCTCCCAAGAGTTTCCATGTCACCATTCATCCAAAAAATGACCCTAAGGAGATCAGTGCAGGTGGCCCTTTATCAGGTTGCATTGCAATGTAGAAACTGCACTGACTGGGTGTGCTGCAGTGCACTTAGCCTTTGTTTCACCTGCGTTAAGCAAGATTCATCGAATTTTTAAATGAATCCATTGGATTCCTCATCCAATCGATACTTCTCAAAGTTTCCAGGTTAATGGAGCTCGCATTTGGATGAGGAAGAGGATGAATGAACCTTAATCCATTATCCCTTCCTCCATGGAACCACCTCCCAATTATGGCAGAGCATTCATGAGGGCCATTAATGGCTTAACCTCCTCCATTCAGCTATAAATTGACCAAACATTCAAAGTTTGGTCTAGGTTGGAATTTCTTGAGCTAAGGAAATGTTGTTTGAATGAGATTAGTAAGATTATTGTAATGATGTCGAATTGTTGCTTCATGAGGAGAGAAGGGTTTGAAGCTAGAAGGATGACACTGAATCGAGCGTGAATCTTCATGGGTTGTAATCTTTCCTTCTATTAATAAAGAATTCTAATATTTTCCCATTCATGAGTTTATATGATGTATATCGTATTCTGGATTCTATGATATGTTTAGTTAACAGATCATTATTGTATGCTTTGAGGGTTTTCGTCTCGGCTTGTGTGTAGGTACTTTCCAAGAAATTTAAGTACGGAAATGAGCAGTGAAATTGGTCAAAGGAGAGAGGGATCGAGCGAAATTTATAGGTTGGTTTCTTTTCTTCCTTCTCTTATCTGTTAATTATAGGAAAAGCAACGAATTACTTTGTCTATTGTTTCTAGACTAGCTACTAGGTCTAGAGGGTTAGGCGTTTGAAGAAACACTAAATTTTCCCAAAACAATAGTGTTAAAAAAATTGAAAGGAGAGGAGGATTATTGTTAAGGGAAGGAGAGATCCATCATGAAACTAACCTAAAGCACACCAAATATCTTCCAAGAGTGAGTAGCCCTCCACCTAAGGATATGATTGCACACAATGAAGGATGTTCAAGTTTAAAGGCCATCATATCACATATTGTGTGAATTTCACCACATATCATATGGTCAATGAGGACAGTAGGCATGTAAATCTTGTTCATTACATGAAGCAATGACAACCTTGACTGATCGAGATCTCTTCAGCTACCGGAATTAACCAGGATCTTTTACTTTTGTGATGTTAGCAGAATTGCATATGAAAGAGAATAAAACAACCACATGTGCATGCTTTAAGGAATATGTACATAACAAAAACCATCAAATCAAAGAACACAGACACATTGATAACAGAGTTCACCCAGTGTGGGTTATGTCTCCAAGCCCTAGTGTCTAGAGTGGGGAGGTCACTTCATTAAATGTTGCAAATGATGATGATGTACATGGTATATATTTTGTCATGAGAAGGATAAATTCCCTCAACTAGAGTAGCATGTATATCCACAATATTTTCTTAGGAACTCTCACTAATATGGGAAAATTCCCTCAATAAGAGTGGCATGTCTCTCCATGAGACATCCTCCTATCAGAACTCTCACTCCAGTGGGCATTTGTTCAACAGGACAAGCTAATAAAATTTCACATGGCATAGCATACAAGCATCCCTCAACATAATGGCAATCAAGGATCTCAAGAATAAAAACATCATCTTAGCAAATCAAAAGAAAAAACTGGCATAACTGCATCATATACCTCCACTTTCGGGGATGGATGAAAAATGAAAAGCCCGGCTACAAAAATTAACATCATTGTTGACTTTGTGACATGAAATCATGTCAAACCATTATAAACTTTGCCCCTTATGACACCATCAACTTTTGGACCCTCGGGAATATTGAAGATTGAAAAGAAGCAGTTATGCTTAAGAAACAATTGAAATATCTAGGTGGGATTAGATAGATGACAAGCTTACTTGATATTGCAATATTTACCAATCAACGAAAATAATCCATTCCCCTAACCTCTTACACTTCCTTGTGCCTCTGCCCTGTTGGGAACCTATGTGTTGTTGGTGAATTGGGATTTCAAATACGACAGAGTGTAGCCATGTTATTGTATGATGCATTCCTCGATAAGGCTAGTTTATTCTTCCCTCAATATTTTCCTTTCTCGAATGCTCTCAACACCTAGGGCTGACTTGACTCGAATAATGACTGCGCTCCCTACGAAATTATGTGAAAAATGACTATAAAGTTGACATCATTATGCCTAAGTAAAAAATTAGCCTTCAAGGGAATCTTTTAGATTCCACAACATTATGCAAAGATTCCTTGTTGTCGAATGCTTGAATTTTTGCTTCTCAAATGTGGAAATGGACCAAACCATTACGTTCCTTGCAAAATTCTGGTTCTTTAAAGTATAAAGTTGACATGTTTCCATCACTATAAAAAATCACCCCCTAGGGAATCTTTTATATTCCTCACTACATCAAAAAATATTCCCTACAAAGATGTCGTCTTGAAAAATGTGCTGGCAGGGTTCTGCCTATTTCAACATGCTCATGGTTTTGTCTAACTTTGTCTTAGCACTCCTCTATTCTCCATCACAAATGAGAGAAATGTCATGGTTTATATAATTTTGATTGGGTGGATATAAAAAAGCCCATAGGGTTTGCTTCACGGTTGGAGGGATTTTAATTAAAGTATACTGTTGAGGCAATTCCAGGTTCCTAACTTGGCCCCACCCATTTTTAAACTTACTAAACCGATAGTAATTTTTTTATTATTTGGCGGTCTCATAACCATTGGCGCAAATTGTGGCAGTTGGTTATTATGGTTACATATATTGTAGTATGTAATTCAGTCAATATTTTATATAATGACAGTTAACATGTATGTGTTGGCGGCATATAATATGTTTGGAATGTGGGGTCACCGACCGGCGTGGGTTCAAGTGCTGCTGGCCCCACTATACAGTGGTTGTGTATTAAATCGGTCGTGGGTCATTACATGTAATGTGGGGTGACGAGTGGTGGGGTTTGACTGCATGCCACCCATTTAATATATACATATATTAATTACGACTGTTGCGAGGGTGGCGGGGATGGCATCCCACCACCCCAATTTTATTTTTTTTATTTTTTTAATAAAACAATAATGAAAATATTTCCACCAAAAAATAAGGGTCACTGGGAAAATTAAGTAGGCAGCAAATTTTTCCTTTCTAGTGGAAGGATTTAGTGCACCGATTTGTTGCCAAATTGTTTCCTCGTTAAATCTGCCACTTGGCCAAGTTTGACCAAAACTTTGATCAGATATAACTTGAGCATACGAACTCATATTTGAGTGTCACTCACATCGTTGGAATCACGATGGCGGGCACTATGATCTAGTCTTGGTTTCATCTCAATATGAGGACTTTGATTTTTGAGCTATTCTGAGCCCTATTTGACTTCTCGTTGTCTATGGAGCCACCTAGATCATTCCTCTCCACTGAAGAGATTTTCGTCCTCCAAAAGAATGAACTTAATCTGAAACTCTTGTGTTACATTATTTGTGCCACAAGTGTCCTGATAGGTCAACCTTCCTTCACCTTCACCCATGTTCTTTGGAGCCATAAGTGATGAGCCAACACCTGCATCCTCTACAAACTTGTAGTACATCTTTGCAAATTACATCCTTAATTACATGACCAACCACTACCCAAGCATCCCCATACTTTCCAAGAATTTATAAGACACACTCTTTGGTCAAGTTTACATCAGAATAGAATTCAATACCCAAGCTATCACCAACAGGTCAAAACATCATCGTTGTTTTAACAAGTGATGGAAAACACAACATCATTTTTACATTTTAAATCACAACACATGATTCCCAAAATGTGGCCATGATAAGTTACTATATCTAGTAAAACCATCTCTCACTCATCAAAGTGAATGAGTCATCCTCCTAGAGAAGATTTTCTTGTTCAACAACCTTCCCAACTACTTCATGCACTGATGATTTTTCCTTGGTACACTTCTCTAGATGGAGCCTCCAACATGTGGTTCTTTGATGTCCACCTCTATTGCAATGACCGCAAAAATTCTTCTTCCTCCAAACCTACATAACCTTCTTTCTTCCCTGATGTGGAGAAGGTTTTTCATGCCTTATCCTCTTTCTTGTTGCCATTCTCAAAAACCACATGGTTATGTAAACCAAAAAAACTACATGATTTTTTACGCCATGATTTCTATTCATTATTAACATGCTTGTAATCAAAATGGAATTTAGAATACTAAGACTTGTTATACCTCTCTTTACTATCTCTGGTGCATCCCTGATGATGATATCTTGCCTTAGCTCTTCCCCTACAATGTGCACTATCATGGGAGGATTGTGATGTGTTCCTATCATCCTCTTTCCCTAATTTCTTTTACAATTTCTTGGAAGCTTCTGACACCTTTGAGCACTCTCCTTCAGTGTAACCCAAACCTGCAAATCGAGGTCCTTTTACAACCTATAATGGTTGAGTCATTCCTTTTCCATTAACACTAAGTCCTCCCCCTTTATACCTCATCTTGATAAGAAGTCTCACGCCAGTTCCTAAAATGGGTACCTCCATGTTTCCAAAAAAATAGCGTCATGTGAAAAATAAACTGAAGAATGATCAATATTGTTTATCTCAGTTGTTGATTCTGAACCACATGATGATGGGTTCTCTAAGCCTTCGTTGTGCCTCAACTTCTTCAAGGCTTGTTTTGTGGCTTGTACTTGAAGCTACAATCTTTGATTCTCTTCTTTTTCTTCTCATATAAGTCTCCTCAATTCATTATTCTCTGCTTGAAGGCTCTGATTGATCTCCTCATCTGAATGATGAGAAGACGATGAAGAAGATGAATGTACACTTGAGGGGGTCGATTAAACATCGTCCTCTGGTCTTCCTTTCTCCCATTCCTCTCTTGCCATGTTTGCCTCATAATCTGCGGACATTATGTCCACCATGCATGCCATCCTGAGGAGATCCTCATAGAGATCTATGTTTTTCTCCATTTCCATTCTTGTTTCATGTTCAATTTTTCACACTTGCAATTCACATCAGCGAGGAGATCACTCTGATGCCAAACTTGATCCGGATCTCTTCAGCTATCAGAATTAACCAAGATTTTTTACTTCTATGATGTTAGCATAATTTCATATGAAATATCATAAAACAACCACATGTGCATGCTTTAAGGAACATGAATCATAACAACAACCATCAAATCAAAGAACACAAACACATTGATAATGGAGTTCACCTAGTGTGGGTTACATCTCTATGCCCTGGTGTTAAGAGTGGGGAGGTTGCTTCATTAAATGTTGCAAATGATGATGATGTACATGGTATATTCTTTGTCATTATAAGGTTAAGTCCCTCAACTAGAGTGCCATTTCTCTCCATGAGATGTTCTTAGGAACTCTCACTCATATGGGAAAATTCCCTCACCAAGAGTGGCATGTCTCTCCACGAGATGTCCTCCTATCGGAAATCTTGCTCAAGTGGGCATTCCTTCAGAATGAAAAGATAATAAAATCTCACATGACGTGGCATACAAGTATCCCTCAACATAATGGAAATCAGAGATCTCAACAACAAAAGCATCATCTCAGCAAATCAGAAGAAAAGCATGTCATAACTATGTCATATACCTCCATTTTCAGGGATGGCTGAAGAAATCAAATTTCAGTGGATGAAACAGACATCACCATTGAATTCGTGACGTGAAATTGTTTCAAACGACTATAAACTTTGACCCTTTCTAACACCGTCATATTCTGGACCCTTAGGAATCTTAAAGATTCCCCCAAAGATTCCTTCTTGAACATGGCCAAGAAATCTACTTCTCGAATGAAAATTCTGAGCACAGCACTGCGTTGCCTGCAAATTTCTATGAAAAATTATTATAAAGTTGGCATCATTCTACCTCTGTCAACAATCACCCTCCAAGGGAATCTTTTAGATTCCACAAGATTTTGCAAAGATTCCTCACTGCTGGATGCCTTAATTTATGCTGCTCAGATGTGGAAATAGACAACACCATTGCATTCCCCGTCAAATTCTAGTTCTTTTGAGTATAAAGTTGACATGTTTCTATCATTGTCAAAAATCACCCCTAGGGAATCTTTTAGATTCCTCATTGCATTAGACAATATTCCCAGCAAAGATGTTGTATTGAAAAATGTGCTGGCAGAGTTTCACCTCTATGGACGCACTCATGGTTATGTCTGGCCTTAGCTTGATGCTCCTTTGTTCTCTGTCGTGAATGAGAGAAATGTCGTGGTTTATATAATTGTGATTGGGTGAATGAAACAAAGTCCATAGGGTTGGCTTCATGATTGGTGGAAGTTTAATTAAAGCACAATGTTGGGGCAGTTCCTGGTTCCAAACCCGCCCCTGCCCATTTCTAACCTTATTGAACTGATGGTAATGTTTTTATGGTTCGTCGATGTCATAATATCTGTATTCAAGCTTCTATGATCCATAATGAATTAAACAAAGCCTTTCGGTAGAAATCACATGAGAGGATTTTTTTGGCCGACGCGTTTCGAACCAACAAGTGTGGTTCATGATGAACCACACTTGTTGGTTCGAAACGCGTCGGCCAAAAAAATCCTCTCATGTGATTTCTACCGAAAGACTTTGTTTAATTGATCTCGTAATAGTTGATACAAACGGTGACAGTTGGTTACTGTGGTTACATATATTACAGTTTATAATTTGTTTGGAGGTTAACGTTTATGCATTGGTGGCATATAATAATTTTGGAGTCTGGCACTGCCATAGGTTCAAGCCCTACCAGCCCCATTATACGGTGGTTTTGTATTAAATCGGTTGTGGTCTGTTACATGTAATGCATGGTGTCGGGTGGCAGGCTTTGACCACCTGCCACCCATTTAATAGATGCATATATTATTATGACCATTATAGGGGTGGCATCCTGCCACCCCAATTTTATCTTTTTTGTATTTTAATAAAATAATAATGAAAAATTTTCTGCCGAAAAATAAGGGTCACAGGGAAAATTAAGTAGGGAACAAATTCACCCTTCCCAGTGGCCAAATTTTGTGTGTCAGATCGTTGCCAAATTTTTGTCTTGTTAAGACTACCACTTGACCAAGTTTGACCAAAACTTTGACCAACTATAACTTGAGCATACAAACTCATATCTGAGTGTCGTTTGCATCGTTGGAATCAAGACAACTAGCACTACAATATGGTCCTAGTTTCATCTAAATCTAAGGACTTTGATTTTTGAGCATCTTTGGAGCTAGTTGGATCATTGAACCCCCAACCCATTTCTCTTCCCTAATCACGTTATACAAATATTAAAAAAAATATTTCAGAAAATATTTACAAACATATTTATTTATTGTGTGTGTGTGTGTGTGTGTGTGTCTATATATATATATATATATATATATATATATATATATATATATATATATATATATATATATATATATATATATATATATATATATATATATATATATATATATATATATTTCTCTTCCCTAATCACATTGAACAAATATTAAATAAATATTTTAGAAAATATTACAGGCATATTTGTTTATTGTATTAAATTAATCAATTATTGTGATATATATATATATATATATATGACAATTTATATTAAATTTTTAATAATGATTATGTTTTTGTTTTTTTACTTGTATTTTTGTTGTTTGTTTGATAGATAATGTGAGCCTTGAGATAAAGGGTACATATAAACTTTGGCTTCAGTACATATAACCTCAATTCGATTGCACAATTCTTGTAAGTCCATCCTTTCACTGCATGTACCACCTGTACAAATTGGACTAGTTTACAACTAATAGTACATTGCCCTTGAATTCCAATCTCAATTAGGTATCTCGAATTCTCTGCATGCATCAATTATTTTTGGTTGATTAATGAGTTATCTAGTTGATCACTGAATATGATTGAAGTCACACCCCACTACTAGACCTCCCACTAATTCTTCTAATAGTTAGAACTAGTTCAATTCAAAATAAATCAATTTAACTGAAATAGGTTGCTAGAAATTAGCAATCAATCATTCTGAAATATATTGCTAGAAATTAGCAATCAATCATACTGAATTGAACTCAAGTGTCTCCAACTTCAATTAGCTAAGTAAAATGAGTGACTAGTGCAATTTTACCTCGGTTAAATACCTCTAAGTATTCTGCTAAAATTTAAATTCGAATTCTAATCTAGTTTGACCAAGGAAAAGTCAAAACTACATTTTCTTGTTGTATTTTCAACACTCCCTCTCAACAAGAAGGGGATTATCTTCCACCTCATTCTTGCCTCTAGGGAGCTCAAATTTTCCCTTTGATAAATCCTTTGTGAAAATATTTGCATCTTTTTCCTATGTATGAATGTATTCCAATAACATGAATCTGCCTTTGCACACAATCATGTCTATGGTGATATAAGATGTCGATATGATTGGATTGATCATGAAATACTAGATTCTCAGAGAGTTTGATACAAATTTTATTGTCACAGTAAATCAGAGTAAGATTCATGTTTTGACCAAATAACCCAACAAGAATCTCTCTCATCTAGATAGCCTCACATGTTGCTTGACTTATAGCCATGTACTTTGCTTCTGTTGAGCTGAGTGCCATAGATCTCTGCTTCCTCCTGTACCAAGAAATCGTTGTTGAGCCAACACTGGAAATTCCTCCTATGTGATCTTCATGTAAGATGGAATCCCCGCCCAGTTTGCATCTGTGAATCCTTGCAGCTTCACTCCCTTTGTCTATTTGTACTAAATACCAAACTGAGTAGTGCCTCTGAGGTATCTCAACATGTGCTTTGCCTCCTTCCAATACAGTTTGGTTGGCTTAACCATTTCTTGATTAGGCTAGTTAACTGCATAGCATATGTCTAGCTATGTGTTCACCAAATAAATAAATGAATCCACAAGCTGCCTATAAATGGTAGCCTCCACTACTTCACCTAAACTAGCATCCTCCTTTCTCCAATTTCTTGCTAGACGAGTCTCCATGGGTTTTCTCTTCTCCATGTGGAACTTCTTCAATATCTCATTGGAATACTTGCCTTGAGAGACAAACAGTTCCCCATCTCCTTGCCATACTTCACAACCAAGAGAGTAATGCATGAGTCCCATGTCCTTCATCTTGAATTCTCTTGCAAGATCCTCTTGGTAAGAAATGATCAACTTCTCATCATTGGTTAAAATTTAATCATTGACATACAACACAATAATCAATAATTTACATTCAACCAAAATGTGATAAAGGTTTGCATCTGCTTCACTTTTGGTGAAGCCCAACTCGGTGAGATAGTTTTCGATCCCGCTATACCATGCATCAGGTGTCTGCTTGTGTCCATTCAATGCTCACTTAAGTCTGCACACATGTGACTCTTTGTCAAAGGTCATAAACCCCTCTGGCTACACAATATACACCTCCTCCTCAATAACTCCATTGAGGAATGATGTCTTCACATCCATCCAGCGGATCTTCCACCCCATCTGTGATGATAGTGCTAGAATTAATTGTATGGATGAGTACCTTGCTACTGGAGCAAAGGTCTCTTCATAGTCAATTCCCTCCACCTGAGAGAAACCCTTGGCCACAAATTTGGCCTTGTGTTTCTTGATGCTTCCATCTACTGCATGATTTACCTTGTAAAGCCATCTTGAACCAACCAGTGATTTGTCTTCTCATCTCAGGACCATGTCCCAAATTTTTTTTTTGCCAATGGAATCATATTCCATAACCATAGCATCAACCCATACTAGTTTCTCTACAACATCCTTGAATGAGGATGGATTAGTCTCTATAGTCTCACTCATCAGATCCATGTAGCTAGTGTAACGATATGGTGACCTCCTCTTCCTGTGATGTGATGTGGGTGCTTCCACATTCTCTCTAGCATCCCATAATAATATGTTATCTTCCCTAGCTCACTTCCTTCCTTATATAGATGTCTCTGCTTGAGTGGTTGTCTGTACTCTGTACACCTCTTCTTGTGGCTCCTCCAGAATTTCTTGAGGTTCTTCCTTTGGAGCCAAAAGCTCTTGATCATGCTGCAACTGAATCTCCCTCTCAAGAGAACACCTCATTTCCTTCTCCTCATTAAATTCCACATCCCTTCTAACCATTGTTATCCTGAGGGATGGCAAGTAGACACAATAGTTGTGAGGTGTTTAAGTGTACCCCACAAATATCCCCAACTCTATTGTAGGCTCTAGATTTTTCCTCGCATCCTCCGAAACATGAAAAAAATTGATGATCCAAAGATCGTGATGTGTGACACATCTGGTTTCTTCCCATAAAAATCTTCTTCTGGTGTACTCATGCTCAGAATCCTGTCAGGA
Source organism: Pinus tabuliformis (assembly GCA_031772625.1). NCBI lineage: Eukaryota > Viridiplantae > Streptophyta > Pinopsida > Pinales > Pinaceae > Pinus > Pinus tabuliformis. Next base: position 1,212,035,959 of record CM062807.1, on the reverse strand, counting down.
CTCCTATTCTACAAATATATTGTTGTGTTGCATGCCTCAATCCACAAGTGTAGTGGTATGGCTTGGTCATGCAACATCACCCTTGCTGCTCCCAGAATACTTTTGTTCGTCCTCTCAGCCACCCCATTTTTTTGTGGGTTATTGGCTATTGCTAACTCCCGTTGAATGTATTCCTTTGCAAAGAAATTTTTAAAATCATTCGACACATATTCCCCTGTGTTATCACTCTTGAGAGCCTTCACTTTCCTGCCAATTTATTTCTCAACAAGTGTTTTAAATTCAGCAAATTCAGAGAATGTATGGTCTTTCTTTTGCATGAAGTAGAGCCATCACTTCCATGAGAAATAATCTTCAAATATAACATAATACCTGTGCTTCCACAAAAATCAGAATGGATCCTTTCAAGGACTGCATGTGCCCTGTTGTCCTAATCATTTTAAGTGGATTTGCTATACTTCCCCAATGTACACCCTTTTCATGTATCCCGTTGCTCTAGTGCTCCTTTGGGGAGGCTTGTAGAAATCCACTGCATAATCTTCAAAGCACCATGATGCAAATGGCCAAATATTCTATGCCATAATTTGTCAACATCTCATCTTTGCACCTTCTTTGCTTTTGTGCTCAATGTTGCGCAGTCTTCCACATCTAATTTGTATAGGTTCTTCAATCAAACCCCAATCTATTTCACTTTTCCTGAGACAATTTTTCATAGGAGATCCTTCCCTTTGCTAAATATCACATTGTATCCACGGTCTTCCAACACATCAACATAAACTAGATTCTTTTTCAGACCCGGTACAAATATCACATCTTGGAGCCTGAGAGGGGAGTAAGACTCCCTCTGAAAATTAACTGTACAAATACCAGTCGCACTATACCTTCCATCATCTCCCATCTCGATGTGCATATGGAGATCCTTCTTTTCCAAGTCATTGAAAAATTATTTGTTCCCTGTCATGTGGAATGAGGCACCGCTATCCAAATACCACACACTACCCATAATTGTGCATTCCATGCATCAAAAGAGGGCGAAGTCCAACTTGAATTGTGAAGACAAATCTTCACCTGTCGCTCCTCTTAAGGGCTTCTTTCCCACCTTCTTGTGTGGAAACTTTGTGGCATAGTGTCCGAGTTCATGACACTCAAATCACTTAATTTTGGAAAAGTATTTATTTTTCCCGCTTGACTAGATTCTACTTCGGATTGAGATTTCTTCCCTTTCCCTTTCTTTTCCTTTCCATCCAAGGCACAGTTCTCCTCATCATCACCTTTGGATGAATTTTTGTCTCTAGTATTCTACCTTATTTCTTCTTGCATCAAATTAGACCATAAAAATTCCCAATTTGGTAGCTTCTCCCTCTCATTTACTGAATCCTAGTAGTTGTGCCATCCCTTGGGAAGGCCTAGAAATGTTAGGCTTACTAGATCATCCTCTGTGATAGTAACTCAAACTTCACCAAGTTCATCACGACATTCTGTTAACCTGTTGAGGTATTGTGGAATTGTGTCACCCTTTTGCATCTTGATATTTCGAAGATTATCCTTAAGTGCCAGCTTCTTGTGGTCACTACTATTCTAGAATAGATCTTTCAATGCTTTCAACATTGCATATGGAGTCTCTTTCCATGAATTTTCGAGACAATATGATCTCGAATGCCCTCCAATAGGATCCTCCTCACCTTGGTAACACACTTCTTCCATTCTGCTATATCTTGAGCATCATATGATGGTGGTTTTAGGATATCATTATCAATGAATTCCTTCAACCCATTATCTTCCAGTATTTCCTCAATGCAGTCCTTCTAAGCAACATAATTCGAGCTTCCCTCAAGGGCATACTCGAGTCTTAGTCCATAGAAAGCCATCCTACTAGCTCTGAAGAAATGATCCTGCAAATTCAATCCTCCTCCAATAAAAACTTTGAATTGTCTTCTCGACTGTGATTCCTGCTCTGATACCATGTAGAAATTCTATGTATATTTGAAACTTCTCATGAAATTTACTAAACCATAAGACTCAAATCTACCATACTCATTTGTGGAAATTAATTCATGATAAAGAACACTTATCATAAGCATGCACAAATATTTAACACACATACACAGAGATTTATCTAGGGGAAAGAAACTTCTCAAAACCCATTCCTATATGTATTGCATTAATCAAAGAATAGAGAAGAAATACAATTCTTTCTCAAGCCTAAGCAATCTCTGCAAGTGTATAATCTATCCCTCTACCTGACTACCTGAACCTTACCAATACCTAGCCAATTTTTCAAGCCTCCAAGCTTCTATTTCCTTGCATTTCTCATTAAGGAATTAGCCCCTATTATTTAGGGAAATTCCTCAATTGGATTGCACAATTCTTGTAGGCCCATCCTTTGACTGTATGCACCATGTGTACAACTTGGACTAGTTTACAATCGATAGTACACTTCCCTTGAAATCCAATCTCAATTGGGTAACTTGAATTCTCTATATGCATTAGTTATTTTGGGCTAATTGATGAGTTAACAGGTTGATCACTAAAGATGAATGAAGTAACACCCCACTATTGGACCTCCCGTTAGTTCTTCTAACGGTTAGAACTAGTTTAACTCACATTAACTCAATTTAGTTGAAATAGATTTATACAAATTAGCAATCAATCATACTAAACTAAACTTAAGTGTCTCTAACTCGAATTAACTAAGTTAACTAAGTGACAAGTGCCATGTCAACTTAGTTAACTACCTCCAAGTATTATGCTGAAATTGAAATTCGAATTCTAATCTAGTCTGACCAAGGAAAAGCCAAAACTAGATTTTCACACTTTATTTTCAACATTTATTTATGTTTTAATTCTATTATTTTGGAATTACAAAAAGAAAATAAAAACAAACATTGTGTAATTTTGAAAACTAAAAGTAACATACTCTTAATGTGTATTAATGTATTTGAATAAATAAATAAAATGTTGAAAATGTTAATTGGATTTATTTGGGAGATTGGGAGGAATGTTTGGGATCCTCCTTAACCATGCTCAATTCCCTCAATTGATATGATAAACTTTGATTTAATGACTTCAAGCCTTGTTTTTTAGAATGAATAATTTCTCGAGGACCAAAACATGTAACTCCTCATATAGGATATAAATACATTTTTCACATGAAACATACATACATACATACAACTATATATATATATATATATATATATATATATATATATATATATATATATATATTATCAATACTAAAATAATAATTTATATTTTGTAAATTGTCATCTATTTAGCAAGGGAGGACGGTACTAGGAGGGTAGTCTTTTGCCCGAAGGGATTTTAGAAGAAAATTTTATTGTGGAATTTAGGGATCATGACCAAAATTCTTGTTGAAGCCTATGCTCTTTCTCAAGGCATGGTCATATCCTTCTCTAGTCACCCTCGACATCTCATTGTCTTTGGAGAATATTTGATCCTCATCTGTAACATGCAACAAAAGACACTTGCAAAGGACCTCATATTCGAAGCCAGCCTCTCAATAAATTGAGATTTAATCACCACATTTCATTGCCACATAAACTAAATTCATATCCAACAAACCAATAACAAAGTGGCCAACACTTAAGCTATCTTGGCCACTAACCTTGGAAAAAAAGGGACTCTTATTTTTAATGAACAACATGTCATTTATGCTCTCCTATGGTATCAACCAAACTCCAAGTGTTAACCTCATCGCAAGCATGTAGAGGTGACAAGATGATTAAACTTTGCTCAAAGTCCTAGGCTCATGTCATGTATTCACTAACTTCACACTTATGGAAATACTCTGTTGCACCATGGGAAATAAGCACTCTAGTTATGTCACAAGCGATCCAAGTTGGATTTATCATGGTGTCATTTTGATGTTGATGTTGAATCTGGGCTTAAGGTAGGTTAATGGCTCTTTATCACCTCAATTATTTAAGAAGGTGCAGGCTGCTTTAGTTACTCTAGTTCCCATTTCCTTCTCGACACCGACTCCTCTATTTCTCTTAGTTCTGCCTCGATAGGCTTGATCGTTGACGGCATGGATTAGAATTAATTTAAGGAAAACGTGCTCACAACTTTAGCAACATAGTGATGCATTGTAGGAACTTTAGTTTGAACTTAAGGGACTTAACCAGAAGATTGACGCCCTAAACAAGATAGGTAAAATGGGAGGTCTTGGTGGCAAGGTTTGGTTATTTTCCAATCTTCATTTGAAAAAGAGAGTTGATGCTTTCAAAGTTGTTGTGCTCAAGCTCAAAAATTCAAGGAACAATTCCCTTCTATCAGGCACCTCTACTTTAGTGCTCTCCAATTTCGGCCCTCCTCTCTCCTCTAGCCCATATTAGCTTCTTAGGGAGTCCTCTATGCCATCTCAAACCTCTTCAATTAGTCCATCATCAGATTCCAATTAACAGGTCATAGACCACATACAGTTCTATTATCAAATTTTTTTGGTATTAACACATATTTCATTAAATTTGGAATTAAACAGTCGATCTAGAATTTCAAAATAACCAAAAAGCTCAATTTTAGTGATGTTATTGTAATAAAACATTTCCAATTTTAATGAAATATGTGTTTATTGGTTTTGCTATCAATCTTTGTTGTCTCTCTAAACCTCTTAATCCTTTCATGGTCATCTGACACTAAAAATTTTGGTCCTTATAACTTCAACTACATTTTATTTACATGCTTTTAAACATTTCTATCTCAATTGAGTATATGCATGAAAGTGTTTTGTTATAAAAATATTTTCTATGTAATTTGTATGTGCTTCCCAGAGCTTTTATATATAAATAAAATTTCTCATATATATCTATATATATATATATATATATATATATATATATATAGAGAGAGAGAGAGAGAGAGAGAGAGAATTGGAATCAAAATAATATAAATGTGTTATAGGTGACCAAATTCCACCTAGTGAAGTTAATGTCTTAAACTTTTCTTTTATGTTTTTTGTCCTCGAGATTCGTGACCAATAAATCAATTGAAGTTTATGATAACGTGCAATGATTCTCATAGGAGACGATCGGTCCTGCCTTGGAGCACCAAACCCTTGATTGATATGGCACCGCTCCCACGACCCCAAATATACCTCAAGGCAACGATGGCCACAAGGGACCACTTGCCTCTGCATTGAGTAACGGGAATGGTGGAAGGAACTTTCCAATGTTCATCATTAAATTGTATGCAATGAAGGTGAACGTAGTTGGGATTGTCTCTTAACCTTACTAAGAGGTGGAGCTTGATAGGTATAGTCTAAATAAATTTGACCCTAAACAAAAGGGATTCTCAACATAACAGGATACTAGAAAATGATTGTTTCAATTTATATCTAATTGAAATATTATTATTATTATTATTTATTTTTAAGATTATGTTCAAGCCACACACTAAATTGATGTATGATATTTTTTCATTTGTGGGACAAGGGGCTTATTTTCGTCTACCGATTTGATTGCTAAATATAGAAAGGCATACATACTCTACCTCTCCTGGTTTTGAACCTGTAACCTTTTAGAATGAAACACATAATCTTAACTATTAAACTCATAATATAATATCAATTTGATTGAATAACAAAAATAATGGTGAAAAATATAACATCTTCCTGTAAAACGATTCATAAAATATGAAGTAATATCTTTTAAACACCCTGCTTTTGTGTCCATTTAATAAGAGTATTGTCTCTTTAACGACTCCATATGTATATATAGGAGTTGTTTATTTCCCCTGAGCAATTTGGGTTTCTGGAAGGCAGGCATATTCATGATGTTGTAGCTATCACTCAGGAAATGCTACATTCAATGAAAACCAGAAATCTAAATTCATGCCTCATGAAAGTGGACCTAACCAAGGCCTACGACTGCGTAGACTGGGAGTTTTTAAAGCTGGTATTGATAAAAGTGGGACTGTCAACATGCAACTCGAACTGGATCATGGCTTGTATAAAGTCCTCAAATTTTGTTGTGATAGTAAATGGTCTGCCAACAAGTTTTTTTCCTACACATAGGGGTTTGAGACAGGGGTGCACCCTTTCTCCCCTCCTTTTCCTTCTGGTTATTGATTGCATGAGTCTAAAAGTGAGGGATTTGAGGATCAGGGGGGATATAACTAGTTTCAAAATTACCAGAACTTCCACAATATCACATCTATGTTTTGTGGATGATTTATTGTTTGTGGGGACAAAAGACCCGGAAGATTGGAATACCTTGCATAGGATCATCCTTTCCTTTGGCATGGTGACTAGTTTAACAATGAATAAGCACAAGTCTTTTTCGATTTATGGGAACAGTGAGGATCCAACAGAAATATTACAGGTAGAAATATGGAATTAGGCTTTGATTACCTTGGATACAAACTAAAGCTGAATTTTTATAAAAACAAAGATTGGGACATCTTAGATACGAGCTCTTTCAACAAATCACTAGTAATAAAGAACATGTAGAGGGTATTGACTAGTACTAGCCTTTGGTTCATCATAATGAGAGAAAAATACATGAGTGGACTACCTCTTGCAACTTGGGTTCGTAATGGAGCCAAAAGCTTGACAAATAAATCAGCAATCTGGGGTGGCATGAGGAAAAATTTACCATGGTTTCTGATGTTCATGAGATGGGAAGTCGGAAATGGAACCAAGATTGAGGTGGGACTTGATGCCCTGAAGGGGATGATAGGGAACCATTCTTTATCATTTCACTTACTGGAAATCATTCACCAAAAGGGCATATATACACTACATCAGTGCATTGAAGATCAAAACACTACATCAGAACAGCAAGGTTGGAAATCAGTAGAAATGATGGAAATTGTTGGGCCATATGCAACAGAATGGGACCAATATCTACTAAAAATTAGACAAGCTAGTATAATGATCACCATTGGGGAGGATCGAATGGTATGGGATGGAAACTTTAAGAAGGGGCAGCCAATGGTAAAGGAAATTTATCATAGAATCCCCAAACAGGAGAATATGATGGATGAAAATACTTGGTTTCAAGAAACCTAGAAAGGGGATCTGCCAAACAAATTAAATATATATAGCTAGCTGGTACTTAATGACCGGGTACTGACATGGCATAATTTACAAAAGCGTGGTTTTGTTGGCCCGAACATTTGCATACTATGCCAAAATGATTCGGAGGATGTGGAACACATGTTCCTTTTCTGTATACACGCCCTGGCCATCTGGAAAGGTGTTCTCGACAAATACAAAATCCCATACAAAAGATTTATTACAGTAAGATCATGTTTACTATATTGGTACAAGAACCATAAGAAATATCGCTTTCTACCAATCTATATTTTCTGGTCGATTTGGAGGAGCAGGAATGCTGGAATTTTTGAACAAAAATCAATTTTTGTACATAGGGACATCATTAAAACTATGGCATATTACAATGAGATTGGGCCTGTAAAAGGAAAGGTGATTAATAGAATGGTCAAGTCCAAAAATATATGGAAGGTCCACCCAGTGGGGTTCTTTGATGGTGCCTGCAAGACGAGGAAATGTGGATGTGGGGCTTTCATAAAAATCAATCCTATTTTCTACTATCATTTCTGGTGGGAAGGAGGTACAGGAACAAACAATAGAGCAGAGATCATTGCTTTATGGGGTTTGTTATCAGCTGCAAAGTGGTTGGGCATTAAGAAACTACAAGTATACGAGGATGCAAAGAACATCATCGATTGGATAAAGAATCACAATCCTTCAGTCTGCATATTCTATCAAATTGGATGAATTGTATTAGGGTCCTAGTAAATTTCTTCCAACATATCCATTTTGAACATATTTACAGGGAACAAAATACAACAGCCGACCTCCTATCCAAAAGAGGCTTGAGGGTGGAACCTGGTAAGATCGCATATGCAATTTTTGAAAACCATGTTAAGATCAAGGAAGAATACATAAACTTCATATGAGATTTCTTGCCTTGGTCCTTCACAGAGGACATGGACATGCTATTTGTAACTCGATTTTTGTAATCTGTTTATTTTGAATAGCTTATGAGGAGTCAAGTCATAAATTTTTGATAAGAAGTATTAGGGGGAAAGACCATACTCCATAATTCTGGAAGATTGTGAAAAGACACGTAAAATCTAAAAGCACAGTAGAAAGCATTGTTTCAATTTTGTAAGAAACATATTACTGTAAATGAGATGGGTAGAAAGTAACAAAAATACTAAGAAACAAGATATTTGTACTTCCTTTTTTTATGAAATGAAGTGTTTTTTCCCTTATTGCAAATATATATATATATATATATATATATATAAAAGAATTGTTCAGATTTATCACAGGCTATTTTAATATTGAATAAAATATATTGCAAAAAATATTCTACTGATAACAAATTAGTAACCAAAATTTATGAATTTTATGGGCATAAATGAAGATTGTGATATTTCTCTTCCCACACACACATTTTTGTAAGAAACATATTACTGTAAATGAGATAGATAGAAAGTAACAAAAATATTAAGAAACAAGATATTTTTATTTATTTTTAATGAAATAAAGTGTTTTCTTTATAAAAATAAAATAAAAATAAAAAATATAAAATTGTTTAGATTTATCATCGACTATTTTAATATTGAATAAGATCTATCGCAAAAACTATAATTTCTAGTGATAACAAATTAGTAACCAAAATTTATGGGTTTTATTGGCATAAATGAAGGTTGTGATACTTCTCTCCCCATGCTATCAAATGCAACACAATGTCCACATCTTAATTGGTAATAGGTTTTGAATAAATTATTATGAGTCATATTTCAAAAATTCCTTTTAAACATTAAAAACAATTTAACTGGTATACAACTATGAATAATGACAAAGTATACAACTATGAATAATGACAAAGTATGATAGCATAATAAATATCATAATTTTGGTGGTTTTGAAAGATACATTTTATAATTTCATATGAGAGAGCATGTGATTTTTCACATTCTCACTTTCGCTTCAGCCACATATTTTTTTAAAATAAAAATAAAATTTTTTAAATAAAAATAAAATATTTAGTGAATAAAAAATGATGTGAATTATGATAAAAATATATAGGGTTAATTTTAATTAAAATTTAACAAAGTATTAATAATTTTATTCATTTTGATTTAATTTATTGTATCTTTTGGTTTTTTTTTATTCATTAGGTTTGTCATATTTTATGTGCTTTGTAGGAGTTGTGTTTTCCTAATACTTCATGTGCTTTCTAAGAGTTGTATGTTAAAAGGTTTACTTCAAAGATAATAAATAATTACCAAAAGGAACAAACATAAAATAACTAACAACAAACATAAACCATAAACACAAATGTTTATATTGGAAAAGCTCAACTCTGGGGAAAAACCCAACCTAATGAAATTCCATTAGCCTTGGAAAAAACTCTAACCAACCCGATTAAGTGAGCCTTCACTGCTCACCTTTGTAGCCTACATTACAATGAAGTCTTCCTAGCCTTTTATAGACTCCATTACCTGCAATACCATGGGAAGAATTACCATGGGTACACTATCCCATGTGCCCAAAAACCATTGTTGTTTATCTTTGTAAACTATGACTATATCCCGAGTCAAGTTTATCTAACAATCTCCACCCTTAAACCTTGACTTGGAGTTTCCTTGACTAAATTCAGAAGAATTACCATGGGTACACTATACCATGTGCCAAAAAACCATTGCTGTTTATCTTTGTAAACTATGACTATATCCCGAGTCAAGTTTATCTAACAATCTCCCCCTTAAACCTTGACTTGGAGTTTCCTTGACTAAATCCAGCCAAACTTGCCAAGTTACCGGGGATACGCATTCCTTACCAAGTCTTACAACAGTATGCCCATTTACATGTAATTTAAAAAAAAACAATTCACTTATATATATCTATATATACAACAGTATGCCCATTTACATTCAATTTAAAAAAAAAAAAATCACTCCTATATATATACCCTGAGCTATATGATGCCATCCTCTCCTTCTCATCTTCTAAGCTTCATGCTCTCCTCTTAAGCTAATTTTGCTTCTCATCTTAATTTGTATATTGAAATAGACTTGCTAAACTAGTGTATGCACCATGTTCCCATCTTCAGATCATTCACCAAATCACCATTTATGGTATTCTAGGATCAAACACCACAATGAACACAAATCCTTATTCAACCTCCACACGTGTCATTCTCCATGTCTTTGTCTAACCAAAGAAACCATAAAGCGTTTAGATATCCCTCTTTTACTCATCACCATACCAATTTAACCAATCAAAAAAATCATTTTCCGAAGTCTAATGATTATGATTATGTTTTTTTGCTTGGAAAGTTATGGAAATTCTGATTATATTTTGAAAAAATCCAGCAAAAAATTTTGTAAATCCAAGCAAAAGTTGTCAAAATTTATAATTTTAGGTGCTCTAGAAGTTTTTGATGGTACTGAATCCATTTCCACCATAAAAAACATGATTGAAACACTGCCTTTACAAAAATAAATTGAAATTTTTAAACCCAAATTCCAACATTTTTAACCATCCAAACAATTCCTCCATCTACGTAGACGACTCCAATTCATTTTACCACTAGCCTCTTATTTATGCGAAAACCAGCATAATAAATACATTCAAACTCGGGGTCATCATCTCCCATAATAGATCATTGTTGTTTACTGCATTTCACATTGAAGCTTGCTGGAGGCCTCACCAATGATGAAACAAATAAACTCAAAGACACACTCCTATACAGTCTTCTTGGTATCTTTGAAGACCTTTCCAGTGGCAGGCAGGGCCTCCTTCATTATCTGCCCCGCATTGGCTATGTGCAGGATCCAATCCTGCTCTTTGGTAGAGAAATTGTTTATGCCCATGTCACAGTCGGTAGATTGTTTTTCCAACTTGAAGTTGCTATTTGAACCCCTGAGCTTAATATTCCCAGAATATTCGGGAATCTCACTGTCAAAAAATTAACCGTGCCCATGTCCGTCAGATTCCCGAATATTTGAGGAATCAACAATCGACTTAAAATGTCCTATCTGAACTGCCATGGTTCTCTGTCATCCAAAGAAGAAGGGAGATTTTCCAACGATGAGCTTGGCCCATACCATCACGAGGTCAAATTGTTGTGTGTGGAGCATGATTGTTCAGAGGTCTTTGTTTCAGCCGGATGTATACCCCAGGAAGTTTGTACACCCCTCCACGCGGGGGGGTGCGGGGGGGACTTGTCCCCCCTGCGGGGGTCCCGGGGGCCGATCCCCCCCGACTAGGGGGTCCGGGGGCTAGCGGTCTCTCGGCGAGGGCTCGGGGGCAGCGCCCCCGAAGCTAAAAATAAATGTAAATTTTCCTTGTAAAAGTATAGTAATTTCTAGTCAATCTGGGCCGTTCATTAGGTGGATGATCTAACAGTAGAAATTATGTTTAGTTTAGGGTTTTTTTCCCTAGAAGGCAACCCCTCTCTTTGTATGAGGGTATTGTATTTGAGGCTGTGAAATAGATGTGTATTCTATGAGTGAGAAACAGAGAGGTGAAACTGTGAGAGAAAACAGAGGATATTACAGCGGATTTGCTGTAGGTTGTGTCTCTTCATTTTGCTGGATAATAGAAAGGAAGGACTGGCTGTTCGGGGTGGACGTAGCCCAAACTGGGTGAACCACGTATATCTGCGTCTCTCTTGTTTTGTGCGTTTTCTGTGTTTATATTTCTGCAATATTTTATGTGTTCCATTGCTCCGTAATATATAATTTTCTAACACAAATCTACACCGCCATTTCCGAGCCATTACCAAGCTTCTCTCCTCAATTGCTGCTTCACAGGGATTGCACATTCCTCAATGATATCATTCCACAATAAAAAAATCTTGCAGAACCCTCACACTGATTTCATGGAACCTAATCACTGATCTCATGAAATCCAATCGGAATGATTCGTGAAACCATGGCACTACGATCTGGTGGACCTTCTCGACCTTATTGTATAGGAATATAAATTGTGATGCAAACTGCATCCATTTCCCACTCAAACATGATGGCCCATACTTAAATTCCCCTTTAATCCTTTAGATCACTTACATCTCGTTGCGGGAGAATCCAACATCTCTTTTGCATTACTCAAGACTATGGATCGAGAATAAATCTCAATCAATATGGTGCATTTAAATATCCTCATTAATCAATAATATCGATCGGCGTGATACTTTTAAGTGCTTTCCTTCACTACCCATAGGAGCCACAAATGACAATGCCAATAATGCCCAACTATGCACAATCCCCAAATTCTCTAAGCCCTTAGCACCAAGGGCTTAACAATATGAAAACACATATGACTATGAATTGGAACCAAGGGTTTGGATTCAAAAGGCGCTGAGGCACATTTCCCCTTCCTATCAATGCTTTCTCGTTATACCAAAAAGCACCCAAACCCAAAAGGCATAATACTTAGCTCACATAGCTCGTAACTTCACATGTCATCAGTAATAACACCAAGTGCTCATAAACTTAGACTCCTATTACCACCACAATATCGAAAATCCCTCTATGGTACAACATTAATTGACAAGAACTTTTCCATTCGTTGGGTTCACTAATTGATGAGACAATCCATCATTCATTAGAACACTCCAGCATTTAGTGGTGGCAATGATGGAGGACAATTTTTGTGACCTGTTTATATTTTCCATAGTCTTTCAGATGACAGTAATGCCTCACTTCTCATCGATGTTTGCAACTTTTCATCATTCCTTGTCAAGTGGTGGCGATAAACAAGACTACAAACCATGGGATATCTCTTCTATTGGGGTCATTAGTTAATAGGACTACCTCGCATGGGACTGTCGGTAATTTGTAACCCTTACACTCTCCTCATCAGGTGGTGGCGAAAAACAAAACTACAATTAACAGGAAGTGTTTTATATCTCATGTACATCAACTGAAAAATTGGCTTTGCATGATCTTGAATCAACATAGGTAATGATGTGTTAGGATAATATTATACTCTTGATCGCTTGAAGGCCAAGATGATGGAAAACATCCAATGGGAATATTTATGTTTCCGTTAACTGCCAAAACTTCGACAAGATTCAGGGTTTTCACTAAGTCTATGTGTTATAATGTATTTGGCTCCAATAAGGCTGAACTCTGAAATTGACCATTGTCAAAAAAAAATTACTCTACAAGTATACTCATCCCCTATTGAAAGAGATTACTTTGGAACCTCAATTAGTTGGTTAACCTGCAATTATTTATCCCACAACCAATCCCTTATTGTTTTCCTCCTTGGTTGAATCCTTTCAACTTACTCCCACTACTCGGCTAAGATGAGAACACACACACTAATCAGTCATCCCAAAAATATCATGATATTAAATTAAATCTAATTGATTCGAATTATGATCCTCAAAACACTCATTTATAAGAATACACACATCTATTCAAAACACATAAATATTAGGCACAAATCATGCAGAATAATTACACAATCTACATTCACACAAAATTTGTACAAGTTTGGCCTCATTACACAATATTTGGCCCTTTCCACTCTCTTGGACCTCTCTTGTTCCTTTAACCTCTCTTGGTTATCTCTTCTCTATTCTCTTCTTTCATTTACAAATATCAATTATATACAACATGGATTGTTTGTTGATATCCACTAAACATGAATGTAATAATCTATACATGGAAAATTTAATACCCTTACCCAGTTTTGATGATCTAAATATCTGTACATTGATATTTAGGATAGTGAGCGACATGTTATATTATGTGGCTTACGTTCCCATGTAGATATATTAGATATATTTATAGGGTTAGTTTTGCAAATACTTATCTGTTAGTTTTGGCTTAGTGGCTAGGGGGCCAAGATGTAAACATTGTAAATATTGTACATATTTTTGTATTAACAAAATAAGGTTGGTTGCAGAGCCCTATGCACAAAAAAGGTATGGGGGATGCAACTCCAAGGACAAGGCAACAATTCAATTTTTTCGTGAAAAGTTCACCTAGGGCCCACATGGTTCTAAAGGATGCCACATGGTGAAGTTAAGCCATGCAAATAAAAGAATTGAAGTTGGATATTGTGGGGGATTATTTAGTTTTTGTTATTATTTAGTCAGTGAGTCTTGGGGATTGGACTATGAGGTTGTTCATGTATAATGTCTTATGCGTATGCTAAATTTATGTTTAATATGATAAAACCCTAGTTTCAGGGTTCTGATTAATTATTGTTAATGAGCATTTATTTTCCACTGCATTATTTCATGTCTATATTTTATATGTGATGTGTAATGCTTTATGGAATGTAGTGTTGCATTCATGCTAGCAATATTTGCTAGGCTCAAAGGAAAATTCTAACAGGTTAGAGTGCATTTGCTTCTGCAGGTTATATAACTAATTTTAAAGCGGTACTAGGTATCTAGTGTTGCCTAATTGGGGACCAAGGACGTTACAAAACATATCAAATATAATCCTGAAATAAAATAGTGCATTACATGTCAATGAGGAAATAATATCTCATTCCTAAATAAATTTCTATTTCAACAAGAAAATCACAGCCCTATCTTTTAGTTTTTCCGAGGAAAAAAACCGAACTTTTTTATAAGGAATAAAAAAGTTACAATCAGATGAGTGAACATTCAGCAAAATTCTGCATGAGAAGGAGAACAAACTCCTCTATGTAATCATCAGCACGCCTAAATCAGCTATGATTCTCCTGTACCCGGCCTGAACAGCCAAACCAAAAACTATAATTAAGTCTGTCTCAGGGAAACTGGGTCTCCTTTCAAAGGAAAACAACCCATGGTGTGTGCACAAAACAGAGATCTCTATATGCTCTTATCAAAAAAGAGCAAACAGAAAAAAGAAACACAGTTCTTCATATGCTACCAGTATCAGATAAAATAATAAAGTCCACTAATAAACTAGAGCATACATAGATGGAGACAAAAAGCATTAAGTGTATGGAGGAAGATCTGACACACGGATCTGGTCCTGGTTCTGTTCTGTTATTCTCCACGAGCCCACAGCTTGCTGCAGACCTTCTTTAGAAAACATGTCTGCCTCTTCATTCCTGTCCCTGTAAATATGATCAATGGAAAATACATTAAAATAGAGTTTTAAGTTTTGGATTTCTTCAAATAGTGGCATCAACATATAATGATGGCATCTATATTTCCCGTTGACCCAATTAACAACATTCAACGAGTCTCCAAAAATCTGAACTGCGAGGATATTTCTGTGAATGAGCCAGCAAAGGAGTAATTTTAAGGCTGAGAGTTCTGCAAATTTATTTGATCCCATCCCAAGGCCCACTGAGGCTTTTAGCGAATGAGAGGGGCTTAAGTGGATAATAATCCCGGCTCCAGTAATGTTATTTTGGGCTGCCCCGTCAAAGAAAGCCCATGGAATCCCATCTCTGATATGAACATCCTTCCGCTGGTCTGATTTTAAAGGACCTTCCGGTTCTGGAATGCTGGCGAGAATGGCAGTGCTTTGAATTGCAATAACTTCCGCTGGGGTGGATTTTTCTCTAAATATACTTCGATTTCTAGCAATCCATATGCCCCAACAAAGAATGGGAGGAAGGTTCCTCAGATTCCTCTCAGAGTAATGAGTCCACCAGTATTCCCAGGCAGTGGAAATAACTTCCCCCTCCCATCTTACAGTAATGTTCAAGAGCTTTTTCGTTTCATCCCAAACTTGCCTTGTGAAAGGACAGGCGAGGAACAAGTGAGGGATGGATTCTGAGGCTGCAAAACATAAGGGGCATCTTCCAGGGCCCTGCTTAAAACGAGATTGAAGAATGTCCCAAGAAGGAATCTTATTTTTTAAAAAACACCAGAAAAAAATTATAGCTTTTTTGGGGCACTTCAGTTTAAACAAAGGCTTTGCCCACCAAACAGGAGGGTCCCATCCCTTTCTCTTCATCAGAAAGTTGTAACCAGCCTTTGGGGAATATGAGCCCGTCTCAGCGTGAGCCCAAACCAGGGAGTCTGGCTTGTCCTTTAATCTAACATTTGATCTTTTGAGCTCCTGAAGAAAAAGCTGCCACTCCTTCCTCCATATGGGGTCAATGCCCAGGTCATCTTCTGATTTCCATGTCTGTCCCCAGATAGAAGATTGCCCCATATTTGCTATCTGATTTAAACTTTTGATTCCTTTTGTGTCCAGATGGTTGAGCAGACCAGGAGATAAAACAAAAGATTCGTTGCACCCCACCCACGGATCCCTGCCAATCCTCATATTTTCACCATTTCCTACCCGCCAAGCCAAACCTTGTTCAATTATTTTAAAAGCCTCTGTAGTGGCTTTCCAAATAACAGAACAGTTCCTTCCTTTTTTGTTTGGGCTCCTAATCCAGTCTTCAAGAGGAACGGGATCAATATATTTTATTTTTACAACTCTAGTCCAGAGGTTCTCCGAGTTTATGATTCGCCAACCCGATTTTGCTGCCAAAGAGAGTCTGAAGTCAAAAGGATTCTTTAAGCCCCAGCCGCCCCAATCTTTTGGTCTAGCAATTTTGTCCCAAGCCACCCAGGGAAGAACTATGTCCTCCTTAGATCCTGACCATAGAAACCTGCTACAGATCTGTTTGATTTTATGGAGGATCCTTTTGGGAATCCAAGTCAATGTAGCCCAAAAACCGGAATAGCCTGTAGAACAGAATTTACCAGAGTAAGTCTACCTGCCCGCGATAACCACTTGAAGCTCCAATGGGAAATTTTTTGCTCAATTTTTGCCACCAACCAATTCCAGTCCTGCTTTCTATATGAAGATGGTTTTAGCCAAAAACCAAGATATTTGAAAGGCTGATCCATATTGCAGATTTCGAAAGGCAAATATGATGATATCAGGATCTCCTCTTGTCTACTGAAACCTTCCAAAATTAAAAGAGACTTCCTGGAGTTTATTTGAATCCTTGTAGCTTTCAAGAACAGATCAAGAATGATTTTAAGCTCTTTGATTTCATTTAAATTCCCATTTGTGAATAATAAAATATCGTCAACAAATAGAAGATGAGTTATGAACAAATTTACAACAACTTCCAAACCTTTGATCAAACCTGATCTCTTGGCATTTGAAATCAACCTACTTAGTCCTTCTGCTGCTAGAAGAAAAAGCAAAGGAGAAAGAGGACATCCTTGTCTCAAACCTCTTTGGCTTTTGAAGAATTGAGAGGCAGCCCCATTTATCAGAACAACAAAAATTACACTTGAAATGCATCCCATGATCCAATTAATAAACTCCACCTTAAAGCCTAGATGACTCAATAACATCCGGAGGTACGTCCAACTGATCCTGTCATAGGATTTGGATAGGTCGATTTTAAGCACAGCCCCTTTTTTGTTTGCTTGCCTGATACTGTGAATAGTTTCCTGGGCCACCCCTATGGCTTCATGGATTTGATGACCGTCCAAGAAACCAAATTGTTCATTGGAGATACATAATGATAAAATAGGTTTCAGGCGAACCGCAATGATTTTCGCAATAATCTTGTAAATAGTATTGCACAGAGAAATAGGCCTGAAGTCTTCAAAAGTTTCCGGGTCCTCTTTTTTTGGAATGAGAGCAATGAAAGTTGAATTAAAGGGACCATAAATTTCTCCTTTCTTCCTTGATTCCTCCACTACTTCAGTAAGCTCTGCTCCAATTGAATCAAAAAGGTGGGAAAACAACTCTATGGTCCAACCATCCGGCCCCGGGCTTTTATCTTTAGCCATTGATTTTATTATACTTTCTACTTCCTCCTTAGTCACTTCTCTAAAGAGATTTTCAGCTTCCTCCCCCTCCACAAAACGAGGAAATACTTGGGCTGTTCTGATAATTTCAGCTAAAGAAATCCCCCCAGGGTCTGAAAAAAGGGATTGAAAATGATTCTTTCCCATGTTTGATAAAGCCTCAAAAGATGAGGCCTCCCTACCTTCAGAGTCCTTCAGCTTCCATATAGTATTAGCATTTTTCCGGCCCTTTGCATAGTTATGGAAAAATTTTGTATTTTCATCCCCCGCTTTCAGCCAGATAGCCCTACTTTTCAGTCTCCACTCCTCTTCTCTGTCCAGTAATATCTTTGCTCTACTCTTTTCTAGAGCCAGAATTCTTTCTTTCGACTCCTGGGATGCATAAGCATCAGCCTCAGGATCTTCTAAAGCACGTAGGGCATCATCAATAATGGCCAAATCCTCAATTTGTTTTTTCCTTCTGGCTGAGGCCCATTCGATGGTTGCTTTCTTAAGCCTTTTTAAATTTTCCATAAAGTGTGCTCCTTTATTTTCCGTAGGGCTGATACCCGGATGTCTCCAGGTATTCCTGAAAAGCTGATTAAAAGAATCCTCCTGTAGCCAAGATGCATTGAATTTGAATGGAGCAGTCGGTTTTGGAGGAGGCTTGGAGAATTCAAGAAAGATGGGAAAGTGGTCCGAATTTCCCCCTTCACCCACCCATTGTCTGAACAGTGGGATATTGGACGCCAACATTTCATTGATGAGGAAACGATCCAGCCTTTTTGCAATTCTCTTCTCCCCCGTTCTTCTGTTCCTCCAAGTAGGTTTAGCTTTAATGATATTTACATCAATCAGTTTATGAGTATGAAGAGCATTTGTGAAAAAATCTGACAGAGGATCTTCCCTCGCAGAGGGCCCCCAAGCTTCAGCGATCCCCAAAGAAAAATTTAGATCTCCCCCAATTATCAGGTTTTTGTCTTTTATCAGATCTTTTGAAAGGAAATCGTTCCAGAATGGGACCCTTCCCTGACAGGGCCCATAAACATTGATGAACAAAAGAGGAAAATCAAAATCGGGAGAGACAATCTCCATACCCAGAACATGAGACAAGTCCCAGGAATTTAAAATCTTCAATCTTCCTTCCTTAAATCCAATAGCAAGCCCGCCCGAATGACCTGAAGCATCAAGAGCTATAAAAACCCATCCCGGAAAAGAGGAGCGAAGGGCAGATTCAATATCGGCACTTTTGCCCAAGGTTTCTTGAAGGAACACAATATCCGGGTTGTGACGAGAAATTAGGTCTTTCAACGCCAGTTTTTTGGGTTTACTCGCTAAACCCCTGCAGTTCCAAGAAAGACAAATCATTTTATGACCGCCTCAGGGGTTTTAGCTGCTCTAAGCGCCCCAGGAATCGACATTTGTTTGCCATCAGCCACATCAAATTTTGCTTTTACTTGGGCTTTAGAAAAAAATGATTTCCGACCTCTACCTTTTTTAGGGAAACTCTTAGACGACTCAGCACCTAGCCCACCTACAGACTCCAGGGCATCATGAGTGCAAACAGATTTCTTACTGAGAGATCTAAGGTTATAGTGACGGGCAGGAGGGGAAAGACCAGTACCCTGACTCTTTAGGGGAATATCCTCACAGTTCAGATTTAAGGATGGAATAGCAGCCAAAAGATTTTCAATATTCTGAAGGGCATCATTACAGTTTTTTACCAGGGGGGATTCCGTAGGCATACACTCGACGATTGATTCAGAATTAAAAGAAGAAATGATTGGGGAAGACTGCATACCGGATGGGTCATCTCCATGGAGATCGGCCGGATCATCAATTGGCATTTCCAAGTGAGGCTGGTCTTCTGAAACTCGAACCGGATCCCCTTCCTCCCAAAGCAATCCCTCTTCAGTCTGAGTGTAATGTTCTTCCATAGGCTTCCCATCCGGGATATTTTCCTCCACCGGATTCTCAGCTTTCCTCAAAAAACCCTCCCACGCCTCTTCTTTATTTTGAGTCCTCCTTCTTCTTTTCCCCATAGGGCAATCCCTTGCCAAATGCCCATACTCGTGACAACGATGACATCGAAAAGGTAGGAGTTCATAATCCAGAGGTTGTTCGAAGACATACTCCTTATACTGCAGCGTGATCGATTCTGCGAGTCCTTCTTTCGGATTGAGCCTTACTAATATCCTCGCCACAGCTCTTTCATAGGTATGAAGAAAGGATCTATCAGCATCCAAATAAGTGCCCAGAAGGTTCCCAATAGACTTGAAGACGGAATCCACCCATAGGAAAGGGGGCAAATTAGGAGCCCTGACCCAGACAGGGAATTCATCAACCTTCTCCTTTGAGGCGTCGAATAGGGGAGACCATCTTTTAAAGAAAACAGGACGGTTCCCAAAAGCCCAGTTCCTCCCCTCGACCAATTCCAGAGCCTCCTTACTGTCAAATCTGACCATGAACCAACCCTTAACCAGCGTGTCGGTCTTGAAAGAATTTGCCGGAGTTTCCAGCCACTGACTCTCCGCCCACTGCTTTAAGAATTTACCAGATACAAAATGCCCTCTAACTCTGCCCACAAGTGTACATTCTGCCACTTCCAGAGAATCCTCTACCTGAACGTCCATACCGAGAACCAAATTCGCAAACTGCTTTTTCTTCAAAGGTTTAGCCTTCTTCCTTTTTTCCCCTGCCTTTCCCGGTTCCGGTTCTGTATCTCTGCCGCCTGAATCAGGATTTGTGCTTCCTACAACCCTTTTAGTACCATTCCCATTTACTGCGTCCTAGTCAACATCAATACAGGGGGGGGTTTCAATCAATCCTTCTACAGGGCTCCCTGCTTCTCCTTTTGCCGAAATCCCACCCTCCACCGCCTTACCAGTAATGAGGGTATGAACAATTTTCCCCTGATTCGAAGCCTTAATAATTCCTGCGGAAACCCCCTCCGCCCCTAAAAAGCTCTGAGTGGTATCTTTTGGAAATAGAACCCTGTTGACAGCCGACTGGCTGCTTCTGTCACCCAAATCTTTCCCAGCAAGTTGAATACCCCCTACAGACCTCCATATCCCTTTGTTTTGAGAAAAATTTATGATATCTTCAAGGCCGCCAGACGGACAAAAAGCTTTTGAAGGGGAAAGAGACTTACTATCAGGTGAAGCGATAATCTTGTCTCTCAAAGCGCCTAACTTAGCTTGAGGGATTGCCTCCTCAGAACCCTTGCCGACTTTGCCACAACCGCCTGCAAGCTCCAAACTCTCGTCCAGTAAACCTTTTGCAGTTTTGGAGCTCCACGAACCTCCTCCCGAGAACAAAGGGGACGCATGGCTGTCAACTTGCCCAAAAAACTTGTCGATATTCTGCTCAGTGACCTCCTTCCCCCAGACCGAGAGGATATCTTCCGGAGCTAGGTAAACAACCCCAGTAAAAACTGACACCACCTCGCAACTGTTACCCGTGGAAACAGCTGAAACCGCCTGTGGGCAGATAGGGTTTTGACCTCTCCAAAGGAAACAGAGAGAAAACCACCTAGAAAGCTCCACAAGATAGAAACCACCAGGGAAAAGGACCCAAAACTCAAACCGTGACAGTTCTCCGTCGCCAAACCGATAGCGGTATTCTTTAACCCAGCTGTCTCCTTCTCCGCTTGCCCATCGTAAATGACGTCGGTGGATCCGCCAGCAACACAAAACCCCCGTACCTGCGTGTCCTTTCCTGTGCCGTCTGCATCACCTAGGCCTATGGCCTAGGGTTCCCGGATCGAACCCTACTCCATCCATCCCCTTCCATTCCCTTTTAGTGCATTAAGTGCAGAAGATGGATAATTCCTCACATCCCTATCTTTTAGTTACATAAATTTGTCTTAAATTAAATTAAGGGAACCAACTCCCTTTAGTAAATGTGACAAGACCTCCTAGGTCTTATTGACTTGAAAAAATTCTCCTACATAAGATTGTGAGCAATTGAAATAATCATTCATATATTTGTTTACCTTTTCTAAAATATAATAGATTTATTTGTTAAAAAGAGTACAAATAATTAAAAATGTTAAAATTTAAAATGGCTTTTGTTGAACCTCCAATTTGTTCTTTTTTGACAAGTTTATCTTCTCTTTCTCCACTTATTTCATTACTTATTTCCACCGTATTTCATATCTCCATGAATTAAGAGTTACCCAAGTCATACACTTACATGAAAAAGGTAAAATTCCAACATTAGCTTAAAATATATGTTTTTCTTTATGAAATTGGTTTAACTAGACTGTAGCTACCTAAATGTGCATTTTCTGTGGCTAACCTGTTATTTTGTAGTTGAATCCAAAGTTATATAGGTTCGCAAGTGCAAGAGATCACTCAAAGCACATGCGCAGTGGCCAAATTTCATCAATATGGAGGTCCACCTATTAGTCACAAATGGAAGACCACGCGATAAGCGTATCTCATTGGTTAAACATGTGGTTAATGTGGCTCTGTATACTTGTTTTGTGCAGAGTATCAAGTGATCATTTCTACAAACAAGTGAGCGAGGATAATTAGTAGGCGAGTGAGATCTGAAGACTATGTTAAATTTGATGATGTGTGAAGAAGTGTATTATGATGATTCACTCCTTCAGTAGTGAATCATGAGAAGCAAAACTCTATTTCAAGTCAGAAACTTAAATGTCGATTTCAATTCTATATTTTAGGCAGCAAATTCTCAAGTTGTTTAAGTTGGTAAACATTATAAAATCACTTCAATTGTAAGAAAAACATAACTCAAAATTGTTGTTATTGTTACTCAAAATTTTTTGTTGTGAAGACTTTGTTTATACACTTCGAGTAACGTAAGTTTTGTTCATGTCATTCTCATGATTGTGTTTAGTGATTCTAGTACTTTGATCTGAGTTTTGACCACATCGCCTCTTTAGAAGGCCTCCCTAAGGATGTGTGAGAATAGTGTAGATGTTTTTTTGTTTCATTTCTTTTCTTTATGACCTACATTTAAATTAGAATTTGCCTCATTTATGTTGAGTTCATTTAGATGCTATATTTCATTTTAATGATCTATTATTAAATTAGAATTGTACTCATTTACCTCTACATCTCTACAAGTCAAACACTTGATAAAAGACCAAAAACAACCAAAAATATTTAGTTTGATTGTCTTTTTTAGCTTAGTCTCATATTTATGCTTGGACAATTATGACCAGTTCTGGTTCGATATGTGCACACTAACAATCTCTTAGGCTTCTTGCATTTCAATTCTTTTTATTTTCTCTTCAATTGTGGTATAATCTCATTTCTTTCCTTGCTATAGCTTATACTTATATTCAAAAGTCTCATAGATCAAATTTGATTTAATCAATAAATTAGATAAGGAATTCTTTTTGAATTCATGAGAATAAATTCATAGAATAGACTTATTTTAGGTTTTCATAGAATGTATTTCTTTTCCAAGTTATATAGCTTAAGTTTCCTTTCCAAGTAAAATAGAGTAAATTTATCTTTCAAAGTTCGGTCGAATAGATTTCACTTCTTATTTAATAGAATATCTCAATAGAATGAAGTTTTCAAGCTTTCACATTAGCATAGTTTCATTTGAATTCCTTTACATTTTAGTCTTGCATTTGATGTTTTCTTAGAGACAGTGTTTGAGAAAGAACATGTGCGTGTGATCACTAAGATCTCTTCATAAATAGGTTTTCTTTTTGCATTATAATTAGAGTATTTTTATTTCCAATTAAAATTTGATAGCCTAACATATATAGTGCACTTATACTTCACAAGTTAACAAACCCTAGATTGATAATTTAATGCAAGTATACATAGGCTTTCACTTTTAAGCTAGAATGCCTTTTCATTTACACAAATTTGTTTATGAAGAGCAGTAAGATGAGAGGTAAGAACATAAGAACATGTGCATCATGATTGTGGGGTTATTCTTAAACTAGATTTGTCACATTTTCATTTAATTATAGTTGCATTCATTCTTTAGATGCATAATTAAAATTCATACTAAAATCATTTAGGACACATGTATAGAGAAGGAGATGTTAGGGGTAGATTTGTAAGTAGATGATGTAGTTCAATTCCAACATCACCAACCACTTCTGCTAGACCACATAGTGCCGTTGATCCGGATTTAAACAAGAACGCAACAAATTACAGAGATAACCATATACACAAAGATGCAGCGGAAATAATACTTCATTTCATTAATGGAAAATACTGAAATATGCTTACAACCAGAAATGGAAATAAACCAACTAGGGCGATGGTAGCTTATCTCTGAGAAGAGATGTGGTGGCTACATGCCTCTGAACTGTTCTCCAAAAATTGTGTTACAATGAGGCTCGAGGGCCTATTTATTGTTGAGAAACAATGGAAAACCCTTCACATTCCAAAACCTAACCCTAGAAGATGAAACGCCAAATTGTGGGCCCCGTTTTTGGGTAAGTTGGTACATCAACTTCCCGGGGTCGCGAATTGGTCGTACTATCTTTGTTTGACGCGCATGATAGCCCGTTGGAAAGATCTCTCCGAGGACTACGACGGAAAAGACAATTTTTAGATAGAAAAATCGCTGGCGGTGGATTTCCCAAAAAACGTCGTTTAGGGCCTCAAAACGGCTCCGGAAGTTTAGGACCCGAAAAACTGCTAAAAATAGTAAACTGTGCTATAATTAAGGAAACAGAAAAACTGAAAGAGACAGTTGTGGGGGTCCAAATGGGATAGGTGGGTGGCCACCAACATCCACCTGGATCATTCCTCCCCCCTTAGGAAGCAATGGTCCCCATTGCGTTGAGTTCCTCCCTGAGATGAGGAAGCTTCTGCTGAGCTAGGTCTCTGGTGAGTTGTTCTACAATCTCTGATGTGTCCAGAAATGGTGGGGAGCATGGTCGGCGATGGTCCACATTGAACACTCGGTGTAAGTGAAGGAATGGAGGAATGCTGTGCTTCAAAGCATTATTTCCCGTAGCCTTGTTACTGGTGTAAGGACCATGTCGAAGTGGTCTTAGTTTCTGATGGGTTCTGGTAAGGCGCTCCCTCTGCAAATGTAACCAAAATTTGTCGCCCACCTGAAACTTGTGTCGTACCCCTCCGGGTAAGGAGAAGTTGTTCCTGTGTTCTGTCACGACTCTATCCCTCTGTTGTTGTTGCTGTGTGGAGGAACCCTTCGTGGGGGTCATGGATGTAGCAACGATCTTCCCCTTACTTTGGGAGCGGACCAGACTGAAAATAAATTTCCTAGTCTGTGAGATGAGCTTGCTGCCTTTCTTAGCAGTGATCAAAGAGGTGGCGGTAGGTGGGGCTACCTTTGGTATCCTATATAATGAATTATCCAAAGAAATGATGACAACGCGAGGCCTTGACTCATAAACAGCATGTCGCCTCCACAAGTATGGCTGGCCTAATAGTACATCACAAACATCCATAGGTGTAACATCACACAATACCTCGTCTGTGAAGGGCTTGATGCTGTAGGGAAGGCGGCACTGCTGGCGAACTTTGAGATCTTGTCCTTCGTGAAGCCAACCGATACTGTACGGCTGTGGGTGTGGTGTAGTTGGTAGGCCCAACCGCTTCACGACCTCTGCTGAAATGAGGTTCTTTTGGCTGCCACTGTCGACAATGAATTGCAGCAGCGAACCCTTCACCCACATCTGTGAGTGGAAAAGACGTTCCCCCTCCTGTAGATCTTCGGGCTCATTTTTCTGGATCTAGGTAGTAGCAACAGTGGCGCTGGGATCTGCATCAATGATCTGCTTCCCTTTGTCATTCCCCTTGTCGGGTTCTGACTTAGAGTCGGAACATGCATCTGATTCGGAAGCCTTCAACTCGGCCACCAGCAACTGCTTGGTCCGACACTCACTTGTGTTATGAGTGGGACTCTTGTGGAACTCACACCACTTTCCTGTGTCCTTCTTCGGCTTCATGGTGTTGTTCTTTTCTTGCGGCTTCGACGGGTTGTCTTGGGTCACCCCGCCTTGGCTTTGTCCTTTGGGCTTTGGATTTGTAGATCCAAAGTCTCGCTTCTTCTGTTTGAACTTTTGCTCTATTTTGACAGCATATCGGTGCCGAGTGAGGATATGTTCAAGAACTCCATCTCTTCCTGGATGTATCTGTGTAGGCAGCTGTGGTATTTGAGTACCAGATGCAGCTCAGAATCTTTGATACCCAATTGTGTGCGAAGGGTATGAAAAATGTTTGTGAACTTCGACACATCTTGGTCTCATCCCTGTCGCAGTGTGGTCCATTTGATTTATTTGTCCTCATATCTTTTGATAGGGTAGTACTGCTCCTTGATGGCATCCCGAAAGTCATTCCAAGTGGGTGCGGCTGAAAACAGTGAGCCTGTACTTTCATCCTTTTGTTCGCAGTAGGTTTCCCACCAGTCCTTAACGTGGGGGGCTGCTTTGAGAAGAGCGAAAACAATCTTTTCTCGACTTGAAAATTCATGAACAGAAAAATACCCATCGAGCAGATTTAACCATTTATCTACGGCATCTGTGTCTATTTGACCCTCGAAGATGGGGATTTCAAAATTAACTTGTACCTTAAACGGTGTGGCATTTCCAGAGTAGCTGTTGGAAGCTGATGCGTCACCTCTAGGTAGCGTTGAGGGATTTGGGCAAAGTTGTCCATCATCGCGTTCCTTTGTCGCTCGAGGGCTTCTTCGAGCAAGATTTTAATAGGATCTCCTGCCCCCTCGTTTTTCTTCTCATCCGCCATGGGAGGTCGTCGAGATTTGCGAGGCTAGTCTTGCAAAGGTTCGACCAGTTCCAGACCTAACTCCTTATATCCGGACCTCGTTGGGGACATGCAAAGAAAAACAAAGAAAATGCAGACCGCTCTGATACCACTGATCCAGATTTAAACAGGAACGCAACAAATTACAGAGATAACCATATACACAAAGATGCAGTGGAAATAATACTTCATTTCATTAATGGAAAATACTGAAATATGCTTACAACCAGAAATAGAAATAAACCAGCTAGGGCGATGGTAGCTTATCTCTGAGAAGAGATGTGGTGGCTACATGCCTCTGAACTATTCTCCAAAAACTGTGTTACAATGAGGATCGAGGGCCTATTTATTGTTGAGAAACAATGGAAAACCCTTCACATTCCAAAACCTAACCCTAGAAGATGAAACGCCAAATTGTGGGCCCCGTTTTTGGGTAAGTTGGTACATCAACTTCGCGGGGTTGCGAATTGGTCGTACTATCTCTGTTTGACGCACATGATAGCCCGTTGGAAAGATATCTCCGTGGACTACGATGGAAAGGACGATTTTTAGATAGAAAAATAGCTAGTGGTGGATTTCCCAAAAAACATTGTTTAGGGCTTCAAAACGGCTCCGGAAGTTTAGGACCCAAAAAACTACTAAAAATAGTAAACTGTGCTATAATTAAGGAAACAGAAAAACTGAAAGAGACAGTTGTGGGGGTCCAAATGGGATAGGTGGGTGGCCACCAACATCCACCTGGATCAGCCGCACCACCTTTTGAAACACACATACCATCATTTGTAGGTAGATCAAGCTTCATGAAGTTCATAGGTCATAAATTCAGCCTAGGGAATCACCAACTTCATCTACATAAGTTGTAGTATAAGAACCTACATTGCCGACTGAAGGAGTCATATTCCCTTTTTCAATAGGTGAACAACTCATTAAATAAGAGTTAGAGGTACCTAGTGAAGAGGAAGAAGTATAGGAATATTTTTTCCTAGCCAACCAGTAATAGAGGAACAAGAGGAAGAGGAATTAGGTGAAGACAACCCTGTTGAGGAACCCTATATAATCTATAAGGAATCTAAAATGGCAAATGAAGGAGAAGTACATAATGGAGAGGAAAGACCAAGAATTGGTGTGGGTAGAGATAGAATACCACATGGAGGTGGTCGTGGTGGTAGAGGTGGACGAGTTGGATGAGGTGGAAGAGGAGATGATGGAGGTTTTCATGAAGAAGAGTATTCATTTGGGTTCCATATTCAAGATATTGATACCACAACTACCATTAAAAATATTTCCCCATCCATCCTCACTAAATTCCACTGGTTAAGAACTGAGGATCCAGGAAATTTTCCTTTTTAGTTCAAGGTACTATGCAAATATTATGACTATTTCCATGATACTCAAACAAAAAAAATGTTTCCTGCTACACTAAAAGATGGGGATCTTAAATGGTTCATGGATCTAGGAACAAATTCTATAAGGACATGGGATGATATGAAAAGAGTATTTTTAGAAAAATATAAAGATTACTGCATACATCCTGACCTTAGAAATGAAAGATGACCCAAAAAGAGGATGAAAGCATTGAAGATTTAATGGATAGGTTTACCTATAATGTCAAAAGAGGCAAATTGTATGATGTAGGATTTCACACATTAAAAAGTCTCTTACTAAAATCTATAAGGGATGAATGGATTAATATTCTTAACATGGTGGGTACAAGATATGTTTCTTAATTATCATTTCAAGATATTTGTGAATTGTGCAAACATATTTCAAGAGGAAAATCAAAATATGGTAGGAATCCAAGAGATCCAGTTATGTTAAGGGTAAGAAAATCTGCATTAGGAACAATAAGTAGAGCAAAACTAGGTAATTTTCTTAATAAATTTAAAATTGATATTCTTGAGAATCTTAGTGAACAACTAGATATTCTAAGAGCACAAAACAAGAAAAAAATAAAAAATGTTGTTTTGTCTATTGTTTGCCCTAAATGCAGGAAGAAGCATGCATTATGAGAATGTCTTGTTGATAGTGATGAAATATGTGTTATATTTGCATAAAATAATGCTACAAAGGAGTACTCTTCAATACTAGGATTGAAATTTGTTTACCAAGAGGAAGTTTGGACAAGTCAAACATAACCACTTTGTTATGTTACTCATAGAACTCCTTGGCAACCTCATCAAATAGAAATGATGCAAGATCCCAATGCACAATATCAATCTTATGCACAACCACAAAATAATTGGAATACACCCTTACCATGGAAAAATTGGCCACCTCAACCACAAAACTCATCTTGATCACAAGGATGGTAGGATTCTTATGCTAGAAATCCCTAGTATTCTCAACCTCACCAATAAAAATACACTCAATACCAACCTAGTGTATTAATCTCCAACCCAAATTTCACAACCTATCCAACCAAAATTTCAACCTCAATTGACTTCAAGTTAACCCATTTCGTCACCATCCACTTCATTTCCTCATGGATCTAATCAACTACCTACACAACCAATCCTAATTCCCAATAAAAAAGTGACCTCAACAACCCATCTATAATGTTAAGGCCCAAAATATTCAAGCTTGTAAGAGAGCTCCTCTAGACTTAAATGGTGTCCAACTTAGATCTAGTCGAGTTTTGCAAAAGAAAACATTGTCAGTTGTCATCCAAGGGTATAAAGATGATAAAATTACTGAAAAGGAGACATCTCTTGATCAGGAAAATACCCCTACAAAGTAATATATTCCTACAAAAATAGATGACAACAAAATAAAATCAACTCCTACAAGTCCTATAGTTAATCAACCCTTTCTTTCCTTACAAAAGCCTCTCTTTCCCTAGAGACTTCAAATTGATAAAGGAATAGAGAGGAAAATAGTTTTACCTGATTATAACATGTTAGATGAATTGAAAAATATTTGCATAAAGATTCCATTTCTTCAAGATATACACTAAATACCTATCTTTGCAAGGACAATAAGATAGTTGTGTATCAATGGTCCAAAATTAAAAAGTGAAGGTTTCATGAAATTATTTGCAAGCTAGTTTATGTCTTTTAGGCAATGGATTGTGATTGCCAAGCACATAAACTAATGTAAAATTTGTAAAATTGTAATAGTTAAAATGGACAACACGTAGCATCAAAACACAAGAAATCGATGACAGAATTCACCCCTCCTGGGCTACATTTTTGTGTCCAACTTCCAATGGTGGAATTTTTTATTATATGCTCAAATGCTCAAATACAATAACATAAAAGTATCAATTTGCAAAAATAACACTACCATTGCATCTAGGATACCTAAAATCCCTTTTGTAGGTTCTTCTTGGGCTCAAAAAGGCTGAAAAATAACTAATTTAGGCCTCTTTCTCCAAAATTGCCTATAAACTTCTTTGCAAAATTGCTTGAATCTCCCAACTTGGCAACAAAGTGGTCTATGGTGTGTTGGTTTGGGTGCTTCATTGGAAACCAAAAGGTCCTAGGTTCGATCCACAAATTTCAGCTGTGGTTTCACTTTTTCTTTTGTTATTAAACATTAAGAAAAATTTAAATGTTAGGTCGCAACGCCCTCCTCGATCTGCACTCCTGGTCTTATGGGCCACATGTGACCAAGGGTTGCGGGCCATATCCATGTGTCCTTCACCCATCTGCTCACGATTCTTGCAGGTGACATGTGCCTTGGGCTTTGGGCGCGACGAGGTGTCACATGCCCCAAGCCCTCTGAACCCTCTGCCTACAGTCGTGTTGACTTTGATATGGCCAGGGGTTGTTGCCTTAGGCACGGGAAGGGTGCCACATGCCCTCCGCCTTACTTCCACCATTGGTTACATGGGCATGCCAAAACCCAAGGGTTAGGTCGATCAAGGTGCGCTTGCCATCCCGTCCTTCCCCCCAACCTCTCCATGAATTTAATTTAAATAAAATTTATCAACCACTATTGTTAATAACCACATGTAGCCTAGTTCATCAGGCATTTGTTGTTCAATTAGGGAGGTCACAGAGTCAGTGCCATTTCATCGTACGGTCTGCACAGTCAACCCTGTGTTGTAGCTACTGCAACACCCTCCAAAATTTTGGTTTTCACTCAAATTTCGAGGCCTTCCTTTGTCTTTTCCTTGATTGTTGCAAACACTCAAGCTTATTCCATGAGCTTTCTTGAAGTTCTCTGGCCCCTTTTTCTTATTGGAATAAATTTCGTCTTTCGGCATGTTTGAATGTTGTATAATGTTTGTGATCCTTTTCTGGTGGTTTTGAAGGTCGGTCTTTGTGTATGTGAGTTGTCCCAACCATGTAAACACCCATCGTACTCATACACAAGGTCTTGAGCATTGTCGAACAAGTGTCATCATGGTCATCCTGAAGTCTATCTTAAGTGTTGTACTTGTCACATTTTGTCATGAGGCAGTAACACAGAGGGGAATTTTTTCTTGTGTGTTCCGATGATCTATGTTATCGTGTCTTCAAAGTATTCTAAGTGTGTGATGGCAGTTCAAGTTCATCACATGTCTATCTCCCTTACCACACTTATCCATTTTCGGAAAGTCTTCCCGATCGGGAAACTTACCTTCACTGGGCCATGACTGAGCTACGCACTACACAATCGTAGACCTCTTGGATGTGACCTTATTTTGTAGAACTATGTAGTGTGTAGTCACTGTCCTCGATGGCTCCCGTTCTACGCAATTCCATAGTCTAGCAGCTTCCTTAGACCTCTAGAATTGCACAATTGTGCCTCCCAGCCTACCTTGAACTATGCACTTCACACCTTCAACCCTCAAGCTTTTCTTGTGCCTGCTAGAATTGTGCAATGTGTAGAGAGCCCAACCTCCACCTCCCTTGACCTTAAAAACTGCATAGATGATTCCTCACGTTCCCCTGTCTCAGCCGTAACTCATTGCCTTTAGAAATTATGCAGATATGCCCTTCAGGCCTCTTTTCTTCCTAGTATGCCTTGCCTCTTGAAAATAAAAAAATATTTCCTCCTAGGGATCCACCCCATAGGAACCATTGCCTACTTGAGCTATGCAATTCTATCCCTCAATGGGCACTACGCAATTTTTCTCCTCAGTGGGGACTGTACAAAAAAGTTCCTCAGTCAATCTTGAGTTGTGCAATGTGTAGTCTCAATGATCAAGCTCTCTCCTTGTCTACTAGGATTGTGCAATGGGCAGTCACTGGGCCCTTTCTCCTAGTCCATCACTTGTCCCGGGCTTAGTTCATGGATAGTAATGCATCCTCTTAGGCCAGGGAGTTTTCAGATTGATTTTGTCCCGTCATGAGTGAATTGTAGGAACAAGTACACTATCAATTCATGGCGAGATGATGAAGAAGGAGAAGGAGGAGGGATTCATGCCTAAAGACTTTCTTGTAGTTGAAATTACAAGTGGATCTATCAAGAGGAAGAAAAGGGACAGAAGTTTACAACTACCATCCATGACTTAAGATCATTGAAGACCCCGCATCACCAAGCTATGTGGAGGAGAATAGAAATCATATCCAAGAAGATATCTAGCACTAAGAAGAAATAATGACTTGACATTGCCACATCATCGAGCCACATGTCAATAGTGTCATTTCAAGTCATTTCATGAGTTGTCATATGCCACATCACTATTGTTGACCATGTATATTGTAATCAACTATATTGTAAAGTGGAAGTCCAAAGGACACACATGAATGTGAAAATTCATGTAAGTTGAAAATTCATAGGAAGTTGAACAGTAATGAGGGTAGTCAAAGAGTCAAAAGGGGGAAGCCTCACCCCTTGTTTATATATACCCCCTCATTGTATGAGTAAAGGAATTTTCACCTTGGCTCCTCCCACAAGGCATTAGAGAGATCAGATAGTTCTTTGAGGAGCAAGGAATGACTCCAATGTCCCACAGCTGGGGCTAGTGATATACATTTTAAACATGTGTATTGGAAATTTTCCTTAATAATAGAAGCCTTTTAAGGCTAACACGTTCTTCATGCATGGACTGTGAATGTTTTTAATACTATTATGTGGATGTTTGTATTTCATGTTCACTCTCACCTGTACTAAGATAGTTGAACTATTTTGGCTATTTTAGTGCTTATATTATTGAGAATGTGTTGTAATGTTTGTTACCATTATCCCATCCTTCTTGACTATTCTGTGTGATACTAGATAGATATTTCCTTGTTTGTTGATTGTACTGACCATTTCATCCACTATGGACTATTCCACTGGATGTTAGATGAGTCCTTCTCATTCATGTGTGTCTCTTCCTAGGTGGTACTATTACCTCTCACTTAGAGGCTCACTTTTCACTCCCCCTTTTCAGTAGAAGAACCTTGACACAGTTGCACTGCACACTCACCAGGCATGCTCCGCTTACTTTTCGAAGACACCATTACATCACTCTCTTGTGCTAATAGCTAGAGTCAAGGAAAATCTTTAAGGACTTATCAACTGGGCCTTTATACCAGATGGGACTCCTACACCAAACTGTGTGAGGTCTGATTTTTACTTCATATTGCAGAGATCCCCTAAATGGTTGTGGGTCCAACACCATCAACATTTATGGAGCTAGAAGGAGGGCCACCAATATTTTATAGCTAATAGATCCACTGACCCCATTATTCCATCTACTGCTCAAGGAAACAACATTCACTCCACCTCCCCTAATCATGCTTTTGAAGATAGTCACTCTTCCCAACCTAAGCCTGAACGTAAAATCCTGTATGATCAACTTCGGGCCATTTGTCCCATCACCTGTCAATTTGCAAAAGTTGTTGGATTGATTTGGGGAGCAATCACTCTTCCATATTCTTCAAAGAAAAATAAGGCCACCTCCATAGGGATAGTAGTCTCATTCGTTGAAGAAGTGGTTCTCTCCACTCTTGAAGAATTAGCAGATTCTACAGAATGGGAAGAAGAGCCTCCACTCTTTCACGGTGGTAACGAAGGCAACACCTTACTCTCAAGCTCAACTTTTGGGAGGATAGGTGGAGAGGAAGAAGAACCATCATATTAGGAAAAGGAAGAGGAGGACAATGAAGAGGAAGACATGGAAGATAAAAATTTGGACTAGATGACTCAGGGTCCACTAGCACTTTGAGGTTTCCTACACAAGATGCCATGGCATGCAGAGAAGCTCTTGATGAAATATGACCCTAAGAAGTCAATGAAGGTTGAAGATCACTTGGACAAATTCTACCTACATCTGCAAACACTTGAGGTACATTATGATGATGTTGCATGCATACATTTTCCATGTACCTTAGATGGTAGAGCAACTGTATGGTATCACCTCCTTCCTCCTAACTCCATCCAGAATTGGAGGGGATTCTAAAAAGACATTTCTTGAAAAAATTGATGAAGATAAGACCCCTGCCATGTTACTAAAGGAGTTGGGTAATCTTAATATGGAGCAAAGGGAAAAAGTTAAAGATTTCAATCAGAGGTTCAATCACATCTTGAACAAATTTTCTGAAAATGCAAAACCTCATGACTCCATCACTATAGATTATTACACTTCTGCCTTGCCAGAAAATATTGAGCAGTTTGTAACGTGAACTATGAGATAGAAATTGACAGAAAACTACAAGAAGGCTATTTCCATTGAGAAGGACTTGCGCGCTATTGGAGTCATCTCAGATGATGAATCAACAAAAGACTCCAAGGACATGGGTAAGAGGTCTCAGGCCTCCGTGCACAAGGCTAAGGAGAAAGAACCAAATGATCTTGAAATCCTAACTCGTCTCGTCAAGTCCCTGACCACTAAAATGGCAGAACTTAAACAAAGGAAAAGAGAGACTATCATGAGTAGCAAGCCCCCAAGTACCTATTCAAAATAATTCAACTTCTAGCAATATTAGCAAGTAGTCGACAAAGTATGCGTAGAGTTCCAATGTTGTCTTGAATATTGTGAAAATTGGCATGGATTCATATTGCACATTTCACGAAGAGAATCGTTTAGAAAAGATGTGCCCACAGTGGAACCAACTCATGAGAAGGATCATTGCATAGTTTCTTGATTAAGTCATGGTTGAGGAGTAGACTGAACATGATGAAGGGAAGGAAGAGGCTACTACAGCTGACGAAGCTCCAAGTATTAGGCATCTGTGTTCTCACAACCCAAAAGAGTATTGTCAATAAGAAGCCTCTGAATGATAGTCTGGATGAGAAGAAGAACAACCGTTAAAAACTATGAAGCAAAGGGCCAACCACTGTAATTGAGTTGCTGAAGAAAAAATTCAAAGACATTTCATTAAGAAAAATTAACCCACCGGCTAACTCAGCGCAGAACACTCAGAGCAATTCTGGGAATGCAGTCTTAATGAAAAGTGTTTCACATAGTAGTAAGGACATAATCATCCCTCTGGAAACTGCAAAAAAATTTCTATCCCTGAACACCTCAGTCAGTCTTCTCAATGTAGATTATAACATTATGGATGATATGAAGAAGTTTTGTACGAACCTATCCATGTTCGAACTCACAAATATCACGAGTCAGTGAGACATCATTCTACGTGAACATGGGAAAGCCTCTATAGGTAATGCTACTTCTTCAGACAAGGGATCTAGTAAGTCTCCTCACACTCTCACATCTGTACTTAATAAACTCATGATGGATGTAAACAAACTATGCCCGCCATTCTTGTTAATGTTCGGAATTTTCAATTTCAATGGACACATTTTCTTGGTTGATTCGGGTGCATAAGTGAATGTCATCCATTATCTGTTGCCAATAAAATCAATGCTAAATGGCAAAAGATAGATGAACAAATTATTCAGTTGGACAAAACTCATGTCTAGTAAATTGGTGAACTCAGAGATGTCATCATTTGTTTATCATCTAACACACGAGTCCACCAATGTATCAACATAGTGATTGTGGACATTCCGAAAGAATAGAGAGTGTTACTAAGAAGAGGCTGGTCTAGTAAGCTTAAAGGATACTTTTCCACAGACTAGTCACACTTATGGCTTCCGTACAAGGGCAGGAACAATCAGATACAAGTAGAATCAAAGAGATACATCAAGCACATGGTTACTCCCTTGAACAGACCGAACAATTCAATAGCTTTCGCAGAACTATAGTTTAGAAATTACTTTATGGAAACGCAACTGGGGTGTTATCTTGCAGAGCCATCCCTAGTCCCACCACACACACAGTTGGATCTCCTTGTCCAATTAGCGATAATGAACTCTGTATAGTTAGTAGTAGTAGTAGTAGTAGTAGTAGTGTGGTTAATAGTCTTTGTACATATGATATGTGGACTATGTATTTCGATGGATCCAACATGTTGGAGGTATCTCGAGATGCTTGTGTTTTAATAGACCTGTTGCAGAGAAAACATTTGATCTCTAGCTGCTTGGAATTCGAGTGCGCTAATAACATTGCAGAGTATGAAGCACTTATCTTGGACTTATAAAAGGTCGTCGACTTTAACGTTAGCATTTTGAAAGTGGTAGGTGACTCATAAATCATAGTGCGTCATGTATGTAACACCATACATTATGTATCACCTCTTCTTAAAAGTTATCAATAAGAGTTATGGCGACTCATCTCACATTTCCAAGATTTTAATATTATTTTCATTCCAAGAAGGCATAATGCAGTTACAGATGCCTTGGCAAATGCTGTTGCTGGGATGTAACTGTTAAGGAAAAAATTTTCTACCGAAATTCTGTATAAACCTTCCGTCTCGGATAATATCACTAATTTATGCTTTTTTAATGACAACCAACAGACACTGTGTTTTATGGCGAATGTTAATGTGTTCAAAGATGCAGCGATTGATGAGGATACGCATGAAAAGGAACTGAAATATGCAACTAATTCAAGTAAAGGGGACCTCATACCCAAGGGTGTCGTATCATTGGAGAAGTTGTATGATCTGCAGAACCTCTTCCGAGGACCCGTCAATGCCAAAACTCAAAGTTCCAGTCTATCGCATGAGAAGATCCACTTGGGAACTGAGAAGGACCTGTAATATGTCAAACTCGGTACTTTTTGTACACCACAAGAGCAGAAAGCCTTCATCTGCTTATTCAAGAAATACTGTGATATCTTCGCATGGGCGTACAATAAAATCAAGAAATATGACATTGAATCATCCAACATGTAATACGAATCAAGGAAAGGGCTAAGCCATTTCAATAGAAACTGAGGAAAGCTCATCCAACACTTGAGCCCCTCATATAAAAGGAGATGAGAAAATTGTTGGATGTTGGGATCATATACAACATGCGACATTCAATGTGGGTATCAAACTTGGCTCACATGAGGAAGAAGTATGGCGAGATCTCCCTGTTTGTAGATTTTGGGAATCTAAACCACGCCTTGGACAAGGATAACTACCCGATGTCGGCCATGGAGAAAATACTGCAAATAGTATCAAGGTCTGAAATGTTTTATTTTCTTGACAGATATTCAGGATATAACCAGGTTATGGTGGCAAAGCCTGACAGACTAAAAATGACATTTAGAATGAAGTGGGGCATGCTTGTGTTTCGATGAATGTCATTTGGGATAATCAACACCAAGGGAACATTCCAACATGCAATGGACATCACCTTCAATGGGCTCATTGGCCAGAGTGTAGTGGTCTATCTCGATGATTTAACAATATTCTCCAAACATATGTCAGATCACTTGTGCCATTTGAATAAAAATTTTGAGTGACGCTGCAAGTACGGTATATCCTTGAATCCCAAGAAGAGTATATTTTCGATTTCCAAGGGTAATCTCTTGGGACACATAATTGCTAAAAGTGGGATCAAGGTAGACCCAGATAGGGTCAGGACTATCACACAAATTCCCTTCCCAGTGAATAAGAAAGCCATGCAATCTTTCTTGGGGAAGATCAACTTCCTCCGCAAGTTCATCTCTGACTATGCCTAGATTGTTAAACCAATATAGGAGATGGTGAAGAAGGACGCAGTTTACAAATGGGATAAAAGGGAAAAGGATGTGTTTACCTGTATCAAATAGGCTATAGCAAAAGCACCTGTGTTGTATAACCCAGATTTCAGTAAAGACTTCTTTCCCTACACTTCTGCTTCTGACACCAATCTTTTTGGTGTTCTCACTTAGAAGGATTAGTTGAATAATGAACGACTTATCTCCTTCATGAGCTCAAGTCTAGAAGGATGAGAGCTTAATCACCCTACCATGGAAAAATAGGCTTATGCAGTGTAAAAGGTTGTAAAGCACTTTAGACTCTATCTGTTAAAGAATCACTGTGTTATCTTTGTTCCACACCCAACAGTTAGGTCACTACTTGTTCACCAAGAGCTGGGTGATAGGAGGGCAAACTAGAAGATTGGATTACAAGAGTATGATCTAGACATCAAGCCAGTTCACATAATCAAGAGTCATGGTCTTTGCAAATTAGCAGCAAAAGCAATAAACGTGAAAGAGGAATAAGAAGAGCTCACATGATGGGAGCAAGAGGTTGAAATGTATAACGTTGAGCGAGCCTTCCCCACTACTGATATCAACTTAAACAAGAACACAAAAAATTACAGATATAACCATAAATACATTGATGCAACAAAAATAACACTTCATTTCATTAATATCAAATACTGAAATATGCTTAAAAACAAAATGGAAATAATACTAACTTGGGTGATGGTAGCTTATCTTTGAGAAGCAATGTGCCAGCTACATGCCTTTGAACTGTGTTACAATGAGGCTCAAAGGCCATTTTATTATTCAGAAACAATAGAAAACCCTAAATATCCAAAAATCTAACTGTAGGAGATGCAGTGCCAAAACTACGGGCCCTGTTTAGGTAAATTGGTGCATCCACTTCTTGGGGTCGTAACTTTGGCATACAATCTTTGTTTGACATGCATAATACATCATTAGAAAGATCTATATGATTAATAAAACTTTTGAGTGGAAAACATGGTTAACAACCCAATTTTTCCTCGTTTTTCCCAAGAAATAGTCGTTTAGGGCCTGAAAACAGCTCATGAAGTTTAGGACCCAAAAAACTACCAAAAATAGTAAATCGTGCTATAATTAAGGAAACTGAAAAAATGAAAGAGCTAGTGGTGGGGGTCCAAGTGGACTAGGTGACTAGCCGCCAACATCCACCTAGATCAGTCCTCCCCCCTTAGGAATAAATGGTCCCCTTGCGTTGAGTGCCACCATTAGATGGGGAAACTTTTGTTGGAATTGGTCCCTAGTGAGACACTTTCCTTGGTTCAGGAGTTGGCCAACTTTGATGACCTGATATAGTTGTATCTTCTACAGGAAAGTGTTCTTGATCTATGTTTCCATAATCCAATCAATTGTGGCATGTTTCATGGAGTCTGGGTTTAACTCTATTGGTGTGAGTTTCTATGCAATGTCTGATGTGTCCAGTAATGGTGGGAAGTATGGTCGAAGGTGGTCCACATTGAACATTGGGTGCCAGCTAAGGAATGGGGGAATGATGAGCTTAAAAGAATTGTCTCCCACAACCTTGGAAATGGCGTAAGAATGATATAGGAGTGGTCTGAGCTTCTAATGGGCTCGGGTAAGGCATTATTTATGCAAATGAAAACAAACTTTGTCACCCACCTGAAACTTGTGTGGCACCCGATGTTGATCATGTTGTTGGTTGTACTTGGCATTTGACTTCTCCAAGATGTCATCAACTTGTTGGTGGATGTGTTGGATGCGTTCAATAAATCTAGTCCCTTTATCAGCCTCAAACAAACATGTGTGGATTTTGTTTGCATAGCCACATGAGGCATGGAAACATCAATCAGACACAATGGTTGAAATCCTAGACCCACTTGAAAGGGACTGCGACTAGTCAAGCTATGGAGAGTTCTGTTATAACTATGTTGCACACAGGGAAGAATCTCATCCCATGTTCATGGATGCTTGGAGTTGTACATGCCAAGTATGTTCACTACAATCCTATTGATGACCTCCGTCACACCACCATTATGGGGATGGAGGGTAGTCGACTTGGTGAGCTTGGTGTCCGATAGTGTCCAGAGGCTTGACCAGAATGTTTTCAGGAAAGTGTTATAATGATCTGATATAATGGTCTGTAGGATCCAAAAATGTACCCACACTCATTGAAAGAAGATTTTGGCAATGTCCTCTATTGTGATACTCTTCCTGCAAGTCACCAATATAGCCATCTTAGAAAATTTGTCAAAAACTACAAATACAGAGTCATTACCATGTTTGGTAGAAAGGAGGCCAGACATATAGTCCATGGAGATGGATTCCCATGGTTGGCTAGGATTAGGAAGAGGAGTGTACAAGCCTTGATTCTTGATGGTTAGCTTGTTGATGGTGCAGGGAGTGCAAGATGTGATATATTTCCCAACATCTAGCTATAGTTTTGGCCAATAAAAGTACTTTTGTAGTACAACCATAATTTTCTCCACACCAAAGTGTCTTGCAACCCGACTGTAGTGCGCTTCCCAAATTAGCTTGTCACGATCACTTGAAGGAACAAAAAGGTGGCCCAGGTAGCATAATAATGTATCATGGAGGTGGAAATTAGGAACTTTCTTGCCATATACTAGCATCTGGTATGTGGAGGTTAAATCTGGATAATTTCTGTATTGTTACGGCCATCCAAAGGTCTCGTGTCCAAAAGAGTTGAGAACAGTAGTCAGTGCTACAACTAGGTGCCGATTGAGGCAATCTGCAACATGATTTTTGCTTCCCTTTTTTTATTTAATGTTCAAGTGGAATTTTTGCAGATATTTAGACCACCTCTAATGGTGATCATTCTGGAACTTCCCTTATGTCTGTATAAACTAAAGAGTTTAGTGATCCGTGTGGATGATCGTCTCCTTCCCCAAAATGTAATTCTTCCATTGTCGGCAAGCCTGCATGATGGAATACATCTCTTTATCATAGGTGGGGTACTTACGAATTGTATAAAAAAGTGTCTCACTATGATAGGCCAGTGGATTATCATGTTGGGTGAGGACTACACCAATATCATAGTTAGAGGTGTCTGTCTCAATTTCAAATGGTTGTTGTAGGGTTGGTAGTGTGAGTATCGATGCAGAGTAGAGGTGGTGCTTCAACTCAATGAATGCCTTCTGTTAGGACTCGGACCGAGAAAAATTTTCTTTCACCCTGCCCTTAGTAATTTGACTCAAGGTCCAAGTGGTATGCGAGAATCCCAACATGAACCTTTGATAAAAATTTGCAAGGCCCAAAAAGCTGCAAATATCTATTAGAGTGTTTGGGGTTGGACAATCTTGAATCACTTGGATCTTGGTCGAATACACATGCACGCCATGCTCATCTATGATGTAACCCAGATATTGGACCTAGCTCATGCCAAAGGTGCATTTCTCGAAGTTGGCACACATTTTTTTGTTGTTGAAGGGTTTGAATGGCCTGTCCAATGTGTTGCAAGTGTTCTTCCCAACGCTTGCTGAAGATGAGGAAGTCATCTAGATAAACAACCACAAATGAGTTGGTGAAGGGCCGTAAGTTGTCATCCATTAGCCTCATAAAATTAGCAAGGGAATTTTTCAAATCTAAGGGCATAACCAACCATTGAAAATGCATTCCTTGGATTTGAAGGTGGTCTTCTGGGTTCATTGTAATAATGAATTTTGTGTGATCAATAGAAGAGTCACAACTCGTGTTATTGTGTGTGAATTATTTTTTTTATTTTGTGCCTATCCTCCTCTGCATTTCCAACATCTTGCGTCTGGGGTCCACAGAGTGGTCGGTTCAAATGCATCTAGATATATTAGGCATTTGGGAGACTTAATTAGTGACAAACGTGTTGAGGGGATGGATCCCTCCAAGCCCAAATATTCTCTCAATCCAGGAATCTTGTTTTCATTTGTATCCAAATATGTTATGATTGCCAGATGGAAATAGCTATAATTTTCTCTCTCACTTGGTTTTACTTTGTTCCGTTTCCATATCCCTTCGATTAATGCTTCAACCTCTTTTACTCTGTCACCCGATGTCACTCGAATACCAATTTCACTTGCGAGTTTTTTAGCGTGGGTTAGTCTTTTTATTATCTTTATATGTGGTCCTCAAGTTGCTAAAAATCCTTAATTTATCAAGCCAAAACATGAGGTGCACTAGTCTGACACTCACCATAAATAAACTCAATCTTCGAATAGGTCCTCTAACCCTTCAATTGAGGTTTGACTTCACCACATAGCTCTTTTTCTTCACATCCAATTATAGGAGAATATATACAAAATAAACACTCACCTCCCTTTGACAAGGGCATCATTCCATACTATTCATAGGAATTAAACACAAGAATTAACTAAAAGCTTAGGTTCTATTATGTGCATAAAGATATATTTACAGAGGACACATACAACTTTTATTGTCTACTTTGATCTCTCGTGCCCCTCCTTGAGCTATTTTGGCTGTACTCCCAAGACTCCTCAATTAATTGAGCTTTGTCTAGCCCTCTAAGTGTATAGACACATAAAAAATATTATATTAACTATCTCATAATAGAACCTATGTTGTTTGGAAATTTATCCCAACACCTCAGCTTTAGAATTTTCAATTCTACAAAGGCCCACATGGCCCAAAACCTTGGCTCATCAAAATAAACTACCAACTCAATAGTCTGAGATTCTTATAGAATCAGGAGACATGTATTTACATAAAAACATGGCCTATTTCTAATTTTTACAAATTACATTTGAGGGAAAATATAATTCAATTTCGAAATTTCATGACCTCCTTGCAGTTTAGACAAAAATGAGTTGCCTAGGATTTACGCTCCTCCATTAGACTCCCTAGTTTGAAATTGTTCATATCCTTTTGGTCATGCACTATTAATTTTTGCATCCTCTATACTCCAAAAACATATGTTGTTAAGTCCACTGGCTTGCTTGTCTATTTTTCCTACAATTGTTTTTAACTTTCTATAGAAATTTATTGTGTATATTCAAAATTGCTCATGAAATTTACTAGATCACAAGACTTGAAGCTACTATAATCATCTACAGAAAGAAACTCACAATCAAGAACACAAACTATTAACATGCAT
This sequence comes from Pinus tabuliformis, assembly GCA_031772625.1. NCBI lineage: Eukaryota > Viridiplantae > Streptophyta > Pinopsida > Pinales > Pinaceae > Pinus > Pinus tabuliformis. Next base: position 1,211,993,530 of record CM062807.1, on the reverse strand, counting down.
CAAGATTAAACACACATACACAGAGATTTATCTAGGGGAAAAAAACTACTCAAAACCCCTTACTATCTATATTGCATTAATCAAAGAATATAGAAGAAATACAATGTTTGCTCAAGCCTAAGCAACCCCTGCACTAGTATAATCTCTCTCTACCTCACAGACTGACTCAAGCTAATACTTAGCCAGTTTCACAGCCCGCCAAGCTCCTATTTCCTTGTAGTGTTTCCTTTGTAATTAAGTCCCTAGTAATTAGGAAATTCCTCTATTTGGATTGCTAAATTCCTATAGATCCTTCTCCGTCTGCAGCATGACCTGTACAACTTTGACTAGTTTACAATTGATAGTACACTTCCCTTGAACTCCAATCTCAACTAGGTAACTAAAATTATCGGCATGCATGAGCTAATTTAGGTTGATTGGTCATTTAACTAGATGATTACTTAGTGTGAAATAAGTTACACACCCTTGTGAGTCAGTATGAAAAAATTTACACACCCTTAACTAAACCTCCACTAGTTCTACTAACATTAAGAACTAGTTAGACTAAAAATAAATCAAATTAACTAAAACATATTGCTACAAATTAGCAATCAATCATGTAGAACTGAACTCAAGCATCTTCAACTCAAATTTAATGAGCTAATTAAGTGACAAGATCCATGTCACCTCTGTTACCTGCCTCCAAGTATTCTGCTGAAATTGAAATTTGAATTTCTCCTAATTTAATCAAGGCGAAATTAAATTAGGAATTTCTTGCTGCATTTCCAACACTCTCTCTCAGAAAGAAATGGATTATCAGATACCCCAATCTTTCTTCTATGGAACTCGAATTTTCATATTGACAAAGCCTTTGCCAAAATATTTGCATCTTGTTCCTTCGTTGAAATGTACTGCAACAACATATTTTGCCTCTGCACACAATCTCTTAGATGGTGGTACAAGATGTCGATATGCTTGGATTGATCATGAAATACTGGATTCTCATAGAGTTTGATACAACTTTCATTGTCACAGTAAATCACTGTAGGATCCATCTTGTGACCAAATTACCCAACAAGAATCTTTCTCATATAGATAACCTCCAATTTTGCTTGACTTGCAGCCATGTACTCGTCTTCTACTAACATGAGTGCCACATACCTTTGCTTCCTATTGTACCAAGAAACTACTCTCACCTAACACTGGAAATTCTTCCTGAAGTTCTCTTCCTCGCTGATGGAATCCCTGCCCAATTTTCATCTGTGAAGTCTTGCAGTTTCACTCCCTTTATCCATATGTACCAAATACCAAACTAAGTAGTGCCTCTAAGGTATATCAACACATGCTTTGTTGCCTTCCAATACAGTTTCTCTGGCTTAACCATGGCTTGACTAAGTTGGCTAACTACATAACACATGTCTGGTAATGTCTTCACCAAATACATAAGTGAACCCACAAACTACCTATAGATGGTAGCCTCCACTTCCTCACCTGAAGTGGCATCCTCTTGCCTCTAGTTACCTGCTAGAGCAGTGTCCATGGGTTTGCTATTCTCCATGCGAGAATTCTTCAAGATCTTGTTGGCATACTTTCCCTCAGAGAAAATAGTTCCCCATATCCCTACCATACTTCCAAACCGAGGAAATAATGCATGAGTGCCATGTCCTTCATCTTGAACTCTCTTGCAATGCCCTCCTTGGAAGATCTGATCAAGTGCTTATCACTAGTAGGGATCAAGTCGTTAAAATATAACACAATAACAAATCATTTACCTTCTACCACAATGTGATAAAGGTTTGCATTTGATTCACTTTTGGTGAAGCCTAAACCGGTGAGATAACTATCAATCCTGATATACCAAGCAGGGAGTTCTTGCTTGAGTCCATACAATGCTTACTTGAGTCTCCACACATGGAACTCTCTATCGAAAGTCTCAAACCCTTCTGGCTGCTCAATATACACCTCCTCCTCAATAACCCCATTGAGGAATGTTATCTTCACATCCATTTAGCAGATCTTCCACCCCATCTACGTTGACAGTGATATAATTGACCTGATGGATGAGTAGCTTGCTATAGGAGAAAAGGTCTCCTCATATTCAATTCCATCCACCTGAGAGTACCCCTTGGCCACAAATCTGGCCTTGTGTTTCTCTATGATCCCATCTGTTGCATTCTTTACCTTGTAAAGCAATCTTGAACCAAACACTAATTTATCTTTTGGTCTTGGGACCACTTTCCAAACAATGTTTCTGAAAATGGAATCATATTCCTCTACCATGGAATCAACCCATATTGGGTTCTGCACTGCTTCCTCAAATGAGGATGGTTCTATTTAGCTAGCTCACTCATCATATCAATATACCTAGCGTACCGATCTAGTGACCTCCTCTACCTGTTGTAATGTGGTTGCTCCCACATTATCTCTAGCATCGTGCAATAATCTATTAGCTTCCCTGGTTTGCTTCCTTCCTTCTCTAGATGTCTCTTCTTGAGTGGATGTCTCCACTCTCTCCTCCTTTGCTTGTAAATGCTCCACAACTTCCTAAAGTTCTTCCTCTAGAGCCAATATCTCCCGCTCAGGTTGCAACTAAAGCTCCTTCTCAAGAGAACACCTCATTTCCTTCTCCTCATAAAAATTCACATCCAGTCTGACCACTATCATCTTGAGGGATGACAAGTACACCCAATAGTTGTGAGGTGTATATGCATACCCCACAAATATGCCCAACTCTGTTGTTGGCTCTAGCTTTTTCCTTGTTTCCTTGGAAATATGATAGTAAAGTAATGATCCAAAGATCCTAAAGTGTGACACATCTAGTTTCTTCCCTGAAAAAGCTTCCTCTGGTGTACTCATTCCAAGAATCCTGTGAGGACTCTTGTTCTAAAAATAGACCGTTGTGTTGCATGCATCATCCCATAAGTGTAGAGGTAGGATTTGGTCATGCAACATAACCTGTGCAAATCCCATAATACTTACATTCTTCCTTGCAGCCACCCCATTATGTTGTGGGTTGTGAGATGCTATCAACTCCCGTCAAAAGCCTTCCTTTGCATAGGAATTTTTAAACTCAGTTGACACATACTCACCACTGTTATCGCTTCTCATAGCCTTCACTTTCTTTCCAGTCTCTTTGTCAACAAGTTCTTTAAAGTCAAAAAAATTGGAGAATGTTTGGTCTTTCTTCTGCATGAAGTAGACCAATCATTCCATGAGAAATCATCTACAAATATAACATAATACCTGTGCTTGGAGGTGGGGGCTATAGAGAAAGTTCCACATACATCAGAGTGGATCCTTTCAAGGATTGCATGCTCCCTATTGTCCCGATCATTGAAGGTGGATTTTTTGTAATTCCCCAATGTACATTGTTTTCATGTATCCCGTTGCTCTAGTGCTACATTGGGGAGGCTTGTAGAAATATATTGCATGATCTTCAAAGCACCATGATGCAAATGGCTAACTCTTCTATACCATAATTCACTGACATCTCAACACTACACCTTCTATGTTTTTGTGCTTAATGTTGCATAGTCTTCCACACCTAATTTGTAAAGTTTTTTCACTCGAGCACTGATATGATTCACTTGTCCCATGGCGATGTGTGTTGAGCCTCCATTTCTTCCAGATTTTCATGATTTTACTGAACAATTTTATGCCTATACTAAGTGTCTATAATCATTATTATTCTTTTTATGCATTATTAAGTTATTATTTAAAGGCATTTAGAGTTTACAGATGTTGATCTATGAACTATTCTTGTTTTGTTAATTTGAAGAGCATTTAATGTGAAAATTTCATTAAAGTTAGGCTCTTTTGTGGGAGTTACCAACAGTTCCTGCACCAACAGTTCCTGTACCAATAGTTCCTGTACTAGCAATTCGTGTACCAACTGTTCCCGTACCAGTAGTATAAGAGATAGTAATGCTGCTAGTTTTGATAGCTTGGAATGGACCTTGACATTCCCTGGGAGAAGTCATGCTTACCATTTACGTGCTCGTAGATGTAACAAGAAATTACCACATCCATTGCTATAGAAGATTAGTCTCAAACTACTATTTAAAACTGAGTTGATCATGTTTTTATGCATATGCCAACAAGCCTTGGTCCTCCATTCACCTTCCTATACCATACAACGTTCTTGTAACACGCATCAAATTCCTGCACCAATTCAGTTTTTACAGCATTCCTGCACCAATTCACAACATTCCTGCACCAATTCATATTTTATAGCATTCCTCCACCAATTCAATTCTATAGCAACATTCCTGCACCAATTTGGGCATTTCGTACATTGACACATTTTTGGGAAAATATGAAAGAGGTTTTTGTTCAAAATTTTGTATGAACACTTCCACATTAGTCAAGATACACCCAGGTTGTACGGAATTATATTTAGGGAATAATTAATTCTTTAGCCCCGAATTCGTAGCAGTTTACAGACTACCAACTTCCTCCTCGATTTTCGTGCAAGTTAAGGTGAATAGAGAAATTTTGGAACATGGGTTTTTATCGCAGTATAGAAAATTGACTAAGTATCAAACAAATTTTAAAATTCATCACGGTTTGGGAGATACAAAGAGTTCTTTGGAGGAATTTTGTTAAAATACTAATTTTTCCAGAATTCCAAAAAATGCCCAGATTTGGAAAATTCGTATCAAATCTTCATTATTTCAATAGGGAAATGATTGTATTGATATTATATGTGATGAGAGTTAGTTTGGATTCAATTCCCATGTTGTTTTCTAAGGAATAGCTTGTCTAAAGCCCAAATTATCATGTAACAATATTATAAAAGAAAGGAGTTATGCAGGTGTGAGGGAATGGTATTTTTGGTAAATCGCATTTTTTGCAGAAGAGGAGGATCAGTTTTGATTTTGTAGGGAAGGAGGAGCCTACATGCCGAATGGGATGATCCCTGGAGGGAAACACTCAAGCCCAACGCTACTTGTTCAGTAATTATGTAACAGGATTTCAAGATTCATATATATTATGGCATTATGTTTAAATTTATGTTTCTTCTAAATCATTTGGCGTTGTGATTTAATTGCTGCAAGGGAAACGAGTTGGGTGGTTGGGCCCACCAGTCAATCCATTGCCCCATTCCTATTAAAATTTCTTTGCATTTTGTTTTAATAGTTGCATGGGGTTTAAGTGTGATTTGATACAGTTTTGCAATCGCATCCCATAATTCTGTTTTATGCTTTGATTCCTTGATTTGTAATTTCATTCCATTGCTCTAGACATTTCAAGTTAATGATATCGTTAAGAATTTTTATGACTGAAGGATATTATGGTTTACTAAGAATTCTGGTTAATTAAACTCATGACTTCTTTAAAACTATTTGAGATATGAGACTGATTCCTGCACTATGAAGAGAAACATTCATTCTTGAAATTTTAATAATTAAATTCTAGGATCAGCTTAAGGAAAAATTATCATATTGTTTTATTAGCAAGTGAATTACTCGCAAGAATTCTTGGAATGTTGTGAGGTTAAAAAGTTATATCCCATCACCATAATTAACTGTTGCTTTAGGCCGATACTCAGTGCAGGAACAAAACATACTTCCGGTGCAGCAACATCGTTTTAATACAGGAACATCTTTTCATTGCAGGAACATTGTTGTAGTGCAAGAACGATGATTCATGACATGAAGGAAAACTTGTAACAAATAAAAATGCACACTTTCCTTAAACTTGAATATTGAACCATTTTCAGAGAAGCAGTAAAATGTAGATCTCTTTTAAAAGCTTTCAATGGTTTCATTAAATTAATTGGAAATAAGTTGCCTTATGTTTTATTTCATGCTTTTCATCTTGGCAACGTAGAAATAATCTCTTAAGAGGTTTTTGCATTCTTTATTTCTTGAATTGATTTCTTTTGAATGGGGCCGAGATTCCCTTGTCCCTTTTGCATCTTGATATTCTGAAGCTTTTCCTTTAGTGCCAGCTTCCTATGGTCACTATTATTCTAGAACAAATCTGTTAAGGCCTGCCACACTACATATGGAGTCTCTTTCGCATGGAGATTCGAGACAATATGGTCTTGAACTCCCTCCAATATTTTTCTCCTTGCCTTTGCTACACACTTCTTCCAATTTGCTAGATCTTGAGCATCATATGTTGGAGGCTTCGGGATATCATTATCTACGAATTCCTTCAGCCCATTACGTCCAACACTACCTCCATCATGTCCTTACAAGAAACATAATTCTAGCTACCCTCAAGGGTATACTCAAGTTTCAATCCGTAGAAAGCCATCTTGCTAGATCTGAAGAATTGATCTTGCAAATTCAATCCACATGCAAATACACTTTTTAATTCTCCTCGACTGTGATGTTAGCTCTGATACAATGAAGAATTTAATGTGTATTTTAAAAACTACCCATGAAATTTACTATATCACAATAATTGAATCTACTCTACTCATTCACAGAAAGCAAATCATGATCGAGAACACAAACCATTAACATGCATTAAGAATCAACACACATACACATAGATTTATCTAGGGAAATAAACTAATCAAAACCCCTTACTATCTGTATTCATTAGTTAAAGAATAGAGAAGAACTACAATGCTTTCTCAAGCATAAGCAACCCCTGAACTAGTATAATCTATCTCTCTGCCTGACATATTAACTCCAACCAATACTTAGCCAATTTCTCGGTGTGCCAAGCTCTTATTTCCTTGTGGTGTTTCCTTGGGAATTAGGCCCCTATTAATTAGGAAATTCCTCAATTTGGATTGTGCAATTCCTATAGGTCCTTCTCTGACTGCATGCATGACCTGTACAACTTTGACTAGTTTACAACTGATAGTACACTTCCCTTGAACTCTAATCTCACCTAGTAACTGAATTCTCTACATGCATGATTTAATTTAGGCTGATTGATCAGTTAACTGGATGATTACCCAATGTGAAAAAATTTACACACCCTTGTCACTTAGTGTGAAAAAAGTTAAACACCCTTGACTGAACCTCCACTAGTTCTATTAATAGTGAGAACTAGTTACATTGACAATAACTCAAATTAACTGAAATAGATTTCTATAAATTAGCAATCAATCATGTAGAATTGAAATCAGTTGTCACCAAATTGAATTTACTAAGCTAACTCAATCAAAAGATCCATGTCACCTCAGTTAACTTCCTCTAAGAATTCTGTTGAAATTGAAATTCGAATTTCTCCTAATTTAATCAAGGCAAAATTAAATTAGAAATTTATTATTGCATTTTCAACACTTTCTAGGATCCCATACTCTAGTTTGTTGGCTCCTTTTTTCTTTGTTGATGCAATCTCATGCAGTCGACCATATGTTATAGCTAATCACTTCATCTTCTCCATTGTACCACGTCTTTGGTACCCTCATCATCATAATCCCTAATTTCTCCATTTTAGTGGCCATATTATCACTTTGATGGGCCAAAATACTAACATTACCAATTTATAGTAGTAACTCCAAAATATTGAAGGCTTGAACTTCCATCTCATCACATAGCACCCATTCTTCATTAAGATAATTTGACATCCTTCTTCATGGCTACTATATGGAAGATAGAGTTCCATTCTTTACACTTAAATTAGATTTATTGTAGTAATTCCTATGTTCATAAATTGTTGGTTCTTCTCCATTGTTTCTCTTAACAAAGTATGCAATTAGAAGTTGTTGGTTTCTCGTGAAAACAAGTTTCTGCTCCATGCTTTTGGTCAAAAAATGAAATAATATTTCAATCTCATGAGACAAATTTGTCTCATGTTCCCTCTTTTCTCCTTCTCCTGACAACACTTTTTGTCGCTCTTATTCACACTCAATTATACTCCCAACAATATCTTCATTGCGTAATTTATAAAAACAAATTGATGCTTTAAGCACCTCAACCTCATCCTATTTCTTGGTTGCAATCTTCTTGCAATCTCCTTTAGACCATGGACTATCCAACTAGTTTTTCATAAATTTTAACATCATTTTGTTGGAATGAGTTTTCCCACCTCCTTATATAACATCTTCTATGAGATTTTATTCTCATTTATTATGTATGCTATTGTCTACAGGCATGTCTGACTTTCTGAATTAGTTGTAGGGATTTCTCCCTTTTTCTCTCATAAAACAAACTCATTTCACCTTTTTTCATCTTTTGAGAATAAACTTTTTTGTCATCTTCATCCTTCACACTGCCTCTATATGAGGTCTCTGCTTAATTATTTTTCTTCGGGTATTCTTGGAGCATTTCTACCTTCTCCTCTATCTTTTGAGATTCTTTTCCATCCTCATACCCTCCATAAGATAATGTTACATCACCCTCCTTTAGAACAAGATTATGGTTTTGTCATCCTCCATTTTATTTTATCTTCATGACAACTTCAAATGATTGCTCATCATTTACATGACCTACATTCATATACAATTTGTTAATTTTAAAAACATGAGGCCATATAGCCTCTTTTTTGTTTTCAACATTAATATTTCTCACTATGTACATTCCTTCTCCCTCTGATTTCCTTTATGAGACAATGTTGTGTCATCCTCTAGTATGACATATTTTGAATCATGTCTTCCTCCAATGCTTTGGGAAAGAATTCCTTCATTCTCCTCTATTATTAGGATATTTATAGATGAATATCCTTCTTTGTCATCCCCGTGACATGTAACCATACAAAAAATATTAGAATTAAAAACACGAGGCTTTATTTCGCCATTTGGAACCTTTACCACCATATCTTCTATCAACAAATCCTTTTGTTGGTTTGTACGTTTCATGCAGTCCATGAGACTCTCATACAACTTCTCCTCAACATATTCCTAATCCTCTCCTTCAAGGAGTGTTCCTTGCTTTGGTTCACAGTAGTGAACTAACTCCTCTCTATCCTCAGTTTCTCTGAGTTCTCCATTTCTCAATAGAACATTCAACAAGTTCCTTAGCTTCATTCTCAGCTTCCTAGCATACAGTTGTCTAACAAGCCATTGGATCTTCTTTTTTAGATCTCATCCACACCTTTGGTATTCCTTCTCCCTCTCGCAACAATATGCTCATTACACTGAATCTCTCTTCTAACTTAGCCATCTCTTCTTAGCTTATCGTTTTAACCTTGATGCCATCTACTTTCACATATTTCTCCATTTTCTTGTGGCTTTCATCATAACCATTAACATGACCATTGGTGGTCATCTGCTTTTCTTTGAGCTTCTCCACTTTCACTATGAGTGGAAAACACTCCATAAGATGCCTCACCAAGCTCTCTCCTCTGGCATGGCCTTTTTGTATCACACGTTCACCTCCTTCGGAACCTCTTGAGATTCCACTACTCCTCTAGTTGTTGCACTCTACTCACCTCTTGAGAACTTCACTTTTTCCCTTCACATATTTTAAGGACTTTCCCTATCCTCATCACTTTCCAACCTCAACTAGAATGCCTCTCTCTTTTTCTCTTTGAAACCTCTCTACTAAAAAGGTTCTTTTCCATGATATTAAGAACAATACTTGTCCTATTTTATAACTCTCCTAGATGTAGGAAATGCCATCATATGTTCAGTATTACTACCTTTACAATTGTAACTTCTTAAAATTAAAACTAAATTTAAAAACCAAATTACCTCTCAAGTTTCTTCCTTGCATATATTTCAAAATCTCAATTCTCCCTTCTTTTCTTCTTGGTTGGTCATTGTTATTCCCTAAAGAACATACTATCACTCTGATACTGCTTGATGCAGTTGGCTACTCTGGAAAATCCTTAGTACTTCTTATTAGCCTTGAAGGTTATGTGGGGAAATTACACATTCTTTATGAAAGACTATAGATTGGTCATATTAACTATGGTTGGCACTATATGAAAATCGACAAATAAAACCTCTTTCTCTACTTGCGTATAAGATTCACATGCAATAATTCACTTTACAATTCTTAGCTCCTTGATGCTTAACTCATAATACACGCACCTCGTGTTTAAGCCTCTATCAACAAGCTCGGCTTCGAAGGGACCTCGGCTTCACCTGACTTTCCAAAGAACTATCGACTTATGCTTAGACGCTCTCCTCAAAAAGTGCTTAATAAAACTCATGTTTACATCTATAATCTGAGTGCCTTTCAGGTATTAATCACAAACGACACTGCTCACTGTTCAGACGACGCTGATCACTGTTCAGCAGTCAGCGTAGTCAATAGATAATAAATTTCATTCAACATAGTTATTGCTCACTTGTAGCTGAATATGTCTATAAATTGCAATGTTTAGTAATGAAGGGAACAAGTTCTGAGTGTGGATTATGTTCTCTGATATGGTATCAGAGCTCGGGTGAGCTGAGCTGTGGGAGAGGCCTTGTGTGGTGGAGCGTGATCTTGTTGTTGTGAATGTTGAGTAGTTGAGAGCCTATTGGAGTGGGGTTGAGCTATGTGTTGAAGCGTGGGCATAGCCTGTAAAGAGCATTGTTTGTTTTGATGCATGTTGGTTGATTGTGAAGAGTAAGAAATTGAAATTGTGCTACTGTGTGACCACTAGTGAGTGACGTTGTGTGATAGCTAGTGAGTAAATTGTAATTTTTGTGTAGTTGTTCTGTTCCAGACAGTGAGAATTGTCCCTTCTATGGTACTATGAGCACCCGACGTGAAAATTGTGGCAGCAATTCGTTGGAGTGCGGTGGAGCATGGTGCATTTCAGTTTTTTTGCCACGGTGCCTTCCTTGTTTTACTTTAAAATTTTGACATTGTTATTAAAAAAAATCATTGTTGGAAGGCAACTCAATGTTTGAGTTTGTTTTTATTTATGGGGATATAAGGTTTTTTTTTTAAATATTCACCTTTTTTTTAAGTGGAGAAAAGAATGAGCGGTGAGAAAATTTTTTAATTTTTTTTTTTAAATTGAAACAGTTATGTTTTATTAGAGAGAAACAGGTTGGTCTACGCCGATCAACCAAAATACATTCTTCAAAAATTCAGAAGCACATCCTTCCCACTCAAGGGATTATTGCCTTGATCGAGAAATCAACATTTATACTTATCATCCCAGTTTGCAATGTACATCCTATATTTGCCAATCTGTCCGCTTCCTTATTTAAACCCCTGAGAATATGGTAAAATTGAACCGAGGGAATTTCTCTCAGAATTCTCTTTAGTCTAGTTAGCAGCTTGTTTAGCACTAGATCCTTTAGCTTTTTCTCACTAATGAGCGCTTTTATTAGCACTTCTGAGTCTCCAAAGACTAAGATTTCTCTTAAATTTTCCTCTCTCGCCATTTGAAAAGCTTTCAATAAGCCAAGAATTTCTGCTTGGTTGTTGGTTCTCTGACCAAGCCCCTAGCGAAAACTATTTGCTTTGTTCCCATTCGAGGAAAAAATCACCCCGCCCACACCTGACTTTCCTAGGTTTCCTTTTGAAGCGCCATCAAAGAAGATTGTGCACTTGCCTTGGGATCTCCACCAATGTTGAAATTTGTCCTCTGAATCTTGAATTTTCCATCTTTCCTTTTGAGTTGGGTGAGGATTTGCTTTGATTCTGATGTTGCTGGAATAAGCATCAAACCATATCTTTTCTTAAATAAGAAGGGAACTGTCATCTTTGACAGGGAAATGATTCAAAGTTTCTAAGAGCAGACCCTTTGCTTGGGCAACCACCATTGCTGGAGGCCAATCTGTATTGTTGAAAATGTTATCATTCTTGGCAAGCCAAAGCTTCCAGCAGACATATTTTGGGACAACAATCCACACTCAGAGCCAAAGAGACTTGCTAGTGATGCTATGAGGATAATTGTCTTTCCAAGAGGTAAACATTGAGACAACCGACCTCCTTCGTGAAAAGGGAAAAGGGACCAGACCTCCTTCGCAAACTCACACTCTATAAATAAATGATCAAAAGTTTCATTTGCACATTTGCATAACACACAGCGATGGGGACCAACTATATTCCTTTTTCACAAGTTTTCTCTCGTCAGAATTTTTTTGTGCATCAAAGTCTAGAAGAAGAAATTAGTTTTGGGGATGCTGAAGCTATCCCAAACCTACTTCCAAAATGATTCTTGGTGAGTCAACTCCTTCCTAGTTTGCATCTTAATGTAGTCTTGAGCTACCAAATAGACCCCGTTCTTGCCCTAGCCCTAGGAATATTCTTCTTCCTTGTGGACCGGTGCAAAATCAGAGATTGATTCAAAAAGAATTTCCAACTGCATTTGTAAATGTTCTAGAGTTCTGGGAAATTTCCATCGCTGCCAACTCCCATGGCTGTCCCATTCCGAGATGTCTTTTATTTTCCTGATTCCTTTCATCTGTAACCATGCTCTTAGCTTAGATATTTCATTAACTTCTGCAAGAGGAGGATGGCCCATAATGTTGTCCCTCCATAGCATTGTGTTTTTGTCATTTCCAGGAATCCGATATAGGTAGGATCTGAAAAATTCAATGCCTCTGCTACATAACTTCCAAGCCAAAGATCCTTTTGGATTTTTCTCCACCGTGAATTTCCTCAACAACTGATTATTGAGATATTTAAGATTGATTAATTGGCTGACCGGATGGCTAGGCTGTGCGTGGATCTGCCATAATAACTTGCATCCCATTGCTAGATTGGCATGTGTGGGGTCTCTGATTTGCAATCCACCTTCCACGAGAGGTCGCTTCACAATGTCCCAATTTATTAAATGGAATCGATTATTGTTTCCACGACCTCCACTCCACAGGAAATCGTGAATGAGCCTTGAAATCTGATCGGATATTTCTCTTGGAGCCAGCAATAGAGAAGCCTAGAAAGTGGGCAGCGCCGAGAGAACATATTTGATTAAAGTGAGGTTGCCTCTTGTGGTGAGCTAAAAACCTCCCCAGATAGCGATTTTCTTCTTGAATTTTGCTATTAGTTCCTCCCACAATTGATTTCTGTTGGAACCCAGCATTAGTGGAAGCCCTAAGTATTTTATTTTTTTCCTAGGAATCATGCCCAGCAAGGCCTAAATAGTTTGCAATTTTCTCAATTGTGTGTTGATCTATATTCCATCCATATACAATGCTTTTCCTCTTACTTATAAGGGCTCTCGAGATGCTACAGAATTTTTGTAGAATGACTTTAAAATAATTTTCTATTCTCAGAGAATCTCCTCCAAGCATTAAGGAGTCATCTGCAAATAGAGCATGGTTCACGGGTTCAATTCCTTTTTCTATTTGAATCCCAAGAATGTTGCCAGCTTGTTTTTCAAAAGACAGCTTTCTAATCAAGGAGTCTACCATCAGAATATAGAGGAAGGGGGAAAGAGGGCAGCCTTGCCTCAATCCCCTGGTGGCTAGGAAGTAGTTGGCAGGCCTTCCATTTACCAAACGCGCGATCCAGGTCTTTTCTATGTAGGCTTTGATGAGATTAGTGAACTATTCACTGAAACCAAGGATAAAAGAACCCTGTACAAAAATGAACAATTAATTCTGTCAAAAGTGTTAGACATGTCCAGTTTGATCAGCATACCTTGTTCTTTTCAGGAATGGCTGGAATGCAGAGCTTCATGGACTTGGATTACGTTGTCTAGGATGTGCCTTCCTTTCACGAACCCCCCTTGAGCTGGAGAAATTAATTTTTGCAGCAGATGTTTGATTCTATTCGCCAAGCGTTTAGCCAGAACTTTGTAAGAGGCATTGCATAGCGAGATTGGCCTATATCTTTCAAAAGACCCAGGGTTCACTTCCTTGGGAATTAAGGCAAGGAAGGTGGAATTGGTTCCACCTCCAACCTTAGCTTTCCTCAGGAATCCATGAATCATTCTCAGAAGGTCTGATTTAATTATCTCCCAGCATAGTCTGTAAAAATGAATTGAAAAGCCATCTGGCCCAGGAGCTTTGTTGGGCTCCATGGACCATACTATTCTAGAGATTTCCTCTTCCGAGATGGGATTCAACAACATATTATTATCATCTGTGCTAACTAGCTTCGGGATATGAGTGAGGAATTCATTTATGTCCTCTTCGCACCCATCCCTTTCAGCACTGAGAAGAGTCTTAAAATGATTCTCAGCTGCTTCCTTTATCTGTTCAAAGCCTTTGCACACCTACCCTCTGGAAGTGGTGATTTCAGCTATGTGGTTTCAGGAAAGGCGAGCCCTATACTATCTGTGGAATTATGCAATGTTTCTGTCTCTAGCCTTTAACCATAAGTTGCGAGACTTGATTCGCCAATATTCTTATTCTCTTCTAAAGTAGTTTTAAGTATTCCTTTGAGCAGATTTTTCTTTGTCAATGTCCATTGAGGTGATTTCAATCTTTTCCAAATCAAATTGAATTTCAGTCAACTTTTGGACAACTTCTTTCCTCTGATAGTTAGGAGCTTTTAAAGCCTTCTTTATCCAATCTGTCAAGGCATACTTTGCATTTTTTAACTTGTGCTCCCACACAAAGCTTGGGGAGCCTGTTACTTCTTTTTTCCAAGTTGTTTGAACTGTTTGAAAGAACCCTTCTCTTTCAGCCCAAAGAGGACTAAATCAGAAAGGTAGAGGGCCTAAGTCCTCTTCTTCTTTCAAACAGAGAAGTATTGGCTTGTGGTCCAAGGTTTATTTAGGAAGAATCTTGGAGAAGATGATTCTTCTATCCATCATGATTGAAATCTGGATGAGAAATATATCCAGCCTGGATGAGATATGATTCTCCCCTATTATATTGTTGTTCCAAGTATATTCTCCTTTTACTGGCTTGAAATCTACCAGATCCCATTGAATGATAAGGTTTTCCACTATGTAGAGCATAGGATCCCTGGAGTAGGAACCTCCTATCTTCTCTTTGGGATCCATAATAATTTTCAAATCTCCTCCTATAACAATGTGCTTTGGATTATGAAGTTCTAAGAAGTCTGAGAGTGACTTCCAACACTCTCTCTTTTTAGCATAGTGTATAGGAACATACAAGTTAAAGAGAGCTAAGGTGAGATTTCTTGAGGTATGTCGAAGCTCGGTGAAAACCCAATGTTGTGTCTCATAGAATCTTTCTAACGAGAATATTTTCCCAAACCAAAAGGTTCCTATTCCTCCATCCGAGCCTCTAGCGCATACTGCCTTCCCATTGTCAAATTTCCATTTTGTGTTGCTTGTGTTTAGAAGGAGTTTCGCTTCTATTTTTGTCTCTTGGAGCATGAGAATTTCTATGGGTTCCATTTTCAATAACTCTTTAATAGCTTCTGCCTTTGAAGGATTCCCCAATCCCCTGCAGTTCCAAAAGACTAGCTGCATTAGTTGCTGCTTGTTGGGATGGGTCCTCCTCCCTTAGGAGGTCTAGTTCTAATACTTCTCCTGATAGTCATCTCGATGGTGGCTTGGCTCCCTAGGGTTTTTTGTCTTTCTGCTTCTTCTTCTCTAGTTTCATTGTGTGTTCTCCTTCTGATTCTCTTTGAGGGCTGGTGGGCCCCAGTATTGTAGCAATAATGCTACAACTCTTGGAACTCCCTTCTTTAATTTTATCAACCCGGTAGTTTGTAACAAACTTGCAAGCGACGGTGCTGTATGCACAAGTACTAGCTCTTGCCACAGCTGTCACTTGCTCAGCTGGCACAAGTCCGCTAGGGGCTTAAGCCAACTTCTATGAGCTCTTAGAAGAAGCTTTTTAACTGATGGATGAAAGCTAACTCAAAGGAAGCTAATATACTTGTGGAAAGAAACTGAAAGCCAAAAAGAAACGCAAACCCTAACAAACCCTAATTCTACCAGCTAGTCCTACTGACGCAAAGGAGAGCATGCAAACTACTAAAAGAGATGCCATTACTTCTATGAAGGTAAAATACATGTGTCTAGACTACCTCTACCTGAAGAAAACATCTTTTTGTATTTTTGAATCAGTTATTAGAATTATCATGCATGTGCTTTTAACTAGCTTTTTACTGTGCAGAGGTGGATCAAGGAGGAGAAATGCTTGGAAAAGGTTGGGATGGTACAGAGAGGGCCTAAGGGGTCCCTAACACCCTTCCAGAGAGTTTCACAGAGTTTGGCTATCAAGAAATCTCATTCGTGAGCTTCTACAGGAAGTCTGCAGGGGTTCTACAGGATGTTCTGTAATTTTTCTACAGGATGTTTAAAAATTAGATTTTGGAGGATGGGTGAGTGAGGTAAGGTGCATGAATGGATAGGGAGGCAGGGTAGGGGCCTAAAATGACCCAAGGACTAATGGATAGAGTTGAGGAGAAGGTGTAGATGGCTGGACTTGTTCCAAGAAGACTGAAGTAATGCTACACAAAAGGTAGGGTTATGAGGGCAGTATGGCAACGTGAGGCAAGAAACCAAGTTAGGAGATGGAGAAGATGGGTTTGAGGGAGGCTGGGTAGACAGAGAAGTGGTACAGGTGCTCTGCAATTTGTGTTTCCAACTAAACCAACAAAGACATGCAAGAAAACAAAGATCTAGCTATGCTACCCTAATATGATTTAGCTAACAGTAACAAGAATGGATAGCGGCTTTATTTGCAAGGAAACCATGTATATTAACTATGCAATGAAGCATTCAAAGATCTAAACATGTAACCAACTCCTGCAGATGAAAACCAAACACTAATGATTGCATGGCAAAGCAAAGTCAGTGTTTTTGTGGGCAGCAAAGTCATCCTAGTCACAGCTCCTGATCCCACTGAGGGAGAGGTGAGACCACAGATGTTTGTTGGCCCTTTTCTTGAAGATTTTTCTGTTAACAACCTATCAACTAAATCTGAGCATGAAAATCTATTTTACTCATCAAAAAACAAACTAAATAACAAAACAAGATTTAGATCTAAATAGCAGATTTTATTCTAAGAATGCAGCAAAAACACATAAAGATAATCAAAGGAGGTATTGGGCGCTTGAGATGGGCCCAACCCCAAGAGATATAGCCTCCTAAGAGAGATTTAGAGCTGTTGCAATGCTAAATTCATATTTATTGAGCAAGAAAAGAAGAGTTACATCAAAATTGTCCACAAGGAGAACTTGAAAATGAGCTGAAAGCAAAGCTAATCTATTGCCTAAAAATCGAAATACAAACTAGCTAACTTCTGCCTACAAAATGACTAACCATTGGCTACAAAATGACTAACAACTAGCTAACCAAAATGAGGCCCTAAGCCTTCTTATTTATACAAATTGAGGACCCCAACAGTGCTCCTAAACTTTAGGGACTCGGCTGCCCAAGACTTGTAGTTAACAGCAGTCCTACTTGACTTGCTTGGCTGCCCTTGTGCTAATTGATTTGGTGGCCTTTGAACTCCGAGCTGATGGTGGAGAATTCGAGGTAAGGGCCCATAAATGAAGGGAACACCTTCCTAAAAATACTCTCCACGAATTTGGCTGCCAAGTGCTCATTTCAACCATTGACTTTGTCTCCAAATTGACCAAAAAGGCTACACAAAGCACACATTAGACTTGTTGGCATAATGACTAACCCAATTCACTCTATTAGCATAGATATAATCAAAAACATGCAATAAACTAATGAGAATGGTGGATAAAGTCGAATTAGGAGGTTGAATGAGCCCAAATAATTATCCATTTTTGGGGCTCATCATCACCCCCCTACTGAAAGTGTTGCTCATCCTCTGAGCAACCAACCTATCTCCTCATCTTTGATGGCCTTGGTGGCCTCCTTGTCATTCCAAGCTTCTGAAGTGATGTCCTCTTCTCTGTCATGAAACCATGCTTTTCTCTTTGCTTCTTTTCACTGCCTGTGCTTCTTTTCCTAGAGAATTCTCAACTTTGGTATGATTGTGCAAGTATATTCAATCTGATGGTGGCAATGGTGGTGAAAGGAGATCAAACCAGTGGAGGATGGAATAAAAGAGTGGTTGCATGACTCCTCAACAGACTTCAAGCTTCAAATCCCTCTCCATAATTGATTCTGGCCTGCCCAAAGGCTTCTACAGGATGTTTCTGGTAAAAATACAGAACTTCCTGTAGAAAGTCCTGTAGCTCCCTGTAGAAGGTTGAACCATGACTAAATTATGTCTGAACCCTGAAAAAATGAGTGTTCATGGAGGGGATGGATGTGAGGATGCCTGGGAACTTGGTAGGGACCCTTTTGCTTGTGCTGGGAGGCCGTTTTCTGGCTTCCTGTAGAAGCAGTTAGTTGGCTTCCTGTAGAAACAGTTTTCCTTGATTTGGCTTGCTTAGCTAGGGGTGCCTTCTCTTTGACTTGTGTTTTGGTTGCCTTGGGTGTGCCCTTATTTGTTTGGACATTCTCAGTCCTCTCTGCCCGTGTTTGCAATCGTTTCTCCCTTGGTGTTTGTGCCTTCATTCCACCCACAGTTTTGGCCTCAGCAGCTTGGCATTTCACTCATTCTTCTTGTTCCTTCTGTGGTGGTCTGTCTTGTGTTTCTTTTCCATGTCCTTCCATTGCTCCTCCTATTCTGCTTGTTTGAATCCTTGTGATTTTCTTGGCCTTAATGCAGCAAGCACAACTGCTGCTTCCCTTGCCAACATTTCAGGGGATTTCTCTTTTTGCTGTTCTTTCCCTTCACTTCCTGTAGAAATCTCTATGCCTTCGTGTTGCTCTAACTGCTTTTTCAGCAGTGCATTTTCCTCCTGTAGCTGGGATTTTTGTAATGCTTTCAATGTGTCTCACCATGGCCAATTGTTCTCTTAATTCCTTTAGCTTGTCCTCCATGTGGTGTTGAGTGTTTTTTTTTCTAAATAAAATACTCAGGTGAGAAAGCAGGTAGAACTGAAAACAGAGGGATAGCTGAATTTTCACCTTTTTCTGAAACCAAACAAGGAATTTCCCCATGTGCTTCTCCTTACAACATCAAATTGCAATATTTCCCCTTTTTTTTTAAACTGCTTTTATCCTGAATTTGACTCTCTGCTTTTGAAAAGAAGAATTTTGTTTTTACAGACAGAGTACAGAGATCAAGTTTTCTTCTCAGCACACATACAGATATGCAAATTAAAAAAATTTCATACACAGGCTGGCCTCCACAGCTGCATATATCTTCCCTATAGGAGAATTTTTTTAAAAACAGGAAACGTGGAGGAGAATCTTGATGCAAAAACAACTAGGAAACCCAGTGCAATACACAGGCAAACGTTTTTCTTCCAATTCACAGGCAGATTTTTTTCTCTGATTCCCCAATCTTATGTTGTTCAATTCACCACCTTTTCAAAACATACCATGCATAGAGGAGTTTTTTTCGAGCCTACCTCGTTTTGAGATTTCCAATTCCGACGCAACAGACACGGGTTTCTCTGCTTCAGAAGGATATACTGTATTTCCTGTAGAACGTCTTCCTGTAGAACGCTGGCCGACTTCTGTAGGATGTCTCTGCACCTTTGAACAATCTTGGTATGCGGGAGAATTTTGAACAAGCTGAAAAACTTGGTGAAGGACGTCAGTTTAACAGAATTCAGAGGCAAAGGATTCAGCCGAAGAGGTTTGCAAATGTAAATGAATCAGCAGTTAACGTGAGTCTTCAACCGAGCATTCCTTTAATTACTGCGTGGTTTGTGGTGAGGTGGCAAAAAAGTGTGTTGTCTTCATTTGAACTACAGTGATGTTATAAACTGTATGTTCTCCTCTATCTGTTAATTATTTGACGTCCTGTGCACTGGAGTTCAACAGATCTACCACTAACTGTGTTTTTCAAATTTCTCATGAATGACCATACACGTATGCTGCGTGATTTTTCCTTGAGCGCTAGAGAACTGGATGTTAAGTTAACCTTGCTATATTCGTGGCTTAATTTCACCATTCCATTCGTTCATGCATTTCTTTAATTAGATTCATGCAATAGAGGAACAGGTTTTAGTCACGTACCTGAAGTCAAATGGCTACTGTGAAGTGCTTTTTGCTGCTGCATGCTCATATTCTGCTGCTGCATGCCTGGATCCTTTGGTTGCATGAGGGCTTGGCTGATGATTTTTGGTTGTTTTTCCTTGTGCAGGTGTCCTCTGACCAGATATAAGCTGCAGGCATTTGTTTCGACATTCAAATCTGCACCTTCAAGCTGCTGCTGCTGAATTTTCACCGGACCAGAACTTTCCATTGCTTCCAAACGGTGAACCGGATTGATCTGAAACTTGCTGAGCATGTTCCTATCATCATGATGCACCTCCCATAGCAAAATCGTGATCAATGGATGCACAGATTGCGAGAAAAATGGAAAATGGCTGAAGATTTCAGAGATCCATTTCTCGGAAACCGTGCATCAGAATTGGCTGAAACTACTTGGGTAGGTTACTATCACCCATATGCATCTCCCCATGAAACAGGTTTTGAAACGGATGCACGGATATGGAGAAAATGCAAAAATGGCTGATGGTGATGGAGGCTGATTTCTTGGAAATCGTGCACTGGAATTGGTTGAAACTTCTCAGGCATGTTGCCATGACCCCGGTACAATTCCCCGTAAAATGGTTTTTCAAATGGATGCATGGTTTTCAAGTTATGGAAGAAACAAATTCTGTTCTAGGTATTTTTGCTTCAAGGCATTTTGCAGTTTTGTTGCATGGTATGAAAAATGGAGCTTGGGTTGTGATGCAGGCATGGAGATGATGGAGGAAGAGTTTGAAAAGTGCAGGAGGACTTCTAAACCCTTGAGGAAGCTACCATGTTCGCCAAACCACCTTTTTAAAATCCATTTCTAGCTTCCTACAATTTCTACAGGAACTTCCTGTAGAAGCACAATGAGGTGGAAAAGATGATGGAAAAGGGTGAGGAATGGGAACATGGATGCTTGCAGGCATAACCAATGGATTCCAAGCTTTAGATCCCCTTCCAAAATCGAATCTGGCTCGCCTGAAGGTTCTACAGGATGTTTCCTGTAGAAATATAGAACTTCCTCTAGAAGGCACAAAAACTCCTTTGTCTTTGTTTTGAGTGATCCTCCTGACCTGCAATGTCATTGCTGCAACCTGAAATTATTCAATGGAAATTAGATTTATTTTTCTTTTTCTTTTTCTTTTTTTTTCTTTTTTTGAAAAACAACTAGGGCGCCTCATGGAGGTTTTCACCTTAATTGCCTGCCCTGGGCGCCTCCAAGGGAGGTTTTCACCCATAGATCTTATTCTCTTTTCTCTTTTTTCCCAACCCATTGAATGCCTCATGGAGGTTTTCAATCAATGAGCCAATCTAAGGCGCCTCCAAGGAGGTTTTCACCTTAGATTTTTATTCTCTTCTTATTTTCATTTTTTTCTCTTTTTTTTTCTTTTTTTTCTTTTTTTTTTTTCTCTACCCTACCCTACTTGAAAAACAAAATCATTTTCAAGTGTAAGAATACTTCCAATGGAGCCATGTGCACATCGAGATTAGAGACAACATGATGTGAAGGCTCGAAATGCATGCTTTGACAGGTATCCGGATTTTAGAGACCAAATGATCTGACTTTGAAGGGATCAAACATAGTTGAAGAAGATAGTACCGCCGCAACTTAGTGACCGTCTAAAACCATATCTCAATATAGCTCTGATATCCTTGGTTCTTTTGCTGATCCGGATCATATTTCATGTCACCTTCTAACATGACTTCCTCATCTTCCTCTTTTTGTTGATCTTTCTCTTGAATACATGGAAGATTTGATGGTAACCATGAAGGATCTTTCTTTATCTCTGCTTCTGATGTCTTCTCTTCATCAAGTAAAGCCCATGGTTCTTTGATTTCCTCTTCTGAATCTTCTTTTGCCTGATGTGGTCCTTCAATGCTTTCAATATAGTCTCTTTTTTGCAATACTCTTCCTGAGCTATGGTGAAGATCATTGAGCTCAAAAGCAGTTGTTTGGACATGCTGTGCCTCAGCTTTGCAATTGGGTTGAGATGCTCCATGGTATGGTTTTGGAAATGGTGGTACGGGTAGTTGAGTGGAGGTGTGTATTTGAGATGGATGCGGATGGGGTTGTGGTTGGGTAGGCATTTGGGGTTGCCTTGGTGGAGGAGGAGGTAATGGTTACGGTTGAGCAGGTGGTGGAGGAAAAGAAGTGGGAGGAGTGTTGTACGGGGGCCTCCACCCCTGGTGAGGTGCATTCCACTGAGGCTGTGGCTGAGCATAAGAGTGAAACGAATGAGCAACTGGTAGGGCATAATATGGATCTGTGAAGGAACAAGGATGAGGTGTGAACCAGGAAGGATGAGCAGTGGGACCCCAAGAAGGCATGAAAGTGGCTTGATAGGGGTAATAATAGGTCTCGGATGTCCCTTGCATTCCCTGCTGGTAAGATCTAAGTCCATGTGGCCTCCTTTGGTTCATATAATAGAGTGATTCAGTGGCTCCCTTGGCTCTCTGATATGAAGCTTTGATTCTGGGCAAGGAAGGGCATTGATTTGTAGGATGGTCTCTTTCACAGACAAAACACACTTCTGTGGAGTGCAATGGACATTTGTCCCTAGGATGCTTTCTAGTGCACCTGGGACAAAAGATGGCCAAAGCCCTCTTGGCTTCCTCTTGCTTCTTTTGGATCCATAGGGTATCCAATTGCATGGCAAGAAACTGCCTCATATCACTCTTGAAATCTTCCATCTGATCTTCAAATTCGTCTTTGGACAAGGTGCTGCTCCCAACATTTCTACTTGTAGCCATTCTCTCCAGAGGAATGGTTTCTTCTTCTTCTTCCCTTGAGGTTATTCAAATGTGTCTTGCTGTCCACCTAAGGGTTCTTTAATCACAACCATCGAAGAAGAGAGAATGTTGGCTGTGTGAAGTAGTGGGGGTGTTTTGCAATCATTTTTCTAACTTATCTCTACTCCTACAAGGCATGAAATGAAATCTTTTTGGTTGATTTTTTCTTTTTCTACTTCTACCTGCAAAACTGAAATAGATTGAACTGCAACTAACTATCTTGCAAAAATGAAAATGCGGAATTGAAATGAAAGCAGGAAAGGACTAATCTATCTTGCTCAAATGAAATTGCAGGAATGAAATGCTAGTCTACGCTTGCGGAATTGAAATGCTAATCTACGCTTGCAGAAATGAAATTGTAGAATTGAAATGCTAATCTATGAAAGCATGAAGTGTCTAGTTTACTTTTGCATAAACGAAATTGCATAATGGAAATGAAATGAACTACTTAGCAAAAGATTGTAGTGGAAATTAGAAGAAAAGCAGCAATCGCCAATACTCTGACGCTTCCTCGGCAACGGCGCCAAAAAGATGGTGGGCCCCAGTATTGTAGCAATAATGCTACAACTCTTGGAACTCCCTTCTTTAATTTTGTCAACCCGGTAGTTCGTAACAAACTTGGAAGCGACGGTGCTATATGCACAAGTACTAGCTCTTGCCGCAACTGTCACTTGGTCAGCTGGCACAAGTCCGCTAGGGGCTTAAGCCAACTTCTATGAGCTCTTAGAAGAAGCTTTTTAACTGATGGATGAAAGCTAACTCAAAGGAAGCTAATCTACTTGTGGAAAGAAACTGAAAGCCAAAAAGAAACGCAAACCCTAGCAAACCCTAATTCTACCAGCTAGTCCTACTGACACAAAGGAGAGCATGCAAAATACTGAAAGAGATGCCATTACTTCTATGAAGGTAAAATACATGTTGTCTAGACTACCTCTCCCTGAAGAAAACATCTTTTTGTATTTTTGAATCAGTTATTAGAATTATCATGCATGTGCTTTTAACTAGCTTTTTACTGTGCAGAGGTGGATCAAGGAAGAGAAATGCTTGGAAAAGGTTGGGATGGTACAGAGAGGGCCTAAGGGGTCCCTAACTCCCTTCTTTAATTTTATCAACCCGGTAGTTCGTAACAAACTTGCAAGCGACGGTGATATATGCACAAGTACTAGCTGTTGTCGCAACTGTCACTTGGTCAGCTGGCACAAGTCCGCTAGGGGCTTAAGCCAACTTCTATGAGCTCTTAGAAGAAGCTTTTTAACTGATGGATGAAAGCTAACTCAAAGGAAGCTAATCTACTTGTGGAAAGAAACTGAAAGCCAAAAAGAAACGCAAACCCTAGCAAACCCTAATTCTACCAGCTAGTCCTACTGACGCAAAGGAGAGCATGCAAACTACTGAAAGAGATGCCATTACTTCTATGAAGGTAAAATACATGTTGTCTAGACTACCTCTACCTGAAGAAAACATCTTTTTGTATTTTTGAATCAGTTATTAGAATTATCATGCATGTGCTTTTAACTAGCTTTTTACTGTGCAGAGGTGGATCAAGGAAGAGAAATGCTTGGAAAAGGTTGGGATGGTACAGAGAGGGCCTAAGGGGTCCCTAACACCCTTCCAAAGAGTTTCACAGAGTTTGGCTATCAAGAAACCTCATTCGTGAGCTTCTACAGGAAGTCTGCAGGGGTTCTATAGGATGTTTAGGATTTCTACAGGATGTTCTGTAATTTTTCTACAGGATGTTTAAAAATTAGATTTTGGAGGATGGGTGAGTGAGGTAAGGTGCATGAATGGATAGGGAGGTAGGGTAGGGGCCTGAAATGACCCAAGGGTTGATGGATAGAGTTGAGGAGAAAGTGTAGATGGCTGGACTTGTTCCAAGAAGACTGAAGTAATGCTACACAAAAGGTAGGGTTATGAGGGCAGTATGGCAACGTGAGGCAAGAAACCAAGTTAGGAGATGGAGAAGATGGGTTTGAGGGAGGCTGGGTAGACAGAGAAGTGGTACAGGTGCTCTGCAATTTGTGTTTCCAACTAAACCAACAAAGACATGCAAGAAAACAAAGATCTAGTTATGCTACCCTAATATGATCTAGCTAACAGTAACAAGAATGGACAACAACTTTGTTTGCAAGGAAACCATGTATATTAACTATGCAATGAAGCATTCAAAGATCTGAACATGTAACGAACTTCTGCAGATGAAAACCAAACACTAATGATTGCATGGCAAAGCAAAGTCAGTGTTTTTGTGGGCAACAAAGTCATCCTAGTCACAGCTCCTGATCCCACTGAGGGAGAGGTGAAACCACAGATGTTTGTTGGCCCTTTTCTTGAAGCTTTTTCTATTAACAACCTATCAACTAAATCTGAGCATGAAAAGCTATTTTACTCATCAAAAAACAAACTAAATAACAAAACAAGATTTATATCTAAATAGCAGATTTTATTCTAAGAATGCAACAAAAACACATAAAGATAATCAAAGGAGGTATTGGGCACTTGAGATGGGCCCAACCCCAAGAGCTATAGCCTCCTAAGAGAGATTTAGAGCTGGTGCAAAGCTGAATTCATATTTATTGAGCAAGAAAAGAAGAGTTACATCAAAACTATCCACAAGGAGAACTTGAAAATGAGCTGAAAGCAAAGCTAATCTATTGCCTAAAAATCGAAATACAAACTAGCTAACTTCTGCCTACAAAATGACTAACCATTGGCTACAAAATGACTAACCACTAGCTAACCAAAACGAGGCCCTAAGCCTTCTTATTTATACAAATTGAAGACCCCAACAATGCTCCTAAACTTTAGGGACTCGGCTGCCCAAGACTTGTAGTTAACAGCAGTCCTACTTGACTTGCTTGGCTGCCCTTGTGCTAATTGATTTGGTGGCCTTTGAACTCCGAGCTGATGGTGGAGAATTCGAGGTAATGGCCCATAAATGAAGGGAACACCTTCCTAAAAATACTCTCCACGAATTTGGCTACCAAGTGCTCATTTCAACCATTGACTTTGTCTCCAAATTGACCAAAAAGGCTACACAAAGCACACATTAGACTTGTTGGCATAATGACTAACCCAATTCACTCTATTAGCATATATATAATCAAAAACATGCAATAAACTAATGAGAATGGTGGATTAAGTCGAATTAGGAGGTTGAATGAGCGCAAATAATTATCCATTTTTGGGGCTCATCAAGGGCCTCTCGAAGGTCTCATCCTCCGATGAGCCAGAATTCACTATTGTATTTTTTTTTTTTGGTAATGTTTGCATATGAGAGAGAGGAATTGTTACCTAGAACCAGACTTGAGAGGAGAATTTCGACGTTACCTGAGACCGGAGAGGCAAATTCATTCATCTGGATGAGTCATTCCCGATCTACTTCAAGTGGTTCTAGAGGGGCGTTGAGAGGTTCGAAGGAGTTTTTATCTTCCTCGTTGTTGTTTGGTTCCATGCTCCCTGAGGTTTGAGGGTTCCCACTGTCTTGCTCGGATATTTTCCCCATATCTTTGCATTTAGATTTATTATTTTTCTTATTGTGTGCTGATTTTTTAACTTGCTTCCATTGTTCTACTTTGTCTTTATTTTTTGTCTCCTCACTCTTCTTCTTGCAGTACCTTGCGAAATGCCCGTACTTGTGATAGTGTCTACATTTGAAGGGAAGCTGTTCGTAGTCAAGCTCTTGGATGTGGGTCCAATATGCAACCAAGAGTTTGATGGCTTCAGGTAAACTGACTTCCAGGTCAACTTCAACACAAATTTAGGCACAGGAGTATTGGTATTTTCTCACTGCTTGGTCTATGTATTTGCCTAGGGCATTGCCTATATACTGCAACGATCCCTGGTTCCAGCAATGAATAGGGAGATGAGGAAGGTGCGCCCACACTGGAATTGCTATGGGCACATCCTGAGCCGAATCGAAATCTGGTGACCATTTATTCAAATAAATCCCTTGGGGGCCCATAAAATATGGCCCATTCCTGAAGGTCAGACTTTTGTCTTCTGCATTGTCAAACACAAAGGTGAAGAACCCTTTTCTGACAAAGTGACTTTTAATACCTTTTGAGACCAGTGGGATCGAGTTTCATTTTACCCATTCTTCTACTGCTTTCGGGGATGGCCATAGCCTTTTGAACTAGCCAATAAGACCCCTTTTGGCTAGGTTCAACACTGATCTGCAAGTTTCTTCCGCCGGCAATTCCACCATGGGGATATTATCCAATTTTTTCACAAACTTCTACTGTGATCCGGAGATCGTTCTTTTCCCAGTTGCTACTATTAACTTCCTGAATGATTCAACTTCAGGAGGCGAGGAAGGAGGAGCCTCAGAGCCACCTCCAAAATCCATTGTGGCAAGGAACCTCTCGGAGGGAGGGGAAAGCACAGCTAGGGTAGCCGCAGTCCAACCATGCGCGCGGTTGCTCTCATTTTTTATCAATGCAAACCCTAATAGCGGTGAGAAAAATTAAAAAAAGCTATGCTTTTTTTTTAATGTGAAGATTATCATGAGTGATAAGATTTTCAAGAATTTTTTTTAAAGTGGTGAAAGGTCTTTAAAAAAAAGGAGTGTTGGTGGAAATTTTTAGTAGTGCAAAGGAGTTAGTAAATATTTTTATGGTGTCTATGTGGTGAAAGTATTTTGAGATTTGGTGAATTTGGGTGCATTTGGCTTTAGATCTGGTGCATTCGGTTGCATTTTGTGATTGGAGATATTTTTTTTTTTGTCATCATGTCAAATTTGTTGGTTGATACTTATCTGAATGAATCCACCAAACTTGATGGAGGAAATTATGTGAATTGGAAATTCAAGTTGCTGACTTTTTTAGAAGGTTAAAATTTGTGGTCCATTGTGAGTGGGGATGAGCCCAAACTCACTGTTGCAACTTCTATTCTAGATTTGGAGAAATGAGAGATGAAAGCAAAAGTGTTGTTGTGTATGTCCATAAAGGACAACATTATTCCTCACATCAGATATTGCAAGACAACAAAGGGAACATGGGATATGGTGAAGGGTTTGTATGAAACAACAAATACAAACATGATCTTGTTTTTGAAGACTAAGCTTTTATCTCTAAAAATGGAAGCAAATGAAAATATAAGCAATTTCATATCTCATGTCAAAGATTTAAGTGATAAGTTAGGAGATATTGGTGAAAACGTGTCTAGTTTTGACTTAGTCGCCATCACATTAAATGGCTTAGTGCAATATTATCAAATTTTTATTTCAAGTCTTTCAGCTAGAGAGAAGCCCCCTACATTTGATGGATTGATAGGAATTTGTCTACAAGAGGAGAAGAGGATGAAGAGATTTAATTTTGGCTCTAGTAGTTCAGATTTGGCGTTGGTAGCCAAGGGAAAACATCAAAATAGAGGCAAGCCATGGGACAAGAACAAAGGAGGCAAGTTTCAAGCAAAACAGAAAGATATGACACAGTCTAAATTTCCAATCCATGATAAGAGAAATGATGATTGTTATTATTGTGGCAAACCTGGGCATCATTATAAAGATTGCTATAAAAGGAAATATAATGAGTCTAGGCAATGAAACAGAAGGCATAATAGAAATTTTGTGGACAAAAACGCCTCAATCAGTGATGGATTTAAAAATCATAAATTTCTTATTTATGATGTTGCATTGTTTATGGAAAATGATGATGTGAATGCTTGGTTCATTGATTCTGGTGCATCACTCCATATGTCTTGTAATAAGGAATGGTTTGATGAATATTATGAAAACATTGATGGAACATATGTTTATCTAGGAGATAATAGATCACTTAAAGTTCAAGGTTATGGAGTAATAGGTGTGAATTTTCCTGATGGATAAGAGAGACAGATCCATAATGTGATGTATGTTCCTGGTATAAAAAAGAATTTAATTTTTGTTTTTACTATTGATGACCAATATTTGAAGGTGGAATTTGTTATATCATAGTGTGTAGTGAAAGACAATTAAGATCACTACAAGGTTATTGTCACAGGTACCAGAGTTGGAGGCGTGTATAATTAGGATGTGACCAAGAAAAGTCATCAAGCATTGGCATCTACAACAATATCAACAGTAGAGTTATGGCATCAAAGGTAGGGACATCTAAATCACAATGATTTAATGCTACTTCAAAAGAACACCATGCCTAAAGGTCTTCCTATCTTGAAGAATGATCATGTTGAATGTGAAGCATGTGTACTTGGCAAGCAACACAGGGAGGAATTTCATATACATAAAGAAAAAGGCAGAGTTAAATACTTGAATTAATTCATACTGATGTATGTGGACCTATGAAAACTAGATCTATTGGTGGAGCATGGTATTTTCTTATTTTTTGGATGGGTCTAGGTATACATGGGTTTATTTCGTAAGAAAGAAGAGTGATGTTTTTGAGTACTTTAAAGAGTTTAAGAGTATGGTGGAAAAACAAACTAGTAATTACATCAAAATTTTGAGATATGATCAGGGAGGAGAATATAAATCAAGATAATTTAATCAATATTGCAAAATCAATGGTATTTTTACAACAATTTATAGTACCACATACACCTCAACAAAGTGGAGTTGCTGAGAGGAAAAATAGAACACTAGTTGAATGTGCACGTAGTATGCTTCAAGGTAAAAATATTTCTAATGGTTTTTGGGCTGAAGCCATTAATACTGTTTTTTATTTGAAAAATAGAAATCCAAACAAAATTTTAGAGCTTAAAACACCTTTTGAAGCATTTTATGGGTACAAACCAAAAGTGAGTCGTTTAGCAGTTTTTGGTTGCAAGGCATTTGCTCAGATTCCAAAAGATGAAAGAAGAAAACTTGATGCAAAGTCAGTTAAGTGCATATTTATTGGTTATTGTGATGATCAGAAAACATACAAGTTGTTTGATCCCAGTACTCATAGACTGCTTGCAAGAAGGGATGTGGTGTTTCATGAGAATGAAAATGAAGGTGATAAAATGAACAATATTGGTGTATTGCATGATATTTATGATTATGTCAAATTAGATACAAGTGTTGAACAAGAACAGGTATAGGCACAGGAACAGGTATAGGTTCAAGAGCAAGGAGCATTAAGAAGTCATGTACAGGTTCAAGAGCAAGGAGCATTAAGAAGTCATGACACTCCAAGAAGAGGAGAGGAGACAACACAAATCAGAAAGAAAGATGAAAGCAGTAAAACTCCAAGAAGGTCATCACGTCAAAGTCAGGTACCTGTAAGGTATAAATATTATGCATTAATGTCTCTTACTATGAATGTTGTAGAACCTTTAAGATATGAGGAAGCTAAAGAATATGAAGAATGGAGAGATGCAATGAATGAAGAATATAACTCTATAATAAAGAATGACACATGGGAATTAAAATAATTGCCTAAAAAAAGTTCCTATAGGATGAAAATGGCTTCATAAATCAAAGTTTAATGTTGATGGAAGTATTGATAAGCATAAAGCTAGATTGGTTGCAAAAGGATATTCACAAAAGGAGGGAATTGATTATGAAGATACTTTTGCACCTGTAGCTAAGTTTAACACAATTAGAATCATGATTGCATTAGCTACTGTTAGCTCCCCAAGAAACTCTCCTAGGTTGTAGATCGGAGATGCCTGGTAACATATAATCTTCAATATTGTTCTCTGAACTATTGGAATAAATAATGGTTTGGATCAAGCCAGATAACCATTTCAACTATGTTTTAACTGAAGACATGCATGAACACCCTCATCTGACAAGGCTTTAGACCACTAATGCTCAATAGTTTGTAGATTCAATGAATGGATGGAGAATATTGACCATACCGGCAGATGCATACATAAACATAAATGAATCGCTAGCTACAGGCAGCAAAAGAGAATACTAACTATACCAATGGATGCATATATGACCACATATGAATGGCTAGCTACAGGCAGTAAAGAAGCTTGCAAATCTAATTCATCAAAGAAGAGATAAGATGACAGTTATCTGGCCTTAGACACAAAAGAAAACATGAACAAACTATTCAAGTGCAGGCTTAGAATAGAAGAGAAATGGGCATTGAACATATAACAGCAAAAGAAGCTTCTATTACTAATGAATGAAGATTAGAAGCTTGAGTAGCAAAGTTTCTACAGTCTCCAGAAGTTTGAACCTATATTACATCTTACTTTCAACTATTTATAGTCTGTTTACAATGCTCTTGAGCTCTAAGAGGCTCAGAGTCTTAATCTGTTTGATCTGCCTTGTTAATTTATTTGATTCCCTCTAGGAAAGCATGGGCTCGTAGTTTTCTGCTTCTGACATAAGAGTAATCGTTTTCAAATATTTTGGGTAGCTTGCTGCGCTGTCTGGGGCTCTCTCATGCCAGAGATGCCCCATGATGTTTTTTTGATGAGTTGCACTGGGCTATTGATGCACTATGCTGCTTCTCGGCCTCTATGTCGGTTTGGGGAGGAGTTGTGCATGCTATGGCCCTTTCAATGATTTAATACTGCATGCTTTTTGTTAAAGCAGATCAGCGCTGCCCTATTGTGGACCTCTGTTGAAAAAAATGTATGTTTCTGTTCTAAACAGAAAACACAACAATCACTGATCAATCCCACCTTCTCTCTATATTTTGGACTTCAAAGTCCTCAAAAATAGTTTATTAATCTCTCAGGTCCGCCCTTGTTACCATCGCAAGTCGCATAAATCCTGCTCCTGTGTATTTTCCTCGTATTATGAAATACGTGAAAAACACTGAAAATGTATGAAAACATGCCTTTGGTGGATTTTAGAAGGGTCTATGACTCATTGCAATCTTTGCTGGCCAATGCTCCCTTCGTATTTTCATTATATAATGAAAATACACAAAAAAACATTAAAAATTTGGCTTTTGCGGACTTGAAAACATATATATTTTGCTTCCCGAAACCCATCAGGTCCAGGGTCCATCACTATCGCACTGCCCCTGTTTCCCTTTGTATTTCGTTATATAACTAAATACATGGAAAATGTATGAAAACATGGCTTTGGTGCGGACTTCAAAATTTATGAACTCTCATACACAACACCGTTGGGTCCGGTTATCGGGTTGCCCATATGCCTATGCAAAAGCCCCACCCCATGATATATGTGCCAATGCGATTATAGCAATGTGATAAATCACAATTGTGCGTCGCTCACTCCCCGGGTCCTTTATATAACATGACATATGCTCCCCACTGATTTGATCATCGACAATCACTGATAGGGATGTCAAGCGCACGACTTTAAGTTGTCCTTTCTGCTCGGCCAATTGCAATTACCCGCATAGATCTGGTTCGTTGATCAGCCAGATCTAACGGAAATTGTGCGTTCTTGAGTTTTAAGCCTCTAATACTGGTTTTTCATTGTTTTTCTTTGGTTTTGTCCTCCCGATAGTGTATTTCTGCCCTTCCAAGGGCTCTTGGCACACTACGGTTTTGACTTTGAATGATCCTTAAGAGGATTTTGAGGACTTTTGGGGCATACTTGGCTCTTCTGGCATGATTTTAAGAAAACTTTGGAGACTTTGGGAGTGTTTTGCATCCATTTTTTGGTCAAACACCTCCAAGGCAGAATAATGCCTTTCCTATAAAAACCAAGATCAAATATTCCTCCTAGTGTTGCATTGGGCATGGAGTCTATTTAGCATGAAATAAAAACTTGAAAACAACATATTTACAATACCAAGGTTTGAAAGCCTTAACTGAAATAAAGTTCGAGGAATAGCCCATTGACTGGGCCATCAAAAACATATCCTTCCTTTGATGCATCCCTTTTGTGAAAACAATCACCAAACTAAAAATTGACCCTTTTTACCTTTCTATCAAAGGTTTCTTTGTCTTGGTCAATGTGCATGTCAGCAAAATCATCAAAGACTTGCAAAAGCCTATTGATTTGATCACCTACTTCAAAAAATTTCCAGCATTTGGTATTATTAGGCAGAGATGGTCTATATTTCACCTCATCTCTGTGTGTGTTCAGCCTTGGATGTTTTGCTTGGAATGTTTGGCACACCTGTTGAATAATAAAGTCTACTTTATACTCTGTTGTGTCATTTGTGACCTAAAAAGTTAATATAAAATATGAATCAATGTATTCCTCTATGGGGGACACAAGGACTTCACCTATTCCTGCAGATTCCTTAGATCTAGCCCCATAAAGGATCATGTCCCAAATTTGTGGGCCTTCTTCCTTTGTGATCTGGCAAACTAGTTTTTTAAGCTGTGTAGAGGCCAATTGATCAAGCTTGGTAATGTCAAGACCGAGCTTATCCATGATAGCCTTGGGCTTTGGATTATGGCTGGCTCCAGTGTCCAGAAGGCAATTATGAAGGATTCCATCATGAATAGACAAAGAAACATAGAATGGTGGGGAGCTGTCTTCACAATTTTCAATCATTGAGCTGAGAATAACAGTTGGTTGGTCATTTTGCAGATTTACATAGTCAATGGAAGCTTGGATGGCATTAGGCTCAAGAGCCTCAAGGATAGATTTTTTGAAGGAATCATTCTTCACTAGTTCGATTAGAGGCATAGGTATTCTTGGCTTCTGGATTTCTGATTGAAAACTAAAATAAGAAGGAGACTTGTCAAGGCCTCTTACCTCTATGGCTGGAGCCTTGAGGATGATAGGATCAACTGCTGGTTGCTTCTGCTTATTAGATTGTTGTTCTGTAGGGACATCAACATTATGAGCACGAGTTTCCTTGATATTATTCATCTTTGACTTCAGATTATATTGGTGTTGATCTTCAATTTGTAGAACAGCTTCACCATCCCATTCTTGGCTAATCTGGTCATTGAATAATGACTTCTCATAGGCATCTTTGGTTAAAAAAGTGGTGTTGCCTTTGTCTTCCATACAATGGATCTCATCATCTTCTTCCAATTGCTCTTCTTCCATGAC
Source organism: Pinus tabuliformis (assembly GCA_031772625.1). NCBI lineage: Eukaryota > Viridiplantae > Streptophyta > Pinopsida > Pinales > Pinaceae > Pinus > Pinus tabuliformis. Next base: position 1,211,960,166 of record CM062807.1, on the reverse strand, counting down.
TACATTCTGAAAAGGGACCTTCACCCTTTGGTCTTCATTGGCCTCTTTGCTTCTTTGCAAAATCTGCAACTGCTCATTAGGTCTTCTATATGGATTTGGATTTGGAGGAGCAAAGGTATTAGGAACCCTTCCTTTCCCAGAATGCTGCTCAATCTTTAATTTGGAAACTTCAGAGGCTAATGAATCTATCATCTTGGCCATTTTATCGATCTTGGGATATGAAGATGATGAAGGCTCACCCCTCTATCTTCTTCTATCAACATTATCTTTGAGCTTTTCTATAGCCATGATGTTTGATTCTACTTCCAGGGCTGCATCTTGCATATCAGACAAAGAAGCACATCGCCTCTCCCTCAACAGTAAACAAAAGTCAGAATTAAAGGAATTAGCATAGATGAGTCTAGCAGAGGTAGTGGTGGGTTTTACTTTAGCTGGTATCTTGTTTTACATGCAATTAAACTCTTATTGAAATGAAATAGCAACTCACCATTTTCCCTTTGTAAGTTCCCAAACTCAGTGTGGTAGTAAAGGAGATTCTTCTTATCTCCCCAATGCTTTAGGAATGCATCATTTAAGGCCTCAATATCTGCTATAGATGCTGGGGTCAGTGCCTTGAACCATTGTCTAACCTCTCCATCTAGGCTTTAGATAAAGACTCTAATCCAGACATCATCTTCACTAATGTCCAGGTTATCAGCATAGCTATAGAATGACTCAATATGTTCTTCAACTGAAACACCTTCAGTTCTGTTGTGGTCATCAACAACCCCCCTCTTTGTTTGATATTAGTAATAACATCAAGAAAAGGGGGACCCTTAACAAAAAATCCAAAAATATTTTTTGTTTGAAAAAATCTTTTGTATTAACTCCCTAAGAGCTATATCGCGTCGCAAAGGAGAAAAGAAGCGCTTTCCCAAGGTGCATAAATACACTGAAAAGGAGCGACGCGAAAACCCATCGCATCGCGCACATTAAAAGCGCTTAGAAAGGGAAAATCCGAAGAATCGCCGACGGCCAATTTGCGATGTCGCACTTCGCACGTCACAATGTTGCATAAGCAGCACAAAGTGACAAAGTGAAAACCTTGCAATCTTGCGATCTTGCGATATGCGATCTGCGACCCTACAGAGCTGCGACCTGCGATCTATGGTTTGCAACAAATGAGATTATCAATTGCTGCGATGCCACTTATTTGCATCGCAACCTTCGATGATGCGATGCAAATCGCAGAAACCATTCATCGCAGGCATTCCCCGGCATGATCTGTGAACCCAAAAGTAGGCGCGCACCTTACGGGAAATTAATGATTGTACCCCTGTGTATCCAAAGATGATTATGTTGCATTTTTCGAAGAGTCGAGTCATAATGGGTGACATGATTATGCATTCATTAGAACTTAATGCTTTCACGTCAATCTTTTCTTCGTGTCTCTTTTCATTTACGTGAACTATAAGGCAGCAACTAATATAAATCTATATGCAGGAAACATCTAAGGAAAAGCGCCAAAGCTAGAAGAACAGAAAGGAGATTACTTCACAGATGGATACCGCATACAGCAAGGCCGCGGATTCCAGAGTATCACTCAACATAGGCTGATGGAAATAGACTATCCAGGGCTCAGAGTCAAAGGCGCACAAAAGCAAACCGTTTATGAAAGATCCTGAAGCCCAAATTGGGTAAAGCAAAAAGAAAAACGCTTAAGGGGAAAGACGTCTCAGAAAAGCCTGGAACAAAGAATGGAAACAAGTTTCAATTGAGAAAATCATTCAGGCAACAAAATCCCCAGCTCATTGAGTCATTCGCACGGCCGGAAATTGAAATAGCAACAGCACAATCAATTTGAAAGAAATCTGAGTTGTGCTAAGTATACATGCCGTGAAGACACTCCTCCAAAAGAACACTTTCAGAAATATCTTCTAGTTTGTCAGAAAGAGTTGCCAGCTCTTGTTATTTCTAATTTTCAAGCTCGAACAAAAGGAAAGGACAAGCAGCCGACTCTCTCACGGTGAACAGCGCATCGCTTACAGCACTAAGGAGCAGATACAGAAATGGTTAGAAATTAGATTCAATTTTTAGAAATAAATTTATTTTTAGTAAAAGGGCGGTCATTTGAAGCTGTTCCCTAAATTTGTGTAAATAAGATTAGTCGGTTAGTAGTATTTAACCCTTCTCGTTGCATTGGAGAAGGGTCCGGAAATCTGTCAAAAAACTTGTCCTCAGAACATGCACTTTTGCACCCTCGGAGGGGGTTTTTGATGAATGAATGGATCAGAATTTATTTATGTTTGCATTTTAATACCCACTACTGATGTTGCACTTCTGTACTCTTAGTAGGCATTAGAAGCAAGTAGAAATAGATCGTTATTGCTTAAGGTCTGTAAGTTTAAAATCAGTCATAAATGGTACTTTTATCTCTTGACTAATTTCTGCTTGCATTCTTAGAGTAATATACAGCTGATGTTGTTTATATTTTAATGTATTAATGAGTGGACTACCATTTGGCACTTTGTACGGTGGAGTCATTGATTGGTGCTTAATACATGAATAACTGATTATGCGATATGCTGTTCACAACCGTTTTGCTTAACTTTTTATGCAAGATGGTTCACCTTAACTGATTTATATTCTCATAATAGCTGAATAATCTTCATTACCAGTTATTCTGTGAAATCTTTCTAGATCGCATAATGGAAAAAGTTCTATCCCGGGTTAGCGTAGATTAGATGTGTTGTTCTTATTAGATTAAAGTAGTATAAAATTAGTTTAGAGTTTAGAATTAAATTAGCTTAGAAATAATTACAGATTTTCCATTATCATTTTTCTACACACACGCACATCACCAATTTCTACACACACACACCCCTTAGATCGGGAAGCTGGTCCCGTCATCCCCAGTCGGACCCGCTACACCAAACGGGCACGGAGCCGCCAACCAGGTTCCCGACCGGGTGGATATCCCCCTTGTTGTTGACCTGATTTCAGGGCCCTCAACATATTTGGCGCTAGAAGGAGGGCTCGAACTATGAATGGCACCTAAAGCAATATCTAAATACCATTCTGAGAGTAATACACCCTCATCAACTCCTTCGACTTCTCCAACACGGTTAAACCCGGAATTTGAAGTCGCTAGAGTATCCACCACTGCTACATATTCGAATATATCAGACCAATCTATCATTGAACCCCCTGAAATTCAAACTTTGATTCGTAAACTCCAGGGATTCTCTATTTTTAACCAGAAGTCTGGTAAACCTAAAAGCAGCGTGACTTCGCAGTACAACCCTGCTCATCCCCTTACCAGATTAAAGAGTGAAAAATTTGGCATACAACCATGTGAACTCCCTCTTCCTACCAGGAAAAGAGCAAGGAAAACACCCCCAGAGTCTGACAGTAAAACTCCTTCATCCACTTCATCCATATCAACTCCCTCACCACGAAGTCAACCACCCACTTTTTCATTCCAACTCACTCACCCATCTTCTACAAACCTCCCTCTTCAAACATCAAAGATCTTGATATCTTCATCTTCCCAGCATCAGGGATCATCTTTTGCACTTCCATTAACTAGCAGCTCAACGATGGCTCAGTCTCCATGGAACAATCCTAGGGCGGGTTTAATGCCTCCACCCCTGAGCCCTATACCGGCCCATCCTGAGAAATGGCTGCCTAAGTTCAATCCAGAAGCAAGCATGCTTGCCGAAGAACATATCAACAATTTCATGCTTTCTGTTAATCTCAACGGAGTTACTAACAAAGACGCTGTTGTCCGGCTTTTCCCTTATACAATGCAAGGAACAGCCGGGTCATGGTACTTTTCGTTACCTTCCGGATCCATCACAAGCTGGGACATTTTTCAAAGTCAGTTCCTCACCAAGTTTGGTGATGACAGATCCGCGGCGACATTGATTAATGACCTATCTAATCTTAAGGCTGAGGCTAGAGAACCCATTAAGGATTTTAACTTGCGGTTCAATAAGATCCTCAACAAAATCCCCGCTGCTTCACAACCCAGCGAGGAAGTAAGATGTGAATGGTACATCATGGCTTTACCTCCAAACTTGGCTATCTTCGTAGATAGGGCAAACAAGACCACCTTAGTTGACAACTTGACTGAAGCGTTAGCAGTGGAAAAACGCGTGGTAGCCCTAGAAAAGAGATCCGCTATAGAAGAACGCAAATCTAAGAAGATCTCTTTCAAAGAAGACACCAAGAAGAAGCAAACGAAAGATCCTTTCGATTTGGAAGGATTACAAAAAGTGTTGAAAGCCATGTCCAATGAGATGATTGATATTAAGAAACAAGTAGCAGAGACTTCTTCAAAAAATCCCTTTAGGACTTTTAAAAGAAATCCTCCCATGGAGGTAAAACCACCCAGTGTTGTTTCAAACGTTGAATCTGAAGAAGATGAAGAAGAAGAGAATACCACTGAAGGGCAGACTGACGAGGAAGAAGTTGTAGAACTACAAGGAATGTGGGACTTCATCCTCCCACAAGAAGAAGATCAAGAAGCATTTCCTGTTAGCACGAGAAGTAGAAATCAACTTGATCCTCCCCAAACTACCCCAAAACAAAAGGGCGTAAGCCCTACAACAAAAGAAAAGGTCGCAACGAAAAAGACAACTGCTAAAGCGACCCAGCTTAGCCCAGTCCAATCTGATCAAACGCCTCCATCAAGAACACTAATAGTGTCAGATGAAATGGAGTATAACATCATTGATGACATGAAGAAGACTAGGGCTAATATCACTCTGTATGAATTGAGTAAATTGAAACACCAGCAGAAAATAATGATGAAAGAATTACATGCTGTTCCTACTACATCTTTACCTACAGCTGTAGCTTCCCACAATCTGGGAAGGCCTCCAACCAATGCGATCAATAAAATTGATCCAAACGACATCGCCTTGATTGGAGGAAGATCAAGATCTCATACTCCTCCTTTTCTCCTCACATATGAAATCTTCAATAAAAACGTGCACAATTGCTTGGTCGATTCTGGTGCTTCAACGAATATTTTACCCAGGTCAATATGTGCCAAATTGAATGTGCAACCTCAAAAATCCGCAGTACGTATAGTTCAACTTGATCGATCCCAGGTCGAAGTGATTGGTGAACTTAATCAGGTGACCATAAGATTGTCTTCTAACCCAAAAGTGTGTCAGGTTATCGACATTCTAGTAGCTGATATCCCTGAGTTCTATGGTTTGATTCTTAGCAGGGATTGGTTGGAGAAACTCCACGGATATTTCTCAACCGACTGGTCGCACATGTGGTTACCATACAATGGTAAACCAAATCAGATAAAGGTTGAACGAGAATTGCACCAAAAATACATAGTGACAGAACTGGAAGGAGAAAATGAAGCCATAACATACAATAGCAGCATTGTAGGCAATTACGCGATCGATTCTTTCCTAGGAAATTTCAATGCTCATATTTCACCATACTTAGAGAATTCAGTTTTATCCCAAGTTGAAAATTTCTCCCAAACTGATGACTCAAAATGTTTTAGTTTTTTAGATAATTCTGTAAATACATCTTTATTTTGGAAATTATATTTTGACGGATCTAAATCCACTGAGGGAGCAGGAGCAGGATGCGTTCTGATTAACCCAGACGGGAACAAGATTATGCTCACATGCAGACTTGAGTTCGATTGCACGAACAACACAGCGGAGTACGAAGCCTTGGTTCAAGGCCTATACAAAGCAATCGGATTGAACGTTAAGTATCTTCAAGTCTTTGGAGATTCAGAGATCGTCGTAAAACAGGTACGTAACACAATACATTGCCTGTCGAGTCATTTAAAGCATTATCAATCGTTAGTTCAAGATCTCACTGCACATTTCATAGCATTCAACATCTCGTCAATTCCAAGAATTCAAAATGCAAGCGCAGACCTGTTAGCTAACGTAGCCTCTAGACTTATCCCTACCGAAGATTTTAGTCCTGATAGGTTTTCAATAGAATTAATCTTTAGACCATCCATCCCTGACAATATCACCAATTGGAGAGTGTTCAATGACGATCCTGACATCGTAAATTTCCTTACTTCTGAAGGATCCTACTCAAATCAGATAATCGACGAAGACCATCATGATCACCAAATACAACAAAATGGCTCTGACAATGCTATACCAAAATCAGTGGTCAAGTTAGAAGATTTATATGATTTGAAAAGTTGGTTCAAAAGGTCTGCCAATGCTAAACTTTGCAGTTCCACCCTGAACTATGAATTAGTAAACCTGGGGACCGATCAGAAGCCACAAAACGTTAACCTAGGTCACGGCCTAGCCCCTGAAGAGAAATCAGCATATATCCGTCTCCTGAGACAATACAAAAATGTCTTTGCCTGGAATTACGATGAGCTAAAGACATACAACACTTCTATCATTCAACATGTTATCCCTATGATTGACAATGAAAAACCTGTCCAGCAGAAGCTCAGAAAGATACACCCTAACTTAGAAAATCAGATAAAAACTGAGCTTAACAAGTTGTTGAGAGCCAGAATAATCTTCCCCGTCAGGCATTCCAGATGGGTATCCAATATGGTACCCGTTAGGAAGAAAAAAGGAGACATTAGAATCTGTATCGATTTCCGTAATCTCAACAAAGCCTGTCAGAAAGATAACTTTCCCCTCCCACCTATGGAGCAAATATTACAGGCAGTAGTAGGCTCAGAATTAATGTCATTCCTGGATGGATTTTCAGGATACAACCAAGTACTGGTGCATCCCGATGATCAGTTAAAGACTACGTTCCGAACCAAATGGGGCACTTATGCATATCGGAAGATGCCATTTGGTCTGATCAATGCCGGAGCTACCTTTCAGAGAGCCATGGACATCGCGTTTAAAGGGTTAGTCAATAAGTCAGTAGTGATTTACTTGGATGATATAACAGTGTACTCCAAAAAACGAATTGACCATCTCAAAGATTTGAAGCAAATCTTTCAAAGATGCTTGAGATATGGGATTTCGCTCAACCCAAAGAAATCTTTCTTTGCATTAAGCGAAGGGAAATTGCTCAGATTCATAGTGTCGAAATCTGGTATTCACATAGAACCCGACAGAATCAAGGAAATTTCCGAAATATCCATACCCCATAACAAGAAAGCCATGCAATCCTTCCTTGGACAGATCAATTTTGTCAAAAGATTTGTCCCGGATTTTTCACGTATTATTTCTCCTTTACAAAAAATGATAAAAAAGAATTCAAATTTCAAATGGGGTCTAGATGAGCACGAAGCATTCAACTTAATCAAACAAGCTATCATCAATGCTCCATCTTTGGCCACCCCAATTTTTTCAAAATCTTTTATCTTATACACTTTTGCCTCCGAGCAATCCTATGCCGCGATTTTGACCCAAGCAAATCAAGAGAAAGCGGAAGCTCCAATCGCATTCTTTAGCTCGAACTTACAAGGTGCTGAAATTAATTACTCAGACGTGGAGAAACAAGCATATGCTGTTTTCAAAGTGATGAAATATTTCAGACCTTTCTTGCTTAAAGCCCACACTAAAGTCATAGTACCGTTTCCAGCGGTAAGAAACCTTTTGGTGCAGAAAGATGTGGGTGAAAAGAGAGCTAATTGGATTACCGCGTTGCAAGAATATGATCTTGAGATCAAACCAGCGAACATCGTAAGAGGTCAAGGCTTCTGCAAGATGTTAGCCGGAGCATCGCAAATCCCTGAGAACTCATCTGAAGAGGTACAAGCATATGAGGTAAGCCTAAACGATGCAGAATCACTATATGCTGACACCATTTATTTTCTTAAGAACGGGTATGCTCCATCACGTCTGGATCATACCAAGAAAAGAGCTTTGAGGTTAAAAGCTAAAAAATACCAGCTCATAAATGATGTCCTGTTTAAAAAGAATTACGATTCTGTGCTTCTTAGATGTCTTGAGAAAACTGAAGCCGAAAAGGTTTTGCAGGAACTCCACGATGGACCAGCAAGTGGACACTATGCCGGAGATGCGACTGCACATAAAATCTTGTGTGCAGGATATTATTGGCCCACGCTGTTCAAAGACTCATACAATCACGTAAGGAAATGCCAAGTCTGACAGACTGCTGCAGGAAGACAAAGGAAACCATCCATGCCGCTACAACCGGTCAACATCGACCAACCATTCAGTCAATGGGGCTTGGACATAATAGGTGAGATCGTTCCTCACTCTTCTAAGCAGCATAAGTATATCCTTATGGCAACCGATTATTTTACCAAATGGGTAGAAGCAGTTCCTCTCAAGACAGTTCATTCTGAAAACATTATTGAATTCATAGATCAATTTATCATAACTAGGTTTGGATTGACAACGGCCTTAATATTTGATAACGCTTCATATTTTTCTGGAAATGCTATGACTGAGTTTGCACTTAAAAGAGGGTTCAAACTGAAGTATTCTACCAATTACTATCCGCAAGGTAATGGATTGGCTGAATCAACAAACAAGAACCTAATCAGAATTATCAAAAGAACAGTTGACCAAAACCAAAAGAATTGGAACAAAGCGCTGGTAAATGCTTTATGGGCTGATAGAATCACAAAGAAAGCTTCAATCGGCACTTCTCCCTTTAATTTAGTTTATGGGAGAGAAGTGGTTCTTCCGACTCACCTAGTCCTTCCCTCTTTGTCTTTAGTGCAATATATCGATGAAGTATCTACTTCCTCATTACAATTAAGACAAATGGAAATAATCAAACTAGAAGAACAAAGAGAACAAGCTAGGAAAACCCATGCTCATCACCAAGCGCTAATAAAATCTTCTTTTGACTCAAACATCATAACCAGAAAAAACTTTCAGATGGGTGATTTAGTTTTGAAATGGGATAAGGCTCATGAAGAAAAGGGCAAACATAAGAAATTTCAAAAGCTGTGGCTTGGCCCTTTTCAGATTGTGGAAGTCATAGGCCCGTCTACATTCGTGTTGCAGGATCTGGCAGGTAGGAGAGATTCTTTACCTATCAATGGATTGATTCTTAAATTATATTTTCCATAGAAGAGAATTCTTCTAATTTTTGTAGGATAGATTTAGTTTTTAGATTTTATTTTGTTTTGTTTTTCTCTTTTTATGAATAAAACCCATTGTAAATGATCATTTAAAAAGGATTCATGAAAGAGCGTGCCAATTCTTTATCAGATTTTGATTTCACTTGTACAAATAGCAAAATCTTTTTGAAAATCTGAATTTTATTATTGACAAATAGAGTTAACCTCACCTTGATTACGATACTCATTTCAACCTCTGAAAAAACTTTGACAAAAACACCCTGTGGTAAAAGAATTGTTTCGTATCAGCACAATGAAAGGTATCATCAATAATAAAATAAATATTCTCTGCAAAGCTGTTGTTTTCAAAAACTCTATTATTGTCGTCCAGAGCTTTCTTAAGGAAAAAAAATGACTTCCTCCCTGCTAAAAGGAAATTACAGCATCCAGAGAAACAATCCAAGGAAAACACTATATCTCAAAGAATAAGAGGTCTCATCACGAGCCGGCTTATCATGATCACAGATATTATAACTTGCTGACTTTGCCAATACTGTCTATCAAAACAGGGCAACGACTTAAGATTGTTGCAATCAAAAGACAATAGGTCTCATTACGAGCCGGCTTGTTCAGCAAAAGTGTAAATCAAGTGAATGACTCTGTCATAATTTGGCCACCAAACCAAGACATTGTTCTTTAGAGAATTAAAAAAGGAAAAGCGTGTTAAAAAGGATTTTTCTCTGGAAAGTTGCGAGTAACCTCAAGCAGGAAAAAGGATCATTGCTGGATAACATGGTAACCATGTCGAGGCTATGGACGATTACGGGCAGCAGAGGCTCTACCTATGACAAATGAGCATACTTTTAAGCCAGTACGCAGAGAAGACCTTATTTTATCTTTAATCAAGACCAAGTAATGTCTGGTGCGAATGCAAGAAAATACCTGAGGAACCAAGCAGTTGGGATATAAAAAGGGTTGAGATAAAATATCGTTGACAAGCTGAGTTATAATCTACTCTATCTGTCCATAACAAAATTTAGACATATAAAAAAAAATTTGCTGTTTCGGAAGTGAACGGTCAATAGAAATACAGAGATAACTGGTTCTTCACAGTGAATCGCCATTGTTGTGGTCATCAACAACCCCCCTCTTTGTTTGATATTAGTAATAACATCAAGCAAAGGGGGACCCTTAACCAAAAATCCAAAAATATTTTTTGTTTGAAAAAATCTTTTGTATTAACTCCCTAAGAGCTATATCGCGTCGCAAAGGAGAAAAGAAGCGCTTTCCCAAGGTGCATAAATACACTGAAAAGGAGCGATGCGAAAACCCATCGCATCGCGCACATTAAAAGTGCTTAGAAAGGGAAAATCCAAAGAATCACCGACGGCCGATTTGCGACGTCGCAATTCGCACGTCGCAATGTCGCATAAGCAGCACAAAGTGACAAAGTGAAAACCTTGCGATCTTGCGATCTTGCGATATGCGATCTGCGACCCTACAGAGCTGCGACCCTACAGAGCTGCGACCTGCGATCTATGGTTTGCAAAAAATGAGATTATCAATTGCTGCGATGCCACTTATTTTCATCGCAACCTTCGATTATGCGATGCAAATCGCAGAAACCATTCATCGCAGGCATTCCCCGGCATGATCTGTGAACCCAAAAGTAGGCGCGCACCTTACGGGAAATTAATGATTGTACGCCTGTGTATCCAAAGATGATTATGTTGCGTTTTTCGAAGAGTCCAGTCATAATGGGTGACATGATTATGCATTCATTAGAACTTAATGCTTTCACGTCAATCTTTTCTTCGTGTCTCTTTTCATTTACGTGAACTATAAGGCAGCAACTAATATAAATCTATATGTAGGAAACATCTAAGGAAAAGCGCCAGAGCTAGAAGAACAGAAAGGAGATTACTTCACAGATGGATACCGCATACAGCAGGGCCGCGGATTCCAGAGTATCACTCAACATAGGCTGATGGAAATAGACTATCTAGGACTTAGAGTCAAAGGCGCACAAAAGCAAAGCGTTTATGAAAGATCCTGAAGCCCAAATTGGGTAAAGCAAAAAGAAAAACGCTTAAGGGGAAAGACATCTCAGAAAAGCCTGGAACAAAGGATGGAAACAAGTTTCAATTGAGAAAATCATTCAGGCAACACAATCCCCAACTCATTGAGTCATTCGCACGGCCGGAAACCGAAATAGCAACAGCACAATCAGTTTGAAAGAAATCTGAGTTGTGCTAAGTATACATGCCGTGAAGACACTCCTCCAGAAGAACACTTTTAGAAATATCTTCTAGTTTGTCAGAAAGAGTTGCCAGCTCTTGTTATTTCTAATTTTCAAGCTCGAACAAAAGGAAAGGACAAGCAACCGACTCTCTCACGGCGAACAGCGCATCGCTTACAGCACTAAGGAGCAGATACAGAAATGGTTAGAAATTAGATTCAATTTTTAGAAATAAATTTATTTTTAGTAAAAGGGCGGTCATTTGAAGCTATTCCCTAAATTTGTGTAAATAAGATTAGTCAGTTAGTAGTATTTAACCCTTCTCGTTGCATTGGAGAAGGGTCCGGAAATCTTTCAAAAAACTTGTCCTCAGAACATGCACTTTTGCACCCTCGGAGGGGGTTTTTGATGAATGAATGGATGAGAATTTATTTATGTTTGCATTTTAATACCCGCTACTGATGTTGCACTTCTATACTCTTAGTAGGCATTAGAAGCAAGTAGAAATAGATCGTTATTGCTTAAGGTCTGTAAGTTTAAAATCAGTCATAAATGGTACTTTTATCTCTTGACTAATTTCTGCTTGCATTCTTAGAGTAATATACAGCTGATGTTGTTTATATGTTAATGTATTAATGAGTGGACTACCATTTGGCACTTTTGTACAGTGGAGTCATTGATTGGTGCTTAATACATGAATAACTAATTATGCGATATGCTGTTCACAACCGTTTTGCTTAACTTTTTATGCAAGATGGTTCACCTTAACTGATTTATATTCTCATAATAGCTGAATAATCTTCATTACCAATTATTCAGTGAAATCTTTCTAGATCGCATAATGGAAAAAGTTCTATCCCGGGTTAGCGTAGATTAGATGTGTTGTTCTTATTAGATTAAAGTAGTATAAAATTAGTTCAGAGTTTAGAATTAAATTAGCTTAGAAATAATTACAGATTTTCCATTATCATTTTTCTACACACACGCACATCACCAATTTCTACACACACACACCCCTTAGATCAGGAAGTTGGTCCCGTCATCCCCAGTCGGACCCGCTACACCAAACGGGCACGGAGCCGCCAACCAGGTTCCCGACCGGGTGGGTATCCCCCTTGTTGTTGACCCGATTTCAGGGCCCTCAACAAGTTCTAGTGAACTTAGGCGTATACTTCTGATATTCTCCAGTAGGCATAACACTTAAAGGAGTGGGCAGTATTAGAGGTCCATACCTAGCAGCTATAATTCTTTCCATTTTGGTAGGTGCTTGTGGACCTGCCATAGCTATGGTGGCTAAAAGAGTACTGGCAGTGTGAATGATAGAGGGCTAAGGAGTGATTGATAAGATTAAAGGAGTATGATGGATAGGAGGTGAGGCTTCCTTTGGGATTACAACAAAAGGAAAACCTAAAGAATAGGGAGCTTTATGGATCTCTAAGAGTTTTTCTTCGCTGCTAGTATTAGAAGCTATAATCTCAACATGTATTTGTTCTATTACAAGACTTTCTTGAAGATATATAGGAGATTATTTAGCTTTGCCTGAACCTAATGCTCCTTTCTGCAATACCTTTCTCTCTTTGATGATTTTTTTAGGGTCAGGTACTGGGTTAGCTTGTAGCTTCTGAGGATTTCTCTGAGTATGCCTCACAAACTGAGCCAGAACTATGAAGTGGAGTCACCAAGAGGTTCGGCCTCCAGTAGAGTCGCCAGATAGATGATTACAACCAAAAATGTGCCCAGACTTTGTCTATCATCAAAGTTGGATCTGTGTCGTTTCCCAGGGAAGCTAAGCTTCAGTTTCCTCTCCCCGACAATGGCACCAATTATGTTATCTCCCTAAGAAACTCTCCTAGGTTGTAGATCAAAGATGCCTGCTAACATATAATCTTCAATATTGTTCTCTGAACTATTGGAATAAATGATGGTTTGGATCAAGCCAGATAACCATTTCAACTATGTTTTAACTCAAGACATGCATGAACACCCTCAACTTACAAGGCTTTAGACCACTAATGCTCAATAGTTTGTAGATTCAATGAATGGATGGAGAATATTGACCATACCAGCAGATGAATACATAAACATAAATGAATGGCTAGCTATAGGCAGTAAAGAAGCTTGCAAATCTAATTCATCAAAGCAGAGATAAGATGACAATTATCTGGCCTCAGACACAAAAGAAAACATGAAGAAAATGTTCAAGTGCAAGCTTAGAATTGAGGAGAAATGGACATTGAACATATAATAGAAAAAGAAGCTTTTATTACTAATGAATGAAGATGCGAAGCTTGAGTAGCAAAGTTTCTATAGTCTCCAGAAGTTTGACCCTATATTACATCTTACTTTCAGCTATTTATAGCCTGTTTACAATGCTCTTGAGCTCTAAGAGGCTCAGAGTCTTAATTAGTCTGATCTTTCTTGTTAACTGGTTTGATTCCCTCTAGGAAAGCATGGGCTCATAGTTTTCTTCTTATGATAGAAGAGTAACCATTTTCAGATATTTTGGGTAGCTTGTTGCACTGTCTGGGGCTCTCTCATGCTAGAGATTCCCCATGATGTTTGTTTGATGAGCTACGTTGGGATATTGATGCGATGTGCTTCTTCTCGGCCTCTATGTCAGTTTGGGGAGGAGTTGCGTGTGTTGTGGCCCTTTCAATGATTTAACAATGCATGCTTTCTGTTAAAGTAGACCAGCGCTGCCCTATTGTGGACCTCTGTTAAAAACAATGTATATTTCTGTTTTAAACAAAAAACAAAGCAATCACTAATAAATCCCGCCTTCTCTGTGTATTTTGGACTTCAAAGTCCTCAAAAATAGTTTATTAATCTCTCGAGTCCGCCCTTGTTACCATCACAAGTCGCAAAAAGCCTGCTCTTGTGTATTTTCCTCGTATTATGAAACACACGAAAAACACTGAAAATGTATGAAAACATGGCTTTGGTAGACTTTAGATATTATATATTCCACTTCCTAGACCCTTTAAGGTCCGGGACTCATCGCAATCGTTGTTGTCCAATGCTCCCTTCGTATTTTTGTTATATAACGAAAATACAAAACAAAATTAAAAATTGGGCTTTTGCGGACTTGAAAACATATATATTTTGCTTCCGGAAACCCATCGGGTCTGGGTTCCTTTAGTATTTCACTGCCCCTGTTTCCCTTTGTATTTCGTTATATAACGAATACACGGAAAATGTATGAAAACATGGCTTTGGCGCAGACTTCAAAATTTATGAACTCTCATATATAACATCGTCGGGTCCAACTATCGGGTCACCCATATGCTTGTCCATAAGCCCCGCCCCATGATATATGTGCCGATGCGATTATAGCGATGTGATAAATCACAATCGCGCGTTGCTCACTCCCCGGGTCCTTTATATAACATAACATATGGTCCCCGCCGATCTAATCATCAGCAATTGTTGATCGGCAGTGTCAAGCACTCGACTTTAAGTTGTCCTTTCTACTTGGCCAATTGCGATTAGCTTCTTAGATCTGGGCTGTTGATCGGCCAGATCTAACAGCAGTTGTGCGTTCTTGAGTTTTAAGCCTCCGATACTAGTTTTTCACTATTTTTCTTTCATTTTTTCCTCTCAATAGTGTATTTTTGCCCTTCCAAGGGCTCTTGGCATGCTACGGTTTTGACTTTGAATGATCCTTAAGAGGATTTTGAAGACTTTTGGGGCATACTTGGATCTTCTGGCATGATTTTAAGCATACTTTGGATACTTTGGGAGTGTTTTGGGTCCATTTTTGGGCCAAACGCCTCCAAGGCTAACAACTACAAAATATAATTGGAAAATGCATCAGTTAGATGTCAAATCTACATTTTTGAATGGTGAGTTAAAAGAAGAAGTTTATTTGGTTCAGCCTGAAGGGTTTGCAAAACAGGGATAGGAGCATCTAGTTTGTATGTTAAAGAAAGCTTTATATGGTTTGAAACAAGCACTAAGATCTTGGTATGTGAAAATTGATTCTTTTTTTTATGAGAAGCAAAAATGATCCTAACTTGTACATCAAGGAAGATGAAGGTGGGAGAGTTGCTTTAATATCTGTATATGTTGATGATCTTATCATAACAAGAAATGCATGCAAGTTGATTGAAGAAATTAAAATTCAGTTGTCACGTGTATTTGAGATGAAGGATCTTGGTGAATTGCATTATTCTTTAGGTCTTGAAGTTTGAAGGGAATCTGGTAAGACACTAATCACACAAAGAAAATATACAAGGGAAATCCTTGAAAGGTTCAATATGATTGAACGTAAGGAAATATCTACTCCTTTAGAAAAAAAATGTCAAATTGTGCAATGATGATGGAACCAAAGAGGTGAATGGAACCTTGTATCGTCAATTGGTGGGAAGTCTGAACTATCTCAACATTACCGAGCCGGATATAGCACATTCTTTCAACATACTTAGTCAGTTCATGGCTAAGCCTTGTGAAAGCCACTGGAAAGAAATAAAGAAAGTCCTTCGATATCTGAAAGGAACACTTAACTTTGGTATTATGTATACTGATGAATTCGATGTTGAGTTGGTAGGTTATTTTGATTCTGACTGGCTGGAAATTTAGATGATAGGAAATCTACTACTCAATACATGTTCAATATCAGTTCAGAACCAATATCATGGAGCAGTAAGAAACAACCCACTGTTTCCTTGTCATCCACTGAAGCTGAGTATACAACATTATGCATTGCTACCTGTGAAGAAATATGGCTTAGAAGGATACTTTAAGATGTTGGAGAAACACAACAAGCACCTATAGTAATCAAATGTGACAATCAAAGCACTATCAAATTGGCAAACAATCCTATAGATCATGCAAGGACAAAACACATTGACACACAACATCATTTTGTAAGAGAAAAAGTGCAATCAAAAGAAATTGACTTATCATATTGTAATACAAATGAAACGTGACTGAAATATTCACCAAGCCTCTTGGAAAGGCTAAATTTGAAATGTGTAGAAGTAAGTTGTGCATTGTAGAAAATCCAAATTATCTTGTAAGCCTAGCTGAGACTTAGACCAACAGGCAAGTTAACATGTAGATCGTGATTAAGGGGAGGTGTCAGGTATTAATGACGAATGGCACCGCTCACTATTCAGATGGCATCAATCACTGTTCAACAGTCAGTGTAGTTAGTATATAATAAATATCATTCGACGCAGTTATTACTCATCTATATTTGAAGATGTCTATAAATAGCAATGTTTAGTAATGAAAGGAACAAGTTCCGAGTGTGGATAATGTTCTATGATATGCCTCTATACTTTACTATGGCCTGGATATCTTTCAAGCAATTTGGTCATCCGATATTGGGATTAGTCTGAATCTACCACTCTTCTTTGTACCTAGATGTCATATGTCTTGGATATACTTTGTATCTAGAGGGTCACGGCCTGGATGTTATGCATAAAAAAATTTAGTGCTTGGATGCCCTAATTCCATAAGCCGTGTGTAGCCAAACTATTAATCAAATTAGTGTTACCTCTCTCGCATCTGGGGTCCACAAGGTAGTCCTTTTGGATGCATCTAGCATATAGGAGACTTAACGAGTGACAAAACCATTGAGGGGCTAGAACCCTCAAGTATGGATATCTTCTCGATTTGGGAATCTTTTGGGCCTTTGTATCTAGATATGTTATGAATGTTGGATCCACATAAGTATAAGTTTTGGGCTCGCTCGTCCTCAAGTTATTATGAATCTTGAATTTCTCAAGTTAAACCATGAAGTGCACTGGTCTAATGATTGCTATAACTCCACTCAATATTTGAATAAGTCCTCTGACCCTTCAACTGAGGTTTGATTCTCTCACATAAATCTATGTATTCTCATCCAATTATAGGAAAATGTGCACACAGTAAATTCTCGCCTCCCTTTAACATATGGTATTGTTCCATTCTAGGTAGAGGTATTAAACATAGGAATTAACTGAAAAATCAGGTTCTAATAAATGCATAAAGTTATATTTACAGAGGATTGGTACAACTTCTTTTTCACCATTGAGCTCTCATGCTCCTCCTTGAGCTATTTTGGCTCTACTCTTGAGGCTCCTTTTTAATTACATGATCTCTATTTGGCCTGGTAATTGTACATACATATAAAATTTTCTGTTAACTAGAAAATATCTTAACAAAATAAAGACTATTTGGACATCTATCCCAACACTTCAACTTTAAAATTGTTAATTTTACAAAGTTAATTTGGCCCAAAACATACCCAATACTCTCAAATTTTGGCCCAAAGACACATGTATTTACATAAAAAACTTCTATATTCTTAATTTATACAAATTACATTTAAGGGAAAATAAAATTCATTTTACAAATTGGGATCTAGAAAAAAATGAGTTACCTAAGATTAATGCTCTTGTATGTGGATAATTACTAATTGAGTTACCTTGGTGGGATTTTATATATATATTCTTTTTAATTTAAAATGTCTATGTGTCAACTCTAAATTAAATGTGGAAGAAATTTCGTACAAACTTGATTTGATTGATTAACAAATAAAATTATAATTAAAATCACTTTGAAATTTATTTAGAAATTTAAATTTTTATTAAAAATCATATCAACTTGGATGTGGACTTGGATTGTTATTAGAAATGTTAATACACCTGCAAAAAAATCAACAATACACACTAGAAGAGATAATTCAACTTATTTAATTTGGTATTTTAATTTAGAAATTAATAAAAAATACGAGGAATTACTAAAAAGAACCGAGTTTGTTTTTTAGTTATTATTTGTAATTATTAATTACTTATTTCTAAAAATTGAGCCCAGAAAGTAGACACTAGGAGAGATAATTCAACTTCTTTGGTTGAGCCTTTTTCTGGATAAACTAAGGAATTAAGTTTATTTTTTTAATTATTATGTGTAATTATTAATTAATTATTCATTTTATATTTTTATATTTTATTGGTTATGTTCATGTATTACATATAAAATTATTGAAAAATTATATATATTCATATACATATATATATATATATATATCATTTTTATGGTTTCTATATTTTTACATTGCAATATCTTGGTTCTATTGGCTAAATATTTACATATAATGTGTAGGAAATGGTGATATTCATTATATTTCTTAATGTTTTATTGAATTTTTTATATGTTGATTGGTGGATGGTAATTACAACTCTATTGCTTAGTTTATCATTAAGGGTAGATCTCTCTCTTGTTAATTTTCTAATTTTTTTTTGTTGATTTTGTGTGTTTGTTTTCTTTTGTTATTTTTAGATCTTATTCTAAAGTTCAATTGAAGCAATAGAAGATGTATCTCAATTTATGGAAAGTTTGTCTTTCCCACTCTAACTATCACTTTTGAGTTTGATTTTATGATCCAAAATGGATTTGAACAAGTGAATGCTTGCAAGAATCAATATCTACAAATTTATTAATTAAATGTTAGAATTATAAAATGCAATGCAAATGTAAAAAGGAAAAAAATAATGAGAGGTAAAAAGGAATTAAATAAAATAGAAAAAATTAAAATAAAAGAGGAAGTGAGAGAGAGACAAATGGGAACTAAAAGGCTAGTCACTTGGTCTCTTCATTAAAAAAAAATGGATGACATTTGATGAAGGTTGAGAGACACTAACACAGTATTCTCCTTGTTCTAGGTTGCTTGATTATGTTTTTTCACATTCTATAGGCTTGGAGGTAGGGGAGGTTGTGCATATGACTTGGAAAATATAATTCCTACTTGTCTTTGGTGTGCTCATCAATTCTAGAATGAGTCTGTTCCTATTAGTTAGGAGTTTGTTGATATTTTGTCGGTTGAGAGATTCTCTCCAAGTAGTAAGCTTCCTAAATTGGTGTTTCTTGTATTTATATTATATTATTATTTGATGTGAATAATAGAATTTTGTGTGCCTTATAAAATTTTAAATTCAACATATTCAAAGATTGAACATTTTTTACCATGTAAAATTTTAAATTGAACATATTCAAATATTCAACACTTTTTAACATGTTGATAAAGTTAGAGATATCTAATTGTGTTAAGAGAGAAGAAATTTTGTTTTAATATTAACAATGTTTCTTGTATTTATATTGTATTATTATTTGATGTGAATAATATAATTTTGTGTGCTTTAAAAAATTTAAATTCAACATATTCAAAGATTGAACACTTTTTACCATGTGGATAAAGTTAAAGATCTCTAATTATGTTAAGAGAGAAGAAATTTTATTTTAATATTAACAATACAATTATTCTTTATTTATGAATAAGTCAATCTCATGTATCTTACTCCAATTGTGTTTATCTTCTTAAACTACATATTTGTATAGCATGTCACAGTCCATACAACTAATATGACCGAACAAAAGATCTTAATCCCCTATAGACTTACTTTCATTATTCATTATCTTCATTATTCTTTATCTTAAAATTTATTTTCTTATTTGAAATATCTCATTTTTTATTTATTAATTAATATATTAGTTATTGATATAATTTTTTAATATACACGTAATATATTTATATTTATTTTATATTTATACAAAATACATATAACATTTCTACGTAAACTATAAAATACATATCTTACCGAATTAAAAAATATATATATAATACGAATACTATAACTTAGAAGTAATTCCCTTTAAGATGCTCACATACCTTGCTAGCCATGGGGTTTAAGACCAAAACACATTTGATTAAGAAGCATCTTTGAGAGTACTTGTCGTCCCCAACTCAATACTCCTCGTTGCGACGAGGTTTTTAAAATTTCATCACCGTAGACTTCAACTCAGTGGTTACTGGTATAAATGTGTGTGTTATTTTTAAAACTTGTAAGTTAAACTACCATCATTAACTCATTATGAGATCCACGGTGTTACGACTCCTCATTGCGATGACGTTTTTAAAATTTCATCAACGGAGACTTCAACTCGGTGGTTTCTATTATAAATGTGTGTGTCATTTTTTAAACTTGTGAGTTAAACTACTGTCGTTTCCTCATTATGAGATCCATGTCGCTACATGGGACAAAGTAGAAGGTTCTGTAAAATCCATTGCTTCTCTTACGAATATTGATTTCTAGCCAAACTATTAAATAGATTAGGGGTAAAACAACGTGAAATTTGATATTCCCATTTCGTTGTTAGAAATAATAATCCCAACTATCGTCTTAAAAACACCGATAAATACTATGTTTCTAAATACTATGTTTGCTCAGTTAATTAATGTAGGGGTGTGATTTTGTTTAATACTATGTTTCTAAATACTATGTTTTGCTCAGTTAATTAATGTAGGGGTGTGATTTTGTTTACAGGGTTGTGAAGGTTGGCCATTCCGCAACACAGTATAGAGTTTAAGGTATTTAATAAATTTTGGTAAATAGATATAGGCAAACATTTATTCCACCACGCCCACACTCCACAATACATGCAAGATCAAAAAACCAATTACTATGTAAAATTGCCTATGTTGTGTATTATTATTTGTCGTGTCATGTATTAATGTCAAATTTGTATGTTGAGATAAATATGGATGTAAAATTCATTTGTAATGTTGGGCAAGTTAGAGAGAGCCAGCATAAAACTCTGTGAGGTAGTGAGAAGAAAATCGTGACGGGTGCGTGAAAACTAGTGTTACGGAGTTTTAGTTTTATAGAACTTTACTCTGCAACCCCAATGAGGGCAAGTTAGAGAGAGCCGCAGAGGGTAAAAGTATGTGAGGTAGTGAGAAGAAAATCGTGGAGGAAATATTGGTGGGCGCGTGAAAACCGAGAATTTTACAGACATTTACTCTACAACCCTAGTGATGTGGAGTAAGTCTTTTGTGGTTTCACTTGGAGCTACAGCCTCTATTCATGAAGTGAAAGTATTTTCCTATGTTTTGAAATATAATACAAAGTATGTTATGTTGCTATGTGGTCTTAAACCTTCATGAGTAAATTTACCGCAACTTTTTTTGTTTCACTATGTTTTGCCATGAGTTATTTGTTGTGTATTATTTAAGCCTCTGTGTAGTTGTGATATCCTTGCTGCAATATAAGACTTACCTTGCCGCAGCTAAAGTTGAATTTACAGCAAAAAAAAAAATTTGAGCTAGAGTCCTCTCCTATGCCCCTTGAATTTTTTTCTTTACCGCAACCGAATTCTAAACTAGACTCCTCTCCTCTACCCCTCAGAAATTTTTTCCAAACATTCGTTAATTTGAGGGGTACTGCATTATGAAAAATATAAGAAAAAGACTTCCATTAACAAGGTTTGGCTAAAGACCTAAAACCCATGATTTTGACTTGTGAATCGTCTATCTTCGATTTAAATATTAGACGAAGTAGAGACATAAGTGTAAAAGCTGACACCCGCATTTTGATTGTGAGCGTGAGGTGGGTTATCATAAAAGGTATGGGACAAACTTACCCTAAAAACATAGTCTTGTCTTATCTCATGAGTTTGTCTTATCTCATGAGTGTTTGATTTTCAACTTCAATCCGAGATGAAGTATCGTTTTAGAATAAAAACGTTTATACCCACATTTTTATTGTGTTGTACAAGAATCATCATGTCCATGTGTTCAGGTCATTAGAAAAGGCATGGAATAAGTACATTCACTAAAGGGGTTACGTAAAACCTGAAATTTCAAATTCTAGGGGCTTTTATTAAAGAGGTTGAGTAAAAACCATGGTCTTTTTCATGTGTTTGATTTTTCACTTCAATAAAAAGGTTGAATAAAAACCATGGTCTTTTTCATGTTTGATATTTCACTTCAATAAAAATCAGGCAGTAACATTTTTATTGTTATTCGAGATAACCATGGTCATTCTAAATGCATATGTGGCATGAACTTTCGTAAAGGTGTTATGTTAAAACCATGGGTTATACGCACAGAAGTCTGATTTTCAACCTAAACAATAAAAATATGGGGGTACATATAAGCTTTTTTTTCTTTGTTCTGTTGTCTGGGTTGGAATTAATGTGGCAATTTGGAATTGCAGATATCTACTTGGCTCTATGGGTATTTCTGGCACCTTGTTCAGTACATTTGGGCAGCACAAGATTCAGCAAGATTCCTGTGCTATGTGAGTGGGCAAGTGTACCCTTGCACGGAGGAGCAACAATTCATTCATAGATCAGGAATGGATGGGTTCCTGCTGTAATTAGCAGTGGGGAAAAGGTTTGTAGCAGTGATTGAAGATTCAACAAAATTATAGAGTTGGATCACTCACTGGCATTAGAAATCCAATAAGCAAAACGAGACAATACTGATTTGTGAAGTTCTTTTCACTTGGAATGGATGTTTTTTTTGTGAAATCTTTAGTAAAGTAATACTTACATTAACAAGTCCCAAGAGTTAGCTCAATCGGTCAAATCAAGTGCCTCGCCAATGGGAGGTCACAGGGTCGAATCCCGAAAGCTCTTGGGGTTAGGTCAGTAAATAGGCCGAGGGGTGTTGATGCCTTCGGGTGCGTCCACTCAGTGTTGAACAACCCTGGATGTAGCGGCTACCCATTTGACCCGGGTATCCGTGAACCAGAAGTGAAGAAAAAAAAAAAGAAAAAAAAAAATACTTACATTAACAAAGTAAAAAATATTGATAACAAAAAAAATATGATGTAAGCCATAAATGAAATACTTCAATTATTATCTTAATTTTACATTTTTATTTTTTGAATTCAAGTCTTTCCATAGAAATCACATAAGAGAAGAATTTTTTTGGCCGAGGCATTTTGTTGGTTCAAAACAAGGTCGGCCAAAAAATTTCTTAAAGAATTTTCTTAATATTTTTTTATATTTTCACTTAAAGTGGTGTAATTTATTCCATTTTTAACCTGGAGTTCATATATAATATTTAAAATATATTAATAAGAAAAAGAAAAGCTTAATGTTGGTTATAAATAAAATGCTTCCTTTCATATTTAAAATGGAGTTGACATGTAACATTTTAAAAAGTATTAATAACCAATTTAATTAAATGTATTTGTCTATGAGAGAGACATGTAACATTTAAAAAAATATTACCAAAAAAATTCTGTATATTATACAAAGACATGTGAAAATTAAAAATTTCTTATAATTCAAACATTTTATTAGTATGTTGTTCAAAACTACCATAGGTCCATATTAATTCTAGATCTACCAAGACTAAAGAAGGATCAAATCTCTCAAGGTGCAAACGTTCCCTCAAATTTTTCACTCAAAAAAAGGTTTGCATATTGATCTGAAATTAAAATGGATCCATGTTGGTTCTAACTTGTGTTCTTACATCTTCAAATTACATAAAATACATTACCTATAATATAAAAGCTTATTTAAGTGTTTATCAATTGTTATAACTTGGTAGAAGGTTAATGTTTGCATTATAATAGGGGGATTTATTCAAATGAAAGTAAAAAAAAAATGGAAGAAAAATTATTCAAGTGAAAATTTCCTATAAATTGGGATTTAGTTTGGTCAATTAATTAAATTTCAATTTCAATTAATTTTAATTTGTAATTTATTTTAAAATTTGGATTTTCATTAAAAGTGATATGAACTTAGATTTGGTTTGGTAAATTAATTAAATTTACTTTGTAATTTATTTTAAATTTAGTTTTTTTCCTCTGATGGGACGAATTTCAGGAACAAAAATAGGTTGGGGTTGGTTTGGTAAATTAATTAAATTTAAATTAAATTTACTTTATAATTTATTTTAAATTTAGTTTTTTCCTCCAATGGGTGAATTTCGAGAACAAAAATAGGTTGGGGAGCATGCCCACCACCTTGATATGACACCAAGGGTTATTAGCGGGGTGGCATGGTCGCCCTATTGAAGAATTTACATATGAGTGGGAGATATGAAAGAGGTAATGAATTTAAAATGATGTGGGTTCTGAGGGATAATGCTAGTATTTTGGGAACATCTAGAGGTCCCAACCTAACCCCTCACATCTGGAGTGAAGATTAGTAGGTAAGTCTAGTAGTCATTGTTTGTTATCACCTAAAAAATGATCACCTAGCCATTTTTAACTAGGTGGATCGAAATACACTATGTAGGATTAATACCATAGTAAAATCACTTTTTCCATATGAAATAATTTAGTAAACCATTTTTATTAAATTATTTCTCATCAAAATAAAAAACTAATTCAATAAGTCATTATTTATTTAATTTTTTCTATTATTTATTTAATTTTCTCTAGAAATAATTATTAAATAAATATTTGATAATTACTTCTTAACTCATTTACTAAATCACCTTGGAATAATTAAATAATTCACTATTTATTTATTATACCTTATTCGTATTTTTGGTAAATACTAAACCATTATTTAATAATTATTTCAAGTTCACATTTTTTCTTAATCCTTGCAAAGTGATTAATAAATCATTTTATGTGTTAATTACTTCAACCATTTTCTAGATAAAGATATTTGACTATTTTGAATATCTTTTCCCTCTCCAAAAAATATAATAGAATATTATTGGCTTGGGATCCTCTAGATGACAATGATTAGGCATAGGGACATGTGGCTCCTATTTTTTGTACGTAAAATGCTATGAGCATGTCAGATGTATTTAGTATAGTGGACTCCAAACACTATATATTCGATATTATAATACACAATATGGTTATGCATCTTTTGTGAGAATTGTGGTTCGCCATTTGGTTATGTTATGGATGTCTTATATGTAAGGAAAAAATGCAAATATAAAATGTTATTTGCAATGGTATCAACATAGTTATTTTGTGCAAACTTCTCATTCCCCAATACATCATGAGTTGTTCATATATGGTAAGACGAGCTTCCTGATGCATATTCATGAGAGGCAAGGTTCACATGCACGTCGTCAAAAATGGGTGACAGATGACTAGTAGATGTAACATCTACTGATGTTGAGACCAAAACGTTCTTCAAAGAAGGTTTGATTGAATCACAATAGGAAACATCAAGAGAGTCCCAACAGATAGATCTCATGGATGGAGACGGGTAGAGAATAGGGGCGAAACTATACATCATCTCAACATCAGGAGGGGGAATCACAATGGTGGGTTCAAAAACCTCTTGTTCTGTCATAACAGTGAGACTAGAATCCACAAGTAGAGGGGAAGTGGAATCACTCTGAGCGACATCTAATGCACGAAGCACTTCAAGTGTATCACGAAAATATTTGAGATGGGGATAGTGGTGAGAATAATAGCCACAATTATCACACAAAGCATAAGGGTTATTCATGCACAAGGATATGTTCTTCTTAGCTAACTTTGGTAAGGTGACATGGACCTCGGGAATGTTAGAGTCGGGAAAGGTATCAAAAACCACATTCTTGATATGATGGAGCTCAAGACAATTATTGGTGGCATGCCCAACAACATCACATAAAGCACATGGAGGAACAAGATTTGGGGGTTTAGGAGGAACTGGCTTTGTTTGAGGTGCCTTGTCTTTTGGTCCCTTCTTCTGGGCTTTTCCCCCCTCACCAAATTCTTTTGCAATGGGAGTGGTTCGTGTTAAGCTTGTTGTGGAATTGAAGTAAAGAAATGGGTAGGAACAACAGGTTTAATTGGGGTCAAAGTCATGTAAGGTTTGAGTTAATTATGAAGAGTGTTTGTGGGAGGATGAATTCACCATAATGGAATCCCCAAGGTAATGTTAGGGAGAGTCAACATAACCATAACAGGGGTAGAAAAGATTCTAGGTGGCGGGACTAAGAAATGTATCTAACCAGAAGGGTATTGACTTGGGGAAATACTCTTGGGTGGTTAAATCCTAGGGGAACTGCTCCTGGGTGGTTAAATCCTAGGGGAACTGCTCCTGGGTGGTTAAGACCTCGGGGAACAATTTTGAGATGAAAAGGGCCAGGAGAGATACCAGTAGAAGGAAATTGGCTTAGAGGAATTTTACCTGAAGGCTGGGTTGAGTTAGGAGTTGGAGGTTGCAGAGGAGTTGGTTATTGTGAAGACATACCAGACCAATTGTGGGTGGCTGGTGAAGCTTAAAGCATGCAAACACTGGACAAGCTAGGATCATAAGGGATAGGCGGTGGGCCATAATAAGCCCCAAGCAACATGGAAAATTTATAGACTCCAAGAGACACATCAATAAGGGAAGTGGTAGTCTTATTGCCATTCATTGATGAGATAATGGTCTAAGCAGATGTCTGAGACTGAAGGTCTTAGTAAGTCAACTGATCAATAGTGATGATCTTTTTGTTGTGAGGAAAGCACATCTTGAGAAAGACAGAGGATGTGACAGTGGGCATGGCATAGGTGTAACTACAACCCAAAAAGATGTTATAATATAATGGGGTGTCAATGACTTCAATATCAACTAAGACAGTCTTTCCAGCAATAGTAATGGGACAATTGTGATACAAACTGAGGGGCTACGAGGGATGACCATCCTAAGAATGAAGAGTGATAGTGGATGGGGATAGGTCAACGAAACAAAGTTGCTTCTAAACATTAGCGTCCATCACACAAGTGGAGGCGCCTTCGTCTATGATACATCAACAGATCATGCCTTTCTTTATGGAGACTGGTATGTGAAAGGAAACTGAGGAAGGAAGGGTGGAATGTTTCGCTTTGTCAACGTCAAAGACAATCAGATGATCGTCAGAGGGATCCACATTGCCTAAAGTAGAAAATAAAGCTTTCTATTGGGATGGGAATGGTTGGAGGACTTCTAGCATTGACATCGAAGCAAGAGACTGTGCCAAGTCATCTACTATGATATAGGTATGGGTGGCTTTTGAAGAAGAAAAATGTCAACATAATGTACCTTTAGGGATATTGGAGGGGACCTCGAATTTAGGTAGAGGGATCTATAAGGTGTTATTTAGTGACAGTAGTGGCTTAGTGGAAACTTTGGGTTGGGGATCAATCCTTGACTTGGCAAGGGGCTATCATATTGGTGCAACTAAGTCTAAAGGTTGACTTGTTCGATGTTGAATTCGTCGAACTTCATTATGAGGATCTGGTAATTATTCTGGGCAGATTTTGAAGGTGGAGGTGCTGCATTATCCTGTGTTGGTTGAGAAGCTACATATCCCTTTTGGGGGAAAGGATTCATAAGCACAGTCAGTTGTGATGAAGCACTAGGTAGGAGGTGGAGTAATGGGTCGCGGTCCTCTAGAAGCAACTTCTTGAGATTTCAATGCTTGACACATTTGAGGTAACTGGGGACACTCATGAGTATAATGGTCAAATAATATCCAATAGGCACAATGTTTATTTATCTGAAGAGCCTTGTTCTTCTTAGGTTGTTCTCCCTATTGCTGGGTTGCAAGATTAGGTTGTTCACCCTTAGGGGCATTAGGTTGAGGTCCCTTGTTGCCTTGGTTACCTTGAGATGCTTAGTACCAATTACCCTTCCCTTTATTCTTTCGCTTGGGGTTGGGGGGATTAGTTGCACTCTTCTGACCATACAATTGACCTTGAGGAGGTGGTTGTTGTTGTGGTAGAGGTGGAGGAGGCATGGGAGGTTGGGGCGCTGGTGCCAAAGGGGCTGGAGCAGTAAGGGGTGCATAAGGATAGAAAGAATTGGTGGCAAGATTGGGATAACCAGGTGAAGTGATAACTGGCTCTGACATCGATTGATGTAGATGGGGATATGCATATGATGTGCTTGAACCTTGGTAAGTGTTTCCATGGGAAGGAGCAAGAGGGGGATATGTGTAAGTGGAGCTGGTCCCCCCCTGGGGTTGACCATAACTCATAAGAGGTTGAGGATATGGTGGAGGTGGAGGGTATGAGATATATCCAAGGATACCATTAGCGACATGAGATTCCCTAGGTGCATTAGTAGTACCAGGCCAAGGGAGATCGGGAAGGATAATATAAACATATCCTAATTGTGCATAGATCGAGTCATATTTCAAAGCTACTTGTAGTGCTTCTTCCTCAAACTAGGGGAAATGTGAGGCAACATCTTTACCAATGGGGTCCAAAAGCGATATAAGGAAACAATCCATATAGACATGGTCTTCAAATTCAGGAGCCATACACATGCTCCTCCTTCTACGCCATTCTTGAACATGGTCAGATAGGAGAGTGGCAGAAGTTTGACTGAATGAGGTCAAGAGTTTTGTACTAGTGTCATATCGGAAGGGTAACTGGAAGTATGACAAAAAATATTTGGCTAGAGTAGCAAAGGTGAAATGGGAGGCATGCAGTTGGTCTACATACCACTTGAAAACAACTCCAGTAAGGGTGTGTTGGAAAAGACGAAGTTGAATAAATTCTTTAGAGATGGAATTAGATGAATACCACATATGAAAAGAGCGAACATAATTTGTGGGATCTTCTCCATAATTACCTTCAAACTTGGGGATGTCGGAAGGAAGCTTGGTAGGTATAGCAAGCCAACTTAGGTCATGGAGAATAGGGTTGTTGATGAGTTGGATGAAATCAAGAAGGCTCAATCCAACCATATAGGGGAGAAATGGGAGGTTAGTGACCATACCAGTAGAGGTTCCTCTTGTGGGGTTACCTTGGTTTCCTACACCCACATTGGTGCCTCACATGGTGGCGGTACAAGGTTGGGAAGATGTAGAATCAAAGGAAGAACTCGAAGAATCAACAAAACTAGAGTCAAAATGAGGACTCAATGGAGTACTAGGAGGATGAAGTCTAGCTCGACGTGGAGGAGTAATATGTCCTAAAAGAACCACGAATTCTCTGCAACAAATGCCTAGGGGGCTCAATGACGTCAAGACAAAGATGAATCAATAGAGCAAAAGGTGATTATAGGAGAAAAAGAGCAACAAAAAGAAAGCAAACACCTATTTCAATCGTGCCAAGTGTAAACTAACTATATTAATATGCTACTCTAATTCAATCAAGCACATCATATTAAATAATATAGAGAGATGGAAAAGGGAATTAAATAAAATAGAAAAATGAAAATAGTAGAGGAAGAGAGAGAGAGAGAGAGAGAGAAACAGGAACAAAATGGTTAGTCCCTTGATTTCTATGTTAAAAAAATGGATGGAATTTAATCAAGGTTGAGAGACCCTAGCACACCAATCTTCTTTTTATAGCTTGCTTAATTATGTTTTCCATATTCTATAGGCTTAGAGGTTAGGGTGGTTTTGCGCATAAAGAATTCTACATTTTCATGTATTATATAGAAGCATAAATATGAATACAAAAACTAATATTTGGTTGATCATCTCAACATATACAAAGATAGAACATAATTACCATGTTGATGGACTTAGAGATTGAACATCTTTGATTGTGTTAAGAGAGAGGAGATTTTATTTTAATATTAACAATACTATCTTTATTTATTTATTGTTAAAAAAATCAGAAATGAACAGATATAAACATAACACTTATAATACTATAGATTTCATAAACAAATAAATGATTAATAATACACCATTGTTGGAATCTAAATTCTATACTATCTTCATTATTCATAAAGAATATTTTACATTTTACATATAAATAAAATAAATATACAATTGGATTCAATTTCCAGGTTTTCTTGGACTCTGATAACTAATCTCCATAGCAGACACTAACCCAAATTTTAATCACAAGTATTAGGCATCTAACATTCCCCCTTATTCTGAAGGGATAATTTGAAAGTCCAAGAATGAGAGCTAAAATTTTAAAAATATGTGTCACAACCAAGAGCTATATATATCTTAGAAATAATTTTCAATGATCACCACAAACCAAAACATGGGAGAAATCGAGGACTCAACTAATGATGGTTCAAATATGATCACCGAATCTCGAACTATCATAGTAATTCCCGATGAAACCAAATTGGGAACTATCAAAGCAGTTCCTGGAACAAATATTAATCTTGCATCTTCTACTAGTGGAAGTGCTCCTTCACCATAAATTGATGTAGCAGATGCTGAAGTAACTCTGTAAGTAGTGTTTTAAGGATAAAACACACCAACCAAAACTTAACATGCCAAAACCATCTAATCATGCCCATAGAGTATAAAAGCTCATAGAACACAAATTCATCTCTAATCTCACTACAACTTGAATCTCGCTACAAACTCAGATTTCAAGTTGTAGCAGTGAACTCTGATTATCTTTGACTCGGGCTCGCTTGATAAATCTTCGAACCTGTAGCAAACTATAAATTTCATCAATTCCACCCTTGTTAGATAGAGGGTGAGAAGATGACGTACTCTTCACTGCAAGACTAGTTAATATTGTAGTGTAAACTTTGAGCTATGACCTGTAAATATTCTTGATAGTGTAGACCAATTCCAAGAAGAAATCCATCCAAAATTAATTTTCTCTCTTGCAGTAATTTTATTTCTGAAACATTTATCTGAATGATGATTATTCTTTTCACAATGTTCACAAGGATGAAGGTCATAACAATGATCTTTCTCATGTCCAACTCTGTCAGAATGTTGGCATCTTATAATTTGTTGTGGTTGTGGAACAACATCACCCAAAAATCCAGCACTATGAAACTGTATAGGCTTTGAAAAATCAGGAACACGAAAAGAAACATCTTAAGTATATCCCAGACTAGTTCTATTTTTATTGTGCACAATTTCTTCCCAAGGTCTTATGAAGGTTTTGGGAAGTTCGGGTTGAATTTTCACATTTGTATGCAAATCTGCTCCTGAATTGTCTCCATTATCTCGATCATTCTTTGATTGCAGATCAGGCTTAAATAGGAAGTTATCCTAAACAAAAATTAGTTTAGAATCACGACCCTTTTGTTGTAGTTAATCTCATTGTAATTGTTACTCCAGCTCCAAAAGCTCAATCTTTTCTCGAGCATGTTGTAAACAATTTCGAATGTTAGAGAGAGTGTTCCTGCTAATTTGGACACTGTTATGAATAGTAGACAACATTAGAGTGCTTAATAACTCTAACAAATAATTTGAGTCTAGTCATTTTTTCAAATTTCCTAAAAAAAACTTGCAATCAACTTTGAAAATGGTATCGGCTTCAACAGAAAATGCACTCATTTACAATGTAATTAAACAACTAGAATATGAATAAACTACTTAATTTAGAAGCTTTTAGAAGCTTTACTAGAAAGATGAGAAATATATATGGAGGTTTTTCTTGTGCTAGTAGATCCTCTATATCAGACGGAATCAATTATGAGACGAACAAATATATTTTGAAGCTTGCATTGGATCATGGTAAAACAACCAAAAATCAACCTTTCTCTCTCATTTAATCAATATGAACTACTCATGGAAAAATTAAATCAGAAAAACATCGATGGCAGAATCACCGAAGAAACGTTAGACATAGCATCAATCGATCTGAAAGTGTCTCTCAAATAAAAATTCTTTTATTTATTCCATGTCCTCACATCAGCCGCTACCAAAGAGGGAACATTGTTCATAGAGGTTATACTGGTTGGTGAAGATGAAGCCCTACAATAAAAGCCAAACACACTAGGCAGGATCCTCCTATAAACAAAACTATTATTCTCGAGACATCACACCTGAGGAAAAAACACTAATAAGGATCAGTGAGCATTTCCAGAAATTTCATACTTCACCTTATTTTTACACCTCATCTCTTTGAAGATCTTGAAATCGGACAATTATAGGCCGCCATCTTTTTCTTAGAGACTGACAAATACTTCTCAAATCTCTTTTGAACCTCCTACATAACCGTAGTATAAGTGAGCTCTGCCATGGTGGCATAGTTACTGCAAGTATTTATTTTGGCAAACCACAAAGCACGTAAGGGTGATAGCAATGGAGGGAGACAGATGCACATGTGAACATGACCGTTTTATGAGTTTTTCACAGTTGGTTTTTGTGAAAGCGTAGTGCTCTGAACATGAAGTTGGACGTCCGGTGTCTATAACAATGAAGGTAAATAATTGTACTCTGAATAACAATAGATGTATACGAAGGAAATAAAGTTGTGATATTCAATGTTTTACAACGAAAATGAAATAAAATGGTTGAAACGCTGAAATAGAATGACTGTTCAACTTTTTGACATGACATAACACGTGTCTCATAATTTAAATATATATATATATATTTTTCATGCAAAGCATTTTATATTTATTATAGATATAAAGTAAAAGTAGGTATAAAGTAGGTATCCTATCTTATATGATTGATTGTTAGAGAACTTAGTCAATTAGGTATATTTTAGGCACATTTTATAACTGTGTGAGAAAGGCGTATAGTTATTTTCATGTTTAATCATATTCAATTTTTACATTATAAAACACATTTACAATTTCAAAAATATGATTTTTTCAATATTTTATAAATTAAAATTAAAATAAATTTATACTATAAATTTAAGTAGTTAAAAGGTTTTTTTTTCTTAACTTAAGTAAGAGTGCAATAAAATTTGAAATTAATTGTTTTATAACAAAATAAATGTTGTGAGGTAACATTATATTTAAATATAATAAAGTAATATTTACATTAATAAAGTAAAAAATATTGATAACAAAAAATATCATGTAAGCTATAAATAAAATATTTCAATTATTATCTTAATTTTACATCAAAATCATAAAAAGTAATTGAAAGTAAAAACAAATTAATTTATATAATTACTTTATTATTTAAAATAGAGTTTGACAAATAGCATGTAGTATTGATTATGCATGGTGTGTAATTTATTATATGTTCAATTGACATGTAACATTTATTTTTATGGTTTGTATATTTTGACATGGCAATATCTTGGTTCTATTGGCTAAATATTTATATATAATGTGTAGGTAATGGTGATATTTATTATATTTCTTAATTTTTTATTTAATATTTTATATGTTGATTGGTTGACGATAATTACAAGTCCATTGCTTAGTTTATCCTTAAGGGTAGATCTCTCTTTTGTTAATTCTCTATTTTTTGTTTGTTTGTTGATTTTGTGTGTTTGCTTTCTTTTGTTATTTTTAGGTCTTATTCTAGAGTTCAATTGAAGCAATAAAAGATGTATCTCAATTTATGGAAAGTTGGTCTTTCCCACTCTAACTATCACTTTTGAGTTTGATTTTATGATCCAAAATCGATTTGAACAAATGAATGTTTGCAAGAATCAATATCTACAAATGTATTAATTAAATGTTAGAATTATAAAATACAATGTGCGTGTAAAAAGGGAAAGAAAAAATTAAATAAAACAATGAGAGGGAAAAAGGAATTAAATAAAATAGAAAAATGAAAATAATAGAGGAAGTCAGAGAGAGACAAATGGGAACTAAAAGACCAGTCACTTGGTCTCTTCATTACACTTGATGAAGGTTGAGAGACACTAACACACTAATCTCCTTTTTCTAGGTTGCTTGACTATTTTTTTGGCATTCTATAGGCTTGGAGGTTGGGGAGGTTGTGCACATGACTTGGAAAATATAATTCCTACTTGTCTTTAGTGTGCTCATCAATTCTAGAATGAGTATGTTCCTATTAGTTAGGAGTTTGTTGAGATCTTGTTGGTTGAGAGATTCTCTCCAAGTAGTGAGCTTCCTAAATTGGTGTTTCTTGTATTTATATTGTATTATTATTTGATGTGAATAATAGAATTTTGTGTGCCTTATAAAATTTTAAATTCAACATATTGAAAGATTGAACACTTTTTACTATGTAAAATTTTAAATTCAACATATTCAAATATTGAACACTTTTTACCATGTTGATAAAGTTAGAGATATCTAATTGTGTTAAGAGAGGAGATTTTGTTTTAATATTAACAAGGTTTCTTGTATTTATATTGTATTATTATTTGATGTGACTAATATAATTTTGTGTGCTTTATAAAATTTAAATTCAACATATTCAAAGATTGAACATTTTTACCATGTGGATAAAGTTAGAGATCTCTAATTATATTAAGAAAAAAGAGATTTTGTTTTAATATTAACAATACAATTATTATTTATTTATGAATAAGTCAATCTCATGTATGTTACTCCAATTGTGTTTATCTTCTTAAACTACATATTTGTGTAGCATGTTACAGTCCATATCAACTAATACGAGCAAACAAAAAATCTTAATCCCCTATAGACTTACTTTCATTATTCATTATCTTCATTATTCTTTATCTTAAAATTTATTTTCTTATTTGAAATATCTCATTTTTAATAAGAAAATATCTCATTTTTTATTTATTAATTAATATATTAGTTATTGATATAATTTTTTAATATACGTGTAATATATTTATATTTATTTTATATTTATACAAAATACATATAACATTTCTACGTAAACTATAAAATACATATCTTACCAAATTAAAAAATATATATATATAATACGAATACTATAACTTAGAAGTAATTCCCTTTAAGATGCTCACATACCTTGCTAGCCATGGGGTTTAAGACCAAAACACATTTGATTAAGAAGCATCTTTGAGAGTACTTGTCGTCCCCAACTCAATACTCCTACTCCTCGTTGCGACGAGGTTTTTAAAATTTCATCACCGTAGACTTCAATTCAGTGGTTACTGGTATAAATGTGTGTTATTTTTAAAACTTGTAAGTTAAACTACAATCATTAACTCATCATGAGATCCACGGTGTTACGACTCCTCATTGCAATGACGTTTTTAAAATTTCATCAACCGAGACTTCAACTCGGTGGTTTCTATTATAAATGTGTGTGTCATTTTTGAAACTTGTGAGTTAAACGACAAAGTAGAAGGTTCTGTAAAACCCATTGCTTCTCTTACGAATATTGATTTCTAGCCAAACTATTAAATAGATTAGGGGTAAAACAATGTGAAATTTGATATTCCCATTTCGTTGTTAGAAATAATAATCCCAACTATCGTCTTAAAAACACCGATAAATACTATGTTTGCTCCGTTAATTAATGTAGGGGTGTGATTTTGTTTACAGGGTTGTGAAGGTTGGCTATTCCGCAATATAGCAGAGAGTTTAAGGTATTTAATAAATTTTGGTAAATAGATATAGGCAAACATTTATTCTACCACGCCCACATTTCAAAAAATCAATTACTATGTAAAATTGCTTATGTTGTGTATTATTATTTGTTGTGTCATGTATTAATGTCAAATTTGTATGTTGAGATAAATATGGATGTAAAATTCATTTGTAATGTTCGGCAAGTTAGAGAGAATCAGCGTAAAAGTGGGTGAGAAGAAAATCGTGGAGAATATTGGCTAGCGTGAAAACTAGTGTTACGGAGTTTTAGTTTTATAGACATTTACTCCGCAACCCCAATGAGGGCAAGTTAGACAGAAGAAAATCGTGGAAAATATTGGCCAGCGCGTGAAAACTAGTGTTACGGAGTTTTAATTTTATAGACATTTACTCCGCAACCCCAATGAGGGCAAGTTAGAGAGACCCGCAGCGGGTAAAAGTATGTGAGGTAGTGAGAAGAAAATCTTGGAGGAAGTATTAGTGGGCGTGAAAACTAGTGTTACGAGAATTTTACAGACATTTACTCTACAACCCTAGTGATGTGGAGTAAGCCTTTTGTGTTTTCACTTGGAGCTACAGCCTCTATTCATGAAGCCAATGTATTTTCCTATGTTTTAAAATATAATACAAAGTATGTTATGTTGCTATGTGGTCTTAAACTTTTATGAGAGTAAATTTACCGCAACTTTTTTTGTTTCACTATGTTTTGCCATGAGTTATTTGTTGTGTATTATTTAAGCCTCTGTGTAGTTGTGATATCCTTACTGCAATATAAGACTTACCTTGCCGCAACTAAAGTTGAATTTACAGCAAAAAAAAATTCTGAGCTAGAGTCCTCTCCTATGCCCCTCTGAATTTTTTTCTTTACCGCAACCGAATTCTGAAATAAACTCCTCTCCTCTACCCTTGGAAATTTTTTCCAAACATTCGTTAATTTGAGGGGTACTGCATTATGAAAAATATAAGAAAAAGACTTCCATTAACAAGGTTTGGCTAAAGACCTAAAACCCATGATTTTGACTTGTGAATCGTCTATCTTCGATTTAAATATTAGACGAAGTAGAGACATAAGTGTAAAAGCTGACCCCCGCATTTTGATTGTGACCTTGAGGTGGGTTATCATAAAAGGTATGGGACAAACTTACCCTGAAAACATAGTCTTGTCTTATCTCATGAGTGTTTGATTTTCAACTTCAATCCGAGATGAAATATCGTTTTAGAATAAAAACGTTTATACCCACATTTTTATTGTGTTGTACAAGAATCATCATGTCCATGTGTTTAGGTCATTAGAAAAGGCATGGAATAAGTACATTCACTAAAGGGGTTACATAAAACCTGAAATTTCAAATTCTAGGGGCTTTTATTAAAGAGGTTGAATAAAAACCATGGTCTTTTTCATGTGTTTGATTTTTCACTTCAATAAAAGGTTGAATAAAAACCATGGTCTTTTTCATGTTTGATATTTCACTTCAATAAAAATCAGGCAGTAACATTTTTATTGTTATTCGAGATAACCATGGTCATTCTAAATGCATATGTGGCCTGAACTTTCGTAAAGGAGTTATGTTAAAACCATGGGTTATATGCACAGAAGTCTGATTTTCAACCTAAACAATAAAAATATGGGGGTACATATAAACTTTTTTCCTTTGTTCTGTTGTCCTGGCTTGGTATTAATGTGGCAATTTGCAATTGCAGATATCTACTTGGCTCTATGGGTATTGCTCGCACCTTGTTCAGTACATTTGGGCAGCACAAGATTCAGCAAGATTCTTGTGGTATGTGAGTGGGCAAGTGTACCCTTGCACGGAGGAGCAACAACTCATTCATAGATCAGGAATGGATGGGTTCCTGCTGTAATTAGCAGTGAGGAAAAGGTTTGTAGCAGTGGTTGAAGATTCAACAAACTTATAGAGTTGGATCACTCAGTGGCATGAGAAATCCAATAAGCAAAACGAGACCATACTGATTTGTGGAGTTCTTTTCACTTGGAATGGATCACAATCTTTATCTTGTCATTGTCACTTCAGGCAACAACTACTATAATACTGAGTTGTGAAGTTCTTTTCACTTGGAATGGATGCTCTTTTTGTGAAATCTTTATCTTGTCATTGTCACTTCAGGCAACAACTACTATAATACTGAGTTGTGAAGTTCTTTTCACTTGGAATGGATGCTCTTTTTGTGAAATCTTTATCTTGTCATTGTCACTTCAGGCAACAACTACTATAACTACAAAATTGCAAAGCTGGAATATATTTCCCTGAATTTTCCCTTGCCGCTCGAAATTCTATATGGTTCTCAACTTTTATAGAGTGAATGAATCAATGAATCAATTTGGATGAAAAAAGCTGCGTTGTTTCTGCTGGCCCTCAGCAAATTATTATTAGAGAGATAAATATGCATTTCCTACATAACCGTAGTATAAGTGAGCTGTGCCATGCTGGCATAGTTACTGCAATTATTTATTTTGGCAAACCACAAAGCACGTAAGGGTGATGGCAATGGAGGGAGACAGATGCAGTACATGTGAACATGAACGTTTTATGAGTTTTTCACAGTTGGTTTTTGTGAAAGCGTAGTGCTCTGAAACATGAAGTTGGATGTCCGGTCTCTATGCTTGACTTGATGTAACGATGAAGGCAAATAATTGTACTCAGAATTACAAGTAAATAAAGTTGTCATATTCAATGTTTTAGGCTGAAATCGAAAGATTGGCTAACTTTTTGACATGACATAACACGAGTCTCGTGATTTAAATATATTTATCATTTTCATGCATAGCATTTTATATTTATTATAGATATAAAGTAAACATAATTAGGTATGGTATTTTATATGATTGATTGTTAGAGAATTTAGTCAATTGCCTATATTTTAGGTAAATTTTATAACTCAGTGTGAGAGAGGTGTATAGTTCTTTTATGTTAAATTATTTTTAATTTTTATATTATATAAAAACTTACCGTCTTAAAAATATGTTTTTTTCAATATTTTATAAATTTAAATTTAAATAAATTTACAGTTAGTTAAAAGAGTCTTCGTTCGTTAAATAAGAATCCAATAAAATTGGAAATTAATCGTTTTATAGCCATGGAAATGTTATCAAGTAATATTATATTTAAATTTAAATATAGTAAAGTAATATTTACATTAACAAAGTAAAAAATATTGATAACAAAAAAATATCACGTAAATTATAAATGAAATACTTCAATTATTATTTTAATTTTACATTTTTATTTTTTGAATTCAAGCTTCTGTGATCCTTAATGAATTAAGAAAAGTCCCTAATGAATTAAGAAAAGTCTTTCCATAGAAATCACATAAGAGAAGAAATTTTTTGGCCAAGGCATTTTGAAGCACTTGTTGGTTTGAAACGGGTGGGCCAAAAAATTTCTCTTACGTAATTTCTATGTAAAGAATTTTCTTAATATTTTCTTATATTTTCACTTTACGTGGTGTAGTTTATTCAATTTTTAAGGTGGAGTTCATATATAATATTTAAAATATATCAATCAGAAAAAGAAAAATTTAATGTTGGTTATAAATAAAATAATTCTTTTAATATTTAAAATGGAGTTGACATGTAACATTTTAAAAAGTATTAATAACAAATTTAATTAAATGTATGTGTCTATGAGAGAGACATGTAACATTTAAAAAAATATTAATAATAGGGAGATTTATTCAAATAAAAATAAAAATAAAAATGAAAAAAAATTTATTCAAGTGAAAATTTCCTATAAATTGGGATTTAGTTTGGTCAACTAATTAAATTTCATTTTCAATTAATTTTACTTGAAATTTATCTTAAAATTTGGATTTTCATTCAAAGCGAACTTAGATTTTCAATTTCAATTAAATTTACTTCGTAATTTATTTTATAATTTGGATTTTCATTAAAAGAGATATAAACTTAGATTTGGTTTGGTAAATTAACTAAATTTAAATTTAAATTTAATTTACTTTATAATTTATTTTAAATTTATTTTTCATGGGAGGAATTTGGAGAACAAAAATAGGTTGGCGTTGGTTTGGTAAATTAATTAAGTTTAAATTAAATTTATTTTATAATTTATTTTAAATTTAGTTTTTTCCTCCAATGGGGTGGATTTCGAGAACAAAAAAAGGCTGGGGAGTGTGCCCACCACTTTGATATCACGCTAAGGGTTATTAGCAGGGTGGCATGGTCGCCCCGTTGAATGCATTTACATCTGAGTGGGAGATATGAAAGAGCTAATGAATTTAAAATGATGTGGGTTCTGAGGGATAATGCTAGTATTTTGGGAACAACTAGAGGTCCCATCCTAACCCCTCACATTTGGTGCGAATATCAGTAGGTAAGTCTAGTAGTAATTGTTTGTTATCACCTAAAAAATGATCACCTAGCCATTTCTAACTAGGTGGATCGAAATACACTATGTAGGATTAATACCATAATAAAATCACTTTCGCCATATGAAATAATTTAGTAAACCATTTTTATTAAATTATTTCTTATTAAAATAAAAAACAATTCAATAAGTCATTATTTATTTATTTTTCTCTAGAAATAATTATTTGATAATTACTTCTTAGCCCATTTACTAAATTACCTTGGAATAATTAAATAATTCACTATTTATTTATTATTCCTTATTCGTATTTTTGGAATAAATACTAAACCATTATTTAATAATTATTTCAAGTTCACATTTTTTCTTAATTCTTGCAAAGTGATTAATAAATCATTTTATGTGTTAATTACTTCAACCATTTTCTAGATAAAGATATTTGACTATTTTGAATATCTTTTCCCTCTCCAAAAAATATAATAGAATATTATTGGCTTTGGATCTTCCAGATGACAATGATTAGGCATAGGGACATGTGGCCCCTATTTTTTGTATGTAAAATGCTATGGGCATGTCGGATGTATTTAGTGTAGTGGACTTCAAACACTATATATTGGATATTATAATACACAATATGGTTATCCATATTTTGTGACAATTGTGGTTAGCCATTTGGTTATGTTATGGATGTCTTCTTGTATATGTATGGGAAAAATGCAAATCTAAAATGTTATTTGCAATGGTATCAACATGGTTATTTTGTGCTCTAGGAACATGACTGAATGTAATGGATTCAAATTCACATGCCAAAAGCTTAACGCGTAGATATTTTTTAAATAGGATAGGATTACACACATGATAAATGTCATTCAATTGCATGACAAGTAGCAAGGAATCAAGACAAACATGAAGGTTAAGGATGTGATGATCAAGGGCATCAGCTAACAAACCTATCACTGCATCATATTCAACCTGGTTATTGGTGGCACGCCCAATAGAGACACTGTTAGAGTGTGCTAACAAATATAAAGGGGTGAAAATGGCTCAAGCTATCGAGGCTATATTCCTAGAGACATAACTCGCACCATCGGCATAACCAATATGTGATGTTGATGATGGATCCATCTGAAAGATGCAAAAAGACAATGAATGAGATGATGGGGAATGTAAGCTACCTAAATGCAAAAAGAAAAAAGGACATGCATTTTGATGGGAAAGTCTATGAGTAAAATTTCTTCAAGTAGAGTGCATTGTGAGGGTTAGGAAGGATTTCTCCTTCTCAACCCGCTAAAAGTTATGCCCCCTTTCCCAAACACTTATGAATGATGTAAGGACTGATTCATAATGGTGAAAACTTCCCATGCCCCAAGACATCATGAGTTGTTCATACATGGTAAGATGAGCTACCTGATGCATCTTCATGAGAGGCAAGGGTCACATGCACATCGTAAAAAATGGGAGACAGATGACTAGTAAATGTAACATCTACCGATGTTGAGACCAAAATGTTTGTCAGAGAAAGTTCGACCGAATCACAATAGGAAACATAAAGAGAGTCCCAATAGATCGATCTCATGGATGACGACAGGTAGAGAATAGGGGTGGAACTATACGTCATCTCAACATCACGAGGGGGAATCACAATGGTGGGTTCAAAAACCTCTTGTTTTGGCATAACAGTGAGACTAGAACCCACAGGTAGAGGGGAATTGGAATCACTCTAAACGACATCTAACTCACGAAGCACTTGAACTGTATCGCAAAAATATTCGAGATGGGGATAGTGATGAGAATAATAGCCATAATTATCACACAAAGCATAAGGGTGATTCATGCACAAGGATATGTTCTTCTTAGTTGACTTGGGTAAGGTGACATGGACCTCAGGAATGTTAGAGTCAGGAAAGGTATCAAAAACCACATTCTTGATATTTGTGAGATCAAGACAATTGAATGTGGCATGCCCAACAACATCACATAAAGCATATGGAGGAGCAGGATTTGGCGGTTTAGGAGGAACTGGGTTTGTTTGAGGTGCCTTGTCTTTTGGTCCCTTCTTCTGGGCTTCCCCCCCTCACCAGATTCTTTTGCAATGGGAGTGGTTTTGTGTTGAGGCTTTTGTGGAACTGAAGCAAAGGAAGGGGTAGGAACAATAGGTTGAATTGGGATCAAAGTTGTGTAAGGTTTGAGTTAATTAGGAGGAGTGTTTGCGGGAGGATCAATTCACCATAATGGAATACCCAAGGTAATGTTAGGGAGACTCAACATAGCCATAACAGGGGTAGAAAATATTTTAGGTGGTGGGACTAAGAAATGTATCTGACCAGAAGGGTAATGACCTAGGGGAACTGCTCTTGGGTGGCTAAGACCTAGGGGAACTGCTCCTGGGTGGTTAAGACCCAAGGGAACAATTTTGAGATGAAAAGGGCCAAGAGAGATACCAGTAGAGGGAAATTGGCTTAGAGGAATGGTACCTGAAGGTTGGGTTGAGTTAGGAGTTGGAGGTTGCGGAGGAGTTGGTTGTTGTGAAAACGTACCAGACCACTTGTGGGTGGTCGATGATGCCTAAAGCATGCAAACAATGGACAATCTAGGATCAGAAGGGATAGGCGGTGGGCCATAAAATGCCCCAAGCAACATGGAAACTTTATAGACTCCAAGAGACACATCGGTAAGGGAAGTGGTAGTCATATTGTCATTCATTGATGAGATAATGGTCTAAGGAGATGTCTGAGACTTAGGGTCATAGTAAGTCAATTGATCAATAGTGATGATCTTTCTATTGTGAGGAAATCACATCTTGTGAAAGACAGAGGATGTGACAGTGGGCATGGCATAGGTGTAACTACAACCCAAAAAGATGTTATGTAATGTAATGGGGTGTCAGTGACTTCGATATCAACTAAGACAGTCTTTCCAGTAATAGTAATGGGACAATTGTGATACAACCGAGCGGCTACGAGGGATGACCCTCCTAAGCATGAAGAGTGATAGTGGATGGGGATAGGTCAACGAAACAAAGTTGCTTCTAAACATTAGCATCCATCACACAAGTGGAGGCACCTTCATATATGATACATCAATAGATCACGCCTTTCTTTATGGAGACTCGTATTTGAAAGGCAACTGAGGAAGGAAGGGTGGAATGATTCGCTTTTTCAACGTCAAAGACAATCAGAGGGTTGTTAGAGGGATCCACATTGCCTAAAGCAAAAAATAGAACTTTCTATTGGGATGGCAATGGTTGGATGACTTTTAGCATTGACATGGAAGTAAGAGACTGCATCAAGTCATCTACTATGATATAGGTATGGGTGGCTTTAGAAGAAGAAGAATTTGACATAATGGACCATTGGGGATCTTGGAGGGGACCTCAAATTTAGGTAGAGGGATCTCTAAGGTGCTTTTTAGTGACAATAGTGGCTCAGTGGAAACTTTGTGTTGGGGATCAGTCCTTGACTTGGCAAGGGGCTTGTCATATTGGTGCGACTGAGTCTAAAGGTTGACGTCTTCGGTGTTGAATTCATAGAACTTCATCATGAGGATCTGGTAATTATTCTGGGCAGATTATGAAGGTGGAGGAGCTATATTACCCTGTGTTGGTTGAGAAGCTACATATCCCTTTTGGGGGAAAGGATTCATAAGCACAACCGGTTGTGATGAAGCATGGGAGGAGGAAGTGGAGTAATGGGTTGTGGTCCTCTAGAAGCAATTGCTTGAGCTTTTAATGCTTGGCACATTCGAGGTAATAGGGCACACTCGTGAGTATAATGGTCAAATACTCTACAACAGGCACAATGTTCATTTATATGAAGATCCTTGTTTTGCTTGGGTTGTCTGGCTATTGCTGGGTTGCAACAGTAGGTGGTTCACCCTTAGGGGCATTAGCTTGAGGTCCCTTGTTGCCTTGGTTAACTTGAGATGCTTAGTACCAATTACCCTTCCCCTTATTCTTTCGCTTGGGGTTGGGGGGATTGGTTGCACTCTTCTAAGCATACACTTGACCTTGAGGAGATGGTTTCTGTTGTAGTAGAGGTGGAGGAGGCATGGGAGGTTGGGGCGTTGGTTCAAGAGGGGCTGGAGCACTAGGGGATGCATAAGGATAGAAAAAATTGGTGGCAAGATCGGGATAACCAGGTGAAACGATAACTAGCCCTCACATCGGTTGATACAGATGGGGATATGTGTATGATGTGCTTGAACCTTGGTAAGTGTTTCCATGGGAAGGAGCAAGAGGGGGATAGGTGTAAGTGGAACTGGTCCCCCCCTGGGGTTGACCGTAACTCATAAGAGGTTGAGGATATGGTGGAGGTGGAGGGTATGAGATAGATCTAAGGATACTGTTAGGGACATGAGATTCCCTAGGTGCATTAGTAGTACCAAGCCGAGGGAGATTGAGAAGGATAATACAAACATATCCTAATTGTGCATAGATCGAGTCATATTTCAAAGCTACTTGGAGTGCTTCTTCCTCAGACTAGGGGAAATGGGAGGCGACTTGCACTCTTCTGAGCATACACTTGACCTTGAGGAGATGGTTTCTGTTGTGGTAGAGGTGGAGGAGGCATGGGAGGTTGGGGCGCTGGTTCAAGAGGGGCTAGAGCACTAGGGGATGCATAAGGATAGAAAAAATTGGTGGCAAGA
Organism: Pinus tabuliformis; assembly: GCA_031772625.1. Lineage (NCBI taxonomy): Eukaryota > Viridiplantae > Streptophyta > Pinopsida > Pinales > Pinaceae > Pinus > Pinus tabuliformis. The sequence continues at coordinate 1,211,916,101 of CM062807.1, read as the reverse complement.
TCGGGATAACCAGGTGAAGCGATAACTGGCCCTGACATCGGTTGATACAGATGGGGATATGCGTATGATGTGCTTGAACCTTGGTAAGTGTTTCCATGGGAAGGAGCAAGAGGGGGATAGGTGTAAGTGGAACTGGTCCCCCCTGGGGTTGACCATAACTCATATGAGGTTGAGGATATGGTGGAGGTGGAGGGTATGAGATAGATCCAAGGATATTGTTAGGGACATGAGATGCCCTAGGTGCATTAGTAGTACCAAGCCGAGGGAGATTGAGAAGGATAATATAAACATATCCTAATTGTGCATAGATCGAGTCATATTTCAAAGCTACTTGGAGTGATTCTTCCTCAGAATAGGGGAAATGGGAGGCAACATCTTTAATAATGGGGTCCAAAAGAGATATAAGGAAGCAATCCATATAGACACGATCTTCAAATTCAGGAGCCATACACATTCTCCTCCTTCTATGCCATTCTTAAACATGGTCAAACAGGAGAGTGGCAGAAGTTTGGCTGAATGAGGTCAAGAGTTTGGTACCAGTGTCATATCGGAAGGGTAATTGGAAGTATGACAAAAAATATTTTGCTAGAGTCGCAAAGGTGAAATGGGAGGCATGCGGTTGGTCTACATACCACTTGACAACAACTCCAGTAAGGGTGTGTTGTAAAAGACGAAGACGAATAAAGTCTTTAGAGATGGTATTAGATAAACACCACATATGAAAAGAGTGAACATGATTTGTGGGATCTTCTCCACAATTACCTTCAATCTTGGGGATGTTGGAAGGAAGCTTGGTAGGTATAGCAGGCCAACTTGGGTCATGGAGAATAGGATTGTTGATGAGCTGGATGAAATCAAGAAGGCTCAATCCAACCGTATAGGGGAGAAATGGGAGGTTAGTGACCATACCAATAGAGGTTCCTCTTGTGGGGTTACCTTGGTTTGTCGCACCCACGTTGGTGCCTCACATGGTGGCAGCATAGGGTTGGGAAGATGTGGAATCAAAGGAAGAATTGGAAGAATCAACAAAAGTAGAGTCAAAATGAGGACTCAATGGAGTACTAGGAGGGTGAAATCTAACCCGACATGGAGGAGTAATATGTCCTAAAAGAACCATGAAATCTCTACAACAAATGCCTAGGGGGCTCAATGATGTCAAGACAAAGATGAATTAATAGACTAAAAGGTGATGATAGGAGAAAAAGAGAAACAAAAAGAAAGCAAACACCTATTTCAATGGTGCCAAGTATAAACTAACTATATTAATACGCTACTCTAATTCAATCAAACATGTCCTATTAAATAAGATAGAGAGACGGAAAATGGAATTAAATAAAATAGAAATATGAAAATAGTAGAGGAAGATAGAGAGAGAGAGAAATGGGAACAAAATGGTTAGTCTCTTGATTTCTATGTTAAAAAAATGGATGGAATTTAATCAAGGTTGAGAGACCCTAGCACACCAATCTTCTTGTTATAGCTTGCTTAATTATGTTTTTTGCATTCTATAGGTTTAGAGGTTAGGGTGGTTTTGCACATAAAGAATTCTACATTTTCATGTATTATAGAGAGACAAAAATATGAATACAAAAACTAATATTTGGTTGATCATCTCAACATATACAAAGACTGAACATATTTTACCATGTTGATGGACTTAGAGATTGAACATCTCTGATTGTGTCAAGAGAGAAGAGATTTTATTTGAATATTAACAATACTATCTTTATTTATTGTTAAAAAAATCAGAAATGAACAGATATAAACATAACCTTATAATACTGTAGAATTCATAAACAAATAAATGATCAATAATACACCATTGTTGGAATCTAAATTCTATATTATCTTCATTATTCATAAAGAATATTGTACATTGTACATATAGATAAAATAAAGATACAATTGGATTTAGTTTCCAGGTTTTCTTGGACTCTAATAACTAATCTCCATAGCACACACTAACCCAAATCTTAATCACAAAGATTAGGTGTCTAACATTCCCCCTTTATTCTGAAGGGATAATATCAAAGTCCAAGAATGAGAGCTAAAATAAATTAAAAAATATGTCACAACCAAAAGCTATATATCTCAGAAATAATTTTCCAGGATCACCACAAACCAAAACATGGGAGAAATCGAGGTCTCAACTAATGATGGTTCAAATATTATCACTAAATTTTGGATTATCATAGTAATTCCTGAAGAAACCAAATTTGTAACTATCAAAACAGTTCTTGGAACAAATCTTAATCTTGCATCTTCTGCTAGTGGAAGTGCTCCTTCACCATAAAATGATGTAGTAGATACTAAAGTAACTCTGCAAGTAGTTCTTTAAGGATAAAACACACCAATCAAAACTCTACATGTCAAAAACATCTAATCATGCCCATAGAGTATAAAAGCTCATAGAACACAAATTCATCTCTAATCTGACTACAACTTGAATTTGGCTACAAACTCAGATTTTAGGCTGTAGCAGTAAACTCTGATTATCTTTGACTCAGACTCACTTGATAAATCTTCAAACTTGTAGCAAACTATAAATTCCATCAATTCCCCCCTTGTTAGATAGAGGGTGAGGAGATGAAATACTCTTCACTACAAGACTAGTTAATACTGTAGTGTAAACTTTGAGCTATGACCTGTAAATATTTTTGATAGTTTAGACCAATCCCAAGAAGAAATCCATCCAAAATTAATTTTCTCTCTTGCAATAATTTTATTTCTGAAACATTTATCTGAATGATGATTATTCTTTTCACAATGTTCACAAGGATGAAGGTCATAACAATGATCTTTCTCATGTCCAACTCCGTTAGAATGTCGGCATCTTATAATTTGTTGTGGTTGTGGAACAACTTCACCCAAAAATCCAGTGCTATGAAACTGTATAGGCTTTGAAAAATTAAGAACATGAAAAGAAACATCTTAATTATATCCTACACTAGTTATACTTTTATTGTGCACGATTTCTTCCAAATGTCTGATGAAGGTTTTGTGAAGTGCGGGTTGAATTTTCACATCTGTATGCAAATCTGCTCTTGAATTGTCTCCATTATTATGATCATTCTTTGACTGCAAATTAAGGTTAAACAGGGAGTTATCCTAAACAAAAACTAGTTCAAAATTATGACCTTTATGTTGTAGTTAATCTCATTGTAATTGTTACTCCAACTCCAAAAGATCAATCTTTTCTTGAGCATGTTGTAAACAGCTTCGAATGTTAGAGAGAGTGTCCTTGCTAATTTGGACATTGTTATGAATAGTAGACAACATTAGAGTGCTTAATAACTCTAACAAATAATTTGAGTCTTGTCATTTTTTCAAATTTCCTAAAAAAACTTCCAATCAACTTTGAAAATGGTGTCGGCTTCAACAGAAAATGCACTCATTTACAATGTAATTGAACAACTAATTGAATAACTAAAGTATGAATAAACTACTTAATTTAGAAACTTTATTAGAAAGATGAGAGATATATGTAGAGATTTTTTTTATGCTAGAAGATCCTCTATATCCGACGGAATCAATTATGAGACGAACAAATATATTTTGAAGCTTGCATTGGATCATGGTAAAACAACCAAAAATCAACCTTTCTCTCTCATTGAATCAATATGAACTACTCATGGAAAAATTAAATCAGAAAAACATCGATGGCAGAATCATTGAAGAAACGTTAGTCATAGGATCAATCGATCTGAAAGTGTCTCTCACATAAAAATTCTTTTCTTTATTCGATGTCCTCACATCAACCGCTACCAGAGGGAACATTGTTCATAGAGGTTGTACTGGTTTGTGGGGATGAAACCCCACAATAAAAGCCAAACACAATAAGCAGGATCCTCTTATAAACAAAACTATTATTCTCGAAACATCCTACCTTATATTATGTAAAAGTGATGCAAAAACATTAATAAGGATCAGTGAGCATTTCCAGAAATTTCATACATCACCTTCTTTTTACACCTCGTCTCTTTGAAGATCTTGAAATCGGACAATTATAGGCCGCCATCTTTTTGTTAGAGACTGACAAATGCTTCTCAAATCTTTTTTGAAACTCTTACATAACCGTAGTATAAGTGAGCTCTGCCATGCTGGAATCAATTTGGATGAAAAAGCTGCTTTGTATTATTAGAGAGATAAATGTGCATTTACTACATAACCGTAGTATAAGTGAGCTCTGCCATGCTGGCATAGTTACTGCAAGTATTTATTTTGGCAAACCACAAAGCACGTAAGGGTCATGGCAATGGAGGTAGACAGATGCGCATGTGAACATGAACGTTTTATGAGTTTTTCACAGTTGGTTTTTGTGAAAGCGTAGTGCTCTGAAACATGAAGTTGGATGTCCGGTGTCTATGCTTGACTTGATGTAACAATGAAGGTAAATAATTGTACTCAGAATTAAAATACACGGATATGAAGTAAATAAAGTTGTGATATTCAATGTTTTAGACGAAAATGAAATAAAATGGTTGAAAGTCTGAAAGAGAATGATTGGGTAACTTTTTGACCTGTTATAACACGTGTTTTATAATTTAAATATATATATAGATAGATATTTTTATATAAAGTATTTTATATTTATTATAGATAAAAACTAAACATAATTAGATATCATATTTTATATGATTGGTTGTTAGAAATAGATACATTTTATAACTCAGTATGAGAAAGGTGTATAGTTTTTTTCACGTTTAAACATTTTCAATTTTTACACTATATTAAAAAAATTACATTTTTTAAAATATGATTTTTTTAATATTTCACAAAATTTAAATGTAAGAGTTAGTTAAAAGTTTTTCAGGAGTGCAATACAATTTGAAATTAATTGTTTTACGGTCACGAAAATGTGGTGAAGTAGTATTATATAGTAAAGTAATATTTATATTAATAAAGTGAAAAAAATTGATAACAAAATAAAATATTATGTAAGTCATAAATAAAATATTTCAAATATTATTTTAATTTTACATTAAACTGATAAAAAATAAAATTATTTTTATTTGGTTTTTTGTTTAGCTAATATGAAGTAAAATTATTTTTATTATTTTTTGGAGATAACATATTTACACATACCTCTCGTACTGAATTGTAGAATAAACTTTTCTAATCAATAAAAAATATAAAATAAACTTTCATTAAAACAGTATTCTTATCTCATGAATGTGATTTTCAACTTCACTATAAACGTTCATACCCACATTTTTATTGTGTTGTCTTTATGTCATTAGAAAAGGCATGTAATAAGTACATTAGAAAAGGCATCTAATAAGTACATTCACCAAAGGGGTTACGTAAAACCATAATTTCAAATTCTATGGGCTTTAATTAAAGAGTTTAAATAAAACCCATGGTCTGTTTCATGTGTTCGATTTTTCACTTCAATAAAAATCTGGCAGTAAAAATTTTATTGCTATTTGAGATATCCATGCTAATTCTAAATGTATGTGTGGCATGAACCTTTTAAAAGGAGTTATGTAAAAACCATGAGTTATATGCGAGAAGTCTGATTTTCAACCTAAATACTAAAGATATGGGCGTACATATCAACTTTTATTCATTCTGCTGGTCCTGGGTTGGTATTAAAGTGGCAAGTTGGAATTGCAGATATACACTTAGGCATATGTGTATTGTTCACACTTCTTTGAGTACATCTGGGCACACCTCAAGATTCAGCAAGATTGAGTGTACCCTTGCACAGAGGAGCAGCAATTCATTAATCTTCCTTTCTACGAGGGATTCATGTGAGGCATTGATCAGGAAATGATGGGCTCCTGCTGTAATTAGCAGTGGAGAAAGAGTTTGTAGCACTGACTGAAAATTCAACAAGATTACAGAGTTGGATCACTCATTGGCATGAGGAAAACAGGTTAGATCCCCAATTGGGTTCTCTTAATTAGAAAGCAAAATGAAACAATACTGATTGGTTCTCCTTTTGTAGTTGCAATGCCGAGCTATCAGAGTGGAATGGAACATTCAGAGAGCTATACTTGTGTTACATCCCACGGTCCAAAATTGAGCACAAAACACATCTATACCCATTCCGGTATGGAACGTGAAACTGTGCAATACCCTGTTCAAAAACAACATCAAAGCCAAATGCAGGATGTTGCATCGCCACCCGGGAGAAATTCAAATGTTGCAGTGTTTCCTGTTACCAATTTTCTCAGCGCTTTCTATCTCTGCAAACGGCAGTTAGGCCATGGGAAGGACATCTACATGTACAGGTATGTTAGCAGATTCATCTGAAATATTTATTTAACATCAATTTATAGGGATCTAATTTTTTTAGATTCATCTGAAATACTAATTTGATCTAATTTTTTAAGTTTAAATTATTTTATGAATAAATTTTTTTTAGTTTATATGAATAAAATTTCAATATTGATGACGGATAGACACCTTTACACATTATATTGGGCTGTGGAATGAATCTCCTGACTCAATTATATGATGGCTTTTCCATTAAAGATTGACTTAAAATTTGGAAAATAACATAGAAATTTGATTACACATTATATTGGGCTGATAGAATGAACCTCTTAATTCAATTATACCATGATTTTTCTGTTAGAGATTGATTTAAAGTTTGGAGAATCACATGGAAAATTGATTATAGCTTCAGGCCAATGATTCTTTTTCATTGCACATCCAAAAAGCCTGTTCAATTAATCTAGAATCTTGAGAGTGAGAGAACTCACTTAGTTAATGTGTGGTTTCAATAGCCCCTCGGATTTTTTGTGTGGTCATATGTAAAATTTGGGTTGGACATTTCTGAGAACCCATGCTTCAAGAGTTAGTCTCATTCTGTGTTTGCTGATTATTGCAGAGGTGACAAAGCATTCTGCAGCTCCCAACAGATTTTGATGGATGAATGAATGGAAGCGTTTTCATAGAGTGTCTCTTCTTATGGCGGCGAACTTTTCTTAACCAGTACAGCAGCTGCTGCTGAAGAGATGAATGAGAATTGTTTGAGCGAATTTAATTATAATTATAATTTTATGTATGTTAAAATTTGTATGATTTTAATTGTTAAAAAAATATGTATTTTTAAATATAATTTTACAATTTCAAATTTAGAAGTGTAGAGTATAAAATTTAGTTATCAAATTTCAAAATAGCAACATTTACTTCCACTGGTCCTAAGCCCAAACAGTGGCTGCAAGGATTATAAAGTACTTGTGTACGGAGTCCTTTTGATTACACTGACTTCGTTTGCTGACTGCCACTTGTAGCTAGTATTGCGCTGTGTTATCTGCAACTCCTTTCATCTATATTTTTCCTTTCAAAGAAAAAGGCAAAGAACTGAAGAAACCCTAATAACCCCAAACCGTTTCCAGATAACAATTTTGGATGATCATGAATGGAAGTAATATTTTTACCCATTTTCATGGTTATTTTTAGATTGATTACTAGTAATAATTTACAAAGAGTTCGAACTGTACACACTATTTTCAGTGTAAGAACCAAACTATTTTCTATATCGTTAATAGCAGCACAAATAGTCTGCCTTTAAAGTAAAGCGATAGGGTTTGGTACAATGCTTAAAAGTTGAATATGCAAAAATAGAGTCGTTGAATTTCCATTTGCAATTCTTCCGGACACCCAATTTAAACGTTTTCTCACACTATCTGTGAAGTTCTTTTCACTTGGAATGGATGTTCTTTTTGTGGAATCTTGATCTTGTCATTATTGTCACTTCACGCAACAACTACTCTATATGGTTCTCAACTTTTATAGACTGCATGAATCAATGAATCAATTTGGATGTAAAAAACTGCGTTGTTTCTGTTGGCCCTCAGCAATTTATTATTAGAGTCTAGAGATATAACATGCATTTCCTACAGAACCGTATAGATATAACATGCATTTCCTACATAACCGTAGTATAAGTGAGCTCTGCCATGGTGGCATAGTTACTGCAAGTATTTATTTTGGCAAACCACAAATCACGTAAGGGCCATCGCAATGGAGGTAGACAGGTGCACATGTGAACATGAACGTTTTATGAGTTTTTCACAGTTGGTTTTTGTGAAAGCGTAGTGCTCTGAAACATGAAGTTTGATGTCCGCTATCTACGCATGACTTGATGTAACAATGAAGGTGAAGAATTGTACTCTGAATAACAATGGATGTATACGAAGTAAATAAAGTTGTGGTATTCAACGTTTTAGACGAAAATCAAATAAAATGGTTGAAAGTCTGAAAGAGAAAGATTGGGTAACTTTTTGACATGACATAACACGTGTCTCATAATTTAAATATATATATATTTCCATGTAAAACATTTTATTATTTATTATAAAGTAAACATAATTAGGTATAATATTCTATATGATTGATTGTTATTGTTAGAGAACAATTACCTATATTTTAGGCACATTTTATAACTCAGTGTGAGAAAGGTGTAGAGTTCTTTTCACGTTCAAACATTTTCAATTTTTACATTACAATAAGAAAAATTACATTTTTAAAAATATGATTTTTTTATTCATAAATTTAAATTTAAATAAATCTATATTTATTTAAATTTAAGACTCAGTTAAAATTCTTTCTAAGAGTGTAATACAATTTAAAATTAATTGTTTTGCGGTCATTAAAATGTTGTCAAGTAATATTATATTTAAATATAGTAAAGTAATATTATTATTAATAAAGTAAAAAAAAAATTGATAAATGTTGATGACGATGATGATGATGGTTAACGTCCACTGAGACCAAACTTTGTTCTATCGGACCTAAAGATATAAATTATTTAGTTTGATTTAAGATTTTATTCCTATGCTCAAAGAGCTTGGAGAGAATCCTCCCGAGCTCAATATAATTTTGACATCCTAAAAGGCTAGGAAGGTCAGTGTTGTGACAAAGATTATGAAACTGAGATCTAATGTAGTTGTATGCAGGGCACTCTAAGAGGAAGTGGTTTTCATCCTGGATGTCCCTATTCTCATAGAGATGGCAGATCCTTTCCATCCATGGTGTTTTGGGCAGTGGTTTCATCCTGGATGTCCCTATTCTCACAGAGATGGCAGATCCTTTCCATCCATGGTGTTTTAGGAACTGCCCAACGAACTGTTTCACTATGGAGCTCAAGAGAATTCATTCTAATCTTTTCTATATTAATTTTCTTCTTTGAGCTAGTTAAAATAGAGAGATACTTTTGATCTTCTAGGGTGGGGTTGATGACCTTCTTATAATAACTTAATTTTCTTTTAGCCCCTAAATCTTTCTCACACTACACTTTTTCTTTGAACATAGAAATAACAATATTTTTAATGTTATTAATGTTATTATGTAAGTCATAAATAAAATATTTCAAATATTATCTTAATTTTACATTAAACTGATGAAAAGTAATTAAAAGTAAAATCAAATTCTTTTTTGAAAGTAAAAATAAATTAATATATTTTTTAGTTCTAGAGAAATATGTAGTTACTCCATTATTTAATATAGAGTTTGACAAATGGCATGTAGTATTGATTATGCATGATGTGTAATTTATTATATTTTTAGTTGACATATAACATTTAAAACAGGCCCACGAGGGTTTGCATTGATGGTGAATGGGTGCATTGTTAAGGCACTCCTTGTGATAGGTCACCGGTTCAAATCCCCCGTGGGTACTTAGGTAGTCTTAACTAGAAAAAAAGCACATTTAAAACAGAATGGGTAGTGTGGGGCACAACGGTGAAAACGTGGGAAGGAAAACACACACCAGGGTTTCAATTTGCTGCTACGGGAGTCTTCTTACATGGAAGGAGGTAGAGGAGGGAGCTATTTTCCCTCCTACAAGGAGGCCATGGCCAATAAGGGCAAGAAGCCCCCGGAAAAGTTCAAAAGATTTATGGAAGAAGGAAAAAGTAACATGGAAGAGGAGGAAGAGGTAGCCAAAATAAAGGAGAAAATTGTGGCACTAAAGACAAGGAAGAAGATGACAAAAAACAGGAAACAAAACAGAAAAAACAAAAGGGACCTTGTAAACCCAAAACTGAAATAACACCCAGAGTGGTTTTAAATGATCCTGCGCTACAAGTGCATAGGGATCTGTTGTGCTCTACAACAACCCCCCATTTCTTATCATTTTATTCCCAAAACTATCCCAAGAAATGGGTCCCTTCAAATTTTGATTGGTATCAATATTCTATTATTTAGAAAGGTCCGGTAACCAAATGAAAACATTATATAAAAACCTTTTGAAAAACCCATTTTGATCAAATAAAACAATCTTTTATCATTGCGATAAAGCGATCGCAAGATCGCATATCGCAATGACATAGAGAACACAAATAAGTGACATATTGGTTTCCGCCGATGCGATATCGCTATCGGCTATCGGCGATACTCTATACACAGTCTTAAAGCGCCCCAAGCCTTTCACCCTGATGCGATGCGATATCGGAATCGGCAATCGGCAATATCCTATGCACATTGTTAAGGCGCCCAGGTGATGCAGCCCGATGCGATGCGATATCGCAATCGGAAAATCGGCGATATGTTGTCCATGTCATATATAATCCCTATTCTCCCGATGCGATGCGATATCGGCTATCGGCAATCGGGGATTTTAAATGGTGTCAATACAAGAGGTTAAAGCTCTCCCCAATGGCCGATTGTGATAAAGCGCAGTTTTCAAAAAGCCGATTAAATGGAGGGATATTATGATTAAATCATATTTAAAGCTTAATCTGTTAAGCAATGATGTAGCTACGCCCAACCGCCAAAACATCCATAGCACGCTTAAACGGGTCATTCGTCCGAATAATGATATAATGGGCATTTAAGGAATGGTAGGTTTTAAACGACCATTTAATGTAATTGTAAGATCTTCCCATGGATTGTATCCGCGACCATTTTTAGAGTTAATCTCTCAGCACGCTTTGATTAATATATCTTTCCAATATTGAATTTTCATTGTCATCTCTCTGTGTTACGTTTATTTTCGCCTCTGTGCAGAATTCATCCAAAGGAGAAAGCTTAAGCAAAATGGGGAAGAAATCCAAGAAGACCACAGGCGCTTCCGCAGCGCCAGCTGCAGGACAAGCTGTCGCTGACAAAAAGAAAGGATTGATTTCGGATACCACATGTTCTGGTCTCGGCATAACTACTTGGCAGAGTACCTACAACTTGATCGAAATCGAAGAACCTAAAGTGACAACAGTAGAAGCTACTGCAGACTCTACTTGGAAATATGAGGGTACTCTTAAGGACTTAGCTGACTCCTTCCTTCATTGGATAGCAGCTAGAGAAAAAATTCTCCCATACACAGATGTAGTGCGGTGGGCAATTGAAGAAATCCCAATTCTGGATAGAACCTTCAGCACCAGAGACGGGAGGATTTTCGGGTTGTTCAAAGCTGATGATTTGAGGAAAATGTATCATTTGCCTGAGCCAGAGAAGATATACAATAAGGCGTTCCTGGAAAAATTCTCAAACGAGAACGAAGTTGAATCCGAACCCATCCGGCATTGGAGACAAAATCCGGCAAAGCACAAACATGAGTCTTCCGGTAAGTACTCAGTTGATTCCCTAGCTTCTCCTTATTGCTACGCAGGAATAATGATGTGTAGATTGTGGGAATTGCATGACTCTTCTAATTTCACTATAGAAACGGTCCCTTTAATGGAAGCTGCATGCAACAGTATAATAATGGATTGGGCGACCATTCTCTCGGACAAACTAGCCAAAGCTGTTCTTGAGTTTAGGAATAAGACTCGCATCTCTGAAAGGATAATCCCCCCATTCTATTACAGTGCATATATTTTAGATACATTGTGTTTCAATTCTGAATTTCCCGTGCTCGGCTGGAGGTGGACGCCACAAGACCCTACGGCTATCCACATATACCATCAGAAATTATGGAAGTCCTCTTACAAGCACCATCTGTACCAAGTCTGCAATGGCTTTATGGTGCCTATTTATTATTCTATTTTTGATAAACCCATTCCCAAGATTTCCTACCAGGCTGGGATTGATTTAACAGCGGTAGGGAGATGGTTTGGAGAGGAGAAATTCACTTATATAAGAGTTTTCGGTAGCCAAGCCGAACCTCATGTTCTCTCTTTATACATACCAGATAAACTGTTGGCAAGAGAAATCTCTTACCAGATTATGGCTGAGAGTGTTACACAGACTCTCAAGAAAAATAAGAAGCAGGGCTGGCCCTCTTTTCCCTTCAGATGTGGTGTCTATACTCTGCATGATCTCAAACATGCAGAAAAGGAAGCCACGAAGATTAAATCATTAACTCTGGCGACTCTCCCAAATAGGCAGTTTGATCCAAACAAAGTTGCCTATATTGCACTAGAACAGGCCAAATTGACAAAATTTGATCATAAAGAAGATATCTTTGACGACCTGTTCTCTTCGGCTGAGACAATAAATCAGGTTAAAGCATTCGCCAAAGTGAAATATAATGATGAAGGGTTGACTGAATTTAATAAACTTAGAGAACAGAGGTTGCAAACTCTGCCTCTAGATTTACTAGCGACAACCCCAGCGACATCATCAAGCGAGCCTGATCGGCAACAATCAAAGGAACCTCCAGTTATAACGAAAGAACAAGAGAATCCACAGGAGGAAAATCTCAAGAAAGAACAGGAGGAAAAGCAGAGAAGAGAGAAAGAGGAAAAACAGAGAAGAGAGAAAGAGGAAAAGCAGAAGAAAGAACAGGAGGAAAAACAGAGAAGAGAAAAAGAGGAAAAGCAGAAGAGAGAGCAGGAGGAAAGGCAGAAGAGAGAGCAGGAAAAAGTGCAGAAGGAGACCCAAGCTGAAAAGGAAAAACAAACCACCATTGATGTCAATATAGATACTCATATGTACCCTAAATTGCTCCAGGAATGGAAGCAATTTGATTCCATCATCAGTGGTTTGGAATGTTCGAAGGACACAGACACTTCTAAGGTAACAGACACACAGGATATCACTTCACCACAAGTTCTAAGTGGAACCAGCGGCCCACCCATTTCTAAAGAGGTAGAGTTAATACCAAAGGACCCCTCCGACCAAATCATTTTGCAGGTAGAAGATATTCCTCCCCTGGATGTCTTCTACAGCCCAAGGCATAAAGCGGTGGTTAAACGACAAAGGAAAAGAAGAAGGAATGATCAACCTTCCCTTTTCCCAGAGCAAACTGTTACCGGCAATGTAGTTTGGAAGGAAGAATTTGACCCCTCCGATGACCTGACAAAACTGTCACAGTATGCAGGAGCTTATTCAGCAGCGACAATAGATAAGGCATCGGAGGTAAGCCTTTTACTGAAAACCAAAGATCAAGAGATTTTCTCATTACAGGCGCAGTTAGCTGAAACGAAGCAGAAAGCGGAGCAGGCAGAGCAGCAATTGTTGACGCAACAACAATTAAACAGTCAACTAACTCAACAATTGCAGGCAGAGAAGCAAAGGATTGACCAAAGCGCGATCCAGAAGCAGAAATAATTATCAGAGGCATTGGCACAATTAAAGGCAGCAAATGAGCAAATGATGAAAACAAAAGATGAGCAAATTGCTCAATTATCATCACAGCTCGAGAAAACAAAGGGCGTTCCACAAGTGGCTGAATTTAGAGCAGAAGCATTACAAATAAATACTGCATTAATATCCCAAATTAAGCTTCTGTGTCAACAAATAGCCCAGGCAGAGCCACTATGTGAATTAACGGCATCTATAAGTACGCAAGTAGACAAGGCCAGGACTGAATTGGATCAAGCTGAAGAAACGATAGCTGCATTTCTCGACTGGCAAGATTCTGACCAAGGACAAGCGGCCAATTTACCCAGGATCTTAGAATCACACAAAGATATACTCTTCACTGAATGGCAGTCCCAGTTAATGAAAGCAGAGAGGGCGGTTTCAAGATGTAAATCAACTTCTAGCAATTTAGTTGAATTGGTCAATAACACTCTCTACTTATCAAACATGATTTCCCAATGCACACCAGGAAAGTTGACAACAATGAAAACGTTGGAGCAATCATGTTATCCAGATCTGGAAGAAAAGGGGAGGTTAATCGCTGGGATTAACAGTTTAACCTGGGACACATATTGGTTCTTCCTGGTAAAGCCGCACACACAGAGAGCCTGTTGTTGGGAAAAGTATCCAATACGGAATGACCCTATCCCACTCTAAGGGTGATAGTACCTCAGCAACAACCGAATGCAAAGCTTATTCAAGATTACTTCTTTATGAGATGTAAGAGAGAGGAGAAAGGGATCCACTAACCGTTGTCTTTCGCTAATGGTTGATCCAATCTTCCCTCTTTGCTGCTTGCTCCCAGCTCCTTGCTCTTTCACTGGCCCAGCTACACAAAGATCCTGCAAAAGCACAAGAAAAGGAAACTACAAGAAGCATACATCCATAATTGATTCAAGGATTAGAATAAATCAAATATACAAGCATCAATACGCCACAGAGACACATGCATACAGAAGAACCTCAAATGCTTTATTAATGGAAGAAGTAAAGTTCTGAGAGTGTTACAACCATAAGAGGCCCAATCCAGCAACACCTCCCAGCAGAAAGAAATCTCCTCTTCACCTCCTTCAAAGCAATCACCCAATAGTTCTATGCACAAACCAACAGCACTTCCTTACATTCACAAGATTCGAGCCTCCCTAGACCTCATGAGAGAGCTCTATATATAGGAGTTTTGGAGAAAGGATGAGTCAGCTTGAGGCTGGCATGAAGCTGACTAGTGTCCTCTCCCACTTCAGTTATACTTTAGTTCTTGAGTCCACTTGGAGTTTCTTGCTTCCACTTGGAGATCTAGATCCTCTTACTCATCACAAGGCGAATTCCCTGATCCAAGTGTCATTTTGGAAGCTTCCTGGGCATTTGACACCTTGCAGAATGACTGTGCCACTTGGCCAATCTCGCCCAGCGCAGGTAGCCTTCATTGCTTTTGAGATTCAGCGCAGGTACAGATTGGAGCAGTTGACATTCAGCGCAGATGCTCAGTGGAGCAGCTGACATGATCCAGAAATAGCTTGTTTTTGAGTGTTTTCAGGTGGAGAACTGATTTTCAGTGCTGTGGTTTGCTGACCTTGTTCCTCTAGGGGTAGGAACAACATGTTTAGGGACTTTGGATCCCTTAGATTATCGACATTTCATGCTTCATGCTGTTAGGCACAAAAATGTCTATAACAGTTGCCCCCTAAAGTATGAGGTCGTTTATCGGGTGAAATTCTTTATCAGGAGGATCCGAAGTTCATTCAATCGCTGAGAGGTGCCCTGTAATAAAATACAATACAATACATTATTTTTCATTATGCTTTCATGATCTAGCTGAGGCGGGCATTCCCATGCTCAGCTTTATAAATTCATTTTGGTACATAGAACAGACGATCGTCTGGTGGTAGACTGATAATTCTCTGTTGAAATTATCATCCTTTGAGTAGGATGATCATCTACTGCAATGATGTACATAACAAATGTCTTTATATCCTGAATATATATATCGCAGCCCGGATGGATGAAACTAGATCTGGGGTCTTCAAACTCGTTCGATCTTCACTCTAAGTACAAGTCGATCCATGTGAGAATTGCGCTGAAGTCGAACATGGAAAGACATCGCTTGATTACCAGTCAATAATGTAAACCGTTAACAAACGCGAGAGGAATCACCGATAATGATAATGACCCTCAAGGTACTGCAGTACAATTCACGTGGTGTGAATAAAGGACTTGGCGTCGAACACCACGCAAAATTTTCTGGTCGAAGGTCATTGATGTATACCTGTCGCCGGAAGTGAGAAACTTGCCATTGAGGCATGCAAGCTTCAAAGTACTGGGGGGGTTGTTCCTAGATCAACTTCTTGGATAATGAGCTGAAGTCGACAAGAAGCGATCTGTCAAAGGAGGGCCTTAATGAATCCCCCATCCGTGACACGGAACGGAGCTAATGATTTTAGTGGAGGTGAAAAACAATCTGTGAAATATGATTGAGGGTGGCGATCATGAGTGGATGAAGGATAATGTATGGCAGTGGATGGGACACGGTTGACTCTTTCTGAACAACATCTCTTGAACATATAACGACACTGATGTGATGGATCGGTAGCATTACCCCAAATGCAGATGGTTTGGCGAGGACCATGGTGATGAGACCGGTGAATGAAACAACCCAACCCGATGTGATACGGAGGACAAAGTGTCATGTTCAAGAGCGACTTTCTACCATTAAAACTTTGAGGTTCTCCCAATTTTTCCCCAGTCATTTCTGACCAGTACCTCTTTATTTTTGTCAAGCTTGACGAGGATAACATATGTTTGTTCTATAACCTGCCCTTCGGGCAAGCCCATCACTATGTTTTAACGAGCCTAGCGATAGGGAAACTCGTTCTCGTCTAAAGACAAGTTTGTCGCTATTTAATCATTTTAACGAGTCTAAAGACAAGGAAAACTCGGTCCTTTTCATTTTTAGAGAGTCTGAAAAGGTACAGAAAGTTAACTCCGAAATTCCTTTTTCGTCATCTAATCCCTTAAGTCCGAAAAAGTATAAAACAATACAGAAGGGATGAGTTTTCGATAACTTTAACGAGCCGAATAAAACAAGCGCTCGACCTTTTTGTGTAATAATCCCTCAGGTCCAAAAAGATTAAAATCTAGAGGAGGGATAGCTCTTCCGGTCATTTTAACGAGCTGGAAGGCCAAAACTCGGCAAACTTTTCATATTTTACGAGTCAGATGAAAAGAGCTCAAAGAAGACTCGTCTTTTGAGGAATGAGTGATAAACAGGGATAGCAGCAGATTCCAGGTACAGGTTGGAATTTTCCAATCACGGCAGTGTCACAAGGATGGCTAAGTGAAATCACTCTTCGCAGCTGTTCCTCAAAATGGGTAAACAATCATATAGAGGTGAACGATTGGCCAAATGAAATGGAGGTGGCGGGTGTAAACACGACCAAGGCTTTTTATGGCTAATAAAATTTACGATCACAGTGGTTATTTACCGAGATGGGTTCATTTTTTAATGAGCTTGAATGCGCCAAAACACTGCTCAATGCTTATGTTTATTTTTTAACGAGCATGAATTCCGCGTTAAAACTGCTCGGATCTCGCTTTTCTGTTTTTTAACGAGCATAAATTCCGCGGTAAAACTGCTCGATTATATGGTCACATTTTGATTTTTCACCATTATTAGCTTTTCTCTTTTCAAATATAGTACTGCTTTTTCAATTGTTGCAACAAACTTTGTTAGAAATGAATAATATTTGCATGAAAATGAGACTATAACCCTAATATTTCACTTTAAACTGTGTAAAAAGCCATTAAAAGGTGTTTTTACCTCTCATTTACCATTTCATTTGCATTTGGTTTGTTGGAGCTCTAGAGGTGCCTCTTCCCCCTTGATTTTCACCAGCTGATTCCGGGAGATTCTGCGGACGATTTTTGGCGCCGTCTGGACCAAGTAGGAGCTAAACCCTAGCTCTTTCTTTTCACTGTTTCATTTTCCTGTTTTTTGCCTGTTTTCTGGTCTTTCTGAGCCCCTGGGGTTTTTCCAGGGCGCCCTAGGTTCAGCGCAGGTTCCCCATTCGAAACCTGCGCTGAAGGTCAATCTGCCTTAAGGCAATCTGACCCTCAACGTAGGTAGAGGACCTTCTCCCTGCGCTGGGCTCAAAAAGGCTGAGTTTTAAGGTTATTTTTGATGATTTTTTCGCCAGTTTTTCATCAAATCAGGAATTCACTCTTTCTCTTGTTTGCTTTGTAGGGAACCTTGAACAAAATGTCCCTTACATGGCGAGAACGAGAACATGAAGAGGAGGACATGATTTCCCTCCATGACCCGGTCACGGTGAACGCGCTACGGAACTGTGGCCTGCTGAAGTTCTTCCGTATCTCTAGCATGAGAGCACAGATTTCTTTACTGCAGTATATGCTTGATGCTTGGGATCCTGTTAACCAAGTGTTCCAGATTAGGGGGAAGACCATCCCCTTGACCATAGAGGACATGTACTTCTTGACTGGATTGTCAAGACGAGGTGCCCCCATTTCCTTGTCAGGTACGGCCCGGGGGACTGATTCCACCAGAGATTATGTCCGCCAGTATTGCAGGGAAGGTTCTCAGCCGAGCAGAGACGGCAAGATTGTTATCCGTGAGATTACCGATCGGGCTCTCAGGTCCATTCTGTTCACTATTGGTAGGATGGTCGGCAGTGCAGCTCTACATGTTGCCAACAGGTCTTATATGCAGCACGCTTTGGAGTGTCTCCAACCGAAAGTATTCAACTGGTGTGATGCAGTACTTGTTCAGATGAAAAATAAATTGACCAAGGTAAAGGACGGGAAGCTGAAGAACTTTGGATTTGGTTCTATTCTGACTGCCTTTGCCTTGGAGAAAATCCCACTGATGCAGCCTCACTTGCCTTCTCCGACCGAGCCACGCATGTAGAGGTGGGTTGACCACATGTCTAGGCATGCAGGTCAACCTCAGATTACTTTTACCGAGGCCTTCTTTAGGTGGTTTGATCGCCAGGAGATGGCATTTTCTGAGTATCCATATGTGGGTATGGATTTCCGAGGTGATCCGGATTTGGTGCTACCAGATGGCGAGCAGTGGGGAGCCATTGGTAAACTCCTTGACCATATTACTGTTTATTGTTCTTACTCACAATGTTGCTGTGCTTTATTCTATCAAGAATTTTAATTGTACTCTTGGGTGCATGCAGATATTGGTCCTGTTCGTCCAGCAGTTCGTCCGAGATCGCCAGCTGCTGCCCCGACAGGGGAGCCTGCTAGGAGAGTTGTCATTCGCGATCTTGACGACACTGAGACCCTTACAGCTGTGCAGGAGCAGGTTGAGAGCCTTACTCGTGGCCTTCCGGATGTACAGATTGACGAGTTACCTTTACAGATGCAGCGGCATACCATTGGTGTGCCTAGACGATGGACTCGTCTCCTGCGCATGGTTGCACAGGCCGTGACGTACTATCATGAGCACCCCTAGGCTAGGGTGCCCCCTAGCATCTTTTTGAGTTTTTAGGTCATATGACCAATTTTGTCTCGGTTACAGAACATTATGTATGAACTTATATAAACAGCTTATATATTTTGATTTTCCGGTTTTATTCTATTCGAGTTATATGATCCATATTAATGATGTGTCCTTTTTATAAATTTTGCAAATGTCTATCTAACACATAGTTTGCTAATGAGTCAGTTAATGTGTTTAAGTTTCTTGAAATATGTTGATATTGAATTGAATCAAATCGTCTTTCCAAGATTTTAACCCTTAGGAACATGCGATAAATAGCTGGATTGCGAACAGAATATATACCATTGAGTTGTAGTATTACGAGCTGTGAGTCTAGCCTGACAATTAGTCGGCGTATGCCATGTGTGATGGCATCAGAGAGTAGTTCTATCAACGCGCTATACTCAGCGATGTTATTCGTTGATTGCCCAATACATACACCTCTGAAACTTACTAACTCGCCGCTTGGATCAAAAATGGCCCATGCTGGGGAGGACAGGTTCCGTGAACTACGACTCGCTCCGCCGGCATACCCAACGCATGTCTCTAGAAGGTTCGACATCTGCAACGGAAAAAGGTGGATCACTCGACCAGAACAAACATTTCAGCGAAAAAAAAATACAACAAAAGCATGCAGGTTACTATTTAAGCATAGTAACGCTTGAGGTACAACCCGTTGCGGGGCTGCGCCAGTGGAATTCCATCGTAATCCATTAACTCGTAGGCTCCTTTTGCTAACACCCTTTTAACAATGTAGGGGCCCATCCATAAGGAATTGAATTTTCCTACTCCCAATTTATCGGATTCTTGGTCATAAAGCAAGACCAAATCACCTTCTGAGAAGACACGGGGTTTGACATTTTTGTCGAACCGAGCCTTGACTCGTTTCTTATGAGCTTCGTTAGCCAAAGCGGCATCACGGCGGGTTTCATCCAACTGGATTAATTCCAAGAAATGAGCCTCTTCTTCTGAGGTTCCGGGGAGAAGATCGATTGCGAGTTTAAGCGACGAAATTTTGCACTGGATTGGCAAGACTGCTTCCAGGCCATACACCAGTTGAAAAGGTGTGAACCCGGTTGCGTTCTTTACCGACGTTCGGTAAGCCCACAAGGCTGAGTACAGGATTAGGTGCCACCTTCTTTTATGAACCCCAATCTTCCTTTGCAACATATGCTTCAGGACCTTGTTGATTGCCTCAACTTGTCCATTGGCTTGCGGATAATATGGGGTAGAGCTGTCGTGAGATAGCCCTAGCTTGGAAGCTAATTCAACCATCATGTGATTGCGAAAATGCGATCCATGATCTGTAACTATAGCCTGTGGTACGCCGAACCTGGCGACTACATGATTGAAAAAGAAAAGGGCAGTTGTTTCACCAGTGTTATCCAATGTAGGCATCGCCTCGGCCCATTTGGTAAAATAGTCAACAACGACTATAATATACCCATGCCCCCCGGTCGAGGTGGGGTTACATTACATGAAATCGATGCCCCACTTGGCGAAGGGCCCAGCAGCAACTATCGGCTGTAAGGGTAAGGGTGGTCGTCTGGTTTTGCTATCAAAGATTTGACAAGCATGGCAACTTCTGACTGCGGTTATGCAATCTTTGAACATGGTTGGCCAGAAGTATCCTGCTCGTAAAATTCTTTGTGCTGTTGCATATCCAGACTGATGCCCCCCACACGCGCTTGAATGACAATCATTCAGGGCTTTTTCGGCCTCCTCATGGGTAAGGCACCTCCTCAGAACTGTATCGACACCACGACGGTAAAGTGTATCACCGACGATCATGTAGTCTTTTGCTTGGTATCGTATACGTTTTTGTTCGGAGCGAGAGGTGTTAGGCCTGAACTTTTGGGTTTGGAGATAAAATATGATATCTCCATACCACTCATCGTTTACAGATATCAGAAACAAACTTTCGTCCACGATTGACTCTTCCGATGTTTCATCGTTGGACGATGATGGGAGATCGCACAATAATTCTGCGAAAACTAGGGCCTTCTTTGATTTGGATTTTACAAATTCCAGATCAAACTCTTGAAGGATCGCTATCCATTTTAAATATTTGCCCCCCAGCAACTGTCGCGACAGTATATAAGTCATGGGGTTGCAATCTGACAGGATGGTAGTTTTCCGAAAGAGGACATAATGTCGAAACCTTTGAATCGATTGAACAACTGCAAGCGCTAGTTTTTCTACATAAGAATATTTACTTTCCGTATCATTTAAGTTTTTACTTAAATAATAGATAGGATGTTCAATTCCATCGACTTCTTGAACTAAAACCATTGCAATGGTTGTATCCGCTGCAGCCAGATACAGGTTAAAATCTCTTTGATAGTCCGGGGCGTACATTAATGATGCTTTTACTAGACAATCTTTCAGAGCATCAAAGGAAGCTTGCGCCACCTAGTCCCAGACAAAAGGTACATCCTTTTTCAAAAGACGAGTATAACCCTTAGCAAGTTCTGCGTAATTTGGAATGAACCTCCTCAAAAAGTTTGCTTTCCCTTGGAGTTTCTGAATCTGAAGCAAATTTGAAGGTGGAGGCAAATTAATGATTGCCTGAACCTTACAGAGGTCGAGACGAATCCCATCTTTAGAGACTACAAAGCCAAGTAAACGACCAGAACCGACGCAAAACACACATTTGTGCGGATTGAGTCTTATCTTGTAGTGACGGCAACGTAGAAATATCGCTCTTAAATGTTGCGGATGATCAGTCCGCTTTCGCGAATGAGCCGGAAGATCGTCGAGATAAGGTTGAACGATGTTCATCGCCCTCTGAAACGTCGCCCCTGCGTTCTTTAAACCAAAGGGTAATTTTCGATAAGCGAATGTGCCCCACGGACAAATAAATGCAGTCTTTGACTGGTCCTGTGGGCGGATATTTATTTGATTATACCCGGAAAATCCATCCATAAATGAAAAGATTTCACATCCGGCGCATTCATCAATTATCTGGTCGATGAAGGGTGTAGGGTAGTTGTCCTTTGGACAAGCTTGGTTTACATCCCTATAATCAACACACACTCTAATCGTCCCTTGTTTCTTCATAACAGGGACAATATTCGATACCCAATCGGTTAGAGGAACCGGGTAGATGAATCCAGCATGGAGAAGTTTTTCAACTTCTACCTTAATGGCAGCGGCTTTCTTTGGGTGCACTTGCCGAAGCCGTTGTCTTACTGGTTTGACATCAGGATACATTTTAATTTCATTTTCAACGATACTCGAGTCAATGCTTAGCATTTCATCATATGACCAAGCAAAGACATCTCTAAATTCGCGAAAAAGAGCGTTATATATTTCCAGTTCTGAAGGGGAACAACATTTGCCGACATAAATATTCTCTACAACATCTGTTTTAGTCGAGATATTTATGGCTATAGTCTCCTCAATATTGGATAGGTTTCGCTCGGAATCCACCGTATTTACAGTATTCGTTAGGAACTCAAATACTGAAGGGTGATAAAGGTCACTTTGAGTATCTTCTTCATATTCCGGAAGAAGGGAACGATGGTGGTGATCATTCCATGGTGCCCCCTCAATTATCATTGATTGTAAGATTCCTTCGTCAGTCCCATGTACTTTCGACCAAGGATCTAATGGGGTTCCATATTCTCTAGACCTATCTACCCAAACGCTTGACGAGCGTTGATTTGGGCTCGCCTCCCATGCTTGAAACATTGATTGCTACAATATTTCTAAAGGGCTTGGGGGTAAAACCATTGAATGATCCATGTTGACCTTCGTGGAAGATATCATGTTGCAGGTTGCTACAAACGGTACATTTCCTGTATAAATAGGAGGTGGTAGCGCGAAAGTTCCCATCAATGTGGGGTCTTTCAATAATCCTACTCCGATATCTTGAATTGAATGGTTGCTCTCATGGATCATGGGAATGCTTCCTGTAACTTGCGAACCATTAGGGAGGAAATTCTGTTGGTCGATGATCGTAATCCCTCCTTCAAACGGGAATGCGATCTTCCTAAAATAAGTCGACACAACAACTGCCATGGCATAAATCCATGGTCTACCCAGTAGTATGTTATAGTCAAGGTTTCCATCAATGACCTCAACATCAATTTCTACTGTTTTTCATCCTAGTTCAACTTTCAAGTTATTAAGGATACCGTATGGGGTATAAGTCCTTCCGTCGAAAGCTTTTAATGTCGTCGAAGATCGCGACAAGGTTGGAGATCCTAAAGTTTTCCAGCAACTCATTGACATAATACATGTCGAGGCTCCCTCATCAATTATTGTTCGCTGAACAGTTTTGTTGAGTGCTTTCACTTGAATAAGGAAAGCTAGCTGAGCTGGTAACTGAGGATCATATCCCTTGTGATCAAAGGATACAAGATTTGAATCCTTAGGATCAACCCCACCAATTGCTGATAACAACGCCTACCTTTGGGTTGGACAATTTTTTAGCACTTCAAGAGTCGACATAGCAGATGGCGATTGGGCCAAATCTTCCACTATATTATAATGTTGCGCCGCTCTGGCGCGAGGATTAAATGTCGACTTGTGTACTACACCCTTCGGCGGTTTTATTGTTAATTCAGGGATGGTGGGCGTTACAACTTCTGTCGAAGTTGTTGTCGAACTACTTGGTTGATCTTTACCTTTTTCGTTCGACACCTGAGGATTCCCATAATCTTTGTTCCTTGTCGAAATCAAAGCATCATTCTGCTGTTTCGAAACCGACAACATAAGGACTTGCGACGGGGAAGCATTTCCACTATCAACCAGATTTTGACCTGGGTTGGGAAACGGATCAGTCAACACAGCTGAGGTTTGGGAACTTTTAAAGAACCTTTTAAGCTCAGCTTTGTAAGGACAATCTCTTGTCCAGTGATCTTCGTCACATATCATACATGGACTGTTTGGTTTCCCTTTTCTAGGAGGGTTTGAAGAATTTTTTCGAGGAGATGATTCACCTTGTTTCTTCTTCTTCCCTTTGTTTTGTTTCTTCTTGCTTCCTGGCTGATTGGTTTCTTTGCCTTTATCTTCTGATACAGCATTTACTTCCAAAGCAAGAATTTCTTCTTTTGCATTTTGATCCGAATTCTTACGGGCTTTCTTCGACGAAGCCTTTATCGATTTCGCGTTTGTCGTGCCAATCACGCCATCACCGGCATGAGAGTCACTATTTGATTTAGGAGGGGGAGGAATTGAAAATTCCGGTCTAGGGCGTCAGGTATTTTGTCATAGAGCGTGCCGGACTGAGTATAAACTAAGTCCAAATATTGCGCACGAGCAATGACTTGCTCCTCTGTTACGACTCCCCCCTTGGCCACATCTTCCGTAATAGCCGGAAGTAACGACTTTATAAACCATTCAGCTAATAGCTGATCGGGAACATATGTTTTCACCATCCTACGACGACGACGCCACTCATGTATATGATCAGATATATGGGTGGCAGTTGTCTGCTTGAAGTTGGTTAATATTTCTATTCCCGTTTCATACCTTATCGGTAATTGAAAGTGGGTTAAGAAAGTCGTGGCTAGGGAACTAAAATTTTCGAAAGAGGCTCTTAGCAATTCAATATACCATTTAGCCGCTGGACCTGTCAATGTCCTCTGAAAAAGGCGAAGCCTTATCGAATCGTCATTAAGGGTGTTCGACGAACACCACAGATGAAAAGTCATCACGTGATTCGACGGATCTTCACCTGGATTTCCATTGAATTTAGGAATGTCAGATGGAAGTTTATGAGGAATCGCTGGCCACCAAGGGGCATAAGCAATCGGATCGTTTGTTAACCGGTGTAAATCGGGTAACTCTAAAGTTGCCACGAATGGTAACTGTTGATTCAGGTTAGGCGAAGCGTAACCAGGGTACAATGGAATCGCTTGAGCAGTGGGTCTTTGCATACCAGCATAGTGTAATTGATGTTGGTATGACTGATATGGCTGGTGGACTTGACCACTGTAAAGTGGTTGGTTTTGACCGTTTTGGATATACGGTTGTCCACTGTTCGCAAAGATCTGCTGCTCAGAACCTTGGTACACTTGCTAGAATTGCGGTTGTTGGTATTGTACAAGCCATGGTTGTGACGCCATGTTCTGTTGTGCCATGCTAACCATTGGACCAAGGTGTGGGGTAATTTTACCCGTTTGTACTTCTGTCATCCCACCAGTTGGCGATTGGGGTTGTGACCCATGTTCAAGCGATTGTTGCATTACAACCTGAGAAATCTGAGGTTGACATGTAACAGGTATCGCTTGAACTTGTGACACGGTTACAATAGCCGGTGTGGTTGGGATGTTCGTCACAGGTACACACTGTTGCATAGAATATACAATCCTTGGTTGTTGAGGTAGCATAGGTACCCAACTACTTGATGCAATTTCAGTATAACCTGAATACTGTTGAGAACTGCCATATGGATATCCTCCCAGAGGAGGTAATGAAAGGGCGTACTGCCCCCCATATGGTAGCAATCCAGAACTCAGAGGGATTGTTAGTCCTTGAGGACTAGATGGCCCAAATTGACCTCCATGAGGATCAATCTGTCGAGTTTCAACATAAGAATTACTGGGTATTACTCCGGATGAACAAACTGGAATAGACCATACTGTCGAAATAGTCCCCTGGTGGACTCCTTCTAGTTGCTGAGAGCTAGTTGGGACAGCTGGCATGCCGGCAAACATCGTTGGAGTGACGGCAGGGGCTTCTGCTGTCGTTGTGTCATTTGACACAGTCCTAGACCATGACGGTTGTTCAGACATTTTAAGTCTATCCAATAGATTGCCTAGCGATTCTACAGGGACTTCCACTCGTGGTGGATTAACTTCTGATGAAGGAAAAAGAGTGACCCCGACTCCAAAATGAGTTGGAGTACTTGCTTGCGGATCCTCTACAATTTCCTCTATCGCAATCAAACCCGGTGGAAGAGGAAGACCGTCAGGTCCGTAAAATATTTTTGGTGCCGAAGAAGTGGTTGCTTCGACAGCGACAGTTGTTTGGGGAACAAAACTTTCTGGACCAGTTACAGATGGAACTGGTTCAGTTACACAAGTATTTTCCCCCAGACTAAGGTCAGTATTACTATCCTTCTGTGGCTGTTGAACTTCTTCTATAGAGGCAGGGTTTCCAGAAATGTAAGGAGTAACCGGAACCTCAGATGCAGTTGGAACACTTGTTCTAACTTTCAAAGGGGATTTTGAACTGGTTAAACGAGTTCGCTTTGCCCGTACTGTTTTCGATTCCGGAGACAAAGACGGTTGACTCGTAAGCCTCCACGAACGACGGGGTTTCAATTGACTTTCTTCCACGATTGCGGATTACTCGATCAACTAAAATTTTAAAAGGGGAAATTTGTGTTTCCGAATTGAATGAATTTTATTAGACGCTTTTAGACACAACTTGCTTTTTCACTTTTTAAGAGTCGAGAAAAAGCTAAAGATGACTCTAGTCTCCTTCGATGTATTAACGAGCCCGAAGTGACAAATGCTCGGTTGGACTTTTTCAGTTATAGAGTTTGAAAAAGGCCAAAAGAAACTGCTCTGGAGATCTAGGCAGAGGGTGTGCCAAACCTTTCGCAAAACCACAGAATACGTTTTACGGTACGAGTGGTCGATCTTCGTGAATGCTGTGTTCACTGCATTGCGATTAGTAGGGCGGCCGACACGGCTTCCTAAGGATAAAGGATTTGTTCCTATAGGGGTCTCCCAATATATACGCGACGGTACATGGGAGCACAAGTCCGTATTAGTGCCACCGACTCTCAGGAGGAATCACCCACCTTCGTCGAGATCGACAGTCACTACGTTTAAGGACGCCGGAACACGTCTCTAGCTTAGACCTCTAGATGTTTGCGTTATGTTTCAAAGCGTTGTTAGGTTCATTCAATATATTTTAAGTTGATCTTTTTAAAATTTGCCTTTCAAGGTTCACCACGAGATGTATTGATACAAATTCCTAAATGCAGTCTAAGATGAGAAGCAAGCTTTTTCAATCTTTTCGACTTATGAAAATCTTAACTACTGAGGGAAAAGAGAGACAAAATCTTTTCACACAGATCAAAGAGCACTCGCTAATGCACTTTTTCCCTAAATCAACATACAAACTTATATGCAAAATGCAAAGATGCAGGTATTTCTTTTCTCTTTCTTAATGTTTGTGCGATACAAAAAGAAAGCTGTTGTATAATTTCGAATTCAATTTCAAGCGAAAGCAAACAAGCTTGTCCAAAATCAAAAGACACCTTAAGATTTACTTGTTTCGACACTAGAAATATATAAATTCAAACCATATGACGAAAGCAAAAGCTCAATCAGCTATGAACAGCAAACAAACTAACTCTTAAGATCAATACGACACTTTATCACAGGTCTAGATCTAAGAGGCCACAGCAAGACTAGTTCACTTTCGTTATGGGAAACTGTAAATGATACAAGAAATACACAAAGAACAAACACAGTTTCTTTATACAACCGAGGCGGAATAGTGACAAGGAAAGTTGGTTTCAGATAGGCACATTGACTAGTAACAGGCAGCAAAACAAGAGTGAAAACAGGGCAAGAAACAGCAGGAAACCCCAGTAGCACAAGGCAAGACTGGTCCAGCGCAGGTGGGACACTGTCTGTTTGACCTTCAGCGCAGGTAGCCCCTTCGGGAACTGCGCTGAAATGCAGACAGCCTTTGTACAGCCTGCACTGAAGAACGAAACTTTCGTTTCTCTTGGTTTCCGGGTCACAGATTGCTCAAAAATTCACAGTTTTTGCTCAAATCAGAAGCTATCAGTCAAGGACACACTAAGGGATGACAAGGAGGATGAAAAGCTATCACTAAGAGCTTATTAGAGTCCTTGTGGATCAGCTCTTCAAATCATAAACTTGCCCAGAAACTGAGCTAGAGTAGCTGCCCTCTACTTTGCATTTGAAAGATCCAAATGCAGTTCGATTCGGTACTCCCTTTGTTTATGAAATGAATAGCAAAAAACACAAACAACCAACAAGATACACTCCCCAGCGGAGTCGCCAATTTGTTGTTGGGAAAAGTATCCAATACGAAATGACCCTATCCCACTCTAAGGGTGATAGTACCTCAGCAACAACCGAATGCAAAGCTTATTCAAGATTACTTCTTTATGAGATGTAAGAGAGAGGAGAAAGGGATCCACTAACCATTGTCTTTCGCTAATGGTTGATCCAATCTTCCCTCTTTGCTGCTTGCTCCCAACTCCTTGCTCTTTCACTGGCCCAGCTACACAAAGATCCTGCAAAAGCATAAGAAAAGGAAACTACAAGAAGCATACATCCATAATTGATTCAAGGATTAGAATAAATCAAATATACAAGCATCAATACGCCACAAAGACACATGCATATAGAAGAACCTCAAATGCTTTATTAATGGAAGAAGTAAAGTTCTGAGAGTGTTACAACCATAAGAGGCCCAATCCAGCAACACCTCCCAACAGAAAGAAATCTCCTCTTCACCTCCTTCAAAGCAATCACCCAATAGTTCTATGCACAAACCAACAGCACTTCCTTACATTCACAAGACTCGAGCCTCCCTAGACCTCATGAGAGAGCTCTATATATAGGAGTTTTGGAGAAAGGATGAGTCAGCTTGAGGCTGGCATGAAGCTGACTAGTGTCCTCTCCCACTTCAGTTATACTTCAGTTCTTGAGTCCACTTGGAGTTTCTTGCTTCCACTTGGAGATCTAGATCCTCTTACTCATCACAAGGCGAATTCCCTGATCCAAGTGTCATTTTGGAAGCTTCCTGGGCATTTGACACCTTGCAGAATGACTGTGCCACTTGGCCAATCTCGCCTAGCGCAGGTAGCCTTCATTGCTTTTGACATTCAGCGCAGGTACAGAGTGGAGCAGTTGACATTCAGCGCAAATGCTCAGTGGAGCAGCTGACATGATCCAGAAATAGCTTGTTTTTGAGTGTTTTCAGGTGGAGAAATGATTTTCAGTGCTGTGGTTTGCTGACCTTGTTCCTCTAGGGGTATGAACAACATGTTTAGGGACTTTGGATCCCTTATATTATCGACATTTCATGCTTCATGTTGTTAGGCACAAAAATGTCTATAACAGAGCCGCCCTCAAGTGCCTAACAGATGCAATCGGGTATATTATTCCCGATATTCAGGATGCCACCTATGCCGCCCAGCTCAGCTCGCGCCTCAACAAACCACCTAAAGTAGAGCCAATGCTTGCGATAAGTCAGCTCAGATTTAAAGGCAAGCAGCCTACTTGATGAATCATGCCGCCGATTGCCAGATCGTTGAAGAAAAATAGGATCAAGATTTATTGATACCAATTAAGTAGGATTTCTGTTTTATAGATAGATAGATTAATTAATTATTTATAGACCCTTTCATTGTTTTGGAAAGGGTCATAAAGTTTTGTACTTGACTTAAAGACTGAAGTCACACTATTGTGCTTCAGCCATATTCTTTTATAAAACTGGACCAGTTATTCTAAATTCAACATGGTAGCTTTTCTGCAAATGTGCACTATTGTCTTTGGTTGAAAGCATCTCTGCGTTGAAGGAAGAATTACAGATAGCGATTGATATTGGGAGTATTTTATCAGCTCATATGGTACTATTATCTATGTCTGATTCCATTCTTTTCATATGAATTGTTATCCGATTTCCTTTGCTATTATCAGATATATGTATGCGTTTTAACAGCAGTTCTGTATTCTTTCCACTATGGGATGTTTATGGTATGCTTTTCTGTTAATCATATATGTGTCGATGATATAAATGATGAGTGTAGTATTATTTTTTTAATCGCTTTGCTTAACTACTTAAGTAAAGTAATCATTGAATGAATTAATGTCTATGCCTGTCAGATGGAGTCATCTATATGGCTGTTTGAAAACATAGATCATCAAGCGCTAGACTTAGAGAAATATAACCATTCCCGGGATTAGTAGTAGTTATTTTATTCTATCAATAGATTAAGTTATTAGCCTATCATTAGATTAGTTAAACAATCATCCATTCATCCCGTTTATCCATTACTGGGAAACTGGTCCCATTATCCCCAGTCGGAGCCACCATTCCAAACGGAAAAGGAGATGTACTAAGGTCTGGACCGGGTGGTTATCCCCCAATGTTGTTGCAACGATTTTCAGGCCTTCAACATTTTTGGCGCTAGAAGGAGGGCTCAACTGTGAATGGCACACAAACCCAAATCTGCAGGCCATTCTAAGAGTAATTCTCCCTCCATATCTCCTCGTTCTTCCCAATTGTATGCTGGTTCTCCAGTATCCAAACGAGAAGAAGAGGAATCAACTAACACTGCTCAAACCCATCATACTCCAGAACAATTAAGTCTTGAATCACCTGAGGTCCAGTCTCTTATCCACAAACTTCAGAGCTTCTCGATTTCACCACAGAAATATGAGGTATCACAAAGCAGTGCGACTTCGCTGTTTAATTTACCTCACCCTCTCACCAGACTTCAGAGCGAAAAGCTCGGTATTGAACCCACTGAGTTCCCTTTACCCAAAAGGAAAAAGGCAAAGAAATATACTGAAGGATCTAACAGTGAAGAGCTTTCATCCACATCCTCCATTGCATCTTCCCCTCTGCAAAGTCAACCATCCACTCCCCCATTACATATTGTTGTTCATCAGAGATTAGGAGCTTCAACATCCCAACCTGCTCACTCCTCAACATTATTTCCTTCCCATACATCTAGAATTCCAACAGTAGTATCAACCACTGCTGCTATTACAATGGCAGATCCATGGAACAGGCCTGGTGCAGTCAACATGCCTGCACCATTGCATCCATTACCAGATGCTCCTGAAAAATGGCTACCCAAATTTAATCCAGATGATGGGACCCAGGCTGAGGAACACATTAATAATTTCATGTTGGCAGTCAACTTGAAAGGAGTAATAGAACAAGATGTTGTTGTTAGACTTTTTCCATATACCTTGCAAGGATCAGCAAGATCCTGGTATTTTTCTTTACCTTCTGGTTCAATTACCAGTTGGAACACTTGCCAAGAGCAGTTTCTTACCAAATATGGAGATGATAGGTCTTTGGCTACCCTAATAAACAATCTCTCCAATCTGAGAATAGAGCATAGGGAACCAATTAAGGAATTTAATGCCCGCTTCAATAAACTCCTGAATAAAATCCCTACAGCCTCCAAACCAAGTGAACAAATTCGAAGCGAATGGTATATCACCGCCCTACCTGCCAATATATCCATTTTTGTAGACAGGGCTGGGAAACCTACCTTAGCTGAAAACATGAGAGAAGCACTTGCTGTGGAAAAGCGCATTAATGCTCTAGAAAAGAAAGCTGCTCTGGAAGACAGAAAAGCCAAAAAAGTCTCTTTCAAAGAGGACTCAAGAAAGAAAACCCCAAAAGGCCCATACGACATGGAGGGTTTGCAAAAAGTCCTAAAAACTTGATCAAATGAAATGGTTGAAATAAAGAAACAGGTAGCCGAAACCTCAACCAAAAGACCCTTTAGGACTTATAAGAAAAATGAATCAAAGCCACGGAATGTCATATCTAATGCAGATTCAGAGCAAGAAGAAGAGGAAGAGGAAACAATCTCACCAACTGATGATGAAGAAGAAGTAGTAGAATGTCATGGAATGTGGGATTTTATACTCCCCAACTCCGATTCCGATAATGAAGAAGAAGCGTTCTCGGTCACTACTAGGAGTAAAAGTACTTCCGAACCTGCTCAGGCAACGTCAAAGAAAAGGAGTGCAGGTGCTGCTACAACCAAAGAAAAATACCTGCAAAGAAATCACCTGCAGCAGTTCCCCAAAACCAGCATTCAACTTCTAATATTCCTTCAACATCTAAAACATTGGTGGTATCCGATTCAATGGAGTACAATATTGTTGATGACATGAAGAAAACTAAAGCAAACATTACTATGTTTGAACTTAGTAAATTAAAGCATCAGCAGAAATTGCTTCTCAAGGAATTGAATGATGTTCCCTCTACACCTCTTCCCAGTGCTAAAGCTGCTAATGATTCAGGCCAACCCCCTCCCGGTATGGTTGAAGCTACCAATTTAGTTTTCATTGGCGATAGATCAAATTCTCATACCCCACATTTCCTATTGACCTATGAGATTTATAACAGAAACCTGCACAACTGTTTAATTGACTCAGGAGCATCCTCTAACATAATGCCAGCTTCAGTTTATTCTAAACTGAACATTGAACCCCAGAAGTCTGCTATTCATATTGTATAGTTGGACAGGACCAAAGTAAAGGTTTTAGGAGAAATTAATTCCGTAACTATTAGGTTATCTGCTGATCCCAGAATAGTACAGAGGATTGATATTCTAATAGCCGATATACCTGAATTTTACGGTTTAATTTTGAGTAGGGATTGGTCTGAAAAATTGCATGGGTATATTTCCACTGATTGGTCACATATGTGGCTTCCCTACAAAGGTAAGCCAAATCAAATAAGGGTCGATCGGGAAAAACATATGACCCATACAGTTACAGAATTCGAACAAGAAAACCAGCCGATAGCATTCAACAACAACATTTTGGGGAATTATTCATCAGAGTCATTCTTTGGCAACTTCGTTGCCCAACCATCTCCGTTCTCAGTAAACCATTCTACATCTCAGATCGAAAATTTTTCACAAACAGATCGATCAAGATGTTTCAATGATACTAAGAAAACTGTAAATACAATTGTTAATACTTCTTTATTTTGGTCATTATATTTCGATGGGTCCAAATCTAGTGAGGGCTCAGGAGCAGGATGTATTTTGGTTAGTCCACAAGGGGAAAATACAATGATGTCCTGTAGGCTAGAATTTAAATGCACTAACAATACAGCTGAATATGAAGCCTTAGTCCAGGGACTATATAAAGCAATCGGCCTTAAAGTGCAATATCTAAAAGTATTCGGTGATTCTGAAATTATTGTTAAACAGGTGAGGAATGCAATTCATTGTCTTTCAAATCACCTCAAGCATTATCAATGGCTAATACAAGAACTTACCTCGCACTTTTCCGCATTCAACATTTCCTCCATCCCTAGGTCTCAAAACTCGACAGTCAATCTCCTAGCCAATGTAGCTTCCAAGCTACTACCTTCTGAAGACTACAGCCCAGATAGATTTTCTATAGAATTTCTTTTTAGGCCCTCAATTCCTGACAATGTCACTAATTGGAGAGTATTCAACCATGATGAGGATATTTTACAATTTCTAACTTCTGAAAAGTCCTATGACGATCAAATTATTGAGGAAAATGACCATGACCTACAAATGAAAGAAATGCCTCACGAAAATTCAATCCCTAAGCCAGTGGTAAAGCTCGAGGATCTTTATGATATCAAAGACCGGTTTAAACCTGTAACTAATGCAAAGCTCCAAAGTTCTACCCTTAGGTTTGAATTGATAAATCTTGGCACCGAGCAAACTCCTAAAAACATTAACTTAGGACTAGGAATTTACTTGGAAGAGAAGGAGGCATTCATTAGACTGTTAAGGAAAAATAAACAGGTCTTTGCTTGGAAACACGATGATTTGAAGACATATGATACATCCATTATCCAGCATACCATTCCAATGCTTCCCGATCAGAAACCGATTCAGCAGAAGTTAAGAAAAATGCATCCAAGTTTAGAGAGTCAAATAAAGACTGGACTTAACAAACTCTTGAAAGCCAAGATTATTTTTCCAGTCCGACACTCAAACTAGGTCTCCAATATGGTGCCAGTCAGAAAGAAAAATGGCGACATTCGGATTTGTATTGATTTCAGAAATTTGAACAAAGCAAGCTTGAAAGATAATTTCCCATTACCTACTATGGAGCAAATAATTCAATTAGTAGTAGGCTCTGAATTGATGTCCTTTCTAGATGGTTTCTCATGATATAACCAAGTCCTGGTTCATCCTGATGACCATCTTAAAACCACATTCAGAACAAAATGGGGAACATATGCATATCAGAAAATGCCTTTCAGACTTATAAATGCAGGAGCGACATTCTAAAGAGCTATGGATATAGCTTTTAAAGGGTTGATTAATAGAACAGTAGTCGTCTATCTAGACGATAATATTGTATTCTCTAAGGAGAGGTATAATCATTTGCATGATCTAAATCAAATTTTTCAACGTTGCAAAAGATATGGTATTTCTCTTAACCCTAAAAAGTCTTTCTTTGCTCTTGATCAAGGGAAGCTCTTAGGTTTTATTGTGTCCAAAGATGGCATTTATATTGATCCTGATCGGATCAAAGAAATCTCTGAAATCCCTTTCCCACACAATAAAAAATCGATGCAGTCATTTCGAGGCCAGATCAATTTTGTTAAAAGATTTGTTCCAGATTTTTCTCAAATTATTTTGCAACTTCAAACAATGATTAAGAAAAATTCAGTCTTTAAGTGGGGATCAGCAGAAAAAGAAGCTTTTGATCTAATCAAGCAAGCAATAATCAATGCCCTAGCCTTAAATACTCCAAATTTTTCTAATCATTTTACATTGTATACCATCGCATCCAACTTGTCTTATGCTGCAGTACTCACGCAACTAAATGATCACAATCTAGAAGCACCCATTTCATTTTTTAGCTCAAATCTCCAGGGTGCTGAATTGAATTACTCCGAGGTAGAAAAACAAGCCTTTGTTGTATTTAAAGCAGTCAAACATTATAGACCCTTCCTTTTGAAAACCCACACAAAAGTCATAGTTCCTTTCCCTGCAGTTAGGAAACTATTAATCCAAAAAGAACTGGGTGAAAAAAGGGAAAACTCGATCACAGCGCTTCAAGAATATGACTTAGAAATTAAGCCAGCAAAGATTGTTAGGGGCCAAGGTTTTTGCAGGTTATTAGCAGGAGCATCCAACATCCCAGAATCAGGTTATACAGATCAAACTGAAGAAATCAATCAGATAAGTATTACTGATTCTGAGTCACAATATGCAGATTTAATCTTTTATTTGAAAAATGGATATGCACCTCCTAACCTGTCTTACAAAAACAAAAGGGCCATAAGGTTAAAAGCGAAAAATTTCACAATTATTGATGATGTGCTTTTTAGGCAGAATTATGATTCAATCTTATTAAGATGCCTTGAGAAACCTGAAGCACAAAAGGTTTTGCAGGAGTTACATGATGGACCAGCAGGAGGACATTTTGGAGCTGACACAACAGCTCACAAAATTATTCATGCTGGATACTATTGGCCCACTCTGTTTAGAGATGCCCACGAGTATGTAAGGAAATGCCTTAATTGTCAAATTTCTAGTGGAAGACAACGTAAACCAGCTTTCCCTCTGCAACCAGTCAACATTGAACAACCATTTGAGCAATGGGGATTGGACATCATTGGGGAAATTACTCCACCGTCTTCCAAACAGCATAAGTATATCCTTACTACTACCGATTATTTTACTAAGTGGGTTGAGGCAATTCCTTTGAAGACAACAAATTCTGAAGCAATCATTGAATTCATAGATCAATTCATCATTACCAGGTTTGGTGTCCCAAATGCTCTTGTTTTTGATAATGCATCGTATTTCTCAGGCAATGCTATGTTTGATTTCGCTATTAAATGAGGATTTAAATTAAAATATTCTGCTAATTACTATCCCAAGGGTAATGGTTTAGCATAGTCTACTAATAAGAATCTGATCAAGATCATTAAGCGAACTATCGAACAGAATCATAAAAACTGGCACAAATCCTTAATGTTTTCATTATGGGCTGATAGGATAACACAGAAAGCTTCTATAGGATCTTCTCCGTTCAATCTTGTGTATGGAAAAGAAGCAGTACTACCCACAAATCTTGTTCTTCGTTCTTTAGCCCTAGTACAGTTCATTGAGGAGACTCCTTCTTCTTCTATTCAGCTTAGACATGATCAAATTCTAAAACTAGAAGAAGAAAGAGAAAAAGACAGGGTTACTCATGCCAAACATCAGCAAATCATCAAAGCAGCTTTTGATTCAGTCTCATCCGGTTCAAAACAATTCCAAGTCGGTGATTTAGTTCTGAAATGGGACAAATCCCATGAGGACAAGGGAAAACACACCAAGTTCCAGAAGATGTGGCTTGGAACATTTCAGATCTGTGAGAAGATAGGCCATTCAACCTTCATATTGCAAAATTTATCAGGTTTGAGACATTCTCTCCCTGTTAATGGCCTTATCTTGAAGAAATTCTTTAATTGATGAGGTAACCCCTTCTCCTTTCCATTTGATAGAGTTTTGTAGTTTGTAGGATTTGTATAAAATAATGTTGTAAGGTATCTTCCATTGACCTTTGCTGTGATTAAGAACTTGATCCACAGAAGTAGTGTGATATTTGCTTTTAAAATAATAGAAGTCTTAACCAAAAGGGATAATTTCTAGGAAACTAGATATCATTGTATTCTGAAACCACACTTCAAGTTTTGTGAACCCCTCTCAAAGTTTACAAGTATTATAAATCATTTTTGGTTTTCAAATTGGTCATTAAAGGTTATCAATATCAAGATAGAATCTGATCCAACTTCAGCATCTTCAACTCTTACCCTGTCATCCATCTACTCTTAAGGAGAAAATTGTCCATCCCATTCACCAAAGTTTATGGTTACTCAGAGTGTAATTCTAAAATATCTGATATTAAAGATAAGAGGTCTTATTACAAGCCTGCTTACCATGATCATAGGGAAATAGTTTAACCAACATTACCAATACTGCATACCATAACAGGGTAATGGCTTAGAATTATAAGACAAGGGGTCTCATCACGAGCCAACTTGTTCGGTTAGATTACTACCAGTGAATGGCATTGTCGATAGCTGGCTACCAAACCAGGACAATGGCTTTTTTATCTCATCAATAATAGGAAAAGAAAGAAATACAAAATATGAAGACATGTTTTGAATTCATCCTGTTAATCATACTCTTAATTGGATGTGACAATGGACAATAACATGGTTAAAAGGTATCCCTGTTGAAACTATGAACGTTTGCTGGCAGCAGAGGCTCTACCTATGACAGATGAGTTCACTATAAACGCTGATTTGGAAAGGTTTTCTGTTTTATCATTATAAACCAATAAAGGCCTATTTAAAACTTAGAATGTATCTATTGTCTTAAGAAAAGAGAGGAAGTTAGAAAAATAGTTTCATTTCATTCAGAATGCATTTATACCTAGTTATATTAGAATTTTCTCTTTTGATTAGAACTCTATTTTGAAAAAAAAAGTTTAAATATTTCTATACTTTTCAGAGATAACTGTTTCTTCCAGCGAATCGCCAATTGTTGTGCTCTACAACAACCCCCCATTTCTTATCATTTTATTCCCAAAACTATCCCAAGAAATGGGTCCCTTCAGATTTTGATTGGTATCAATCTTCTATTATTTAGAAAGGTCAGGTAACCAAATGAAAACATTATATAAAAACCTTTTGAAAAACCCATTTTGATCAAATAAAACAATCTTTTATCATTGCGATAAAGCGATCGCAAGATCGCATATCGCAATGACATAGAGAACACAAATAAGTGACATATTGGTTTTCGTCGATGCGATATCGCTATCGGCTATTGGCGATACTCTATACGCAGTCTTAAAGCACCCCAAGCCTTTCACCCCGATGCGATGCGATATCGGAATCGGCAATCGGAAATATCCTATGCACATTGTTAAGGCGCCCAGGCGATGTAGCCCGATGCAATGCGATATCGAAATCGGTAAATCGGCGATATGCTGTCCATGTCATATATAATCCCTATTCTCCCAACGCGATGCGATATCGGCTATCGGCGATCGGGGATTTTAAATGGTGTCAATACAAGAGGTTGAAGCTCTCCTCGATGGCCGATTGCGATAAAGTGCAGTTTTCAAAAAGCCGATTAAATGGAGGGATATTATGATCAAATCATATTTAAAGCTTAAGCTGTTAAGCAATGATGTACCTGCGCCCAACCGCCAAAACATCCATAGCACGCTTAAACGGGTCATTCGGCCGAATAATGATATAATGGGCATTTAAGGATTGGCAGGTTTTAAACGGCCATTTAATGTAATTGTAAGATCTTCCCATGGATTGTATCTGCGACCATTTTTAGAGTTAATCTCTCAGCACGCTTTGATTAATATATCTTTCCAATATTGGATTTTCATTGTCATCTCTCTGTGTTACGTTTATTTTCGCCTTTGTGCAGAATTCATCCAAAGGAGAAAGCTTAAGCAAAATGGGGAAGAAATCCAAGAAGACCACAGGCGCTTCCGCAGCGCCAGCTGCAGGACAAGTTGTCGCTGACAAAAAGAAAGGATTGATTTCGGATACCACATGTTCTGGTCTCGGCAGAACTACTTGGCAGAGTACCTACAACTTGATTGAAATTGAAGAACCTAAAGTGACAACAGTAGAAGCTACTGCAGACTCTACTCGAAAATCTGAGGGTACTCTTAAGGACTTAGCTGACTCCTTCCTTCATCGGATAACAGCTACAGAACAAATTCTCCCATACACAGATGTAGTGCGGTGGGCAATTGAAGAAATCCCAATTCTGGATAGAACCTTCAGCACCAGAGACGAGAGGATTTTCGGGTCATTCAAAGCTGATGATTTGAGGCAAATGTATCATTTGTCTGAGTTAGAGAAGATATACAATAAGGCGTTCCTGGAAAAATTCTCAAACGAGAACGAAGTTGAATCCGAACCCATCTAGGATTGGAGACAAAATCCGGCAAAGCACAAACATGAGTCTTCCGGTAAGTACTCAGTTGATTCCCTAGCTTCTCCTTATTTCTACGCAGGAATAATGATGTGTAGATTGTGTGGATTGCATGACTCTTCTAATTTCACTATAGAAATGGTCCCTTTAATGGAAGCTGCATGCAGCAGTATAATAATGGATTGGGTCACCATTCTCTTGGAAAAACTAGCCAAAGTTGTTCTTGAGTTCAGTAATAAGACTCGCATCTCCGAAAGGATAATCCCCCCATTCTATTACAGTGCATATATTTTAGATACATTGTGTTTCAATTCTGAATTTCCCGTGCTCGGTTGGAGGTGGACGCCACAAGACCCTACGACTATCCACATATACCATCAGAAATTATGGAAGTCCTCTTACAAGCACCATCTGTACCAAGTCTGCAATGGCTTTATGGTGCCTATTTATTATTCTATTTTTGATAAACCCATTCCCAAGATTTCCTACCAGGCTGGGATTGATTTAACAGCGGTAGGGAGATGGTTTGGAGAGGAGAAATTCACTTATATAAGAGTTTTCGGTCGCCAAGCCGAACCTCATGTTCTCCCTTTATACATACCAGATAAACTGTTGGCAAGAGAAATCTCTTACCAGATTATGGCTGAGAGTGTTACACAGACTCTCAAGAAAAATAAGAAGCAGGGCTCGCCCTCTTTTCCCTTCAGATGTGGTGTCTATACTCTGCATGATCTCAAACATGCAGAAAAGGAAGCCACGAAGATTAAATCATTAACTCTGGTGACTCTCCCAAATATGCAGTTTGATCCAAACAAAGTTGCCTATACTGCACTAGGACAGGCCAAATTGACAAAATTTGATCATAAAGAAGATATGTTTGACGACCTGTTCTCTTCAGCTGAGACAATAAATCAAGTTAAAGCATTCGCCAAAGTGAAATATAATGATGAAGGGTTGACTGAATTTAATAAACTTAGAGAATAGAGGTTGCAAACTCTGCCTCTAGATTTACTAGCGACAACCCCAGTGACATCATCAAGCGAGCCTGATCGGCAACAATCAAAGGAACCTCCAGTTATAACGAAAGAACAAGAGAAGCCACAGGAGGAAAATCTCAAGAAAGAACAGGAGGAAAAGCAGAGAAGAGAGAAAGAGGAAAAACATAGAAGAGAGAAAGAGGAAAAGCAGAAGAAAGAACAGGAGGAAAACAGAGAAGAGAAAAAGAGGAAAAGCAGAAGAGAGAGCAGGAAAAAGTGCAGAAGGAGACCCGAGCTAAAAAGGAAAAACAAACCACCATTGATGTCAATATAGATACTCATATTGACCCTAAATTGCTCCAGAAATGGAAGCAATTTGATTCCATCATCAGTGGTTTGGAATGTTCGAAGGACACAGACACTTCTAAGGTAATGGACACACAAGATATCACTTCACCACAGGTTCTAAGTGGAACCAGCGGCCCACCCATTTCTAAAGAGGTAGAGGTAATACCAAAGGACCCCTCCGACCAAATCATTTTGCAGGTAGAAGATATTCCTCCCCTGGATGTCTTCTACAGCCCAAGGCATAAAGCGGTGGTTAAATGACAAAGGAAAAGAAGAAGGACTGATCAACCTTCCCTTTTCCCAGAGCAAACTGTTACGGGCAATGTAGTTTGGAAGGAAGAATTTGACCCCTTCGATGACCTGACAAAACTGTCACAGTATGCGGGAGCTTATTTAGCAGCGACAATAGATAAGGCATCGGAGGTAAGTCTTTTACTGAAAACCAAAGATCAAGAGATTTTCTCATTACAGGCACAGTTAGCTGAAACGAAGCAGAAAGCAGAGCAGCAATTGTTGACGCAACAACAATTAAACAGTCAACTAACTCAACAATTGCAGGCAGAGAAGCAAAGGGTTGACCAAAGCGTGATCCAGAAGCAGAAAGAATTATTAGAGGCATTGGCACAATTAAAGGCAGCAAATGAGCAAATGATGAAAACAAAAGATGAGCAAATTGCTCAATTATCATCACAGCTCGAGAAAACAAAGGGCGTTCCACAAGTGGCTGAATTTAGAGCAGAAGCATTACAAATAAATACTGCATTAATATCCCAAATTAAGCTTCTGTGTCAAAAAATAGCGCCGGTAGAGCCACTATGTGAATTAACGGCATCTATAAGTACGCAAGTAGACAAGGCCAGGACTGAATTGGATCAAGCTGAAGAAACGATAGCTGCATTTCTCGACTGGAAAGATTTTGACCAAGGTCAAGCGGCCAATTTACCCAGGATATTAGAATCACACAAAGATATACTCTTCACTGAATGGCAGTCCCAG
This sequence comes from Pinus tabuliformis, assembly GCA_031772625.1. NCBI lineage: Eukaryota > Viridiplantae > Streptophyta > Pinopsida > Pinales > Pinaceae > Pinus > Pinus tabuliformis. Next base: position 1,211,875,141 of record CM062807.1, on the reverse strand, counting down.
TTAATTAAATCAGAGAGGGCGGTTTCAAGATGTAAATCAACTTCTAGCAATTTAGTTGAATTGGTCAATAACACTCTCTACTTATCAAACATGATTTCCCAATGCACACCAGGAAAGTTGAAAACAATGAAAACGTTGGAGCAATCATGTTATCCAGATTTGGAAGAAAAGGGGAGGTTAATCGCTGGGATTAACATTTTAACCTGGGACACATATTGGTTCTTCCTGGTAAAGCCGCACACACAGAGAGCCGCCCTCAAGTGCCTAACAGATGCAATCGGGTATATTATTCCCGATATTCAGGATGCCACCTATGCCGCCCAGCTCAGCTCGCGCCTCAACAAACCACCTGAAGTAGAGCCAATGCTTGCGATAAGTCAGCTCAGATTTAAAGGCAAGCAGCCTACTTGATGAATCATGCTGCCGATTTCCAGATCGCTGAAGAAAAATAGGATCAAGATTTATTGATACCAATTAAGTAGGATTTCTGTTTTATAGATAGATAGATTAATTAAGTATTTATAGACCCTTTCATTGTTTTGGAAAGGGTCGTAAAGTTTTGTACTTGACTTAAAGACTGAAGTCACACTATTGTGCTTCAGCCATATTCTTTTATAAAATTGGACTAGTTATTCTAAATTCAACATGGTAGCTTTTTTGCAAATGTGCACTATTGTCTTTGGTTGAAAGCATCTCTGCGTTGAAGGAAGAATTACAGATAGCGATTGATATTGGGAGTATTTTATCAGCTCATGTGGTACTATTATCTATGTCTGATTCCATTCTTTTCATATGAATTGTTATCCGATTTCCTTTGCTATTATCAGATATATGTATGCGTTTTAACAGCAGTTCTGTATTCTTTCCACTATTGGATGTTTATGGTATGCTTTTCTTTTAGTCATATATGTGTCGATGATATAAATGATGAGTGTAGTATTATTGTTTTAATCGCTTTGCTTAACTACTTAAGTAAAGTAATCATTGAATGAATTAATGTCTATGCCTGTCAGATGGAGTCATCTATACGCATGTTTGAAAACATAGATCATCAAGCGCTACACTTAGAGAAATATAACCATTCCCGGGATTAGTAGTATTTATTTTATTCTATCAATAGATTAAGTTATTCGCCTATCATTAGATTAGTTAAACAATCATCCATTCATCCCGTTTATCCATTACTGGGAAACTGGTCCCATTATCCCCAGTCGGAGCCACCATTCCAAACGGAAAAGGAGCTGTACTAAGGTCTGGACCGGGTGGTTATCCCCCAATGTTGTTGCAACGATTTTCGGGGCTTCAACAGGATCACATGCAAACCTACGCAATCATCTACAAATTCATGGGACTATGACCCACATAAAAAAGCTTTACAAACATGGATAAAATACCACTGGAAACCCAAAGGGAGCATTGATCTTCACCTTGGGTCAAAGGGTTTCTTTACCATGGTGTTCACAAGTATCGAGGATAAAGATAGAGTCTTTGAAGGAGGGCCCTACTTCTACGCAGCAGCAGGTCTCTATATGAGGCCATGGAAGATGAACTTTGTCCTGGAACGTGAAACTTTCACTTCAGTCCCAGTCTGGGTAAGACTCTATTCTCTACCTCTAGATTACTAACTACCTGAATTGTTAGCTTCCATAGGCAGTAAATTAGTTAGGTTTGTAAAAACTTCAGAAGCTACTAGAAGGGGAAAGTATACTTCCTTTGCTAGGATATGTGTTGAGATGGATCTATTAGGAGCCCTTCCGGATGAGGTGATATTGGAAGTTTTTGATGAAGAGTGGGTTCAAACGGTGGACTACGAGCATATTCCATTCAGATGCCATAAATGTCATGAACATGGGCATCTTCTCAGAGACTACCCTCTAGGTAAAACAAAGAATAAAAGCAAAACTAATACAATGAAAGACCCAGACAACTTTCACAAGGTGGTCCATAAAGGAAAAGGCGGTAAAAGAGGGCAAAAGCCACAGCAAAATGAGGGACAACAAGTAAGGCGGAACCAGTTCCAAGTTCTTGAAGAGGACGAAGAAAGAACAATAGTAAATCAAGCTAATGAAGGGAGTACGAGAGAGCAAGAGAAAGAAGGAAACCAGGAACAAACACAGGAAAATGATAAGCAGAAAGGGATAATGATGAGTGATACAGAACTAGAGATGGACCAGGAAATGACCCAGAGTGAAATGGAACTAGAGGAAACTGAGCTACAGGAGATTCTGGAAAGAGAACACCTAGATCTGGAAGGGTTCTTAATCGAGGGAACATCTAGTGGGGTAGAATCGTTACCTCAGGAAGAGCTCAATAGAATACAACAGTTGTATTTATGGAAAACTCAAGAAAAGGGTTCGGAGGGGGAAAAACCAGGAATGAGTTGAGTAGCGAAGGAGTGAAGATGATAAAATCTTCTCCAGGATTAGCACCTAGAAACCTAGGAAAAAAGAGAGGCAAAAAAATAAAAATGAACTATTGATGGAGTGTGGAAAGCTCATGATAGATTCAGGTAAGATGAAAGATCTTACCAGCTACTCCTTTACAAATATTTAATCATGAAATTGATTTCTTGGAATATTAGAGGTCTAGGAAGTAAAAGAAAATATAGATTTCTTAGTAAGAGAATGAAACAGGCTGCTCTAGACATAATTTTTATCCAGGAAACAAAATGTTCCATTCAAAGTTAAGACAACTTCATAGTAAATGGCTTAGTAGGTTTGAATATCTAGAAGTTAAAGCAAAGAATACGGCAGGAGGTATTCTCACTCTTTGGAACCCTCAAAGAATTGACATAATTGATGCCGAGGCTGCAAGGAATTATTTATCAATAGTGATTCAGCCTGTAGGGGATAGGAGTACCTATCTAGTCACGAATGTGTATGGCCCTCAAAGGATAGAGGAGAAACTCAAGCTTATAGATTCCCTTGTGAATCTCAGGGAGAGACATGCCGGAATACCTTGGATCATGGGAGGGGATTTCAATATGATAAAATCACTTTTTGAAAAAAAGGGTGGAACCAGAGCTTTAAGTAAAGACTCATTTTCTTTCCAAATCTTTACAGATAATATGAAACTAGTGGATGTTGAAACAAACAATGGCCTCTTCACTTGGAACAACAAGAGAGGAGGGGAGTCACGGGTAGCATCCAAGTTGGATAGATTCATTATCTCTGAGGATCTCATGCTTTTAGATAAGGAAATAACAACAAGTGTTCTTCCCGTTGGAGGCTTAGATCACTGGCCAATACAAATCGAGATCCAGGGGATAGGTACCCCCCGGAATAGACCTTTCAGATTTGAGAACATTTGGCTTTCACACCCAGATTTCATCAGTAATATTGAAAAATGGTGGGCAGAAGATCTTCATATTCAGGGAACTAGAATGTTCCTGCTTCATAAAAGATTAAAGAACATAAAAACGAGGCTCAAAGATTGGAATAAGAAGAATTTTGGCAATATTTTTACATAAAAGAAATCAGTCAAAAAATAAAATGCAGGAACTCAACCAAGCTATGATCATGGAAGGTTTTGGTAAAGACAAAAATGATCTAGTGGAGAAACATCATCTAGATTGGGAGAACTTGTGTAAACAAGAGGAAATATTTTGGAGACAAAAATCCAGAGTCCAATGGCTAAAAGAAGGAGAGCGTAATACTAGATTTTTTCACAAATCCACCATGGCGAATAGAGCACACAACATAATTTCTTCAATAAAAAAGGAGGACGGACAACTTCTACAATCCCATGAAGATATAGAAGCAATGTTAGTTAATCACTTCTGAGAAATAGCCCAGGAAAATAATCCAGAAAGAGAACATTACATCAGGGACTTAACCAAGTATATACCTAAGCTGGTGTCTAGAGAGGACAATGTCAATCTCAACAGACCAGTGACTGAAGAGGAGGTCAGTGAGGTTCTCAATGACATGAAGAATGGAAAAGCTCCTGGCCCAGATGGCTTTAATGTAGATTTCTTTAAAACTTGTTGGAATATTGTAAAAGAGGATATTTTGAATGTTGTGGAAGACTCCAAGATGAACAGAACCATCTTGAGAGCGCTCAACACCTCCTTCATCTCCCTGATCCCTAAACAGGAAAATGCACAAACACCAGATAGGTATAGACCCATAGCACTATGCAATGTGGTATACAAGATAATATCCAAGGTAGTGGCCAACAGACTCAAACCTCTGCTTCCTTCTCTAATTTCGGGGGAACAATCAGGTTATGTCGAAGGCAGACAAATTTTGGATAACATTATTCAAGCTCATGAAGTGGTTCACTCATTAACCAGCACAAGGAGAGCTGGTATGATCTTGCAACTGGACATAGCAAAAGCTTATGACAAAGTGAACTAGACCTATATCAGGAAAGTGCTAAAGGCGTTTGGTTTTGATCACAACTGGGTAAGATGGGTCATGGCCTTGGTAACCTCTTCCAGCTTTTCAATATTGGTTAATGGCTCTCCTTCTGAGATTTTTCTTCCTTCAAGAGGGCTGAGGTAGGGGGATCTGCTTTCTCCCTTTCTCTTCATACTCATGATGGAAGGTCTTGGCCGGTCTATCAAACATGCCAGAGATTTGGGAAAAATTCAAGGTCTTCCATTGAAGGAGAATGGTCAGGCTTTAACACATCAACAATTTGTAGATGATACCATGTTACAAGGAATCCCCACAGTCAAAGAGGCTCGGGCGTACAAACAAATACTGAATGAATTTTCCATGGCTTCAGGTATGGAAGTTAACCTCTCCAAATCCAAAATATTTTTCTTTAATACCAATATTGCTATTCAAAGAAATATCTCCAGAATTCTAGGCTTTCAGAGGGATTCCCTCCCTTCAAAGTATTTAGGAGTTCCTCTAACTGTGAAACCCTTGCACAAGAGCATTTGGGAACCATTGATCAACAAAATGCAGGATAAAGTCTGAAAATGGACGAGTAGATCTCTAAATCTGGCAGGTAGACTTGTGCTGACAAAGTCGGTGCTCCAATCAATTCCAATTTTCATGCTATCAGCACTACTGGCTCCTTAAGAAGTTTTGCAGCAATTCAGAAACATCCAAAGAGACTTTCTATGGGGTAGTGAGGAGGCTAGAAAGAAGTGGGCCTTGGTCTCTTGGGAAAAGATCTGTAAACCCAAGAATCATGGGGGCCTAGGCTTAGATGACTAGGAGATCTTAAGTAATGTTCTAGGGGCCAAACTCTGGTGGAGTTGAGTTAAGAAAAGGCGCAATGGGCAAGCATATGGAAAGAAAATTATGCTAGATCTTGGCATCACACTGATCTCATAAGGATGTTTGGAAATATAAAGGGCTCTGCTATCTGGAATAAAGCCTGGGAGAACAAAGGTTTAGTACAAAGAAACAACTTTTGGGAAATTAGAGAAGGAGACCTTGCTCTTTTCTGGGAGGACAAATGGCAACAAGAACCAACACTATTAAAAGATGATTTTTTGAACCTTAAGCATGAGATTGACACCCAAGGTTTGACAAGAGTGAAATATTTTTGGGATCATACCCACAATATAGGAAAATGGAGGATATGGAAGAATATAGATTGTAGGAATGATAGCATACTGAAAAAAAAAAAAGCAGAGGCTCTTGGAAAAATGTTGGAACAAAGGATGATCTTGGTTTCTAAAGGGTAGTACCAACTCAGATGGGGAAAATACAATCAAGGCATCTTCAATATTAAGGAAGCAAAAAGTATTCTCCTTGGGTTGGATTCCTAGGCTCCGAAAAGAACCTGGCAGAACCTTTGGAGACATCAAGGTTGGATGAAGATCAAACTCTTCATGTGGTTGGTGCATCAAAGGAAAATCTTGACTTGGGACAACATTAGAAAGAGGGGCATGCTAGGACCTTCCATATGCCAGCTCTGTGAAGCCCAAGAGGAAACTATGGAACATCTTCTCAACAGCTATAATTTCACTTCCAGACTATGGGATGCTTTTTCCAACATTTTTCAACAGTCTGACAAGGACAAAGAGAGTATTACTAACAGCTAAACAGATGGAGGAGAAACTTTTCGAATAATGAAGTTCTGAACCTAGCTTGGGCTCTTATGCCATGTTTTATTATTTGGAATTTAAGGAAAGAAAGGAATAAGAGAATCTTTAAAAATGAAAAGAATCCTGCTCTTCGTCTATTTGATCAGATCTTAAAATAGATTAAGGAGACGATCAACTCAACAGTCAGGAATCTTCCCAAAAATCCTCCCTCAGGAGCAGACTTAAGAACTCTCAGGCTATTAGGCATGCAGGGAATCATCCCCCTAAGCCAGAACAGAACATCAAGCAAAAAGGAATCTGAAAAAGAGTATTGGCAACCTCCTCCAAGAGGTTTTTTGAAATACAACATAGATGGAGCCTCAAAAGGTAACCCCGGAATAGCTGGCTTTGGGGGGGTTCTACGGGATGAAGCATGTAACATCCTTTCCCTCTTCCATTGTCATTTAGGAAGAGCCACCAATAACATGGTGGAATTAATGGCGATGGAGAAATGCTTAGATTTTTTGAAGAAGGAGAACTACCACAACGTGATCATTGAAGCTGACTCTGAGTTATTAACTCGGTAAAAAGAATCAATTGCAGATCAGAGCCGGAGAAAGTCTCACAACACTGGAAGTTAATCCGGGTTTTCCATAGAATTCAGGGTCACCTTCAGGGGCTTTACTCAGTCAGGTTCAATCATGTGAGCAGAAAGGCGAACAAATTGGCGGATTTCTTTGCCAACCAAGGAGTTAGCTGCAAGGAATCTAGAGCTTGAACAGGGGGGCAAGCAATGCCACAAGACAATCTGAATACTCTAAGTCATAACCTAGCGGAAGAGGAAAAAGAAGTGTTTTGGGATAAAGCTAAAAAGGAAAGGTCTCAATGATCAATTCTCGGCTGGATTCTCTCATTTTGGTCAAACATGAAGGTGGAAGGCAGATCAGGGCAGGATTTTGTTGCTTGGACAATTTCAACTTCAGGAATCATCAACATAGGCCAGCTGGTTGGCTTCGTTCAGAAAAGATTTACGCAAATATTGGTTGCAGACTCTATAGTCACGACAAGGAGGAGCGGACCGGCGTGTTCAGTATTCCAAAGGGAAAGAACGGGGAGCAGGAGTTTTCCGTCAACCTTTTTCCCACAATTTTACCTCGCGGAAGGAAAAACCGCTTCCTGAGTGGTTTGCAGGTGATCACACCACTCTCAAACGAAAGGTGGTTTTTGTAAATTGGCAGCGATTCCATACGCCTGACGACACGTGGAGGAGGGTTGGTGCGGTAAACCACCCTCATCGCACGGTAAAGTTCGGGCACATTAAGCAGTGCGATATGGATCTCATCTGTTGGATGCCGCAGAGTAAATCAACGATCAGAAATTTGTGAGTTGTTTGGTTGGAGCGGAGCGTTATCCATTGCACGGCTTCCCAGATCCAGATGGGTTTTGGAAGGTCACGATTAATTCGGTAGTTTTAGTGTGTTTTGGGGGAGGCTTTGTTTGGTTCATCTTTAGCCCGTCTTCCCTTTCAGCACCTTTTGGATTTTTTTCCCAAAGGCTTTGTCGGGTCTTTTTTTTCGGTTGGGGGTACTTGCCTCTGGTGGTTAGCCACCTTGTTCTTGGTCCACTTATTCTAGTGGACAGTTGTAAATTATGTAAATTATTTTTGATCTAATGGTTATAGAAGGAATGTCTCTTGCCTCAGCAAAAAAAAAAACATTTAAAACAGAATTATATTAATAACAAACACATATTTTACTATTACTTACAACATAATTTTATATGAATTTTATATAAAGAGAAATAAAATAATTATAATTAAATATTTTCTTATATTTTCACTTTCAGTGATGTGTAATTTATTCCATTTTTAAGGTGGAATTCATATATAATATTTAAAATATATTAATAAGAAAAGAAAAAAAAGTTTAATACTAGTTATAAATCAAATAAGTCCTTCCATATTTAAAAGGGATTTGACATGTAACATTTTAAAAAGTATTAAAAACAAATTTAACTCAATGTATGTGTTTATGTAAAGATAGAGACAAGTAACATTTAAAAAAATATTAATAGCCAAAATAATTTTATATATTATAAAAAACAAGTGAAAATTAAAAATTTCTTATAATTCAAACATTTTATTACTATGTTGTTCAAAACTACCATAGGTCCATATTAATTCTATATCTACCAAGGGAGAGTAAAGAGGAATCAATTCTCTAGGTACAAACATTTTCTCAAGTTTTGCATATTGATCCGGAATTAAAATGGATCTATGTTGGTTCTAACTTGTGTTCTTAGTTCTCCAAATTACATATAATACATTATTTATAATATAAAAGCGTACATTCCCTATAAAAGTTTAGTGTTTGTATCACATGAGGGTTTTTTTTTTAAATAATTAAAAAAAAATATTCAAGTGAAGATTTCATATAAATTTGGATTTGGTTTGGTCAACTAATTAAATTTCAATTTCAAGTAAACTTAATTTATAATTTATTTTAAAATTAGCCGGGTGGCATGGCCGCTTGATGAATGTATTTACATCTGAGTGGGAGACATGAAAGAGGTAATGAATTTTAAAATGATGTGGGTTCTCAGTGATAGGATAGTATTTTGGGAAACATCTAAAGGCCTTAGCCTAACCCCCTACTTCTTGTGGGCATTGTTTGTTATCACCTACAAAATGATCACCTAGCCATTTCTAACTAGGTGGATCGAAATATACCATGTAGGGTTAATTTTACCATAGTATAATCACTTTTACCAGAAGATTTAATTTAGTAAAAAAAAATTATTAAATTATTTTTTATTACAAAAAAAACCATGGGAGTAATTGAATAAATCATTATTTATTTAATTTTCTCTAAAAATAATTATTTCTTAACACATTTACTAAATCACCTTGGAATAATTAAATAAATGACTATTTATACATTATTTTTTATTCTTATATTTTGGAATAGATGTTAAACCATTATTTGATAATTATTTCAAGTTCACATTTTTCTTATTCCTCTGAAAGTGATTAATAAATCATTTTATTTATTAATTACTTCAACCATTTTCTAAATAATTAAATTTGACCATTTTGAATACATTTTCCCTCTCCAAAAAATATAATAAAATATTATTGGAACGAGATCGTCCAAATGATAGTGATTAGGCATAGGGACATGTGGGCCCCTATTTTTTGTATGTTACATGCTACGGGCATGTCGGATGTCTTCAAAATAGTGGACTCCAAATATTACATATTGGATATTATGATACATAATATGGTTGTGTATCTTTTGTGGTGATTGTGGTTCGCCATTTGGTTATGTTATGAATGTCTTCTTGTATATGCATGTGATAAATGTCAATCTAGAATGTTATTTGGAATGGTATCTAATAGTTATTTTGTGCTCTAGGAACATGATTGAATGTAATGGATTCAAATTCACATGCCAAATGCTTAATGCGTAGATATTTTCTAAATACGATAGGATTAAAAAAATGATAAACATCATTTAATTGCATGACAAGTAGCAAGGAATCAAGACAAAGAGGAAGGTGGAGGATGCCATGGCCAAGGGCATCGGCTAACAAACCTATCACTGCATCATATTCGGCTTGGTTATTGGTGGTAGGTTCAATGCAAATGCCATTGGAGTGAGCTAATGAATGCAAATGGGTGAAAATGGCCCAAGCTATCGAGACTAGATTCCTGGAGAAGCAACTCAGAACATCAACATAACTGATATGTGGTGTGAAAGATCAATTGATATGAAAGATGTAAGAAGACAACAAATGAGATAATGGGGAATGCAAGCTACCTAAATGCAGAAAGAAAAAAGGACATGCATTTCGATGGGAAATGCTATGGGTAAAATTTCTTCAGGTAGAGTGCATTGCGAGGGTTAGGAAGGATTTCTCCTTCTGCACCCACTAAAAGGTATGTCCCCTTTCCCAAACACTTATGAATGATGTAAGGACCAAGCCATAATGGTGCAAACTTCCCATTCCCCAAGACATCATGAGCTTGGTCATAGAGGAGTTAGAGGAGCTACCTAAGGCATCTTCATGATAGACAAGGTTCACATGCCCATCATAAAAAAGGGGAGATGAATGACTAGTAGATGTACCATATACTAATGTTGAGACCAAAGTGTTCACTGAAGAAAGTTTGACTGGATCATAATAGGAAACATCAATAGAGTCCCAATAGATTGATCCCATGGATGATGACAAGTAGAGAATAGGGTCAAAATTATCTGTCATCTTGACATCGGGAGGGGGAATAATAATGGTGGGTTGGGAAATCTCTTGTTGCAACATAACAGTGGGACCAGAACCCACAGGTAGAGGGGAAGTGGAATCACTACGAGTGACATCTAACTTGCGAAGCACTTGAAGTGTATCACAAAAATCTTCGAGATGAGGAAAATGATGAGAATAATGACCATAATTATCACACAAAGCACAAGGGTGATTCGTGCACAAGGATCTGTTCTTCTTAGCTGACTTGAGTAAGGTGACATGGACCTCAGGAATGTTAGAGTTAGGAAAGGTATCAGACACCACATTATTGATATGAGGGAGCTCAAGACAATTATTGGTGGCATGCCCAACAACATCACACAAAGTGCATGGAGGAGAAGGCTTTGGTGGTTTAGGAGGAACTAGAGTTGTTTGGGGTGCCTTGTCTTTTGGTCCTTTATTCTTGCCTTTGTTCCCCTCACGAGATGGTTTCGCAAGTGGTTTTCTATATTTTTTTGTGGAACTGAAGCAAAGGAAGGGTGGGAACAACAAGTTGAATTGGTGCCAAATGTGTGTAAGGTTTGAGTTGATTAGGAGGAGTGTTTGTCAGAGGTTCAATGTACCATATTGGGATCGCTAAGGTAATGTTAGGTAGACTCAAGGTATCCATAAAAGGGGTAGAAAATATTCCAAGTGGCAGGACTAAGAAAGGTATCTAGCCATAAGGGTAATGACCTAGGGGAATTGCTCATAGATATTTAAGACCCGGGGGAAAAATTCCGGGCTGAAAAGTGTCTGGAGAGATACCAGTAGAAGGAAATTGGCCTGGAGGAATTGAACCTGAAGGTTGCATAAGAGCTGGCTATTGTGAAGGCGTACAAAACTACTTGTGGGCAACTTATGATGCCTTAAGCATGCAAACATTGGACGAGCTATGAGCATAAGGGATAGGGAGCGGGCCATAATAAACCCCAAGCAGAGTGGAATCTTTATAGACTCCACGAGACATATCGGTAAGGGAAGTGGTAGTCTTATTACCATTCATTGATAAGATAGTGGTCTAAGGAGATATTTAAGACTGAGGGTCATAGTAAGTCAATTGATCACTAGTGACGATATTTCCATTGTGAGGAAAGCACATCTTGCGAAAGACATAGGATGTGATAACTCACATGTAATAGATGTAACTATGACCCAATGAAATGTGATAATATAATGGGATGCCAATGAATTCAATATCAACTAAGACAACCTTTCCAGCAACATTAATGGGACAATTGTGATACAAATTGAGGGGCTGCAAGGGATTATCGTCCCAGGAATGAAGAGTGATAGTGGATGGGGACAAGTCAGGGGAACCAAGTTGCTTCCAAATACTAACATCCATCACACAGGTGGAGGTTCCTTCATCTATGATACATTACTGGACCGTGATGTTATTTATGGAGAGTGGTATTTGAAAGGAAACTGAGGAAGGAATGGGGGTATGTTCTGTTTTGTAAATGTCAAAGACAAGTAGACAATCGTCAGAGGGATCCATAATTCCTAAAATAGATAGTAGAGATTTCCATTGGGATAGGCATAGTTGGAGGACTTCCAACATTGACATGGTAGCAGGAGATTACGTCAAGTCACCTATTATGTTATAGGTATGAGCGACTGTAGAAGAAGCAACATTTTGACATAATGGACCTTTGGAGATCTTGTAGGGGTCCTCCACTTTAGGTAGAGAGATATGTAAGGTGTCATTTCATGATGATAGAGGCTCAGTGGAAACTTTGGGGATCAATCATTGAATTGAAAGGGGGCTTGTCATATTGGTGTGACTAAGTCTAAAAGTTGACTTGTTTGGTGTTGACTTTGTCAGAATTCATCATGAGGATCTGGTAATTTTTATAGCCAGATTGTGAAGTTGGAGGAGATGCATGACCCTGAATGGGTTGAGAAGCTACATATTCCTAATGGGGAAATCAATTCGTAAGCATAGCCAGTTGTGATGAAGCAGGGGGGAGGAGGTTGAGTAATGGGTTGAGGTCCTCTAGAAGCAAGTCCTTGAGCTTCCCAAGCTTGCCGCATCTGAGGTAACATTGGACACTTGTGATTATAATGTCCAAATACTTTGCGATAGATGTTATCACTCAGGTTGTTCCCTTTGACTCCTAAGGGAATACGGCCGAGGTAACCACAGACCAATCTTTTAGACGCAAGTCCTAGCCTACGTACATCCAAACAGGGCTCTCTCTTTATGATTTAGCTTTGTTTGGGGAGATTTTAGGCTAGTTATGAAGTACGGAGTTTGTTTTAAGTTTGGTTGGATGGATGGTGTCATTCAATGGAACAAGGTGCAAATCTAAGAAGTTCAGTCCATTGGGAAATGGAGTCCATGAGAATGAGTTGGATATGTTTTCTTTGACAAAAAGAGGTGCTACAGAGCAGGGAATCAGTCATGGAACAATCTGCAAGTTGAAGTCAGATGGAACGGGGTCAGAGGTGAAGGGAAACTAAGAATCCTTAATCTAACAGAGGGAAAGTGAATGATTAAGACCAAGAAGAAATTAAGGATTTCTTAGCCTAAAATCAAGATGTGATAACTAGGGAAATAGGAGCAATTAAGTATTCACTATTTTTGTGCTGATTATGAAGAAAACATAGAAAATAACAAAGATTGAACACAGATTACAGTTACGTAAATTCTGGGCTATTCCTTTTCCCTGATATTTAGATTATGAAACATGTATGATATAGAAAGACAAAAATTGAAGGCACAAGTAAGAGAAAGACTTATTGATCCATAGAATGATTCAAGAATTTTGTAACATAGCTCCCTATCATCAATCCCACATCTATAGTTTAGCAACAATGCATTCCAGCGGCCTTTTATTCAGAATATTCATAGAGTTACAGTGCAGTTCAGAAATGAATTACAAACCAACAACAACCAACCCTCAATACATCGCTTGGGGAGGTATTTATAAGCAAAATATCTACAAACAAGATCTTGGAGAAGATCTGAGGAAAAAATATCTAGATTAACCTAACTTCTACTGCAAGTAATGTAAAATATCTAGCTACTGCTGCGCTGGAGGCAGCCGCATCAAAATTTGGCTCGAAAGGCATCCTTGGTGGCTCTGCGCCGACTGTGAGCAATAACTGCTCTTTAATCTCTGATCTGCTGCTCTTATTCGGCTCTGCTTTCATTAACTGTGATCTGATTTGGCTTTTATGGGCTTTTAACTCTGGTACTGATACTCTTGACTTTGTTGGATCCTCTTAAATTGTCCTTTGATGTGGCTTAACTGCTCCACTGATACTCTTCAACGCTTCGCTTGAACCGATACTCTTTAACTGGACTGATACACTTTAATGCTGCATCTGATACTCCTTTTCTGCTAAATCGCCCTTGCTTTATCACTTTATGCTGAGATGTGACTGTTAATGCCTTCTTTATTAGTTTCTGCAAGCTTTAGAAGTGTTTTGACGCTGGCCGATCAAAATATTATCAAAAAAGAAGGAATACTCATAATGGCTGAGGATTTGCAAAATGATGACTGTGCTGAGGCCGTGCTCGTTGTCCGGAGCAAATTTGGGCCGAGGCGATCAAAAATGACTGAAGAAATGATCATGCTTCCTTTGAACTAGAAGCGCGCGTGGGCGCAGACTGAAAATATGCAGAAAAATATCCTTTTTACCTTTATAAGGCAAAAAAAACTTTACACAGGAAAAAGCATGACTTTACAGGTGGGAGTGATCACTGTAGCAGAGATTAAATCCGGGTCATCAGATCGCGCAAAGGCAAATCCAATGGCTGAGAGGAGATCGGCGATATCGCATTGATGGGGGATCGGGGTTGCAATATAGCGACCACCAATATCGCATCGGCGATGGCATATCGGGGGTGGCATGGGCGAAGGCTTAAACAAATAGCGATGAGCGAAGCGATATGGGCAAGTGATGTAATATGGAGCGTTGGATAGGCGGGTTAATCGGACAGCGGAGGCGCAATCGGCATATTGCGTCGGCGGAGGGCTATGGACATGGGCCTTTATACAAGCGCGACAGTGATATTGCGATAGCGATGAGTTTTGCGATATAATATAAAAATTGTGGAAATATGGAGTTTTGCGGTAAAGTGGGGTTTTAATAAAATATGGAGAATTGTGATAAAATGAAATATTAATGATAAAGCAGAGAAATGGGAAAAAGGGGCGATTTTCGATGACTTGCGATATCGCTTCGGATGCAATAGCGATATCACATCGGAGGAATGCAATGGGGGCATAGTAGAAGGGGGCCAACACTTGACTGCTACCTCCGACAGCGATATCGCGTCGGAGGGGGGTCTAATGGATCGGAAGAAAATTTTATACATTGGAAAAGGGTTATTGAAATCGGAAGAGGGTTTATATGATCGGAAGAGGGGTTTATTTATGGTTATATTTCAACCAGAGGGCGGGGATATGTATATAAAGGGGAATTTTATTATATTTTTAGTATGGGAAGGGAAAATAAAGAGGGATTTACATAATAAAGTTAGAAATTAGTATGAAATTGAGAAGAAAGCACTAAGTATGAGAAACTTAGGCTTTTAAAGGGAAAAAGGAGTTTAATGGAGAAATCTAGGAATATTGAGCAGATCTCAATATCCTTGGGGAAATTAGTGAATGATTTGGGGAAAAGGATGAAGGGGAAGTTAGTCATGCCTCACTTGAGCTGCTCCAAGGGAAAACTGCCTTGCATTTGTGACCTAAAGTAGATTGAACACTTTGAAACAAAAAATTGATCACAATCCTTCATTCTGCAACCTCAAAACTGCCTACCCAGCCTACTCACCTAACATTTTGTCTTCTTTTTGGATGGGTGCACTTGGACTAGCAAACCTATCTTTTCTCTTTTTCTTTTAGCTATCCTTCTATCTAAATCTACCCTTATTTCTTCCAGGGGCTCAGATTAAGCTGTTGAGCACCCTAGCTTCTCTACCTATATAATAATCTGCCAAGATTAAACAGTTTGGATAGATATATATTCTCTATCTCTAAAACAAGCAATTTAAACCTAGGGAGGCCAAGATTAAGCTCTTTGGCCTTCCCTTAACTGTGAAATCCTTCAAAAATGGAACTTTTGCAGCACGGAAAAGATGAACATTTTTGGCACTTCCACTGTCAATCATGAAGAATGACACCTATTGGAATAGGAGGCTAACAATAGACACAATGTTTGTTTGAATGAAGAGCCTTATTTTTCTTGGGTTGTTTGCCTTGCTACTGGGTTGTGGGAATAGGCTGGTCACCCTTAGGGGAATAAGGTGGAGGACCCTCGTTACCTTGGTTACCTTGCAATGGCTGGTTCCAGATACCCTTCGCCTTATTCTTTCACTTGGGTTTGTGGGGATTGGTTTCACTCTATTGAGCATACACTTGACCTTGAGGAGGTGGTTGTTGTTGTGGCAAAGGTGTAGGAGGCATGGGAGGTTGGGGTATCGGTGTCGGAGGGGCTGGAGTACTATGTTGTGCATAAGGATAGAAATAATTGGCGGAAACAATGGAATAACCAAGTGAAGCGACAAATATTCTACCATCGATTGATGTGGATGGGGATAAGTGTATGGCATGCTTGAACCTTGGTAAGTGTTTCCATGGGAAGGGGCAGGAGGAGGATATGTGTAAGTGGAACTAGTCCCCCCCAGGGTTAACCATAACTCATATGAGGTTGATCATATGATGGAGGTGGAGGGTGTGAGATAGATCCAACGATATTGTTAGCAGCATGAGATGCCCCCGATGCATTAGCAACACTAGGCCAAGGAAGATTGGTAAGGATAGTATAAACATATCCTAACTATGCATAGATCAGGTTATATTTCAAAGCTATTTGGAACACTTATTCCTCAGATTAGGGGATGTGGGAGGCAACATCTTTACCAATGGGATCCAAAAGTGATCTCATGAACTAATCCATATAGACATGATATTCAAACTCAGGAGCCCTATAGATGCTCCTACTTCTATGAGATTATTGAACATGGTCAAATAGGTGGGTGGTATAAGTTTGACGGAAAGTGGTTAAGAGTTCGGTACCAATGTCATATCAGAGGGGTAACTGGAAGTATGACAGAAAAGATTTAGCTAGAGTCACGAACGTGGAATTGGAGGCATGTGGTTGGTCCACATACCTCTTGATAGCAACTCTAGTAAGGGTGCGCTAGAAAAGACGAAGATGAATGGAGTATTTAGTGGTGGAATTAGATGAAAACCACATATGAAAAGAACGAACATGATTTGTGGGATCTTCTCTAGGATTACCTTCAAACTTGGGGATGTCATAAGAAAGCTTGGTAGGCATAATAGGCCAACTAGGGTCATGGAGAAGAGGATCATTGATGAGCTAGCTAAAATCAGGAAGGCTCAATCTAGCCATATAGGAGATAAATGGGAGGTTAGTGACCATAAAGGTAGAGTTTCCACTTGTGGGGTTACCTTGGTTACCACCTTGGTTTCATATAATTTTTTATATTGTGTGTGGGTGTCTTATTTCCATTGTTAAGGTGGCCTATGAGTGGATACTTACAAATGTTATATTTTAAATTGCATGCTATTTCCATTCCTAACTTCTTGTCATCTTGTCCATTAAACACTTTTTGTTTGACTTTTTTGGTTTGGTAATAATTTTTCGTATGGTGCAAGCTCACTACCCATGTTTTAATCCATTGTGAATTTGTCATGAATTTTTGTCATTTGTTGGTTTCTATATAGTTCATAGCTAGGAAACCTTGATGTAGCAATGCCCCTTTAGTTGAATCTGCCATGTTTGTGTTCCTAACATGCTCATGGCCGAAAGTGGCAACCATGTTCATTAATCTTTCATCACTTATGCACTTGTTCATTGTAGATATGTTGCTTAATGTCTCTTCATTCATGAAGATTGGATCTCTCCCTCTTCAATTCCTCTATTTTTTGTTTCTTCTATTTAGTTTGGATCTACTTGTTTTGTTTAGTGTTATGTTTTGGAGCTTGACTACAATGATAGAGGTTAAAAACTAGCTTGTGAATTTTTTGTGTTGGTTCAACTTCATTCACTATTAAAGTAGCCTATAAGTGCATGCCAACAACTTCTCTCTTGTATTTATATTATGCTTTTACTTTGCAATTTCCATTTCTTTGCACACCTTTCATGTTGAACTGATTATTGTCTGGTTTTTGGGTTTGGTGGTCAATTTCCTAAGGTATAATGTGATGAAACTTGATTTCCTCCATTGTAAATTTGCTTGTTTATTTAGTTGTGGGATTGGACAAAAGGAAGATATAGACTTTTTTTTGAATTTTGGCATGGTGTTGAAAAAGGCTATGTAAAGGTACCTTGGGTGTTATTGAAATTATGGCAATTTGCTTCATTCTATGATAAGAATATTTCTACCTGTACAATTCTCTTAATGTATATGAGAGAATTAGTTTAGTGGCAATTGATTATAGTTATTTCATTGTGCTTATTGGTTGCAACAACTTTTTTTTCTTAGTTGGATTTGTTGTTTGCAACTATTGATGGTGTGTCGACTAGTTCATGATCAAGGTTGCACTTCGTTGATTTATTTTTCTTAGGAATGAAACTTTGCATGCGAGTAATTGTTGTATTGAATTTCTATTGTGATTTTCCCTTACCATTTGCAATTCTATTTACTTAACCTTTTTATTGGGTTTCATTGTTTGTTGAGGTGTCACTAAGATGCTCAAAGGTGAGGTTTTGAGTCTCGCAAAACGTCCTTGTAACTATGTGTGATTTTTTGTTCTCTATACATTTCACTTTGGATAATTACTTTTAGATTTATGTGGACAAATCTGATATAGAGTAAAGGAATCCATTTAGTTAAGAGGAAGGAATTACAAGCCAAATTTGTGTGGAGGTTGATTTCCATTAAGGGGGTATGAAGTCAGGTGATCATCCAAAAATATATTGAACCTAATACCCCACTAGATTGGATTAGGAAACCATAGAAATGTCCCCAAAATGATTCTATTCTATGGAAGGAAATGGTTCTTTCTTTCATTTTCATATGCATTTGGCTAGCATGGAAAGTGGGGATTGGTGAGAGTGTGAGAATAGGAGCTAATCCATGGGTTTGTTGTTAGAGTGTTTTCAAGCTATCTAGAAATCTAATTGATATTATCCTAAAATGAATATTATTGGTCCTAAGAATGGGATAATGAGTGTTTATAGGGCTAGAAGGAAATATAGAAGTTCAATGGGAAGAATTTGTTGTTTACACTAAAGAGTAGTCATGTCATAATAAAATAGATAGATGAGACTTTACTTTGTCCCAAAAATCCTACTGTTCGGTTCTACATTCCAATGTGTGATGAGGAGGGACATAAAAGCATAGAAAGGTGGTTGAAACTTGTAGGGAAAATAAATTATTCCATGAAAAAAAAATAAAAAATCATTGGCTCTCATTAATAAGGAATTAATCTAAGAAGTGCTTCAAGGGGTAATAAAAAAGTACTTGAAAAGTGTGTTTTGTGTTTGGATAATGAGGAAACTGCTAGCCATCCATTAATCTATTCTGAATATGCAAAGTAAGTAAGGGTTGAAATGGAGAGATTTTCAAGCCTCTAAGATGGGTGAAAAGGAGATTCAATTGTAGATTGTCTTAAAAATTGGATCTCAAATCCTAACTTAAAAGACTACAAAACTCTCTCTGTAATAATATTTTAAGGAATTGACCTTCCAAGAAATTTATTTGTATTTGAAAATATATCCATCACTCTCTTTCAATATGCTAATTTGAACAAGGTTATCCTTAGAAGTTTTAGGTCTCAATCTAATCCACCAATGCATACAAAAATTGACCCAACTTCTATTGATAACTATTGAAGTCAGGGTTTCTTTAATGGAACAAGCTAAGGTTTCCCTTCAAGATGTGGTACAAGACAAAATTTATACTTAAATAATGATCTTATTTCAAATTTAAGGAAAGGGTAAGAGGGGGGACTTATAATATCACAATCTTATTTCAAATTCAAGGGTAAGAGGGGGGCCTTTAATATCACGAAGTTGTTTACTTAAAATTATTATTAATGCTTGCTGTTGAAAAAAACATTAATTCAACTTTTTGTTGATTTTATGGTGATAATCGAATGGCCAAAAATTTAGGACGGTGAATCTGTTTTTGAGGCAGTTATTTTTTTTATTGCTACTTTTGACTTCACTTTTTTATTTCATGTGTTCAAAGACAATAAAAAGGAAGTAGATCCCCTCTCAAAAGTTGGCTTATATCTCGATGATAGTACTTGGATAGTGCTAAAAACAAAGGATGGCCATACGCATGAATCTACCAAGAAGTTTCATGCATATTATTTTTCTTTTGATTTTTTATTTCTAGTACAGGATGAACCTATCGTTGCTATGAGTAGGCTATTGTTCACCTTAAATTTTACATGGCATAATGATATGGCTATTGTAAGGACACTATATGCTTTCATTAAATGATATTGTATGCTCTCCATTTTTCAGAAATCTGTGATATTATTGTGACATCTTTCATGTTGTTTGAGTAGGTTAGTAATAAATCTATGATATTGTTGTGACATCTTTCATGCTGTTTGAGTAGGTTAGTGATAAATCTTTGATATTATTGTGATAGATTTCCTATGGTTTGAGTAGGTTAGTGATAAATGCATGTGGGCTTCTTTTTATTTATCCTCCCTTAGTTTTTTGTCGGTAGATTTTTAAATACCTTACACATAATATATTTCTTTTCATATGAATAAAATTAAAATTGAGATATTTTGTCTACGGGGAAAATACAATTAATTAAAAGTTTAATGTTTTTATATATAATGTGATTATTTATTAATTTTATTTCTGCTTCTGATTTTGAAGAGTTTCAAATCTCTATTTTCATTGAAATGATTTGTTTAAAGGGATTGTCCACATCGAGAGTAATTAGTACTTCTAGCCAAGATGGATGTATGTGTTTATGTGTTTATTTTTGTTATTATATAATTTAAATTGTTAGATATCATAAGAGATTTAGCTATGGTATAAGCACATGAAGTAATTGGCTTGAAAAGGGGCTCTCAAGCCACTTACATAACCCCTACCTCCACTTCCATGCTTGCATTGTTCTTTGTGCCAAGTCATTACAAAGACCAAGAGAAAGAAATGAAATAGGGGAAGAGTTGTGAGAGTCAAGAGTTGAGGAGGAAGGGGTCGAGGAAAAGACAAAAAATAGTGAGGGAACAATAGAGAGTGAATGTACCTAATGAAAAGTCCACAGTGGAGCCATCCTTGCAACTCATAGATGGGAAGTGAAGAACCAAAATCACTTATAATGAAATCCACTAGGAAAGACATAGTGTTAAACGAATTGAAAGGAGGGGAGGATTATTACTAAGGGAAGGAGAGCTCCATCATGAAACTAACCTAAAGCACACCAAATATCTTCCAAGAGCGGGTAGCCCTCCACCTGAGGATATGATTGCACACAATGAAGGATGTTCAAGTTTAAAGGCCATCATATCACATATTGTGTGAATTGCACCACATATCATATGGTCAATGAGGGCAGTAGGCATGTCAATATTGTTCATTACATGAGGCAATGACAACCTTGACTGATCCAAATCTCTTCAGCTACCGAAATTAACCAGGATCATTTACTTTTGTGATGTTAGCAGAATTGCATATGAAAGAGAATAAAAAAACCACATGTGCATGCTTTAAGGAAGATGTACATAACAATAACCATCAAATCAAAGAACACAGACACATTGATAAGAGAGTTCAACCAGTGTGGGTTATGTCTCCAAGCCCTAGTGTCTAGAGTGGGAAGGACGCTTCATTAAATGTTGCAAATGATGATAATGTACATGGTATATATTTTTTCATAACAAGGATAAATTCCCTCAACCAGAGTGGTATGTCTCTCCACAAGACATTCTCAGTAACTCTCACTAATATGGGACAATTCCCTCAACAAGAGTGGCATGTCTCTCCACGAGACATCCTCCTATCATAACTCTCACTCAAATGGGAATTTGTTCAGCATGACAAGCTAATAAACTTTCACATGACATAGCATACAAGCATCCCTCAGCATAATGGAAATTAGGGATCTCAAGAACAAAAACATCATCTCAGCAAATCAGAAGAAAAACATGGCATAACTGCATGATATACCTCCACTTTTGGTGATGGATGAAAAATGCAAAGCTCAGCTACTAAAATTAACATCACCACTGAATTCATGACATGCAATCATGTCAAACCATTATAAACTTTTCCGCTTTATAACACCATCAAATTTTGGAACCTCAGGAATATTGAAGATTGAAAAGAAGCAGTTATGCTGAAGAGACAATTAGACCAATTGTAGAAATATCTAGGTGGGATTAGATACATGATGAGCTTACTTGATATTGCGATAATTACCAATCAACGAGAATAATCCATTACCCTAACCTTTTTCACTTCCCTGAACCTTTGCCTTTTCGAAAACCTATGTGTTGTTGGTGAATTGGGATTTCAGATATGACACAGTGTAGACATGTTATTGTATGATGCATTCCTCAGTAAGGCTAGTATATTCTTCCCTCAATATTTTCCCTTTTGGAATGCTCTCAACACTTAGGGTCAAGTTGACTCTAATAATGATTGTGCTCCCTGCGAAATTATGTGAAAATGACTATAAAGTTGACATCTTTCCACCTCAGTCAAAAATTAGCCTCCAAGGGAATCTTTTAGATTCCACAATATTATGCAAAGATTCCTTGTTGTTGGACGCTTGAATTTTTGCTTCACAAATGGGGAAATGGACCACACCATTGCATTCCTTGCGAAATTCTGGTTCTTTAAAGTATAAAGTTCACATGTTTCCGTCACTGTAAAAAATCACCCCCTAGGGAATATTTTAGATTCCTCACTACATCAAAAAATATTCCCTACAAAGATGTTGTCTCGAAAAATGTGCTGTCAGGGTTCCACCTATTTGGACCCGTTGATGGTTTCGTTTGACCTTAGCTTGGCACTCCTCCATTCTCTGTCACGAATGAGAGAAATCTCATGGTTTATATAATTTTGCTTCGGTGGATATAACAAAGCCCATAGGGTTTTCTTCACGGTTGGAGGGAGTTTAATTAAAGCATATTGTTGAGGGAGTTCAAGGTTCCTAACCTACCCCCACCCATTTATAAACTTAGTGAACCGACAGTAATTTTTTTATGATTCGACGATCTCGTAACGTCGGTGCAAATCATGGCAGTTGGTTATTATGGTTACACATATTGTAGTTTGTAATTCAATCAGAAGCTTATATAGCGATGGTTAACATGTATGTGTTGGCATCATGTAATATGTTTGGAGTGTGGGGCCACTGGCTGGAGTGGGTTCAAGTACCAACGGCCCCATTATACAGTGGTTGTGTATTAAATCAGTCGTGGGTCGTTACATGTAATGTGGGGTGACGTGTGGCGAGGTTTGATAGCATGCCACCCATTTAATATATTAATGTGACCATTGTGAGAGTGGCGGGGGTGGCATCCCGCCACCCCAATTTTAATTTTTTTTATTTTTTTAATAAAACAATAATGAAAATATTTCCATCGAAAATAAGGGTCACTGGGAAAATTAAGTGGGCAACAAATTTTCCCTTTCTGGCGGAAGGATTTTGTGCACCGGTTCGTTGCGAAATTGTTTCCTCGTTAAGGCTACCACTTGGCCAAGTTTGACTAAGACTTTGATCAGCTATAACTTGAGCATACAAACTCATATTTGAGTTTCGTTCACACTGTTGGAATTAGGATGACGAGAAATGTGATCTAGTTCTGGTTTCATCTAAATATGAGGATTTTTATTTTTGAGCTATTCTGAGCCCTATTTGACTTCTGAGCATCTATGGAGCCACCTGGATCATTCATCCCCATTGAAGAGTTGTTGGTCCTCCAAAATAATGAACTTAATCTACAACTGTTGTGTTACATTGTTTGCACCACAATTGTCCTGATAGGTCAACCTTCCTTCTCCTTCACTTGTGTTCTTTGGAGCCATAAGTGATGAGCTGATACCTACATGCTCTACAAACTTGTAGTAAATCTTTGCAAATTACATGCTTAATTACATGACCAACCATTACCCAAGCATCCCCATACTTTCCAAGAATTTATAAGACACACTCTTTGGTCAAGTTTACATCATAATAGAATTCAATACTCGAGCTATCGCCAACAGGCCAAAAAATCATTATTGTTTTAACAAGCGATGGAAAACACAACATCACATTTACATTTTAAATCAAGACACATGAATTCCAAAATGTGGCCATGATAAGTTACTATATCTAGTAAAACCATCTCTCACTCATCAAAGTGAATGAGTCATCCTCCTGGAGAAGATTTTCTTGTTGAACAACATTTCCAACTACTTCATGCATATTTTCTTTTTCCTTGATACACTGCTCTAGATGGAGCCTCCAAAATGTGGCTCTTTGATTTCCACCTCTATTGCAATGACTGCAAAAATTCTTCTTCCTCCAGACCTGCTTAACCTTCTTCCTTCCTTGATGTGGAGAAGGATTTTCATGCCTCATCCTCTTTCTTGTTGTCATTCTCTTCCTGCACTCAACAACCACATGGTTATGTAAACCAAAAAAACTACACATTTTTTTACGCCATGATTTCTGTTCATTATTAACATGCTTGTAATCAAAATGGAATTTAGAATACTAAGACTTGTTATACCTCTCTTAACTATCTCTAGTGCATCCTTGGCAATGAGATCTTTCCTTAGCTCTTCCTCTGCAATGTGCACTGTCATGGGAGGATTGTGATGTGTTCCAATCGTCCTCTTTCCCCGATGGATTTGATAATTTCTTGGAAGCTTCTGACACCTTTGAGCACTCTCCTTCAGTGTACCCCAAACTTGCAAATCGAGGTCCTTTTACAACCTATAATGGTTGAGTCATTCCTTGTCCATTAACACTAAGTCCTCCTCCTTTATAACCCATATTTGTAAGGAGTCTCACGCGAGTTCTTGAAATGGGTGCCTCCATGTTTCCAACAAAAATAGTGTCATCTGAAAAATAAACTGAAGAACGATCAATATTGTTTATCTCAGTTGTCGATTCTGAAGCAGGTGATGATGGCTTCTCTAAGCCTTCGTTGCGCCTCAACTTATTCAAGGCTTGTTCTGCGCTTGTAATTGAAGCTACAATCTATGCTTTTCTTCTTTTTCTTCTCATAGAAGTCTCCTCAATTCAATATTCTTTGCTTTAAGGCTTTGATTGATCTCCTCATTTGAATAATGAGAATATGATGAAGAAGATGAATGTACACTTGAGGGGGTAGATAGAGCATCGTCCTCTGCTCTTTCTTTCTCCCATTCCTCTCTTGCCATGTTCACCTCATAATCTACGTACATTATGTCCACCATGCATGCCATCCTGAGGAGATCCTTGTAGAGATCTATGTTGTTCTCCATTTCCCTTCTTGTTTCACGTTCAATTTTTCACACTCGCAATTCACATCAGCGAGAAGATTGCTCTGATACCAAACTTGATCCGGATCTCTTCAGCTATCAGAATTAAACAAGATCTTTTACTTCTGTGATTTTAGCATAATTGCATATGAAAGAGCATAAAACAACCACATGTGCATGCTTTAAGAAACATGAAACATAACAACAACCATCAAATCAAATAACATAGACACATTGATAATGGAGTTCACCCAATGGTGTCAAGTGTGCAGAGGTTGGCTCATTAAATGCTGCAAATGATGATGATGTAGATGGTATATTATTTGTCATTACAAGGATAAATTCCCTCGACCAAAGTGCCATGTCTCTCCATGAGATGTTCTCAGGAACTCTCACTAATATGGGAAAATTCCCTCAACAAGAGTGGCATGTCTCTCCACGAGACGTTCTCCTATCAGAACTCTTACTCAAATAGGCATTCCTTTAGCATGACAAGATAATAAAATCTCACATGACGTAGCATACAAGTATCCCTCAACATAATGGAAATCATATATTTCAACAACAAAAACACCATCTCAGCGAATCATAAGAAAAACATGGCATAATTGTGTCATATATCTCCACTTTCAAGGATGGCTGAAGAAAGCAAATATCAGTGGCTAAAACAAACATCACCATTGAATTCGTGACATGAAATCGTGTCAAACGACTATAAACTTTTATCCTTTTTGACATCGTCATATTCTAGACCCTCGAGAATCTTAAAGATTCCCCCAAAGATTCCTTCTTGAACATGGCCAAAAAATCCACCATAAAAAAACATGATTCAAACACTGCCTCTACGAGATTTTTTGAAATTTCTTACCCAGATTCTCACCACTTTTAACTGTCCAGCCAATTCCTCCACCTGTATAGACGACTCCAATTCATTTTACCCCTGGCCTCTTATTCATGTAAGCAATAACATAATAAATATAGTCAACCCCGGGGACATCATCCCCATAATAGATCATTGTTGTTGACTGCATTTCACGTTGAAGCTTGGTGGAGGCCTCACTGATGATGAAACAAATAAACTGGCCTCTTATTCATGCGAGCAATAACATAATAAATATAGTCAACCCCGGGGACATCATCCCCATAATAGATCATTGTTGTTGACTGCATTTCACGTTGAAGCTTGGTGGAGGCCTCACTGATGATGAAACAAATAAACTCATAGACACACTCCTATACACTCTTATTGGTATCTTTGAAGACCTTTCCAGTGGCAGGCAGGGCCTCCATTATCTGCCCCGCAATGGCTATGTGCAGGATCCAATCATGCTCTTTTGTAGAGAAATTGTTTCTGCCCATGTGACAGTCGGTGGATTCTTTTTCCAACTAGAAGTTGCTATCTCAACTGCCATGGTTCTCTGTCATCCAAAGACGAAGGGAGATTTTCCAACGATGAGCTTGGCCCGAGGCATCACAAGGTCAAATCTACACCGCCATTTCCGCACCATTACCAAGCTTCTCTCCTAAATTGCTGCTTCACAGGGATTGTACATTCCTCAATGATATCATTCCACATTACAAAAATCTTGCAGAACCCTCACACTGTGATTTCATGGAACCTAATCACTACGATCTCGTGGAATCCAATCAGAATGATTCGTGAAACCATGGCACTACGATCTCGTGGACCTTCTCGACATTTGGGTGCATCTATAGCTACCATCCTTTTTCACTCTACACAACCACTGCAATCCACCTTTTATCACAACGACTCTTCTCCTTCACCGAGTAACAAATTACTACGACCAATAGTGTAGATCATTGCAATCTTATGGGCTATCAGTTGTGATCAACCGAGCAGAGATTCAATCTGCACTTCCAATGGCCAATGCATCTGTGCTCGCACTTTGGCACTTGATCCTCACATCTCCTCCTCGGTCGCTTAGCTTTCTCCAACATTCTGTCTTCAACGATCTGATCACACTATCTATCTTGAGATCCGAAGTGATGCCAAGTTGTGGTTGTCTGAGAGAACCCCCATGGTTGTTCCACTCAGATCCACACCTAGACATCTCGTTATGATGACATTACTCGAGAAATTCTTTCTCCACCGTTGTTGCATCCAACACCTGGCCACTCCAAGCTTCATCCAGTCGGTTCACATTCAACCACTGAACCGACCTTTGGTTCATCATTAGCAACATACATCAAGCCATTATCAACACTCTAATTAGAGAGTACATTATCAACACACTCTTATTAGAGAGTCTAGGTTAACCTTGACCACAAAGAGTCTCTTTGAAGCCAAAATCTAGAACATGGCTGTGATACCAATTGTTAAAAAAATTACTGTAGAGATAATAAATAATTATTTAGAGGAACAAATATAAAATAATGAGCAAAAATCATAAAATATAAACACAAATGTTTATCTAGGAAAACCCCAACTCTGAGAAAAACTCAACCCTATGAAATTTCATTAGCCTTGTTAAGTATGCCTTCACCCCTCACCTCCCTCGCCTACATTAAAATGAAGTCTTCCTAGCCTTTTATAAGCTCCATTCCCTGCAATACCATGGGCAGATACACCATGGGTACACTATACCATTTTTCCAAAAACCACTTCTATTCTATTTACCTTGGTCAACTTTGACTCTATCCCAAGTCAAGTTTATCTAACATTGTACTTTCCTAATACTTCATGTGCTCCCTAAGTGTTATCTAATATCTATGAATGACAATACTACTTTGCAACACAACAATTACTCTCAATATAAACTAATTTCATCATAACATTATTACTTCTTTGTAAATTATATTTTACTAGGTTATGTATAAATGACTTCCAAGTTACAAATCTTAATAATGAAGAGGAGTTGTTAAAGTTACAATTTTTTATTAAGAAAATATGGTAAAAAAATTATTTTATTTTTTTGTAGAGGAATATAAATTGTGATGGAAACTGCATCCATTTACCACTCCAACATGATGGCCCATACTTAAATTCCCCATTAATCCTTAAGATCACTTACATCTCGTTGTGGGAGGATCTAACATCTCTTTTTCATTAATCAAGACTATGGATCGAGAATAAATCTCAATCAATGTGGTTTATTTAAATATCTTCATTAATCAATATTATGGATCAACAAGATACTTTTAGGTGCTTTCCTTAACTACCCATAGGAGCCACAAATGAAAATTCCAATAATGCCCAACTATGCACAATCCCCAAACTCTCTAAGCCCTTAGCACCAAGGGCTTAACAATATGAAAATACATATGACTATGAGTTGGAACTAAGGGTTTAATCAAAAAGGCACTGATGCACATTGCCCCTTCCTATCAATGCTTTCTCATTATACCAAAAGCACCCAAACCCAAAAGGCATAGTACTTAGCTCACATAGCTAGTAACTTTACATGCCACCAATAATAAAACCAAGTTCTCATAAACTCAGACTCCTATGACCACCATGATCTTGAAAATCCCTCTAGATGGTACAACATTAATTGACAAGAACTTTTCCATTCGTTGGGTTCACTAATTGATGAGACAACCCATCATTCATTAGAACACTCCAGCATTTGGTGATGGCAGTGATGGAGGACAATTGTTGTGACCTGTTTATATTTTCCCTACTCTTTTAGATGACAGTAATGCCTCACTTCTCATTGATGTTTGTAACATTTCATCATTTCCTTGTCAAGTGGTGGCGATAAACAAGACTACACACCATGGGATATCTTTATCTATTGGGGTCATTAGTTAATAGGACTACCTTGCATGGGACTGCCAGTAATTTGTAACCCTTACACTCTCCTCATCAGGTGGTGGCGACAAACAAAACTACAATTAACAAAAAGTTTTTTGTTTCTCAGGTACATCACCTGAAAAATTGGCTTTGCATGATCTTCGATCAACATAGGTAAGGATGTGTTAGGATAATATTATACTCTTGATCGCCTGAAGGCCAAGATGATGAAAAACATCCAATGGGAATATTTATGTTTCTGTTAATTGCCAAAACTTCGACAAGATTCAGGTTTTTCACTAAGTCTATGTGTTATAATGTATTTGGCTCCAATAAGGATGAACTCTGAAATTGATCATTGTAAAAAAAAAATACTCTACAACTATACTCATCCCCTATTGAAAGAGATTACTTTGCAACCTCAATTAGTTGGTTAACTTGCAATTATTTATCCCACAACCAATCCCTTATTATTTTCCTCCTTGGTTGAATCCTTTCAACTTACTCCCACTACTTGGCTAAGATGAGAACACACACACTAATCAATCATCCCAAAAATATCATGATATTAAATTAAATCTAATTGATTCGAATGATGATCCTCAAAGCACTCATTTGTCAGAATACACACATTTACTCAAAACACATAAATATTAGGCACAAATCATGGAGAATAATTACACAATCTACATTCACACAAAATTTGTACAAGTTTGGCCTCATAAAACAATATTTGGCCCTTTCCACTCTCTTGGACCTCTCTTTTTCCTTTAACCTCTTTTGGTTATCTCTTCTCTATTCTCTTCTTTCATTTACAAATATCAATTATATACAACATGGATTGTTTGTTGATATCCAGTGAAGATGAATGTAATAATCTATACAAGGAAAATTTAATACCCCTACCCAGTTTTGATGATGTAAATATATGTGATATTTAGGATAGTGAGCCAGCTATTATATTATGTGGCTTACGTTCCCACGTAGATATATTAGATATATTTATAGGGTTAGTTTTGTAAATACTTATTTGTTAGTTTTGGCTTAGTGGCTAGGGGGGCCAAGATGTAAACATTGTAAATATTGTACGTATTTTTGCATTAACAAAATAAGGTTGGTTGTAGAGCCCTCTGCACGAAAAAGGTATGGGGGATGTGACTCCAGGGACAAGGAAACAATTCAATTTTTTCATGAAAAGTGCACCTAGGGCCCACGTGGCTCTAATGGATGCCATATGGTGAAGTTAAGCCATGTAGATACAAGAAGTGAAGTTGGATATTGTGGGAAATTATTTAGTTTTTGTGACTATTTAGCCAGTGAGTCTTGGGGATTGGACTATGAGGTTGTTCATGTGTAATGTCTTATTCGTATGATAAATTTATGTTTAATATGATAAAACCCTAGTTTCAGGGTTCTGATTAATTATTGTTAATGAGCATTTATTTTCCACTACATTATTTCATGTCTATATTTTATATGTGATGTGTAATGCTTTATGGACTGTAGTGTTGCATTCATGCTAGCAATATTTGCTAGGCTCAAGGAAAAATTCTAACAGGTTAGAGTGCATTTTCTTCTGCAGGTTATATAATTAAGTCTGAAGCAGTACTAGGTATCTAGCATTTCCTAATTAGGGACCGAGGACATTACAAAACGTATCAAATATAATCCTGAAATAAAATAGTGTAGTACTTGTCAATGAGGAAATAATATCTCATTCCTAAATAAATTTCTATTTCAACAAGAAAATTACATCCCTATCTTTTAATTACATAAATTTGTCTTAAATTAAATTAAGGGAACCAACTTCCTTTAGTAAATGTGACAAGACTTCCTAGGTCTTATTGACTTGAAAAAATGCTCCTACATAAAATTGTGAGGAATTGAAATAATCATTCATATACTTGTTTACCTTTTCTAAAATATATTAGATTTATTTGTTAAAAAGTGTACAAATAATTAAAAATGTTAAAATCTAAAATGGCTTTTGTTGAACCTCCAATTTGTTCTCTTTTTGACAAGTTTATCTTCTCTTTTTCCACTCATTTCGTTACTTATTTCCACCATATTTCATATCTCCATGAGTTAAGAGTTACCCAATTCATACACTTACATGAAAAAGGTAAAATTCTGTCATCAACTTAAAATATATGTTTTTTCTTTATGAAATTGGTTTAACTAGACTACAGCTACCTAAATGTGAATTTTATGCAGCTAACCTGGTATTTTGTAGTTGATTCCAAAGCTCTATAGTTCGCAAGTGCAAGAGATCACTCAAAGCACATAAGCAGTTGCCAAATTTCATCAATATGGAGGTCCACCTATTAGTCACAAATGGAAGACCACACGATAAGCGTATCTCATTGGTTAAACATGTGGTCAACGTGGCTTTGTATACTTATTTTGCGCAGGGTATCAAGTGATTAGTTCTACAAACCAGTGAGCAAGGATAATTAGTAGGTGAGTGAGATCTGAATACTATGTTAAATTTGATGATGTGTGAAGAAGTGTCTTCTGATGATTCACTCCTTCAGTAGTGAATCATGAGAAGAAAAACTCTATTTAATTCAAAAACTTCAATGTTGATTTCAATTCTATATTTTAGGCAACAAATTCTCAAGTTGTTTAAGTTTGTAAACATTATAAAATCACTTCAATTGTAAGAAAAACATAACTCAAAATTGTTGTTATTATTACTCAAAATTTTGTGTTGTGAAGACTTTGTTTATACACTTCGAGTAATATAAGTTTTGTTCATGTCATTCTCATGATTGCGTTTAGTGATTCTAGTACTGTGATCTGAGTTTTGACCACATCACCTCATCATAAGGCCCCCCTAAGGATGTGTGAGAATAGTGTAGATGTTTTTTGTTTCATTAAGTTTCTTTATGACCTACATTTAGATTAGAATTTGCCTCATTTATGTTGAGTTCATTTAGATTCTCTATTTCATTTTAATGATCTGTTATTAAATTAGAATTGTACTCATTTACCTCTACTTATCTACAAGTCAAACAATTGATAAAAGACCAAAAACAACCAAAAATATTTACTTTGATGGTATTTTTTAGCTTAGTCTCATATTTATGTTTGGACAATGATGACCAGTTCTGGTTCAATATGTGCACACTAGTAATCTCTTAGGCTTCTTGCATTTCGATTCTTTTTATTTTCTCTTCAATTGTGGCATAATCTCATTTCTTTCCTCGCTATAGTGCATATTTATTTTCAAAAGTCTTGTAGATCAAATTTGTTTTAATCAATAAATTAGATTAGGAATTCTTTTTGAATTCATGAGAATAAATTCATAGAATAGACTTGTTTCAGGTTTTCATAGAATATATTTCTTTTCCAAGTTATATAGCTTAAGTTTCCTTTCCAAGTAAAATAGAGTAAATTTATCTTTCAAAGTTCAATAGAATAGATTTCACTTCTTATTTAATATAATAATTCAATAGAATGAAGTTTTCAAGCTTTCACATTAGCATAGTTTCATTTGAATTCCTTTACAGTTCAGTCTTGCATTTGATGTTTTCTTAGAGACAGTGTTTGAGAAAGAACATGTGTGTGCGATCACTAAGATCTCTTCATAAATAGGTTTTATTTTTGCATTATAATTAGACTATTTTTATTTCCAATTAAAATTTGATAGCCTAGCATATATAGTTCACTTATGCTTCACAAGTTCACAAACCTTAGATTGATAATTTAATGCAAGTATACATAGGTTTTCACTTTTAATCAAGGATGCCTTTTCATTTACACAACTCTGTTTATGAAGAGCAGTAAGATGAGAGGTAAGAACATGTGCATCATGATTGTGGGGTTCTTCCTAAACTTGAGTTGTCACAATTTCATTTAATTATAGTTTCATTCATTCTTTTGATGCATAATTAAAATTCATATTAAAATCATTTAGGGCGCATGTATAGAGAAGGAGATGCTATGGGTAGATTTGTAGGTAGATGATGTATTTCAATTCCAACATCACCAACCACATCCGCTGGACCACATAGTGCCACACCACCTTTTGATACACACATGCCATCATTTGTAAGTAGATCAAGCTTCATGAACTTCATAGGTCATAAATTCAACCTAGGGAATCACCAACTTCATCTACATAAGTTGTAGTATAATAACCTACATTCCCAACTGAAGGAGTCATATTCCCTTTTTCAATAAGTGAACAACTCATTAAACAAGAGTTAGAGGTACCTAGTGAAGAGGAAGTAGTATAGGAATAATTTTTCCTAGCCAACCAGTAATAGAGGAACAAGAGGAAGAGGAATTAGGCAAAGACAACCCTGTTGAGGAACCCTATATAATCTATAAGGAATCTAAAATGGAAGATGAAGGAGAAGTACATAATGGAGAGGAAAGACCAAGAATTGGTGGGGGTAGAGGTAGAATACAACATGGACGTGGTCGAGGTGGTAAAGGTGGATGATTTGGACGAGGTGGAAGAGGAGATGATGGAGGTTTTCATGAAAAGAGGATTCATTTGGGTTCCCTATTCAAGATATTGATACCACAACTACCATTAAAAATATTTCCCCATCAATACTCGCTAACTTCCACTAGTTAAGAATTGAGGATCCAGAAAATTTTCCTTTTTAGTTCAAGGTACTATGCAAATATTATGACTATTTCCAAGATACTAAAAAAATTATAAATGTTTTCTGCTACACTAAAAGATGGGGATCTTAAATGGTTCATGGATCTAGGAACAAATTCTATAAGGACATGGGATGATATGAAAAGAGTATTTTAAGAAAAAATATCAAGATTACTGCATACATCCTGACCCTAGAGATGAAATATGACCCAAAAAGAGGATGAAAGCGTTGACGATTTAATGGAGTGGCTTACTTATAATGTCAAAAGAGGAAAATTGTATTACGTAGGATTTCACACATTAAAAAATCTCTTACTAAAACCTATAAGGGATGAATGGATTGATATTATTAACATGGTGGGTAAAAGATATGTTTCTTAATTGTCATTTCAAGATATATGTGAATTGTGCAAACATATTTCAAGAGGAAAATAAAAATATGGTAGGAATCTGAGAGATCCAGTTATGTTAAGGGTAAGAAAATCTGCATTAGGAACAATAAGTAGAGCAAAACTAGGTAATTTTCTTAATAATTTTAAAATTGATATTCTTGGAATCTTAGTGAACAACTAGATATGCTAAAAGGACAAAACAAGAAAAAAATTGAAACTGTTGTTTTGTCTATTGTTTGTCCTAAATGCAGGAAGAAGCATGCATTATGAGAATGTCCTATTGATAGTGATGAAATATGTGTTATATTGGCATAAAATAATGCTATAAAGGAGTTCCCTTCAATACTAGGACTTAAATTTGTTTACCAAGAGGAAGTTTGGACAAGTCAAACATAACCACTCTGTTATGTTGCTCCTAGAACTCCTTGGCAACCTCATCAAATAGGTATGGTGCAAGATCCCAATGCACAATATCAATCTTATGCACAACCGCAAAATAATTGGCATACACCCTTACCATGGAAAAATTGGCCATGTCAACCACAAAACCCATCTTGATCACAAGGATGGTAAGATTCTTATGCTAGAAATCCCTAGTATTCTAAATTTTACCAACAAAAATACACTGAATACCAACCTGTTGTGCCCTACAACAACCCCCCATTTCATATCATCTGTATTTACAAATAATCAACATATGAAATGGGTCCCTTTTAAAAAATTAATTGGTATTAATGAATTTGTTCGAAAAAGGTATGATAATCAAATGTGTATGTGAATTGAAGCCTTTTTCGAATAACAATGTTCCCAAAATAAAACAATCTTTTGTTATTGCGATAAAGCGATCGCAAGATCGCATATCGCAATGACAAGAGAGATGCATTTAAACGGCACTTCAGTCTTTGCTGATGCGATATCGCTATCAGCGATCGGCGTATTCAATGCATACACAAAAAAAAGCACATATTGTATACCCCGACGCAACGCTATATCGGCGATCGGCTATCGGCACTGCCTCATATGGGAAAACACTTTAAGTTATAAACCCCGACCCGATGCGATATCGCTATCGGCCGTCGGCGGTATCCCATGCACTTTTATAAGGCGCTCAGGTCTTTTCCTGATGCGATGCGATATCGCTATCGGAAATCGGCAAATCACTTAAATTGCATCTGGTAATGTGTTCACATGCTAGTCCGATGCGATATCGCAATCGGCGTTTGCCAGGGCTACTTTCAAACGATAGTGTAACACTCTCCCACCATGCGATGCGACATTGTTCATCGGTAATCGACATTTTCAAAAAGTGATTGTTTTAAGCTTTAAAGTTATATTTTAACCCGGTTGATAAAGCACAGATTTCAAAATGCCGTTAAATGCAGGGATAAGGTAATCCATGCGTATTTAATAACTTTGCCCCTTCGATTAACGAATACTTGCGTCTAAGGCATATCATATCTGTTGCATGCGTTAGGAGGTCATTCAACTGAATAACAGCGTAAAGGTCATTTAATGGGTAGCAGGCCTTAAAAATGCCATTAATGCATATGCGATCTCTTACCAGTGATTGGATCCGCAGCCACTTTTTGAAAATTAATATCGCCACGCTTCAAGTGATATATATCTTTCCCTTTACGCTTTGTCTTCGTTATTTCTCGTGTTACGATTGCTCTTGCACTTGTGTAGAGTTCGTTTGTTGAGAAAAGCTTGAACATGATGGGGAAGAAAAATAAGAGGAGTTCTGGTTCTACTACAATACCTGTTGCAGGTCAAGCTGCTTCAATTTCGAAGAAAGGCTTAATCTCGGACACTACGTGTGCTGGTCTTGCTAGGACCACATGGCAGGGCACATATAATCTGTTGGAGGCCGAGCAACCAAAAGTGACAGTGAGAACGGCTAGTGTAGATGTATTAAGGAAGTCTGATGCAACGCTAAAAGATTTGGCCGACTCCTTTTTACACAGAATAGCAGCTAGAGAGCAGGTTCTCTCTTACACAGACGTGGTGCGCTGGGCAATTGAAGAAATCCCCATCACTGATAGAACTTTCCATACAAGGGACGGAAGGATTTTCGGGTCATTCAAGCCTGATGACCTGAGGCGAATGTATCATCTGCCTGAACTGGAGCTAGTCTACAACAGAACCTTCGTGGAGAAATTCACAAAAGAAAATGAATCACCATCCGAACCCCTCCGAGATTGGAGGCAGAACCCAGCCAAGCACAAGCATGAAAGTTCGGGTAAGTACTCCAACATTTCTTTGGCTTCTCCCTATTGCTATGCAGGGATTATGATGTGTAGATTGTGAGGATTACATGACTCTGTTAATATCAATATTGACATGGTTCCCCTAATGGAAGCGGCTATCAATGCTATAATCATGGACTGGGCCACTATTCTTTCTGATAAGTTGGTCGTAGCTGTTCGTGAATTTAGAAACAAAACTATAGTCACCGAAAGGAAAATCCCGCCATTTTATTATTCTGCTTACATTATGGATACCCTGTGTCTTAATTCTGAGTTTCGTGTCCTCGGTTGGAGATGGACCACCCAAGATCCAACACCCATTCATTTATACCATCAGAAATGGTGGAAATCCTCTTACAAGGAACACTTGTACCAAATTTGTAATGGTTTCATGGCGCCCATTTACTATTCTATTTTTGACAGACCCATTTCCAGAATTTCCTATGAAGCTTCTTTTGACTTACCAGCCGTAGCAAGTTGGTTTGGGGAAGAGTATTTCTCCTATATCAGAGTTTTTGGGAGTAAGGCTAGGCCACATGTCCTCCCTTTATATATCCCAGACAAGCTGTTAGCCCGGGAAATCTGCTACCAGATTATGGCCGAGAGTGTCACACAAACTCTCAAAGATGAGAAGAAGAAAGGTTGGCCCTCTTTTCCTTTAAGAATTGGGGTTTTTACTCTGCTTAATTACAAGCACGCAGAAAAAGAAGCGACAAAACTCCAAGCTTTATCCCTGGCTACTCTCCCAAGCAGACTCTATGATCCAAAACAAACTGCCTACATGGCCCTAGAACAAGCAAAATTAACAAAAGTTGATCATCAAGAGGATATGTTTGATGACTTGTTTGTAGGTTCCGAAACAATAAGCCAAGCCAAACAGCTTGCCATAATGAAATACAATGATGAGGCGTTGACAGAGTTTAATAAACTTAGGGAGCAGAGGTTGCAAACTCTGCCCCTAGAGTTATTATCCACAACCCCAGCGTCTTCCTCAAGCGAGCCTGGTCGACAACAGATACATGCACCTCCTGTTACAACTAAAGAACAGGATAAACAACAGGAGGAAAGGCAGAAGAAGCTGCAGGCTGAGAAGCAGAGAAAAGAGCAAGCAGAGAGGCAGAAAAAGGAGCAGATAGAAAGGCAGCAAAAGGCACAGAGGGAAGAAGAGCAGAGGAAGAAGAAGGAAGAAGAAAGACTAAAGAAAGAACTAGCAGATAGACAGAAAAAGGAATTGGAGGAGCAGCAGCGAAAAACGAAAGAAGAGCAACAACAAAAAGCACTTGAAGAATAGCAGAAGTTAGAACAAGAAAAGGAACGGAGCAGAGCCCATACAGAGCAACATAAGCAAACCTCCATCGATCCTGAATTGATTAAACAATGGAACCAATTCGATTCCATTATCAGTGGTAAGGAAGGATCCAAAGACACAGGCTCCTCTAAAACAAGCGATGCGCCCGATACCACTTCTTCTCAGGTTCTAGGAGGAACCAGCGGCCCACCCATTTCACAGGATGTCGAGATCATCAATAAGGACCCTTCCGATCAAATTGTTCTCCAGGTGGAAGAAATTCCTCCCCTGGATATTTTCTACAGTCCAAAGCATAGAGCCGTTATTAAGCGCTCTAAGAAAAGACGAAGGCTTGATCAACCTTCTATCTTGCCTGAGCAAACAGTCACGGGCAATATGGTTTGGAAGGAGGATTTGGATCCCTCCGAGGATCTAACAAAGTTGTCTCAATTCGCGGGAGCTTATTCTGCAGCAACCATCGACAAAGCATCGGAGGTAAGTCTTCTGTTGAAGACTAAAGATCATGAAATATATGCATTGCAGGCAGAGGTGATTGAAGCGAAAAACAAAGCAGCACAGGTGGAAGAGCAGTTGCTGGCTCAACAACAGGAAAACAATTTGTTAACCCAGCAACTGCAAATTGAAAGACAAAGGATAAACCAAAGTGAAGCACAGAAGGCAAAAGAATTGTCGGAGGCATTGTCACAGTTGAAAACATCAAATGAGCTGATGATGAAATCGAAAGATGAGCGAATAGCTCAACTATCAACACAGCTCGAAGGTATCAAGAGCACACAGAGTGTAAAAAATTTCAGAGCAGAGGCAACTCAAATTAATAGCGCATTACTGTCTCAAATCAGACTTCTATGTCAACAACTGTCTAAGGCTGAGTCATTATGCGAAATATCGACAATAGTGTGTGAGCAAATAGAGAGGGCCAGAAACGAGCTAGATCAGGCCGAAGATGCCATATCCGAATATGTTGAGTGGCAAGACACTCCAGAAGGAAAAGCGGCGAATTTGTCCCGAATCCATGAAACATATAAGGACATACTCTTCACAGAATGGAATACTCAGGTAATGAAAGCAGAAAGGGCGGCTTCCAGGTGTAAAATAATTGCCAGCAACATGATCGACCTAGTCAATGATACACTTTATCTGGCAAATATGATCTCCAAGTGCACACCTAGAAGCATAACAACAGCGGATATGCTTGAACAAGCAATTTATCATGGCTTGGAGGAACAGAGGAAGTTAATTACTGGAGTAAATACTTTAACCTCTGAAGCATATTGGCTCTTTCTAGTCAAGCCACATACTCAAAGGTCTGCTCTCAAGTGTTTGACAGATGCCCTCGGATGCCTGATCCCCGACATTCAGGATGCTACATATGATGCCCAGCTAACTTCGCGTCTCAACACACCACCAGAAGTAGAGCCAATGCTGGCGATATGTCAGCTAAGGAGTAAAGGCAAAGAACCCACCGAATAAAGTATTGCCGCTGACTGCCAGATCGCCAGGAAAGATGGGAAAAACATTTATTGATGCCAATTTAATAGATTTTCAGTTGTTTAGATATTTAGATTAGTATAGTATTTATAGACCCTTTCATTGTTTTGGAAAGGGTCGTAAAATTTTGTAATAAGACTTAAAGGCTGAAGTTTGCACGATTGTGCTTCAGTCTATATTCTTTTTGTGAAACTCGACCAACGGTTCTGAATTTTGATTAGAAGGCTGTTTTATACAATTGCGCACGACTGTCTGTTGTTTGGAATGCTTTCTGATTCGAAGGAAGGACTGCGACATAGTGATTAATATACTGGATTGATCGATCAGCTTACATGGTACTATTATCTGTATCTGTGTTCTTTCTTATTATATGAATTGCTGTGTTATTATCTTTGCTATTGTTGAATGCATGTATGTGATATAACAGTGAATCGTCATTTCGCTTCACTATTGAATGTTTGTGTTGATTTGTTATCTCTTTCACTCATGCATGTATCAATGATATGAATGATTAAGTGTAGTAATTCGCTCTAATCGCTCTGCATAACTAATTATGCAGAGCAATGTTTAAATGGTTTAAACGTCTATGCTTAAAGTGTTAGAGTCATCTATATGCCTGCCTTAAAGCACAGATCATCAAACGCTACGCTTTGCCAAGTGATAAGTCCCGGGATCCGATTATAGTTATTACATTTTGTTTATAGTTTAGCTGTCTGCTTATTACCATCTTATGTCATAAGTCATTCATCCATCCCATTCACTTATAGTTCTTGGGAAACTGGTCCCATTATCCCCAGTCGGAACCACTATTCCAAACGGAAAAGGAGCTGCACTAAGGTCCGGATCGGGTGGTTTCCCCTTTGTTGTGGCAGCGATTTTCAAGGCCTCAACAAAATTGGCGCTAGAAGGAGGGCCAACTGTGAATGGCAAGCCAACCCAAATCGGCAATTCATTCTAAGAGTAATTCTCCCTCCAAATCTCCTCGTTCTTCTCAATTACATACTGGTTCGCCAGCCTATAACCAAGAAGAAGAGGAATCTATCACCACTGCTCAATCCCATCATATCCCAGAACAGCTAAGTCTTGAATCTCCTGAAGTTCAGTCGCTAATCCATAAACTTCAGAGCTTCTCGATCTCACCACAGAAATCTGAGATATCAGAAAGCAGTACGACTTCGCAGTTCAACCTCACTCATCCTCTTACCAGACTTCAGAGCGAAAAACTTGGTATTGAACCTACTGAGTTTCCTTTACCCAAAAGGAAAAAGCCAAAGAAAAATACTGAAGGATCTGACGGTGGGGATTTTTCTTCCACATCATCCATTTCATCTCCTCATCTGCAAAGTCAACCACCCACCCCTCCATTACAAATTGTTGTTCATCAGGGAACAGGAGCCTCAATATCCCAACCTATTCACTCTTCATCTTTAATACCTCACCAAACATCTGGAATCTCGACAGTAGTGCCAACCACTATCGCTAGCATAATGGCAGATCCATGGACTAGGCCAGGTGCAGTCAACATGCCTGGACCATTACATGATCTACCAGATGCACCCAAAAAATGGCTGCCTAAATTTAATCCAGATAATGGAACCCAAGCTGAAGAACACATAAACAACTTCATGCTAGCTGTTAACCTAAAAGGGGTGACAGAGCAAGATGTCGTAGTAAGACTGTTCCCTTACACTTTACAAGGATCAGCAGGATCCTAGTATTTTTCCTTACCCTCTGGTTCGATTACCAGTTGGAATACATGCCAAGAGCAGTTTCTCACCAAATATGGAGATGATAGGTCCCTAGCAACTTTAATAAATGACCTCTCCAATTTGAGAATAGAGCACAGGGAACCAATAAAGGAGTTTAATGCCAGATTTAATAAACTACTGAATAAAATCCCTACCGCTTCTAAACCAAGTGAGCAAATCCGAATCGAATGGTACATCACTGCCCTACCTGCCAACATAGCTATCTTTGTAGACAGGGCTGGCAAACCTACCTTAGCTGAAAATATGAGAGAAGCACTTGCCGTTGAAAAGCGCATCAATGCTCTTGAAAAGAAAGCTGCTCTAGAAGATAGAAAAGCTAAAAAAGTCTCATTTAAAGAAGATTCCAAGAAGAAGACCCCAAAGGACCCATATGACATGGAAGGTTTACAAAAGGTCCTTAAAACATTGTCTAATGAAATGGTTGAGATTAAAAAGCAGGTGGCCGAAACTTCAAGCAAAAGACCATTTAGGACTTTTAAGAAATCTGAATCAAATCCACCTAATGTTATATCTAACGCCGATTCAGACCAAGAAGAAGAGGAAGAGGAAACACCTTCACAGACCGATGATGATGAAGAAGTAGCTGAATGTCACGGAATGTGGGATTTTATACTCCCAAACTCTGATACTGAGAATGAAGAAGAAGCCTTCCCGGTTACTACTAGAAGTAAAATTGCTTCTGAACTTCCCCAGGCAACTTCAAAGAAGAGGAGCGCAGGCACTACTACAACAAAGGAAAAAGTTTCCCCAAAGAAGTCACCCGTGGTAGTTCCTCAAAACCAGCCTTCAACTTCTAGTTCTCCTTCAACATCCAAGACTCTAGTGGTATCCGATTCCATGGAATATAACATTGTTGATGATATGAAGAAAACCAAGGCAAATATAACCATGTTTGAACTCAGTAAATTGAAGCATCAGCAAAAGCTACTTCTCAAAGAGTTAAATGCTGTTCCCTCTATTCCCCTTCCCAGTGCAAGAGCTGCCAACGATTCAGGCCAGCCTCCTGCAGGCATGGTTGAAATTACCGATTCAGTCTTAATCGGAGATAAATCAAATTCTCACACTCCACCCTTCCTGCTCACTTATGAGATTTATAATAGAAACCTACACAACTGTTTAATAGATTCAGGGGCCTCATCTAATATAATGCCAGCTTCAGTTTGCTCTAAGCTGAACATTGAACCCCAGAAATCTGCAATTCATATTGTACAATTGGATAGAACTAAAGTGCAGGTTGTGGGAGAAATTAATTCTGTCACCATCAGGTTGTCAGCCGACCCCAGAATTGTCCAGAGAATTGACATCTTAATCGCTGACATACCCGAATTTTATGGTTTAATATTGAGCAGAGATTGGTCCGAAAAATTGCATGGGTATATTTCTACAAATTGGTCACACATGTGGCTTCCCTACAAGGGAAAGCCAAATCAAATAAGGATCGATCGTGAGAAGCATATGACCCATACAGTTACTGAATTCGAGCAAGAAAACCAGCCTGTGGCATTCAATAATAATATTTTGGGGAACTATTCGGCAGAATCATTCTTTGGCAACTTTGTTGCCCAACCATCTCCTTTTTCAGTCAATCATTTTACATCTCAAATAGAAATTTTTTCACAAACTGATAGGTCTAGATGTTTTAATGATGCTGAGAAAAATGTACATACTTTTGTTAATATTCCTTTATTTTGGTCTCTGTATTTTGATGGCTCTAAGTCCTCTGAAGGTTCAGGAGCTGGATGTATATTGGTTAGTCCGCAAGGAGAAAAGACAATGTTGTCTTGTAGGTTAGAGTTTGAGTGCACTAATAATACAGCCGAATATGAGGCATTAGTCCAAGGATTATACAAAGCAATCGGCCTGGAGGTGCGATATCTAAAGGTATTCGGCGATTCAGAAATCATTGTCAAACAGGTTAGAAATGCAATTCATTGCCTTTCGACTCACCTTAAACATTACCAATCGCTCATTCAAGAGCTTACCTCACACTTTCTTGCATTCAACATTTCTTCTATACCTCGATCTCAAAATTCAGCCGCAGATTTACTAGCCAATGTAGCCTCAAAGCTTCTACCTTCTGAAGACTACAGCCTTGATAGATTTTCTGTAGAATTACTTTTCAGACCTTCAATTCCTGACAATGTCACTAATTGGAGAGTATTTAATCATGACGATGATATTTTGCAATTTTTAACTTCTGAGAATTCTTATGATAAGCAAGTTATTGATGAAGATGATCATGATTCCCAGATGAAAGGAGTGCCCAAAGAAAATTCGATCCCCAAACCAGTGGTAAAATTAGAAGATCTTTATGATATCAAAGACAGGTTTAAACCTGTAATTAACACAAATCTTCAAAGTTCTACCCTTAGGTTTGAATTGATAAATCTAGGAACCAACGAATCTCCTCAAAACATCAATTTAGGAACAGGACTATCTCAGAATGAAAAGGAAGCATTTATTAAATTGTTGAGAAAAAACAAACAGGTTTTTGCTTGGAAATATGATGACTTAAAGACATATGATACATCTATTATCCAGCATACCATTCCTATGCTTCCTGACAAAAAACCAATTCAGCAAAAATTAAGAAAAATACACCCAAATTTGGAGAGCCAGATTAAGTCGGAGCTTAATAAGCTTTTGAAAGCCAAAATTATTTTTCCAGTCCGACATTCAAACTGGGTCTCTAACATGGTGCCAGTCAGGAAGAAAAATGGCGACATTCGAATCTGTATTGATTTCAGGAATTTGAACAAAGCAAGCTTAAAAGACAACTTCCCATTGCCTACTATGGAGCAAATTC
This sequence comes from Pinus tabuliformis, assembly GCA_031772625.1. Classification (NCBI taxonomy): domain Eukaryota; kingdom Viridiplantae; phylum Streptophyta; class Pinopsida; order Pinales; family Pinaceae; genus Pinus; species Pinus tabuliformis. The sequence continues at coordinate 1,211,832,068 of CM062807.1, read as the reverse complement.
TCCAATCGGTGGCAGGTTCTGAATTGATGTCTTTTCTAGACGGTTTTTCAGGGTACAATCAAGTTCTGGTACATCCTGAGGACCAGCTCAAAACTACATTCAGAACAAAATGGGGAACCTACGCATATCAGAAAATGCCTTTTGGTCTTATAAATGCCGGAGCGACATTTCAGAGAGCTATGGATATGGCCTTCAGAGGGTTAATTAATCGATCAGTAGTCGTCTATCTAGATGATATTACTGTATACTCTAAGAAGAGAGATAATCATTTGCACGACTTAAATCAGATCTTTCAGCGATGCAAAAGATATGGTATTTCTATAAACCCAAAAAAGTCCTTCTTTGCTCTAGACCAAGGAAAACTCTTAGGGTTTATAGTATCCAAAGATGGTATTTATATTGATCCTGATCGGATTAATGAAATTTCTGAAATCCCTTTCCCACATAACAAAAAATCAATGCAGCCATTTTTAGGTCAGATTAATTTTGTCAAACGATTCGTTCCAGATTTTTCACAGATTGTATTACCACTTCAGTCAATGATCAAGAAGAATTCAGTCTTCAAATGGGGATCAGAAGAAAAGCAAGCTTTTGATGTTATCAAACAGTCAATAATCAATGCCCTAGCCTTGAATACTCCAAATTTTTCTAATCATTTTACACTATATACTATTGCATCCAACACTTCATATGCCGCAGTACTCACACAACTGAAGGATAACAACTTAGAAGCACCCATATCATTTTTCAGTTCAAATCTTCAAGGTGCCGAATTGAATTATTCAGATGTGGAGAAACAAGCCTTTGCTGTGTTCAAAGCAGTCAAACATTATAGACCCTTCCTTTTGAAAACCCACACGAAAGTCATAGTTCCTTTCCCAGCGGTAAGACAACTACTAATTCAGAAAGAATTGGGTGAAAAAAGAGCCAATTGGGTTACAGCGCTTCAAGAATATGACTTAGAAATAAAGCCAGCAAAGATTGTTAGGGGCCAAGGTTTTTGCAGGATGTTGGTAAGAGCATCAAACATTTACGAATCAAGCGATGAAGATCAGATTAAATCCATCAATCAGATAAGTGTCACTGATTCTGAATCTCAATATGTTGATTTGATATTTTATTTGAAGAACGGTTATGCTCCTCCAAATTTATCTTACAAAAATAAAAGGGCCATTAGGTTGAAAGCTAAGAATTTCACTCTCATTGATGATTTGTTGTTTAAACAAAATTATGATTCTATCCTCCTAAGATGTCTTGAGAAACCTGAAGCCCTAAAGGTTTTGCAGGAGCTACATGATGGACCAGCTGGAGGACATTTTGGAGCTGACACAACAACTCATAAGATTATTCATGCTGGATATTATTGGCCTACTCTATTTAGAGATTGCCATGAGCACGTAAGAAAATGCCTTAATTGCCAAACATCTGCTGGAAGACAAAGAAAATCAACTTTCCCTCTTCAACCTGTCAACATTGAACAACCATTCGAACAATGGGGATTAGATATCATCGGGGAAATTACTCCACCATCTTCCAAACAACATAGGTATATCCTTACCGCTACTGATTATTTTACTAAATGGGTAGAGGCTATTCCTTTGAAGGCGGCAAACGCAGAGGCAATCATCGAGTTCATTGACCAGTTCATCATTACTAGGTTTGGTGTTCCAAACGCTCTTGTTTTTGATAATGCTTCTTATTTCTCAGGAAACGCTATATATGATTTTGCTATTAAAAGGGGGTTTAAACTGAAATATTCTTCCAATTATTATCCCCAGGGGAACGGTTTAGCCGAATCTACTAATAAGAATCTCATCAAAATCATTAAGCGAACTGTTGAACAGAATCATAGAAACTGGCATAAATCTTTGGTCTTTGCATTATGGGTTGATAGAATAACACAAAAGGCTTCTATAGGGACCTCTCCTTTCAATCTGGTATATGGAAAAGAAGCCGTGTTGCCTACAAATCTTGTTCTTCCATCTTTAGCCCTAGTGCAGTTTATTCAAGAGACTCCGTCTTCTTCTATCCAACTTAGACATGACCAAATTCTCAAATTAGAAGAAGAAAGGGAAAAGGCCAGAATCACTCATGCCAAACATCAACAAATCATCAAAGCATCTTTTGACTCAGCATCATCTGATTCCAAACAACTTCAAGTTGGTGACTTAGTTCTCAAATGGGACAAGGCCCATGAGGATAAAGGTAAGCATACCAAATTTCAAAAAATGTGGCTTGGACCATTTCAGATCTATGAAAAGATAGGCCATTCAACTTTTATATTGCAAAACTTATCAGGGTTAAGAGATTCTCTCCCCGTCAATGGCCTGATCCTGAAGAAATTCTTTAACTGAGAAGGTAAACCCTTCTCCTTTTGTAGATTTGTGTAGTTTGTAGGATTGGTAGGAAATAAAACTGTAGAGTACCTCCATTGACCTTTTGTTGTGTTTGAGAAAGCTGTCTCACAGAAATAATATAAATACTTGTTTTTAGATAATAGAACCCTCAATCAAAAGAAATAGTTTCTAGGAAATTAGATATCCTTGTGTTCTGAAACTTTAAATCTAAATTTTGAAGACTCCTCTCAGGAGGTAAAAGTTCTGAATCATTTTTTGTTTCCAAAATTAGTCTCCAAAGGTTATCTGTTAAAAGATAGAGGCTAAACCATTTTTCAGTATCTTCGACTCTTCACTTGTCATCAATCTGCTCTTAAGGAGAAAATTGTTCACCCCATTCACTAAAAGTTATGATTATTCAGAGTGTAATTCTAAAATATAAAAGATTAAAGATAAGAGGTCTTATTATAAGCCTGCTTACCATGTTCATAGGGAAATAGCTTAACTGACATTACCAATACTGCCTACCAAAACAGGGTAATGGCTTGAAATTTCAAGACAAGGGGTCTCATCACGAGCCAGCTTGATCAGTTAAATTATTACCAGTGAATGGCATTGTCATAAGCTGGCTACCAAACCAGGACAATGGCTTTTTATCTTATTTATTACAAAGAAAAACAGATGAAAAAATAAAATATGAAAACATTTTATGGATTCATTCTGTTAATCACACTCTTATGTGAATGGAAAAGTAGACAATACTATGGTTAAAAGGTATCCCTGTCGAGACTATAAATGTCTGCTGGCAACAGAGGCTCTACCTATGACAAAGGAGTTAATTATAAAAGCTAATTTGGGAAAGTTTTCTATTTTTATCACTATGAACCAATAAAGACTTATTTTAGAAACCTATTATGTATTTAGTTTCTTGAAACTAAATGGGAAGAAGTTAACAAAATGGAGTTCACTTTAGTCAGAACACATGAATATCTAGTTATATTAGAAATTTCTCCTTCTGATTGAGTTTCTATTTATGAAAGGCTTGAATGTTTATGTTAATTTCAGAGATAACTGGTTCTACCAACGAATCGCCAATTGTTGTGCCCTACAAAAACCCCCCATTCATATCATCTGTATTTACAAATAATCAACATATGAAATGGGTCCCTTTTAAAAAATTAATTGGTATTAATGAATTTGTTCAAAAAAGGTATGATAATCAAATGTGTATGTGAATTGAAGCCTTTTTCGAATAACAATGTTCCCAAAAGAAAACAATCTTTTGTTATTGCGATAAAGCGATCGCAAGATCGCATATCGCAATGACAAGAGAGATGCATTTAAACGGCACTTCAGTCTTTGCCGATGCGATATCGCTATCGGCGATCGGCGTATTCAATGCATACACACAAAAAAAGCACATACGTATACCCCGACGCGACGCTATATCGGCGATCGGCTATCGGCACTGCCTCATATGGGAAAACACTTTAAGTTATAAACCCCGACCCGATGCGATATCGCTATCGGCCGTCGGCGGTATCCCATGCACTTTTATAAGGCGCTTAGGTCTTTTCCCGATGCGATGCAATATCGCTATCGGAAATCAGCAAATCACTTAAATTGCATCTGGTAATGTGTTCACATGCTAGTCCGATGCGATATCACAATCGGCGTTCGCCAGGGCTACTTTCAAACGATAGTGTAACACTCTCCCCCCATGCGATGCGACATTGTTCATCGGTAATCGGCATTTTCAAAAAGTGATTGTTTTAAGCTTTAAAGTTATATTTTAACCCAGTTGATAAAGCACAGATTTCAAAATGCCGTTAAATGCAGGGATAAGGTAATCCATGCGTATTTAATAACTTTGCCCCTTCGATTAACGAATACTTGCGTCTAAGGCATATCATATCTGTTGCACGCGTTAGGAGGTCATTCAACTGAATAACAACGTAAAGGTCATTTAATGGGTAGCAGGCCTTAAAAACGCCATTAATGCATATGCGATCTCTTACCAGTGATTGGATCCACAACCACTTTTTGAAAATTAATATCGCCACGCTTCAAGTGATATATATCTTTCCCTTTACGCTTTGTCTTCGTTATTTCTCGTGTTACGATTTCTCTTGCACTTGTGTAGAGTTCGTTTGTTGAGAAAAGCTTGAACATGATGGGGAAGAAAAATAAGAGGAGTTCTGGTTCTACTACAACACCTGTTGCATGTCAAGCTGCTTCAATTTCGAAGAAAGGCTTAATCTCGGACACTACGTGCGCTGGTCTTGCTAGGACCACATGGCAGGGCACATATAATCTGTTGGAGGCCAAGCAACCAAAAGTGACAGTGAGAACGGCTAGTGTAGATGTATTAAGGAAGTCTGATGCAACGCTCAAAGATTTGGCCGACTCCTTTTTACACAGAATAGCGGCTAGAGAGCAGGTTCTCCCTTACACAGACGTGGTGCGCTGGGAAATTGAAGAAATCCCCATCACTGATAGAACTTTCCATACAAGGGACGGAAGGATTTTCGGGTCATTCAAGCCTGATGACCTGAGGCGAATGTATCATCTGCCTGAACCGGAGCTAGTCTACAATAGAACCTTCGTGGAGAAATTCGCAAAAGAAAATGAATCACCATCCGAACCCCTCCGAGATTGGAGGCAGAACCCAGCCAAGCACAAGCATGAAAGTTCGGGTAAGTAATCCAACGTTTCTTTGGCTTCTCCCTATTGCTATGCGGGGATTATGATGTGTAGATTGTGGGGATTACATGACTCTGTTAATATCAATATTGACATGGTTCCCCTAATGGAAGCGGCTATCAATGCTATAACCATGGACTGGGCCACTATTCTTTCTGATAAGTTGGTCGTAGCTGTTCGTGAATTTAGAAACAAAACTATAGTCACCGAAAGGAAAATCCCGCCATTTTATTATTCTGCTTACATTATGGATACCCTGTGTCTTAATTCTGAGTTTCGTGTCCTCGGTTGGAGATGGACCACCCAAGATCCAACACCCATTCATTTATACCATCAGAAGTTGTGGAAATCCTCTTACAAGGAACACTTGTACCAAATTTGTAATGGTTTCATGGCGCCCATTTACTATTCTATTTTTGACAGACCCATTTCCAGAATTTCCTATGAAGCTTCTTTTGACTTACCAGCCGTAGCAAGTTGGTTTGGGGAAGAGTATTTCTCCTATATCAGAGTTTTTGGGAGTAAGGCTAGGCCACATGTCCTCCCTTTATATATCCCAGACAAGCTGTTAGCCCGGGAAATCTGCTACCAGATTATGGCCGAGAGTGTCACACAAACTCTCAAAGATGAGAAGAAGAAAGGTTGGCCCTCTTTTCCTTTAAGAATTGGGGTTTTTACTCTGCTTAATTACAAGCACGCAGAAAAAGAAGCGACAAAACTCCAAGCTTTATCCCTGGCTACTCTCCCAAGCAGACTCTATGATCCAAAACAAACTGCCTACATGGCACTAGAACAAGCAAAATTAACAAAAGTTGATCATCAAGAGGATATGTTTGATGACTTGTTTGTAGGTGCCGAAACAATAAGCCAAGCCAAACAGCTTGCCATAATGAAATACAATGATGAGGCGTTGACAGAGTTTAATAAACTTAGGGAGCAGAGGTTGCAAACTCTGCCCCTAGAGTTATTATCCACAACCCCAGCGTCTTCCTCAAGCGAGCCTGGTCGACAACAGATACATGCACCTCCTGTTACAACTAAAGAACAGGATAAACAACAGGAGGAAAGGCAGAAGAAGCTGCAGGCTGAGAAGCAGAGAAAAGAGCAAGCAGAGAGGCAGAAAAAGGAGCAGATAGAAAGGCAGCAAAAGGCACAGAGGGAAGAAGAGCAGAGGAAGAAGAAGGAAGAAGAAAGACTAAAGAAAGAACTAGAAGATAGGCAGAAAAAGGAATTGGAGGAGCAGCAGCGAAAAACGAAAGAAGAGCAACAGCAAAAAGCACTTGAAGAATAGCAGAAGTTAGAACAAGAAAAGGAACGGAGCAGAGCCCATACAGAGCAACATAAGCAAACCTCCATCGATCCTGAATTGATTAAACAATGGAACCAATTCGATTCCATTATCAGTGGTAAGGAAGGCTCCAAAGACACAGGCTCCTCTAAAACAAGCGATGCGCCCGATACCACTTCTTCTCAGGTTCTAGGAGGAACCAGCGGCCCACCCATTTCACAGGATGTCGAGATCATCAATAAGGACCCTTCCGATCAAATTGTTCTCCAGGTGGAAGAAATTCCTCCCCTGGATATTTTCTATAGTCCAAAGCATAGAGCCGTTATTAAGCGCTCTAAGAAAAGACGAAGGCTTGATCAACCTTCTATCTTGCCTGAGAAAACAGTCACGGGCAATATGGTTTGGAAGGAGGATTTGGATCCCTCCAAGGATCTAACAAAGTTGTCTCAATTCGCGGGAGCTTATTCTGCAGCAACCATCGACAAAGCATCGGAGGTAAGTCTTCTGTTGAAGACTAAAGATCATGAAATATATGCATTGTAGGCAGAGGTGATTGAAGCGAAAAACAAAGTAGCACAGGTGGAAGAGCAGTTGCTGGCTCAACAGAAGGAAAACAATTTGTTAACCCAGCAACTGCAAATTGAAAGACAAAGGATAAACCAAAGTGAAGCACAGAAGGCAAAAGAATTGTCGGAGGCATTGTCACAGTTGAAAACATCAAATGAGCTGATGATGAAATCGAAAGATGAGCGAATAGCTCAACTATCAACACAGCTCGAAGGTATCAAGAGCACACAGAGTGTAAAAAATTTCAGAGCAGAGGCAACTCAAATTAATAGCGCATTACTGTCTGAGATCAGACTTCTATGTCAACAACTGTCTAAGGTTGAGTCATTATGCGAAATATCGACAACAGTGTGTGAGCAAATAGAGAGGGCCAGAAACGAGCTAGATCAGGCCGAAGATGCCATATCCGAATATGTTGAGTGGCAAGACACTCCCTAAGGAAAAGCGGCGAATTTGTCCCGAATCCATGAAACATATAAGGACATACTATTCACAGAATGGAATACTCAGGTAATGAAAGCAGAAAGGGCGGCTTCCAGGTGTAAAATAATTGCCAGCAACATGATTGACCTAGTCAATGATACACTTTATCTGGAAAATATGATCTCCAAGTGCACACCTAGAAGCATAACAACAGCGGATATGCTTGAACAAGCAAGTTATCATGGCTTGGAGGAACAGAGGAAGTTAATTACCGGAGTAAATACTTTAAACTCTGAAGCATATTGGCTCTTTCTAGTCAAGCCACATACTCAAAGGTCTGCTCTCAAGTGTTTGATAGATTCCCTCGGATGTCTGATCCCCGACATTCAGGATGCTACATATGATGCCCAGCTAACTTCGCGTCTCAACACTCCACCAGAAGTAGAGCCAATGCTGGCGATATGTCAGCTAAGGAGTAAAGGCAAAGAACCCACTGAATGAAGTATTGCTGCCGACTGCCAGATCACCAGGAAAGATGGGAAAAACATTTATTGATGCCAATTTAATAGATTTTCAGTTGTTTAGATATTTAGATTAGTATAGTATTTATAGACCCTTTCATTGTTTTGGAAAGGGTCGTAAAATTTTGTAATAAGACTTAAAGGCTGAAGTTTACACTATTGTGCTTCAGTCTATATTCTTTTTGTGAAACTCGACCAACGGTTCTGAATTTTGATTAGAAGGTTGTTTTATACAATTGCGCACGACTTTCTGTTGTTTGGAATGCTTTCTGATTCGAAGGAAGGACTGCGACATAGTGATTAATATACTGGATTGATCGATCAGCTTACATGGTACTATTATCTGTATCTGTGTTCTTTCTTATTATATGAATTGCTGTGTTATTATCTTTGCTATTGTTGAATGCATGTATGTGATATAACAGCGAATCGTCATTTCGCTTCACTATTGAATGTTTGTGTTGATTTGTTATCTCTTTCACTCATGCATGTATCAATGATATGAATGATTAAGTGTAGTAATTCGCTCTAATCGCTCTGCATAACTAATTATGCAGAGCAATGTTTAAATGGTTTAAACGTCTATGCTTAAAGTGTTAGAGTCATCTATATGCCTGCCTTAAAGCACAGATCATCAAACGCTACGCTTTGCCAAGTGATAAGTCCCGGGATCCGATTATAGTTATTACATTTTGTTTATAGTTTAGCTGTCCGCTTATTACCATCTTATGTCATAAGTCATTCATTCATCCCATTCACTTATAGTTCTTGGGAAACTGGTCCCATTATCCCCAGTCGGAACCACTATTCCAAACGGAAAAGGAGCTGCACTAAGGACCGGACCGGGTGGTTTCCCCTTTGTTGTGGCAGCGATTTTCGAGGCCTCAACACAACCTAGTGTATTATTCTCCAACCCAACCTCCACAACCTATCCAACCAAACTTTCAACCTCAATTGACTTCAAGTTAACACATTTCATCACCATCCACTTCATTTCCTCATGGATCTAATCAACTACCTACACAACCAATCCTGAATCCCAATAAAAAAGTGACCTCAAAAACCCATCTATAATGTTGAGGCCCAAAATATTCAAGCTTATAAGAGAGTTCCTCTAGACTTAAATGGTGTCCAACTTAGAACTGGTTGAGTTTTGAAAAACAAAACACTGCTAGTTGTCATCCAAGGGTATAAAGATGATAAAATTCTTGAAAAGGAGACATCTCCTTATCAGGAAAAGACCCCTACAAAGGAATACATTCCTACAAAAATAGATGAAAACAAAATAAAATTAACTCCTACAAGTCCTATAGTTAAACAACCCTTTGTTTCCTTACAGAATCATGTCTTTCCCTAGAGACTTCAAATTGATAAAGGAATAGAGAGGAAAATAGGTTTATCTGATTATAACATGTTAGATGAATTGAAAAATATTTTTATAAAGATTCCATTGCTTCAAGATATAAAGGAAATACCTATCTTTGCAAGGGCAATAAGAGAGTTGTGTATCAATGATCCAAAATTAAAAAGAAAAGGTTTCATGAAATTATTTGCAAGTTAGTTTATGTCTTTTAGGCAATCGCTTGTGATTGCAAAGCACATAAACTAATGTAAAATTTGTAAAATTTTAACAGTTAAAATGGACAACATGTAGCATCAAAACACTTGAAATCGATGACAGAGTTCACCCCTCCTGGGCTACATTTTTGGGTCCAACTTCCAATGGTGGCATTTTTTATTATATGCTCAAATGCTCAAATAGAATAACATAAAAGTATCAATTTTCAAAAATAACACCACCATTGCATCTAGGATACCCAGAATCCCTTTTGTAGGTTCTTGTTGGGCTCAAAAAGGCTGAAAAATAACTAATTTAGGCCTCTTTCTCCAAAACTTCCTATAAACTGCTTTGCAAAATTACTTGAATCTCCCAACTTGGCAAAAACGTGGTCTATGGCGTGTTGGCTTGGGTGCTTCATTGGAAACCGAAAGGTCCCGGGTTCGATCGACAAATTTCGATAGTGGTTTCATTTTTTCTTTTGTTATTAAACATTAAGAAAAATTTAAATGCTTGGTCGCGACACCCTCCTTGACCTGCACTCCTGGTCTTATGGGCCACATGTGACCAAGAGTTGTGGGCCATATCCATGTGCCCTTCACTCGTCTGCTCGTGATTCCTACAGGTAGCATTTGCCTTGGGCTTTGGGCGTGACGAGGTGTCACATTCCCCAATCCCTCCAAACCCTCCGCCTGCAGTCGTGTTGACTTTGATATGGCCAAGGGTTGTTACCTTAGGCGTAGGAAGGGTGCCACATGCCCGCCCCCTTACTTCCTGTGGAGTACTAAAAAAGGTATGTTTTTGATGATTTTTTCAGTATCTTTTCAGTACAACTTACAAAACGTTTTGCATCATGAACTCGGAAAACGATAAAGAATTATAAAAAAACATGTGAGATTAATATGCAAGACTAAAATGCTGACAATTGTCATTTCCTTATGCAGGAAGGAGTGAAAACGAGAAGTTTCCATTCCAAAGGAAAGGACAAGGATGGGTTAACCGCTGTCCCTTTGACAGGAGACCGAATGCAAACAAGGCAAAGCAAATCAAAGCAAATCGACCCAGAAAAGGAGATGGAGATATCAGCTCAGCGCAGGAGAGAAAAGAAATGACTGAGGCCTAACGGTTCGGCGAATCCCTCAGGATCCTTGATCCTGAGGGATCGCTGTTTTATCTATTTTTGTACTTAGACATCTCCGCCGTCACCCTTATAAAAGGGACAGCACTGTTAGCTTGAGGGGGGTTAGACATGATTATGTTTTTATGTAATTTCTGTTAAGATCAGAACTTTGATCATCGAGTCTCGATAAGAACTGGTTTATTGTAATTCTGCTTTATGCATTAATACAAACTTGGTGATTACTTCATCTCTGAGTCTGGATTAACTTCAAGCGGTGTACCCCTAGAGGCTAAGGGCCCGGCCTTGGAGGACACTTTCTCCTATATTATTACATTGGTTTATGCGTGGTTTGCTTATCATCATTAGTTGGTAATCTGATGTGTTTTATAAGTTTACATCACATGCTCTGTTATGTTTAATTCATTAAGGTTTCCACAGACAGAACTGTTGTATCGACTCTGTATCATCTTACTGTTCTTTTCAGAGTTGATCTAATATTACTAGTCTTAACAGAATACTGTTACTATTCCATTACAGAGTTTTTGTGTTGTGCACTTGTTCATTCATGTTACGGAATTCATCTTGGGAGTTATGTTCTTTATGATTGTTGGATTTATGAACAATGTTTTTCTATTTTGAAACACAGTCGTATTCCGTCTAACTGAGATTGATACTTGGATCAGATTACTATTTAAGTGTGTTATGTGTGTATATGGTTCTCAAGCATTGTTCCATACTTTATCAATAATCAGTGCTGTTCCACTAGTGTGTGCTGTTCAATTTGCCCTTAAGACTAAAAGATTGTCGTTTGACTATGATTAGTGCATTTGATTTGATAGATTAAGTTTGTTACTACTTGTGAGACTTAGTTGCACTGTTCTATTTCTTAGCTGTTTTTCTATTTAAGAATTGTTGTTTCATTCCAGACTTGACGTTCAATTTCTTATTTTCTGTTCCATTTTCTTATCTTCCGTTCCATTTCCTGGTATTTGTTATTTTGGTGTGGGAGACGATCTAAGGTTGTAGTGAGCATTAGCATTTACTGTCTGGCTCCCAGATCCACGATATGTTCTCTAATTTCCTTTTCCATCAGTTTCCAAAGGGATGGGTTACTACTACTGAACCCTTGACTGATAAGTTACTTAGTCTTTTGAGTGTGTGATTTACTCTTTTGAAGTAGTCAAGCTGTAGATAAGCATCCGTTTACTCTTGTATTTCTGAACACTGTACTACTGGCATTACTCTGACAAATGATAGCCTCAGACTGAGACACTATTTGAAATAACAAAACACTCCTTGATTGACATATTAATGTGAGGTAACTAGAGGTGAAAGAGACCCTTTTTATAGCTCTACATTTTGGCGCCGTTGCCGGGGAAAGAGTGTAGCCATTTGTCCTTTTTTCAGAGTAGTGTACGAACCTGCTAGGGAAGAGTTGGATTTTGAAAATGGAAGGTAAGAACCTACGTACGGAGCATGTAAAAGCCCTGCTCCTCTGTCCGCTTTCCTAATGGATTTGTTGTTGCTTTGTTTGAATAGAATTTAGTAGTCAATTTGAGTGCATGACTAAGCAGAAAAACCAGAAAAAAAAATACCAAACCTCTACCCAAGCTAGAAAAAGCTAAGGGGCCGATGACCCTTGGCCGAATGACCTTCATAGACGAAGTCTACAAGAAAGCAGAATCTCAGCCATCAGTAGGACCCAGGAAAATCATTTCTAAACAGCCTACTAGTTCCCTTCAAGCCACAAGATCACCATCTGTAGCCTTTGCTGAGGTGCATAGTCAAACTGAAGAGCAGGACTTTCAAGAAATTGAAAATTCTACTCCAGAACTATTGTAGTAAGGGAATTCCAGTAATCTTTGTGAAGGAGAAGGAGAGACAGGGGAAACTGAGGAACCAAGATCTCCTATTAGAACAACTCAGTCATTAAACAGCCCTGACAAGGGAAGTGCTGTAAAAATCATTGTTGAAGAAACCCAATCTCCTCAGACATCAGGCATTCTCATTATCCCAGATAGAGGAAGTGTTATTAAAACTATTCCTGTCAAAGCCATTCCCTCTCAACCTAGGAATAGTCTCCTAGATATCCTAGCAGGTTATTGGCATATATTCGACCTTATGGCCCAAAATTAGCTAAACACTCAAACCTCTACATTAAAATACCCTATAGTGAATTTTGCAGCAAATGCGCCTATGAAGGCAATCCCTCTTCAACATATCCCTACATTTCACAGTCTTACATCAGAAGATCCGGATGCATTTTTATTGAATTTGATGTGTTGTGCAGGGGATATGATTACACCACCGACCCCCAGAAACTGAAATTATTTACCTCTACATTAAAAGGGGATGCTTTAAGATTGTTCATGGGATTAGGTGGCGGGGTTATAAATAACTGGGATCAAATGAAAGAATCTTTCCTAAAAAATACCAGGATTATTGCAGGTCGAGAGAACTGAAGGACGAAATATTCCAGATGACAGCTAGACCGAATGAAACATTAGAGGAGTACGTGGAACGTTTCTAGTATAATCTACAAAGATCTCCTTATGCATCACTACCTTTACCTGATAATGTGTTAAAAACAACATTGATAAGGGGCATGAAGGAACAATGGATTGAAACATTAAACATTATGGGAAAAGGGGATATTTATCAAGAAAATTTTGCTGATATTATTGATTTATGTATCAGGAGCTCGAGAGGAAGCACAAGAGTAAAACCGGCAAAACATGATCAGTTTGTAAGAGATAATAAAATTTCAACAGAAGGAGTAACATGTGTAGAAATTGGAAATTTATTGGAAATTTTAATACTGATATTCTAGGCACACTAACTACACAACTTGATATTATGCAGGCCAAACAGAAGCAAATAGAGGCAGAACAGAATTTGGCGATCTTCTGTCCCCGATGCAGGAAAAAGCATAGTCACAAGGAGTGTCCACTGGATACAATCCAAACATGCGCCATCTATACAAAATATCACCTTACGGAGAGCTGCCCCTCACTTCCTAGATTGAAAGAGGTATATAAGGAAGCGAAAGAAGAACCAGAATTGGTTTATTTGCTCAACCAGCTCCGTCAGTGGCAACCGAGACAATCTGGTATGTTTCCAGACCCAGCTTCTTCTTTTCAGTTTCCACAGTATAATGCTCAACAATATAATATGTGGCAAAGCCAATCCCAACCCCCGTTTCCAAACTGGTCACCACAGTCGTTTCCTTCTTCAAACCCGTGGCTGAATCAGGCAAACCAATCTGGTTGGTCAAATTTTCCTTATACTCCACCATATTAGCAAGGTAACTCGTATCCTCCACAATGGACTCCCCCTACTTCACAAATTTTAGCCTAGCAGACAAACTGGCAGAGACCAATGCATCAGCCAGTAGGAACTATCCCGCTCCCTCAACCTACACTGCCAGCCTTGCAACAAAATCCCCAGTCTAATCTAAGACCGCAACTCCCAACCCAACCCAACCCCAATCCAAATAACATACCGGTCAAATCTCTCCAAATTATAGAAACACCAAAAATAGGAGCTGATCTGAGGGAATGTAATGATCTTCAGTTAAGATCTGGGCATAATATTGAAACCGAGGGAGATAAAACAGTTCATATTGAAGATTAGTTACCTAGAGAACATCTGTCACAACAAGAGGATGTGAATAAACAACAAACTCATAATCAAGCAATCACATCCTCTCCTCCGTTCCTAGACCGATTAGTCATACCTCGACCTATACAATATCCTGATTTTGACATTCTGGGAGAATTACAAAATCTGTACATAAAAATTACATTCCTCCAAGCCATTCAAGACATCCCGATATACGCAAAAACTATCAAAGAATTGTGCATAAAGAAACCAAGGAGGAATGCAACAAATAATCCGAGAGTCCAAGTAGTCGGTAACTTTATCTGACTTACTATCAGGGAAAGAAACACCCATTAAATATGAAGACCCAGGAAATCCAATTGTAACTGTCCAAATTTATGGACAGACCCTGTCTAATGCCTTGGTTGATCTAGGAGCTGAAATTAATATCTTGACAACCACTACTTGCCAAAAGCTAGGCATTACATCCGTAGAACCCACCTCTACCCTACTAGAATTAGCCGACCGATCTGTGGTCAGACCGGAGGGTACTCTACATGATTTCATGGTCTCTGTTGATTCCTGGGAATATCCAACTGATTTCCTGATAATAAATCCCAAAACCAGACTTGATGGACACCCGCTGATTTTAGGTAGGCCTTGGCTTGCCACTGTCGATGCTTATATTGGCTGCCAGCAAGGAAATATGACCATAACCAAAGGACAAAATATCAAGAATTTAGTTTTATACCCTCCAGCGCAGCCAAGTGTCACAATAATCAAAACTAATAAGCACCATGTATCATACCTTACTGATAACATTATATCTCCATTAACTATACAAGAGGCACTTGATTTTAAAGACCAAACAGAAGATGATGCCATTAGTAATTTCATTAGTCAAACTGAATCTAGATCCTGCACACAGTGTCACATGATAGAAGCAGCATTTGATAATGAATTAGAAGAAGATCCTCTAAAAGATACACATGATCAAACAATACCTGTTACTTCTATTGCAAATAGTAAAATTGTGGAAATTGAACCGGGAAAAACCTTAAATATTAATGCCAACCTCCCACCTGAACAAGAAAGGAAGCTCATCCATTTGTTAAGGAAATATAAAGAAACATTTGCATGGGATTACCCTCATATGAAAGGAATTGACCCCCAATTATGTACACACCACATTTATATAGAAAAGGATGCTAGACCTGTTCGTCAACCTCAAAGGAGACTAAATCCTCATCTGAAAGATGTGGTAAAAGCTGAACTTCAAAAACTTTTAGATGTCAATTTTATCTATCCTATCTCTGATAGTAAATGGGTCTCTCCACTTGTGGTGGTACCAAAAAAGAATGGGAAATGGAGAATCTGTGTGGACTACAGGGAGCTAAATAAAGCAACACAATAAGACCACTTTCCTCTCCCATTCATCAACCAAGTATTAGACACTTTAGCAGGAAAGAAATTTTTTTCTTTCCTGGATGGCTTCAGTGGATACAATCAGATTCAGATTGCCCCTGAAGACCAAGACAAAACTACTTTTACTTGTCCTTGGGGAACATTTGCCTACCGAGTTCTACCTTTTGGCTTATGCAATGCTCCTGCCACATTCCAAAGGGCTATCCTTAGCATTTTTGCGGATTTAATAAATGACAGACTTGAAGTATACATGGATGACTTTACACCATATGGAGATGATTTCGATCCAGCATTGGACACCCTAGAGAAAGTCCTACAACGCTGCATTGCTACCAGGCTTTGTTTAAGCCACGAAAAATGTCATATGATGATGAATGAAGGACTTATCCTAGGACACTACGTTTCAGCAGCTGGCATTCAGGTAGACCCAGCCAAAATCCAAATACTTTTGCTTATTCCCACTCCTACCACTCAAACACAGGTACGCAGTTTCCTTGGATTTTCTGGTTATTATAGGCGATTTATAGAACATTATTCGCACATTTCTGCACCTCTATATGCACTAACTAGTAACGTTGATTTTCTGTGGACAGAAAAAAGTGAACGTGCTTTCAAGGATCTGAAGAAGCTCGTATCCACAGCCCTAGTCCTTCGAGGACTAAATTGGGATTTTCCATTCCAAATATCATCTGATGCCACAGATACAGCCATTGGAGCGGTCCTTGGGCAGGAAGAGGATAAAAAACCATATGCTATTTATTATATCAACAAAAATTTATCCCCTGCTGAATTAAATTACACTGTTACTGAAAAGGAATTCCTAGCTGTAATACATGCTGTCAACAAGTTTAGACATTACATTACTGGATATCCTGTCATCTTGTATACAGATCATTCTGCCATAAAATATCTAGCAAATAAGCCTATCACAAACGACAGAATAACTAGATGGCTGATTTTATTTCAGGAATTTGATATTACAATCAAGGATCGTCCGGGCAAGGAAAATCCTGTAGCCGATTTTCTCTCAAGAATGCCAAAGCCAATCGATGCAGTAGCAGTTGAAGATCAATTCCCAGACGAGAATCTGTTTGTTGTTGCTGTTCAAACACCCTTGTATGCTGATGTTGCTAATTACCTAGCAGTAGGTAAACTACCGAAACATCTAACCCCTAATGAGCGAAAACAGATTGTTCAGAAGAGTGCTCGATTCTCGTGGATTGGGGGCTATTTGTTTCACACAGGGGTAGACATGCATATCAAGAGATGCATTTGAGAATATGAAATCTTTGACATTTTAAAAGCCTGTCATGATGGACCATGTGGTGGACATTTCACTGAGCGCAGAACTGGACATAATGTGCTGCAGACAGGGTATTATTGGCCCACGAGTTTCAAAGACGCAAAGAAATTTGTCCAAGCCTGTGAAAGCTGCCAGCGAGCAGGACACCCTGGTCATTTTGATGAGATGCCTCTGAAACCACAGTTAGTTATTGAACCATTCGAGCGATGGGCTCTTGATTTCGTTGGACCTATCAACCCATCATCAAACCAGAAAACATATATTTTGCTGGCAACAGAATATGTAACCAAGTGGGTTGAAGCAGAAGCATTGCCTAGAGCTACAGAGGACTTTGTCATATAGTTCTTGTTCCATCTATTTGTACGTTATGGCCTTCCAAGAGAAATAATTACAGATGGTGGACCACAGTTTTCTGGGAACAGAATAGCTGCAACACTCAACAATTATCATGTCCAGCATAAGATCACTACTCCATACCACCCACAGGCGAATGGACAAGTAGAAAGTAGCAATAAAATAATAGAAGCAATTCTAATGAAAACTATTGCGTCCCATAGACGTGATTGGGCTGCCAGACTACCTGAAGCACTGTGGGCTTACAGAACAACATGGAGAAGCACCACTGGTTACTCACCTTATCAATTAGTGTTTGGAAAACTACCCATTTTTCCCATAGAATTTGAAATCCAAACATTACGGACAACACAGGAAGTTGACTTAGATCTAACCGAGGCATAGATTAATCGATTGCAGCAGACCAATGAGTTAGACGAAATTAGGCTCTCTGCACTTCAAAACACTTCCCTGATCCAACAGCAGCGAGCTAAATGGCATGATGCTCTCATTAAAAATAAAGTCTTCAGCGAGGGAGACTGGGCTCTTTTGTATGACTCCAGGTTTCAGGACTTCCCTGGGAAACTCCAAACTCGTTGGTTGGGACCATACGAAATCTAGAAGGTACATGACAATGGAACCCTTACTCTAATCACTATTGACGGTTCTGGATATGCCTTCAAGGCAAATGGCCACCGAGTACGTCTCTATCGCAAACCACTCACTCGAGAGTCCTTCTACCAGAAGCTATGCTGAGACTCTGATATGGAGATTTTGGGGGAGGAAGAGAAGTCCTCCTCACCTGTAATTCATTAAAGAATTCATTTCTTTTCACAGTTTGATCATAAGTTCTTTTTTGAATCATTTTTTTGTACATATTTTTGAATTAATGTTTTGTTGTTTCTTTTTCAAAAAGAAAAACATTTTCTTCCGGTTGTTCCTTTTCAAAAAAAAAGAAAATCCCTTTGGATCAACCACCATCTCGTTGTAATTTGGATCTTTTTCTTTATTTTTTCATGTTCTGCTGTTCCTTTTCCAAAGGAACAACATTTTCGATTTTTGCCGTTCATTTTCTAGAGGAATGGCAGTTGTGTGTTTCTGCTGTTCCTTTTCCAAAGGAATGACATTCTTGATTTTTGTTGTTCCTTTTCCAAAGGGACGGCATTTGCTTGTTTTTCTGTTCCTTTTCTAAAGGAACATCATGTCGATTTCTGTTGTTCCTTTTTCAAAGGAACGACATATCTGTGTGTTTTGCTGTTCCTTTTCCAAAGGAGCAGCATGTTCGATTTTTGTTGTTCCTTTTCCTAAGGAACGACATTTTTGCATGTTTCGTTGTTCCTTTTCCAAAGGAACAACATTTTTGATTTCTGTTGTTCCTTTTTCAAAGGAACGGCATTTTCTGCTATTTGTGGTCTTTTGTTGTTCCTTTTTCCAAAAGGAACACCACTTGCATGCTTTTGCTCTCCCTATGAACCAGCTTGTTCCTTTTGCTGATCTAAATTAAGGATGCTTATTGCCCCTGTTCTTTCAAGTCTTTTAGAATGCAGCTATGCACTTATGCAATGGATACAAAATCACAACATACTGAAATCAGCAAATCATAAATCGCTATCTTTATAGGGATTTGTATTGGTAAGAGGACAAAAGGAAGGATGCACTTATTTATCATCTTTTGCTCTCATTGTTCTACTAATCTTGCTCTGATTGGTTATCCTTATCATGATGATCCCTTTTTAATCCAGTTTGATTATTATTTAGGAATAAGAGCAAAGGGTTTATATCTTCCTATTGAGATGTTAAGACTTCTTCCACCATTCCTACTCTTAACGAGGGTTGAACCACCCTTTGTGTATAAATAAGGGAAGTACTTTATGAAAAAGAAAGAGAAAAAAAGAGTAAACATGACTTATAAGTTGTCAAATGCAGGATAGGGGGTCTCATCAAGAGCCAGCCTACCATGATCATGAGGACAAAAGTGAAGTGGCATTCCCACTATGGCCACCACACCAGGGATATGGTACAAGAGGTATATCAAATAAACAACCCTTGGAACAGGAGGTCTCATCACGAGCCATCCTGCCCACTTTTCGCTCCTTCCTCGTGAATGGCATTATGGTTAACTGGTCACCAAGCCAGCATAATGGCCTACATTTTGACATCACACAACGTTCCCTAAGTATACACAGCGGATCATGGTTCCATGGGTGAAATAAACAACTCTACCAAGGTTATGGACACCTGTTGGCAGCAGAGCATTGTTAATGGTATTGAAGTCACATTATTTACACCAATAGGTGAGTTATTAACATCCTTCTGCTTCTTATACCTTAGTAATTAATCATATATCATTCCCCGAATTATATAACGCATGTAAATTTATTATCACCAATCATGGCAGAGTAGTTGACAATGACCGCATGAGACTTGGAATGTATAACAGTTGTCCTATCCTCCCAGCCTCCCATCATATCACAACAGCCTTATGTAATAAGCGATCCAGCGTTATCCCTCGATTTCGGTAATTTGCTGTTTTTTTGTAAACATGGCATATTGTCATACGCTGTTCCTTTATGACTCTAATTCAGAGCGGGTGTTGCTCCTTTATTTGATGGTTGGGACAGCCTATCACATTGCGGGGGGGAGGTTAACCTCATTATTCTCTGGATTACGTGTCAGCTTGCTATTTGGGAAAGTTGTGTACTAGGGTATGGCATGGCTTAACGGCATACTATTTTTATTTTTCTGCACGAATTGCTGTTCATAAGCCATTTCTATTGTATACTCTGTTTTTTTGAACAAGTCTTGCGTCTATTAGCCTCTCTTTGTTTCAAACAGCACGAACAGTTGCCGTTCCATTGAGAATTTACAAGTGAAGCCATGGGAGGAAGATCGATCCGGAGGGAACCACAGGTGTTGACAGTCTCCGCTGTTGCCCAGGAAATCCTGGCAAGAGCAGGGTGGCTAACTTATCTCAACCACTTGCAGGAGTCTAACGAGACCGTGGCAATTGAATTCCTGCAGAATTTGTAAGAGGATTACTCCATAGTGAGGGGGAGACATATAGCAGTCACCGATGACATAATGGCAGAAGTTTCAGGACTACCAGCCACCGGACCTGTATGGACGTTAAAAAAGGAGAGATTGCAGAAGATTCTAATAATCTTCCAGGACGAAGACCAGAGCTTGGCAATTAAAGGAAAGGGAGTTCTGCCAGCAATGCTATGAGAGCCCTGGGCAGAATTGGCAAGGACCGTTCAAAGCTACATCACCTGTGAAGGTAGAAAGACGTGGTAAGACCACGACATCTTAAACTCTTAGCTGTACTAAAGCAGAAATGCTCTGTAAATTTACCTGCATTTTTGAATTCGTTACTTCATGACATTGCACGGAGCATAAAAAAGGCAGAGCATGTAGAGTCAGTTGTTAGTCATCATGGGTTGATTCGGTTAATTGTCAGTAATAGCCTCACCCAGCAGCAGAGCAGCTAGGAAGAGCTAATTGCCATGATAGATGGGGGGTTGACAGCACCATCCCCAAAATGTAAGCATGCCACCAGTACACCAGAGCGTCTAGAAAAGCGCAGAGAATTAGCAAAACAGAAACATGCCACCAGTACATCCGAGCGCCCAGAAAAATGCAAGGAATTGGCAAAGCGTAAGCATGCCACGGTACACCCGAACAACCAGAAAAACGCAAGAAATCGGTCCAGTTAGCAAGAATAAGAGGGAGGCTGGAGAAGCTTCAAGAAAACACCAGCTGGCCAGTAGAAATTGAAGATGATCAATCCTCATGGCCAGAAGAAGAGGATGAGAAATCTGAAGGAGAAGAGAAAGAAGAGGCCGAGCAATCTGAAGAGGAAGCCGAACAATCCGAAGAAGAAAATAAAGAAGGAGTCGAGCATTCGGAAACAGAAGCCGAGCAATCTAAGCAGGAGGGGGAAATGGAACAGCAGGAAGGTAGCCCATTGCAGGACCCAGTGGGAGAAGATGAATTGGCTGAAGTCTTGGCCAATATGGGCGAATATGGCCAACCTTCCAGCCCATTAGACCTCCATGACAAAAAGAAACCCCAGGAAGAAAATGCATCTAAAGAACCACATGCAAAGGAGGCAGAAGAAGAGAATCTACCTGTTCATGATAAAGAAACGACAGGAGATACTGAACAGGAACAATTTTTTCCTAACCAGAAGACACCAGAAGAAATTCTGGAGGAAGCAGGGGCAGAAAGAGAAGTCACCCAAGAAATGACAGAACGAGTTAGGGTTCCTGCCCTAGAACAGGCAGAGAAAAACAATGAAGAAACACCCCAGAAAGAAGATCCAGGGACTAGCCATAGTCCTGACCACAGTGAACAGCCTGTTGTTCCTTCTAAGGAAATTTTGGAAATCAAAGAATTGCGAAAGGAACAGCAGAGATTATTGAATATAATAGTTCAGCTCCACCAGCAGATTAGGATTCTGAAAGCAAGGGAAAGGGTGAAAGTGACTTCAGGAAGGAAAAAGGTGACCACTCCAGCAAAACCTCACAAGGCAAAGGGGTGGAGGATCAGAATTCGTCCTCCTGTTCAAAACCCTGTCGAAAACCAAGCTGTTTTTCTAAATGATGCTGAGGAACAGACTGTTGTTCCAATTGAAAAGGAACAGCAGCAGACTGATATTCACGTTAAAATAGAAATGGATGACATGATGACCTGTGATAATGAAATCCAAACAGAGGCACCACTTTCAGGAGTGATAAGGATTCTGAACTCAAAGCAATACAATAGGAAAGTTCAGGTAAAACTCCCGGCCTCCACTGCTGCATGGAGAAGAGATCCAAAAACAGTAACCCTGTGAAAGAGGTTGAAGCAAGCTCAGCAAGAAGTAGAAAAG
This sequence comes from Pinus tabuliformis, assembly GCA_031772625.1. Taxonomy (NCBI): domain Eukaryota; kingdom Viridiplantae; phylum Streptophyta; class Pinopsida; order Pinales; family Pinaceae; genus Pinus; species Pinus tabuliformis. The sequence continues at coordinate 1,211,810,021 of CM062807.1, read as the reverse complement.
CTCAGAGAGCAAACAGTCCCTCACAAAAAGTATGAAGAGCTACAGCAGCAGCTTAGGAACGTCAATCAATCCGAAACCCAAGTTTTTGAAGTTTGGCGGAAGGAACAAGAGAAAGTCGCAAAGGTAACTCGTAGGATAGATATTGTTATCAAGCAGACGGATACCTTGTGTTCTTTATACAATGACGTCTTAGTATGTAGAGCCCCTGCCAAGAATTATGCCCTATTTCTACTGGAATGGTATTTGCAATTAAAAATAAAAGATGTTAAAGCATGTGCCCCCATACAAATTAACACTGTCAATGATTTTATAGACTGCTGTAAGCACTATGTGGTAAAAGTCTAGAGCTTGCTGTGTGAGTTCTATTTACATAACCTTGTACTAGACCAGGAGACCGAGCTGAACCCTGGCCCTTTTGTTGGAGACATCCAATTGCAGGCATTCATCTCATTTGGGGTTAATAAGATTAAATGGCTTAAAGCCTATAATACTTTCCAGAGGCAAGAAAATGGCTTAGATTTGTGGGTAAGGGCTGAGCCTAGGGACCCAATGCAGTTGTGGAGAGCACAAAGAGACCTCATGAAGACTCCGGGTGTAATTGAAACATTAGGACCTATGCATGAGGCACTCATTCGGCAGGTATTAGATTACTTTTCCTCTATAAATACCTTACCATTGATGCAACTAAATTTCGGTATCAAATCTCTAATCCGAATATCCAGCTCAGGGAACTGTTTAAGTATGAGAATTTTAAATTAGCTACCAATCGTTTGCACCTTTATGGCGAAATCGTTTTGAGGGAAGGGCCATCCTGGTTAGGATATAGGTTCCGGATTCCAATTATTTGGCATCCTGCACCCGGATACCAAGCCCTGTATGAGATGCACGAGGGTCAGACAAGCCATTTCTTTGACTACCTAGTTACCCATCATGGCTGTAGGCCTCCACATGAGATTCCATCTCCAGTCTATTCTCTCACTGCCTTGCATGTCAACTACAACGTTTTCATGAGGGCATGAAACAAGGTAAGCAGGGTATTGTGTGGAGTACTAAAAAAGGTATGTTTTTGATGATTGTTTCAGTATCTTTTCAATAAAACTTACGAAACTTTTTGCATCATGAACTCAGAAAATGCTAAATAATTATAAAAAAACATGTGAGATTAATATGCAAGACTAAAACTCTGACAAATGTCATTTCCTTATGCAGGAAGGAGTGAAAACGAGAAGTTTTTGTTCCAAAGGAAAGGAAAAGGATGGGTTAACCGCTGTCCCTTTGACGGGAGACCGAATGCAAACAAGGCAAAGCAAATCAAAGCAAATTGACCCAGAAAAGGAGGTGGAGATATCAGCTCGGCGCAGGAGAGAAAAGAAATGACTGAGGCCTAACGATTCGGCGAATCCCTCAGGATCCTTGATCCTGAGGGATCGCTGTTTTATCTATTTTTGTACTTAGACATCTCTGCCATCACCCTTATAAAAGGGACAGTACCGTTAGCTCGAGGGGGGTTAGACATGATTATGTTTTTATGTAATTTCTGTTAAAGATCAGAACTTTGATCATCGAGTCTCGATAAGAACTGATTTATTGTAATTCTGCTTTATGCATTAATACAAACTTGGTGATTACTTCATCTCTGAGTCTAGATTAACTTCAAGCGGTGTACCCCTGGAGGCTAAGGGCCCGGCCCTGGAGGACACTTGCTCTTGTATTATTACGTTGGTTTATGTGTGGTTTCCTTATCGTCATTAGTTGGTAATCTGATGTGTTTTATAAGTTTACATCACATGATCTGTTATGTTTAATTCATTAAGGTTTCGACGAACAGAATTATTGTATCGACTCTGCATCATCTTACTGTTCTTTTCAGAGTTGATCTAATATTACTAGTCTTAACAGAATACTGTTACTATTCCATTATAGAGTTTTTGTGTTGTGCACTTGTTCATTCATGTTACGGAATTCATCTTGGGAGTTATGTTCTTTACGATTGTTGGATTTATGAACAATGTTGTTCTATTTTGAAACGCAGTCGTATTCCGTCTAACTGAGATTGATACTTGGATCAGATTACTATTTAAGTGTGCTATGTGTGTATATGGTTGTCAAGCACTGTTCCATACTTTATCAATAATCAGTGTTGTTCCACTAGTGTGTGCTGTTCAATTCACCCTTAAGAGTAAAAGATTGCCGTTTGACTTCGATTAGTGCATTTGATTTGATAGATTAATTTTGTTACTGCTTGTGAGACTTAGTTGTTGTTCTATTTATTAGCTGTTGTTCTATTTAAGAATTGTTGTTCCATTCCAGACTTGCTGTTCTATTTCTTATTTGCTATTCCATTTTCTTATCTTTCTGACTCCGAGATCCACGATCTATTCTCTAATTTCCTTTCCCATTAGTTTCCAAAGGGATGGGTTACTGCTACTGAACCCTTAACTGAAAAGTTACTTAGTCTTTTGAGTGTGTGATTTACTCTTTTGAAGTAGTCAAGCTGTAGATAAGCATCCGTTTACTCTTGTATTTCTGAACACTATACTACTGGCATTACTCTGACAAATGATAGCCTCAAACTAAGACACTCTTTGAAATAACAAAATGCTCCCGGATTAACATATTAATGTGAGGTAACTAGAGGTGAAAGAGACCCTTTTTATAGCTCTACACTTCCACCATTGGTTACATGGGCATGCCAAAAACCAAGGCTAGGTCAATCAGGGTGCACTTGCCATCCCACCCTTCCCCCCAACCTCTTCATGAATTTAATTTAAATAAAATTTATCAACCACTATCATTAATAACCACATGTAGCCTGGTTCATAAGGCATTTGTTGTGCAATTAGGGAGGTCATGGAGTCAGTGCCATGTCATCGTACGGTCTGCACAGTTAACCCTGTGTTGTAGCTACTACAACACCCTCCAAAATTTTGGCTTTCACTCAAATTTCAAGGCCTTCCCTGGTCTTTTCCTTGATTGTTGCATACACTCACGCTTATTCCATGAGCTTTCTTAAAGTTCTCTGGCCCCTTTTTCTTATTGGATTAATTGTCATCTTTCAGCATTTTTGAATGTTGTACAATGTTTATGAGCCTTTTCTAGTGGTTTGGAAGGTCGATCTTTGAGTAGGTGAAGGTTACCAACCGTGTAAACACTTGTCATACTCATACACCAGGTCTTGAGCATTTTCGAACAAGTGTTGTCATGGTCATCCTAAAGTCTATATTAAGTGTTGTACTTATCGCATTTTGTCATGAGGCACTGACACAAAGTGGATTTTTTTCTTGTGTGTTCTGATGATCTATGTTGTCGTTTCATCAAAGTATTCTAAGTGTGTGATCACAGTTCAAGTTCATCACATGTCCATCTCCCTTACCGCACTTGTCCATTTTCAGAAAATCTTCCCGACCGGCAAACTTACCTTCACTAGGCCATGAATGAGCTGTGCACTACATAGTCTCAGACCTCTTGGATGTGACCTTATTTCCTAGAACTATGTAGTGCGTAGTCACTATCCTTGATGGCTACTGTTATACGCAATTCTAGAGTCTAGAAGCTTCCCTTGACCTCAAGAATTGAACAGTTGTGCCTCCCAGCCTGCCTTGAACTATGCACTTCACACCTTCAACCCTCAAGCTTTTCTCGTGCCTGCTAGAATTGTGCAATGCATAGAGAGCCCAACCTCGCTTAGCCTCAAAAACTTCGTAGATGATTCCTCAAGTTCCCTTGCCTCAGCCGTAACTCACTGCCTTTAGAAACTATGCATATATGCCATTCAGGCCTCTTTTGTTCCCAATGTGCCTTGCCTCTTGAAAATGCATAGTATTTCCTCCCAGGGCTCCACCCCACAAGAACCACTGCCTACTTGAGTAATGCAATTCTATCCCTCAATGGGCACTGTGCAATTTTTCTCCTTAGTGAGGACTGTACAGAAAAGTTCCTCAGTCAATCTTGAGTTGTGCAATGTGTAGTCTCAATGATCAAGCTCTCTCCTTCTCTACTGGGATTGTGCAATGGGTAGTCACTGGGCCCTTTCTCCCAGTCTGTCACTTGTCCTGGGCTTAGTTCATGGATAGTAATGCACCCTCTTAGGCTAGGGAGTTTTCAGATTGATGTTGTTCCATCATGAGTGAATTGCAGGAACAAGTACACTATCAAGCCATGGCGAGATGATGAAGAAGCAGAAGGAGGAGGGATGCATGCCTAAAGACTCTCTTTCAGCCAAACTTACAAGTGGATCTATCAAGAGGAAGAAAAGGGACAAACGTTTGCAACTACCATCCAAGACTTAAGATCATTGAAGACCCCGCATCACCAAGCTATGCGGAGGAGAATTTAAAGCATATCCAAGAAGATATCTAGCACTCAGCAACAACAATGACTTGACATTGCCACATCATCAAGCCAATCCATGTCAGCAATGTCATTTCAAGTCATGCCATGAGTTGTCATATGCCACATCACTATTGTGGACCATGTATATCGTAATCAACTGTATTGTAAAGTGGAAGTCCAAAGGACACACATGAATATGAAGATTCATGTAAGTTGAAAATTCATAGGAACTTGAACAGTAATGAGGGTAGTCAAAGAGTCACAAGGGGGAAGCCTCACCCCTTGTTTATATATACCCCCTCACTGTATGAGTAAAGGAATTTTCAACTTGGCTCCTCCCACAAGGCATTAGAGAGATCAGATAGTTCTTTGAGGAGCAAGGAATCACTCCAATGTCCCACTACTGGGGCTAGTGATATACATTTTAAACATGTGTATTGGAAATTTGTATTAAGAATAGAAGCCTTTTAAGGCTAACACATTCTTCATGCATGGACTATGAATGTTTGTAAGACTATTCTGTGGATGTTTGTATTTCATGTTTGCTCTCACATGTACTGAGATAGTTGAACTATTTCGGCTATTTTGGTTCTTATATTATTGAGAATGTGTTGTAATGGTTGTTATCGTTATCCAATCCTTCTTGACTATTATGTGGATACTAGATAGATATTTCCTTGTTTGTTGATTGTAATGACCATCGTATCCGCTATTGACTATTCCACTAGATGTTAGATGAGTCCTTCTCATTCATGTGTGTCTCTTCCTGGGTGGTACTATTACCTCTCACTTAGAGGCTTAGTTTTCACTCCCCTTTTTTAGTAGAAGAACCTTGACACAGTTGCACTACACACTCACCAGGCACACTCCCCTTACTTTTCGAAGACACCATTGCATCACTCTCTTGTGCTGACAGCTAGAGCCAAGGAAAATCTTTAAGGATTTGTCAACCGGGACTTTATACTCGATGGGACTCCTACACAAAATGGTGTGAGGTCTGATTAGGACTTCATATTGCAGAGATCCTCTAAATGTTGGTGGGTCCAACACCATCAACATGTATGGAGCTAGAAGGAGGGTCGCCAATATTTTATAGCTAATACACCCACCAACCCCACTATTCCATCTAATACTCAAGGAAACAACATTCACTCCACCACCCCTACTCGTGCTTTTGAAGTTGGTAACTCTTCCCAACCTAGGCTTGAACGTGAAATCCTGTATGATCAACTTCAGGCCATTTGTCCCATCACCCGTCAGTTTGCAAAATTTGTTGGATTGATTTCGAGAGTAATCACTCTTCCATATTCTCCAAAGAAAAACAAGGCCACCTCCATAGGGTTAGTAGTCTCATTCATTGAAGAAGTAGTTCTCTCCACTCTTGAAGAATTAGTAGATTCTATGGAATGGGAAGAAGAGCCTCCACTCTTTCATGGTGGTAATGAAGGCAACACCTTACTCTCGGGCTCAACTTTTGGCAGGATAGGCGGAGAGGAAGAAGAACCATCATATCAGGAAAAGTAAGAGGAAGACAATGAAGAGGAAGACATGGAAGATCAAAATTTGGCCTCGATGACTCAGGGTCCACTAGCACTTCCGGGTTTCCTACACAAGATGCCAAGGCATGCAGAGAATCTCTTGACGAAATATGACCCTGACAAGTCAGTGAAGGTTGAAGATGACTTGGAGAAATTATACCTACATCTGCAAACACTTGAGGTACATTACGATGATGTTGCATGCACACATTTTCCATGTACCTTATATGGTAGAGCAATTGTATGGTATCACCTCCTTCCTCCTAACTCCATCCAGAATTGGAGGGAATTCTAAAAAGATCTTCTTGAAAAATTTGATGAAGATAAGACCCCTGCCATGTTATTAAAAGAGTTGGGTAATCTTAAGATGGAGCAAAAGGAAAAAGTTAAATATTTCAATTAGAGTTTCAATCACATCTTGAACAAATTTTCTGACAATAGAAAACCTCATGACACCATCCCTATAGATTACTACACTTCTGCCTTGCCAACAAATATAGCGCAGTTTGTAAAGCAAACTATGAGATAGAAATTGACAGAAAACTATAAAGAGGCTATTTCCATTGAGAGTGCTATTGGAGTCATCTCCCATGATGATTCAACAAAAGGCTCCAAGGACACGGGTAAGAGGTCTCAAGCCTCCATGCACAAGGCTAAGGAGAAAGAACCAAACAATCTTGAAATCCTAACTCATCTCATCAAGTCCCTGACAACTAAAATGGCAAAATTTAAACAAAGGACAAGCGAGACTACCGTGAGTAGCAAGCCCCCCAAGTACCTATTTGAAATTAATTCAACTTCTAGTAGTAGTAGCAACTAGCCGACAAAGTTTGTGCAGAGTTCCAATGTTGTCTTGAATATTGCAAAAATTGGCACGGATTCATATTGCATGTTTCACAAAGAAAATCATTCAGAAAAGATGTGCCCACAATGGAACCAACTCATGGGAAGGATCACTACATAGTTTCTTGATTCAGTCATGGTTGAGGAGCAGAATGAGGAGGATGAAGGGAAGGAAGAAGCGACTATAGTTGACGAAGCTCCAAGTATTGGGCATCTAGTGAACATGTTTAATTGTGTTCTCACAACCCAAAAGAGTATTGTCGATAAGAAGCCTCTAAGTGACAGTCTGGATGACAAGAAGAATAATCGTTACAAACTAAGAAGCCAAGGGCCAACCACCGTAATTGAGTTGCCTAAGAAAAAATTCAAAGAAATTTTGTTAAGAAAAATTAAACCACCAACTAACTCAGCGCAGAACACTTAGAGCAATTCTTGGAATGCAGTCTCAATGAAAAGTGTTTGAGACAGTAGTAAGGACATAATCATCCCTATGGAAACCACAAAAATATTTCTATCCCCGAACACCTCAGTTAGTCTTACCGCTATAGATTATAACATTATGGATGATATGAAGAAGGTTTATGCAAACATCTCCATGTTCAAACTCACAAAGATCACCAGCAAGAAGGACATCATTCTACGTGAACTTGGGAAAGCCTCTATAGGTAATGCTACCTCTTCAGACAAGGGATCTAGTAAGTCTCCTCACATTCTCACATTTGTACTTAATAAACTCATGATGGATGTAAACAAACTATGCCTGCCATTCTTGTTAATGTTCGAAATTTTCAATTTCAATGGACACAATTGCATGATTGATTCGGGTGCATCGGTGAATGTCATGCCCTTATCTGTTGCCAATAAAATCTATGCTAAATGGGAAAAGATAGATGCACATATTATTCAGTTGGACAATCTAGTAAATTGGTGAACTCAAAGATGTCATCATCTCTTTATCATCTAATAGACAAGTCCACCAATGTATCTACATAGTGATTGTGGACATTCCAAAAGAATATAGAGTGTTTCTAAGAAGAGGCTAGTCTAGTAAGCTTAAAGGATACTTTTCCATAGAATATTCACACTTATGGCTTTCGCACAAGGGCAGGAACAATCATATACGAGTAGAATCAGAGAGATACAGGAAGCACATGGTTACTCCCTTCAACGCACAAAACGATCCAATGGCTTTTGCAGAACAATTGTTTATAAATTACTTTATGAAAACGCAACTAGGGTGTTATCTTATAGAGCCATCCCCAGTCCCACCACACACACAGTCAGATCTCCTTCCTTGTTCAACTGGCGATAATGAACCTTGTACAGTTAGTAGTAGTACTAGTAGTACTAGTGTAGCTAACAATCTTTGTACATATGATATGTGGACTATGTATCTCAATGGATCCAACACGTAGGAGAGATCTAGAGCTAGTTGTGTTTTAATAGACCCATTATAGAGAAAACATTTGATCTCTAGATGCTTGGAATTTGAGTGCACTAATAACATTGTAGAGTATGAAGCACTCATCTTGCGCTTATAGAAGGTCGTCGACCTTAATGTTAACATTCTGAAAGTGGTAGGTGACTCATAAATCATAGTGCTTCAGGTATGTAACACCATACATTGTGTGTCACCTCGTATTAAAATTTATCAACAAGAGTTATGGTGACTTATCTCACATTCCCAAGATTTTAATATTATTTTCATTCCAAGAATGCATAATGCAGTTGCAGATGCCTTGGCAAATGCTGTTGCTGGGATGTAACCATTAAGGGACGAATTTTCTACTAAAATTATGTATAAACCTTCCGTCCCAGATAATATCAATAATTTATGCCTTTTTTATGATGACCAACATATACTGTATCTTTTGGCGAATGTTAATGTGTTCAAATATGCAGTGATCGATGAGGATACACATGAAAAGGAACTGCAATACGCATCTAATGCAAGTAAAGGGGACCTCATCCCCAAGTGTGATGTATCATTGGAGAAGTTGTATGATATGTAGAACCTCTTCCGAGGACCCGTCAATGCCAAAACTCACAGTTCCACTCTATCGCGTGAGAAAATCCACTTGGGAACTGAGAAGGTTCTGTAATATGTCAAACTTTGTACTTTCTGTACACCACAAGAGTGGAAAGCCTTCATCTGCTTATTCAAGCAATACTGTGATATCTTCGCGTGGACATATGATAAAATCAAGAAATATGACATGTGAATCATCTAACATGTAATACCAATCAAGGAACATGTTAAGCCATTTCAACAGAAACTAAGGAAGGCTCATCCAACACTTGATCCCCTCATACAAAAGGAGTTGAGAAAATTGTTAGATGCTAGGATCATATACAACATGTGGCATTCGACGTGGGTATCAAACTTGGTTCCCTTGAGGAAGAAGTCTAGCAAGATCTCCCTATTTGTAGATTTTGGGAATCTCAACCATGCCTTGGAAAAGGATAACTACCCGGTGTCATCCATGGAGAAAATACTGCAAATAGTATCGGGGTATGAAATGTTTTCTTTGCTTGACAGATATTTAGGATATAACCAAGTTACGGTGGCAAAGCCTGACAGACTAAAAAAGACATTTAGAATGAAGTGGGGCATGTTTGCATTTCGACGAATTTCATTTGGGATAATCAACACTGGGGGAACATTCCAACATGCAATGGACATCACCTTCCACGGGCTCATTGGCCAGAGCATAGTGGTCTATCTCGATGATGTAACAATATTCTCCAAACATAGGTGAGATCACTTGCGCCATTTGAAGAAAAAAATTTGGTGACGCTGCAAGTATGTGATATCCTTGAATACCAAGAAGATTATATTTTTAGAGTCCAAGGGTAATCTCTTGGGACACATAATTGCTAAAAGTGGGATTAAGGTAGACCTCGATAGGGTTATGACTATCACACAGATTCCATTCCCAGTGAATAAGAAAGCCATGAAATCTTTCTTATGGAAGATCAACTTCCTCCGCGAGTTCATATCCGACTATCCCAAGATTGTTAAACCGATATAGGACATGGTGAAGAAGGACATAGTTTACAAATGGGATAAAAGGGAAAAGGACATGTTTACCTGTATCAAATAGGCTATAGCAAAATCACCTGTGTCGTATAACCCAGACTTTAGTAAAGACTTCTTTCCCTACACTTTTGCTTCCGACACCTCTCTTTTTGTTGTTCTCACTCAGAAGGATTAGTTGAATAATGAATGACTTATCTCCTTCATGGGAACAAGTCTACAAGGACGAGAGCTTAATCAGCCTACCATGGAAAAATAGGCTTATGCAGTGTATAAGGTTGTAAATCACTTTAAACTCTATGTGTTAAATAATCGTTGTGTTATCTTTGTTCCACACCCAACAGTCAAGTCACTACTTGTTCACCAAGAGCTGGGTGATAGGAGGGCGAACCGGAAGATTGGCTTACAAAAGTATGATCTAGACATCAAGCTAGTTCACATAATCAAGGGTCATGGTCTTTGCAAATTAGCAACAGAAGCAGTAAACATGAAAGAGGAAGAAGAAGAGCCCACATGATGGGAGCAAGAGATTGAAATGTATAACGTAGAGCGAGCCTTCCCCACTATTGATCTCAACTTAAACAGGAACTCAAACAATTACAGATATAACCATAAATACAAATATGCAATAGAAATGAAACTTCATTTCATTAATATCAAATACTGAAATATGCTTAAAAACAAAATGGAAATAAGAATAACTTGGGTGATGGTAGCTTATCTTTGAGAAGAGATGTGCCAGCTACATGCCTCTGAACTATGTTACAATGAGGCTCGAAGGCCTATTTATTATTCAAAAACAATAAAAATCCCTAAACATCCAAAAACCTAACCCTAGGAGATGCAACACCAAAACTATGGGCCCTGTTTAGGTAAATTGGTGCATCCATTTCCTGGGTCGTAACTTTGGCATATGATATTTTTTTGATGTGCATAATACCTCGTTAGAAAGCTATATCCGAGCAATACAACTTTCAAGTGGAAAACATGCTTAACAACCCATGTTTGCCTTGGTTTTCCCAAGAAAGAGTCGTTTAGGGCCTCAAAACAGCTCTTGAAGTTCAGGACCTGCAAAACTACCAAAAATAGTAAATTATGCTACAATTAAGGAAACTGAAAAACTGAAAGAGCTAGTGGTGGGGGTCCAAGTGGACTAGGCGATTGGCCACCAATATCCACCTGGATTAGTCCTCCCCCCTTAGGAACACCCTTAGGAACAAATGGTCCCCATTGCGTTGAGTGCCGCCATGAGATGGGGAAACTTCTGTTGAACTTGGTCCCTAGTGAGACACTTGCCTCGGTGCAGGAGTTGACCAGCTTTGAGGACCCGATATAGTTGGATCTTCTACAGGCAAATGTTCTTGATCTTGTGTCCATAATCCGATCAGTTGTGGCATGTTCCATGGAGTTTGGGTTTAACTCTATTGATATGAGTTGTTATGGAATGTCTGATGTGTCCAGTAATGATAGGAAGTATGGTCAAAGGTGCTCCACATTGAACATTGGGTGCAAGCTAAGGAATGGGGGAATGATGAACATAAAAGAATTGTCTCCCACAACCTTGGAAATGGTGTAAGAACGATATAGGAGTGGTATGAGCTTCCGACGGGCTCAGGTAAGTCATTATTTATGCAAATGAAACCAAACTTTGTCACCCACCTGAAACTTGTGTGGCACCCGATGTTGATCATGTCGCTGCTTGTAATTGGCATTTGACTTCTCCAAGACGTCATGAAACTATTGGCAAATGTGTTGGATGTGTTCAATAAATCTAATTCCTTTATCAGCCTCAGACAAACATGTGTAGATTTTGTCTATGTAGTCGCATGAGGCAAGTAAACATCAATCAGAAAAAATGGTTGAAATCCTAGACCCACTTGAAAGGGACTGCAACTAGTCAAGCTATGGATAGTTTTGTTATAATTGTGTTGCACATAGGGAAGAATCTCATCCTAGGTTCATGGATTCTTGGAGTTTTACATGTGGAGTATGTGCACTACCATCCTATTGATGTCCTCTGTCTCTCCACCAGTTTGGGGATGGAGGGAAGTCTACTCGGTGAGCTTGGTGTCCAATATTGTCCAGAGGCTTCACCAGAATGTGCTTAGGAAAGTGCTATACCGATTTGATATAATGGTCTATGGGATCCCAAAATGTGCCCACACTCATTGAAAGAATATTTTGGCAGTGTCCTCTGCTGTGATACTCTTCCTGCAGGTTGCCAATATAGCCATCTTAGAAAATTTGTCCACAACCACAAATACAGAGTCATTACCATGCTTGGTAGAAGGGAGGCCTGACATATAGTCCATGGAGATGAATTCCCATGGCTGGCTGGGAGTAGGCAGAGGAGTGTATAGGCCTTGATTCTTGATTGTTGGCTTGGTGATGGTGCAGGGAGTGCAGGATCTGATATATTTCCCAACATCTAGTCGTAGTTTTGGCCAATAAAAGTACCTTTTTAATACAACCATAATTGTTTCCACACCAAAGTGTCTTGCGACCCGACTGTAGTGCGCTTCCCAAATCAGCTTGGCACACTCGCTTCAAGGAACACAAAGGTGGCCCAAGTAGCATAGTAATGTATAATGGAGGTGGAAATTAGGAACTTGTTTGCCATCTACTATCATCTGGTATGTAGAGGAGAAATCTGGATCATTTTTGTATAGTTGTGGCCATCCAGAGGTCTCGTGTCCAAAAGAGTTGAGAACAGTAATCAGTGCTACAACTGGGGGCTGATTGAGGCAGCTTGCAACATGATTGTAGCTTCCCTTTTTGTATTTAATGTTCAAGTGGAATTATTGCAGATATGTTGAACACTTTTGTTGGTGATCATTCTGGAATTTCCCTTGTGTTTGTATAAACTAAAGAGGTTAGTGATCAGTTTGGATGATTGTCTCCTTCCCCAAAATGTAATTCTTCCATTGTCGGCGATCCTGCATGATGGAATACATCTCTTTATCATAGGTGGGGTACTTCTCAAGTGTATCAAAAAGTGTCTCACTATGATAGGCCAATGCATTATTGTGTTGGGTGAGGACTGCACCAATATCATAGTTGGAGGTGTCTATCTGAATTTCAAATGGTTGTTGTAGGTTTGGTAGTGTGGGTATCGGTGCAGAGTAGAGGCGGTGCTTCAACTCAATGAATGACTTTTGTTGGGAATCGGGCCAAGAAAAATTTTCTTTCGCCCCGCCCTTAGTAATTTGACTCAAGGTCCAAGTGGTATGGGAGAATCCCAACGCGAACCTTCGGTAAAAATTTGCAAGGCCCAAAAAGTTGCAAAGATATGTTAGAGTGGTCGGGGTTGGACAATCCTAAATGACTTGGATCTTGGTTGAATCCACATGCACACCATGCTCATCTATGACGTAACCTAGATATTGGACCTGGCTCATGCCAAAGGCGCATTTCTCAAAGCTGGCACACATTTTTTGTTGTTGAAGGGTTTGAATGACCTGTCGAATGTGTTTCAAGTGTTTTTCCCAATTCTTGTTGAAGATGAGGATGTCGTCTAGATAAAAAACCATGACTTGGTGAAGGGCCGAAAGTTGTCATCCATTAGCCTCATAAAATTAGCAAGGGAGTTTGTCAACTCGAAGAGCATAACCAGCCATTGAAAATGCATTCCTTGGATTTGAAGGTGGTCTTCTGGGTTCATTGTAATAATGAATTTTGTGTGATCAATACAAGAGTCATAACTTGTGTTATTGTGTGTGTGAATTATTTGTGTTATTTTGTGCCTATCCTCCTTTGCATTTCCATCATCTTGCGTCTGGGGTCCACAGGGTGTTAGCTCAAATGCATCTAGATATATTAGGCATATAGGAGAATTAATTAGTGACAAACATGTTGAGGGGATGGATCCCTCCAAGCCCAAATATGTATCCAAATATGTTACGATTTCCAAATGGAAATAGCTATAATTTTCTCTCTCACTTGGTTTTACTTAGTTCCTTTTCCAGATCCCTTGCATTAATCCTTCAACCTCTTTTACTCTATCGTCCAATGTTGCTTGAATACAAATTTCACTTGCGAGTTTTTCAGCGCCGGTTAGTATTTTTATTATCTTTATATGTGTTCCTCAAGTTGCTAAAAATCCTTAATTTCTCAAGCCAAAACATGAATTGCACTAGTCCGACACTCACTATAAATCCACTCAATCTTCGAATAGGTCCTCTAACCCTTCAACTGAGGTTTGACTTCGCTAAATAGCTCTTTCTCTTCACATCCAATTACAAGAGAATATATACACAATAAACACTCTCCTCCCTTTGAAAAGGGCATCATTCTATACTATTCAGAGGAATTAAACATAAGAATTAACTAAAATCTTAGGTTCTATTAAGTGCATAAAGATATATTTACAGAGGACACGTACAACTTCTGTTGTCTACTATTTATCTCTCGTGCCCCTCCTTGAGCTATTTTGGCTCTACTCCCAAGACTCCTCAATTAATCAAGCTTTACCTAGCCCTCTAAGTGTATAGACACATAAAAAATATTCTATTAACTATCTCATAATAGAACATATGTTGTTTGGAAATTTATCCCAACACCTCAGCTTCAGAATTGTCAATGTTAGAAAGGCCCACCTGGCCCAAAACAGTAGCTTGTCAAAATAAACTACCAACTCAATAATTTGAGATTATTATAGAATTAGGAGACATGTATTTACATAAAAAGATGCCCTATTTCTAATTTTTACAAATTAAATTTGAGGGAAAATATAATTCAATTTGGAAATTTCATGACCCCCTTGCAGTTTAGACAAAAATGAGTTTCCTAGGATTTACGCTCTTCTATTAGACTCTCTAGTTTGAAATTGTTCATATCCTTTTGGTCATGTGCTATTAATTTTTGCGTCCTCTATACTCCAAAAAATTTTGTTATTAAGTCCATTAGCTTGCTTGTCTAGTTGTCTTATAGTTGTTTTTAACTTTCTGTAGGAATTTAATGTGTATATTCAAAATTTCTCATGAAATTTACTAGATCACAAGACTTGAAGCTACTATAATCTTCTACGAAAAGAAACTCACAATCGAGAACAAAAACCATTAACATGCATAAAGATTAAACACACATACACAAAGATTTATCTAGGGGAAAACAACTACTCAAAACCTCTTACTATCTATATTGCATTAATCAAAGAATATAGAAGAAATACAATACTTGCTCAAGCCTGAGCAACCCCTCCACTAGTATAATCACTCTCTACCTCACAGACTGACTCAAGCTAATACTTAGCCAGTTTTGCAGCCCGCCAAGCTCCTATTTCCTTGCATTGTTTCATTTGTATTAGGCCTCTATTAATTAGGAAATTCCTCTATTTGGATTGCTAAATTCCTATAGATCCTTCTCTGACTACATGCATGACCTGTACAACTTTAACTAGTTTAACTAAGCTAACTAATTACAGTTGATAGTACACTTCCCTTGAACTCCAATCTCAATTGGGTAACTTGAATTATCAACATGCATGAGTTAATTTAGGTTTATTGCTCAGTTAACTAGATGATTACTTAGTGTGAAATAAGTTACACACCCTTGTGAGTCAGTGTGAAAAAATTTACACACCCTTGACTGAACCTCCACTAGTTCTACTAACATTGAGAACTAGTTAGACTAACAATAAATCAAATTAACTGAAACATATTGCTACAAATTAGCAATCAATCATATAGAACTGAACTCAATCATCTCCAAATTGAATTTAATGAGTTAACTAAGTGACAAGAGCCATGTCACCTCCGTTAATTTCCTCCAAGTATTCCGCTAAAATTTAAATTCGAATTTCTCCTAATTTAATCAAGGAAAAATTAAATTAGGAATTTCTTACTGCATTTTCAACACTCCCTCTCAAAAAGAAAGGGATTATCAGATACCCCAATCCTCTGCTTCTATGGAACTCAAATTTTCCTCTTGAATGTTAGGATATTCTGACACATAGGAAATAGTTAAGTACAACTTGGTCTAGTATAGAGTTAGGTAAAGTGTGTTTCTTTACTATGTACATTTTGTAACTTACAATCCGACGGTCACGATATGTAGTGATCCAACGGTTCATTCTCTCCTCGGTATTACCGACACTTGATCCGTGGCTTAACACTCGATTGTTCCATGATCTCTATTTAAAGAGCATGGAGGGTCATTTGTAGGTTAACCGTTCATGAGATAATCTTATGTAAATTTTCATTATTTTATTAATAAATTGCCTGAAGTGGCCGCGTTGGCTCAGGCCGTGGACTATTTCCCTCTTTGAGGGTTTTAACCACGTCAAAAGTACTGGTGTATTGATCTGCGATCTGTTTGTGAGCGGTGTCCTTTGGTGTTCTATCTGAGGAACTTACCCTGTAAATTCCTACATGGTATCAAAGCTATTTGAGGGCTGCGTCCATTGGTGATCCAAATCTGAAGCCGGTAGAACTGCATCCGACTACCGTTTCCTAGATCTATTGTTTCTGAGTGCTTTCGGGCCGAGAGGACTGCTCTGTTGTGTTGGGAGCATCTGTTCCAGTGAAGAACCCCTTTCATTTCACGCGAAAAGGTTTCCGGTAGCCCTAGTTGTGTTATTTTTAAGATCTGGAGGTATATAGTGTTTATTTGCAGTTTACAGTTATTTTCTCTCTGTTTATTTCGGTTTTCGGTTTATTTAGATTTTTTTATTATCGGATCTATACCTTTCATTTCTACATATGCTCTTTGCCCTGTGACTCTGTGCGATCTGGGCAAATCAGAAACAGAAAGGAAGGATTTTTCTCATGCGTATGCTCTTTTCCGCTGCGCCTTAGTGTGATCTCGGAAAATCAGAAACATTAAGAAAAATATTTAGTTTCCGGCTAAAGCTAACTTCGAGCTGCAAGGTTTGTTTTTTTGTATGTCCGCGTTGGGTTTTGTGTTTTTTGTTTTGTAGGGAAAAAGAGCTTTCTCAAAGCAAGCACGCAACCCAAAGCATCAACACCCCCCCCTCTCTCTCTCTCTCAAACTTTTTGTATAGCTCACTTGGTGCAAAGCTAATTTATGAGAGTATAGGTCTCGGGTTCAAGTCTCCATTTTGTGGGTGCGGATTTTTCATTTCTGCACATTCCCGCACTTCATCGGCGACTTCATTAAATTTTATTAAAAAAGCCATAACTTCTTCATCCGGAAGCCGTTTTCAGAACCGTTTTTTTTTAAACAGCCTAATTTTTTGAGATCTTTCCATTGAAACACTTATTTTCAGCATCTATAGCTTCATTTTTTTTTTAAATGGAAAGTCCATGCCAAGTTGTTCTTGACAGCACCAACTACTTCCAATGGTGGTCCTACATTGTGGATTTACTTAGAAGTAAAGGTCTTTACAGAATAGCCACAGGCCAAGAGACCAAACCAAAAGATGAAGAAAAGGCAGCTAAATGGGAAAATAGGAAAGACCAAGCACGTGGGTTGATAGGGATGTCTATCTCTCCAGATCTTAGATTCCATATTGCAGAACTTGATACTCCTGATGAAGCAATGAAACAGGTTACTAAAGTCTTTGGAATTAAAAATGAACATAAAGCCCATCAACTTGAAAATGAATTGCTTACATTGGACCCCAATAATTTTTCTTGCATTGAAGATTTTTTGTCCAAGTTCAAGACCCTTAGACTTCTCTTGGAAGGTGTTAAGGTTAAGAAAGAAGATAGTAGCCTTATCTACTCCATTCTTACTAAGTTGGGACTAGCCTATTCTGTGTTTGTTTCCACCTTCCATTCTACAAGAGAAGCCTTCATTTTTCAAGGACAAACCTACAAGTCCCCTTCCTTTGATTCCTTTTGTGATTCTTTAATAAGAGAACAAGAAAAACTCTTACACCTTGGTCTTCTTCATCTTGGAAACTCTTCTAAGAAAGCGTTAGCCGCCCTGTAGCAACCAAATCCAGAGAATCCTAAGAAGTTGTATCCTAAAAAGAATGGTCCTAAACCAAACAAGGGTCCTAAGCAATTTCAGCCTCAAAATGAAAAATCATTTCAACAAAATGATAAGGCAAATAAAAACAAAGGGAAGAAGACTGAAAGACATTGCAACTTTTGTAATCGAGATGGCCACTTAGAATACAAATGCTTTAAGAAGATGGAAGCCTTGGAAGCAGCAATGAATAAGCATAACATCCATTTGGAGCAATCTTCAACTTCAACTTCATCTTCAGGAATGGCACTTTCTGCATGTGGTTGTCAAGCATCTCGGTCTGGCTATGCAGTAAATGTATCTTCTTCTTCTCATTCTCATGAGTGGCTCATTGATTCTGGAGCTTCTTATCACATGGCCAAAAACAAGGCCATGTTTTCTTCTTTAAATGATTGTAACACCAAAAATATATATGTTGGTGATGATAGATCTCTTAGTGTTGTAGGGACTGGAACTGTTCATCTAGACAATGGTCAGTTTAATGATGTATTATGTGTTCCAACCTTATCCTGCAACCTTCTATTTGTATATCAGATAACCCATTCAGGTGAAGGTAAAATCATTGAATTTTCACCTCACGATGTTGTAATTAAGGACCTAAGAGATCCTAGACAGATTTTAGCTACTGGCATTGCTGATGATTCTTCAAGGTTGTATAAGTTTCACAACTTTGGTTCATCAAATCTTCCCTCAGTATTTGTTGCTCATAATGATGAAGTGAGCAAACTTTGGCATGAGCGATTTGGTCACTTAAACTATCGCTCTCTTCAAAATCTATGTAAAGAAAATATGGTGACAGGTCTTCCAATGGTATCTTGCAGACATGGTGTTTGTTCCGGATGTGTACTCGGAAAACATCATCGGGATAGTTTTGAAAGCCTCAACCCCTTTACAGTTCGTGCAGAGTGATTTATGTGGTCCACTTCCAGTTGCTTCATTCTCTGGCTACAAGTATTTCTTAACTTTCATTGATGATTTCTCTAGACGCACTTGGGTATACTTCTTAAAACTCAAGAGTGAAGTATTTAACATGTTCTTGGTCTTTAAGGCCTTTGTTGAAAAACAATCTGGACATCAAATTCTTAAGCTAAGATCTGATAATGGTGGAGAATATGTTAAAAACACATTCATCAACTTTTTCACTGAGAATGGAATTCAAATGCAACATACTGTTCCATATAGTCCACAAAAAAATGGTGTAGCTGAAAGGAAGAATCACACCTTAAAGGAAATGGCTAATTGTATGCTTCAATCTAAAGGACTTAGTCTTAATTATTGGGCAGAAGCAATTAACTGTGCAAATTACATAATAAATCGCACTCCTACTAAGGTTTTAAAGAATATCACTCCAGAAGAAGCATGGAGCTCAATCAAACCAGATGTAAGTCACTTTCGTGTTTTTGGAAGTGAAGCATGGGCCCATATTCCAAATGAGAAACATAAAGCTTTAGAACCTAAGAGTGAAAAATGTATTTTTGTTGGATATTCTGAAGATGTCAAAGGATATAGACTTATTCCACTTAAGTCCAAAAATGTTATCATTAGAAGAGATGTAAAGTTTGCTTAAAATATATCAGCCTGCGAGCCTAGTTCGGTGGATGTGCCACCTCTCCCTATCTCTTCTACTTTTGAAAATATTTCTTCTTCAGATGATGAAAGCGAGGATGAAAATCCTCCCCCACCTTCTCAGGATCCTCCTTCAGCTCCTCAGCTTCCAAAATGGGCCCATGCTACTCGGGATGCAGCAGGTGATCTTGCCGGTGATCCTACAGATCAGCAACGTACATGTTCTCAGTTCGAGAGAGCCTCTTCTTTACTGGCTCAAGCTTCAGTGAATTATGATCCTGACACCTTTGCAGAAGCTTTAGGCCATCCAGATTGGGAAGCAGCTATGAATGAAGAATATCATTCATTATTGGCAAATGATACATGGGATCTGGTTCCTCTACCAAAGGGACGAAAACTTGTTAGATGCAAATGGGTTTACAGAACCAAGTATGGACCAGATGGGAAAGTTGATAAACATAAAGCTCGTCTTGTTGCTAAGGGTTTTTCACAAGTTGAAGGCATTGACTATACTGAAACCTTCTCCCCTGTTGCCAAAATGAACTCTATCCACCTTGTTCTTTCCCTTGTTGCCTCTTTCAAATGGGAATTCCATCAGATGGATGTTAAATCCGCCTTCTTGCATGGGGACTTGCATGAAGAAATCTATATGCAACAACCTATTGGCTTTATACAAACAGACTCCAGCCTTGTATGTTGGCTTAAGAAATCCCTTTATGGTCTCAAGCAAGCTCCTCGAGCTTGGTATGCCAAAATGGATAACTTTCTTTTAGAAAATGGCTTTTCTAAGTGTCATTCTGACAATACTGTCTACACCAAGAAAGTGGGAAAGTCTCTTATCATTCTTGTTCTTTATGTTGATGATCTTATCCTGACTGGTAGTGATCCCAACCTTATAAACCATGTGAAGTCTAGCCTTAAAAGGAAGTTTGAAATGACAGACTTAGGACACTTACATTATTTTCTTGGTCTTCAAGTCTTGCAATCCAAGGAAGGTATTTCCCTTTCCCAATCCAAGTATGCCTGTGATATTCTACGCCATTTTCACATGGAAGACTGTAAGCTAGCCCCTTCTCCCTTTCAGTCTGGAGTCAAACTTTCAGTCACTTGTACTTCTCCTGAAGTTGATGCTACCTTATACCGTCAACTTGTAGGAAAACTTTTGTATCTAACCCATACTCCTCCTGACCTTTCCTTTGTTGTTGGCCTTGTTGCTCAGTTTATGCAAAACCCACGTGAAAGTCATTGGAAAGAAACTAAAAGAATACTTCGTTATGTTCGAGGTACAGTTCAGTTTGGGATTCATTACAGTGCCGAAGCATCTCCTCTATTGGTTGGTTTCAGTGATTCTGATTGGGCTGGTGACCCTGATGATCGGAAGTCTACTGCAGGTTATGTGTTCACTCTTGGTTCAGGACCTATTACATGGGCTTGCAGGAAACAAGGTGCCATTTCTCTTTCTTCAGCAGAAGCAGAGTATTGTGGTGTCGTAGAAGCTAGTAAGGAAGCCTTGTGGCTTCGTCAGATCCTGTCAGAGTTTGGCTTTCAGCAGCAGCATCCGACTACACTTTGGTGTGATAATCAAAGTTCCATTCAACTATGCAAAGATCCAGTCCAACATCAGCGCAACAAACACATTGAACTGCACATGCACTTCATCAGAAAGCTCATTCATGACCATGTTCTTGAAGTGCAATATTGCTCAACAGATGATCAAGTTGCAGACATCTCTACAAAGGCTCTCACAGAGGCGAAGTTCACTAAAATTCGATTTATGGTAGGAGTTCAGGAAGTTGTCACTAAGGGGGGATAGGCTCTAGTGCCACCTTCCTTCTCCTATTGTGCCATATTTGTAAATCCTTCAATCCTATACCAAGTTGTTCTTAAGGGGGGATGTTAGGATATTCCGACACATAGGAAATAGTTAAGTACAACTTGGTCTAGTATAGAGTTAGGTAAAGTGTGTTTCTTTACTATGTACATTTTGTAACTTACAATCCGACGGTCACGATATGTAGTGATCCGACGGTTCATTCTCTCCTCAGTATTACCGACACTTGATCCGTGGCTCAACACCTGATTGGTCCATGATCTCTATTTAAAGAGCATGGAGGGTCATTTGTAGGTTAACCGTTCATGAGAGAAGCTTATGTAAATTTTCATTCTTTTATTAATAAATTGCCTAAAGTGGCCGCGTCGGCTCAGGCCGTGGACTCTTTCCCTCTTTGAGGGTTTTAACCACGTCAGAAGTACTGGTGCATTGATCTGCGATCTTTTTGTGAGCGGTGTCCTTTGGTGTTCTGCCTGAGGAACTTACCCTATAAATTCCTACATTGAAAAAGTCGTTGCCAAAATATTTGCATCTTGTTCCTTTGTTGAAATGTACTGCAACAACATATTCTTCTTCTGCACACAATCTCGCAGATGGTGGTGCCTCTACACACAATCTCGTAGTTGGTGGTACCAGATGTCGATATGGTTGGATTGATCATGAAATACTAGATTCTCAGAGAGTTTGATACAACTTTAATTGTCACAATAAATCACTGTAGGATCCATCTTTTGACCAAATTACCCAACAAGAATCTTTCTCATATAGATAACCTCCAATTTTCTTAACTTGCAGTGATGTACTCTTCTTCTGATGAGCTGAGTTCCACATATATTTTCTTCCTATTGTACCAAGAAACTACTCTGACCTAACACTAGAAATTCCTCCTGAAGTTCTCTACCTCTCTGATGGACTCCCTGCCCAATTTTCATCTGTGAAGACTTGCAGCTTCACTCCCTTTGTCGATATGTACAAAATACCAAACTAAGTAGTTCCTCTAAAGTATCTCAACACATGCTTTGTTGCCCTCCAATATAGTTTCTTTGGCTTAACCATGGCTTGACTAAGTTGGCTAACTACATAACACATGTCTAGTAGTGTGTTCACCAAATACATAAGGGAACCCACAAGCTATCTATAGATGGTAGCCTCAACTTCCTCACCTGAACTGGCATCCTCTTTCCTCCAATTACCTGCTAGAGGAGTGTCCATGGGTTTTCTACTCTCCATGCGAAACTTCTTCAAGATCTTGTTGGCATACTTTCCCTAAGAGAAAAATAGTTCCCTGTAGAAATTCTGCAAATTCTCTACAAATCGCGCTCCGAGACCACTGTAGAAAATCTTACTGTAGATTAACCTGATTATGCAATATAACTAAAGCAAAATACTTAATCTACTTCTACTATCAAACTTGCGGAAGCTTAACCGATTTGAGCAAGATCAAGCAAAACACATATAACAGAAGAAGAAGAAGAATGAATGCACATGAAACACATAAAATACTCAGGGGAAAGCCTCAGCTAGAAACCCCACTATTTGTATTATCATACAAGGTGGAGATATCTCATAATTACACAAAGCTTTAGCTCTCACAGCTAGCCAGCTCTCAGTACAATCCTCTTGGATGCTCACAGGTAAATAAGGTTTCTCACAAACCTTCTCCTCTGCACTCCAAGCCTCCTATTTCATTGCGTTGTTTCTCATGGGTGATCCTACTATTACCAAGTGTAACACTGATCACTCACACTGATCTCACACCCTATAAAACTATGCAATCCTCAAGGAACCTTATTCCTTCTACATGGATGAGTTTCCTTTATAGGAAAATTCCTCCAACTGATAATACAATGTCCTTGTCTTTAATCTCAACTAGGCCTTTTTCTGAACTGACATGCATTAGTTATTTATGAGAGAATCCTCAGTTATCTGGAGTACACTAGTTGCATGCATGCATGGATTAACTGACTGAACTCACAATTAGTTCCTCAAACTGTTTAGAACTAATTTAACTGGACATAACTCAGTTAACTGAGCTAACTAATTACAACTCAAATACAACTCATCCTTATCTCCTTAATTAAGGGATAACTTCCTCAATAATAGGGATAACTATTGCATGACTTCACAAATACTTCTGGCTTGAATTTCTCCAACTAATTAACTCGAGGTGAATTAATTAATTATTTTTCAAGTAGCTGGTGAGACTAAACTCAAATTTTAATTCACAATTCTAATTCAAGGACAAATCAAAATTGGAATATTTTGAATGCTATTTTTAGCATTTCTTGTTGCTATTCTCAACATTCCCCATCTCCCTTCCATACTTCCAAACCGAGGAAATAATGCATGAGTGCCATGTCCTTCATCTCGAACTCTCTTTCAAGGCCCTCCTTGGAAGATCTGATCAGGTGCTTATCACCAGTAGGGATCAAGTCATTGAAATATAACACAATAATCAATAATTTACCTTCTCCCACAATGTGATAAAGGTTTGCATTTGATTCACTTTTGGTGAAGCCAAAACTGGTGAGATAACTATTGATCCTGATATACCAAGTAGGGAGTTCTTGCTTGAGTCCATACAATGCTCGCTTGAGTCTACACACATGCGACCCTCTATCGAAAGTCTCAAACCCTTCTGGATGCTCAATATACACCTCCTCCTCAATAACCCCATTGAGGAATGTTATCTTCACATCCATTTGGTGGATCTTCCACCCCATCTACGCTGATAGTGATATAATTGACCTCATGGATGAGTAGCTTGCTACAAGAGCAAAGGTCTCCTCGTAGTCAATTCCCTCCACTTGAGAGTACCCCTTGGCCACAAATTTGGTCTTGTGTTTCTCTATGATCCCATCTGCTACATTATTTACTTTGTAAATCCATCTTGAACCAAACACTAATTTACCTTTTGGTCTTGGGACCACTTTCCAAACAATGTTTCTGACAATGGAATCATATTCCTCTACCATGGAATCAACCCATACTGGTTTCTGCACTGCTTCCTCGAATGAGGATGGTTCTATTTTAACTAGCTCACTCATCATATCCATATACCTAACATGCCGATCCAGTGACCTCCTCTGCCTATTGTGATGTGGTTTCTCCCACATTACCTCTAGCATCGTGCAATAATCTATTATCTTCCCTCTTTTGCTTCCTTCCTTCTCTAGATGTCTCTTCTTAAGTGGATGTCTCTACTCTCTCCTCCTTTGCTTGTAGATGCTCCACAACTTCTTGAGGTTCTTCCTTTGGAGCCAATATCTCCTGTCCAGGCTGCAACTACAGCTAGCTCTCAAGAGAACACCTCATTTCCTTCTCCTCATAAAAATTCACATCCAGTCTGATGACTGTCATCTTGAGGGACAACAAGTACCCCCAATATTTGTGAGGTATATATGTGTACCCCACAAATATGCCCAACTCTGTTGTCGGCTCTAGATTTTTCCTTTTTTCCTTTGAAATATCATAGTAAACTGATGATCCAAAGATCCTGAAGTGTGACACATCTGGTTTCTTCCGTGAAAAATCTTCCTCTAGTGTACTCATGCCAAGAATCTTGTGAGGACTCCTTTTTTGAAAATAGACTGTTGTGTTGCATGCTTCATCCCACAAGTGTAGAGGTAGGATTTGGTCATGCAACATAGCCTGTGCAAATCCCATACTACTTATGTTCTTCCTTGCAGCCACCCCATTATGTTGTGGGTTGTGAGATGCTATCAACCCCCCTCGAAAGCCTTCCTTTGCATAGGAATTTTTAAACTCATCTGACACATACTCACCACTATTATCGCTTCTAAGAGTCTTCACTTTCTTGCTAGTTTCTTTCTCACCAAGTTCTTTAAACTTACAAAAATTGGAGAATGTTTGGTCTTTCTTCTACGTGAATTAGACGAATCACTTCCATGAGAAATCATCTACAAATATAACATAATACCTATGCTTGGAAGTGGGGGCTATCGAGAAAGTTCAACATACATCAGAGTGGATCCTTTCAAGGATTGCATTCTCCTTGTTGTCTTGATCATTGAAGGTGGATTTTGTGTAATTCCCCAATATACACCCTTTTCATGTATCCCATTTCTCTAGTGCTCCATCGGGGAGGCTAGTAGAAATCTATTGCATGATCTTCAAAGCACCATGATGCAAATGGCTAAGTCTTCTATACCATAATTCACTGACATCTCAGGACTACACCTTCTATGCTTTTGTGCTCAATCTTGCACAGTCTTCCACACCTAATTTGTAGAGTTTCTTCACTCGAACACTAATTTGCTTCACTTGTCCCATGGCGATGTGTGTTGAGCCTCCATTTTTTCCAGATTTTCATGATTTTACTGAATAATTTTATGTCTGTACTAAGTGTCTATAATCATTATTATTCTTTTTATGCATTATTAAGTTATTATTTAGAGGCATTTAGAGCTAAAAGATGTTGATCTATGAAATATTCTTGTTTTGTTAATTTGAAAAGTATTTAATGTGAAAATGTCATTAATGTTAGGCTCTTTTGTGGCAGGTACCAACAGTTCCTGCACCAACAGTTCCTGTACCAACAGTTCCTATACTAGCAGTTCTTGTACCAACTATTCCCATACCAGTAGTACAAGAGAAATAAATGCTGCTAGATTTGATAGCTTGGCATGGAACTTTACATTCCCTAGGAGAAGTCGTGCTTACCATTTACTTGCTCGTAGATGTAACAAGAAATTTCCACATCCATTGCAATACAAGATTCTTCTCAAACTACTATTTAAAACTAAGTTGATCATGTTTTTATGCATATACCAACGATCCTTGGTCCTCCATTCGCCTTCCTATACCATACAACCTTCTTGTACCATGCATCGAATTCCTGCACCAATTCAGATTTTATAGCATTCCTCCACCAATTCAGTTCTATAGCAACATTCCTCCACCAATTTGGGGCTTTCATACATTGACACATTTTTTGGAAAATATGAAAGAGGTTTTTGTTCAAAATTTTGTTTGAACACTTCCACATGAGTCAAGATACACCCAGGTCATACGGAATTATATTTAGGGAATAATTCATGCTTCAACCCCAAATTCGTAGAAGTTTACAGGCTGCCAACTTCCTCCTCATTTTTTGTGCATGTGAAGGTGAATAGAGAAATTTTTGAACATGGGTTTTGGTCCGAGTATAGAAAATTGACCAAGTCTCAAAAATATTTCTAAAATTCATAATGGTTTGGGAGATATGAAGAGTTCTTTGGAGGAATTTTGTTAAAAAGACTATTTTTTCCAGAATTCCAGAAAACGCCCAAACTTGGAAAATTCGTATCAAATATCCATTCTTTCAATAGGGAAATGGTTGTACAGATATTATATTTGATGAGAATTAGTTACGATTTAATCCCCATGTTGTTTTCTAGGGAATAGCTTATCTAAAGCCCAAATTATCATGTAAAAATATTATAAAAGAAAGGAGCTATGTAGGTGTGAGGGGATGGTATTTTTGGTAAATTGCATTTTTTGTAGAAGAGGAGGATCGATTTTGATTGTGCAGGGAAGGAGGAGCCTGCATGCCCAGTGGGATGATCCCTGGAGGGGAACACTGAAGCCCAATGCTGCTTGTTCAGTAATTATGTAACAAGATTTCAAGATTCATATATATTATGGCATTCTATTTACATTTATGTTTCTTCTAAATCTATTGGAATTTAATTGCAGCAAGGGAAATGATTTGGGTGGTTGGGCCCACCAGCCAGTCCGTTGCCCCATTCCTCTTACAATTTATTTACATTTTATTTTAATAGATACATGGTGTTTAAGTGTGACTTGATACAGTTTTCTAATCTCATCCCATAATTCTATTTTATGCCTTGATTCCTTGACTGGTAATTTCATTCCATTGCTCTAGACATTTGAAGTTAATGATATCGTTAAGAATTTTTATGACTGAAGGATATTATGGTTTACTAATAATTCTGGTTGATTAAACTCATGACTTCCTTAAAAATATTTGAGATACGAGACTGATTCCTGCACTATGAAGAGAAACATTCATTCTTGAAATTTTAATAATTAAATTCCAGGATTAGCTTAAGGAAAAATTATCATATTGTTTTATTAGCAAGTGAATTGCTCAGAATAATTCTTGGAATGTTGTAAGGTTAAAAATTTATATCCCTTCATCATAATTGACTATTGCTTCAGGCTGATATACTCAGTGTAAGAATAGAACATACTTCCGATGTAGGAACATTGTTTTAGTACAGGAACATTGTTCCAGTGCAGGAATGTTGTTGCAGTGCAGGAACGATGATTTAGGCCATGAAGGAAAACTTGTAACAAAGACAAATGCACACTTTCCTTAAACTTGAATATTGAATCATTTCCAGAGAAGCAGGATAATGTAGATCACTTTTAAAATCTTTCAATGGTTTCATTAAATTAATTGGAAAGAAGCTGCCTTATGTTTTATTTCATGCTTTTCATCTTTGCAATGTATAAATAATCTCTTAAGAGGTTTTGTATTCTTGATTTCTTTTGAATGGGGCCTACATTCCCTTGTCCCCTGGACAATTGAGGAAGACTTACTACAGGAGTCAACTCAACCCAGAAGAGGAGCTAGAAGTAGATTCCCGGAGTGTGTTTACTTTACTTTCGAAAAGTCCTGTTCCTTTTTCCTGAATGATGCTTGTGGAGCGATAAAAAGGTGTCTTGTGAACTCCTAATTACCTCACATTAATTATCAACCCAGGGACGACTTTTTATTTCAAGAGTGTACTCTGTCTGAGGCGGCTATTTACTCAAGAGTAATGTTTCGCAGTATAGTGCTTAAAACCCAAAAGTAAATGAATGCTTGAAAAAGAATCTAATTGGAACAACAAGAAACTGAAATGTCTTAAACTAAATCATTCATTCAAACAACCATCAATCGAGGATATAGTAGCAATAACTCATTCCTCTAGAAATTGATGAAGGAAAAGGAATTAGAGTATGGATCATGGATCTGGGAGCATAATAGCGTCTGCTGTGTCTCACGACAGCCTTGATCCTCCTCCCACACTAAAACAGTAAATGCAAGCAAATGGAATGGAAATTAGAGCATGGACCAAAGATCTGGGAGCTAAGCAGCGGCTTGCTGACTCACTACAGCTTTAGACCTTCTCTCACACCAAAGCAATAAAGGCAAGTAAATAAATCAGCAGAAAGTAAAACGGAACAGCGAAATGGAAATGGGACAGCAATAAATGATACAGCAGTAAAATGGAATAGCAATAATCAAATGGAACAACAGCAATCAAATGGAACAGCAATCCTTAATGAATTACGAAACAACAACTATCACCCGTATGTACATGATTTACATTAATATAGCAATCTGAAAGTATTGAATGATATGATTACGTTTCTGAACAAAGTAATATTGTCTTCAAGCCTCGCAAATACTTATTTTATATGAATCCAATGATGATAACATTTATACAAATATCTTGCTATGGAAATAGATGCAATTCAAATAGATTCACTTCGCGTAATACAGAGACATGAGTTAAAGAACTTATTCAGATTCAGATATTAAGTATAAAGCATAGTCTATCATATGAAAGATATATCAGATTGCTGAAACAATAGAAATAAGCAAACCAAACACAATTTACCGTATAACAATACAACGGCAAGTGTCCGTTGGAGCCGGGCCCGTAGCTTCCAATGGCACCGTCGTAACTTACTTTAGATGCAGGGACGAATTGAACACCAAATCCTTTATATTGATTGCATTAACAAAAGTATACAAAATCAGATCTCAACAAGACTCAGCGATCAAAGTTTATTCCGAAAGTGTAAAATTACAAAAACAATCCTCTCCTCCTCTGATCTTTGGTTTCATTTAAATAGAGAAAGATCAGAGCATAGATAATTACAACATGATAAATTTGGGTTGATTCTAACCAGATGATCAAAAAGAAAATATATTCCCTCTCATCTCTTCAACAAAAGCAAGACGAATTTGGGTTTACAGCTGAGATTTGGAGGGCGGCCGCAACTGCAAATCTGAGAACATTGTGCTCAAAGAACCCTGCGTTTCTCCCTGTACAAGCCGACTTTGGGCCATCTGGTCTTTTGGAAGATAATTGGGCCCGTTCTGGACAAAACCCATGTTCCGGATTTTCCAAATTCGTCTTCATTTTCTCAGAATCTCAACCGTAAAACTGTCACTCCTTAAACCAACGAATTTCTGAGTTGGCAGATTTAAAAATCAAATCTTCAATCTGGAAGTTACTTTGGAGGCTAAAAATGGTGAATAGTGTTATAACCAACTTATTAGCACTATCATTGGTAAAATAATGCATAATCATCAATTTATTAGAAATAAAGGAGAATAAATAATATTTATTCATGAGAGCATAAATAATTAATAAAATGGATTTAAATGATAAATTATAATAAATGGCATGATGAAGAATGGTAGAAATGGGTGAAATAAATGTTCACAAGTGACAATAATAATGGTATATTAACGACTCTACACACCCCCACACTCAATATATTGCATGTCCTCATGCAACGAAAATTGAATATATTGCATGTCCTCATGCAACCCAAAGACAAAAGCCATGTGTTAACCAAGCAATAAAAATTTGAGAATAAATGAATGCTTCCTTAATTAATGAATATTCAATTTTAGTAATCTTGATGAAGGCATAACAATTTTTATATTGACATTCAACTATATGTATGAAGTTGCAGCAAAATATGACATAGATAACAACAAACTTCATTAACCATTTTCCCCAAAAACTACAAACCAGATTTTGTTGAAATGTTGCAAGTAGATTTGTAATATATGAAGGCTTCTATGATCCAAAAATCAGATCGTTTTGATGCATGGATCATGAGATATAAACAAAATGGTTGTAGGTGAGAGTGCATGATTTCCGAAATTTTATGAACCAATATTTCTTGAAATTGTCTAGGTATGTGTATTTCAATAGTATGCCTGTGTTTCCTAGAGATCACAAGAATTGAGTTCATAGTTTTTAAAAATATTAGGGAAATCAATTTCTACACTGAAATTGTATGCCTTAAAGGAGAGAAAATAGAAAACATCCATCATGCGTAGCAATTCCTCCCCCTCTCTGAAAAATTAGCATGTCCTCATGCGATGCTAGAAAACAAATAGAGGTGGTTGCTACCAGCTGTTGAATTCTATGCTTGGTGTAAAACAACATGGAATAAGGGAGGTGTTGAGAGTGAATAAGAATAGCAATGGATGATAAAGATTATAAATGGCGTGGTGATAAGAAAAAAATGAAGGAACACTCCCCCATACTCGGAAATGATATGTGGCTTAAAAAGGGAAAGTGGTAAAGATGTGGAATGAAGGATGACAAATAATGCTCAAAATGGATTTTCAGTAGATTCTCCTAAATTTATAATAAATTAGAAAACTATGCAATTTTACCTCAAGTTTTACCTCCAAAAAAATGTGGAATGACATATAAATACTGGCAGTTGTTGAAGCTGATGTAGGCAGAGTTGGTGTTGAAAGTGATGCAAAAGGTGGAATCCAGGTAAGCACATAACGTCTGAAGAGTTGTTCATGTTCGCAAGTTTCTCGAGCCGCGTCGGTTAGTTGCAATAGTGTGGTCATGCTGTGAATAGAATTTTGCCCATACTTGTTGTTCTCCTGTAAACAAAGCACTATTTTGCATACAATGTGCTTGAATCCATAGTGTTAGCTTTGAATATCAACAGATAAGATGCATGAAAAATTGCAATTAGAAAAACTCAAATCAACAAGGTATGGCAAAGTGCAGTAATCATATCGCATGCAATCCCATAATGCATACATTCCCCCCTCCAATTGGAAAATGGGTTCCATAACCATAAAGCATATGAAAGGGGTGGTGCTGACGGCAAGGCAATGGAATGAACAATATATCAGTAAGGAAGGCAGAGTACACTTATCAATGATAGGACGGTGAAAGTTATGGTTATATTGAGAGCAAAGTGTGTAAATATAGTTATGAATAAGAGATAGGACGTTTTGGATTGATGATAGTTTATACAAAACGAAAAAGGACAACAATATGCTAAAAAGATGCTTTGCTGACGGTATTCTAGCTGAAAATGATGTGATTGATCATAAAACAATTTCTCATGCATAAAGGTTCAAACAGGGAAAAAGTTAAGGAAATAACTTCTCTGATAAAAAGAAAATAAGAAAAGGGTATTATAATAATAATTGACGAAAAGATATAACTTCAATACCATAAGCAGAGCCGCTGCTGCCAGCAGGCGTCCATAGCCTTGGCAGGGTTGCTTTTTAACCCATATGAGCCAGGATCCTCAATTTATAAATGGAGAGTTTTAGTGTTGTTCTACAGAAGAGATCAGTGTGCTGGCGTGGTAACCAGATAACCACACTGCCATTCACTAGGAGGTAGCAAAAGTGATCAGGCTGGCTCGTGATGAGACCTCCTGTTCCAAGGATAATTTGGCTATCCAATGGATCATAACCCTAGTGTGGTGGCCATAATGGGAATGTCACTTTGTTACAGCCTTATGAACATGGTAGGCTGGCTCGTAATGAGACCCCCTATCCTCCATTTGCGAACAAAATTTTGTTATTATTACACATTTTTATGATAAAAAGAGGGAGGCTCAGTACTCCTTAAGAGCAGGGATGGCGGAAGAAGTTGAAGATGTCAATAGAAAAAAATATACCCATAATCTCATTTATTACAGACAAAGAAGATTATAACCAGGGATGATGGAACCAACATGGTATTAAGATGATCAATCAATA
This sequence comes from Pinus tabuliformis, assembly GCA_031772625.1. NCBI lineage: Eukaryota > Viridiplantae > Streptophyta > Pinopsida > Pinales > Pinaceae > Pinus > Pinus tabuliformis. The sequence goes on along the minus strand of CM062807.1, from coordinate 1,211,778,156 downwards.
TCATGTTCAACAGAAAACAATGCAGTAAAGTAATATATAAATAATTGTGTCCCTTTTTGAAAAGAATCTAACATCAAGGAGTTGTCATGTTAAAGATCATAACGTAAATGATAATACTTGCTTCAAAAGAATCCATAATTCTTGTCCTCATAAAAATAGTGTACTTCATGCCATGAAAGAGAATCAGGAGAATGTGGTTGAGCTGACTATGAATAATCCCACAAGAGAAAGGAAAGGGTTGCCCTCAAAAATATTCCCAAAGCGTTGCTCTTTTGAATGAACAGCAAAAACACTCACAAAGCGGTGTTTCGTGTAAGGAACATCAAAGAAAATGCACACAAAAAAGCAAAAATACATACAAAAAACGTGAAAATGCAAATGTCGTTCGAAAAATCACAAATGCTGTTTCTTCTGAGAAAGGAACAACAGAGACACTCAAATGTTGTTCCTTTTCGCAAAGGATGAACAAAAACACACAAGTGCTGTTCCTTTTCGCAAAGGAACAGCAAAAACATGCACGTGCTATTCCTTTTCGCAAAGGAACAGCAAAAAAACACGCAAGTGCTGTTCCTTTTTGAAAAGGAACAGCAAAATCACACAAATGTTGTTCCATTTCGAAAAGGAACAGTGAAAACACACAAATGTTGTTCCATTTCGAAAAGGAACGGCAAAAACACACAAATGCTGTTCCATTTCGAAAAGGAACGGCAAAAACACACAAATGCTGTTCCATTTCGAAAAGGAACGGCAAAAACACACAAATGATGTTCCATTTCGAAAAGGAACAACAAAAACACACAAATGCTGTTCCATTTCGAAATGGAACAGCAAAAACACACAAATGTTGTTCCATTTCGAAAAGGAACGGCAAAAGCACACAAATGCTGTTCCATTTCGACAAGGAATGGCAAAAGCACACAAATGCTGTTCCATTTCGAAAAGGAACGGCAAAAGCACACAAATGCTGTTCCATTTCGAAAAGGAACGGCAAAAGCACACAAATGCTGTTCCATTTCGAAAAGGAACGGCAAAAGCACACAAATGCTGTTCCATTTCGAAAAGGAACGGCAAAAGCACACAAATGCTGTTCCATTTCGAAAAGGAACGGCAAAAGCACACAAATGCTGTTCCATTTCGAAAAGGAACGGCAAAAGCACACAAATGCTGTTCCATTTCGAAAAGGAACAGCAAAAACACACAAATGCTGTTCCATTTCGAAAAGGAACAGCAAAAACACACAAATGATGTTCCATTTCGAAAAGGAACAGCAAAAACACGCAAGTGCTGTTCCATTTCGAAAAGGAACAGCAAAATCACACAAATGCTGTTCCATTTCGAAAGGAACAGCAAAAATAGCAAAAACACGCAAAGAATGAATTAGTTGTTCACTGCATTGATGCTGAGGATGAGTTGCACTTTGAATGAAGCAACACCTGAAACACAAAATATAAAAGAAATTAGAAAAAAACAACATTTTATTTAAAAACAATATGTAAATTAAATTGAGTTGCAACAGCTATGATGTTATGTCAAAAAAATGATCTATTCGAAAAATGTTTTGGCAGCAAAGACATGACATGAATCTGCAAATGGAAATCAATTCTTCATTTGTTCTATTATGAATCCGTTGGGTAATGATTTGGATACAATTCCTTTGTTTTATAAAAATTTCTTTGAAAAATCGCTCGTCCATAAATTGACCTTCTTTATTTTCCCAGGAGCTGCAAAAAACGAGTGTCTACCTGCAATAAAACATTCAATCATGGAGAAAGAGAGGTGATCGGGCTCCCCTAATCCAAGAATTATGCAAAAAACAATAAGTAGTTACTCTGTTATAACAAATCCATAGAGAAAATAACAAAGTAAAATTTATTTGTTACCTGCGGGAGAGCAGTGGTCGACCATACTAACCAGCAGTGTTTTAATCACAACTTCTTTGTTTTTCGTCCAAATTGAGTGATTCCAAAGCCAAATGAGAGCTAAATCAAAGGTTTATCTCCAGTAGAAACAGGTTTTCAAATTTCAATCATATGATATGTCAAATTTGTTTAGAACAACCTGCATAATAGAGTCATTTTCGATTACCCGGCTTAGACCAACAGTTGATATTTCAAGCATAACTTTTTCGTTTGATGTCGGATTCGAATGATTCAAATTGGAAATGAAAATAGATTCATTTATTGATCTCCAATAGAAACAGGTTTTGAAGACAAGAAGAATTGATAGGTCAAATACTTTAAGGAACAACTGGAAAGACATAGTTTTAAGGGTGCCGATTTACGATAGACAGTCAGTATTTTGATCATAACTTCCCCATACGATATCAAAAATGAATGATTCCAATTGAATTGTAAAATAGATTCATAGGGGAACCTACCATAGAAACAGGTTTTAAAAATTCATTCATTTAGGCCTCCAAAAACTGACTGTCCCAACTCTGTTCCTGAGCTGCCCGCTAGACATCCGGTCAATGTTTTGGCTCTAACTTTTTCGTTTCAAATCCAAATTGAGTGATTCAAATTGGGTTAGAAAGTAGACATCAAGGGCTACCTAGAATAGAAATAAGTTTTAAAAATATTCATTTTTGGTCCCTCAAAACATGACTTTCCCGACTGTTTTTCCAGAAAGTTCATCAAGCCCGCAAGCCAAAAAAATGAAATTCAAGCATTTTTTCAAATTGGTGATAAAAATGAAAATGAGTGTTTGTAGAACTTATTATTTCAATTATGATTCATCTACATACACAAATTATAAAAAAAATTATCACCGATGTTGATTTGCATAGCATGTTGCAACAAAAACCCTAGTTTTACATGGAAAAACAAAATGCATTTGTTTATTCCCTTATTTATTTTATTTTCTACCCTAACCTATTTTGATTTGAAAAATGAATATAACTATGTATATGAGTACTTCCAGTGAAGCCATTTTCGAAATAAGGCTTCATGTATGCACATACCCAAATTTGAAAAATGCATGTTAATGGCTATTAGGGTATGAGAAGCCAACTTCCCTTCAAAAAATGGTATCAAAAATTGTTGAAGCATAGAGTGATGTTGCAAACAAATGATGGAGTAAAACCAATCTTCAATGTATCCTTTACTTTTTTGATCTTGCATAGCCATCATATCATGAAGTTCTTGGGCTTTTAAAATAGCTTGTTGATGCATAGTAAAAGAAACATCATTTTCTTCCATAGCTTCTACAATTTTTGCATTTGAAACATTCTGAATCTCATTGTAGGTTTTCTTTAATGGCGCATGTGAGATAGAATGGGTGGGAAGGGTGGGTAAATTTGCCAGCTCAACATTGTAAGCATGTTGTACTGGTTTATTATGGTGAGGGTGTGGAATTAATTGAGCAGGAAAATGTGTATGGAATGGAGCATTTTGATGATGTGGCTGATTGGGTTGTGTGAATGGTTTTGATGGGCAAGCAAGGTGTTGTGAAAGAGCTGGTGGAGAATATGGAGAATGTGCTTGTGCTACAAGATGAGGGAGAGTAGTCATGCCATCATAAGATGAACCATGCCCAACTTGTAAACAAGATAGGTGGTTAAATTGAAATTGACATGGCTGCCCTAACACATTAGTATTCCATAATGGATTATGCAAGTAAGAAAGTGGAGAGGGAGTGTTTTGAACCATACCTGTAGGCCATGATTTCCGTGGTTTTGACCTTGTTGCAGCTTCCTCACCTCTTTGATATGCTACTTCCATCGTAGATAAGGAAGAGTGAGTATCTATGAGATGCTCCTTTCGGTCATGAGAACAAAACACTTCATCAAATTCTTCATTTTTATGAACCTGCAAAACATCCAATTTTTCATTTAGAGAGCTAATAAAATCAACTTTAAAATTTTCAAATAAAACATTGATTTCAGCTCTTATGTCTCCTATTCTTGTAGCAGATTTGGAAAACAAAGAAAAAACATCTCTAGAATTCTTACCAGCCTTGGAGATTCCTCTTGAATACCTTATGCACAATTCACAAACATCATCATATGATAACTGAAAAACATCACCTTTTCCTATCAGATTTAAGAGTTCTAAAAATTCATCTTTGATCCCTTTAAGAAGGAGTGTTTTTAAGGTCTCTTTCTCCAAATGCTTATATTTTGATTTTTGAAGGTTGTATTGAAATCGATCTACATAGTCCTCCAAACTTTCATCTTCCCCTTGTATCATATAGAAAATATCTTCATTGGCTTTGCAATAGTCTTGGTACTTCTTCAAGAATATGTTCTTCATGTCCTCCCATGATTGGATGCAATTCCCACCTAGGCTCATGAACCATCGGAGAGCTGCTCCTTTTAGAGTAAGAGGAAACACTTTCAATCTTTGATCATCAGTACAATAATCATATCCTCTACAAAGTATTTCAAACTCAAACATAAATGTATGTGGATCTTCATTTGCTAAACCATGAAAATTTGGTAAAGATGGGGGAATTATGTGCATTTGTGTCACTCCTCCTTGATCTTTGATAGGAAATTCAAAAGTAGAAACGTGAGCCATTTCTTACCATAATATAAGATGTTCTTCATGTGTTTCTTCAAGGCTCCTTCTTCAAATGTTTCTGTCAATTAGTTAGTGAAATGGGTGGTGCTTACATCACCACTTAAGTGAAATCATGTGATTCATTTTTTTTTTTAATTTCTATTTTTCCTAATAATTCACACAAAAATTCAAACATCTATTTCTACTCTACGTTCTTTAACAGTCCTGCTGGAAAGCGGACGGGGGAGCAGGGCTTTTACATGCTCCGTACGCAGGTTCTTACCTTCCGTTTTTAAGATCCAACTCTTCCCTAGCAGGCACTCATCAAATTCACACTACTCTTTAGAAATGGCTACACTCTCCCCGGCAACGGCGCCAAAATGTGGAGCGATAAAAAGGTGTCTTGTAAATTCCTAATTACCTCACATTAATTATCAACCCAGGGACGACTTTTTATTTCAAGAGTGTACTCTGTCTGAGGCGGCTATTTACTCAAGAGTAATGTTTCGCAGTATAGTGCTTAAAACCCAAAAGTAAATGAATGCTTGAAAAAGAATCTAATTGGAACAACAAGAAACTGAAATGTCTTAAACTAAATCATTCATTCAAACAACCATCAATCGAGGATATAGTAGCAATAACTCATTCCTCTAGAAATTGATGAAGGAAAAGGAATTAGAGTATGGATCATGGATCTGGGAGCATAATAGCGTCTGCTGTGTCTCACGACAGCCTTGATCCTCCTCCCACACTAAAACAGTAAATGCAAGCAAATGGAATGGAAATTAGAGCATGGACCAAAGATCTGGGAGCTAAGCAGCGGCTTGCTGACTCACTACAGCTTTAGACCTTCTCTCACACCAAAGCAATAAAGGCAAGTAAATAAATCAGCAGAAAGTAAAACGGAACAGCGAAATGGAAATGGGACAGCAATAAATGATACAGCAGTAAAATGGAACAGCAATAATCAAATGGAACAACAGCAATCAAATGGAACAGCAATCCTTAATGAATTACGAAACAACAACTATCACCCGTATGTACATGATTTACATTAATATAGAAATCTGAAAGTATTGAATGATATGATTACGTTTCTAAACAAAGTAATATTGTCTTCAAGCCTCGCAAATACTTATTTTATATGAATCCAATGATGATAACATTTATACAAATATCTTGCTATGGAAATAGATGCAATTCAAATAGATTCACTTCGCGTAATACAGAGACATGAGTTAAAGAACTTATTCAGATTCAGATATTAAGTATAAAGCATAGTCTATCATATGAAAGATATATCAGATTGTTGAAACAATAGAAATAAGCAAACCAAACACAATTTACCGTATAACAATACAACGGCAAGTGTCCGTTGGAGCCGGGCCCGTAGCTTCCAATGGCACCGCCGTAACTTACTTCAGATGCAGGGACGAATTGAACACCAAATCCTTTATATTGATTGCATTAACAAAAGTATACAAAATCATATCTCAACAAGACTCAGCGATCAAAGTTTATTCCGAAAGTGTAAAATTACAAAAACAATCCTCTCCTCCTCTGATCTTTGGTTTCATTTAAATAGAGAAAGATCAGAGCATAGATAATTACAACATGATAAATTTGGGTTGATTCTAACTAGATGATCAACAAGAAAATATATTCCCTCTCATCTCTTCAACAAAAGCAAGACGAATTTGGGTTTACAGCTGAGATTTGGAGGGCGGCCGCAACTGCAAATCTAAGAAAATCGTGCTCAAAGAACCCTGCGTTTCTCCCTGTAAAAGCCGACTTTGGGCAAACTGTTCTTCTTGAAGATAATTGGGCCCGTTCTGGACAAAACCCATGTTCCGGATTTTCCAAATTCGTCTTCATTTGCTCAGAATATCAACCGCAAAACTGTCACTCCTTAAACCAGCGAATTTCTGAGTTGGCAGATTTAAAAATGAAATCTTCAATCTGGAAGTTACTTTGGAGGCTAAAAACGGTGAATAGTGTTATAACCAACTTATTAGCACTATCATTGGTAAAATAATGCATAATCATCAATTTATTAGAAATAAAGGAGAATAAATAATATTTATTCATGAGAGCATAAATAATTAATAAAATGGATTTAAATGATAAATTATAATAAATGGCATGATGAAGAATGGTAGAAATGGGTGAAATAAACGTTCACAAGTGACAATAATAATGGTATATTAACGACTCTACAATGCTTCTTTTTAATTTCTCTCAAAAGCTTGGTTTTTATTTGACATATCCATAAGGTCGTATTCTGGCATATATTGTGCTATGCCTCTAAGTTTACTTACCCAAATTTTCAAATTAAATGTCCATGTAAATCTTGCATTTATATCGCTCGACAATGTGTCTCAAAACATCCTTCCTTTTGTTGAATATCACATCGTAGCCATGATCTTCTAACACCACTACATACATCACATCCTTTAACCTAAGAGGGGAGTTAGACTCCCTATTCAAAGTAACAATACCAATGTCAGTTGCACTATACATCCACTACATAAATTCTTCTTTAGACCTAGTATATACATCACATCCTTTAGCCTAAGAGGGGAGTTAGACTCCCTCTTCAAAGTAATGGTACCAATGTTGGTCACACTATACCTTCCATCGTCTCCCATCTCAATGTGCATCTTGAGATCCTTCTCCTCCATGTCACTGAAAAATTATTTGTTTCCCATCATTTGGAATGAGGCATTGGTGTCGAGATACCACACACCACCCATCATTATGCTTGTCATCCATGCAATGAGGGTAAAATCAAGTTTGAACTATGAAGTCAAGGCTTTATTTGTTGCTCTGGTTGGGGTCTTCTTGCTTGCTTTCTTGTGTGGACATTTTGTGGCATAGTGTCCTAGTTCATGACAATGAAAGCACTTGATTTTGGACAAGTCCTTCTTCTTGCCCCCTTGACCAGATTCTACTTTGGATTGGGATTTCTTCCCTTCCCATTTCTTTTCCTTTCCAACCAAGGCACAATTCTCATCATCCTCACCCTTAGATGAGGTTTCGTCTCTGGTGTTCCACCTTATCTCCTCCTATACTAAATCGGACCAAAGGCGTTCCCAATTTGGTAGCTTCTCCCTCTCATTCACTGAATCTTGGTAGTTGTGCCAACTCTTGGGAAGTCGTAGAAGGGCTAGGCTCACCAAATCATCCTCTATTACAATAACACCAACTTGACCAAGGTCATCAGTACATTGTACAAACTTTCTCAGCTACTGTGGTATTGTGTCTCCCTTTTGCATCCTGTTATTCTGAAGCTTTTCCTTTAGTGCCAACTTCCTATTGTCACTATTATTCTGGAACAAATATATCAAGTCCTGCCACACTACATATGGAGTCTCTTTCCCATGGAGATTTGAGACAATATGGTCTTGAACTCCCTCCAATATTGTCCTCCTCACCTTTGCTACACACTTCTTCCATTTTGCTAGATCGCATCAGATGTTGGAGGCTTCGAGATATCATTATCTACGAATTACTTCAACCCATTACGTCCAACATTTCCTCCATCCTATCCTTCCAAGAAACATAATTCGAGCTACACTCAAGGGCATACTAAAGTTTCAGTCCATAGAAAGCCATCTTACTAGATCTGAAGAATGGATCTTGCAAATTCGTTCCACATGAAAATACAACTTTGAATTCTCTTCTCTACTGTGATTTTGGCTCTGATACAATGAAGAAATTTAATGTGTATATTAAAAACTTCCCATGAAATTTATTATATCACAATAATTGAAGCTACTCTACTCATTCACAGAAAGAAAATCATGATCGAGAACACAAACCATTAACATGCATCAATAATCAACACACATACACATAGATTTCTCTAGGGAAATAAACTACTCAAAGCCCCTTACTATTTGTATTTCATTAATTAAAGAATAGAGAAGAAATACAATGCTTTCTCAAGCCTGAGCAACCCCTAAACTAGTATAATATATCTCTCTACCTCACATACTAACTCCAACCAATACTTAGTCAATTTCTCAGCGTGCCAAGCTCTTATTTCCTTGTGGTGTTTCCTTGGGAATCAGGCCCCTATTAATTAGGAAATTCCTCAATTTGGATTGTGAAATTCCTATAGGTCCTTCTGTGACTTCATGCATGACTTGTACAAATTTGACTAGTTTACAACTGATAGTACACTTCCCTTAAACTCCAATCTCAACTAGGTAACTTGAATTCTCTACATGCATGATTTAATTTAGGCTGACTGATCAGTTAACTGGTTGATTACCTAGTGTGAAAAATGTTACACACCCTTGTCACATAGTGTGAAAAAAGTTAAACACCCTTGACTGAACCTCCACTAGTTCTATTAATAGTGAGAACTAGTTACATTGACAATAACTCAAATTAACTGAAATAGATTTCTATAAATTAGCAAGCAATCATGTAGAATTGAAATCAAGTGTCTCCAACTCGAATTTACTGAGCTAACTGAGTCACAAGATCCATTTCGCCTCAGTTAACTACCTCCATGAATTTTGCTGAAATTGAAATTCATCTTTCTCCTAATTTAATCAAGTTGAAATTAAATTAGAAATTTATTGCTGCATTTTCAACACTTTCTAGGATCCCATACTCTAGTTTGTTGGTTCCTTCTTTCTTTTTTGATGCAATCTCATGCAGTCAACCATATGTTATAGCTAATCACTCCCTCTTCTCCATTGTACCATTTTTTGGTACCCTCCTCATCATCATTCCTAATTTCTCCATTTTAGTGGCCATATTATCACTTTGATGGGCCAAAATACTAACATTACCGATTTATAGTAATAACTCCAAAAGATTAAAGGCTTGAACTTCCATCTCATCACATAGCACCCATTCTTCATTAAGATAATTTGACATCCTTCATGGCTACTCTATGGAAGATATACTTCCATTCTTTACACTTAAATTATATTTATTGCAGTAATCCCTATGTTCATAAATTATTGGTTCTTCTCCATTGTTTCTCTTAATAAAGTATGCAATTAGAAGTTGTTGGTTTGTCGTGAAAACAATTTTTTCCATGCTTTTAGTCAAAAAATGAAATAATATTTCAATCTCATGAGACAAATTTGTCTCATGTTCCCTCTTTTCTCCTTCTCCTAACAACACTTGTTGTCACTCTTGTCAGGCCAGGCAGTAACTCCTCAAAGCAAAATTGATTTGTATATCATATTCCTTCAGGTTGGTCTTTATTATATACATGAGGGAGATATTGTTCACTTCATCTCCCAATGACTGTTCATATTACTTATTATCTATTTACATTTTATTCACCCAATCCTGATGATTAGGTGTCAACATTCCCCCCCTTAATCTAAAGAGATGTTGGTGAGTCCAAGCATCATTCTGAATCGTTCAAGCTTTTCTCTTCCAAGTGCTTTGGTGAAGATGTCGGAAATTTTCCCATTAGTGGAACAATGACGGCGATGGATTGTTTGGCCTCAACATGTTGTCGAATCATATGATATTTGGTATTGATGTGCTTCGTTGATCATGAAACTTTGGGTTCTTGGCAAACTTTATTGCAGAGGTATTGTCAATCATGAGTGGAGTTGATTGTACTTGTTTTACCTGAAAATATTCAAGAATTTTCCTGAGCCACACAATTTCTTTTGTTGCTTCAGCTGCTGCCACATATTCTGCTTCTGTTGTGGAATTTTCCAGAACTGATTGTTTGCGTGATCTCCAGGAGACAGCTCGTGATCCAAGACTCATAGCATATCCTGAAGTAGATACCCTAGTTTCTTTGTCTCCATCGAAGTCTGAATCAGAGTATCCAACCAAGCTGAAGTCGTCCACCTGTGTATACTTGATTCCAAAGTCTTGAGTTCCCTTCATGTACCTTAGAACTCTTTTTGCTGCAGACCAATGTCCCTCACAAGGCTTTTGTATAAACCTGGAGAGGATTCCAACAACAAACGAAATGTCTGTTCTAGTAGTAGTTAGGTAGTTGAGACTTCCTATAAGCTATCTATACTTTGTTGCATCCTCAAATTCTTTTCCTTTAATAGATGTGAGCTTTAAGTTTTGTTCCATTGGAGTAGTAAGAGGATTGCATTCTGTCATGCCAAACCTTTTCAACAGATCTCCAATTTATTTCTTTTGAGAAAGAAATATGGACTTTGGATGTTGGGTTACTTCAATACCAAGATAGTAATGAACATAGCACAAATCAGTCATTTCAAAACTTTTCCCCAATTCCTTCTTTATGGATGCAATGTAACTTTCATTGTTCCCTGTCATCAAAATATCATTTACATATACCACAAGATATACAATTGTTTTACCAACTTTCTTGACAAATAAAGTTGCATCATCAAAATCATAATGTTTGAAATTGGGTTTTAGAAGATGCTTAGTTAGTTTTTCATACCAGGCTCGCGATGCTTGTTTGAGGCCATACAAGGAATTCACAAGTTTTCATACTTTATGTTCATGTCCTTTCACAACAAATCCTTCATGCTGGGACATAAAAACATTCTCTTTTAGATCTCCATTCAAGAAAGCAGTTTTTACATCCATTTGATGGACTTTCCAACTGTTTTGAGCTGCTAGGGAAAAGAGTGTCCGGATGGTAGCCCATTTTGCTGTGGGGGAAAAAGTCTCCTCATAATCGACCCGTTCCTTCTATGCAAAACCTTTTGCCGCAAGCCTAGATTTGTGCTTGTCAAGTGAGCCGTTAGCTTTATACTTGTTCTTGTAGGCCCACTTGCAGCCAATTGGTTTGGTTCCTAATGGAGAATCAACCAGCTTCTAAGTGTCATTCTTTATGAGGGCATCATACTCATTTTTCATCGATTCTTTCCATTCATTATGAGAAGCAGCTTCTTTGAAGGAAGTTGGTTCAAAATCTGTAGACAATTTTAATTCACAATTGTCACACGGAATAAGTCGATCTTGCGGACAAGATAGACCTTCCTAGAATCTAAAGAAGACCTAATGACAAGCAAACCAACCAGACACTATCTTTCTCTAAATATGCTTTGATAGACGATAGAAAACAAGTGTTTTTAGGGCCTACCTTAGGTCCAATGCTAGCTTGTGGATGCCCTCGCTCCTTCGATCCAAATGAGCTCCTTTTCGCGAATCTGCAAACACAAACTAGGCAAACAAATTAAATAGCACCTGAAAATCCAATTGCATAAAACATATATAACATGAAATTCAAGGAGTCCATGAAACAAATAACATGAGATACTTGTTGAGAAAAATGAGTTTGATTGTATTAATTCAAAAGAAGAAGAACCTTACAACCTTTGCCTTGATGTTGTACAAGCTCCTCCCAGGGTCCAGCAAGAAGTCTCCTCTACTTTGACAATTTTCACTCACTCCCCAATGAAACCAAAAAGGTATGTGATCTCTCCTCTTTAGGCTTAACTAGGAAGTCTTGATTTCACTAGCATTTACCCTCAAAAATGTTCAGCTTCTAACCTCCTTAGCAACCAGCCCAATGCCTATATTTATAGTGCAATGGAGGGAGGTTACTAGGTCCTCCTTCAAAGGGATAAAGCCCTCCTTCAAAGGGATAGCTCCTCTCATCAAGGGATTAGCTCCTTCTCTTTTGGGATGCATGAACCACCTCAGAGCGAACAATCCACGTCAAAATTCCTTCTAGAAACCTCTAGAATTAACCCAAAGTGAGTTTTTTAAGATAAAACTTGTGCCTTTTGACTTTCACAGGGGTTCGCACCTACACCGTTAGGGACAGAGCGGGCAGGTCCGCAGTTTTTGTACACAGAAGGTGCGGGACCACAGGTGACCATGAGAGAAAGTGCGGAACCAGAGTTACATTGATTTTTAATGTATTTCTCTCATTTCTAAAGCTTGATTTGGAGAGCTGAGGTCTAAGACTTGCTTAGGAGGACAGTACAAGTGATGATAGACCCATACTGACTGCAAATAATCATGATGACGATATTTTTGTGTAACAGATTGCCCCCTAAAGTGCAAAGTCTGTAGTAGATGAGGATTTCTTATCATTTAGGAAGAGTGAAGTACTTTATCATTTCGAGGATCATCTTGTGGAGAACTCGGTTGGAACCTGTAAAAACATTCAATGCAAGATATATATATGAGATCATATCATCGCTGAGGTAGGCATTCCCAGACTCAGATAAAAACTGACTAGAAAAACTAACTACTGCTCTGATACAGGAATGATCTTGTAAAACATCACAAGTATAGACTCATGTGGACACAGTATGGATGCAACCATCTGTTTATGAATAGTCCATTATATAATGAATACAAAATTCCTCGCAGCCTGGATTGTGGAAACTAGATCCATGGTCTTCATTTCTACTTCTCGAAACAGTACGATTCTATCCATGCGAATGAATGTGTTGATGTCGAACATGGTAGAAACCACTTGATTACCAACCAATGATGTAAACTGTTAACAAGTGTGAGAGAAACCACCAGTAATGTCAATGGCTCTCAAAGTACCCAGTACAGTCCATGAGATGCGAATAGATGTATTGATGTCGAGCATGTCACAGAATCCTTTGATCGAAAGTCAATGATGTAAACTGTCGTCAAAGGCGAGAAATCTGCCATTGATGCATACAGATCTCAAGGTACTGGCGATTCCTAGATCATCTTTCTAGATAATGAGCTGATGTCGATAGAAAGCGATCCGTCGCAGGCAAGCCCACAACACGAAATCATAGATCAAGTTGAAGAAATTTAGTTGCAAACACTGACTCAGGGATGGTCAAGATGGATGACATATATTTTGCAGATGAATGGCTTGTTGGCAGTGACCTCTTGAACACATAACGACATGACAGATGGTTTGGTGACAATTGACCCAAAGTTAATACCCAGAAACCAGCTGAAGACTTTCAATGTGGTTAGATCAACTGTTAGGCAAAGGATTTCCCAACCCAGGTGAATAAAAGTGTCGTGTTCAAGAGTGGTTACAAAGTATGACAAACAAGCTCATTTTTCTCTCTTTTCCCCCACCATTTCTGGCAAGTACCTCTTTATTTTTGACAAGCTTGAGGAGGATAACATTTGCTTGATTATAAGCTCATCCTTCAAATGAGTCCAACTTAGTTTAAATTCAAACCCTAAGAAGGAGTGCTTCGTTCCTGTTTGTAATTGAACAGGTCCTTTACTGTGAAATTTTAACCAGTCCAGTATAGCAGAAACTCAGCGTTTTTCGATTTTAGTGAGTCTGAAAAAACTTAAGAAGACTCCAGGGTTGACCTTTTTCATACATTTGTGTCTCCCAAGCCCGAAAAAGTATAAAATAATACTTGAGAGAACTGCTTGATCTTTTTACAACCAAGGAGTACTTTTCGTCATCAGTGCCTTTGACTTGAAAAAGTAAAAAAGCGATCAATGACACGTCGTTTTATAACCAATATCGAATTTGAAACGACAAAAACCCGGCAATCTTTTCATGTTTTTACGGTCGGAAAAGAGCTGTAAGTGGACCGTCTTTTAATTCTGTTTTAACGAGTTTAAAAGAAACACTCAGCAATCTTTTCATGTTTTAGGAGTCAGAAAAGAGCTTAAAGATGACTCTACATGTTTTTCTGTTGAAAATGCTAGATTTCGCCTGAATAATCCTTGATTCTGCACAAAAACGCAAACATTACTCATACCTGTTTGAAATGGATAAAAATGTCGCAAAATACCTTTTAAAAGTGAAACATAAACAAATTTGCGATTTATTTACTCAAAAAACTTATAAAAAGGGCCTTTGCCAATTCATTTTTACCGTTTGAATTTGGGTGAGAAAAATAGTGCTTTTGGCTAGAAAACTTCCCGTGAAGATTTCGGAAAATCCAATCGTCGGAATCGAGCGCCGTCTTCTCCATGTAATCCACATCATCCTACTCTTCATTTTCGACCGTTTAGTTTTTTGTTTTAGTCCTTCATTTTATTTTTTGGGAGGGTTTTTAGGTGCAAAACCCACGCGCGGGGGCCCGCAGTTTTACCATTGCGGGCCTGCGGACCCCGACTTTTTCTCCATTGGGAAAAAGATCGGGGTCCGCACCTTTTGTGTAGAAAAAGTGCGGACCCCCACACTGTGTCTAACCTGGAGGGTGCGTACCCCGTCGCAAGGGTTTTGAACCCAAAAATTCTCAAAAATGGGCAAACCAAAATATTTCCTAGCAATTTAAGTTTATGCTTGATGCAGAGAGCACATCATGCTAGATTGGCGTGAACGGGAGCACGAGGACATGGATGCTGCCGCATGGAATCATCAACCTTCTCTTGATGCTTTGAGGGCATGTGGACTGTATAAATTCTGGGTCATTCCTGGCATGAGGGCTCAGGTGGATTTCTTACAGTGGCTGGTTGACAGATGGAGCATACAGGACTAGTGTTTCTTCATTGGTGGCCACCAGCTCGAAATTGAGCTGGCGGACATATATTTCTTGACTGGTTTGCCCAAGAGAGGCGAAGACTTGACTCTGCACGGGACTAGGCCAGGTGGCCAGTCTGTCGATAGCCTCCGGCTAGAGTACTGCAACAGCCAGGCCAGAGACAAAGGAATAGACATAAAGACGATATCCCGTCCTGAACTTATGGTGATTGCGTTTACCGTCACCAGACTTTGCGGAGCTGCCGCATTACATATTTCCACAGGATCCCAGATGCGTATGGCAGTTGATTGCTCTTGAGGCACCATCTTCAACTGGTGCGATGCCGTGTTGGCCAATGTGAAAGTCCAACTTACCAGGGCCAAGAACGGATGACTAAAGACCTTTGGTTACGGGGCTTTGGTCATGAGTTTTGGCCTGGAGAGGGTTCCTATGCTGATCCCATAGCACCTTACTATTGGAGCTGGGCATCCTAGAGAGCCAAAACTGATGCAATGGGTCGCAGTCATGGCCCGTCACCAAGAGAGCAGTGGGATGAGTCAAGTAAAATCCTTTTCAACATTT
Source organism: Pinus tabuliformis (assembly GCA_031772625.1). Taxonomy (NCBI): domain Eukaryota; kingdom Viridiplantae; phylum Streptophyta; class Pinopsida; order Pinales; family Pinaceae; genus Pinus; species Pinus tabuliformis. The sequence goes on along the minus strand of CM062807.1, from coordinate 1,211,762,720 downwards.
TCCTATTTTAATTTTTATTTATTTTTCCATCGTCTCAAAACTCATAGTAAAAATTTTAAAATGCAGATGTGGGTCCACAGCGACCAGCCGCTCTCTGGCCTTTCGAGAGAAAACAACCAGCTGCACCCGCGCCAGCCCCACAGGACGAGTCAGCAGAGATTTTGGCCGAGTTGGAGGGTCATCTCGAGCGCTTGACAGGAGATATTCATGAGACCAATATAGACGACATTCCTCGTCGACTTCAGTGCTATGTGATTGGAGTCCCGGGACCTTTTAGGAGGTTCCTTTGCAAGGTGGCCCGTGCAGTGGTTTCTTATAGAGATCATCACCAGTGATAGGATGATCGCCTATTGTGGGCACATGTGACATTTTTGTTTTTTGTACTTATCATTTTTTCCGATCATACTTAGCTGTTTTTCGACCTATGATCGAAGACGATGTATTTTTTGACACACTCGTATATATATATATATATATATATATATATATATATATATCTATATATATCTATATATATCTATATATATATATATATCTATATATATCTATATATATATATATATATATATATATATATATATCACTATTACCGGATTTATCTTGTTAATCATGTTATGGAATGATTTTAAATTTACATGTATGATTATTGCAAATGTCTATTTAACATTCGAGAAGCAATTGCATCTGCTAATGTATTTAAAGACCTTGGAATATGCTGATATTCAATGTAATCAAACTCACGTTCCAAGAGACGCACTCGCAAAAATAATCTTAATAACACTGGATTTCTAATGGCATACACTCTATTAAGTTGTAATACAACGAGTTCAGAATCTAACCTCACTATCAAACTCTGAATCCCAAATGAAATAGATTCAGACAATAACTCAATCAATGCCCTGTACTCGGCAATGTTGTTCGTTGTTTGACTGAGGCTTACCCCATGCATAGATACTAACTCGTAAGAGGGCGAATAGATAACCCAAGATGTGGAAGAGATGTTCCGTGTATTACGACAAGCACCATCAGCGAAACCAATGTATGTTTGGAGAGGCATCGACATCTGCAATATCAAGAGTAAAACCAAGATAAGCAAGAAAAATGACGAAAAACACTCTCTAACCTAAGCACACTGTTTAAACTAAAACACACCAGCTAGAAAGAAAAACTATCCTAACTAAAAATCTCCGTACCCATTCTTTTAAGCATAATACCTCTTTAAGTAAAGGCCATTTCTGGGTTTACCCAAAGAGTCCCCATCAAAGTCTACCAATTCATAAGCCCCTTTGGCTAGTTTTTGCTTGACAACATAGGGACCATGCCACATAGGAACGAATTTTCCAGCGCTTAATTTATCATTAGCTTGATCATATACTAAGACTAGATCTCCTCCCGAAAAATTTCGAGGGGTCACATTTCGATCACATTTCGATCATACTGAGTTTTCATTTGTTTTGCGTGAGTCTCGATTGCCAATGCAGCATCACGTCGATTCTCATCTAATTGAGCTAAGTATAACAAACGCTTTTCCTCTTTGGAAGTGGCTGGAAGTAACTCGATGGCCATTTGCAGTGACGGGATTTCGCATTCAATGGGTAACACGGCTTCCAAACCATAGACTAGTTGGAAAGGAGTGAACCCTGTTGATGTTTTTACTGAAGTTCGGTACGCCCAAAGCGCTAAAAATAGCATGTTGTGCCAATTCGACCGATGAATCCCAATGATTCGTCGGATCATGATAACTAAAACTTTGTTGATGGATTCAACCAGACAATTCGCTTGTGGATAATAAGGGGTTGAACTATCGTGACGTAAACCAAGCTGAACTGTAAGTTCGGTCATCATAACGTTTCGAAAATGACGCCCATGATCAGTGATTATTGCTTGCGGGACACCAAACCTAGCAATTATATGATTGAACACGAAAATTGCAGCTATCTTGCCGTCTGCCTCGAATGTAGGCATCGCCTCGGCTCACTTAGTAAAATAATCTACCGCAAGGATGATATACACATGCCCCCCGGCCGAGTGAGGGCTACATGTAATAAAATCGATACCCCATTTGGCAAAAGGACCAACGACAATTATAGGGTGGAGAGGAGCAGGTCGAGCGCGCATCTTACGATCAAAAATCTGGCAGTTGTGGCATTTTTGGACCGCCGTAATACAATCTTTAAATAAAGACGGCCAGAAGTAGCCAGCGCGCAATATCTTTTGGGCTGTGGCAAACCCAAACATATGACCGCCACACGCTCTAGAGTGACAGTCATTTAGAACCCTTTCAGCTTCCTCGTGAGTTAAGCAACGTCAAAAAATAGAGTCCGCCCCACGGCAATAAAGAGTATCTCCGATAATCCTGAATTGTTGGGACTGGAATCGAATTTTCTGACATTCTGACCTTCAAATTTCTGGCCGAAAGGATTGGGTCTGGAGATAAACAATGATATCACCATACCACGGATCTAAAGTGCTGATTAGAAACAAGGATTCGTCCGCAATGGGTTCCTCCGCCACAGTTTCTGTGTCAGCACACGGGAAGTCACACATTAATTCCGCAAAAACTAAAGATTTCTTAGACTTAGATTTCTCAAACTCCAAGTCGAACTCTTGCAGGATAATGATCCATTTAGAGTACTTGCCCCTAGCAATTGCTTGGTCAAAATGTAGATCATAGGGTTTCAATCTGAAATTACCGTAGTTTTACGTAGTAGAATGTAGTGACGGAAACGTTGGACAGCTTGCACAGTTGCCAATGCCAATTTCTCCACATGCGAGTATTTTAGCTCAGTTGGGTTTAGCGTGCGACTGAGGTAATATATCACATGTTCCATTCCTGATTCATCTTCCTGAACTAAGACCATCCCAATGGTGGAATGAGAGGCGGCGAGATACAAGAAGTAATCCTGGTTGTAGTTGGGAGGATGCAACAACGGTGCATGGGTCAACGCGTGTTTGAGTGCATCAAAAGATTTCTGAGCTATCTCATCCCAATAGAATTGAGTGTTTTGTTTCAACAACCGGGTAAAACCCTTTGTAACCTCGGCGTAGTTAGGAATGAATCGTCGTAAAAAGTTTGCTTTCCCCTGCAAACTTTGGAGTTGGCGAAGACTCGAAGGAGGAGGCAATTTGATGATAGCTTCGACCTTCGAGGGATCAACGCGAATGTCGGCTTTCGAAACTACAAATCCCAGCAATCGACCCATTTCTATACAGAAGACACATTTGTGTGGGTTCAACCGAATCCGATAATGCCTACACCTCATAAATATTGCTCGTAAATGGACGAGGTGATCAGCTCGATGTAATGAATGAGCAGGCAAGTCATCGAGATAGGGTTGCACAATGTTTTTGATGTCATGAAACGCATAAGACATCGCCCTTTGAAAAGTTGCTCTGGCATTCTTAAGCCCAAAAGGTAATTTGCAATAAGCAAATGTCCCCCATGGACAAATGAAAGCCGTTTTTGGTTGATCGGCAGGTAGAATATTGATTCGATTGTATCCGGAAAAACCGTCCATGAAGGAAAACAATTCGCTGCCAGCACAATCATCAATGATTTGATCCATATAGGGAGTTGGGTAATTGTCCTTTGGACAGGCTCGATTAATGTCCCTATAGTCGATGCATATTCTTATTGTTCCTTGTTTTTTGTTAATTGGAACAATATTTGATACCCAATCCGTTAAAGGGATCGGATAAATGAAACCTACTTTCAATAGTTTTTCAACTTCTGCTTTAATTGCAACAGCTTTTCGCGGGTGAATCTGACGCAAACGTTGCCGGATGGGTTTAGCGTCCGGGTAAGTTTTGATCTCATGAACAACAATCGCGGGATCAATTCCTGGCATTTCCTCATAGGACTAGGCAAACACGTCGAGAAATTCTTGAAATAGGGCCTTATATAATTGAATTTCGTCATCTGTACATGAGGCACCTATATGAATGTTTTCAACAATTCCGGGCTTAACCGAAATGTCAATAGGAATAGTTCGAGAGATGTTCCCCAAATTTAACTCTGAATCGGGATGTTTCATGGGATTCTGAGGTTCCTTGACATATTCAGTTGTAAAGATTGATGAGAAATCATTTTCAAAACGATCATCCTCAGGTAAAAACGAAGATCTGTGATGGAGATCTTCCCATGCTAAATCATCTACACATAGGATTTCACGAATTTGCTCATCAGAGTGAACAAGTTCAGAAAACTTAGTTAAATCTGAGGTTGATGTGAAAAGTGATTCCTCACAGACCACATTAATTAAGTCATTTCTGGTTGAAAACGAGTCAGCAAACGACTGCACAGCTTCATAGGTAATTTCATATGGACTCAAAGGCATGGAATCACCAAATGAGTCTATCTCAGATTCGAAAGGAATGATCCAAGGATCATCATAAACAATGGTGTCTGATGTAATCATATGAATGGTTGCAAATGTAGATGATGCATTGATTGGAGGAAAAGGAAAAGTTCTTAGTAAACCGACATCTTTAACTAATCCTACTCCAACATCCTTATATGGGATAGTCATTTTACCAACATGTTGAATACTCTCCGAAGAGGCTGGGTCGGATGAAAAGTAAGCCAGCTGGTCTATTGTCATGATCTTTCCATTGTGTGGAAATTTTATTACTCGGAAGACCGATGAAACGACCGCTATCATAGCGTAAGACCAACTTCGACCCAAGAGAAGGTTGTAGTCTAGAGGGGCATCAACCACCTCCACATCTAGACTAATGGTTTTTCCTTCAACCCCTATAGGCAAATCTTATAGAATGCCAAAAGGATGAAACCCACGGCCATCAAAGGCCTTTAGAATCATCAGGGATTGATTTAGTGAAGGAGAACCAAGCGATCTCTAACACTGTATCGACATAATACACGTTGAGGCTCCCTCATCAATTACAGTCCGATGAATAGGCCTGTTTTTTACTATCACTGGTATCTGGAAAGCCATTTGATGATGCAAACGTGGTGTACTATTTTATAGATCAAAAATTATTAGGTTCGGGTCCTGAATATCAACAGCTCCTATAGCCGACAAAAGTAATTTACGTTGTGCTGGGCATGATTGCAGCACTTCCAAAGTCGACATTGCTGAGGGTGAAACAACTAAATCCTCAACAATGTTATAATTCTGAGCCGCTCTCGCATGTGGATTGAAAGCCGACTTTCGAAGTATACCCTTGGCGGGCGGTTTGATTACTAAGTCTGGATTAGGTTTCTCGATCTGTAGTGGATCGGAACCGGGAGCTGAGGTTGATGGACTAGAATGAGAAGATTCTGCTTCTTTACCATCAACAAGACTCTTACTACCATAATCTTGCGATCGAGTCGCAATCCTAACATGGGACATCATCAGTATGGGTTCTTCATTGGCACTCGAGGATGAACCTATCATCTTGTTGTCTTGATCTGGAAAAGGATCCTTCAAAACAGCAGGAGTTTGGGAACCCTTGACAATCTTCGTAACCTCTGCACGATGAGGGCAGTCTCTTGTAAAATGTTCATCATCACAAATGAGACAAGGATAACGAGGTTTGCGCTTTTCGTCATTGGATTCCACCTTTTCAAGTTTCTCCTTTGAACTTTTGTCCGTTTTATTCTTCTTCTTTCCTTTCTTCTTCCCACCAGATTTTGTTTTGGCTTTAGATGACTCTACAACGTGAATATCGGCGGAAATCTCTGCAGAAGAATCTCCTGTTGGGGAATCAGGCAAGGTTATGATAGGAGAAGAATTCTTGGAAGACTTCTTCTTACTTTTAGTGTTAACCATGCCGATCATACCATCGGAGGAATGAGATCCCGAAGGAGCTGCAGTGATTTGATTTGACTTGGGAAGATCGGGGATTTTTTCATGTAACGTACCTGACTGAGTATACACCAAGTCAAGGTACTGTGCTTGAGCAATGACTTGCTCCTCAGTAACAACTCCGGCTTTAGCAACATCTTCAGTGATCTTTGGCAACAAAGATTTTACAAACCACTCAGCCAAGATTTGATCCGGAATAAATACCTTCACTAAACAGCGTCGACATCTCCACTCGTGAATATGATCTGAAATGTACGTGGATGTCGATTGTATTAACGAAGTTAACAATTCCATGCCATTGTCATATCGGACTGGCAACTGAAAATGAGTTAAAAATGAGGTAGCTAACTGACAAAAATTATAAAAAGTGCCTCGCGGTAACTCAATGTACCACTTGGCCGCGAGACCAATTAGAGTGCGCTGGAAAAGTCTAAGATTGATCGAATCATCTGTGATGGAGTTAGACGCACACCAGAGGTGGTAAGTCATCACATGGTTCGAAGGATCCTCTCCTGATTTACCTTTGAACTTGGGAATGTCACTTGGCAACTTATTTGGCATTGGCAGCCAAAACGGAAGATAATTAATGGGATCGTTCGTTAGGCGCGACAAGTCAGGAAAGTCCAAAGTTGCGATAAATGGTAACTGCCGATTAGGATCCCTAAAACTCTGGGTCATGAGACCAGCCCCGGGAGGAGGATATCTAGGATAACTAGGAATAGGAATCGCGTTCGGGATATTGTATCCTCCCGGAAAACCAGGATTAACCGGACCGTACTGGGGTTGTTGAGGTTGTTGATAAGTGTACCCAGGATACGGTTGATACTGATAAACTGGCTGCTGGACAGCAGGACCGAATTGGTACTGTCCCTGGTACAGTTGATAGGTGAATTGTGGTTGACTTGTGACGACCGTACTTAAACCAGGTTGTCCTACAGGCATCTGAACCGAAGTTTGAATCATAGATCCAGACGGTGGTAAAGATGTCTGAGGAGTAGATACAGGAATAGTAGAAACCGAAGTTGTCGATACACCAGAAGTAGGTGGGGTAGATTGAACAGATGTACCGACAGTTGTAGCAGTCGTTTGAGGCGGAGTACGAGGTGTACTAGGCCCAGGCTGAGAAACTACCGAAGGTACAGAAGTTTGAATGTTAGACTGGACTGGTTCCTGGGGTGTACCAGAAACTAAGGGTTGTCCAGTTTGAGATGACAACTATACACTTGGCTACAACACCTGTTGGGTTTGCGATGGATCCCACACTATATTCATTCTGGGGTACTGACCCATAACTGGTTGAGAATACTGAAGACCATAACCGGGTTGAGGGTAGGATTGATAATTGAAAAGTACATTTCTCGTTCCTTGAACAAACATTTGACCTTGGGGTGGTTGGAAACCTTGGTTCGAGTATTGACCTTGGGGTTGATACCCTTGAGGCACATACTAATACTGGGGTTGATCTTGAGGTATAAATTGATACTGGGGTTGACCTTGGGGTACATATTGAGTCTGGGGTTGACCTTGAGGAACGTACTGTCCCGTAGGTATGTACTGTCTTTGAGGTTGCCCCCCAGATGCAAATTGTGTACCTTGAGGTTGCCCCCCAGGCGTTAATTGAGGTTGCCCCCCAGGCGGTAACTGGCCACCTTGAGGTTGAGGATTGGGAATGGAACCTGACATCATAAGAATGTCTTCTACGCTCAATGGCTTTGTACCATTGCTTCCAGTTAATAACCCTTGCTCAATGGGTTGAGGAGATGCTCCCAAAAAAGTACCAGAAAGAGACTGATACCCAGAGGGAACAGATGGACCGCTGTACAAAAAGGATTCAGGCGATTGAGTAAACATGGACGACTGTCCTGCCATATTGACAGGAGTGTAAAAACCTCTAGGTGTTGAGTGATAAGGAGCACAAGGTGGTGAAAAACTTAACCCTGAGTTTTCTAAATAATTAGTCAAAGAAAGATACCAAGAACTACTCCTAGGCGGACTGTAAAAAATTGATTCACGCTCCCTTAATTCAATGGTAGGTTGATTTTCAGGGATAGGGATGCCTACTTCTTCTTCTTCCGGAGCAAGTTCTTCAATAGAAATCAATCCAGAAGGAAGATCTTGAGTGATTACTCTTTCTACCCTAGGTGAACCAGGACCACTAAAAGATGGAGAAACAAACCCTGATGTCGGAGTAGCAGCAAATTCATTTTCAGGCTCAGATATTTCGGGTTCTTCACCTATATCGCTAGTAGATGAAAAGCTACCAGCGATTTCGGAGACAGACACTGACTGTGGATTATATTCTGCTACTGGCGTTTTAAAATCTGGATGTACTATCAAAGAATATTCTCCTTCTTCCGGTGACCCAACTCTATTGTCTCTAGGAGTTACGAGGACCTTTAAGCCTTCAAGTTGGCTTGGTACTTCCTCAGGAGGTTGGCCCCGAAGTCTACGGGACTTCCTCAGTAACTCAACCATGTTTATAATCTCAGGAGACTGGCCCCAAATTCTACGGGACTGTCTTGGTAATTTAGCCACAGTTAAAGACTGTTAACTACTTCACACGCAAACAAAGTAAAATCTCAATGAAAAGCACCTAAAGTCTCTAAAGAACCAAAAAAATTTGAATAACACGCCTAAAGAATCTACGAGATCAAACACACAGAAACAGTAACTTTCTGGACCGAAAACACTAATTGGTGATGAAATCCAACGTCGCAGCGTTCAGTACAGAAATGGCGGTTGGAACAGTTACCCCGGAAACCTGCTTAATGAATAGACTGGCACAAGTTCCTCCACTTAACCGTCTCGAGTGAAGTGAACCCCCCAGAAAATCCAAGTGAGTCTAGCCGATGTCTGCTCCAAGTACAGTGGGATCTTCCCACCACTGTCACCTTAGGAAGAGTCCTAAAGAATATGGCCACTAAGGTTACCAACTGAGACAAATACACCTGGGGGAACAGTCTACGATCCGATACGCACGCAAGGACAGAGTAGCAAGCTCAATCCCCTTGAAGGCTCCTTGACATAATCCAAGGTTTACCAAAAAGTGACCCCAGGCTCCTCGACAATGGTTAATCCGATGTTTACCGTTTGTAATACGTGAATATCTAGCATCATTCCCAATGACAAAGGATTGATTCCCACACTGGTTCAGACACGATCTCGTGCTTCTCCTTTAAGAGGAGCTTTCCCAGAGCATAAATACAACAATTGGATTTCTTCCCTACCACAAGATACAACTACTTGTTTGTTTTTACTGTCTTGGAGAGTTAATTACTCTCCTACTCCAAGACACTAGCCTAAGCTAAGTTGGTGTATCAGAGCCCTATAAATAAAAATGTTACTAGGTGAATTTTACTTTAAGCGTTAATTTTAGTGGCTTTTTTTTTAAGTCCAAAGGTGCGGAGATGAAACTCGTGGTATGAAGACTCGACTCAAAATCACTAAAAATGCACCTAAGATGATCAAAACAATCATTTTTCTCTTCGATGAACTTCTAAACTAAGAAAGAGTTTGAGAATGCAAATACTTTGTAAACACAAATCTTTCTCAATTAAACAAATTAAAAGAAGAGCCTTTCCTTTCCAAAGCACTCAAAACGAGACAACTAATTATTTCACAAAAATTTCCCTTTTCGTTTCAAAGCACTCAATCACTACAAAAACAAAAATTTTCAAAAGAGATTTTTTTTTTAATATTTTGAACATAAAACACTCAAAACTAATAAAAATGACTAACTTTGAGAGATACAAACTATAAAAACCTATTTGAAGTCAAAGCCTACTAAAATTCTTTTTAGAGGATGTTTTACTCAGCTAGATGTAAGCTAAGGACTAATTCATGCAGAATCACAAATCAGTCAAGAACAACCGATTTCATTTTCTTTTTTTTAAAAATGAAAATCCAAACTCTCAAACACAAGCTTTTCGAAGTTTTGAAATGAGAAAATACAAAGCGGATTCCTCAACAAGGGGAGATTTCATACATGGTCAGACTCATAAGAAGGCTGGTAGACACTAAGGTAATCTAAAGTCCCTACAGCTTCTAAGCTCAGAGCCACTACACAACCAAAATGAAAAACAAACCCAACAAGCAAAACTCCTAGGAATTTCACCTAAAACCCTAACACTAACGAAATCAATCCAAGGAAAGCTTCTGACAAGTTATATGCAGGTCTAGGCAGTGGATAACAATTTCTAAAGACAAACTAAGCTGACTGACAGAGGAAATTTTAGGGTTTTCAAAATTTTGACAGGGTCCGCAGGCCCACAGTTGGCACAGGTGCGGTCCCGCTCTGTGCTAAAAGCCAAGCTACGGGTAAGTACGCACTATGTCAAACGGCTAGGGTGCGGTCCTCTCCCAAAGCTATGAAAAACAAAAAATAATCCTGGATCTACAAACTCTACCCAATTTTACACACAACAAGCCAAAAACAGAAACAAAAATAGAGTTTCTCAGGTGAAAAGTAAAAACAAGGAAAACAATCAAGTCCCCAGCGGAGTCGCCATTCTGTCACACGGAATAAGTCGATCTTGCGGACAAGATAGACCTTCCTAGAATCTAAAGAAGACCTAATGACAAGCAAACCAACTAGACACTATCTTTCTCTAAATATGCTTTGATAGACAATAGCAAACAAGTGTTTTTAGGGCCTACCTTAGGTCCAACGCTAGCTTGTGGATGCCCTCGCTCCTTCGATCCAAATGAGCTCCTTTTCGTGAATCTGCAAACACAAACAAGGCAAACAAATTAAATAGCACCTGAAAAGCCAATTGCATAAAACATATTTAACATGAAAGTCAAGGAGTCCATGAAACAAATAACATGAGATACTTGTTGAGAAAAATGAGTTTGATTGTATTAATTCAAAAGAAGAAGACCCTTATAACCTTTGCCTTGATGTTGTACAAGCTCCTCCCAGGTTCCAGCAAGAATTCTCCTCTACTTTGACAAGTTTCACTCACTCCCCAATGAAACCAAAAAGGTATGTGATCTCTCCTCTTTAGGCTTAACTAGGAAGTCTTGATTTCACCAGCATTTACCCTCAAAAATGTTCAGCTTCTAACCTCCTTAGCAACCAACCCAATGCCTGTATTTATAGTGCAATGGAGGGAGGTTACTAGGTCCTCCTTCAAAGGGATAAAGCCCTCCTTCAAAGGGATAACTCCTCTCATCAAGGGATTAGCTCCTTCTCTTTTGGGATGCATGAACCACCTCAGAGCGAACAATCCACATCAAAATTCCTTCTAGAAACCTCTAGAATTAACCCAAAGTGAGTTTTTTAAGATAAAACTTGCGCCTTTTGACTTTCACAGGGGTCCGTACCTACACCGTTAGGGACAAAGCGGGCATGTCCGTAGTTTTTATACACAGAAGGTGCGAGACCGCAGGTGACCATGAGAGAAAGTGCAGAACTAGAGTTACATTGATTTTTAATGTCTTTCTCTCATTTCTAAAGCTTGATTTGGAGAGCTGAGGTCTAAGACTTGCTTAGGAGGACAGTACAAGTGATGATAGACCCATACTGACTACAAATAATCATGATGATGATATTTTTTTGTAACAAAAATCATAAGAAACATCCATATGAACAGGTGAATTAGAGTCATCTACATCACCTCCATTTTGTTGGTTTGAATTTCTAGTTCCTATCTTTCCAACCTCATCAGGATGAACACTTTCAACTGTCTTTGTCAGCCACTTTGGGGGACCTTTCTCAGATGGTCTAGGCTGCTCCACTGATTGAGTTGGGACCGAATCAAGGTTGAGTCTCCCAATTCTGTCAATCACATCACTTAAAGAATCATCCGTTGTTGGAGTTTCATGCAGGGGATAGTGTTCTTCAGAAGAAGATTCCACATGTTGATCTAGTATAGGAATCCCCCTTCAAGATGTGGAATCTGATTATCAAACTCTTTAAATGATTTTTTTTGTGAATCTATCCGAGCGATCAAGTTGCCACTCGACAACATTGTCAGGTTTGGATGATTCAAGAAAAATTACGTCTCTAGATACAACAAACTTTTTATTCACTTCATCATAGAGACAATATGCTTTGGAGGTGTTTGAATACCCCAGGAAGATACATTTACGACTTCTAGCACCAAGTTTGTTTCTATGTACCTTTGGTATCAAGGCATAATAGGTGGAACCAAAGACCCTAAGATGCTTTACCGAAGGAACATTTCCATACCACATTTCATATGGAGTCTTGTTTCTAATAGCATTAGATGGACATATATTCTTTATATATGCAGCAAATAGAACAACATCAACCCAAAACATTATCTTTACATTTTTTAAGAATAGCATGGATCAACCATATTTAAGATTGTCCTATTCATTCTTTCAACTGCACCATTCTATTGGGGATTATAAGGCACAGTTGTTTGATGTTTGATCCCATGTTGGCGAAGATAGTTTTAAAATTCATTTGATGTGTATTATTTTCCATTATTAGTGCGAATAGACCCAATATGAGATTGTGATTCATTTTCAATCCATTTATGAAAGTTCTTGAATGTTTGAAAAGCATCATATTTGTTCTTCAATAAATAAACCCAACACATTCTGGTGTAGTCATCAATAAATGTCATCACATATTTGTTTTCATTTGTAGAAGGAATGGGCATTGGACCACATAAATCTGAATGAATGAGTTCAAGTTTTCTATGTGCTCTTGAATGTGAATCATGAAAAGATTGTTTGCTATTCTTTCCTAGAATGCAAGCATCACATTGCTTAACTTTCCTAAGAATTGTAGGCAAACCAGCAACACCATTTTTCTTCAACAAGCGGAGGTTGTCATAGTTCAAATGTCCAAATCTAGCATGCCATAGTAAACTTGATGGAAGTGTACCTTCTTCATAATGAGAATTGTATGAGTAATGTTGTGCACGAGCAAAGGTTCCTTGCAGCTTGAGAAGCCTTTCTTCTTCTATTCCCCTCATGACAAGTGAGTGGTCAGATGCTTTTCTTACCTCAAGCTTGCCATCAAACATATGAATGGAGTGACCTTTCTGGTGGATGTGGACCAAGGACAGCAAGTTTCTCTTGAGCTATGGGAGATATAGAACATGATGCAAAAGAAAGTCTTGAAGACCAGGCAGTTTAAGCCTAATTGTGCCAAGCCCCGATGGCTTGATTTTGATTTGTCTGCAAAGTATACTACTCCATCAACATTATCAGTAAATTCTTCAATAAAATATTTTCTATGAGTCATGTGGCAGGTTGCTCCTGAATCAAGCAACCAATAATTTTTCCAAGAAGCAAGTGAAGCATTAAATAAATCTTTATTTACTCTAACATTACAATGTGCCACAACATAGTGAGTGGATTCAGGTGCTTTACCTTTGTCTGTATCATCAGTTTTACCTTTCTGTTGGTTTCTTTGCTACTCAATTTTGTCCCATGGTAACTTGCATGTAGAGGCATCATGTGATCCATTTCTTTTGTAGCGTATGCAGTGTAACTCTGCCTTTTCTCCTTGAGAGTGTCTGCCCCCCCTAACTCTGAAATATCTTCCTCTTACTCTTTGACCACCTCTTCCTCTAGAAGAATCTTGAGAAGGATTATTTTCTTTATGAGCAAGGCACAAAGCCTCTTCAGAAGATTTAGGGGATACCTTCTTTCCAAAAGCTTTCTCTCTTTCACCAAACGTTTTCACAAGAGAGTCAAAGGTGATATCTTTGAGATTTCCATTTGCTTGCAATGACTCAAGATAATTGGAGTAAGTAGGATAAAGTGCCTTGAGAAAAGAGATAAGAGGAATATCCAATTCAACCTTAGTGGATTTGATATAATGCATTATAGACTTTACTTCAGATGCAAGAGCAAGAGGATCATTATTTTGCAGTTCAAGAGTGAAGAGTTTAATCATGAGTTGAACAACTTCAAGTGCAGAATGTGAGTCATAAAGTTCTTTCAGCTTTTGTAAGGCTTCAAAAGAAGTTGAAAATGGCAAAATATTGTGACTCACCTCTTCATTTACAGATGTTGCGATTAATGCATAAGCTTTGATGTTCTTGTTTTCCCAAATGACGAGCTCTTTGTCTGAGGTAGGTTGTTCTGGCTCTATTTCTCCGTCTCCAACACACACTCCTTTCCACAACTCAATGAGTGTTTTTTTTATCATCCAAGACCACTCAGGATAGTTCTCTTTGCCAGTGCGAACTATTCCCACGATGGATATGATTGAATGGATATTGTAGCAAAAAACCTTCTGCTGCAAAACTTTTACTCTTAATGGGAAAAAATATAGTTCTAATATGACTATACAACAAACTCAAATTGACAGCAAATGTCAATACCCAAGACATATATATCGGCCCTTTTTTTGGTAATACGCACTATTCAAAATATATATTAATTTCTTTTTACATTGATCACCCAATGCAACCCTTCAAAAATTTTAAAATTACAAAGGAAAAAAGACAATGTATTAATGAACACTGCAATGTTTCCTAGCACTCCATTATCAAAGCGATATTCCATCAAACTTTGTGGTCTCATTACATGCAATAATCAATCCTTCAACATCTCCTGGCAAGAGGAATTTTCTCAATTGATAGCCAGTGGATACCTGTTCACGAGGAGGAACAATCATCAAAACACTCTCATGCCACTGAACAACACCCATGACAGTCACTGTACTGCCATCCTTGATGTGCCTGGAGTGAAATGTAAACAATCAAACCATCTGAAGGACCAAGCTATGGCTCAAATTGATTCAGATTTTGAGACTAAAACTTATCAATAATATATACATCAAATAATGTCATTACTTCAAACGCCTCTGATAGCCATAAACCACATAGAAATTAACTGGAAGACATAAAATTATATGAAGCCCTTCAAAAAAAATTTAACACACAACTGAATATCGAAATCAATTATTGCTTTCAACAATAAATCTGCATTGGCATAGCTTTTGTTAGCTTTTTGGTCAATTCTCTTGGTAAGCCAATCGCAGATGTCTCTGAGCATAATGACAATGTTCTCATCGGGCTCCTCGAATAGAAGCGAATGCAACATACCCTCATAGATCTTCAAAGGCTTTGATTCATGCACCAGCAGCGTTTCACACGGTAAACTTGGTCATGGAGACGATTCATGCACTCAACGCAGTAACAATAATGCTCTCAACGCAGTAGCGTGGAATGAGCAACGATTCAGCACTCCATCCTGACACACGGCAGAGATGGCCTTCAGTCCACTCAGAATAAAATTATGCAGTGGGCACGGAACAATTATGCAACAATATAATTATGTAGTGGGTGCAGAATGGGTCAAAATCACTTACGGCAGACAGAGCGCACAAGGGCAGTGGACAGAGAGCGCAGTAGACAGAAGGGAGTTACAACTATTTTTGGGAGTTGTCTCTGATACCATGTCAGGCCAGATAGTAACTCCTCAAAGCAAAATTGATTCATATATCATATTCCTTCAGGTTGGTCTTTATTATATACATGAGGGAGAAACTGTTCACTTCCTCTCCCAATGACTGTTCATATTACTTATTATTTATTTACATTATATTCAGCCAATCCTGATGATTATGTGTCAACAACTCTTATGCAGACTCAAGTATACTCCCAACAAACTCTTCATTGTGTAATTTATCAAAACAATTGATGCATTAAGCACCTCATCCTCATCCTATTTCTTGGTTGCATTCTTCTTGCAATCTCCTTCAGATCGTGGACTATCCAACTGGTTTTTCATAAATTTTAACATCATTTTATTGGAATGAGGTTTCCCACCTCCTTTTATAACATCTTCTAAGAGATGTTATTCTCGTTTATTATGTATGTTATTGTCTACAGGCATGTCCGTGTTTCTGAATTAGTTGTAGGGATTTCTCCTTTTTTCTCTCATAAAACAAACTCATTTCACCTTTTTTCATCTTTTGAGAAGAAACTTTTTTGTCATCTTCACCCTTCACAATGCCTCTATATGAGGTCTCTGCTTAATTATTTTTCTTCGGGTGTTCTTGGAGCATTTCTACCTTATCCTCTATCTTTTGAGAATTTTTCCCATTCTCATACCCTCCATAAGATAATGTTGCTTCATCCTCCTTTAGAAAAATATTATGGTTTTGTTATCCTCCATCCTCTTTTATGTTCATGACAAATTCAAATGATTTCTGATCATTTACATGGCCTACATTCATATACAATTTGTTAATTTTAAAAACATGGGGCCATATAGCCTCTTTTGTTGCTTTTAGCATAAATATTTCTCACTATGTATGTTCCTTCTCCCTCTAATTTCCTTTATGAGACAATGTTGCATCATCCTCTAGTAGGACATATTTTGAATCATGTCTTCCTCCAATGCTTTGGGAAAGAATTCCTTCATTCTCCGCTATTATTAGGATATTTATAGATGAATATCTTTCTTTGTCATCCCAGTGACATGTAACCATACAAAAAATATCAACATTAAAAACATGAGGCTTTATTTCGCCATTTGGCACCTTTTCCACCATATCTTCTATCAACAAATCCTTTAGTTGGTTTGTACCTTTCATGCAGTCCATGAGACTCTCAAACAATTTCTCCTCAACATATTCCTAATCCTCTCCTTCAAGGAGTGTTCCTTGCTCTGGTTCATAGTAGTGAACTAACTCCTCTCTATCCTCAGTTTATCTCAGTTCTCCATTTCTCAATAGAACATTCAATAGGTTCCTTAGCTTCATTCTCAGCTTCCTAGCATATAGGTTTCTAACAGGCCATTGGATCTTCTTTTTTAGATCCCATCCACACCTTTGGTATTCCTTCTCCCTCTCTTGCAACAATATGCTCATTACACTGAGTCTCTCTTCTAACTTAGCCACTTCTTCTTAGCTTATCCTTTTAACCCTGATGCCATCTACTTTCACATATTTCTCTATTTTCTTGTGGCTTTCATCATAACTTCACATGACCATTGGTGGTCATCTCCTTTTCTTTGAGCTTCTCCACTTTCACTATGAGTGACAAGCAACCCTCCATAAGATACCTCACCAAGCTCTATCCTCTGGCTTGGACTTTTTGTATCACAGGTTCACCTCCTCCAGAGTCTCTTGAGACTCTATTGTTCCTCTAGTTGTTGCACTCTACTCACCTCGTGAGAACTTCACTTTTTCTCTTCACATATTTTAAGGACTTTCCCTATCCTCGTCACTTTCCAACCTCAACTAGAATGCCTCTCTCTTTTTCTCTTTGAAACCTCTCAACTAAAAAGGTTCTTTGCCATGATATTAAGAACAATACATGTCCTCTTTTATAACTCACCTAGATGTAAGAAATGACATCATATGTTCACTACTACTACCTTTACAATTGTGACTTCTTAAACTTAAAACAAAAGTTAAAAACTAAATTACCTCTCAAGTTTCTTCCTTGCAGAGATTTCAAAATCTCAATTCTCCCTTCTTTTCTTCTTGATTGTTCATTATTATTCCCTAAAGAACATATTATCTTCTTTATCACTCTGATACTACTTGATGCAGTTGGATACTCTAGAAAATATCTAGTACTTCTTATTAGCCTTGAAGATATGTGGGGAAATTCCACATTATTTATGAAATACTATAGATCGGTTGTATTAACTATGGTTGGTAATATATGAAAATCAACAAATAAAACCCCTTTCTCTGCTTGCGTATAAGATTCACATGTAATAATTCACTTTACAATCCTTAGCTCCTCGATGTTTAAATCATAATACACACACCTTGCGTTTAAACCTCTATCAACAAGCTCGGCTCCGAAGGCACTTGGGCTTCACCTGACTTTCCAAAGAACTATCAACTTATGCTTAAACGCTCTGCTTAAAAAGCGCTTAATAAAACTCATGTTTACATCTGGAACCTGAGTGCCTTTTAGGTATTAATCACAAACGACATCACTCACTGTTCATATGGTGTCGATCACTATTCAGCAATCAGCGTAGTCAGTATATAATAAATATCATTCAACATAGTTATTGCTCATCTGTAGCTGAAGATGTCAATAAATTGCAACGTTTAGTAATGAAGGGAACAACTTCTGAGTGTGGATTATGTTCTCAGATATGGTGTCAGAGCTCAGGTGAGCTAATCTATGGGAGAGGCCTTGTGTGCTGGAGCGTGATCTTGCTGTTGTGAACTTTGAGTAGTTTCGAGCCTATTGGAGTTGGGTTGAGTTGTGTGTTGAAGCGTGGGCATAGCCTATAAAGAGAGTTGATTGTTTTGATGCGTGTTGGCTGATTGTGAAGAATAAGAACTTGAAAACATGTTGTTGTGTGACTGGTCGTGAATGACGTTGTGTGATAGCTGGTGAGTAACTTGTAATTGTTTTGTAGTTGTTCTATTCCAGACAGTGAGCATTGTCCCTTCTATGGTACTACGAGCACCCGATGTGAAAATTGTGGTAGTAATTCATTGGAGTGTGGTGGAGCACGGTGCCTTTCATCTTTTTTGCCATGGTGCCTTCCTTTTTTTAGTTTAAAATTTTGACGTTGTTATTAAAAAAAAATCGTTGTTGGAAGGAAACTCAATGTTTTAAATATTCACTTTTGTTTTAAGTGGTGAAAAGAATGAGCGATGAGAAAAAATAAAAAAGGGTGTGTTTGTTTTTTTAATGTGAAGATTATCATAAGGAGTAGTAAGGTTTTCAAGAATTTTTTTTCAAGTGGTGAAAGGTCTTAAAAAAAATGAGTGTTGGTGGAAATTTTTAGTAGTGAAAAGTAGTAAAGATTTTTATGGTGTATATGTGGTGAAAGTCTTTGGATATTTGGTGAATTTGGGTGCATTTGGCTTTAGATTTGGTGCATTTGATTGCATTTTCTGATTAGAGAAAGATTTTTTTTTGTCATCATGTCAAATTTGTTGGCTAATACTTATCTGAATGAATCCACAAAACTTGATGGAGGAAATTATGTGAATTGGAAATTCAAGTTGTTGACTCTTTTAGAAGGTTATAATTTGTGGTCCATTGTGAGTGGGGATGAGCCCAAACCCATTTTTGCAGCTTCTATTCCAGATTGGGAGAAATGAGAGACAAAAGAAAAGAGGTTGTTGTGTATGTCCATAAAGGACAACATTATTCTTCACATCAGAGATTGCAAGACATCAAAGGAAACATGGGATATGGTGAAGGGTTTGTATGAAACAACAAATACAAACAGGATCTTGTTTTTGAAGACTAAGATTTTATCTCTAAAAATGGAATCAAATGAAAATATAAGGAATTTCATATCTCATGTCAAAAATTTAAGTGATAAGTTAGGAGATATTGGTGAAATGTGTCTAGTACTGACTTAGTCATCATCACATTAAATGGATTAGTGCAATATTATCAATTTTTTGTTTCAAGTCTTTCAGCTAGAGAGAAGCCCCCCACATTTGATGAATTGACAGGAATTTGTCTACAAGAGGAGGAGAGGATGAAGAGCTTTAATTTGGGCTCTAGTAGTTCATATTTAGCATTGGTAACCAAGGGAAAACATCCATACAGAGGCAAGCCATGGGACAAGAACATAGGAGGCAAGTTTCAAGCAAAATAGAAAGGTATGACACAATATAAATTTCCAATCCATGATAAGAGAAATGATGACTGTTATTATGGTGGAAAACCTGGGAATCATTCCAAAGATTGCTATAAAAGGAAATATAATGAGTCTAGGCAAAGAAATAGAAGGCATAATGGAAATTTTGTGGACAAAGACACCTCAACCAGTGATGGATTTGAAAATCTTAAATTGTTTGTTTCTGATGCTGCATTGTCTGTGGAAATTGATGATGTGAATGCTTGGTTCATTGATTCTAGTGCATCACTCCATATATCTTGTAATAAGGAATGGTTTGACGAATATTATGAAAACATTTATGGAACATATGTTTATCTAGGAGATAACATATCACTTAAAGTTCAAGGTTATGGAGTAATAGGTGTTAATTTTCCTAATGGACAAGAGAGACAAATCCATAATGTGATGCATGTTCTGGTATCAAAAAGAATTTAATTTATCTTTCTACTATTGCTGACCAAGATTTGAAGGTGGAATTTGTTAAATCACATTGTGTAGTGAAAGACAGTCAAGATCACTACAATGTTATTGCCACAGGTACCAGAGTTGGAGGCTTGTATAAGTTCGATGTGACCAAGAAAATTCATCAAGCGTTGGCATCTACAACAATATCAACAATAGAGTTATGGCATCAAAGGTATGGACATCTAAATCACAATGATCTAATCCTACTTCAAAAGAACACCATGGTTGAAGGTCTTCCTATCTTGAAGAATGATCATGTTGAATGTGAAGCATGTGTACTTGGCAAGAAACATAGGGAGGAATTTCCTATACATAAAGAAAAAAGGCAGAGGGAAATACTTGAATTAATTCATACTGATGTATGTGGACCTGTGAAAACTAGATCTATTGGTGGATCATGGTATTTTCTTATTTTTGTGGATGACAGGTCTAGGTATACATGGGTTTATTTCGTAAGAAAGAAGAGTGATGTTTTTGAGTACTTTAAAGAGTTTAAGAGTATGGTGGAAAAACAAATTGGTAATTGCATCAAAATGTTGAGATCTGATCAGGGGGGAGAATATAAATCAAGAGAATTTAATCAATATTGCAAAAGTAATGGTATTCTACAACAATTTACAGTGCCACATACACCTCAACAAAATGGAGTTGCCGAGAGGAAAAACAGAACACTAGTTGAATGTGCACGTAGTATGCTTCAAGGTAAAAATGTTTCTAATGGTTTTTGGGTTGAAGCCATTAATATTGTTGTTTATTTGAAAAATAGGAGTCCAACCAAAAGTTTAGAGCTTAAAACACTTTTTGAAGCATTTTATGGGTACAAACCAAAAGTGAGTGATTTAAGAGTTTTTGGTTGCAAGGCATTTGCTCATATTCCAAAAGATGAAAGAAGAAAACTTGATGCAAAGTCAATTAAGTGCATATTTATTGGTTATTGTGATGATCAGAAAGCATACAAGTTGTTCGATCGCAGTACTCATTCACTTCTTGCAAGTAGGGATGTGGTGCTTCATGAGAATGCAAATGAAGTTGATAAAATGAACAATAATGGTGTATGGCATGATATTGATGATTATGTCAAATTAGATACAAGCATTGAACAGGAACATGTACAGACACAAGAACGGGTACAAGTTCAAGAGCAAGGAGAATCAAGCAGTCATGAAACTCCAAGAAGAGGAGATGAGACTCCGCAAAGCAAAAAGAAAGATGAAAGCAGTAAAACTCCAAGAAGGTCATCACATCAAAGTCAGGTACTTGTAAGGTATAAATGCATTCATGTCTCTTTTTATGAATTTTTTAGAACCTTCAATATATGAGGAAACTAAAGAATATGAAGAATGGAGAGATGCAACGAATGAAGGATATAATTCTATAATGAAGAATGACACATGGGAATTCAAAGAATTGCCTAAAAACAAAGTTCCCATAGGATGAAAATGGCTTTATAAATCAAAGTTTAATGCTGATGGAACTATTGATAAGCATAAAGCTGGATTGGTTGCAAAAGGATATTCACAAAAGGAGGGAATTGATTATGAAGATACTTTTGAACCTGTAGCTAAGTTGAACACAATTAGAATTCATGATTGCATTAGCTACAAAATATAATTGGAAATGCATCAGTTAGATGTCAAATCTGCATATTTGAATGGTGAGTTAAAAGAAGAAGTTTATTTGGTTCAGCCTGAAGGGTTTGTAAAACAGGGATAGGAGAATCTGGTTTGTAGGTTAAAGAAAGCTTTATATGGTTTGAAACAAGCACCAAGATCTTGGTATGTGAAAATTGATTCTTTCTTTTATGAGAAAGGTTTTATGAGAAGAAAAAATGATCCTAACTTGTACATCAAGGAAGATGAAGGTGGGAAAGTTGCTTTAATATATGTATATGTTGATGATCTTATCATAACAGGAAATGCATGCAAGTTGATTGAAGAAATTAAAATTCAGTTGTCACATGTATTTGAGATGAAGGATCTTGGTGAATTGCATTATTGTTTAGGTCTTGAAGTTTGGAGGGAATCTGGTAAGACACTAATCACATAAAGGAAATATACAAGGGAAATCATTGAATGGTTCAATATGATTGAATGTAAGGCAATATCTGCTCATTTAGAACAAAATTTCAAATTTTGTAGTGATGATGGAACCAAAGAGGTGAATGGAACCTTGTATCGTCAATTCGTGGGAAGTCTGAACTATCTCACCACTACCAGGCCGGATATAGCATATTCTATCAGCATACTTAGTCAGTGCATGCCTAAGCCTTGTGAAAGCCACTGGAAAGCAGCAAAGAAAGTGATCCAGGTGGATATTGGTGGCCACCTGCCAAGTCCACCTGGACCCCCACCATTGTCTTTCTCAGCATTTTCAGTTTCCTTAATTGTAGCACAACTTACTATTTTTAGCAGTTTTTCGGGTCCTGAACTTCCGGAGCCGTTTTGAGGCCCTAAACGACGTTTTTTGGGAAATCTGGGGGCAACATGGGTCCATGGACCGATGTTGCCCTTCCCAAAGTGGTAGTGCTCGGATAGATCTTTCTAACGAGCTATTGTACGCGTCAAACGGAGATCGTATGCCAAAGTTACGACCCCGGGAAGTTGATGTACCAATTTACCCAAATGGGGCCCATAGTTTGGCGTTTCATCTCCTAGGGTTAGGTTTTGGAATGTTAAGGGTTGTCCATTGTTTCTCAACAATAAATAGGCCTTCGAGCCTCATTGTAACACAGTTCAAAGGCATGTAGCCATCACATCTCTTCTCAGAGATAAGCTACCATCGCCCTAGCTAGTTTATTGCCATTTCTGTTTGTAAGCATATTTCAGTATTTTCCATTAATGAAATGAGGTATTATTTCCACTGCATCTTTGTGTATATGGTTATCTCTGTAATTTGTTGCGTTCCTGTTTAAATCCGGATCAGTGGTATCAGAGCGGTCTGCTTTTTCTCTGTTTTTCTTTGCATGTCCCCAACAAGGTCGGGATATAAGGAGTTAGGGCTTGAACTGGTTGAACCTTTGCAAGACCAGCCTCGCAAATCCCGACGGCCTCCCATGGCGGACGAGAAGAAAGACGAGGGGGCAGGAGATCCCATCAAAATCTTGCTCGAAGAAGCGCTCGAGCGACAACGGAACGCGATGATGGACAGCTTTGCGCAGATCCTTCAGCGGCTACCCAGAAGCGGCACATCGACTTCCAGTAGCTCCTCTGGAAACGCCACACCCTTTAAGGTACAAGTTAATTTTGAAATCCCCATATTCGAGGGTCAGATAGACGCCGATGCCGTAGATAAATGGTTAAATCTGCTAGAGGGTTATTTTTCTGTTCATGAATTTTCGAGTCGGGAAAAGATTGTTTTTGCTCTTCTCAAAGCAGCCCCCCACGTCAAGGACTGGTGGGAAACCTACTGCGAGCAGAAGGATGAAAGTACTGGCTCACTATTTTCAGCCGCACCCACCTGGGATTCGTTCCGGGATGCCATCAAGGAGCAGTACTACCCTGTCGGAAGCTATGAGGATGAATACATAAAGTGGACCACACTGCAGCAGGGAAGGGACCAAGACGTGCCGGAGTTCACCAATCTTTTCCATACCCTTCGCACAAAGTTGGGTATCAAGGATTCGGAGCAACATTTGATACTCAAATACCGTGGCTGCCTGCACAAGTACATCCAGGAAGAAATACAGTTCTTAAACATCCCCTCGCTCGGCGCAGCATACCGGTATGCCGTCAAGGTCGAGCAGAAGTTTAAACAAAAGAAGCGAGACTTTGGATCTGCGAATCCAAAGCAGGGGAAAGGTGCCCCTAAACCACAGAACAAAGGACAAAGCCAAGGCGGGACAGCCCAAGACAACCAGCCGAAGCTGCAAGCAAAGAGCAACACCGCAAAGCCGAGAAAGGACACTGGAAAATTGTGCGAGTTCCATAAGAGCTCCACTCACAACACAAGTGAGTGTCGGGCCAAGCAGTCACTGGTGGCTGAGCTAAAGGTTTCAGAATCAGATGCATGTTCCGACTCTGAGTCAGAACCCGATAAGGGGTATGAAAAAGGGAAGCAGATCATTGATGCGGATCCCAGCGCCACTGTTGCTACCGCAAAGATCCAGAAAAATGAACCCGAAGATCCAGAGGAGGAGGAGCGTCTCTTCCACTCCCAGATGTGGGTAAAGGGCTCCCCGATACAGTTCATTGTTGATAGCGGGAGTCAAAAGAAACTCATTTCGGCAGAGGTCGTGAAGCGGTTGGGCTTACCGACCACAGCACATCCACAACCATACACCATTGGGTGGCTTCACCAAGGGCGAGATCTTCGCGTGAGCCAGCAGTGTCGCCTTCCATACAACATCAAGCCCTTCACGGATGAGGTATTGTGTGACATTGCTCCCCTTGAAGTTTGTGATGTATTACTAGGACAACCATACTTGTGGAAGCGACATGCTGTGTATGAATCAAGGCCCCGTGCTGTTATTATTACATTGGGAAATAAGTTGTTCAGGATACCAGAGGTAGCACCACCTGCCGCCATCTCTTTGATTACTGCAAAACAATGCAGTAAGATCATTTCCAAAACCAGGAAATTTGTTTTCCTGATGATACGCCCTCAAGGGAAGAAGAAGACAGTGGCCGCGGCCTCCAAACGGGGTTCCTCTGCACGGCAGCTATAGATGGACAAGATTGTGGAGGAGTACGAAGACATCTTCACCTCCCCGGCAGGGGTTCCTCTACACTGTCAAGTCAAGCACTCCATCGATCTGACCCCAGGTGTGCCGCTACCCAATGGACCAATTTATCGGCGCTCCGTTCTGGAGAACAATGAAATCAAGAGACAGATTCAAGAGCTCCTGCAGAAAGGTCACATCCGTCCGAGTTCTTCGCCCTGTGGGAGCCCGATAGTGTTGGTACAGAAGAAGGATGGGACGTGGAGACTCTGTATTGACTATCGGGCGCTGAACAAGATCACTGTCCGTAATAGGTACCCGATCCCGCGGATTGATGACCTCCTAGACCAACTAAAGGGGGCGAAATATTTCAGCAAGATCGATCTGAAGTTAGGATATCACCAGGTACCAATTGAACCCTCAGATGTGTGGAAGACTGCCTTCAAATCCAAGGAGGGCCTCTTCGAATGGTTGGTCATGCCTTTCGGATTGACGAATGCTCCTGCAACCTTTATGAGGCTAATGGATGACATCTTGCGGCCATTCACCAACGCCTTTGTAGTAGTATACTTGGATGACATTTTGATCTTCAGCCAGAGTTGGGAAGAGCACCTCCACCACATCCGACAGGTTCTCCAAACACTGCGGCAACACAAGCTATGTGCCAATTTGGAGAAATGCACTTTTGGCATGACCGAGGTTCAGTATTTGGGATACATCATTGATGAACAGGGGGTGCATGTCGATCCAGCCAAGGTCCAAGTCATTCGGGATTGGCCCTCTCCAACCACTCTAACAGAGCTCCGCAGCTTTCTAGGTCTTGCCAACTTCTACCGCAGGTTTGTGTTGGGATTTTCTCATATTTCTTGGCCCTTGAGTCAAGTCACCAAGGGCGGGGCGAAAGCAAAATTCTTTTGGTCTGAATCTCAACAGAAGTCATTCAGGGAGTTGAAGGATCGCCTCTGCACGGCACCAGTGCTCGCGTTACCAGATTTACAACAACCATTTGAGGTCGAGACAGATGCCTCTGACTATGCTATTGGGGCAGTCCTTACTCAACATGGACATCCAGTGGCATATCACAGTGAAACACTTTCAGACACAGTCCGGAAGTACCCCACTTATGATAAAGAGATGTATTCCATTGTACAGGCCTGCCGACAATGGAAGCAATACATTTTGGGGAAGGAAACGGTCATCCACACAGACCACCGACCTCTGCAGTTCATACAGACCCAAGGGAAATTTCAGAATGATCGCCATCAGAAGTGGTCTACATACCTGCAACAGTTTCACTTGAATATCAAGTATAAAAAGGGCAGCACCAATAATGTTGCAGATTTCCTCAGTCGACCACCGATCATGGCGCTAACCACCGTGCTCAACTCTTGCGGGCACGAGACTTCTGATTGGCCACTTCTCTACAAAAGCGACCCAGAATTCGGCCACACATACTAGACACTCTTGGAGGGTCGGCAAGTTGCAGATTTTCACCTCCAGGATGCCCTATTATGCCACCTCGGTCACCTCTGTGTTCCTTCAAGCGAGCGTGCCAAGATGATTTGGGAAGCACACTACAGTCGGGCTGTTGGGCATTTCGGGGTCGAGAAAACAGTGGCAGTACTGCAAAACTATTTCTATTGGCCGAATCTTCGACAAGATGTTGGGAAGTACATCCGATCATGTACTGCCTGTGCCATTGCCAAACCGACCATTAAGAAGCAAGGCCTCTATACCCCGTTGCCTACCCCTAGTCGACCTTGGGAATCCATCTCCATGGATTACATGTCAGGCCTTCCTTCCACTAAGCATGGAAATGACTGTGTTTTTGTGGTCGTCGACAGGTTCTCAAAGATGGCCATTATGATGGCCTGCAAGAAGAATATCACAGCAGAAGCCACTGCTAAACTCTTCTTTGAACGAGTGTGGGTGCACTTTGGGATCCCACAGTCTATCATCTCAGATCGGGACAGTCGGTTTCTCAACACCTTTTGGTCCAGTCTCTGGTCAATGCTGGACACCAAACTCACGAAGTCCACAGCCTTCCATCCTCAAACTGATGGCCAGACGGAGGTTGTCAATAGGATGATTGTGCACATTCTGCGCATGTATAACTCAAAGCATCCACGCACATGGGACGAGAGCCTCCCCTACGTTCAGCACAGCTACAACCGAGCTCTTCACAGCTCCACTGGCCATAGCCCTTTTCAGGTGGGTTTGGGATTCCAGCCACTATGCCCCATTGATGTGGCCATGCCACTTGCAGCTACTCACATGAATTCAGCTCATGTCCAGTCCGAAACAGATAAGGCCACCAGCTTCATTGAGCGAATCCAACATATTCGCCAGCAGGTCCATGACATTCTTGAGAAATCAAATGCCAAGTACAAGCAGCGACATGATCAACATCGGGTGCCACACAAGTTTCAGGTGGGCGACAAAGTCTGGTTGCATTTGCAAAAGGAACGCCTTACTGGAGCCTATCGGAAATTGAGACCACTCCGATATGGTCCTTACACCATTACTAAGGCTATGGGAGACAATGCATTTGAGCTCAACATTCCCCCATTCCTTGGCCTCCACCCAGTATTTAATGTGGACCGCCTTCGGCCATACTTTCCACCATTGCTAGACACATCCGACATTGCAGAACATCTCAAACCCACAGAATTAAATCCAGATTGCATGGAACAAGCTGCAACTGATCGGATCATGGACACACAGATCAAGAACACTCGCCAACAGAATATCCAACTGTATCGAGTTGTCAAAGCGGGCCAACTCCTTCAGCAGGGCAAGTGGCTCACCAGGGAACAAGTTCAGCAGAAGTTTCCTCATCTCATGGAGGAGCTCAACGCAATGGGGACCATTGCTTCCTAAGGGGGGAGGAATGATCCAGGTGGATATTGGTGGCCACCTGCCAAGTCCACCTGGACCCCCACCATTGTCTTTCTCAGCATTTTCAGTTTCCTTAATTGTAGCACAACTTACTATTTTTAGCAGTTTTTCGGGTCCTGAACTTCCGGAGCCATTTTGAGGCCCTAAACGACGTTTTTTTGGGAAATCTGGGGGCAACATGGGTCCATGGACCATGTTGCTCTTTCCCAAAGTGGTAGTGCTCGGATAGATCTTTCTAACGAGCTATTGTACGCGTCAAACAGAGATCGTATGCCAAAGTTACGACCCCGGGAAGTTGATGTACCAATTTACCCAAACGGGGCCCACAGTTTGGCGTTTCATCTCCTAGGGTTAGGTTTTGGAATGTTAAGGGTTGTCCATTGTTTCTCAACAATAAATAGGCCTTCGAGCCTCATTGTAACACAGTTCAGAGGCATGTAGCCATCACATCTCTTCTCAGAGATAAGCTACCATCGCCCTAGCTAGTTTATTGCCATTTCTGTTTGTAAGCATATTTCAGTATTTTCCATTAATGAAATGAGGTATTATTTCCGCTGCATCTTTGTGTATATGGTTATCTCTGTAATTTGTTGCGTTCCTGTTTAAATCCGGATCAGAAAGTCCTTCGATATCTAGAAGGAACACTTAATTTTGGTATTATGTATACTAATGAATTTGATGTTGAGTTGGCAGGTTATTCTGATTCTGACTGGGCTGGAAATTTAGATGATAGGAAATCTACTAGTCGATACATGTTCAATATCAGTTCAGAACCAATATCATGGAGCAGGAAACAACCAACTATTTCCTTGTCATCCACTAAAGCTGAGTATAAAGAATTATGCAATGCTACTTGTGAAGAAATATGGCTTATAAGGATACTTGAAGATGTTGGAGAAACACAACAAGCACCTACAGTAATCAGATGTGACAATCAAAGCACTATCAAATTGGCAAACAATCCTATATATCATGCAAGGAAAAAACACATTGACACACAACATCATTTTGCAAAAGAAAAAGTGCAATCAAAATAAATTGACTTATCATATTGTAATACAAATGGAAATGTGGCTGACATATTCACCAAGCCTCTTGGAAATGCTAAATTTGAAATGTGTAGAAGACTTAAGTTGTGCGTTGTAGAAAATCCAAATTTTGTTGTAAGCCTAGCTAAGACATAGACTAGCAGGCAAGTTAACATGTAGATCGTGATTAAGGGGAGATGTCAGTTATTAATCATGAACGACATCGCTCACTGTTCAGACAACGTCGATCACTATTCAACAGTCAGCGTAGTCAGTAGATAATAAATATCATTCGGCGTAGTTATTTCACATCTGTAGCTGAAGATGTCTATAAATTTCAATGTTTCGTAATGAAAGGAACAAGTTCTGAGTGTGGATTCTATTATATGATATGCTTCTATACTTTACCATGGCCTGGATATGTTTCAAGCAACTTGGTCATCCGAGATTGGGATTAGTATGAATCTACTACTCTTCTTTGTACCTAGATGTAATATGGCTTGCATATACTTTGTACCTAGAGGGTCACGACCTGGATGTCATGCACAAAAAAATTTAGTGCTCAGATGCCCTAATTTCATAAGTCATGTGCAACCAAACTATTAACGAAATTAGTGTTACCTCCCTCACATTTGAGGTGCACAAGGTGGTCCTTTTGGATGCATCTAGCATCTAGGAGACTTAATGAGTGACAAAACCATTGAGGGGCCAGAACCCTCCAAGTCTAGATATCTTCTCGATTTGGGAATATTTTGGGCCTTTGTATCTAGATATGTTATGAATGTTGGATCCACATAAGTATAAGTTTTGGGCTCTCTCGTCCTTAAGTTATTATGAATCTTGAATTTCTCAAGCCGAACCATGAAGTGCATTGGTCTAATGATCGCTAGAACTCCACTCAATATTCGAATAAGTCCTCTGACCCTTCAACTGAGGAACTTGACTTTCTCAGATAACTCTATGTATTCTCATCCAATTATAGGAAAATGCGTACACAGTAAATTCCCACCTCCCTTTAACATATGGTATCATTCCATACTAAGCAGAGGTATTAAACATAGGAATTAACTGAAAAATTAGGTTCTAATAATGCATAAAGTTATATTTACAGAGGATTGGTACAACTTTTTTTTTCACTATTGAGCTCTCATGCTCCTCCTTGAACTATTTTGGCTCCACTCTTGAGGCTCCTTCTCAATTACATGATCTCTATTTGGCCTGGTAATTGTACATACATATAAACTTTTCTATTAACTAGAAAATATCTTAACAAAATAAAGGCTATTTGGACATCTGTCCCAACACTTCAACTTTAAAATTGTTAATTTTACAAAGTTCATTTGGCCCAAAACATACCCAATAGTCTCAGATTTTGGCCCAAAGACACATGTATTTACATTTAAAACTTCTATATTCCTAATTTATACAAATTACATTTAAGAGAGAATAAAATTCCTTATAGAAATTTCTTGACCCCCTTGAGATCTAGAAAAAAAAATAAGTTACCTAAGATTTATGCTCATATATCTGGATGATCACTAATTGAGTTCCCTTGGTGGGCTTATATATGTATAGTCTTTTTAATTTAAAATGTATACGTCAACTCCAAATTGAATATGGAAGAAATTTCGTATAGACTTGATTGATTGATTAACTAGTAAAATTATAATTAAAATCACTTTGAAATTTAATTAAAATCACTTTGAAATTTATCTAGAAATTTATTAAAAATCATATAAACTCATGTGCACTTTGATTGTTATTAGAAATGTTAATACTCTTCAAAAAAAACTCAACAATACACACTAGAAGAGATAATTCAACTTATTTGATTTAGCATTTTAATTTAGAAATTAATAAAAAATGTGAGGAATTACTAAAAATAACCGAGTTTGTTTTTTAATTATTATATGTAATTATTAATTACATATTTTATATTTTTTTTGCGCACATTAAAAAATTCAACCATTTATTAGAAATGTTAATACACCTCCAAAAAAATCAACAATACACACGAGAAGAGATAATTCAGATGATTTGATTTAGCATTTTAATTTAGAAATTAATAAAAAATGCGAGGAATTACTGAAAAGAACCGAATTTTTTATTAATTATTATTTGTAATTATTAATTACCTATTTTATATTTTTTTACACACACTAAAAAAGTCAACCATTTCTTGATAATTATAAAAATTAAGCCCAGAAAGTACACATTAGGAGAGCTAATTCAACTTCTTTGGTTGGGCATTTAAATGGATAAACTAAGGAATGAAGTTTATTTTTTTAATTATTATGTGTAATTATTAATTACTCATTTTATATTTTATTGGTTAGGTTTATGTACTATATATAAAATTATTGAAAATTTATTATTTTATATGTATAGATATATATAATTTTTTTATGGTTTCTATATTCTGCCATGGCAATATCTTGGTTCCATTGGCTAAATATTTACCTATAATGTGTAGGTAATGGTGATATTCATTATATTTCTTAATGTTTTATTTAATTTTTTATATGTTGATTGGTTGATGATAATTACAAGGCTATTGCTTAGTTTATCATTAAGGGTAGATTTCTCTTTTGTTAATTCTCTATTTTTTTGTGTGTTTGTTGATTTTGTGTGTTTGTTTTCTTTTTGTTATTTTTAAGCCTTATTCTAGAGTTCAATTGAAGCAATAGAAGATGTATCTCAACATATGGAAAGTTGGTCTTTCCCACTCTAACTATCACTTTTGAGTTTGATTTTATGATCCAAAATGGATTTGAACAAATGAATGTTTGCAAGAATCAATATCTACAAGTGTATTAATTAAATGTTAGAATTATAAAATACCATGTACATGTAAAAAGGGAAAAAAAATTAAATAAAACAATGAGAGGGAAAAAGGAATTAAATAAAATAGAAAAATGAAAATAATAGAGGAAGTAAGAGAGAGACAAATGGGAACTAAAAGGCCAGTCACTCGGTCTCTTTATTAAAAAAAATGGATGACACTTGATGAAGGTTGAGAGACACTAACACACTAATCTCCCTTTTCTAGGTTGCTTGATTATTTTTTTCGCATTCTATAGGTTTGGTGGTTGGGGAGGTTGTGCACATGACTTGAAAAATATAATTCCTATTTGCCTTTGGTGTGCTCATCAATTCTAGAATGAGTCTGTTCCTATTAGTTAGGAGTTTGTTGAGATTTTGTCAGTTGAGAGATTCTCTCCAAGTAGTAAGCTTCCTAAATTGGTGTTTCTTGTATTTATATTTTATTATTATTTGATGTGAATAATAGAATTTTGTGTGCCTTATAAAATTTTAAATTTAACATATTCAAAGATTGAACACTTTTTACCATGTAAAATTTTAAATTCAACATATTCAAATATTCAACACTTTTTACCATGTTGATAAAGTTAGAGATATCTAATTGTGTTACGAGAGAGAGATTTTGTTTTAATATTAACAATGTTTCTTGTATTTATATTGTATTATTAGTTGATGTGAATAATATAATTTTGTGTGCTTTATAAAATTTAAATTCAATATATTTAAATATTGAACACTTTTTACCATGTGGATAAAGTTAAAGATCTCTAATTATGTTAAGAGAGAAGAGATTTTGTTTTAATATTTACAATACAATTATTATTTATTTATGAATAAGTCAATCTCATATATCTTACTCGAATTGTGTTTATCTTCTTAAACTACATATTTGTTTAGTTTGTGTAGCATGTTACAGTCCATATAATATGACCAAACAAAAGATCTTAATCCCCTATAGACTTACTTTCATTATTCATTATCTTCATTATTCTTTATCTTAAAATTTATTTTCTTATTTGAAATATCTCATTTTTATTTAATATTATTCATTATCTTCATTATTCTTTATCTTAAAATTTATTTTCTTATTTGAAATATCTCATTATTATTTATTAATTATTAGTTATTGATATAATTTTTAATATACACATAATATATTTATATTTATTTTATATGGATACAAAATATCTACGTAAACTATAAAATACATATCTTACCAAATTAATATATATATATATATATATATAATACGAATACTATAACTTAGAAGTAATTCCCTTTAAATGCTCACATACCTTGCTAGCATCTTTGAGAGTACTTGTCGTCCCCAACTCAATACTCCTCATTGCGACGAGGTCTTTAAAATTTCTTCACCGTAGACTTCAACTCAGTGGTTACTGGTATAAATGTGTGTGTTATTTTTAAAACTTGTAAGTTAAACTACAATCGTTAACTTATTATGAGATCAATTATGAGATCCACGGTGTTACGACTCCTCATTGCAATGACGTTTTCAAAATTTCATCAATGGAGACTTCAACTCGGTGGTTTCTAGCATAAATGTGTGTGTCATTTTTAAAACTTGTGAGTTAAACTACTATCGTTAACTCATTATGAGATCCATGTCCCTACATGGGACAAAGTAGAAGGTTCTGTAAAACCCATTGCTTCTTTTACGAATATTGATTTCTAGCCAAACTATTAAATAGATTAGGGGTAAAACAATGTGAAAGTTGATATTCCCATTTCGTTGTTAGAAATAATAATCCCAATTACTGTCTTAAAAATACTGATAAATACTATGTTTGCTAAATTAACTATTGTAGGGTTGTGATGTTGTTTACAGGTGAAAGGAATGACATTAGAGCAGAAGTACAACGCTGACTATTCCGTAACACAACAAAGAGTGTAAGGTATTTAATAAATTTTGGTAAATAGATATAGGCAAACATTTACTCCGACTGTGGCCCACACTCTACAACACTTGTAAGATCAACAAACCAATTACTATGTATAATCGCCTATTTTGTGTACTATTATTTTTTGTGTCATGTATTAATGTCAAATTTGTATGTTGGGATAAATATGGATGTAAAATTCATTTGTAATGTTGGGCAAGTTAGAGAGAACCAGAGAGGGTAAAACTCTATGAGGTAGTGAGAAGAAAATCGTGGTAGTGTTAGGGAGTTTTACAGACATTTACTCCGCAACCCCAGTGAGGGCAAGTTAGAGAGAGCGAGAGAGGGTAAAAGTATGTGAGGTAGTGAGGAGAAAATGGTGGAGGAAATATTGGGGGGCCAGTGTTAGGTTTTAAACCTTCATGAGTAAATTTACCGCAACTTTTTTGTTTCACTATCTTTTGCCATGAGTTATTTGTTATGTATTATTTAAGCCTCTGTGTAGTTGTGATATCCTTACCCCAATATAAGACTAACCTTACATTAACTGAAGTTGAATTCACCTCAAAAAATTCTTAGCTAAACTCCTCTCTTCTGCCCCTCCAAAATTTTTTTCTATCATTCTTTATGTTGAGGGGTACTGCATTATGAAAAATATAAGACAAAGACTTCCATTAACAAGGTTTGGCTAAAGACCTAAAAACCCATGATTTTGACTCGTGAAACTCTATCTTCGATTTAAATATTAGACGAAGTAGAGACATGAGTGTAAAAGCTGACACCCGCATTTTGATTGTGAGCGTGGTGTGGGTTATCATAAAAGGTATGGGACAAACTTACCCTAAAAACATAGTCTTGTATTGCGAGAGATTTTTCGGCGAAAATCACATGAGAAACCATTTTTCGACGCGTTTCGAACCAACCAGTGTGGTTCATCGTCAGGACAAGTTGAAGAAACAGATCCAGCTTAGCAAGTTAAATAGACAGAGCAGAACCTCCAATGACATAGTCTTGTAGTCTTGTCTTATCTCATGAGAGTTTGATTTTCAACTTCATGAGAGTTTGATTTTCAACTTCAATCCGAGATGAACTATAGTTTTAGAATACAAACGTTTATACCCACATTTTTATTGTGTTGTACAAGAATCATCATGTCCATGTGTTTAGGTCATTAGAAAAGGCATGGAATAAGTACATTCACTAAAGGGGCTACGTAAAACCCGAAATTTCAAATTCTAGGGGCTTTTAATAAAAAGGTTGAATAAAAAGCATGGTCTTTTTCATGTGTTTGATTTTTCACTTCAATAAAAGGTTGAATAAAAACCATGGTCTTTTTCATGTTTGATATTTCACTTCAATAAAAATCAGGCAGTAACATTTTTATTGTTATTCGAGATAACCATGGTAATTATAAATGCATATGTGGAATGAAATTTCGTTAAGGAGTTATGTTAAAATCATGGGTTATATGCACAGAAGTATGATTTTCAACCTAAACAATAAAAATATGGGGGTACATATAAGCCCTTTTTCCTTTGCTCTGTTGTCCTAGCTTGGTATTAATGCGGCCATTTGGAATTGCAGATATCTACTTGGCTCTATGGGTATTGCTCGCATCTTGTTCAGTACATTTGGGCAGCACAAGATTCAGCAAGATTCTTGTTGTATGCGAGTGGGCAAGTGTACCCTTGCACGAAGGAGCAACAACTCATTCATAGATCAGGAATGGATGGGTTCCTGCTGTAATTAGCAGTGGGGAAAAGGTTTGTAGCAGTGGTTGAAGATTCAACAAAATTATAGAGTTGGATCACTCACTGGCGTTAGAAATCCAATAAGCAAAACGAGACAATACTGATTTGTGAAGTTCTTTTCACTTGGAATGGATGCTCTTTTTGTGAAATCTTTATCTTGTCATTGTCACTTCAGGCAACAACTACTATAATACTGAGTTGTGAAGTTCTTTTCACTTGGAATGGATGCTCTTTTTGTGAAATATTTATCTTGTCATTGTCACTTCAGGAAACAACTACTATAACTACAAAATTGCAAAGCTGGAATATATTTCCCTGAGTTTTCCCATGCGGCTCGAAATTCTATATGGTTCTCAACTTTTATAGAGTGAATGAATCAATGAATCAATTTGGATGAAAAAATCTGCGTTGTTTCTGCTGGCCCTCAGCAAATTATTATTAGAGAGATAAATATGCATTTCCTACATAACCGTAGTGTTAAGCTCCATTAATTTTGCACAAATTGTTGCTTACAATTATGGAATTGCAGTCTTTCCTTAACTGATGGAGACCAACTGCAGTAGTTTCCTTAAGTTAAAGAAAGGCAACTCCAATTACTAAATTTATAATTGGGAGCTACTAAAGTGGTCCATCACTTTGATTCGAGTTCTCTGCCTTGATTTGTGGACATCTAACACATAGCTATGAGAAGCTTGATGGAAGCTCAGCTATATGTTCATCTGTTTGGTCCCCAAGCTAATATCTCAATCCCCTTCAGTTTTACACCATCTAACTGAGATACAGAGCTTGGAAGTGCCTTCAGATCAGCTGCATTCTTTCCTTTTGCTTGGGCAGTTGGAGCGTGGTTTTTCAGAAGGAAATTGCATCAAGAGCTTCACCAATGGCTGGAGGTAACTCGTATCCCTGGGCATTAAGTTTCAACGATTCTTTTCAGTTCTTTCCGCATGCAGAATCGTTGTTTAAGTTTATAATTATCTAACATTTGGTATCAGAGCGTCTTGTTTATCTCTGCCTTGGTGCGATTCGAATACTTTGAAAGAGTCTAGGTTCAATAGTAAATGTCGACGCCGTATTATTAAACAGTCTGATCCTAGCCTCCTTCTCGAGTCTACCAGCGTAGGTTGAATTCTTCATATGCTGCGTCAGTTCATATGTCTCCTTTCACCACTTTGTCAAGTTCGCGGTTGCTTGCTTTTCGACTTGCGTTTTGTTTATGGCCCCTTTGGGAGGAGTTGAGGGGGCAGAGGGCTGTATGGCTTCATTTTGTTGCTTGACCCCCCGGATTCGTGCCTTTCTTTTGTGTACATAAAGTTCTGTTTTTGATTTCAGTATAATGCTATTCTTTGTATTGTGTCTTTGCTGCTTTTGATACGTATTAAGGGATCCAGCCCAATCGATTCTATGTATTTTGTGAGATGGTGGTTGAAGCGATACTCAAATTTCGTCCAAACCGTCGATTTCAGATCAAACATTAGTGGGATGGTGACTCTGCTTTGACTTACCTGAAAGATAAACTCGAACGCATATAAAAACATTTTTCAAAGAGTGCTAATAACATGAATATTTACACAAATATCATATGTTCGCTTTAAAAAGATTCGAGTGATGTTCACGTTCCATGTGATATGCATGTTGATGTAGTTCCATGAGAACTCATCCACTAAAATGTGATTCTCTGTGTTCAGACAACATATACGAACTCAATCACTTCCATAATAAAACAACCGACACCAAATTATTTTCAACGATGCATGGAGAATAACCTTATAAAGTTCAACAAAGCTTCGTTCATATATAATTCTTTCATCATTCCTATGTTACATTCTCAGGGTGGAACTACATATAAGGTGGATGAGTATGGTTTTATGCTGGGAATTCCTGGTGCAATTAACATATACGTCCAATGGTGTGCAAGTTTGATTAAGGTTTTAAAAAATAATTTTACCGTTTTGATGATCATGAAATATGCTCAGTAAATGCGTTATAGATTTATGTTGAGATGAACGACTGAGCGAAATTTGGTGTTAATGGAAGCATTCATGAAATTTTTAGTGAGACTGCAAGGATAAATATCGTGAATTCTAGAACGAGTCTAAAATGCTAGCGTTTAGTTTTACATTACTACTGGATTTAATAATACTGAATTAACCATTGAGATTTGACAGACCGGGTTAATTTATCTGTTACATAACCAACTCCATATGGTTGGTTGGATTCAAGAACATTCACATGACATGAAGGCTTTCACTAAAGTCTGGGGTATGAACATGAAATGTTTTGTGAAGTGTATTCTTTTTATGAGCCATGTTTCCCTATCCTTGAATACCTCCTTTTTGTTTTATGCGTGTTCGCAAATTAAAGGAAATAGTTTATACATTCTTAAATATTTCAATATTTGAATATTTGAAATGGTTTAGTATTTTGTTTTGAATATTTCAAATTTGCAGTTTTGTTTGCAGATTGTTTAGAGCCCATTTTGTAATTAATTTAAGAATTAGTCTTAAATAAATTATGGGACAGTTAGACTAAGGAATGTAAATTTGATTTTAATTTTATTTATCTTGTGAGCAAATAGCTTGTTTGCTGGTTAATTTTTGTTGTTTTATAAACTTAAGGACGGAGCCTGAAGTCAAGCCAGCTAGCCTTCGAACTGCATTTGCTATGCAAGTGCAAAGTAGATCAATGCTGCTTCAGTCAATCTCCGAGTTAAGTTTATAAATTGAACAATCAATTTGTAGTCATTTTCGGTAATGCTGACTGCTTTAACCTTGATTTTGATTTTGCTGGAAAATTATTACAGTTATATGGAGTTTATTAAAATGTCATTTTGACTTACTCCTTTCAGTAAACATTATTTTTCTCTCTGGTTAAGTTTTGTTTATGCAGCAAAATAATGTCTAGTGATCCATATAATTTTAATTAATTAGAGAATAGCCACATCATCTTTAATTAAATAAAATTATATATTTTGTTTGGTAAGATCACATAAAGATTATTTAGACATTAAATTGTAATTAATTACACTGAATATAATAAATTTTATCCCACAGGAATCTTTATAATATTTATGTAATTAATTAGGATAAAATTTCATAACCTACCCACAGGAGTTATGA
This sequence comes from Pinus tabuliformis, assembly GCA_031772625.1. Taxonomy (NCBI): domain Eukaryota; kingdom Viridiplantae; phylum Streptophyta; class Pinopsida; order Pinales; family Pinaceae; genus Pinus; species Pinus tabuliformis. The sequence continues at coordinate 1,211,724,720 of CM062807.1, read as the reverse complement.
ATTAATAAGTTTTATCATAAAGTTTTATTGAATCTGTTTGAATTGAAAATTTAGCCCACAGGCAATTTTTATGTCATTTGATTCAATTCTTTTTAGCATGATTTACATTGAATATAATAAATTTTATACCACGGGAATTTTTATTATATTTATGTAATTAATTAGGATAAAATTTCATAACCTACTCACAGGAAGTTATGAATTAATAAGTTTTATCATAAAGTTTTATTGAATCTGTTTGAATTAAAAATTTATCCCACAGGCAATTTTTGTCATTTGATTCAATTCTTTTTAGCATGATTTACACTAGTAAAACATGAAAGTTATTAAGCCTCAATTTTAACATAAGCATGTGATTCTTTATTTTGATGCAGCAATACAACCTGCATATTTCTCTGAAATTCGTTGTGACATTCCCGAACTTAAGGAAATAATCTCATTTGTTTGTTATGAATCTAATATGGTTAACGTTAATATTAACACATGGTGGATTGATTCTGGATCAACAATTCACATTTCGAATTCCTTGCAAGGTTTGCAAAACCTAAGGAAGCCAGTGGGAAGTGAGCAAAGCATCTTATCAGGAAACAAGATGGGCTCGCATGTGGAAGCTATAGGAACATGTTATTTAACTTTAAGTAGTGGTTTTGTTTTGGAATTAGAAAAGACCTTTTATGTTCCAAGTTTTTCTAGAAACTTGATTTCAGTTTCAAGACTTGTACCTTTTGGATATTCCTTAAACTTTTCAGAAAAATCTTTCAGTCTATTCTATAAATCTGATTATGTTGGGAATGGTATTTTGTCTAATGGTCTTTACTGCATTAATTTACAAAACAATGTCACTTATGATTCAATGCATGTTCACACTAGCACTAAAAGATGTGTTATTAATGAAGATTCCTCTAAATTATGGCACCGGAGACTAGGTCACATCTCCATAGATAGAATTAAAAGATTGGTAAATGAAGGAATACTTAATACTCTAGATTTTACTGATTTTGAGACTTGTGTGGACTGCATAAAGGGAAAGCAGACCAACAAGTCAAAGAAAGGTGCCAATAGGAGTTCGGGCATATTAGAGATCATACATACTGATATATGTAGTCCAGACATGGACTCACATGGTCAGAGATACTTCATCTCCTTTATAGATGATTACTCACGATATATGTATCTCTACATGCTTCATAAAAAGAGCGAAGCATTAGATGCCTTTAAGATCTTTAAGGCTGAAGTAGAGAAACAATGCGGCAAGCAAATTAAGATCGTGAGATCAGATAGAGGTGGAGAATATTATGGTAGATACACAGAAGATGGACAAGCACCTGGGCCATTTGCTAAGTTTCTTCAAGAGCATGGGATTGTTGCCCAATACACCATGCCTGGTTCACCCGACCAGAATGGTGTAGCAGAAAGAAGAAATCAAACATTATTGGACATGGTGCGGAGTATGCTTAGCAGCTCCAATCTTCCTAAATCCTTGTGGACTGAAGCACTTAAGACGATAGTGTATATATTAAACTGAGTTCCAACCAAGGCTGTTCCTAAAACGCCATTTGAATTATGGAAAGGTTGGAAACCGAGTTTGCGACATATGCACGTTTGGGGATGCCCGTCTGAAGTGAGAATTTATAATCCACAAGAGAAGAAGCTGGACCCAAGGACCATTAGTGGGTATTTCATTGGATATGCTGAAAGGTCTAAAGGTTACAGATTTTATTGTCCATCTCACAGCACTAGGATTGTGGAATCAAGAAACGCAAAGTTTCTTGAAAATGACTTGATCAGTGGGAGCGATCAAACCAGAAACATAGTTTCTGAGAAGGATCATTCAGAATCTCAACCTTCCACTTCAAGTGATAGATTGGTTATTGTTCATAGCACCCCTCAAGTACAAACTGGTGTTGAACAACCAATTGTTGAAGTTCCACAAGCTGCTGACAATATTCCAGTAGATCAAGGAGTTCAAGAGTTGCCAAGAACTTTTGAACAACAAGTTGAACCACATACTTCTCAGGAAGATGATGATACAACATTAAGAAGATCTACTAGACCAAAGAGATCAGCAATTCCTAATGATTATGTTGTGTACCTACAAGAATCTGACTACAACATTGGAGCCGAAAATGATCCCGAGTCCTTTTCACAAGCCATGAGTTGCAAAGAATCAGAACTATGGTACAATGCCATGAAGGAAGAGATGAATTCCATGAAGAGTAATGAAGTCTGGGATCTTGTTGAGTTGCCTAATGGTGAAAAAGCCATTGGATGTAAATGGGTCTTTAAGACAAAGAAAGACGCATTGGGCAACATTGAGAGATACAAGGCAAGACTTGTTGCTAAGGGATTCACTCAGAAAGAAGGAATTGACTACACGGAGACTTTTTCTCCTGTATCTAAGAAAGATTCCTTGCGCGTTATTATGGCATTAGTAGCCCATTTTGACTTGGAGTTGCATCAAATGGATGTGAAAACGTCTTTTCTTAATGGAGATCTAGAGGAGGAGGTTTACATGAAACAACCTGAAGGATTCCCCTCTAGTGATGGTGAGCAATTGGTTTGCAAGCTCAAGAAGTCATTATATGGTTTAAAACAAGCATCCCGCCAATGGTATTTGAAATTCCATAATGTAATTTCTTCTTTTGGTTTTGTAGAAAACATTATGGATCAATGTATATACCTGAAAGTTACTGGGAGTAAAATTTGTTTTCTTGTTTTATATGTGGATGACCTTTTGCTAGCAACCAATGATAAGGGTTTGCTACATGAGGTGAAACAATTCCTCTCTAAAAATTTTGATATGAAGGATATGGGTGAGGCATCTTATGTCATTGGCATTAAGATCCATAGAGACAGATTTCGAGGCATCTTGGGTCTGTCACAGGAAACCTATATTAATAAAATTTTAGAGAGATTTCGGATGAAGGATTGTTCACCAAGTGTAGCTCCCATTGTGAAGGGTGATAGGTTCAATTTGAACCAATGCCCGAAGAACAACTTTGAAAGGGAACAAATGAAGAACATTGCATATGCTTCTGCTGTCGGAAGCCTAATGTATGCTCAAGTTTGCACAAGACCTGACATTGCATTTGTTGTGGGAATGTTGGGACGATATCAGAGTGATCCAAGTTTAGACCACTGGAGAGCTGCAAAGAAAGTGATGAGGTACCTTCAAGGAACCAAAGACTACATGCTTATGTATAGACGGACGGACAGCTTTGAAGTAATTGGCTACTCAGATTCTGACTTTGCTGGATGTGTTGATTCACGCAAATCAACATCACGATACATTTTTATGATGGCCGGTGGAGCTGTATCATGGAGGAGTGCCAAGCAGACCTTGATTGCCACTTCCACTATGGAAGCCGAGTTCGTCTCCTGTTTTGAGGCTACTTTACATGGTGTATGGCTTAGGAATTTCATTTCTGGGCTTAGAATTATGGATTCTATATCTAAGCCATTGAGAATATATTGTGATAATTCAGCTGCTGTTTTTATGGCTAAAAACAATAAAAGTGGGAGTCGAGATAAACACATCGACATTAAGTATTTAGCTATAAGGCAATGTGTTAAAGAAAAGAAAGTGGTCATTGAGCACGTTAGCACTGAGTTAATGATCGCTGATCCTTTGACTAAGGGCATGCCACCGTTTAAATTCAAGGATCATGTATTGAATATGGGACTTGGTTCCATTATGTAGTTTCTCATTGTATGGACAATGTTATTTTAATGAAATTCTTATTGTGATGTTTTTTCTCATATTTATGTGCACTTTAAGTTGATTTGAGAAAATTCATTTAAGAAGGACTAAGAATAAACATAAGGTTTATTCATTAAGAAATTGTTGCCACATAAATTATAATAAGAATAAATACATTGTAATACATGGAAGACAATACTCGTCATTAGAGGACTTATCGCCATGATTCATGTATCTATTACTTAATAGAGATTATCAATGGTTTTTAAGTTGAGACATTAAGTTTGGAAGTATGGACCAAGTGGGAGAATGTTAAGCTCCATTAATTTTGCACAAATTGCTGCCTACAATTATGGAATTGCAGTCTTTCCTTAACTTATGGAAACCAACTGCAGTAGTTTCCTTAAGTTAAAGAAAGGCAACTGCAATTACTAAATTTATAACTGGGAGCTACTAAAGTGGTCCATCACTTTGATTCGAGTTCTCTGCCTTGATTTGTGGACATCTAACACATAGCTATGAGAAGCTTGATGGAAGCTCAGCTATATGTTCATCCGTTTGGTCCCCAAGCTAATATCGCAATCCCCTTCAGTTTTACACCATCTAACTGAGATAGCAGACCTTGGAAGTGCCTTCAGATCAGCTGCATTCTTTCCTTTTTCTTGGGCAGCTGGAGCATGGTTTTTCAGAAGGAAATTGCATCAAGAGCTTCACCAATGGCTGGAGGTAACTCGTATCCCTGGGCATTAAGTTTCAACGATTCTTTTCAGTTCTTTCTGCATGCAGAATAGTTGTTTAAGTTTATAATTATCTAACATGTAGTATAAGTGAGCTCTGCCATGCTGGCATAGTTACTGCAATTATTTATTTTGGCAAACCACAAAGCACGTAAGGGTGATGGCAATGGAGGGAGACAGATGCACATGTAAACATGAACGTTGTATGAGTTTTTCACAGTTGGTTTTTGTGAAAGCGTAGTGCTCTGAAACGTGAAGTTGGATGTCCGGTCTCTATGCTTGCCTTGATGTAACAACGAAGGTAAATAATTTTACTCAGAATTACAGGTAAATAAAGTTGTATTATTCAATTCTTTAGGCTGAAATCGAAAGATTGGGTAACTTTTTGACATGACATAACACGAGTCTCATGATTTAAATATATTTACGTCGTAAGGCGTTTCCCTTTGAAATCAACTTTCCTCTTGGGTTGCGTGTACATTTTTGAGCCTTTGATTTAAGTGTTAGACGATGAAAATAATCTTACCCATCCAATTGATTAGACTGGTATACGATGCAGCCCAGACGCTTGCCCTCGCTCGACGCTACGCTACTTCCTGCAGGTGCTGCTGCACTTCAAGGCAGGGATTGTCGATGACACCTCAAGGCGCCTGAGGTCATAGAACGGCTCCAACTCCTGCCAGTGGCAAGGGGTATTCTGCAATACACAAGCAGGGCGTGTAATGGGGCTTCTGCTGCCGGGGCTGCTGTCTGGGAGCGACTTCATATTGGATAAACAGATGAAGGGCACGCTGTCGGAGTCCTTGGGAGATCTCCAGTTTCTTGAAATTTTGGAAATGGGGCCATTGAAACAAATTACTGGCCCTATTCCCTTGTCATTTGGGAGGCTCAGGAGGCTGAAGAAGCTGCGCCTCAACGCCAATAAGCTCGGCGGTTCGGTCCCTCCATTTTTGGCATACCTTCACAATCTTCAAGAATTGGATCTGTCTGAGAATGTTCTGAGAGGAACTTTACCGATGAGTTTCAGAGGCCTAAGGAATCTGCGCGTTTTGAATCTGTATACCAACAGGTTCGCAGGCCCTGTTCCTGAATCAATAGACCGTCTTTCCAAGCTCACCATTCTTGATCTCCATGGCAACCTTCTCGGAGGCCCCATTCCTCGGTCTGTGGGAGAATTGCGTTCTCTGCAGCCGTTGGATATGTCTGATAATCGGCTTACAAGAACCATACCGTATTCTATAGGTATGTTATCAAATCTGTCAATCCTGTATCTCAATAACAACAATCTCAGCGGCAACATCTCCCATTCCATAGGAAAGGTCACGACTCTGGGATTTCTTCGTCTTCAGGAAAACAAATTGAGCGGGATTCTTCCAGCTTCTTTCTAGGTTTGGTCAATTTACAGAGACTTTCAGTGGCTAATAATATGATAGGCGGCCCCATTCTTGCTTCGTGGGGTAAGCTATCGAACCTGAAGGATCTCTACCTCAATAATAATAGATTATCAGGTTCGATTCCCAACTCTATAGGAAAAATTTCTAATCTTATGTTTCTGTATCTCTCTCATAACAATCTTTCCGGGAGCCTTCAATGGGAATTATTAGAGATTTCTGATTTGCAAGTCTTGGATATTTCATTCCATAATTTCAAGTTTGTGAATATTCCCAGAGTACTATTTGAGCTCCCTGGATTGTATCAGCTCTCCCTTGCTGGTTGTGGCATAGAGGGAAGAATTCCCGAGTCATTGTCCAAAACGTCGGGGCCTCTTTCTCTGCTTGACCTTTCCAGCAACAGCCTCAGCGGCACCATACCACCATGGCTGGGCAACATGACGCAATTAGATACTCTCAACTTGTCAAGAAACGCATTGACATACACCATTCGAGAGGAAATTCGAAACCTGCAAGACGTCACCACTCTGGACCTCCATTCAAACTACCTCACCGGGCCTATAGCATCCCTTTTTGCCATCAGAAACCCCTTTCCTGACGGAAATTTAAAAACCTTGGACTTGTCCCGCAACAAATTCACTGGTTCAGTACCTCCTAATGGGTGATCAGAACATCATGGAAGAGCTTTTTCTGTTGCATAATTCTCTCAACAGACAAATCCCCTCTTCGATTGGCATGATGAAACAATTGAAGGCCCTGGATCTCGCCTGCAATACATTGTACGGTCCCATACCCAGTACGTTGGGGAGTTTGGCACAGTTAAAGACTCTGAAGCTAAATGAGAACTGCTTGAGTGGAGAAATCCCCAATGAGTTTCTGAATTTCATGTCTCTGTTGCAACTGAACTTGTCTCATAATTCCCTGTCGGGAAGAATTCCGCGTGGGATCCTGCTTTGAAAGTTTCCGATATCCTCCTACACCGATAACAATGGACTCTGCGGAGATCCTCTTCCTCCATGTTCTTCCAGAGCTCGAGATTCGAACCCATGACAGTTTGCTGGACTATTTTGGTTTTCGTGTTATCGGCGAGCTCCCAGTGCCCACTGCACATGTCTCTTGTCGCATAACCTGTGAACAATTCTTTTCATGGATGATAGAAGAGAGTAATGAAAATCCAAATCGTCTCTGCCATTGTTCTGGTATGTAGTATATTAAGCTTGTGGTCATAGCAAAGTACGACTTAAATGCAAATCATATATTGAGAACTAGTCTTCCCATTATGAAGATAAGAAGAAGCTTATTGTTATTCTTGTATCTGTAAAGTTTCAATAATGTGTTAATAAATTTTGTAGTACCGCACAATTTCAGAGTATGCAGGGTTCTAAATTTTGAAACGAATTTAAATTTATCATTCCCTGTGTGGAGTTCTCCCGAAGATTTTGCAGATGGCATTTTCCAGTTTAGTTTTTCTCAAAATTGGTCAGAGTTTTTTTATTTATTATAAATTTGAATTATGTAATTTATAAAATTATTTAATTTTTTTCTACAGTTATAAATTTAAATTATATAGTTTATAAAATTATTGAAGTGTTGAGAAATTTTTATTTAAATATTTAAAAAAATTTAAAAATTATTTATATATTTAAAAATAATTTAAATAATAAAAAATTGTATTATTAAAATTATTATATTGTGGAATTTAAGCCTAAAAGCATAAGCATAGTTCAATTGGTCAAGTACTTCTTGTTAAGTATCTTGTTATTTGGAGGTTATAGGTCAAATCTTCTTGACCTCTTTATGGTATCTGACCAGATAATCCGGCTGAGTTCGCGTTACTAAATACCTTGCCATTTGAGAGGTTACAGATCAAATCTCCTCGACCCCCTTGGTGTTAAGCCTAACCAGATAATCCTGCTAGTAGATTCCTTTGAATGGATCTGTCTAGATTATTTCCCATAAATATGGCAGTCACTTAGTGACTTAAAAAACCAAAAAAAAAGAGTGAATTTTTTTTTATAATTATGCCGTAAGGCGTTTCCCTTTGAAATCAACTTTCCCCTTGGGTTACGTGTACATTTCTAAGCCTTTGATTTAAGTGTTAGACAATGAAAATAATCTTACCCATCCAATTGATTAGACCGGTATACGTTGCGACCCAGAAAATCGACGCTTGCCCTCGCTCGACGCTACGCTACTTCCAGGTGCTTCTCCATGTGGAGACCTTGCACTTGCCCTCGCTCGGCGATACTAGATTCCAGGACCCTGGATCTGTGGAAATCGACTTCAGGAAACCCTTCATATAAATCATAAGGTAGCAAATGATATTCTGACCCTCAGAACATACCCAGTCTGCTACAGGACCCATGAGATGATTCTAGGAGGTCTCGCTCAGCCTTAAAAGGGCTTGGATTATCACCACTAGATGCCTTGCACTGTCACAAGCCCACTTCTGGACTTCGGTCTGTCGCGAGATGGCTACAAGAATTGTGATCTGTTACAGAATGGTTGCTCGGCATCAGGGTATGTATTTCCATTTTATTTTGTCTTAGAGTATCAAGGATTTTGAAGCAGAAGCTAAAGCAATCAGTAGGGTTAAACATCCCAACAATGTTTGCCTCCGAGCTTTCTATTGGGGTATAGAGGAAAAACTGTTGGTTTATGAATACATTCCACATGGAAGCTTGGCAAATGCCTATTATGGTGGGTTCTCTTGTTCTCTTTTTTCCATTTCATGTATATCTGCAGGAAATCTCATTCAATTCGTTTCTGCATGGTTGTTTTTTATTTTTTTTACAAAGATAGCCCTTCAATTGCTTGCATATTATGAGTTTCTTATGGATTCCACAATCTCCCCTGTTTAGCTACTGTACCTTCAGCTAATACATAGTCATTTGAAAAAGATGTACCTTCAGCTCCCGTATCTATTTTTTCACCATCTTTATGACTGCAATCAGATTAGATAAACATTGAATAACTCTAATTTTCAATTTTAGTCACCCTGTCTTGGGCCAAACTTTTGAACATTATGGCACCTCTTTCATTACAAGCATCAGGGGAATTGACATTATTACAAAGATTTTGGTTGATGTTGTATGTATCAGGTTCCGTCCCCGTATATTGGTTGATGTAACAAAGGTGGATCTGAGTACCACTGTGTTGGGATTCAAGATATCAATGCCTATTATGATTGCTCCAACTGCCATGCAAAAGATGGCTCATCTCGAAGGTATGCATTAGATTATTGTATTACAGTTAACATCCTATTTTGATGCATATATTTTCTGAAAGTGAATCCATCATCTTTTACAGGAGAGTATGCTACTGCAAGAGCTGCTGGAACTATAATGGTTTGGGCATCGATCTTCTCTTTGTGGGATCGATCTTCTGAATGTTTTAATTTCCTTCTAGCTATTAAGGATTTAAGAAATTATAATGATTTTGGATTTTGAAATAGCTTGTTGTGTTGATAAAAATTGAGGCTTGGACATATTTGTTGTAGACGCTTTCTTCATGGGCTACATCACGTGTTGAAGAGGTTGCTTCAACTGGACCAGGGATTCACTTTTTTCAACTTTATGTAAGTTTATCATTTCCGCCCATATATTGTCTTCCCATGTTTTCTGAGATGTAATTGAGTTCATATCCATCCAATTGTATTATAGGCTCCTAAACCAATGGTAAGATCAGTTATATTGCATTGGGTTTACTAAATGTGGATGTATGAGTGGTGTTAAAATTTAGATGTCATTGTTGGCAGGTTTTCAAGAATAGGAATGTTGTTGCACAACTTGTTAGAAGAGTGGAGAGGGCTAGTTTTAAGGCAATTGCACTGACTGTGGACACACCTCGACTTGGGCAGAGGGAGTTTGACATTAGAAATAGGTAGTGAAAATTAATTCTATTTTAGATTTGCTGACAAACTCAAAGAATCCCAAATAATTTGACACCTCACAGAAAGTTGATTCCTATTCCTAAACTTCTCGTTTTCACTTTCAAAGTTATGTTTCTTGAAGTTGGAACCAAACTCTATATTCTAGCTCTCCTTGCTTATGTAGAGATGGGGATCTTGTATAATCGCTCTTTAGTTCTTTGATGTAACAACCTTTGTTCACATCTATGATGCTTCTGCCAAAAAAAACCTGCAACTTTCACTTTCCTTCATTTTCTTATTCATGGTGTTTGTATCCTTCAGAAAATATAGAAAATACTTTCAAGGTCTACAGTTTCATACACGATCATTCTAAAAGGCATGGAGAAATCAACCTCACTGGTGATGGTTTCAATTTCAGGGACTTGAGCAATTACCAAGCCAGTGGGATACTTCTGAATAAGCCTGGAGACTATTTGGAATAATAGAAAATGAAAATTCACTATAATATGAAATGACACCAAGGTTAGTTGATAATAATCTAGCTCTCAATAAAAATCAAAACATTGTGGAATTCTTTTAGGATCAGAAGCGACGCTAGGGTTAGAAAAAGCATTTAGCACCTATAATGTATCAAACTTAAAATAAGTCAGAAGTCTCCATTTTATCTGGGATTCCTCTTTGTTCATCCCTTGTCTGACACTGAGGTATCTAATGTTTTGAAAAGTCTCATTGTGATATCCACTCATACATGCTAGATCGTAAGGCACACCTCTGTGTTGAGATTCAATTCTGGATCCATAATTGTTTTTGACTTCTATTGATTTTCCTTTGTCAAAAATGTAGATTTGCATTGCCTCCATATCTTACCTTAAAGAATTTCGAAGGTTTGGATCATGGGAAAATGGAGAAGGTATGTGTTCCATTTTATGAGTTCTTTAAATAGAAGTATGTTGTTTTTAGTTCTTCCTATATTCAAGGTCCAGACTTCTTCCTTAAGTTGGTTTTTTCTTGCAGACAGCGGATTCTGGATTGGCATCATATGTTGCAGGTAAAATTGACAGATCATTGAGTTGGAAGGTTTGTAATAGTCCTGGTAGAGGTATATTTCAAATAATTCTTCAGTATTGTGTTTGAATAGAATGAAAATGGATAGAGAAGCACCTGGAGAAATCTTGGGGTTGAGTTCCTGCCTTTGGTTGTAACCTTCTCAATCTCAGAAAAATTATTTGTGTTGAGTCATATTATGATTTACATCTTCAAGAAATACTTAGTATCCTTTTTCAAGAAATACTCTGTATCCTTTTTCCAATTATTTTGGTTGTGGCATCGCATGGGCCGTGTTGTGGTTACTTTCCGATGCCCTGTCATTGCGTTTCAGTGGTTGTTCTCTCTTATCTTGATTTGATTAATTGGTTGAAAAGGCAAAGACCAGTTGTGGGCAGCTTCTTGCCTATTCACAAGTTCATCTGATCTTAGTACTTTTATATCAATACAAATATGAGGTCTCCGTTTGCTTTTAAAAATAAGAAATTGTTATGGTGGCAACCAATGACTATATGGTATCGTTTGTTGCTTGCAGTCCTACCTACTGTGCTAGACGTCACAGTGAACACTCCAGATGATTCTCAAGTTATTTTAAAGGTACGCTATCTCATAAAAAATATTATCCAGTGCTTATGACGGTAGGTGGTAACATAAGTCTTGTCATAGATGTTCGATCCAGCTTTAAGAATTATGATGAATATAATCCAATCTTGCAGCATCCAGACCTATGGATAGTTATGTTTGGTTCGACAGTAGATTTTAATATATGTTTGTTTTATGGAAACAGGGAATTTCCACAGACCGTATTCTTGATTTATGCCGATTATTAGCTGTGAATGTGGAGACATGCCATCTAACCAACTATTCTTTATCCCATGAGGTAAGAAAATCAGTAGTTTAGAAGCTCATTAAATAATGGGATTGTTTGACAGGCTGGTGGATTGCAATTGACTGGTTCTATTCAAGATATCATGTGGTATGACCCTACTTGCATTAACAACACAGGTGTTCGTGTCAAGATAGAAATAGCCATGTACAGTGAAACTGGTTCTATTATTAGTTTGTAAAGCTTAAGTGTGACCATGGCAACATTGGCCATCTTAGTTTTCTTGACAGAGGATTTAGTTGGCTAGAGTAGTAAGTTTTGGAATTCTGCCATATGACTGTACATCTTATTCAATTGGGTAGAATTTAGTTGGTTTTCCTTGTGGAATCCAACATATAGATATCTCCCCAAAAGATGCATAGCATCTGTATAGAAAGGCCTTTTATAGCATAGACTATGCTTTTCACTTTTAAGGCTCTCCCCACATCTATATCAGGTGCAGTGAGAAGCCTCCTCATCTTCTTGGCCTTTTCCATATCCTTGCACAAAAGTTGCCCAAGCTCACGCTGGCCCAAAACATTATCTATGTAAATAAAGGCGGGCACCTTCTAGCTACCCATCCTCATGCTTCCTAATATCGGGAAAGGTCTCTCCATGTTTAATGAAATATTTGTAAATCAATCTCCGCAACTCTATTTTCTTTGGAATTGAATGATTGAATCTATATTTTCTAAGACTTAAAGTATAGAATGTTTACATCCTTCAATGTCAAGGAGTGAAACGACTGCATCTGGTCCTCTATTACCAGTACATACATTTTATTTCACTTGTACCATGGATAAACTTTTCCTCTATTGGGCAATACATTTTATTTCACTTGTACCATAGATAAACTTGTCCTCTATTGAGCAATGTCCATCAGTACCTTTTATTTGGCTTGCCTGATAGATAAACCTGGGCAATCTCCACCACTACTTTTTATTTCCAGAATCTTCATTGACAAAGCCAATATTGAAGGGAATAAATCTGCAAATTAAAACTGGAGAAAAGGTAGCAATTTGTGGCTCAGTGGGATCAGGGAAATCTGCTCTGCTATATACAATTCTTGGAGAAATCCCAAAAATTTCAGGAGATGTAAGTTGAACATTAACTACTCTTCTTGAGAAAAAGTAACCATTTCATGGTTCAACAAGATTGTGGTCGCAACTTTTTTTCTTTCTATATACATAAATTCTTCCATAAACTTTTTGATTGGACTACGTGCAGGTTGAAGTATATGGCAATGTTTCCTACGTGGCACAAATAACTTGGATTCGGAGTGGTACTGTCAGAGATAACATAATCTATGGGAAGCCAATGGACAAAAGTCAATACAAGAAGGCAATAAAAGCTTGTGCATTAGACAAGGATATAGAGAGTTTTGCTCATGGAGATATGATGGAGATTGGGGAGAGAGGATTGAATATGAGTGGAGGACAAAAATAAAGGATTCAGTTGGCTAGAGCAGTATATAATGATGTTGACATTTATCTATTGGATGATCCCTTCAGTGCAATCGATGCTCATACAGCTTCAACTCTATCAAATAAGGAGGAGACATTACATAAGAGAGACTCCAAGACTTGCTAATATTGCTTGTCATAGTATGAAAAATCTGGTTTACCTTTGTATCAGATCTGTAAAGATCTTAGAATGAGATCCAGACATATTAATGTGAAAATTTCTATGGATATTAGATATAAAAGATTTGAGTTTTGGCTTATCAAAGCTATAGATTGAGAACTACATGGATTTCTTGATAGGATGGCTGGTTCGATTTGTATATCAGGATTGATAGCTTCTTTGGGGTGGTAGTGTGAGATCAATTGGGAATTGCCACTCATTTCATACTTCAAGAGGGAAATGAATTTCCCAATGATGGTGGTAATGAAAGAACCCAACAAAAGCACAGAGAATAGCATAGTTGATTGAATAAAAAATCAATTGTGTAAATACAAATAACGCACCCTACAAAGTGATGTCTTCTTGAATATTGATTAATATGAATGATTTGCCTTTCACAGTTCTTGTGTTTTGATTCTTTATGCATAGGAATTGATTCATTCAACTAAAATTGGTATTGTTGATTTTGATGGCACTTCTGTTCTCTAGCTTAATGATTGGGTGCGGGCACCTTCTAGCTGCCCATCCTCATTCTTCCTAATATCGGGAAAGGTCTCTCCATGTTTAATCAAATATTTGTAAATCGATCTCTGCAACTCTATTTTCTTTGGAATTGAATGATTGAATCTATATTTTCTAAGAGTTAAATTATAGAATGTTTACATCCTTCAATGTCAAGGAGTGAAACGACTGCATCTGCAAGGGTTCTTTTATCTATTCCTCTGAATCCATGCAACATATCTATAAACCATGCTCTGAGTGCCTATGCCAAATGCACGTCTGATATGCTCCTTAAAGCACAATAAAGTCATTGAGGTTTGACACGCCTCCTTAGCCCTTTGAAATCTACAAACTTTATCATTCCACCATCTAGAGCCATAACTTTACTCTGTTTGCCTCTAGTTACCCTTTTGCGAATACTAGAATGTCATTTCGCTCAATTGAACTTATGTGCGGACCTAGGTTTACATTATGCTCATAAGGGAGAACAAAAGGTGAAGCATTGTCAACCTTGTTTCATAGCCCTAAACCACTTCTAACTTACTTTTACTTCTCAAGTTTAGACTATGGGAAGAGATAAACCTGTCCTCTATTACCATTACATACATTTTATTTCACTTGTACCATGGATAAACTTGTCCTCTATTGGGCAATACATTTTATTTCACTTGTACCATAGATAAACTTGTCCTCTATTGAGCACTGTCCATTAGTACTTTTTATTTGGCTTGCCTGATAGATAAACCTGGGCAATCTCCACCACTACTTTTTATTTCCCTTGCAGAGTTTAGATTATGGGAAGAGATAAACTTGTCCTCTATTACCAATACATACATTTTATTTCACTTGCAGCATAGATAAACTTGTCCTGTATTGGGCAATCTCCACTAGTACTTTTTATTTGGCTTGCCTCATAGATAAACCTGGGCAATCTCCACCACTACGTTTTATTTCCCTTGCAGAATTTAAGCCCACTAATCCCAAGGCTATATGGTATGGTTAATTGTTATTGGTAATTTTTAATGGGAAACTAGCAATATTATGGTTAATTGTCGATAGATGTTTACTTTCAATGGGGAACACAAGCAAGAGAATCTTTGTGATCAACACACACCCACTGAAAATTAGCATCATTGAAACTATTGAAATTCTTTGGTACAAGAGTCCTGCAATAATTCAATTATAACAATAATTTACCTTTTTTTTGTTTTTTGTTTTTTGATAAGAAATACACACAAGACATAACAATGATTTACTTACAATTGGATTTTGCAAGAATATCTCAAACAATTGTTTTATAATTTAAAAAATGAAACTAAATACACAAAGAAATGCAAGGCATAACAATGATTTACCTTTTTTTGTTTTCTTTTTTTAATAATAAATACACACAAGACATAACAATAAATTAATTGCAATTAGATTTTGAAACAATATCTCAACAATTGTTTTATAATTTAAAAATGAAACTAAATACACAATATTTCAACAATTGTTTTATAATTTAAAAATGAAACTAAATACACAAAGAAATGCAAGGCATAACAATGATTTACTTACAATTATATTTTGAAATAATATCTCAGAATTTGATTACTATTTAAAACTGAAACTAGTATTAAAAGAAGTTTAAAAAACTTTTTTTTCTTATGAAATGAAAAAGCCTAGATGTTGGAAAGTAACTATGCAACTAAGGAGAGTGTTATGTGTTTTTATATCTAGAAATGGAGAGTGTTATTACACAAAGGCCCATGCATGAGAAGGTAAGGTAGATGGAAAAGTGATAGAGTGTTATTACACAAAGGCCCATGCATGAGAAGGTAAGGTAGATGGAAAAGTGATAGAGTACTTTGTGAAGAATACTATTATGTTGTCATAAATTATATTTTTATTTTGACATAAATTTTCAAAATGTAGGAAAGTAGATAGAGAGTGTTATGAGTTTATATCTAGGAATCTAGAATGTGATGATACGTCATGTATGTATGAGAAGGTAGATGGAAAGTCCAAGTCATATATGAGTAGGTAGAGTAATTTAGATATATTATTATTCTCCAAGGACCACGGAGCTAACTGAAATCCATTTTTATATGATTTGTGACACAGGCAGAGTTAGTCAATATTACCATACTAGGAGTAATGAACAAGAGATGTCTCTGCGTACGATGTTGCCATGGAATATAATAGGCATAGGAACAGTGTGGGCTGGAGGACAATAGAGATCTCCTTCATGAGCCCAAGAATTTGTTTTCACCTCCTTATCAACCACCTTTAGCATCATAAGGAATATATCCTGGCAGGGATTCAGTTCATGACAATGTGATATGGTTTAAGGTCTTCATATTTCTAGGCAAATACATTAGATTGTTGTTTGAAAATATTAACATACCTCTCCTTAAACTTTTGTATATCGATATGGATACCCAATTGTTGTTCGCGTGAATTCATTTGTTTAACTTCACATTCAACTAGGCAATATTTAGGGTATCTAAACAATTTCAATGGATATTTATGACTACTTTTATTCCATTTCATAGCCACTTTAACCCCCAAATAGGGTTTTCGGCATGGCTTCCTCAATTCAAACTCATTATCATCGACCCTTGCTTTCAAAAAAGCCCATTCACATTTCAATATTCTTCCACACACTATGCCTTACGGCGTTTCCTTTGCAACATTAGGTGCAAATGCTAGTTATCATTTTCATGCATAGCATTTTATATTTATTAGAGATATAAAGTAAACAAAATTACGTATGGTATTTTATATGATTGATTGTTAGAGAATTTAGTCAATTACGTATATTTTAGGCAAATTTTATAACTTAGTGTGTGAGAGGTATAAAGTTCTTGTCAAATTATTTTTAATTTTTATATTATATAAAAAATTAAATTTTAAAAATACTTTTTTTCCATATTTTATAAATTTAAATTTAAATAAATTTACAGTTAGTTAAGAATCCAATAAAATTTGAAATTAATTGTTTTATAGTCATGGAAATGTTATCACTTAATATTATATTTAAATTTAAACAAAGTAAGTAATACTTACATTAACAAAGTAAAAAATATTGATAACAAAAAAAGTATGATGTAAGCCATAAATGAAATACTTCAATTTTTATCTTAATTTTACATTTTTATTTTTTGAATTCAAGTCTTTCCATAGAAATCACATAAGAGAAGAATTTTTTTGGCCGAGGCATTTTGTTCGTTCGAAACAAGGTTGGCCAAAAAATTTCTCCTACTTAATTTCTACCTAAAGAATTTTCTTAATATTTTCTTATATTTTCACTTTAAGTGGTGTAATTTATTCTATTTTTAACGTGGAGTTCATATATAATATTTAAAATATATTAATAAGAAAAAGAAAAGCTTAATGTTGGTTATAAATAAAATGCTTCCTTTCATATTTAAAATGGAGTTGACATGTAACATTTTAAAAAGTATTAATAACCAATTTAATTAAATGTATGTGTCTATGAGAGAGACATGTAACATTTAAAAAAATATTATAACCAAAAAAATTCTATATATTATACAAAGACATGTGAAAATTAAAATTTCTTATAATTCAAACATTTTATTAATGTGTTGTTCAAAACTACCATAGGTCCATATTAATTCTAGATCTACTAAGACTAAAGAAGGATCAAATCTCTCAAGGTGCAAACATTCCCTCAAATTTTTCACTCAAAAAAAGGTTTGCATATTGATCCGAAACTAAAATGGATCCATGTTGGTTCTAACTTGTGTTCTTACATCTTCAAATTACATAAAATACATTACCTATAATATAAAAGCTTATTTAAGTGTTTATCAATTATTATAACTTGGTAGAAGGTTAATGTTTGCATTATAATAGGGGGATTTATTCAAAATGAAAGTAAAAAAAAAATGGAAGAAAAATTATTCAAGTGAAAATTTCCTATAAATTGCGATTTAGTTTGGTCAACTAATTAAATTTCAATTTCAATTAATTTTAATTTGTAATTTATTTTAAAATTTGGATTTTCATTAAAAGTGATATGAACTTAGATTTGGTTTGGTAAATTAATTAAATTTACTTTATAATTTATTTTAAATTTAGTTTTTTCCTCTGATGGGACAAATTTCAACAACAAAAATAGGTTGGGGTTGGTTTGGTAAATTAATTAAATTTAAATTAAATTAACTTTATAATTTATTTTAAATTTATTTTTTTCCTCCAATGGGGTGAATTTCAAGAACAAAAATAGGTTGGGGAGCGTGCCCACCACCTTGATATGACACCAAGGGTTATTAGCGGGGTGGCATGGTCGCCCTGTTGAAGCATTTACATATGAGTGGGAGATATGAAAGAGGTAATGAATTTAAAATGATGTGGGTTCTGAGGGATAATGCTAGTATTTTGGGAACATCTAGAGGTCCCAACCTAACCCTTCACATCTGGAGTGAAGATTAGTAGGTAAGTCTAGTAGTCATTGTTTGTTATCACCTAAAAAATGATCACCTAGCCATTTTTAACTAGGTGGATCGAAATACACTATGTAGGATTAATACCATAGTAAAATCACTTTCGCCATATGAAATAATTTAGTAAACCATTTTTATTAAATTATTTCTCATTAAAATAAAAAACCAATTCAATAAGTCATTATTTATTTAATTTTTTCTATTATTTATTTAATTTTCTCTAGAAATAATTATTTGATAATTACTTCCTAACTCATTTACTAAATCACCTTGGAATAATTAAATAATTCACTATTTATTTATTATTCCTTATTCATATTTTTGGAATAAATACTAAACCATTATTTAATAATTATTTCAAGTTCACATCTTTTCTTAATCGTTGCAAAGTGATTAATAAATCATTTTCTGTGTTAATTACTTCAACCATTTTCTAGATAAAGATATTTGACTATTTTGAATATCTTTTCCCTCTCCAAAAAATATAATAGAATATTATTGGCTTGGGATTCTCCAGATGACAATGATTAGGCATAGGGACATGTGGCCCCTATTTTTTGTACGTAAAATGCTATGAGCATCTCGGATGTATTTAGTATAGTGGACTCCAAACACTATATATTCGATATTATAATACAGAATATGGTTATGCATCTTTTGTGAGAATTGTAGTTCACCATTTGGTTATGTTATGGATGTCTTATATGTATGGAAAAAATGCAAATATAAAATGTTATTTGCAATGGTATCAACATAGTTATTTTGTGCAAACTTCTCATTCCCCAATACATCATGAGTTGTTCATATATGGTAAGACGAGCTTCCTGATGCATATTCATGAGAGGCAAGGTTCACATGCACGTCATCAAAAATGGGTGATAGATAACTAGTAGATGTAACATCTACCGATGTTGAGACCAAAATGTTCGTCAAAGAAGGTTTGATTGAATCACAATAGGAAACATCAAGAGAGTCCCAATAGATCGATCTCATGGATGGAGACGGGTAGAGAATAGGGGTGAAACTATACCTCATCTCAACATCAGGAGGGGGAATCACAATGGTGGGTTCAAAAACCTCTTGTTTTGGCATAACAGCGAAACTAGAACCCACAGGTAGAGGGGAAGTGGAATCACTCTAAGCGACATCTAACGCACGAAGCACTTCAAGTGTATCGCGAAAATATTCGAGATGGGGATAGTGGTGAGAATAATAGCCACAATTATCACCCAAAGCATAAGGGTTATTCATGCACAAGGATATGTTCTTCTTAGCTGACTTTGGTAAGGTGACATGGAACTCAGGAATGTTAGAGTCGGGAAAGGTATCAAAAGCCACATTCTTGATATGATGGAGCTCAAGACAATTATTGGTGGCATGCCCAACAACATCACATAAAGCACATCGAGGAGCAAGATTTGGCGGTTTAGGAGGAACTGGGTTTGTTTGAGGTGCCTTGTCTTTTGGTCCCTTCTTCTGGGCTTTTCCTCCCTCACCAAATTCTTTTGCAATGGGAGTGGTTTCGTGTTAATCTTGTTGTGGAATTGAAGTAAAGGAAGGGGTAGGAACAACAGGTTTAATTGGGGTCAAAGTCGTGTAAGGTTTGAGTTAATTACGAAGAGTGTTTATGGGAGGATCAATTCACCATAATGGAATCCCCAAGGTAATGTTAGGGAGACTCAACATAGCCATAACAGGGGTAGAAAAGATTCTAGGTGGCGGGACTAAGAAATGGATCTAACCAGAAGGGTATTGACTTGGGGAAATACTCTAAGGTGGTTAAATCCTAGGGGAACTGCTCCTGGGTGGTTAGGACCTCGGGGAACAATTTTGAGATGAAAAGGGCCAGGAGAGATACCAGTAGAAGGAAATTGGCTTAGAGGAATTATACCTGAAGGCTGGGTTGAGTTAGGAGTTGGAGGTTGTAGAGGAGTTGGTTATTGTGAAGACATACTAGACCACTTGTGGGTGGCTGGTGATGCTTAAAGCATGCAAACACTAGACAAGCTAGGATCATAAGGGATAGGCGGTGGGCCATAATAAGCCCCAAGCAACATGGAAAATTTATAGACTCCAAGAGACACATCAGTAAGGGAAGTGGTAGTCTTATTGCCATTCATTGATGAGATAATGTTCTAAGCAGATGTCTGAGACTCAGGGTCATAGTAAGTCAACTGATCAATAGTGATGATCTTTTTGTCGTGAGGAAAGCACATCTTGTGAAAGACAGAGGATGTGACAGTGGGCATGGCATAGGTGTAACTACAACCCAAAAAGATGTTATAATATAATTGGGTGTCAATGACTTCAATATCAACTAAGACAGTCTTTCCAACAATAATAATGGGACAATTGTGATGCAAATTGAGGGGCTACGAGGGATGACCGTCCTAAGAATGAAGAGTGATAGTGGATTGGGATAGGTCAACGAAACAAAGTTACTTCTAAACATTAGCATCCATCACACAAGTGGAGGCGCCTTTGTCTATGATACATCAACAAATCATGCCTTTCTTTATGGAGACTGGTATGTGAAAGGCAACTGAGGAAGGAAGGGTGGAATGTTTCGCTTTGTCAACGTCAAAGACAATCAGACGATCATCAGAGGGATCCACATTGCCTAAAGTAGAAAATAAAGCTTTCTATTGGGATGGGAATGGTTGGAGGACTTCTGGCATTGACATGGAAGCAAGAGACTGCGCCAAGTCATCTACTATGATATAGGTATGGGTGGCTTTTGAAGAAGAAGAATTTCAACATAATGGACCTTTAGGGATATTGGAGGGGACCTCGAATTTAGGTAGAGGGATCTATAAGGTGATATTTAGTGATAGTAGTGGCTTAGTGGAAACTTTGGGTTGGGGATCAATCCTTGACTTGGTAAGGGGCTTGTCATATTGGTGCGACTAAGTCTAAAGGTTGACTTGTTCAGTGTTGAATTCGTCGAACTTCATTATGAGGATCTGGTAATCATTCTGGGTAGATTGTGAAGGTGGAGGCACTGCATTACCCTGTGTTGGTTGAGAAGCTACATATCCCTTTTGGGGGAAAGGATTCATAAGCACAGTGGGTTGTGATGAAGCATTGGGGAGGAGGTGGAGTAATGGGTTGTGGTCCTCTAGAAGCAACTGCTTGAGCTTTCAATGCTTGACACATTTGAGGTAACAGGGGACACTCATGAGTATAATGGTCAAATAATCTCCAATAGGCACAATGTTTATTTATCTGAAGAGCCTTGTTCTTCTTAAGTTGTTCTCCCTGTTGCTGGGTTGCAAGAGTAGGTTGTTCACCCTTAGGGGCATTAGGTTGAGGTCCCTTGTTGCCTTGGTTACGTTGAGATGCTTAGTACCAATTACCCTTCCCCTTATTCTTTCGCTTGGGGTTGGGGGGATTAGTTGCACTCTTCTGAGCATACAATTGACCTTGAGGAGGTGGTTGTTGTTGTGGTAGAGGTTGGGGCGCTAGTGCCAGAGGGGCTGGAGCACTAGGCGGTGCATAAGGATAGAAATAATTGGTGGCAACATTGGGATAACTAGGTGAAGCGATAACTGGCCCTGACATCGATTGATGTAGATGGGGATATGCATATGATGTGCTTGAACCTTGGTAAGTGTTTCCATGGGAAGGAGCAAGAGGGGGATATGTGTAAGTGGAACTGGTCCCCCCCTGGGGTTGACCATAACTCATATGAGGTTGAGGATATGGTGGAGGTGGAGGGTGTGAGATAGATCCAATGATACCATCAGCGACATGAGATTCCCTTGGTGCATTAGTAGTACCAGGCCGAGGGAGATCGGGAAGGATAATATAAACATATCCTAATTGTGCATAGATCAAGTCATATTTCAAAGCTACTTGGAGTGCTTCTTCCTCAAACTAGGGGAAGTGGGAGGCGAGATCTTTACCAATGGGGTCCAAAAGCGATATAAGGAACCAATCCATATAGACATGGTCTTCAAATTCAGGATCCATACACATGCTCCTCCTTCTACGCCATTCTTGAACATGGTCAGATAGGAGAGTGGCAGAAGTTTGACTGAATGAGGTCAAAAGTTTGGTACTAGTGTCATATTGGAAGGGTAACTGGAAGTATGACAAAAAATATTTGGCTAGAGTCGCAAAGGTGAAATGGGAAGCATGCAGTTGGTTTACATACCACTTGAAAACAACTCCAGTAAGGGTGTGTTGGAAAAGACGAAGACAAATAAAGTATTTAGAGATGGAATTAGATGAATACCACATATGAAAAGAGCAAACATGATTTGTGGGATCTTCTCCATAATTACCTTCAAACTTGGGGATGTCGGAAGGAAGCTTGGTAGGTATAGCAAGCCAACTTAGGTCATGGAGAATAGGGTTGTTGATGAGTTGGATGAAATCAAGAAGGCTCAATCCAACCATATAGGGGATAAATGGGAGGTTAGTGACCATACCAGTAGAGGTTCCTCTTGTGGGGTTACCTTGGTTTCCTACACCCACATTGGTGCCTCACATGGTGGCGGTACAAGGTTGGGAAGATGTAGAATCAAAGGAAGAACTGGAAGAATCAACAAAACTAGAGTCAAAATGAGGACTCAATGGAGTACTAGGAGGGTGAAATCTAGCTCAACGTGGAGGAGTAATATGTCCTAAAAGAACCACGAATTCTCTGCAACAAATGCCTAGGGGGCTCAATGATGTCAGGACAAATATGAATTAATAGAGTAAAAGGTGATGATAGGAGAAAAAGAGCAACAAAAAGAAAGCAAACTTTCAATCGTGCCAAGTGTAAACTAACTATATTAATATGCTACTCTAATTCAATCAAACACATCATATTAAATAAGATAGAGAGATGGAAAAGGGAATTAAATAAAATAGAAAAATGAAAATAGTAGAGGAAGAGAGAGAGAGAGAGAGAGAGAAACAGGAACAAAACGGTTAGTCTCTTGATTTCTATGTTAAAAAAATGGATGGAATTTACTCAAGGTTGAGAGACCCTAGCACACCAATCTTCTTGTTATAGCTTGCTTAATTATGTTTTATGTATTCTATAGGCTTAGAGGTTAGGGTGGTTTTGCACATAAAGAATTCTACATTTTCATGTATTATAGAGAAGCATAAATATGAATACAAAAACTAATATTTGGTTGATCATCTCAACATTTACAAAGATAGAACATATTTTACCATGTTGATGGACTTAGAGATTGAACATCTTTGATTGTGTTAAGAGAGAGGAGATTTTATTTTAATATTAACAATACTATCTTTATTTATTTATTGTTAAAAAAAATCAGAAATGAACAGATATAAACATAACACTTATAATATTGTAGATTTCATAAACAAATAAATGATCAATAATACACCATTGTTGGAATCTAAATTCTATACTATCTTCATTATTCATAAAGAATATTTTACATTGTACATAAAAATAAAATAAATATACAATTGGATTCAGTTTCCAGGTTTTCTTGGACTCTAATAACTAATCTCCATAGTAGACACTAACCCAAATCTTAATCACAAATATTAGGCATCTAACATTCCCCCCTTATTCTGAAGGGATAATATGAAAGTCCAAGAATGAGAGCTAAAATTTAAAAAAAGTGTGTCACAACCAAGAGTTATATATATCTTAGAAATAATTTTCAATGATCACCACAAACCAAAACATGGGAGAAATCGAGGTCTCAACTAATGATGGTTCAAATATGATCACCAAATCTCGAACTATCATAGTAATTCCTGACGAAACCAAATTGGGAACTATCAAAGCAGTTCTTGGAACAAATATTAATCTTGCATCTTCTACGAGTGGAAGTGTTCCTTCACCATAAATTGATGTAGCAGATACTGAAGTAACTCTGCAAGTACTGTTTTAAGGATAAAACACACCAACCAAAACTTAACATGCCAAAACCATCTAATCATGCCCATAGAGTATAAAAGCTCATAGAACACAAATTCATCTCTGATCTCACTACAACTTGAATCTGGCTACAAACTCAGATTTTAGGTTGTAGCAGTGAAATCAATTCCACCATTGTTAGATAGAGGGTGAGAAGATGACGTACTCTTCACTGCAAGACTAGTTAATATTGTAGTGTAAACTTTGAGCTATGACCTGTAAATATTCTTGATAGTTTAGACCAATTCCAAGAAGAAATCCATCCAAAATTAATTTTCTCTCTTGCAGTCATTTTATTTCTGAAACATTTATCTAAATGATGATTATTCTTTTCACAATGTTCACAAGGATGAAGGTCATAACAATGATCTTTCTCATGTCCAACTCTGTCAGAATGTTGGCATCTTATAATTTGTTGTGGTTGTGGAACAACATCACCCAAAAATCCAGCACTATGAAACTGTATAGGCTTTGAAAAATCAGGAACATGAAAAGAAACATCTTAATTATATCCCACACTAGTTCTATTTTTATAATATCCCAAGGTCTGATGAAGGTTTTGGGAAGTTCGGGTTGAATTTTCACATTTGTATGCAAATCTGCTCCTGAATTGTCTCCATTATCTCGATCATTCTTTGATTGTAGATCAGACTTAAATAGGGAGTTATCCTAAACAAAAATTAGTTTAGAATCACGACCCTTATGTTGTAGTTAATCTCATTGTAATTGTTACTCCAACTCCCAAAGCTCAATCTTTTCTTGAGCATGTTGTAAACAATTTCGAATGTTAGAGAGAGAGAGTGTTCCTGCTAATTTAGACACTATTATGAATAGTAGACAACATTAGAGTGCTTAATAACTCTAACAAATAATTTGAGTCTAGTCATTTTTTCAAATTTCCAAAAAAAAACTTACAATCAACTTTGAAAATGGTGTGGGCTTCAACAGAAAATGCACTCATTTACAATGTAATTAAACAACTAGAATATGAATAAACTACTTAATTTAGAAGTTTTATTAGAAAGACGAGAAATATATATGGAGGTTTTTCTTGTGCTAGTAGATCCTCTATATCAGACGAAATCAATTATGAGACGAACAAATATATTTTGAAGCTTGCATTGGATCATGGTAAAACAACCAAAAATCAACCTTTCTCTCTCATTTAATCAATATGAACTACTCATGGAAAAATTAAATCAGAAAAACATCGATGGCAGAATCACTGAAGAAACGTTAGTCATAGCATCAATCGATATGAAAGTGTCTCTCACATAAAAGTTCTTTTCTTTATTCCATGTCCTCACATCAGCCGCTACCAGAGAGGGAACATTGTTCATAGAGGTTATACTGGTTTGTGGAGATAAAAGCCAAACACAATAGGCAGGATCCTCTTATAAACAAAACTATTATTCTCGAGACATCATACCTTATAGTATGTGAACTGATGCAAACACACTAATAAGGATCAGTGAGCATTTCCAGAAATTTCATACTTCACCTTCTTTTTACACCTCATCTCTTTGAAGATCTTGAAATCGGACAATTATAGGCCGCCATCTTTTTCTTAGAGACTGACAAATGCTTCTCAAATCTTTTTTGAAACTCTTACATAACCGTAGTATAACTGAGCTCTACCATGGTGGCATAGTTACTGCAAGTATTTATTTTGGCAAACCACAAAGCATGTAAGGGTGATGGAAATGGAGGGAGACAGATGCAGTACATGTGAACATGAACGTTTTATGAGTTTTTCACAGGTGGTTTTTGTGAAAGCGTAGTGCTCTGAACATGAAGTTGGACGTCTGGTGTCTATGCTTGACTTTGTGTAACAATGAAGGTAAATAATTGTACTCTGAATAACAATAGATGTATACGAAGGAAATAAAGTTGTGATATTCAATGTTTTACAACGAAAATGAAATAAAATGGTTGAAAGGCTGAAATAGAATGATTGTTCAACTTTTTGACCTGACATAACACGTGTCTCATAATTTATATGTATATATATATATATATATATATATATATATATATATATATATATATATATATATTCATGCAAAGCATTTTATATTTATTATAAAGTAGGTATCATATCTTATATGATTGATTGTTAGAGAACTTAGTCAATTAGGTATATTTTAGGCACATTTTATAACTGTGTGAAAGGCGTATAGTTATTTTCATGTTTAATCATATTCAATTTTTACATTATAAAACACATTTACAAATTTTAAAAATATGAGTTTTTCAATATTATATAAATTAAAATTAAAATAAATTTATACTATAAATTTGAATTAAAGTAAATTTATACTATAAATTTGAGTAGTTAAATGTTTTTTTTGTTTTTTGTTTTTGTTTTTTTTTTAACTTTAAGTAAGAGTGCAATAAAATTTGAAATTAATTGTTTTATAACAAAATAAATGTTGTGAGGTAACATTATATTTAAATATAATACAATAATATTTACATTAATAAAGTAAAAAATATTAATAACATAAAATATCATGTAAGCTATAAATAAAATATTTCAATTATTATCTTAATTTTACATCAAACTCATAAAAAGTAATTGAAAGTAAAAACAAATTAATTTATATAACTACTTTATTATTTAAAATAGAGTTTGACAAATGGCATGTAGTATTGATGATGCGTGGTGTGTAATTTATTATATGTTCAATTGACATGTAACATTTCAAATAAAATTATATTAATAGAAAACAAATATTTTACTATCAACCATAAATAACATAATTTTATATGAACTTTATATAAAGAAAAATAAAATAATTAAAATTAAATGTTTTATTATATTTTCACTTTTAGCGATGTGTAATTTATTCCATTTTTAAGGTAGTGTACATATATAATATTTAAAATATACTAATAAGAAAAATAAAAGTTTAATGCGGGTTATAAATCAAATAATTCCTTCCATATTTAATATGGAGTTGACATGTAACATTTTAAAAAGTATTAATAACAAATTTAATTCAATGTATATGTAGACATGTAACATTTAAAAAAATGTTAATAGCCAAAATAATTCTATATATTATACAAAGATAAGTGAAAATTAAAAATTTCTTATAATTTGAACATTTTATTAGTGTGTTGTTTAAAACTACGATAGGTCCATATTAATTCTATATGTACCAAGAGTAAAGAGGAATCAAATCTTTCAAGGTGCAAACATTTCCTCAAGTTTTGCACTCAAAAAGGGATTTGTTTATTGAACCAAAATTAAACTTGATCTATGTTGGTTCTAACTTGTGTTCTTGGCTCTTCAAATTACATAAAATATATTACCTATAATATAAATGCTTACATTACCTATAGAAGATTAATGTTTACATCACATGAGGGGACGTGTTAAATAATTAAAAAAAATGGAAGGAAATTTATTCAAGTGAATATTTCTTATAAATTTGGATTTGGTTTGGTCCATTAATTAAATTTCAATTTCAAGTAAATTTACTCTGTAATTTATTTTAAAATTGGCGGGGTGGCATGGCCACCCCAGTGAATGTATTTACATCGAAGTGGGAGACATGAAAGAGGTAATGAAGTTTAAAATGATGCGGGTTCTGAGTAATAGTGCTAGTATTTTTTGAAACATCTAAAGGCTCTAACCTAACCCCCCCACTTTTGGAGCGAAGGTCAGTAGGTAATTCTAGTGGGCATTGTTTGTTATCACCTAAAAGATAATCACCTAGCCATTCTAACAAGGTGGATCGAAATATACCATGTAGGATTTATTTTACCATAGTATAATCACTTTTTCCATAAGAAATAATTTAGTAAACCGATTTTACTAAATAATTTCTGATTCAAAAAAAAAAGAAAACACCATCATAATAATTGAATAAATAATTATTTATTTATTTTTCTTTAGAAATAATTATCTAATCATTATTTGATAATTATTTCTAACACATTTACTAAATCACCTTGTAATAATTAAATAAATGACTGTTTATTTATTATTCCTTATTCTTATTTTTGGAATAAATGTTAAACTATTATTTAATAATTATTTCAAATTCACATTTTTCTTAATCCTCGCAAAGTGATTAATAAATCACTTTATTTCTTAATTACTTCAACCATTTTCTAAATAAAGATATTTGACCATTTTGAATATATTTTCCCTCTCCAAAAAAATATAATAAAATATTATTGGCCTGAGATCCTCCAGAGAGAGTGACTAGGCATAGGGACATCTGGGCCCCTATTTTTTGTATGTAACATGCTACGGGCATGTCGGATGTATTTAGAGTAGTGGACTCCAAACATTATATATTGGATATTATGATACATAATATGGTTATGCATCTTTTGTGATGATTATGGTTGCCATTTGGTTATGTTATGGATGTTTTTTTGTATATGCATGTGATAAATGTCAATTTAGAATGTTATTTGCAATGGTATCTACATAGTTATATTGTGCTCTATGAACATGATTGAATGTAATGGATTCAAATTCACATGCTAAATGTTTAATGTGTAGATATTTTCTAAATAGGACGGGATTACGCACATGATAAATATCGTTCAATTGCATGACAAGTAGCAAGGAATCAATACAAACATGAAGGTGAAGGATGCCATGATCAAAGTCATCGACTAACAAGCCTATCACTGCATCATATTCGGCTTGGTTATTTGTGGCGGGTCCAATGCAGATGTTGTTTGAGTGAGCTAATGAATGCAAAAGGGTGAAAATGGCCCAAGTTACAGAGGCTAGATTCCTGGAGAAGTGACTTGCAGCATTGACATAACACATATGTGGTGTGAAAGATGGATCCATATGAAAGATGCAAGAAGACAACGAATGAGATGATGGGGAATGAAAGCTACCTAAATGCAGAAAGAAAAAAGGACATGAATTTCGATGGGAAATGTTATGGGTAAAATTTCTTCAAGTAGAGTGCATTGCGAGGATTAGGAAGGATATCTCCTTCTATACCCGCTAAAATGTATGCCCCCTTTCCCAAAAACTTATGAATGATTTAAGGACCGTGACATAATTTTGCAAACTTTCCATTTCCCAAGACATCATGAGCTTGTCCATAGATGAGTAAGAGGAGCTACTTAAGGTATCTTCATGAGGGACAAGGTTCACATGTCTATCATCAAAAAGCGGGACAGATGACTAGTAGATGTAACATCTACCGATGTTGAGACCGAAGTGTTCATTGAAGAAAGTTCGACCAAATCATAGTAGGAAATGTCAAGAGAGTCCTAATAGATCGATCTCATGGATGACGATAGGTAGAGAATAGGGGTGGAACTAGTTGTCATATTGACATCAGGAGGGGGAATAATAATGGTGGTTTTGTAGACATTCTGACTGTAGATTAACCTAATTATGCAATATAACTAAAGCTAAATACTTAATCTACTTCTACAATCAAACTTGCAGAAGCTTAATATATTTGAGCAAGATCAAACGGAACACATATAACAAAAAAGAAGAATCAATACACATGAAACACATAAGAATACTCTAGGGAAAGCCTCAGCTAAAAACCCCGCTATATGTATTATCATACAAGTGGAAATATATAAGGATTACACACAGCTTTATCTATCACAACTATCGAGCTCTCAGTACAATCCCTCACTACTACTCATAGATAGAATAGACTGCTCATATGCCTTCTCCTCTTCCCTCCAAGCCTCCTATTTCCTTGCACAGTTTTCCCCGAGTGATCCAGCTGTAACCTTGTGTGACACTAATCTCACACAATGCTCCAACACAGTGTAAACTACGCAAATCTCAAGGAATGAATTCTTTATGCATGCAAGATATTTTCTTATAGGAAAATTCTTGCAACTGATAGTACACTATCCATGTCTTTAATCTCAACTGGGTCTTTGTTTGAACTGATGTGCATGAGTTATTTATGAGAGAATCTTCAGTTATCTGGAGCCAACTAGTTTGATGCATGCATGCATTAACTCACTGAACTCACAATTAGTTCCTCAAACAGTTTGGAACTAATTTAACTGGACTTAACTCAGTTAACTGAGCTAACTAATTACAACTCATCCTCATCTCCTTAATTAAGGGATAATCTCCTTAATTTAAGGGATAACTGTTGCATGACTTCACAAAGACTTCTAGCTTGAATTTCTCCAATTAATTAACCCAAGATGAATTCATTAATTAATTTCCAAGTAGCTGGTGAGACTAAATTCGAATTTTAATTCAAGGACAAATTAAAACTGGAATATTCTTGTTGCCACATTTCAACAGGGTTGGGAAACCTCTTGCTCCAGCATAACATTGGGACTAGAACTCGCAGGTAGAGAGGAAGTGGAATCACTATGAGCGACATATAAATAACGATGCACTTGAAGTGTATTGTGAAAATCTTCGAGACGGGGACAATGATGAGAATAATGGCCATAATTACCACACAAAGCACAAGGGTGTTTTGTGCACAAGGATCTATTCTTCTTAGCTTACTCAAGTAAGATGACATGGACCTCAGGAATGTTAGTGTTAGGAAAGGTATTAGACACCACATTCTTGATATGAGGGAGCTTAGGATAGCTATTGGTTGCATGCCCAACAACATCACACAAAGTGCATGGAGGAGTGGGCTTTACTGGTTTAGGAGGAACTAGAGTTGTTTGGGATGCCCTGTCTTTTGGTCCCTGCTTCTTGGCTTTGTTCCCCTCACCAAATGCTTTCACAACAAGAGTGGTTTCCTATTGATGTTTTTATGGAATTGAAGCAAAGGAAGGGGTAGGAACAACAGGTTGAACTGGGGTCAAAGCTATGTAAGCTTTGAGTTGATTCGGAGGAGTGTTTGTGGGAGGATCAAAGTACCATACTAGGATCCCTACTGTAATGTTAGGTAGACTCAACGTAGCCATAACAGGGGTAGAAACGATTCTAGGTGGAAGGACTAAGAAAGGTATATGACCATAAAGGTAACAACCTAGGGGAACTTCTCCTGGATGGTTAAGACCTAGGGAATAGTTCTGAGCTAAAAAGTGTCTAGAGAGATACTAGTAGAAGGAAATTGGCCTAGAGGAATTGCACCTGACGGTTGGGTTGAGTTAGGAGTGGGAGATTGTGGAGGAGCTGGCTACTGTGAAGGCGTACCAACCTCATTTTGGGCATCCTGTGATGCCTGAAGCATGCAAACACTAGAAACGCTAGCCTTATAAGGGATAGGGAGTGGTCCATAATAAGCACCAAGAAGCATGGAATACTTATATACTCCAAGGGACATATCGATAAGGGAAGTGGTAGTCTTATTGCTAGTCACTGATGAGATAGTGGTTTGAGGAGATGTCTGAGACTAAGGGTCATAGTAAGTCAATTGATCGATAGTGATGATCTTTCCATTATGAGGAAATCACATCTTGTGAAAGACATAGGATGTGACAATGAGCATGGAATAGGTGTAACTATGACCCAACAAAATTTTATAATATAATGGGGTGCCAATGACTTCAATATCAACTAAGACAAGCTTTCCAACAACATTAATGGGATAGTTGCGATACAAACTGAGGGGCTGCGAGGGATGACTGTCCCAAGCACGAAGAGTGATAGTGGATGGGGAAAATTCAAGGGAACCAAGTTGCTTCCAAACACTAATATCACGGGTGGAGGCACTTTAATCTATGGTATAGTATTGGACCATGGTGTCCTTTATAGAGAGTGGTATTTGAAAGGAAACTGTGGAAGGAATGGGGGTACATTCCCTTTTGTCAA
Organism: Pinus tabuliformis; assembly: GCA_031772625.1. Taxonomy (NCBI): domain Eukaryota; kingdom Viridiplantae; phylum Streptophyta; class Pinopsida; order Pinales; family Pinaceae; genus Pinus; species Pinus tabuliformis. The sequence goes on along the minus strand of CM062807.1, from coordinate 1,211,692,888 downwards.
CGTCAAAGACAAGCATACAATTGTCAGAGGGATCCATAATGCCTAAAGTAGAGAGTAGAGATTTTCATTGGGATGGGCATAGTTGGAGGACTTCCAATGTTGACATGGTAGCAGGAGACTACGCCAAGTCACCTATTATGCTATAGGTATGGGCCTCTTCAGAAGAAGCAACATTTCGACATAATGGACCTTTGGGTATCTTAGAGGGGACTTCGACTTTAGGTAGAGGGCTTTGTAAGGTGTAATTTCGTGATGATAGAGGCTCAGTGGAAACTTTAAGTTGGGGATCAGTCGTTGAATTGGAAGGGGGCTTATCATATTGGCGTGACCGAGTTTGAAGGTTGACTTGTTCGGTGTTGACTTTGTTGGAACTCATCATGAGGATCTGGTAATTGTTCTGGCAAAATTGTGAAGTTGGAGGAGATGCATTACCCTATGTGGTTTGAGCAGCTACATATCCCTGATGGGGAAAAGGATTCGTAAGAACAACTGGTTGTGATGTAGCAGGGGAGTAGGAGGTGGAGTAATATGTTCAAATCCTCTAGAAGTAGGTGCTTGATCTTCCCATGCTTGGCAAATCTGAGGCAACCTTAGACACTCATGATTATAATTTCCAAATTCTTTGCAACAAACACAAGGTTATTTATACAAAGAGCCTTTTTTTGCTTGGGTTGTCCACCCTGCTATTGGGTTGCACAAATATGATGTAACCCTTAGGGGATTTAGGTGGAGGACCCTTGTTTCCTTGGTTACCTTGATATTGTTGGTTCCAATGGCCCTTCCCCTTATTCTTTTGCTTGGGGTTAGGGGGATTGGTTGCACTCTACTAAGAATACACTTGACCTTGAGGAGGTGGTTGATGTTGTGGCAGAGGTGGATGAGGTATGGGAGGTTGGGTCGTTGTTGTTGGAGGGGCTGGAGAACTATGCTGTTGATCCAAGTGTATATTGGTGGCCACCTGCCAATTCCACTTTGACCCCCACCATTCTTTCTTTCAATTTTTAAGTTTCCTTATTTGTAGCACAATTTACTATTTTTGGTAGTTTTTTGGATCCTCAACTTCCGGAGCCGTTTTGAGGCCCTAAAAGACATTTTTTGGGAAAAATACGAGAAACATGGGTCCATGGATTGATGTTGCTCATCCCAAAGTTATATTCCTTGGATAGATCTTTCTAACAAGTTATTGTGTGCATCAAATAGAGATTTTATGCCAAAGTTACGACCCCGGGAAGTTGATTTACCAATTTACCCAAAACGGGGCCCATAGTTTGGCGCTTCATCTCTTAGGGTTAGGGTTTTGGATGTTTAAGGTTTCCATTATTTCTCAACAATAAATAGGCCTTCGAACCTCATTGTAAGACAGTTCAGGGGCATGTAACTGTGACATCTCTCCTCAAAGATAAGCTACCATCGCCCGAGCTAGTTTATTTCCATTACTGTTTGTAAGCATATTTCAGTATTTTACATTAATGAAATGAAGTATTATTTATGTTGTATGTCTGTATTTATGGTTATCTCTGTAATTTGTTGCATTCCTATTTAAATTTGGATCAATGGTATCATATCGGTCTACTCTTTCTCTGTTTTTCTTTGCATGTCCCCAACGAAGTTGGGATATAAGGATTTAGGGCTTGAACTAGTCAGACCTTTGCAAGACTAGCCTTGCAAATCCTGGCAAACACCCATGGCAGATGAAAAGAAATATGAGGGGGCAAGATTTCCTATCCAAATCTTGCTCGAAGAGGCCATCGAGTGATAAAGGAATGTGATGATGGACAACTTTGCCCAGATCCTTCAATAGCTATCCAGGGGTGACACATCTACTTCTAGGAGCTACTCTGGAAGAGACACACCCTTTAAGGTACAAGTTAACTTTGACATTCCCATATTTGAGGGTCAAATAGATGTAGACGTTGTAGATAAATGGTTAAATATGCTAGAACGATATTTTTTGTTCATGATTTTTCCAGCCGGGAAAAGATTACTTTCACTCTTCTCAAAGCTAACCCCCCACATCAAAGACTGGTGGAAAACCTACTGCGAGCAGAAGGATGAAAGTCCAGCCTCACTATTTTCAGTTGCACCCACTTGGAATTCGTTCCAGAATGCCATCAAGGAGCAATACTACCCTGTAAGAAGCTATGAGGATAAATACATAAAGTGGACCATGGTGCGGCAGGGAAGGGACCAAGATGTGTTACACTTTACCAATATTTTTCATACCCTTCGCACAAACTTGGGTATCAAGGATTCTAAGCTAAATTTGATACTCAAATACCGCAGCTTCCTACACAGGTACATCCAGGATGAGATGGAGTTCCTAGACATCTCCTCACTCAGCACAGCGTATCGATATGCTATCAAGATCGAGCAGAATTATAAACAGAAGAAGCGATACTTTGGATCTGCAAATCCAAAGCAAGGGAAAGGTGCCCCCAAACCGTTGAACAAAGGAAAAAGCCAAGGCGGTGTGGCCCAAGACAACCTACCAAAACCGCAAGAAAAGAACAACACCGTGAAGCCGAATAAGGACACGGGAAAGTGGTGTGAGTTCCATAAGAGATCCATTAACAACACAAGTGAGCGTTGGGCCAAGCAGTCACTGATGGTCGAGCTAATGTCTTTGGAATCAGATGCATGTTCACACTCTGAATCAAAACTCGATAAGGGGAATGACAAAGGGAAGTAGATTATACATGCGGATCCCAACACTTTCGTTGCCACCACAAAGATCTAGAAGGAGGAAACCGAAGATCCAAAGGAGGAGGAGTGCCTCTTCCACTCCCAGATGTGGATAAAGGGATCCCCGCTATAGCTCATTGTTGATAGTGGGAGCCAAAAGAACCACATTTTGGCAGAGTTAATGAAGTGGCTAGACTTACCGACCACAACACATCCACAACTATACACCATTAGGTGGCTTCACCAAGGACGGGATCTTCGCGTGAGCCAGCAGTGTCGCCTTCCATACAACATCAAGCCCTTCACGGATGAGGTATTGTGTGATGTTTCTCCCCTTGATGTTTGTGATGTATTATTAGGCAAACCATACTTGTGGAAGCGACATGTTGTATATGAGTCAAGGCCTCATGTTGTTATTGTTACTTTGGGAAATAAGTTGTACAAGATATCAGAGGTAGCACCGCTTACCACCATCTCTTTGGTTGTTGCAAAACAATGAAGTAAGCTCATTTCCAAAACCGTGAAATTTGTTTTCCTGATGATACGCCCTCAAGGAAAGAAGAAGATGGTGGCCACGACCTCCAGACAGGGCCCCTTAGCACAACGACTACTACTAGACAAGGTCGTGCGGGAGTACGAGGACATCTTGACCTCCCTTGTAGGGGTTCCTCTGTAATGTCAAGTCAAGCACTCCATTGATCTGACCCTAGGTGCACCACTGCCAAATGGACTAATCTATCGGCGCTCCTTTCTGGAGAACGATGAAATTAAGAGGTAGATTTAGGAGCTGCTGCAGAAAGGTCACATCCGACCGAGTTCATCGCCCTGTGGGAGCCCGATCGTGTTGGTAAAGAAGAAGGATGGTACTTGGAGACACTATATTCACTATCGGGCACTGAACAAGATCACTGTCCAGAATAGGTACCCGATCCAATGGATTGATGACCTTTTGGACCAACTAAAGGGGGGAAGATATTTTAGCAAGATCGATTTGAAGTAAATATATCACCAAGTACCAATTGAACCCTCTGATGTGTGGAAGACTTCCTTCAAAGCCAAGGAGGGCCTTTTCAAATGGTTGGTTATGCCTTTCGGGTTGACGAATGCTCCTGCAACATTCATGAGACTAATGGATGACATCTTGTGTCCATTCACCAACTCATTTGTAGTGGTATAATTGGATGACATCCTGATCTTCAGCCAGACTTGAGAAGAGCACATCCACCACATCCAACACGTTCTCCAAACACTGCGGAAACACAAGTTATGTGCCAATTTGGAGAAATGAACTTTTGGCATGACCCAAGCTTAGTATCTGGGATACATTATTGATGAACAAGGGGTGCATGTGGATCCATCCAAGATCCAAGTCATTTGGGATTGGCCATCTCCAACCACTCTGACAGAGCTCTGCAACTTTCTGGGTCTTACCAACTTCTACCACAGGTTCGTATTGGGATTTTCTCATATCACTTGGCCCTTGAGTCAAGTCACCAAGGGAGGAGAAAAATAAAAATTATTTTGGTTTGAATCTCAACAGAAGGAATTCACAGAGTTGAAACATCGCCTCTGCTCAGTGCTAGTGCTTGCATTACCAGACTTGAAACAACCATTTGAGATCCAGATAGATGCCTCTGACTATGCTATTGAGGCAATCCTTACTCAACATGGGCATCTAATGGCATATCATAGTGGGACACTTTTAGACACAGTCTGAAAGTATCCCACTTATAACAAAGAGATGCATTCCATTGTGCAGGCCTGCCGACGATGGAAGCATTACATTTTGGGGAAGGAAACGATCATCCACATAGACCACCGCCCCCTGTAGTTCATACAGATGCAAGGGAAGTTTCAAAATGATTGCCATCAGAAGTGGTCCAGATACCTGCAACAGTTCCATTTGAATATCAAATACAAGAATGGCAGCACCAATAATGTTGCAGATTGCCTCAATCGACCACCTATCATAGTGTTAACCACTGTGCTCAACTCTTGTGGGCACGAGACTTCTGATTGGAAACTTTTTTGCAAACGCGACCTAGAATTCGGCCACAGATACTAGACACTCTTGGAGGGTTAGCATGTTCCATATTTTCACCTCAAGGATGCCCTGTTATGCCACCTAGGTCACCTTTGTGTTCCTTCAAACGAGTGTGCCAAGATGATTTGGGAAGAACACTATAATCAGGCTCCTGGGCATTTCGAGGTCGTGAAAACGGTGGCAGTCCTACAGAAGTATTTCTATTAGCCAAATCTTGGACAGGATGTTGGGAAGTACATCAGATCCTGCACTGCCTGCACCATTGCCAAACCAACCATCAATAAGCAAGGCCTCTATACTTTGATGCCTACCCCTAATCGACCTTGGGAATCAATCTCCATGGATTACTTGTCAGGCCTTCCTTCTACTAAGCATGGAAACAACTGTGTTTCTGTGTTCATCGATAGGTTCTCAAAGATGGCCATTATGGCGGCCTGCAAGAATAATATCACAGCAGAAGCCACTACTAAACTCTTCTTTAAATGAGTGTGGGTACACTTTGGGATCAAGCAGTCTATCATCTCAGATTAGGACAACAGGTTCCTTAGTACATTTTGGTCCAGTCTCTATTCAATGCTGGACACCAAACTCACTAAGTCCACAACCTTCCATCCCCAAACTGATGACCAGATAGAGGTTGTCAACAGGATGATCGTACACATTCTGCGCATGTACAACTCAAAGCATCCACGCACATGGGATGAGAGCCTCCCCTATGTTCATCAAATCTATAATGGGCTCTCCATAGCTTGACTGGCCACAACCCTTTTGAGGTGTGCTTAGGATTCCAGCCACTATGTCTCATTAATGTGGCCATGCCATTTGCAGCTACTGAGGTAGATTCAGTTCATGTCCAGTTCAAAACAGATAAGGAAAACAACTTCATTGAGCACATCCAACATATCCGCCAGCAGGTCCATGACATTCTAGAGAAATAAAATGCCAAGTACAAGCAGTGACATGATCAACATCGGGTGCCACACAAGTTTCAGGTGAGCAACAAAGTTTGGTTGCATTTACGAAAGGAATGCCTTACCAGAGCCTATCGGAAACTCAAACTACTCAGATATGGTCCTTACACCATTACCAAGTCTGTGGGAGACAATGCGTTTGAGCTCTGTATTCCCCCATTCCTTGGCCTGCACTGAGTGTTCAATGTGGACCGCCTTCGACCATAATTTCCACCATTACTAGACACATCAGACATTGCAGAACAACTCACACCAACATAGTTAAATCCAGATTGCATGGAACAAGCTGAAATTGATCGGATCATGGACACGCAGATCAAACACACTTGCCAACAGAAGATCCAACTGTATCGAGTTGTCAAAGTGGGCCAACTCCTTCACCAGGGCAAGTCGCTCACCAGGGACCAAGTTCAGCAGAAGTTTCCTCATCTCATCGAGGAACTCAACGCAATGAGAACCATTGCTTCCTAAGCAGGGAGGAATGATCCAGGTGGATATTTGTGGCCACCCGCAAATTCCACTTGGACCCCCACCCTTGTTTCTTTCAGTTTTTCAGTTTCCTTATTTGTAACACAATTTACTATTTTTGTCAGTTTTTCAGGTCCTAAACTTCCGGAGCTATTTTGAGGCCATAAACGCCATTTTTGGGAAAACTGGGAGGCCTGTTGTAGCTCATCCCAAAGTTGTATTCCTTGGATAGATCTTTCTAGTGAGGTATTTTCCACATCAAATGAAGACCGTATGCCAAAGTTACAACCCCGGGAAGTTGATGTACCAATTTACCCAAAAAGGGGCCCATAGTTTGGCGCTTCATCTCTTAGGGTTAGGGTTTTGGGTGTTTAGGGTTTTACATTGTTTCTCAACAATAAATAGGCCTTCGAACCTCATTGTAAGATAGTTCAGAGGCATGTAGCTGCCACATCTCTCCTCAGAGATAAGCTACCATCACCCAAGCTAGTTTTTTTCTATTGTTTTTGTAAGCATATTTGAGTATTTTACATTAATGAAATGAAGTATTATTTCTGTTGTATCTCTGTATTTATGGTTAGCTCTCTAATTTTTTGTGTTAATGTTCAAATCTACATCATTTGTGCATAAGGATAGAAATAATTGGCAGCAACAATGGGATAACTAGGTGAAGTGAAAACTAACCTGACGTTGATTGATGTGGATGGGAATATATGTATGACATGCTTGAACCTTGGTAAGTGTTGCTATGGGAAGGAGTAGGAGCGGGATGTGTGTAAGTGGAACTAGTCCCCCCCAGGGTTGACCATAACTCATATGAGGGTGAGGATATGATGGAGGTGGAGGGAGTGAGATAGATTCAACGATACCGTTAGGGGCATGAGATGCCCCTGGTGCATTAGCAGCGCTAGGCCAACAAAGATCGAGAAGGATAGTATAAACATATCCTGATTATGCATAGATTAGGTTATATTTCAAAGCTATTTGGAACACTTATTCCTCATACTAGGGGAAGTGGGAGGAAAAGTCTTTACTAAGGGGGGCCAAAAGAAATCTCATGCACTAATCCATATAGACATAGTCTTCAAATTCAAGAGCCCTACAAATGCTCCTCCTTCTATGCCATTCTTGAGCATGGTCAAATAGGTGGTTGGACGAAGTTTCACAGAAAGTGGTTAATAGTTCGGTACGATTGTCATATCAGAGGGGTAATTGGAAGTATGACATAAAGCTTTAGCTAGAGTCACAAAGGTGGAATGGGAGGCATGTGGTTGGTCCACATACAACTTGGCAGCAACTCTTGTAAGGTTGCGCTTGAAAATACAAAGACGAATGGAGTCTTTTGTGATGGAATTAGATGAACACCACATATGAAAAGAGCAAACATGATTTGTGGGATCTTCTCCACGATTACCTTCAAACTTTGAGATGTTATAAGGAAGCTTGGTTGGCATAACATGCCAACTAGGGTCATGGAGAAGAGGATCGTTAATGAGCTGGCTGAAATCTGGAAGGCTCAATCTAGCCATATAGGGGAGTAATGATAGGTTAGTGACCATACCGGTAGATTTTCCACTTGTGGGGTTAGCTTGGTTACCACCTTGATTTTCCACACCCATGTTGGTGCTTAACATGATAGTGGTACAAGGTTTGGAAGACACAGAACCAAAGGAAGAAATGGAAGAATTGGCATAACCAGAATTAGAATGAGGACTCAATGGAGGACTAGGAGGGTGAAATTTAACCTGATAGGGAAGAGTAAGATGTCCTAAAGGAAACTGGGGGTGAAGGCCAAGAATTCTCCACAAAAAGTTCCTAGGGGGAGAAATGATGTCAAGACAAAGATAACTTAATAGAATAAAAGGTTATGATACGAAAAAAGGAGAAACAAAAAGAAAGCAAACACCTAGTGCAGTGGTTCCAGATGTACACTAACTGTATTAATATGCTACTCTAATTTAAGCAAACATTTCATATCAAATAAAAATGGCCTCTAGCGTATAGGTTATCTAAATCCTCAAACAATTCCTAAATATATTGTTTCATATGGCCTTCCAAAAGACTTCTTACATGAAAAAATATGATCACTTCAAGCAGAGTTATCCAAAGAAAGATGGGGTATAGAACCAACTATTGCCCACAGCCTATCCTATAGGGTGTTTTCCTATGATTTGTCACTATGGTTACCTTCATCCCACGGGGTCGATTGAGTCTTGAGATTCTTGGTGATAATCCATCACACAAGATTTCCTACCATGGGATGGGTAGCCCCGAGGAGAACTGCTTGCATGGTGACCTACCCTAACCCCCTTTGAATCGGGTTTCCATCATACTTTGGCTTTGGACCATGGGATGGTGAAGGATTTTAAGATCCCTAATATTCCAATTGGGCTTAATCTATGTGTGTTGAATTATTAAGGTGTATTGTTTCAAGTATTGGTTTGGCGGTGTTAGCCAAGATCATGTTCGCTTAGGGTTTGTGTGCGCGTAAATGATGTGTTAAGTGGATGAGTTAATTGAGCATGTTTTATGATGCCATATGTTGCTGAAATTAAAGTTTTGAAAAACCGTAAATAATTCTAAAAATGGAAAATAAAATGAATAACAAGCCCAAGCACAAAAACCCCCACCCAAGAAGGCTATCAAGCAACTAAAAAAGAGGAGGAAAACAAGTTACTCAAAGACACATAAATGGACAAAGTATCTAATGTCTAAGGGATTGTGATCTATAGGCACTAATATATTCTAAATGGTGTAGACAAATAACAAAAATTAGAAGTGAAAAATGCTACAAAGGATAGGAAAGAAGCTCCTAAAGCTTAAGACACTCAAGGGTATCCTAAGGGGGGAAGGCAACACCAAATTCTAAATGGAGTAAAATGATGAAGAAACCTATCCAAAAGGGTTTTAAAATAATGAGAAAAATCCTAGAAATTAGTGGTTGAATGTGTTGTATTCTAAACTCCTCAACTCAACAAATATCTTCCTAAATGATGGAGTTTTACTCTAAATCCTAGGGGATTTTTCCTTCCTCAATGAGAAATTATGAAGAGAATTTAGACCTAGGGGTGGGTTAGGAAAGAATAGAAACCCTTCATGAAAAATGAGAAATACATGAAAAACGTGATTGCAATCACATGTTTTCATGTATTCCTCATTTTTCGTGTAGCAGGGACCATCGAAAGTATGCAAAATGGGTACTCATTGGATGAGAAATTAAATTTTGCATCCAACGATTACTCTTGCTCGAAATTTGAGTAAAACGTTAGGGAGATAAGTTGAAAAAACAGTTTTATTATTTTTTTACTTTTTTACCCCAAATATGGTGAATCGTCCCCCATTGTTTATGTCATCATCTTGAATCCTATTGGTTCTTATAAAGTTTATTTTGGTTGTACATTTTTCTTAGGAGGTCCATTTTAGACCTCAAAAGTTCACTAATGAAAGATGGATCAGATAAAGAAGAAGGTACATGAATTGCTAAACCAAGGGGTCATAAGACCAAGTTCTTCTCCATGCGGCTCACCTATCGTGTTGGTGTCAAAAAAGGATGGCACATGGAGGATGTGCGTAGACTATAGGAAACTCAACAAAATAATGGTGAAGAATCGGTACCCTCTCCCTCGCATTGATGATTTGTTAGATCAATTGAAAAATGTTATCTATTTCACAAAAATGGACTTGTGCAGTGGTTATCATTAGGTCAGGATTGCAAAACGGGATGTATGAAAGACTGCATTCAATATGAAATAGGGGTTGTTTGAATGGTTGATGATGCCATTTGGACAGTGCAATGCTTCGACCACATTCATGAGGGTTATGAATGATATTTCCAAGACTTTTCTTGATGAATTTTTACTTGTGTATCTTGATGACATAATTTTTTATAGTAGGACATGGGATGATCATGTCAATCATTTAAAAACGTGCTTGATGTTTTGCAAAAAGAAAAATTGTATGTCAAAATGTTGAAGTGTGAATTTGGTAATACCTCTTTGGTTTTCTTAGGTCACATTGTTGGAGGTGGATAATTGAAAATACATACTTCTAAAATTGATGTGATTGTAAAGTGGCATAAGCCTACCAATGTTATAGAGGTTCTGTTGTAGCAGCTGCAACACCCTCCAAAATTTTGGCCTGCATCCAATTTTGAAGCCTCCCTTGGGTTTTAACTTGATATTTGCAAGCACTCGGGCCCACCCCATGATCTCGTGTTGAGTCTTTGCACCCTCCTTTCTTGACCATTCAAAGGACAACTTTTTTCATGTTGGTCACAATGTCATTCTTGCAGCCTTGTTCTGGTCATGCACAAGTTCCCTGCTTCATGTGCACAATTTGTATTCCCTATGTAAACATCCATCGCACTCACATACGTAGTTGTATGCATTGTCGTGCAAGCATCATCGCGGTCATCCAATGATCCATCACAAGCATCTCGCTTGTCACTCGTACCATAGATTAGTCACACTAAGTATGTGTTTTCTTGATGGCTTGAGGTGTCTTGTCATCAAGTCATGTTGAGTGTGTGTTCATAAGGTCACGCATGCACAAGTTCACTCACTCACATATTTAGCCATTTTTGCTGAAGTTTTGACGACCGGATCACTCTCCAATAGTCAAACCCTCGCTGAGCTACATTGTGCAGTTTTAACACTCAGTGAACATGTACTGCTACCCAGAATTGTGCAGAGCTTGATGCTGTCAACCAGGTAGCCTACACTACACAATCCTAGAACTGCCCGAACCAACTGTTCCCAAGAAAAGCGAAGAAGTTTCTCATCAAGCCACCGTAGTCTGTGTTTCCTGTAAGAGAATCAACCGACCCTCTAGCTGGTCAACTAGAGAGTTTGACTAGGAAATGACCCTCGGACTCACTCCCCCAAAAAATTGCACAAAAGTTGTAGACCTTGCTCGCTATGTTGACTGAAGAAACTGCGCTGATAGACCAGGCATACACCTTGTGTCTGTCCCTGCTTCCCTAAAAAAATTGATTAGTTTTTCCAGCAAGTCACCTAGTCAGCTTGCGGCTCATCTACAAAACTGTGCGGTTTTCATTAATAGTCAACCAACAGCCCAGCATCTCGCTCAGCTCAAAAATTGTGATAGGATGTCCAATAGCCCAACATTTCAGTGAGCTCAAAAACGTCTATGGGGTGTCTAGTAGGCCAGCCTCCCAGAAATTGCGTAGTTTTCACCAACATCACTCCTGCAGCTCACTACCATCTCCCCCGAAAAATGCACATTTTTTCCCAGAAAGCCTCTTACAGCCTGCTGCCATCTCCCTAGAGGAATTGTGCACTTTTTGTTGCCAAACCCCTCTGCTTCCTGCACTACTTCCTTCGAAAAATTGTGTAGATCTACTTGCCAGCAGAGCCAGATCCTACAGACAGTCACTGCTAATCTGAACTACCCATCTCAATCTCATAGTGACTTTTGAGCAATTTCCACTGGCAGTGCTTGGAGCCTACATCCCAACTTGAAATTTTCCTTGCGTAGTTTCGTAGAATTGTCCTCTCTCCTGGTCACCTACATCCGAAAGCAGTCATGGTAGACTAGGAGGTTTATGGATTTTATGTCGTCTCTTCATGAGTGATTGCAGATACAGGTACATGGATAAGACATGAAGCGATGACTAATGGGATGAACAAGGAGACTGCATGCAAGGAGATTTGTTCGCGAAAGGATGCATGAACGATGCATGCAAGGATATTTTTTGGTGAACAGACGAACATTCAAGGAGCTTTTTTTTCAAACAAACGAACATGTGAAGCATGCCAAAGTATAAGAAAAGGAGCAACGTGCACATGCAACATCAAACGAGCACCAATACCATTGAAGACTTCGCACACCTTGCCATGCGGAGGTGAAGCTATGATACACCAAGAGGACATCCATCACTCAGCAGCACTCCATCTCGACATGAACACCACGAGAAACATGAACATACCAGCACTGTCGTGTCAAGTCATGTCATGAGTCATGTCATCCACATCACTACTCTGGGCTATACTCTTGTAAATCAATGTAATGTAACATGGAAATCCAAGAGACCCACATGTAATCTAAAGAGTCATGTAATCTAAAAATTCATGAAATTCAAACAGTCATGAGGGAAGTCGAAAAGTCACAAGCGCCAGTTTTACCCTTGGCTATAAATACCCCTCATTTGTACATGCAAAAGAATTTTCACATTAGCTTCTCCCACATAGCCTTGAGAGTCTATAGTCTTTTCTTTGAGGAGCAAGGAGTGGCTCCAACGCCTCTCTTACGATGTTAGTGATATATGGTGTACCAATGTGTCTTGGAACTTTTAATTAATTCAAAAGCCTGATAACAGGCCAACATGTTTTCACACATCTATTGTAACTGTTTGTGACACTAATATTGAACAATTGTAATGCATGTCACTTTAACCCATGTTAAACAATTGAACTCTTTCGGTTTTTCTAGTACATATATTTAGGAAAATGTGTTGTATGAGTTGTTAATGTTGTCCTACCTACGTGGGTTGCCTCACCGGACATCAGACAAAAACTTTCCTATAAAAAATTTATAACGAATGTTGCACTTGCGTGGACTGCTCCACTGGGTGTTATATGTGTTATCTTCTCTTATGTGTTATGACTGCCGCATCTATGTGGACTTCTCCTCCAGAAGTTGTGCATGGCCTATTGTGCTGTGTGTCTCTGACAGAGTTGGGACTTTTTCCCTTTTGACTGGAGACTCACTTCCACCCTCCCTCTCCACGGTGAAAGGTCCTTGACACAAGTAACACTAAAACTCACTAAGCACATGAACCTCGTTGTTCAAAGACAAACCAGACCACTCTCACTTGCTGGCAAGCAAGAGCTAAGGCTTATCTTCAAGATAATGGCAACTGGTCCATCGGACCAGATGGGACTTCTACATCAAACATTGTGAGATATAGAATGGGACTTCATACTAGGGAGATCCCCTAAATGTTGGTGGGTCTAGCACCATCAACATTTGGGCACTAGAAGGAGGGCTAGATGACAAGTTGAGTCTTCACAATATATGTTGAATCTTCACATATCTATCATGGAGTTTGTTATGGTTCGCCCTTTGAAATGCCTATCCAACAAACATATCTTTCACATCGAGAGGGAGTTCTTGGATGACTTGTCACAAATCATGTATGATAGTGAAGGTGAAGTGGCCTGGCCTTAGCACTTAGATGACTTCCATGTGCTCATGGAGAATGTGGAAGGTTTTAATGAAAGAGAGGTTTGTTCACTGCTCAAACACACTTCGCGACCACCCATTGTGATGGTGTAGCATACTGCCTCATAACTTCGTGCACTCATTCAAGTAGTTCAGTGATCTAATTAAATCTGTTTTTCACCATTTTGATCCTAAAGCACTTGATAAAAAATTGTTAAAAAATGGAAGGCCCCACATGAATCACCTATGGATTTTTTATAGCATTTCAGTTTATTCATGTTTGAAGCTTTGAAAAGTCAGATGAAATACCAATATCTCATTGACATATTTGAATATTGCCTTACCAAATCACTCTGTCCCAAGATGAAGTTGAAGTTAAAACCCTGCTCGACATACTTCAGTGATGAAGCTGCGAAATCACAAGCAGACATAGTCATTGTAACAAGTGATTGTCTGCCTTCCCCTCATCAAATAGCTCCACCACCGTAGAGTGATGTGGGAGAACATGCACACATGTTTGTTCAATTTTCACATCCTCCCACCCTCACTACTCTCAATATCTATGTAGATTTATTTGGGAAGCCCATGGGTTTTCATACACACTTGTTACCTCAACCTCCTTCTCTGTGTTCTGTTGATCCTCCAGATTGCACTATCTTGTGTTCTTCCATTCCAAACTCTACACATGTTGGGAACAAGGATCAAGCCATCGACAGAGTTGATGTTGCACAACCAACTTGTGTTGCCATTCACGAAGAGTATGACCGAGCATCTGAACATGAACCTGCGGTGATGGATGACCTCCTTCTGTTTGCGCCTCCTCCGCTTTTTCCTCACACCATTGGTGATTTTGTTATCCCCGATTGTCTTTGTGTTAATCTATCCACAAATGCATCTACTTTTGATCATTCATAGAACACAGCTGATGTTATTCCATCATTTGATAACAAAGAGGAAAAATCATTCGTTAAAATTCCACTTGATATTTCATCTTCTTTTTTTGGAAACGCAGAGAGTGAAAATTCTTGCTTCTCATCTACCCCTCTGTATGATTCATCAAATCATGAGGATACCAACAAACATACTGAATTTTTTGATCATGGTTGTCATGATCTCTATACTTCTTCATCTGATCACAATGTTGATTCACTCGTTGTTAATCTGTCTAAGCCACTGGCCTCTAATGATTTATCTATTGACGAAGTGGAAACCCAACAGGCTTTAGAGGCACTTCAGCCTCAGATGATTGTTATGTTAGGCCCTCGTTGTCCTGAGGTTAGTTCCACTTCTGATCAGAAAATTTGTGAAACACCCGAGGATCCTCATCATTCATTTGTATGCATTAAAGATCAATCCAACACATATATTTCACTTCCTCCACTGAAATCACATGATCCCATCGCTTGTGCATTGGATTAATCATTCACATCAAGCACACTCGAAAGGCGTAAGTTGTCTATTTTTCTCAAGTTTGCTTGTCTTCCATAGTCAAGAGAGTGCATATGTTTATCATCTGTACATAGTGTGTCATAGCACCATGGCAAGTCCACAGAGGGTTTGTCTTGCACTTTCACTCTTTTCTTTTCTGTGGACATGTTTAAACTCGGAGTGTGTTGGTCTTCATTGTTATATATTTTATGTTTGCTGGTTCGCTTGACTATGTTTCTCGTGAATCATGCCTTCACCAACATGAGCCAACCAATGCATCGATGGCTGCATTGGAAATATCACTTCATGTAAGTAGGTCCACGCATTGTTAGCATAGGTGTAGGAGTAGTGTTTGTTTTCCTACTTGTCCTTGCTGACTTGGTTTCGTTTGTTTGCTTGCTCGCTTTGCTTGCTTTTTTTTTTGTTTACTTTTCTTACTATTTTTGTTTCATTTTGTTTTGTTTGCTTAGTATCATGCCATTTTTACTTTTGTAAATAAGTGTTGCCTTCTGCTGATTTTTGTCTTTTGAATGAGTATGTGTTTGAGATCTAAAGAGTCTTGTGACACTACAACACTTGGCCAGTCTTGTGTCTGTCTTCTCTGTGTTTGGTTATAACCTTCAGTCGATGAAGTCTCAATGGGAAATATGAGCCATCTGTGAGGGAATCTTCACTCCAACCATGAACCTGTGTCTACACTGGGAAACCCCATGCCTATACTCAACCTTTTGCTTTGTGTGTTGAAGCTCATCCAACTAGTAGAAATGGAGAAGGGGAAATGTAAACGAGAAAACCTATGTCAAAGGTCCTACATGCTTCTCTAAGGAATAAACTTTTCTTCTCTCAATAATTCAAGATCCCTCTTCTACCCCAAAAATAAATAAGTGCCTATGAACATTCCTCTTTACAAAAAAATACAAAGGTGAAAGAAGAGAAAGGCTTCCTGCGGAGTGAGGTGAAGCATGCAACTCCACCGGGGTATTGAGCAGGCTCGTTGGAACTGTAGAAATGCATGTGTTCCTGCGTGACTCTGATGGGGTATTTTCCAGGCCTAATAGCAGTGGAGGACACTAGAGATGAAAATTTATACTCTGAAAATTTTTAATTCGCGAGCCAAACGATCCTTCCCGATTTTGAAACACTGAGATAAAGCTGAAACTTTTTGTTGTGTTTGACTAAGTTGGTGAACGGTGAACCATGTCTACCCATGGGGTAAGTGGGGAAACCAAAGTAACTCACATGGTGATTCAATAGTCCCTGAAAGACCAAGGCCTTGTGCTGTTAATGAACCAAAACAGAGAAGCTGGAATTCAACCAGTGTGTCGCCAAGTGTTTTAGCGACTACAACACCCTCAAAAATTTTGGACTGCATCCAATTTTGGAGCCTCCCTTTGGTTTTAACTTGATGTTTGAAAGCACTTGATCTCACCCCATGAGCTCATGTTGAGTCCTTTCACCCTCCTTACTTGATCATTCAAAGGACAACTTTTTGCATGTTGGTCACAATATCATGCTTGCAGCCATGTTCTGGTCATGCACAAGGTCCCTGCTTCATGTGTACAAGTTGTATTCGCTATGTAAACATCCATCGCACTCACACACAAAGTTGTATGCACTGTCACATAAGCGTCGTTGTGGTCATCGAATGATCCATCACAAGTGTCGCTTGCACCGTCGGTCAATCACATTGAGTATGTGTTGTCTTGATGGTTTGACGCATCTTGTCATCAGGTCATGTTGAGGGTGTGTTCGCAAGGTCACGCATGCACAAGTTCACTCACTCACACACTTAGCCATTTTTTTTGAATTTTTGACGATCGGATCACCCTCCAATAGTCGGACCCTTTTTGAGCTGCATCCCGTAGTTTCAGCACTCAATGAACATGTACTGCCACCCGGAATTGTGCAGAGCTTGAGGCTGTCAACCAAGCAACCTATACTGCACAATCCTAGAATTGACCGAACCGACTGTTACCCAGAAAAGCACAAAAGTTTCTCAACAAGCCACCTCAGTCTGCGCTACCCACAAGAGAATGAACCAACCCTCTAGTTGGTAAACTAGAGAGTTTGACCGGGTAGTGACCACTGGACTCACTCCCCCAAAAATTTCCGCAAAATTTGTAGACCTTGCCCGCTATGATGAATGAAGAAATTGCACTGACAAATCAGACATACACCCTGTGTCCATCCCTGCCTCCCACAAAAAATTGTGTGGTTTTTCCAGTGAGTCACCCAGTCAGTCAACCTGCTACTCACCTGGAAAATTTTGCAGTTTTCATGAGAATTCAACTAGCAGCCCAATATCCCGCTCAACTCAAGAACTGCAATGTGATGTCTAGCATCCTGCTCAACTCCAAAACTATGATGGGGTGTCCAGCAAGCCATCCTTCTAGAAATTGGCAGTTTTCACCAGTAGCACTATTGTAGTCCATTGCCATCTCCCCTGAAAAAACAAGCGTTTTTTCCCAGCAAGCCTCTTGCAATCTGCTGCTAGCTCCTCGAAGGAATTGCGTAGTTTTTACTGTGAAGCCCCTCTACTTCCAACGCTTCTTCCTCCAAAAAATTGCATAGATCTACCCACTAGTGGAGCTAGATCTTGTGGAAATTCGTTGCTAATCGAGATTGCCCATCTCAGTCTCCGAGTGAATTTTAAGAAATGTTTATTGGCAGTGCATAAAGCCCACATCCCAACTTGAAATCTGCATTGTGTAGTTTCGTATCATTGTCCTCTCTCCCGGTCACTTGCATCCGAAAGTGAACAAAAAAGCATCATGGCAAACTAGTAGGTTCATGGATTTGATGTCGTCTCGTCATGAGTGATTGCAAATACTGGTACATGGATAAGACATGACATGATGATGGATGGGATGAACAAGGAGATATTTTTGTGAATGGACCAACATGCGAAGATATTTTTTTGTGAACAAACAAACATGTGAAGCATGCCAAAGTAAAATAAAAGGAGCGACGTGCACTTGCAACATCAAGTGAACACCAAGACCATTGAAGACTCCGCACTCCTTGCCATGTGGAGGTGAAGCTATGATACACCAAGAGGACATCCATCACTCAGCGACACTACAGCTCGACATGGACACCACCAACATCATGAACATACCAAAAATGTTGTGTCGGTCGTGTCATGAGTCATGTCGGCCACATCACTACTATGGGGCATATTGTTGTAAATCAATGTATTGTAACATGGAAGTCAAAGGGACCCACATGTAATCTGAAGACTCGTGTAATTTGAAAATTCATGAAAGTCAAACAGTCATGAGGGAAGTCGAATAGTCACAAGGGCTAATTTTACCTTTGGCTATAAATATGCCTCATTTGTACATGCAAAAGACTTTTCACCTTGGCTCCTCCCACATAGACCTGAGAGTCTATAGTCTTTTCCTTGAGGAGCGAGTAGTGGCGCCAATTCCCCTCTTATGGGGTCAGTCATGTATGGTGTACCAATGTGTCTTGGAAATTTTTCTTAATTCAGGAGCTTCATAACATGCCAACACAATTTCACACATGTATTGTAACTATTTGTGAGACTAACCTTGAACACTTGTAATGCATGTTGCTTTAACTTGTGTTAAACGATTGAACTCTTTTAGTTGCTCTAATACATATATTTAGGAAAATTTGTTGTATGAGTTGTTATCTGTCTTGCTTGCGTGGGTTTCCTCACAGGACATTAGACAGAAACTTTCCAATAAACTTGTTATAACGACCTTTGCACTCATGTAGACTGCTCCGCTGGGTGTTGTACATGCTATTTTCTCTTGTGTGTTGTGATTTCCGCATCTATGTGGACTACTCCTACAGAAGTTGTGCATGTCCTGTTGTGTTGTGTGTCTCTAACGGAGTTGGGATTTTTTCCCTTTCTAATGGAGACTCACTTCCACCCTCTCTCTCGGCAGTGAAAGGACCTTGACACAAGTAACACTAGCACTCACCAATCACATGAACCTCGTTGTTCAAAGACGAGGAAAACCACTCTGACATGCTGAAAAGAAAGAGATAAGGTGTATCTTTAAGATAATGGAAATTGGGCTATCGTACTAGATGGGACTCCTACAGTAAATGTTGTGAGATCTAGTTGGGAATTCATACCAGGCAAATCCCCTGAATGTTGGTGGGTCTAGCACCATCAACAAGTTCGTAGCTTTTTGGGTGTTATACAATACTAGAGAAGGTCCATTTCCATCTTCTCCATCATTGCATCCCCCTTACATGCATTGACAAGTGTGAAGAAAACCTTTCAGTGGGGAGGAAATCAGAAGAGATCCTTTGATACACTGAAAGAGAAGATTAGCGCCGTACCAGTTTTGGTCTTACGTGGCCACTAATAGCCTTTCGATATCAAGTCTGATTCCAATGGATATGCCATGGGAGAATTATTGGTGCAGCAAAGGAAACCTGGTTGTTACCATTCAAATACATTCTCCCAAGTTTTTGTGAACTATCCCACATACAACAAGGAATTGTATGCCTTGGTTCAAAGCATAAAGAAGTGGAAGCACTATTTCATTGGCAAGGAGACCATCATTCACACATATTACCATCCCTTGTATTACCTCCAATCACATACCAAGCTTCAACAAGCACATCATTTCAGATGGATGGGATTCCTCCAGTAGTTTCACTTGGTAATAAAATACAAGAAGGGCATCGACAACAGAGTAGTAGATATGCTTTCTCACCCTCCTATTTCTGCATCTATAGTTTTGCAAAATGCCTCTTTATATTTTGAAAGTTATGTTGAAAAGTATGTTTATGATGATGATTTTAAGGAGATTTATGCAAAGCAGACTCATGGATCGCAAGTGGATAATTACCATTTGTAGGGAAATTTGTTGTATCACCTTGGAAAACTTTGTATTTCCACTAATGAATGAATACATGTAATGAGAGAGGCACATACCTCTCTTGTGTTAGGTCATTTTAGTGTAGGGAAAACTTGGTGTCATTTTCAAAGGTTTTGTTATTGGCCTCGCATGACAAATGTTGTGAATCAATATGTAAAGGGATGTGTGTTTTCTTCAGTTAACACGCCCACTAATTGAAAATTGGAGCTCAACACACCACTTTCTCTTCCGATTCATCCATGGGAAAGTGTTTCGATGTATTTTGTAGGTGGTTTTCCCTTGTCTAGGAGAGGTCATGACTATTTGTATTTCATTGTGGATCGATTTAGCAAAATGTTTGTATTAATACCTTGTAAAAAGAAAGTCACTATAGAGTAGATTGATCATCTCTTCTTCCAAGTTGTATGTGTCCACTATGGGCTTCCCACATCCATTATGTATGATCGAGACTCTTGCTTTCTTGGAGAGTTTTAGAAGAGCTTGTGGATAATGATGGACATTATTGGTGTCACACGGAATCTGTCAAGGGTGCGGACACGACTGACCTTCCTAGAAGTCTAAGACATTCTAATGACAAACAAGACAAAATGGAGTGATCTTTCTCTAAATACACCTTTTACAACATGAAAACTACAAGTGTTTAGGCTTACCTTATTCCAAAACGCTGTTGTTGAAGTCCGTTCTTGACGATCCGGATGAGCTCCTCCTTCAAGTCAATTCCTGCAACCACAAACAATCAAACAATTACCAAGCACTTGCATTTCATATAATAAAACATATATTCAACATGCAGACCAAGGAACACATGAAATAACTCATTAACACAAGCTATTGAGAAAAATAAACCAGTTTGTATTAATAACGAAACACAGAAACTCTTACAACCTGGCCTTGGTGTTGTGCAAGTTCCTCCCAGGGTCCATCAAGGGTTTTCCTCTACTTTGACAAAGCTCACCCTCTCCCAAGTAGAATCAAGTGAAGACAATCTCTCCTCACAAAGGCTCTAATGGAAGACCTAAATCCTGCAGCATTTACCCAAAGAAAATGTATAGCTCCAACCTCTTCTCCTTCTGGCTCAATGCCTTTATTTATAGTGTTGTAAAGAGGTTATTCAGGTCCACTATCAATGGGATCATCCCCCTCTTTGGGTGGGATAGCTCCCTTATTGATGGGATAAGTTCCCCCTTAATAGAGATACATGAACCAACTGGAGGCGCATCCATTTCATCAAACCGACCTCTAGAATGTTCTAGAAGTAACCACAAGTAACTTTTTCAAGATAAAACTCGCGCATTTTGCCTTTTACAGAGGGACGCACCTGTCCCTTAACATACAGAGCGTCCATGGACGCAGATTTTGTGAACATGGTCAGCGTCCCCGCAGGTAAGGCTAGAGAGAACCTGCGACCCCAGAGATAAACATAGTTTTTACAAGACTTTCTCTCTTCTTTGAGTTTGAGATGGATAACAGAGGCATGAGACTTGCCTAAGAGGGTAGCATGACTGTTGATTTGAGCCATACTAACTGTAAGTAGTCAAGGTGACATTTTTTAGTGTAACAGATTGCCCCCTAAAGTGCGAAGCCTGGAATAGAGTAGGGTTTTATAATTCTAGGAAGGGTGAAGCGCTTTATCATTTCAAGGATTGCCTTGTGGATGGCCTGGTTGGAACCTGCAATTTTCAACACAAAATACATGAATAAGATTATATCATCACTGAGGTAGGCATTCCCATACTCAGATTCAAAACTTTAACTAATGGACTAACTATTCTGATACAGGAATGATCTTGCAGTACATCATTTTAATAGACTTTTGTAGACACAGTATGGACGCAGCCATCTGTTTATGATTAGTCTACATAGATAATGAATACAAAACTCCTCGCAGCCTGGATGGTAGAAACTAGATCCAGGGTCTTCACTTCTACTTCCCGAATTGGTACGATTCTAGCCATGTGATTAAATGATTCGATGTCGAACATGATAGAAACCACTTGATTACCAGTCAATGATGTAAACTGTTAACAAGCGTGAGAGAAACCACCAGTAATGTCAATGGTTCTCAAAGTACCAAGCACAACCCGTGAAATGTGAATAGATGTTTTGATGTCGAACACTTCACGGAATCCTTTGATCGAAAGTCAATGATGTAAACTGACGTCAAAGGCGAGAAACCTGCCATTGATGCATGCAGACTTCAAGGTACTGTCGATTCCTAAGTCATCTTTCTAGATAATGTGTCGATGTCGATAGAAAGCGACCCGTTGCAGGCAAGCCCGCAACACGAAATCATTGTTCAAGTTGAAGAAATGTTGCTGTAAGGACTGACTCAGGGATGGTCAAATGGATGACAAGTATTTTGCAGATGAAAGTTTTGCTTGCAGACCTCTTGAACACATAACGACACAACAGATGGCTTGGTGACGAATAACTCAAAGTTAATCCCCGAAACCCGGTTAAAGACTTTCAAAGTGATTTGGTCAACTGTGAGGTAAAAGATTTCCCAACCCAGGTGAATGAAAAGTGTCGTGTTCAAGAGCGGTAATAAAGTTTCTTCTGAGACAAAAGGTAACAAATAGGTTCATTCTTCTCTCTTTTCCCCCACCATTTCTGGCAAGTACCTCTTTATTTTTAACAAGCTTGAGGAGGATAACATATGCTTGATTATAAGCTCATCCTTCGGACGAGTCCAACCTAGTTTAAATTCGAACCCTAGGAAGGAGTGGTTCGTTCCTGTTTGTAATTGAACAGGTCCTTTACTGTGAAATGTTTAACGAGCCCAGTATAGGAGAAACTCGGTGTTTTTCATTTTTAGAGAGTCTGAAAAAACAAAAGGAGACTCCACGTTGAACTTTTTCGTACATTTGTGTCCCTCAAGCCCGAAAAAGTATAAAATAATACCTGGGAGAACCGCTTGATCTTGCGACCAAGGAGTACTTTCATAATTAGTGCCACTGACCTGAAAAGTAAAAAGCGATCAAGGACACGTCGTTTTATTTCCGTATCGAGTTTGAAACGACAAAAACCCGGCAATCTTTTCCTGTTTTTACGGTCAGAAAAGGGCTATAAGGGGATCGTCTTTTAATTCCGTTTTAACGAGTGTAAAAGAAACGCTCGGCAATCTTTTCATATTTTAGGAGTCAGAAAAGGGCTTAAAAGATGACTCTGAGGTTTCACTTTTTCGTAAGTTTTAACGAGTTCGAAAAAATGATAAAAAGTACTCATAAGGCCGACTTTCAATTTAATTTACGAGCAGGAAAAGACGGAAAGAACTCGACATTTTCATATGTTTTACGAGAATGAAAAATAGCAAAATAATCTCGGTATTTTCTTGAGTTTAACGAGTCTTGAAAATAACTGAAATTGACTCGAGATGGGTTTCATTTTTACAAAAGCTTGAAACAGGTAAAAACTATGCTTCAAAGTAGTTTCATTTTTTCACAAGCTTGAAACAAAAAGAAAACTATGCTTGATGCCCCCTAAGCATAACTGCTAGAGCGCATGCCCCCCCCCCCAGCTTCATTTCATTCAACCAGTTGGATGAAATGAAGGTTCATGAACGAGATCATTTGAAAGACTCGACCTAAAACTTGTAAGAAAATTATGCAAAAACTGAAATAACTAACCTAAACGTACAACCTAACATCTATGAGGTCTAGTCAAACTCTCGACTCAATTAGAGGAGGATTTGTTTCATTTTTTAACGAGCTTGACACAGGAAAAGAACTATGCTCGGATTCAGTTTCATTTTTATGCAAGCTTGAAACGAAAAACTATGCTTGTTATAAGTTCACATGCCCCCAGCATAATGATGCAAAACAAGGTACATGCCCCCCAAGCTTCATTGCATTCAATGAGGTGGATGGAATGAAGCTTTACTTTCAAGATCTTGGAAAGAATTGTAGGAGCTGTTTCATTTTTTTAGTGAGGTTGATACAGGAAAAGAACTATCCTCAAAATCCTTGTTTCATTTTTTAAACGAGCTTGACACAAGATAAGGAACTATGCTCATAACTACTCGCTACAATCTACCTAACAAAAACTCTACTCTAAAAACCTTGATTCATTTTTTAACGAGCTTGACACAAGACAAGGAACTATGCTCTAAAATCCTTGATTCATTTTTTAATGAGCTTGACACAAGACAAGGAACTATGCTCATGACTACGCTCTATAATCTACCTATTTAACCTACCCTTGTTTCATTTTTTAAAGAGCTTGACACAAGACAAGGAACTATGCTCAAGAAGTTCACATGCCCCTAGCATAATGATGCAAAGCAAGGTACATGCCCCCCAGGCTTCATTGCATTCAACCGGCTGGATGAAATGAAGGTTTACTTTCAATATTTAACTTGAAAAGGGAGTTGTTTCATTTTTAAGGAGGTTGACACAAGAAAAGAACTATCCTCAAACCTGATTCATTTTTTAACGAGGTCGACTCAGTAACAGGAACTATCCTCAAACCTGATTCATTTTTTAATGAGGTTGACTCAGTAACAGGAACTGTCCTCAAACCCTACTTTCTACAATCTACCTACATATCCTAAAATCTACCTGATTCATTTTTTAATGAGGTTGACTCAGTAAAAGAACTATCCTCATGCCATCCAATTTCATTTTTTAACGAGGTTGAGAGAGGAACAAACTATCCTCGTACTCACTGATTCATTTTTTAACGAGGTTGACACAGTAAAAGGAACTTTCCTCGTGCTAGCCTATTTCATTTTTTAACGAGGTTGATACAGGAAAAAACTATCCTCGTACACACTGATTCATTTTTTAACGAGGTTGACACAGTAAAAGGAACTTTCCTCGCGACATCCAATTTCATTTTTTAACGAGGTTGAGAGAGGAACAAACTATCCTCGTACTCACTGATTCATTTTTTAACGAGGTTGACACAGTAAAAGGAACTTTCCTCGTTACAGCCTATTTCATTTTTTAACGAGGTTGATACAGGAAAAAACTATCCTCGTACCATCCAGTTTCATTTTTTAACGAGGTTGAGAGAGGAACAAACTATCCTCGTACTCACTGATTCATTTTTTAACGAGGTTGACTCAGTAAAAGGAACTTTCCTCATGCTCACACTGATTCATTTTTTAATGAGGTTGACACAGTAAAAGGAACTTTCCTCACAACTCCTTGTTTCATTTTTTAATGAGCTTGACACAAGACAAGGAACTATGCTCATGACTTCCAGTTTCATTTTTTAATGAGGTTGAGACTAGAAGAAACTATCCTCACAACATTGATCATGGCTTCCAACTGGAAGAAAGACATGTCAATGGACACACCTTGATCATGGCTTCCAAGAGGTCTTCATCAGAAGGAAGAATAGTACTCTGGAAGGAACACATGTCAAGGGACTCAAAAGGGATAAGAACATCGTGTTCAAGTAATCCCATAGAGTTTTCCATGTCAATTACCGGATCTAAATCAACAGTGAGAGGCTCACTTACATCGGTAACTGAAAACACGGGACCAGTTGCCACATAATTAACCCGTGGCAGGGTAGATACCACTTTAGAATCAGGAACATTTAGGGGTGTCATATTATTGGTAGTTGAAACAAGACTAGGGAATGAAAGCTGGTCTACAGTCACAATACTGCCATTGTGAGGGAAAGACATCACGCGAAAGAGTGTCGATACGACAGCTTTCATTGCATAAACATAGTCTCGCCCAAGGAGTAAATTGAAATCCAAGGGACCTCGAACTACCATAAGATCAATACAGACAGTTTTACCTTCCAAGGTAATAGAAAACTTAGGAAGGATGCCTAAAGGTTCACTAATGGTTCTGTTAAAAGCTTTCAGATTCTGCGTAATAGGCGCAAGCTGAGGGGAACCCAAAGCTTTCCAAACAGCTGAGGATAAAATACTAACAGAAGCACCTTCATCTACCTGAGTACGATGTATGTCCCTACCACCTGCCTTGACAATGATTTGGAAAGGGATGGAGGAAGGAAGACGAGGTTCTGTCAGTCTATTCCAATCAAAGGAAAAGACCTCAGTACTTGGAGGGGGTTCTGTAGAAACAGGTGAAATGCCCCCCGGCATAGAAGAATCCGATGTAACAAGAAGAACATCAGCGATATGAAATTTACTCTCGAAAAGGAGAGTCTGATCGACCGAATGTGAAATTGAATCGACCACTTGATCAACTAATGGATCATCAACCTGAGTGACATGAGTTTCACTCTCCAATGGGAGAGTGTGATCGACTGTACTTGAATTTAGATCAATCACTCCGTCAGTTGACGGTAGGTTGGGAGAAAGTTTACGGTAACCAGTTGGAAATTCTTGCTGTGGAACAGTAAGGTTTTCCAACAATTTTGAGGCTTCATCCATGTGAGGGCAAATGTGAGTTTGATGATTCCCTTTGCATAACTTACAAGGAAACCTAACTTTACCCTTTTTCCCAGGAACCTGACTATCACTAGTTGATGGATCAACGGAAAGTTGATGATATTTTTTTGACCATACTTCCAAGACCTTTGGTATACCAGGACAATTGACAAGGAAGTGGTCACCCTTACAAAGCCTGCAAGGGTATTTGGGTTTACGGTGCATGTCAGAATTTTCCTCAACACAACTAACACTTACAGCCATGGTTGGTTGGTTGACTTCTTTCTTATCTTGCTTCTTCTTCTTCTTCTTCTTCTTCCCTTTCTTCTTCTTCTTAGCCTCCTGGTTACTAGCACCAAGGCTTTTACCAGGCGAAGAGGAAGAAATGGAGGAAGAAAAATTAAGCGAAGAAGGTAAAGGGTCAACAGAAGGTTGGTCATGTTGAGATGGTGAACTCTGTTGAGGTGAAGCATCCGGTTGAGGTGGAACAATTGGAGTATTTTGGGCCAACGAAGTTGAAAATAACCATATCGGTAAACCTATTGTAAATCCAGGTAATGACAAAGTAGCCATATAAGGAGGACCAACATTTCCAAAGTAAGGAAAAGTACTAGGATTCTCATTAGGAGGGGTTCCTAGGTTGATAAATTCCGGAACATTTGCCATTATATTCAACTTCAGTGAATTTTATTAACAATTTAAAACTAAAATTAACAATTCACAATTCACACTTAACAACTAAAATTCACAATTCAAACCTATGGTCTCTAAAAGTAAAAACAAACAAATTAACATGCGCTATCAAATCTAGGAGTCAAACCATACACAAACAGTAGCCTTCCGGACCGAAAACACTAGTTGGTGATGAAGCCCAACATCGCCGAATTCAGTACAGAAGTGGTGGGTGGAACAGTTACCCCGGCAACCTGCTTAATGAATAGACCGGCACAAGTTCCTCCACTTTAACCGTCTCGAAGTGAAGTGAACCCCCCGGAAAATCCAAGTGAGTATAACCGACGTCTGCTCCAGGTACAGTGGGACCTTCCCTCCACCGTCACCTCGGTAGAACCCTAAAGATTATGGTCACTAAGGTCACCAACAGTAACAAATACACCTGGGGGAACAGTCTAAACTCCGACAGCACACAAGGGCAGAGTAGCAAGCTCAATCCCCTTACCGGCTCCTTGATAACAATCCAAGGTTTACCGATAAGCGACCCCTGGCTCCTCGACAATGGTTAATCCGAGGTTTACCGTTTGTAATACGTACTGTCTGGCGTCGTTCCCAACGAGGGGGGAATGATCCCCTCACTGGTTCGGACACGAGCTCGTGCTTCTCCTTTAAGAGGAGCTTTCCCAGAGTGAAATTGAAACAATTGGATTTATTCTACTCAAGATAAACTATCTGTTTGGTTTTGTAGTCTTGGAGAGTTAAGTACTCACCTACTCCAAGACCCTAGCCTAAGCTATGTTGGTGTTTCAGAGCCCTAGAAATGTAAAAATTACTAGATGAATTTTAATTAAGTGCTGTGTTATTAAGGCTGTTATTACTCAAATGGGTAAATGGAGATGAAACCAATGGTGTTATGACCCGACTCAACTGAATGCAATCGAATATGATAATGCAATCCTTTCAATTCGATGAATCCTAACTAGAGTAAGGAGAGAGTTTCCATTCACTTCCAACAATGCAAAAAATTGATCATTAAGAGAAAATTTAACAAATTCTCTAATGCACTAATTTCATCAAGAAAAACTAATGCAAATCAATTCCAAACCAATTTTTATTTTTATTTTTGTGTAAATTCAAATCAAAGAAAGCTGATCTAAATCTACGATTGATTTTTCAGAATGTAAACTATGCAATTGTAATCTATGCACAATTCACATGAAAAGTATGCAAATGTAATCTATGCACATTTTTCATTCATATTCTGAAACTGAGAACTCTAATTATGCAAATGTGATCTATGCAAGAGAATTCTCAAACACAAGATGATTCTAATGTAATCTAAGAACCAATCAAGTGCAAGTCGAGAAAATTGGGTGAGAGTTCCAAAGATCAAAACATAAAAACACTCAAAGGCGATTAACACTCATACACTCATAAAAACAGAAGCAAAAAGATGCAAAATTGTGAAAAGACTGAGACAAACCTCCAAGTAATGATCAAAGGAAATCAAATCAAGAATTTCTCAAGAAAGAGACTCAAAACACCCAATTGATGAAAGCTAAGAGCAGGAACAAGCTTAGGTGAAGATTCTGGGCAAGGGACTAATGAATCTGGGCAGAAAAAACTAAGAAAAAACAAAATCTGAGAGTAAAAAAGGCAAAAAATGGAATTTTCTCAAATTTTGGCAGGGGACGCAGGCAACCCGTTAGCACAGGTGCGGGCCCGCTCTGTGCACACAGCAAAAGTGCGTCCAGGGACGCACTGTGCAGCACTCAGAGGGTGCGTCCGTCTGAAAAAACTCAAGAAAAACCAAAATAAAACTAATCCTAAGCTAACCCACCCAGAGACAGAATCACAGAGCCAAAACCAGAAAAATAAACCAATTTTCTCAAAGCAAAGTTCACATAAAGGAAAAGACTTTTCTCATCAATGGATTCCCCAGCGGAGTCGCCAATTTGTCACACGGAATCTGTCAAGGGTGCGGACACGACTGACCTTCCTAGAAGTCTAAGACATTCTAATGACAAACAAGACAAAATGGAGTGATCTTTCTCTAAATACACCTTTTACAACATGAAAACTACAAGTGTTTAGGCTTACCTTATTCCAAAACGCTGTTGTTGAAGTCCGTTCTTGACGATCCGGATGAGCTCCTCCTTCAAGTCAATTCCTGCAACCACAAACAATCAAACAATTACCAAGCACTTGCATTTCATATAATAAAACATATATTCAACATGCAGACCAAGGAACACATGAAATAACTCATTAACACAAGCTATTGAGAAAAATAAACCAGTTTGTATTAATAACGAAACAAAGAAACTCTTACAACCTGGCCTTGGTGTTGTGCAAGTTCCTCCCAGGGTCCATCAAGGGTTTTCCTCTACTTTGACAAAGCTCACCCTCTCCCAAGTAGAATCAAGTGAAGACAATCTCTCCTCACAAAGGCTCTAATGGAAGACCTAAATCCTGCAGCATTTACCCAAAGAAAATGTATAGCTCCAACCTCTTCTCCTTCTGGCTCAATGCCTTTATTTATAGTGTTGTAAAGAGGTTATTCAGGTCCACTATCAATGGGATCATCCCCCTCTTTGGGTGGGATAGCTCCCTTATTGATGGGATAAGTTCCCCCTTAATAGAGATACATGAACCAACTGGAGGCGCATCCATTTCATCAAACCGACCTCTAGAATGTTCTAGAAGTAACCACAAGTAACTTTTTCAAGATAAAACTCGCGCATTTTGCCTTTTACAGAGGGACGCACCTGTCCCTTAACATACAGAGCGTCCATGGACGCAGATTTTGTGAACATGGTCAGCGTCCCCGCAGGTAAGGCTAGAGAGAACCTGCGACCCCAGAGATAAACATAGTTTTTACAAGACTTTCTCTCTTCTTTGAGTTTGAGATGGATAACAGAGGCATGAGACTTGCCTAAGAGGGTAGCATGACTGTTGATTTGAGCCATACTAACTGTAAGTAGTCAAGGTGACATTTTTTAGTGTAACAATTGGGTAGGGTCCCCCTAGGTCAAAGTTTTCTCAAGAACCCACATTTTGAGGAAGGAATGTGCTTTGTGCAATCTTTTAGGAGTCATGGGGGCTTTAGGGTGGGTCAAAGCCCCTTATTTTGTAAAAGGACGGGATTAATTTGTATGTTTTGAGTTCTACCCATGGTTTGCGAACCAATGATGGTATCGTAAGGGGAAAAGATATATAAAGGATTTTCTTAGTAAGTGAAATGTCATTCAATTTCTCATGTTTTGAGTTTGTAATTATCATATCTTTCTGTGTTAGACCAAACAGGAAGGCTCCTGCAGCTGGGTGCACGGGGTCAGAAGGATTGTAATTGTGAAGACCTGAAGATAATAAAGAAGATTTTGATGGTAGATCTGTGTACTTACATGTTGTGCTTTAATTTATGCAATTAATGTTTACTTTTTTGTTGTGCAAGTAAAATATAATATCAGAATTGATGTGTGAATGTTGTTACAGTTAAGATCCATTGATTTATGCATAGTAGATAAGGTTTAGATCTGTGAGTAGTCCTTTTGTATGAATAGATCAGATTCAACATAATATTGAGTAAGATCACGTAGTCCGATAATAGATCTAAAAGAAATATTAAACCAAGATCCACACTCCATATCCTTTTGGATGTGGAAACTTGGTTCTAGCATCCCCCAATATCACCTCGGGTGAGATTGCAGTTTGCGCGAGCAGATCGTTGCTGAAAGGGCCGGTGATATAGGGTTTTATTTGTTAGCACAACTAACTCTGAACCTGGGTCTGAGCTCCTCAAGCCAACAAATGGTATTGTTGCCAGGACTGGGTCTGTCTAAGGGATATGTGATGTGGCATCTGACGAGAAAAGAGATTCAAGATTGGTTTGATCTGAAGTTGTGCAAATTTGCAGCACAAGAGAATAGAAATTTACGTCTATAAAAAAAAAGGTGGTTGCAGAGGTATATCTATATAGAACAGTATGAGATATTTTTTGCATCGTTCACTAATGAGCTACAGAAGTGGCTTTCAAAAATATCTAGATAGAAGACCAGTTGCAAGCACAACGAGCCTATTGCGTGGACCCCAGAGTTGATTAAGCGACTCAACGAGACTGAGAATAAGATCACAAGAGCTATGTATTACTAGATCGATAGTGTTTGCAAAGGCTTTGTTGGACATGGAATCCCCCCATAGCAGGTTTTGGGGCTCAAAGCCCAAGTTTTGGTCAAAGATGTTGTAAAACTCCATGAATTACGAGCGCAGAGCGTGAAGTGTACAACTGAGTCATAAGGTTTTCCACCTTAAACATTGTATTGTAAATTAGTGTAAATTCAGCCTACCCATTGTCCACGGATCATGGGATTGTATAAATAGAGCAAGTCTCTAAGTTGTAAAGATAACGATTAAGAAAGAAGAGAAAAGGAATGGTTCAAGCTTAGAGTAGAGTTCTAAGTGTCTTGGGTTGTAGTGGTAGGAAGAGGCTCTGCAGCTGAGTGTGCAGAGGCCTAGTAGAGTCTGCAGCTAAGTGCACAGACCCCTGCAGATGAGTGCGTAGGGTAGATTCAAGTCATGTACTTGGTACAGAAAGCTAATAAAGAGACGTTTATCTTAATTCTATGTAACTGTTGTGCATTATCTTCTTTATGTTTATATTCATTTATGTATTGCGTGCACTAATATATGTTGTAATAACCATAAATCTCACACACACCAGTTAAGTAATCATTTAAATAGCAAGGAACTTGGGTATTATATGGGTCGCACCTTGAGTAGGGTTGTGTGGAAGCCGCACCGCAGGTCGCAAAGGGATCACAAGTGCGCGTAGCAACCGGTCAGACCGCGAACCTCTAGAAGTCCATCAGACATCCCAAGGGTGCGGAAACCTGGTTCTAGCACCCTCCCATAATACTTCGGGTGATACCTCAGTCCGCGCTCCGTGGACTATTGCCTAAAGGGCTAGTAGTACTGGGATTTGCTTGGCTAAATCACCACTATACTTGGGTTAGGCCCCACTAAGCCAAAAAATGGTTCCATTGTCGGGACCAGGATCCACATAAAGGATGTTTGATGTCATGCCACTGGAACCCTACAAAGAAAGAAATTGAAGAGTGGTTGGATAAGAAGATTCACGAGTTCGCGGTGCAGGAAAATAGAAATCCATGAGTATATAAGGAGTAATGGTTGGATCGCTACTTGTACACTGAAATCCATGAAATTTTCTTTGCATATTTTCCATCTGAGCTATATGAGTGGATCGTAAAGTTAGCAGACAACCAGGGAAGGTGTAGGCTTGAAAAACCAATAGTGTGGACTCTAAAACTAGTGCACAAACTAGAAGCCTCGAAAGAGAAGATAGTGCGAGCTATGGACCATTGGCTTGACCGAATAATAGGAGGATTTATCACTGAGTTCGCAGTAGACATGATCGTCAGCTACAGCGAGATAGAGCGATGTTTTCTCAAGGGACTGAGGTAAGTACATTAAATCTTTGAACACTTGGATTAAGATGTTATTGTGTGAAAAGTGAGTTATGCGAATAAATTAATGTTTGGGACTACACGGAGCAGAAAGATCTACAGAAGTGGAAGTAGTGAAGAATTAGAAAACAGTCCCTTAATTTCACCCTCATGGGAGAGCAAGGACGAGCTCGCAAAGGTTTCTCTGAGAAGCACGGTTAGTTTGATAAGGCAGCAAATTCCACGTTTACTACCTCCACCCACACCTCCACCCACACCTCCACCCACTTCAGCCCCCTCACCTCCATCTCCACCCACTCCACCTCTGCCACCTCCACAGTTCAATATGGCGAGCGCGATCAAACTCCCAGTATTCAGAGGAGTAATGAATGAAGATCCGAACCAATTCTGGTTCGTAGTAAGAGCAGTATGGGAAGCACACGGAATCATGGATGATAATATCAAAAATTCTATGCTGGTGAGCGCGCTACAGGATCGTGCATTAACGTGGTATATCAAGCATTCTAATGACCACTCGAACGCAAGAATTGCAAAGATCTAGAATGTGTTGAACAAGGAATTTAGCAGGCCAAAATTAGAGATGCAGTCAATCATCAGGTTTAAAGAGATTCTGATGCTTCCAGGCGAGACCCATTGGGATCTGGACCAAAGGTTGAAGAGTATGATCCGCGGAGCCAATATGACGTTAACGGATGCACAACATCATGCATGGTTTGTGGCCTCACTTACGCCAAACCGAAGGACGACGCTGTCACAGCAAAAACTTTCCACCTAGGCTGAAGCATTGGAGATGGAAATGAGGTTGCATGAGACCCCTATACAAGACCCTGGATTGGGAGTCCAACAGATCCACATGCAGCTACAGAATCTGTGTCTGGAAATGCAGAGTTTGAAACAAGATAGGACACCTCAGCCAGAGGCGCATGAAGAAGTATGGTGCATAAAATGCAAAGGCCAGGGCCATGACAAAGATCACTGTCTAGTGTTAGCGAACTACTTGGTAGGAGGAGAGCCAATTCCATTAAGGCCGGAGGTACAAGTGGGGCCGAGCATGATGTATGTGTTATGTTGCACGATCTACCAGATAGGAGGAAAACATACCACAGATAATTGTCATATGTTGCAGAAGTATACACAAACATACCAAAAGTTGTTTTGTAATTTCTGCAGGTCGGTAGGCCATGACGAACGCACCTGCCGAAGCTATGAACTAATGATGGATCAGACTCCTACCTACAAGGTGCAGGCCGAATGCAAGCCCTCAACCCAAATACAGGGATGGCGCACGCTAGGTTTTAGGGGCACGATCGGGGTCAAGGTGGGATGGGACTAGGGAGGGGTCGCAGACATATAATCTGTTACAATTGAGGAGGGCCAGGGCATTATGCCCATGATTGTACGAACCCGAATAGGATATCATGTTGGTACTATACTTAGTTTCATTGTGAGGTAGAAGATTACCCTTCGTTGATAGCGAAGATTCACGAAAAGGGGTACTCCAGCCCCCACAGACCCAGAAGCTACAAATGATGAGGTCTAAAACGTGCGAAGAAGACCCAAATTTAAACATGATGCTCAGGAGTAGTATGACGATGGGAGATGATAAAGGGAAGCAGCCAAGAGAAATTGCATGGATTCGCAATGCTCCTACAAAGGAAATCGAGTTTTATTTAGAACGCATGAAGGAGACATTCATGGAAGCTAAGAAGAGTTTCACAGAGGCCTCCACTTCAGGTACTAACAATCAACTAGAACCAGGGATGGATCCTTCCATGCTCACTACCTTTCTGGAGACATGCATGAAATTGATGTGTGACAGCAAGGCAGTTAAAGGGATACAAGAACTGATCACTAGGTGCGTGGAGTCAGGAGAATCACACGTGGTTCGGAAACTGGGAAAGCATGCATTGTGCACAGGAAGGGAGATGAGGTTGACTGCACAAATAGGTGAGTATGAAATGGATTAGGTAATCCTAGATCTGGGTTTCGATGCGAATGTACTACCAAAGCAAACATGGGAATGCATGGGCAGACCCACATTGCAGTGGTCCCCTATTCAATTACGAATGGTGAACCAACAGAAGATTTTTCCCATGGGAAGATTGCAAGGGGTGATAGTTGATATTGAAGGTGCAAGTGCGTAGGCAGATTTTGAAGTGATAGAGATTGTCGATGATAGCAATCCCTATCCCGCACTACTAGGAATAAACTGGGCTACCGATATGATCAGAGTCATAAATATGAAGAAGCACAAAATGACCTTTGAGAAAAAGTCACTACGTGTAGTAGTACCATTGGACCTAGCTGAGGGAACGCGATACAATAAACTGGTGCACGACGACGATAGTGATGACGATCTCGACTATATCTATAAGATAACTGCACAAGGAGAGGAATGAGTGAATCTGACTACATATGGAAGGATTTCGTGGGAGTGCGAAAGCTCCTGCACTTGGATTCAGACAAAAATATAGAGTGATTGCGGAATCGGATGCACGAAGTAACAATCCTGAACTGCAACATGATGATTAGGTCATTGCGTTGGGTAAAAATAGAGGCAAGGGAGTTGTTGACATATGATGGATTGCCAATGGTGGATGAATTTCTCAGCAAATTTGAAGATGTAGTACCAGATCAGTAGTGGCTCGATGCGCTGAAGTGGGCACTGCGCGCAACACCCACACGATGGTGGGGTACGCATCAAGAACTTTTGAAGTCTTGCGCGGATGCAGAAGGATGACGCGCCTGCAATTTGGAAAACCCCAATTTCGAATGAAATCCACTCAACTGGGGTGGAATAAATTGCATGCCCACGTTTCTCGATGGGTACAGGCATATGCTGTACAGTACGCACAATCGCATAGCCTAGAGAATCGAGAAAATCCACAACAGTAGGAAAGGCAACACGCATTACCAATTTTCAATGATAGGGCATTCGATAGGG
The DNA here is from genome assembly GCA_031772625.1 of Pinus tabuliformis. Lineage (NCBI taxonomy): Eukaryota > Viridiplantae > Streptophyta > Pinopsida > Pinales > Pinaceae > Pinus > Pinus tabuliformis. The sequence goes on along the minus strand of CM062807.1, from coordinate 1,211,657,797 downwards.
TGTGCAGAGTACTGAACAAGGTTTACCAGACGAGACGAACTGATTGGGACCTGTGCATGCCAGCGGTTCAATGGGTTTATAGGACTATGTGCACAAACCTAAGTGCAGAGATGACTCCAAAGGTGTGAAACAGAGTAGAACTTGAGATTTCTGAAGGGAATACCAAAAGGAATCCACACGTAATAGCTCCCGCAGTTATGGTAGTGCGCGAAGACCAGGACGAAGGAATCACATAGCTATGCGAGGAAGACCATATAAGGATTCAGGAAGCCATTCAACAAGGGAACCTTAGACTTCATGAACTTGAAGAAGATTGGTTATGATTAAGGAAGAAAATCATGTTGATGGGTGTTGAGATCAAAAGACTGGAAAACAGGGTCACGCAAGCATGTCTCATCGATAAACCAAGAATTACAAGGCAAGATATGGATGGTCATACCACTACATTAGAAGATTGTCATCATGAATTTATGACTCTGTTACCATGGCTGAGACCGCACCTTACCGAATGCAATAACAAGGGGAGCGCACCGCATAAGGTAGAACACGCGACACTAGCTGTCACGAGGGAAGGTAAGGAGTTTCCACGGGCTATGCTGGAAGGCAAGTTGTAGTCTCGCATAGGAGGGGCAACCACCTGACTAGCCATAAGGAGCACAGTCTCAACGCTCCACACAGTTGAAAGAGAGCGCAGGACACTAAAAGAGTCTATTTGGGAACTGCACGGTAAGGGAAGTGCGCGCAAAATCAGCATGGTACAAGGTTCACGCCCACACATGGGGGGTTGCGCTGCCATGCACGTAGGCTGGGAAGTAACCGTTGAAGTCACTATTCATGACGAGATGTATAATTTAAGGCAAAAGGGAGCAGGTGGTGGGCAATTAAGACATGAATTAAGAGCTAGATTTGGGACGATCTGCCACTAAGGATGCATTAATGACTCAAAAATGGGGGGAACGGTCAAATTCAAATTCAAAAGATGCTATAAAAGTCCCAAGGCTAGCCACAAGACAACACTTGTTCATTTGAGATTTGAGCTATTATGAAGAGCACAAAGTGTTGAGTGCCAAGTGGTATTTGAGCCCCCAAGTTCGCGAACAACCACAGATAGTTCGAACAAGATGACAACTACTAGGAGAGGTGTGGGATTTGTAGAGAGTACCACCGAGGAAGCTGTCTAGAGCCCTACGGTGCAGGTGGAGGATGCGCCGGAAATTCTAAAATCACCTCAGACACCAAGGCCCAAGAAGGATACATAGGCTGTGGGACTAGTCCGCATGTCCCCGCAAAATCCGCTGTTTGGTAAACTTTACATGGAAGATAAGGGAAAGGTTGTCAACCTTGAGACAGATGATGAGGAGGAGGACCTCCAGGTTTCCGTAAAAGAGATAGAGGTGGATGAAGAAATGGAAGAAGACATCCAACTGGTGTGTGCTGCAGCAAAACTTCCCGAGTATATCCCTTCATGGAAAGGGAAAGCTAAAGTACCCAAGGATTTGGATGCCACTAAGAGCGCACTCCAAACCTCGCTCCTCCCAGATGGAATTCTATTTGAGGGCTCAGCTTTGGGCCACGTTCCCACCATGAACTTTGAAGATTGGGACCTTGCAGACAGCAAAAATTTCCCACATTTACAGAAAGAGAACCTCATGAAAGATAGTAAGGAGTGTCCAGTTACAGCGTTAGAGCCATAGAAATGGTTGTGCGATGTGGAGAAGGTTGTGCTACTCCACCTACTATGGATTCTGCATTTTCACCACGCACCAATCATGATATTTGTCATCAGACAGTTTCTTTGTCTAGTGCACGATGGGTACTTATGGCTAGAAGAGCCTATTCCCATCACGACGAAGCTTATTCACAGGATTTCTCGGCTTCCTTGTAAGGGAAAGGACCCCAGGGAGATAGTTGGGAAAAGAGGAGATTTGGCACTCGCAAAGACCATGAAGAAGAAGTACAAATTGGAAAAGAAGAAGAGAGGCTACGTAATTAGTAGCATTAAAGACAAAGGGGTGCGCGTAGCCACCCAACTGCTGGTCAAGAAGGTGATGAGAAATGTTGCGGTGATGAGGTACCAGTGCTAGTCATCGTGCTGGCAAAACAATGCGCAGAGGGGGACCAATTCAACTGGGCTGAATTCCTCTGTGAAGAATTTATAACCAACTGTAAGGAAGCTTAGGAGCAGGGAAATACCTTCCACTACGCATCGTTGCTCTTTTCTATCTTACTAGTGATAGGGGAACTACCTAAGGACAGTCAGTTCCCTCCTATTGAATAGGACTTGCCATAGGCTACAAAATATGCGTTGCTTTGGGCTATGAAAGATGACACGTGGATCCGTGAGACTAAGATCTTCTGGGTGCTCATGGAGGTGAGCGTCCAGATGTGGATTAACAGAAGGCCACGCCTATCCCCCACAGTGTACAACAATCTACGAAGCTTTGCAGACTTCAAGGTAGATATGCACAATGTGTATATCAAGGCACGCAAGGACCCGACGCAGAACTGGACCAAGATTCCTTTCATCACAATTGATGATGCCATCTTCTCTGTGCTCGACTCATGGCCTCCCGAGTGGCACGCCCCGGATCTTGTAGAAAGGGATAGATTAGTAGCACAAAAGCAAAAGGATGCAACCAAGTTGCGCGTCACCAAGTTGGCCTAGCAGAGGCGAAATGAAAAATCAATCGCAGAGGTAAGGGCCACCCACGAAGCAGCAAAGGCAGTCACAAAACAGGTAAAGGCTGCCAAAAGAGCAACAGGAGCCACCACGACATAGGAGGAAGGAGGCATGTCTACGGGATAGGGACCAGATATAGCAGAAGGCACAGACCCAAACACAATGTCCACTCAACTGAAATGATCGCACGTCACGATGCGGTCAGGTCCATGAAAGAAGGCCAAAGCTTCCAAATTGGACATCGAGCCCATTACATTGACATAGGGTGACCTCTATGACATCGGTGACACTGTTCGCGAGGTCACCTGGGAAGTGCTCTAGGAGGCTATGACGAAGCAACAAAATGTGTTGGGGGCCCTAAGGGCATATTTGCAAGGACTTCAAGCGCAGGCCACCCAGGAAGGAACAGTCGCTGCCTACGGTGTTGCAGGTACATCAAGAGCGGAGCAGCTGCTGCGCATAAGAATGACCAACACCGTAGTGCTGCTGAAAGGAGCGTTAAGAGCAAAAAGCGAGGAGGACTAAGCCGCAGTGGGTAGGATCAAGGGACTTCCCCTAAACTTGGTTTCCCTTCTATAGGATACATTATATAAGCTACAGGACAGAGCAACAACAAAACTCCACACCAAGGAAGGACGCGCAGTGCAAATGCTCAACGAACAGAGAATTAGGATTGAGCAGCTTAGTCTCCAGCACGATGAAGTGCTTGCACAGAAGCAGCAGCTAGAGCAAATGGTAGAGGAAGCATGTCGCCGCATTCCAGAGCTAGAAATTGCGACAGACCTACCAGTTGGAGTGTGAATCTATAAATTAGATAGTGGATTCCATGAGGCAAAGGAGGAAGAAACGAGGGTACAGCTGGACCTCAACCTTTAGATTGTCGAACTATGATTAAAGCCGCAGTCCTCTACTTCCCTGAAATTTAGGGAGCAGTGTGCTAGCGCTATTCAGAAAGGGCTGGAGGAAATAGGATAGGCAGTACAAAACTACACCGCTATGTTGGAAGAATCCTTCGCGGTCCTCACTTCATTACAGGAGGACCCCAACATACAGTGCCTGGAAATGGAGGCACGAGAGCTTCAAGTGCAATATGATAGTGTGCGCAGAACAACACAAACAGTTGTCTTGGCCCAGCGGCTTACGAAGCTATAGTAGGAGAAGGCGTTGAAGGAACAGGTGGATGTCGCACGGCAGAAAGAGGTAGTCCTTAAAGTGTGCACCTAGCCTTGGATTGATGAGGCCTTCCTCATCACTGCAGACATCGAAGGAAAGCTCACACAGATGAAGGTGATGCATGCCTTAAGATAGGGATTTACCCCTGATAGCGAGACTTCGGCCGAGAGAGTGGAGCAGATCCAGCAGACTACAGAACAATGCGCTGCGGACCTCCATCCAGTGTAGGATTGGTTGGAAGGGCTCCATGCCAAGATCACCGCACCAGCAGAGTGACTTGGGACGAGTCACGATAATTGTGTTGGGGGCTTGTTGGGCATGGAATCCCCCCATAGCAGGTTTGGGGCTCAAATCCCAAGTTTTGGTCAAAGTTGTTGTAAAACTCCGTGAATTGCGGGCACAGAGCGTGAAGTGTACAATTGAGTCATAGGGTTGTCTACCCTAAACATTGTATTATAAATTAGTGTAAAGTTGGCCTACCCATGGTCTGCAGATCATGGGATTGTATAAATAGAGCGAGGCTCTAAGTTGTAAAGATAACAATTAAGAGAGAAGAGAAAAGGAGTGGTTCAAGCTTAGAGTAGAGTTCTAAGTGTCTTGGGTTGTAGTGGTAGGAAGAGGCTCTGCAGCTGAGTGCACAGAGGCCTAGTAGAGTCCGCAGCTGAGTGTGCAGACCCCTGCAGCTGAGTGCGTAGGGCGGAGTCGAGTCATGTAATTGGGACAGAAAGCTAATAAAGAGAAGTTTATCTTAATTTTGTGTAACTGTTGTGCATTATCCTGTTTATTTTTATATTCGTTTATGTATTTCACGAACTGATATATGTTGTAATAACCATAAATCTCACACACACTAGTTAAGTAATCATTTAAATAGCAAGGAACTTAGGTATTATATCGATCATGCCCTGAGTAGGGTTGTGCAGAAGCCACACTATAGTTCACGAAGGGATCGCAAGTCCGCGTAGCGGCCGGTCAAACCGCGAACCCCCAGAAGTCCATCAGACATCCCAAGGGTGCGGAAACCTGGTTCTAGCACCATCCCATACTACTTCGGGTGAGACCTTAGTCCACGCTCCGTGGACTATTGCCAAAAGGGCCAGTAGTACTGGGATTTGCTTGGCTAAATCACCTCTAAACCTAGGATAGGCCCCACTAAGCCAATAGGCTTTATTACTAAATTCACAATTGACACATCAATATCTTACAGTGAAGATGAGCGTTATTTTTTCAAGGGTCTGAGAGGTAAATATTTTAATTCCTTAAAGCTATGGATTAAGATTTTGTTATGTGAAAAGGGCATACTACGTACGCAAGGATACTGATGTTTAAAGGAAAAAAAACTGGATCTAGTTCGTTATTGGGTGAATCAGAAAATGAAGAAGAAAGAAGCAAACCTAGTACTTCTAGTGGTGCATCACAGTTAGATAATCAAGGAAATTATGGGATTCCCCATCCGTCCACTCCATCTCCACCTTCACCCCCACCTCATACACCTACACCTCCACCTCCACCTCCACCTCCACCTCCACCTCCACCTCCACTTCCCCCATTTAATATGAATAACATAGTAAAATTGGTTGTTTTTAAGGGTCAGGCATCAGAGGATCCCAAGAAATTTTGGTTCGTCGCAAAAGCTATATGGAAAGCGCAACAAATCAATGATGAAGATATGAAGAAAGCTGAGCTTGTCACAACATTGCATGATAGAGTGTTGTCATGGTATATTAATTATAGTACAACAAATCCATCTGCTTCGCTAGTTGAGACAAAGAAAGCTTTGAACGCTGAATTCAAGAAACCAAAGTCGCAGTCGTAGTGCATTAGGAAGATAAAAGAGATCAAGCAAGCAATCAACAAAACTGCCTAGGAATTAGATCAGAGATTAAAATGTTTGTGGGTACAATTCAACTTTCATATTTCTGATTGCAAAAAAATATTGCATCGCAAGTTGAGGCATTGGAAATTGTGATGAATCTAGAAGCACATTGGTATATGATAATCACATAGGAGTTCAGCAGATACATACCCAATTAGAAAGCTTACATATGGAGCTACAAGATTTGAAGAAGGGAAAAGAAGTTCGACCTAACATGCGCTCAGACATCTGATGGATCAAATGTAAAGTAGAAGGTCATTATAAGAACCAGTGTTCTATCTATCCTAATTATTTGGTTGTTGGAGGTCCTAATCCTATGAAGTTGGAACCTAATGTTGGACCAAGTACCAAATCAAATGTCTAGTGTAGTATTTTTTGAGTTGCAGTCTAGCACTCGACTGATCACTGTTGTTTTTTAAATAAGTATGTGAAAGCACCAAAGAAGTTATTTTGTAACTTCTATCAGTTAGTAGGACATGACGAAAGGAATTATCGCAGCTATGATTTGATGATAGAACAAACTGCGGCATACAAAATGCAAGCTGAAGGCCGCATACAGGAAGATCATGGTTCTCCTGCGGCCCGCGAGGGATTTCTGGGCCGAGAACATGGTCAAGGAGGGGATACTGGATGAAGTAGGGGTTATATTACATGTTATAACTACGATGAAGCTGGAAATTTTGCGTGGGATAATCAGAACCCCACTACCCCTTCCTATAAGTATTGTAGAAAATTTGACCATGTAATAGAGGATTGTCCCATTTTGATGGCTAAAATTGAGGAAAAGAAGAATCATCAGCTTGCATAGAACTTACAAATAATGAGGGTTGAACTCCACAAATATGATCAAAGTGTTAACATAGTGACATGAAGTGGCGTAGCTACAAGATAAGATAAAGAAAAGGAAAAAATACTATGGTGGATACATGGGTCAGGAAGGCTGGAGAAAAGAATATCGAGTTCAATATACAAAGGGAGAAGGGAACCTTCATGGAAGAAAAGAAGAGTTGCATGGACCCTAGAGCTTCGACATCAAAGACACTAGTACCATGTAAGAATAATCCTGAAGTGATTACTGTGACAGAGAAACCTGATCTAAACATTCTAAAGTGATTTCTGAAGATATACATGAAGTTGTTAAGGGATCAAAAAATAGTGGAAGGATTGCAAGAACTAATAAAAAATTGTGCTAGTAAAGAGAAGCCACAACCTGAAAAACACGTAGTAAATAAAGTCAACAAAAATAAGAAAAGAACCAACAGAGAGATGAGATTAACTACGCAGAATGGTGAATTCAAAATGGATCAAGTTGTTGGACACCTAATCCTAATGGGTTAGCGTGGAAGTTGAATGGACAAAGCAGTCCAAGAGACCTTGGGATCTGAAACCCAAGAGTCACCTATTGTACTATAAATGTGTATCTTATGTTAATAAAAAAAATGCAATCACTGATTTATCTTTCCATTTGTTTCGCTGTCCATGTGAGTTTAACATGGTATCGGAGCCATGATGAGTGGCCTGTTTTCCCTGAGCAACTGGTCTGAGTTGCCTTGAATAGTGCTGACTAGAGCTGGCCTAGTCTTCTGTAACGCTCCATTAATTCTGCCATCCCTGCGCTGTACCTGCGCCCTGCTCTTCTGAAGCTGCATACCAAATGATGTCAGAGCTGAAACGGTAACGCTGCTCCACCTGCATTTAATACGCTGCCAACACACCTCTGCTCCTCTGCTCCCTGGCGCACCAGCGCTGCATACGCTCTCTGCTCTGGTATCTGTCCATATGCCAACGCATTTGCTATTATTATAATGAAGACTGCGTTTTTTATTTCTGCCAAATTCCTGTCATCCTCAGTCTTCGAGTGATTCTCGCTCCCTGGCGCGTATGAACGCCCGTTCTGCGTTTTTGTTTTGGCGCGTTTGAAAACCGGTGTGGAGACTAGGTCGAGGCGTTACAAACTATTGCGGTACGAAAATTGAATGTTGAATGCTAGCATGAAGTTAAACTTTGAGATGAAAAAATGATGGCTGCGTGGAGGTTCACTGGGATTGTAAAGCTTGTGCTTTATGCGAATGCACTGGACATGTAAACAGATCTGAACTTATTTGTGGAGCAACTGTGCAAGCCGTGTTCTTCATCTCATATTTGGATGGGTATCAACGACTTGAAAGCGTTCAACCACTCTGCAACAGTTGAGAATGCAAACTAACTTATCTCGATGAGCCTTGTATGTATTAATTTTCTGCAACTCCTTCTGTGCAAGTAGCCAGGATGTTTCATTTTGAAAGTTTGGTTGTATATCCAAATGTTCTGGTCGGATGAATCGTTGCACTAAGCTCATCTTTTCTGAAAAGTTCCTGGTCATGCTTTGCATCTTCTGGAAGTGATCCCGTAAGGCTCATTCCTCGTATGTCTTCCTCTCGGGCTATCAAGTGCCCCATTTGAATATGAACCAGAAATAGAAGGCATATAACCATATTTTGTCTGGATGCCTCTGTTATCAGTCAAAGTACCTTTTGTACAGCGGTCCTTTTCAAGGCCATAAAGCCTGGTTTACCGTTGTTTCTTTACAATTCTTCAAACGGGCGCTTGCATGGCGTTTTTGAGGCATCTTGTCACGGTGGATCACATTTGCAGTTTTTTGTATATAAGCATTTGAAACCTCGACGAAGTGGGATTTTGTTCCAGACACCAGAACGTGGAATGCATTGGTGAATTCTTGGTTAATTCGTGAGTCATAAGTTTGACCTCAGCAGAAACATTGCATGTTCTCGCTCCTGATCCTGTCGGCCTTTTTTATTTTGAGCTGACAAAGCACCAGAGTATGAGAAACATCCGAGCTGCCTCTGCACCATGAGATCCAGGTGGTAACTCTAACATTTGCGTAGAATGGGAGTACTAAAACCCTCCCTGGCCAGATAAAGCACAGGAGCTCATTCTTTTACTGCCAGGTCTGCGTATGGCTTGTTTGCATTTCAACCATATGCATTTACGAGGGCGTTTCCTTTTTTCGTGCGCGGTGCCAGGTTCACTCTAATTCTTTTCTATAATCTGCCACATGTCGATGTCAAGCAACCGGGCACGATTTACCCTATCTTATGGAACACATTTCCTTGTATAAATTGGGGCTTATGCGAATAGCCATGCGGCCCTTGAATCTGTAGGTTATGATAAGGAAAAAAAACCCATTCATTTTACCGTTGTATAATACATATTAATTACCACGGCATTCGGTCTTGGCATATTAACTTACAATTATGTTCTTGGTACTCACGTTCCTGGAATTTGTGATTTACCTGAGTAAGCTCGCTAAAATCAAGCGAGGCTTTGATTGATAAGCAAATTACGAGCCAGTGCTGATGTTGATACCTTCTAGTGTGTGCCTGGAAAGGGATGAGTTGATTTGGGTATAGAGAATGCGCTGGTTGATGCGAGATCAACTGGAAAATACTATCACTTTGTGAGGCTTATGCGCCGATTTTTCCATTAAAAGAAGAGCAGTATTGAAGCCACCTCGAAGCAGATTTGGTGTTGTCTATGGAACAATTTGAAACAACCTCTGAGTGAAGTGATTCGTGGAGAAGTGATCAGCATTGTGAAGTGAATTTGAAGGATTTTTGAAGACATTTTTTGAAGTCATTTTTTTGCAGTTTCTTGTAGAGATTTTGGAGCAGTTTCTTGTAGAGATTTTGCATGATTTCCATAGCAGCTAGATGCTCTGAAGTTTGAAGTTGAGGACAGCGCTCATCTTCACATTTATATATTTTTTTTTTGCATTGGTGATGTTATGCTCTAGTTCATTCTTGAAACGAACTGTGGACTGTTGATTTACCATGTGCCCAATTGTACCAATGTTTATTGTAGCTTGACGAGAAATGTTTATTGTAGTTTAACTTGGTAACATCCAGACTACTCAGGTCCTGCTCCATCAACCATTTTCGCGACATTGTTGCCACTTGATAAGCCCTTACAACATCTTGTAGTAAGAGTACAATATTATTTTTCTGTTGCTGTTGCCTCAGTTGTGTTTTTTTAAGTGACATTGAAGAAAAATGGCCAGACTTGAAGATGCATTAAAGTTATTGAATATCCTAATTCATTCCACTGTTGATGAGATGGTCAAAGTTAACAAAGAAACTCTCTTTGACATCCAAACCTCTCTGCAAACTGCACATGAGAATATTGAGTTTTTGCAGCTTGAAACAAAGCTACAGCAGGAAGAATTACACCAGTGGAGTCATCATTCTGAACCTGTTTCTGTTCAGAACAATGAAGCAGACTCCCATAAACAGCAAGTCAATATTGTTCAAGTTCATTCAGATTCAGTACCCAATAAAGCAGCAAGTGTACATGCAGATGCAGAAACTCAATCTGCACTTCCCAAGCCCATCATCAGACCTTGGGAACAGCTTGTCCACAACAAGCACAAAACTGGTCTTGGATATGACAAGGACTTGTCCTTTCATATTCCAGACTATGCCAAGCCCATTCAGTTTCAGAGTGCTGGATTCATTTATGACAGTTCACCTGCTCCTCATGACAGTTCAGCTTCAGCTGTTCCAGATTCTGCCCCTCTTCCACAGTAACAACAACAACAAAAACAACAGATCGTGAAATGCCAACACTGTGACCGAGTTGGCCATCTGAAAGATCACTGTTTTGATCTTCATCCATGTGAGCACTATCATAAAACCAGCCATTCTTCACACAGATGCTTCAGAAACAAACGTCCTGCAAGAACAAAGATTCATCTTGGATGGATCGCTTCTTGGCAATGGGCATCAACAGCCAAGAAGATATTCCAAACACATGTTAGAACTTGTTCCAGAGTATTGAACAGTCTTGCAGTTGAGTTTTCTCCATCTTCTCACCTTGTACCTGACAGGGGGGGAAATGATGGTCATCTACAAGCTTCAAAGTCACATCAAGCGAGCCTGAGCCACAACCTGCCACACTAGTTTCAGAGTTGCAGCCAGAGACAAAGATGCCCGTGAACAGATTGAGAACACTTCCTCTAGCAGAAGACTCCAGCTTCTTGCCAGTTTTGGAAGAGTTCCAGAGTTGTTGGTCATCCTTAAACCATCACAGATTGAGAACACTTCCTCTAGCAGAAGACACCAACTTCTTGCCAGTTTTGGAAGAGTTCAGGAATTGCATTAAGCATTCCAAAGTTGTTGGTCATCCTTAAACCATCACAGATTGAGAACACTTCCTCTAGCAGAAAACTTCAGTTTCTTGCCAGTTTTGGAAGAGTTCCGGGAACTGCACTAAGCGTTCCAGTGTTGGTGGTTGTCCTTAAACCACCACCCTTTTTTACCAACATTTCATAGAGCACATTCAGCCTAGTGCTGCCATGCAATTTTTGCACATGTTTTATTACAGCTCTCTTCTTGGACTCATACATAACCCTTCGGATTAAGGGGGGGAATGTTGGACACCTAATCCTAATGGGTTAGCGTGGAAGTCGAATGGACAAAGCAGTCCAAGAGACCTTGGGATCTGAAACCCAAGAGTCACCTATTGTACTATAAATGTGTATCTTATGTTAATAAAAAAAATGCAATCACTGATTTATCTTTCCATCTGTTTCGCTGTCCATGTGAGTTTAACACAAGTAATTCTAAACTTGGGATCAGATGTGAATGTATTATCGATCCTAGTCTACTTCGGTATTTGGCTTTACTTGGAATCGATTGGGCTTTTGATATGGATGCCATAAGCAATCTAAAAATAAGAAGTATGGTATTTGGAAGAATGGTACCAGGTTTTTTCTTCCTTTGGACCCCTCTAAAGGAGCGCAGTATACAAAACCTATTCACGACAAATATGGTGATGAAGATATTGACCATATCTATAAGTTAATTGTGTGACATGAGGATTGGATCAAACCCACCACGGATGAAAGGATAAGCTGGGAAAAGGATAGTTCATGTTTCTCGAACTCTGATGAGGAATTAGAGAATTGGCATAAACAGTTGCACAAAGTTTCTACTTTGTGTTGTAACAAACTTACGAAATATCTTCGCTACATTTCAATAGAGATACATAATTTACCTTACTATGATGGGCTAGGTGATCTCATCTTATTTCTTGATGAGTTTGAAAGGAATATACTAGAAGAACAGCAATTCCAGGCCTTGGACATAGCTTTGAGGTCTACACCTATGCAATGTTGGGGCACGCATAAAGACAATATATAATATTGGAAGGAGTATCGTTGATTGATGAGGCTCAGGTTCAGTCATGCAAAGATGAGGCTCATAGAGAAGTATAATGGTAAGGATGATCCCCGAGAACATTTGTCTCATTGGACCATGACATGGGGCGAAGAACCTCGACCAGTATGGGTGAAAATATTTTTCCACACTTTGGCTGCGATACCAATGAATTGGTATCTCAAAAAAAAGTTGCGTCGTGGCACTACCAACTAGTATGGTTTGAAGGAAAGATTCATATTTACCTATAGATTTGAATATGATTTTTAGTGTATCAATGATGCCCTTCAGGAAACCAAAGAAGAAATTTTTCAGACACCAAATGAGCCAATGACTTGGCTACAGCCCGATTGGAACACGCAGTGAAGTAATGGCGTCTAGTTTAAATGGGCAGAATATTTGTGCCAAGAGTTTTTGGAAGACTGTCGAAAGTCACAAGAATAGGGAAAGCAATTGCACTACGCGTGGTTATTTCTCTTGATAGCATTGACAACATGGAGAACACTGGAGAAGTCATTGTTCTGCACTATGGACCTAGATATCTTCGTGGCTATGAGGTTTGCCTCATTGTGGCCTTCCAAGGAGACGACCCACGTTACAAAGAACAAGATGTTCTAGGTCTTGGTTGAAATGGTATTGTGCACCGTGATTAGCTAGAATCCAAGGTTGTCACCAATTTTATTTGAGAAATACAAAAATATTGCAGACTTCAAGGCAGACTTTCACCATGTACACATCCATGCCAAGAAGGACCTAGATGAGGTATGGTATGAGCTACCATTCTCGGTTAGTGATTTTTACATTGTGCATGGTAAGCAACTAGCCAAGTGATTCGCTAACTCCACCAATGGAAGGAGAAGATAAAGAACAAGAAGGCACCAGTCGAGTAGTGACAGATATTTCAAGTGCAAGGACCGAGAAGAATCCAACCAAGAAGGGCCAAAAGAAGGTGACTGAGAAAGTACAGTTGAGATATAGAAGGATAATGTGCCGGAGACAGAGCGTGAAGCTAAGAAATAGGAACAAGCCACCACAGTCGTTGGATCAGGATGGTGAAGACCCTTTTGTTGATACTGAGGAGGTAGATTCCCTTTTCATAGTTAAAAGGAAACAATCAAATGTTGGAGGCAAGCGAAAGAAGCAAGAGTTGGACATATCTGCTAGTGTAGAACCGAAGGTTGTTGGCTTATGGGGGCCTGACCTAGGTTGAGAGTTATTTAGCCAAACAAATCCCTACAGTACTGGCCCTTACGACATCAGCCTGGGGAGCGTGGACTAATGTCTCACCTGAAGTAGTAGGGGGGGTGTTGGAACCAAATTTCCGCACCCTTGAAATGGATGTGATGATGATTTATTCCAACTAGACTTGCCTTCGCGTAGGTCACTTCGCACTTTGTTCCACCTGTTAATACCTTCTTGAAGTGTTACAATCAGCCTTCGTGTAGCCCTAACCAGGGGCTAAGATGCTTTTGCACTGCTAGGGTAGTGAACTGCGCTATTTCCCGAACTAGACTAAGTATCTTACTTATCTTAGTGATAGATCTTAATTATCTTCGCGTAAGCAGATATTCTAATTTGTGTTCACTTAACCAATATAGTTATACACATTCACGCATCGTATAAGCATTAGAAGTGAAATTCATACCCAATATAACAGATGCATGAAACAGGAAATAAAGACGCAAAATTGATAAAAACTTCTCTTTACTAATGCTTCTAGATGATTACAGACTCGACTTCGCCCTGCGCACTCAGCTGCAGGGGTCCGCGAACTCAGCTACGGACTACTAGGTGTTTTCACACTCAGCTGCAAAGCCTCCACCTATGCTACAACGCAAAAATTAGACTTACACTTCAGAGCTATCTCGCATACATCATCATTCCTTAGTCATTCTTGTCCTTGTTTTAACTACTTAAAGCTTCGCTCTATTTATACAATCCCATTGTTCGCGGACCATTGGTAGATCTTCTACAGTCGACATTACATTATCAAATTTAAGGTCGGACAATGCTATGACTCTTTAACAACTACGCGCTCAGCGCCCACAAAATGCGGAGTCTTTACATTGGAATTACAAAACTTGGACCAAAATATGGGCTCTAAGCCCCAAAACTTCCCTTGGGGGATCCGTGCCCAACAGGCCCCCAACATAAAAATCATGACTCACCCTCGAGTCAATCTATAGGTGCGGATATCTTAGCGTGAATACCTCCCAACTCTGATTGGATCACTACAAGTTCGGTAAGCAACTGTCTGCTGAACTTCCTCTGTGCATTGTTCGGTGACCGTTGTTGTTGAACTGCTGCCATGAATCCTCTCCTGAGTTGCTTGTAGCTGCGTGAGCTTTGCTTCAATGGATTTTGTAATTGTATATGCCTCATTGATCCATGGTTTTAAGTGCACTTTCAAAACTACCTCCTTATGTCGAGCGGCATCCACCTGCTCCTTGAGCACCTTTGCCTACTGCATCCTTGCAAGCCTCTGTGTAAGGGAAAATTTCTGTGTGGTTCCTTTGACCTCGTTGTATTTCTGCTACAACTCAAGCACCTCTGCCTCTAGGCACTCTATGTTCAGGTCCTTCTGTAGGGCAGTTAGGACCTCGAACGACTATTCAAATAGCTTCATGCAGTCTGTCACTATGTTGTTAATCGTTGCCATTGTTGTTCTGACCGAGGTGGTACACTATTCTTTGACCTCTGACAGAGTTGAAGGCTAAGCCTTCAACTATAGTTTTGCTATCTGAAGGTTCAGCTCCAGTTGAACCCTGGCCATTTCAGCTAGTACGTCGTGCACTCCTATGGCTAACTTTCGAACACGCGCCTCCAATGGTTCCTCTCCTTGAATGTCCAATTCCGAGACCATTTGGTAGGCTTCCTCCACAACCTGCATGATCTGTTTGTTCTGCTCCATGGCCGCATTGCGTTGTAGGCTCAACTACTCGATGTTGATGCATTGCTCACTCATTACCTATATAGCGCATCTCTCACTGGCTCAACGTTCTTCGATGACTCCATCCTGCAAGAGATAGAGCGTCTCCCGGGGGAGAACGGCCATGTTTAATCTGACCCCTTTCAAACTACCGACCCGTTGAGGGCCCTAAAATCGGGTCAACAACAAGGGGGATACCCACCCGGTCCGGAACCTGGTTGGCGGCTCCTTGCCCGTTTGGTGTAGCGGCTCCGACTGGAGATAATGGGACCAGCTTCGCAATCTAAAGGATGTGTGTGTGTGTGTGTGTAGATTTTGATGATGCTAATATAGAGGTAATTTTAAGCTAATTTAATTCTAAACTCTAAACTGACTCTATGCTACTGTAATCTAACAAAAACAGCACCTCTAATCTATACTAACCCGGGGTAGAATTCTTCTATTATGCGATCTAAAAAGATTTCATAAAATAACTGGTAATAAAGATCATTCAGCTATCATAAGAATATAAATCAATTAAGATAAACCATTCTGCATAAGAAGTTAGGCAAAACAGTTGTGAACAGCATATCGCATAATCAGTTATTCATATGTCAAGCACAAACAAATGACTCCACCATACAAAAGTGCCAAATGGTAACCCACACATTCATACATTAACATATAAACAACTCATCTGTATATCACTCTAAGAATATGAGCAAAAATTAATCAAGAGATAAAAGTACCATTTATGACTTATTTCACTCACAAAATTCAAGCAATAACGATTTATCTCTACTTATTTCTAACATCTACTAAGAGTACAGAAGTGCAACATCAGTAGTAGACATTAAAATGCAAATATAATAAATCTCGATCCATCCATTCATCAAAAACCCCCTCCGAGGGTGCAAAAGTGCATGTTCTGAGGACAAGTTTTTTGACGAATTTCCGGACCCTTCTCCAAATGCCATGAGAAGGGTTAAATACTACTAACTAATCTTAATTACACAAATTTAGGAAACGGCTTCAAATGACCGCCCTTTTACCAAAACAAATTTATTTCTAAAAATTGAATCTAATTTCTAACCGTTTCTGTATCTGCTCCTTAGTGTTGTAAGCAATGCAAGGTTCGCCTGGAAAGAATTGGCTGGTTGTCTTTTCCTTTTGTTCAAGCGATAAAAGTAGAAATAACAAAAGCTGGCACCTCTTTCTGACAAACTAGAAGATATTTTCGAAAATCTTCCTCTGGTTGGGTGTATTTGCTGTGTGTATACTTAGTATAACCCAGATTTCTTTCAAACTGATTGTGCTGTTGTTATTTCGGTTTCCGGCCGTGCGAATGACTCAATGAGTTAGGGATTTCGTTGCCTGAACAATCTTCCGTATTAAAAATTGCTTCCGTTCTTTGTTCTAGGCTTTTCTGGAGCGTCCTCCCTCTTTAGCGTTTTTCTATTTGCTTTACCCAGTCTGAGCTTCAGGATCTTTTGCAAACATGCTGCTTTTGTGCGCCTTTGACTCTGAGTTTTGGATAGTCTATTTTCATCAGTGTCTGTTGAGTGATACTTTGGAATCCGCGGCCCTGCTGCATGCGGTATCCATTTGCGAAGGCATCTCCTCTCTATTCTTCTAGTATTGGCGCTTTCCCCTTTTCCTTAGATGTTTCCTGCATATAGATTTATATTAGTTGCTGCCTTACAGTTTATGCAAAGGAAAAGAGAAATGACGAAAAGATTGAAATGAAAGCTTTAAGTTCTAATGACTGCATAATCATGACACTCATAATGACTTGACTCTTCGAAAAACGCAACAAGATCATCCTTGGATACTCAGGCGTGCAATCATTAATTTCCCTTAAGGTGTGCGCTCAATTTTGGGTTTACAGATCATGCCGAGGAAACTTTGCGATGAGTGGTTTCTGTGATTCGCATCGCAGCAATTAATAGTCTCATTCATCGCAGATCGCAGATCGCAAGATCGCAGTTTGTAAGATCGCAGATCGCAAATCGCAAGATCACATTTTTCATTTGATCACTGTGCGCTGTTTATGCGACGTTGCGATATGCGACGTCGCATATTGGCCGTCAGCAATTCCTTAGGTTTCCTTTTACGGGCGCTTTCAAAATATGCGATGCGATGAATTTCGCATCGCTTCTTTGCAGTGTATTTATTCGCATAGGAAAACGCTTCACTCTCTCTTTGCGATGCGATATAGCTTTTAGGGAGTTAAATACAAAAATTTTGACAAAAATATTTTTGGGATTTTTTGTTAAGCGTCCCCCTTTGCTTGATGTTATTGCTAATACCAAACAAAGAGGGGGGTTGTTGGTGACCACAAAAATGGCGATTCACTGTGAAGAACCAGTTATCTCTGCTTTTCTATTGACATTTCCACTTCCGAAACAGAAAAATTTTCATATGTCTAAATTTTGCTATGGACAAATAGAGTAGATTACCCCTTATCCTGTCAATGATACTTTGTCTCAACCTCTCTTTTATTCCAATTGTCTGCTTCCTTAGGCTTAGTTCTTGCATTCACACCAGACATTACTCGGTCCTTTTTTAAAGATAAAATAAGGTCTTCTCTGCGTACTGGCTTTAAAATATGCTCATTTGTCGTAGGTAGAGTCTCTGCTGCCCACAAGCGTCCATAGCCTCGACAGGGTTACCATGTTATCCAACAATGATCCTTTTTCCTGCTTGCGGTTATTTACGACATTTCAGAGAAAAATCCTTTTTGACACTTTTTCCTTTTTTATTCTCTAAAGAACAATGTCTTGGTTTGGTGGCCAAATTATGACACAGTCATTCACTTGATTTACACTTTTGCTGAACAAGCTGGCTCGTGATGAGACCCCTTGTCTTTTGATTGCAGCAATCTTGAGTCGTTCCCCTGTTTTGATAGACAGTATTGGCAAAGTCAGCAAGTTATAATATCTGTGATCATGATAAGCCGGCTCGTGATGAGACCTCTTATTCTTTGAGATATAGTGTTTTCTCGGATTGTTTCTCTGAATGCTGCGGTTTCCTTTAGCAGGGAGGAAGTCATTGTTTTTCCTTAAGAAAGCTCTGGACGACAATAATAGAGTTTGAAAACAACAGCTTTACAAAGAATATTTATTTTATTATTGATGATACCTTTCATTGTGCTGATATAAAACAATTTTTTACCAAAGGTTGTTTTCATCAAAGTTTTTTGAGAGGTTGAAACTAATATCATATTCAGGTTAAAGTTAACTCTATTTGTCAATAATAAAAATCAGATTTTTCGAAAAGTTTTGCTATTTGTACAAGTGAAATCAAAATCTGATAGAGAGTTGGTGTGCTCTTTCATGAATCCTTTTCAATGATCATTTACAACCGGTTTTATTTATAAGAGAGAGAAAAACAAAATAATAATAATAAAAAAAAACTAAAACTATCCTACAAAAATAGAAGAATGATCTTCTATGGAAAATAAATTTTAAGAATCTGTCCATTCACAAGCAAAGAATCTCTTCTACCTGTCAAATCCTGCAACACAAACGTCGATGGGCCTATGACTTCTACAATCTGAAAAGGACCAAGCCACAGCTTCTGAAATTTTGTATGTTTGCCCTTTTCTTCATGAGCCTTATCCCATTTCAAAACTAAATCTCCCATCTGAAAGTTCTTTCTGGTTATGATGTTTGAGTCAAAAGAGGATTTTATTAGAGCTTGGTGGTGAGCATGGGTTTTCTTAGCTTGTTCTCGTCGTTCTTCTAGTTTGATTATCTCCATTTGTCTCAATTGTAAGGAGGAAGTAGACACTTCATCGATGTGTTGTACTAAAGACAAAGAGGGAATGACTAAGTGAGTTGGAAGAACCACTTCTTTCCCATAAACTAAATTAAAGGGAGAAGTGTCGATTGAAGCTTTCTTCGTAATTCTATCTACCCATAAAGCATTTACCAGCGCTTTGTGCCAATTCTTTTGGTTTTGGTCGACTGTTCTTTTAATAATCCTGATTAGGTTTTTGTTTGTTGATTCAGCAAACCCATTACCTTGCGGATAGTAATTGGCATAATATTTCAGTTTGAACCCTCTTTTAAGTGCAAACTCAGTCATTGCATTTCCAGAAAAGTATGATGCATTATCAAACATTAAGGCCGTTGGCAATCCAAACCTAGTGATGATAAATTGATCTATGAATTCAATAATGTTTTCAGAATTAACTGTCTTGAGAGGAACTGCTTCTACCCATTTAGTAAAATAAGCTGTTGCCGTGAGGATATACCTATGCTACTTAGAAGAGTGAGGAACGATCTCACCTATTATGTCCAAGCCCCATTGGCTCAATGGTTGCTCGATGTTAACCGGCTGTAGTGGCATGGACGATTTCTTTTGTTTCCCCGCAGCAGTTTGGCAGATTTGGCATTTCCTTACGTAATTGTATGAGTCTTTGAACAGCGTGGGCCAATAATATCCTGCACGTAAGATCTTATGTGCAGTAGCTTCTCCAGCATAGTGTCCACCTGCTGGTCCATCATGGAGTTCCTGCAAAACCTTTTCGGCTTCAGTTTTCTCAAGACACCTAAGAAGTACAGAATCGTAATTCCTTTTAAACAGAACATCATTTATGAGCTGGTATTGTTTAGCTTTCAATCTCAGAGCTCTTTTCTTGGTGTGATCCAGGTGTGATGGAGCATACCCGTTCTTAAGATAATAAATGGTGTCTGCATATAATGATTCTGCGTCGTTTAGGCTTACCTCATATGTATGTACCTCTTCAGATGAGTTCTCAGGAATTTGCGATGCTCCAGCTAACATCTTGCAGAAGCCTTGACCTCTTACGATGTTTTCCGGCTTGATCTCAAGATCGTATTCTTGTAAAGCGGTAATCCAATTTGCTCTCTTTTCGCCCACATCCTTCTATACCAGTAGGTTTCTTACCGTTGGAAACGGTACTATGACTTTGGTATGGGCTTTAAGTAAGAAAGGTCTGAAATATTTGATCACTTTGAAAACAGCATATGCCTGTTTCTCCACGTCTGAATAATTGAGCTCAGAACCTTGTAAGTTCGAGCTAAAGAATGCGATTGGAGCTTCCACCTTTTCTTGATTTACTTGAGTTAAAATCGCGGCATAAGATTTCTCTGAGGCAAAAGTGTATAAGATAAAAGATTCTGAAAAGTTTGGGGTAGCTAAAGATGGAGCATTGATGATAGCTTGTTTGATCAAGTTGAATGCTTCGTGCTCATCTTGACCCCATTTAAAATTTGAATTCTTTTTTATCATATTTTGTAAAGGAGAGATAATACGTGAAAAATCTGGGACAAACCTTTTTACAAAATTGATTTGTCCAAGCAAAGATTGCATGGCCTTTTTGTTATGGGGCATGGATATTTCGGAAATTTCTTTGATTCTGTCAGGTTCAATGTGAATACCAGATTTCGACACTATGAATCCTAGAAATTTCCCTTCACTTAATGTGAAAAAAGATTTCTTTGGGTTAAGTGAAATCCCATACCTTAAACATCTTTGAAAGATTTGTTTCAAGTCTTTGAGATGGTCGCTTCACTTCTTGGAGTACACTGTTATATCATCCAGGTAAATCACTACCGATTTATTGACTAAACCTTTAAACATGATGTCCATGGCTCTCTGAAAGGTAGCGCCGGCATTGATCAGACAAAATGGCATCTTCCGATATGCGTATGTGCCCCATTTGGTTTGGAATGTGGTTTTCAACTAATCATCGGGATGTACCAGCAGTTGATTGTATCCTAAAAATCCATCCAAGAAAGACATTAATTCTGAGCCCGCTACTGCCTGTAGTATTTGCTCCATAGGTGGGAGGGGAAAATTGTCTTTCTGACAGGCTTTGTTGAGATTCTGGAAATCAATACAGATTCTAATATCTCCGTTTTTCTTTCTAACGGGCACCATATTGGATACCCATTTGGAATGTCTGACGGGGAAAATTATTCTGGCTCTCAACAACTTATTTAGCTCGGTCTTTATCTGATTTTCTAAGTTGGGGTGGATTTTCCTGAGCTTCTGCTGGACAGGTTTTTCATTGTCAATCATAGGGATAGTGTGTTGAATGATAGAAGTGTTGTATGTCTTCAGCTCATCGTATTTCCATGCAAAAACGTTTTTGTATTGTCTCAGAAGACGGATATATGCTAATTTTTCTTCAGGGGCTAGGTCGTGGCCTAGATTAACGTTTAGTGGCTTCTGATCGGTTCCTAGGTTCACTAATTCATAATTCAGAGTTGAACTATAGAGTTTAGAATTGACGGACCTTTTAAACCGACTTTTCAAATCATATAAATCTTCTAACTTAACCACCGATTTAGGTATAGCTTTATCAGTGCTATTTTGCTGTATTTGGTGATCATGATGGTCTTCGTCAATTATTTGATTTGAGTAGGATCCTTCAGAAGTGAGGAAATTTAGAATGTCAGGATCGTCGTTGAATACTCTCCAGTTGGTGATGTTGTCAGGGATGGATGGTCTAAAGATTAATTCTATTGAGAACCTATCTGGACTAAAATCTTCAGAAGGAATAAGTCTAGAGGCTATGTTAGCTAACAGGTCTGCTCTCGCATTTTGGAGTCTTGGGATTGACGAAATATTGAATGCTATGAAATGTGAATTCAGATCTTGTACTAAAGATTGATAGTGCTTTAAATGACTTGACAGGCAATGTATGGTGTTACGTACCTGTTTGACGACAATTTCAAAATCTCCAAAGACTTGAAGATACTTAACATTCAACCCGATTGCTTTGTATAGGCCTTGCACCAAGGCTTCGTACTCCGCTGTATTGTTTGAGCAATCGAACTCAAGTTTGCATGTAAGCATGATCTTGTTTCCGTCGTTAGATTTAGAGCCATCAAAATATAATTTCCAAAATAAATATGTATTTACAGAGTTATCTAAAAAATTAAAACACTTTGAATCATCAGTTTGGGAAAAATTTTCAACTTGGGACAAAACTGAATTTTCTAAGTAAGGTGAGGTGTGAGCATTGAAATTGCCGAGGAAAGAATCTACCGAGTAATTGCCTATGATACTGTTGTTGTATGCTATTGCTTCATTCTCTCCTTCCAATTCTGTCACTATGTACTTTTGGTGCAACTCTCGTTCAACCTTTATTTGATTCGGTTTACCGTTGTAGGGTAACCACATGTGCGACCAGTCGGTTGAGAAATATCCGTGGAGTTTTTTGGACCAATCCCTGCTAAGAATTAAACCATAGAATTCAGGGATATCAGCTACTAGAATGTCGATAACCTGGCATACTTTCGGGTTAGACGACAATCTTATGGTCACCTGGTTAAGTTCACCAATCACTTCGACTTGAGATCGATCAAGTTGAACTATGCGCACTGCGGATTTTTGTGGCTGAACATTCAATTTGGCACATATTGATCTCGGTAAAATATTCGTTGAAGCACCAGAATCAACCAAGCAATTGTGCACGTTTTTATTGAAAATTTCATAAGTGAGAAGAAAAGGAGGAGTATGGGATCTTGATCTTCCTCCAATCAAGGCAATGTCATTTGGATCAATCTTATTGATCATGTTGGTTGGAGGTCTTCCCATGTTGTGGGAAGCTACAGCTGTAGGTAAAGATGTAGTAGGAACAGCATGTAATTCTTTCATCATTATTTTCTGTTGATGTTTCAATTTGCTCAATTCGTAAAGAGTGATATTAGCCCTAGTCTTTTTCATGTCATCGATAATGTTATACTCCATTTCATCCGACACTATCAGTGTTCTTGATGGAGGTGCTTGATCTGATTGGACTGGGCTAAATTGGGTTGCTCTAGCGGTTGTTTTCTTTGTTGCGACCTTATCTTTTGCTGCAGGGCTTGCGCCCTTCTGTTTAGGGGTAGTTTGGGGAGGATCAAGTTGATTTTTGCTTTGTGTGCTAACCGGAAATGCTTCTTGATCTTCTTCTTGTGGGAGGATGAAATCCCACATTCCTTGCAGTTCCACAACTTCTTCATCATCGGTCTGCCCTTCAGTGGCATTCTCTTCTTCTTCTTCTTCTTCTTCTTCAGATTCGACGTTTGAGACAGCATTGGGTGGTTTCACCTCCATGGGAGGATTTCTTTTAAAAGATCTCTAGGGCTTTTTTGAAGAAGTTTCTGCTACTTGTTTTCTTATGTCAATCATCTCATTGGACATGGCCTTTAACACTTTTTGTAATACTTCCATATCGAAAGGATCTCTCGTTTGCTTCTTCTTGGTGTCTGCTTTGAAAGAGATTTTCTTAGATTTGCGTTCTTCTATTGCAGATCTCTTTTCTAGGGCAACTACGCGCTTTTCTACTGCTAACGCCTCTGTCAAGTTTTCAACTAAGGTCATCTTGTTTGCCCTATCTACGAAGATAGCCAAGTTTGATGGTAAGGTCGTGATGTACCATTCACATCTTACTTCCTCGCTGGGTTGAGAAGCAGCGGGAATTTTGTTGAGGATCTTATTGAACCATAAATTAAAATCTTTAATGGGTTCTCTAGCCTCAGCTTTAAGATTAGATAGGTCATTGATCAATGTCGTTGTTGATCTGTCGTCGCAAAACTTGGTGAGGAATTGACTTTGAAAAATGTCCCAACTTGTGATGGACCCGGAAGGTAACGAAAAGTACCATGACCCGGTGTAGGTTTTAACCCTGTACAGAAATTACCTGCATACGAATTCTTAAACAAAGAAAATAAACAATGCGAGAGCATAACCCATAAAACACATATGCACAGAGATTTTTCCCTGGATCCCAAAACCGGGACTACCAGCTTGATTTTTCATTATGTTCCTTTCAATGTTACAATACATATTTATACATGCCGAAGCATCCAATACCATGGACCGAAAAACCATCGCGTCCAATACCATGTGCGAAAATCATGCACAAAACCATAGGTAGGTTCGCCAAACCTAATATAGGGTCCAAAAGAAATTTTCCCGGGGCGCTGCCCTGGACCCCGTAGAGGGGGGCTACCCACCCCCCTCAAACCCCCCGGACAGGGGGGGCTGCTGCCCCCCCTGTGACCCCCCCGCTGCGCAATCGGCGCAACGAAGGGGGTCTCCCGCCCCCCTCTAACCCCCTGTTTAACTACGTCGGTTAGTCGTGGAAAGAATATAACACAACCCAACACCCCACTGTTCCTTGCATTGTATAAGGAAAAAGCCGGACGACGGCATCCTCGTTGGTAACTCCGTGAGATTAACAGAAAGCATGAAATTATTGATATGCTCTTCAGCTAGCATGCCTATTTCTGGATTGAATTTAGGTAGCCATTTCTCAGGATGGGCTGGTATTGGGCTCAGGGGTGGAGGCATTAAAACCGCCCCAGGACTGTTCCATGGAGACTGGGCCATCGTTGAGCCGCTAATTAATGAAAGTGCAGAAGATGATCCCTGATGCTGAGAAGATGAAGATATTATGATCTTTGATGATTGAAGAGGAAGGGTTGTGGAAGATGGATGAGTGATTTGGGATGAGGATGTGGGTGGTTGACTTCGCGGTGAGGGGGTTGAAATGGACGAAGTAGATGAAAGAGTCTCACGGTCAGACTCTGGTGGTGTTTTCCATGCTCTTTTCCTAGTAGGGAGAGGGAGTTCACTTGGTTGAATACCAAATTTTTCACTCTTCAATCTGGTCAGGGGATGAGAAGGATTGTACTGCGAAGTCACGCTGCTGTGAGATTTATCAGACCTCTGAGAAAAAATAGATAATCCCTGGAGTTTACGAATCAAATTTTGAATTTCATGGGGTTCAATGATGAGTTGGTCTGATATATTAGGGTAGGTAGCAGCGGTGGATACTCGAGCGACTTCTAACTCCGGGTTTAACCGTACTGGAGAAGTCGGGGGAGTTGATGAGGGTGATTTACTCTCAGAATGGTATTTAGATTTTGATTTAGTTGCCATTCATAGTTCGTGCCCTCCTTCTAGCTCCAAATATGTTGAGGGCCCTAAAATCGGGTCAACAACAAGGGGGATACCCACCCGGTCCGGAACCTGGTTGGCGGCTCCTTGCCCGTTTGGTGTAGCGGGTCCGACTGGGGATAATGGGACCAGCTTCCCAATCTAAAGGATGTGTGTGTGTGTGTGTAGATTTTGATGATGCTAATATAGAGGTAATTTTAAGCTAATTTAATTCTAAACTCTAAACTGACTCTATGCTACTGTAATCTAACAAAAACAGCACATCTAATCTATACTAACCCGGGGTAGAATTCTTCTATTATGCGATCTAAAAAGATTTCATACAATAACTGGTAATAAAGATCATTCAGCTATCATAAGAATATAAATCAATTAAGATAAACCATTCTGCATAAGAAGTTAGGCAAAACAGTTGTGAACAGCATATCGCATAATCAGTTATTCATATGTCAAGCACAAACAAATGACTCCACCGTACAAAAGTGCCAAATGGTAACCCACACATTCATACATTAACATATAAACAACTTAGCTGTATATCGCTCTAAGAATATGAGCATAAATTAATCAAGAGATAAAAGTACCATTTATGACTAATTTCACTCACAAACTTCAAGCAATAACGATTTATCTCTACTTCCTTCTAACATCTACTAAGAGTACAGAAGTGCAACATCAGTAGTAGACATTAAAATGCAAATATAAATAAATCTCGATCCATCCATTCATCAAAAACCCCCTCCGAGGGTGCAAAAGTGCATGTTCTGAGGACAAGTTTTTTGACAAATTTCCGGACCCTTCTCCAAATGCCATGAGAAGGGTTAAATACTACTAACTAACTAATCTTAATTACACAAATTTAGGAAATGGCTTCAAATGACCGCCCTTTTACTAAAACAAATTTATTTCTAAAAATTGAATCTAATTTCTAACCGTTTATGTATCTGCTCCTTAGTGCTGTAAGCAATGCAAGGTTCGCCTGGAAAGAGTCGGCTGGTTGTCTTTTCCTTTTGTTCGAGCGATAAAAGTAGAAATAACAAAAGCTGGCACCTCTTTCTGACAAACTAGAAGATACTTTCGAAAATATTCCTCTGGCTGGGTGTATTTGCTGTGTGTATACTTAGTATAACCCAAATTTCTTTCAAACTGATTGTGCTGTTGCTATTTCGGTTTCCAGCCGTGCGAATGACTCAATGAGTTAGGGATTTCGTTGCCTGAACAATCTTCCGTATTGAAAATTGCTTCCGTTCTTTGTTCCAGGCTTTTCTGGAGCGTCCTCCCTCTTTAGCGTTTTTCTTTTTGCTTTACCCAGTCTGAGCTTCAGGATCTTTTGCAAACATGCTGCTTTTGTGCGCCTTTGACTCTGAGTTTTGGATAGTCTATTTTCATCAGTGTCTGTTGAGTGATACTCTGGAATCCGCGGCCCTGCTGCATGTGGTATCCATTTGCGAAGGCATCTCCTCTCTGTTCTTCTAGTATTGGCGCTTTCCCCTTTTCCTTAGATGTTTCCTACATATAGATTTATATTTGTTGCTGCCTTACAGTTTACGCAAAGGAAAAGAGAAATGACGAAAAGATTGACGTGAAAGCTTTAAGTTCTAATGAATGCATAATCATGACACTCATAATGACTTGACTCTTTGAAAAACACAACAAGATCATCCTTGGATACTCAGGCGTGCAATCATTAATTTCCCTTAAGGTGTGCGCTCAATCTTGGGTTTACAGATCATGCCGAGGAAACTTTGCGATGAGTGGTTTATGCGATTCGCATCACAGCAATTAATAGTCTCATACATCGCAGATCGCAAGATCGCAGTTTGTAAGATCGCAAATCGCAAGATCGCATTTTTCATTTGATCACTGTGCGCTGTTTATGCGACGTTGCGATATGCGACGTCGCATATCGGTTGTCGACGATTCCTTAGGTTTCCTTTTACAGGCGCATTCAAAATATGCGATGCGATGAATTTCGCATCGCTTCTTTCCAGTTTATTTATGCGCATAGGAAAACGCTTCACTCTCTCTTTGCGATGCGATATAGCTTTTAGGGAGTTAAATACAAAAATTTTGACAAAAAAAATTTTGGGATTTTTTGTTAAGGGTCCCCCTTTGCTTGATGTTATTGCTAATACCAAACAAAGAGGGGGGTTGTTGGTGACCACAACATGACCATAGGCCTGTCGACCTCATTCTCTGTGATGAGTGCTCCATCTGATATCACTATTGTGTTGGCCATCTTGGCACACAACATTTCCTCGGCAGCGAAAGTGTCAATTGCAAGGCTAGTGGACACTGTGTCAGCCTGTGGAGTGCGCACCTGAAACTCCTATATTTGTGTTTGGAGAGCCCCTAATACCAATTATTTTTGCTCCTCAAACTGCTTGAGGGCCTCCGCGGTGAAATCCCTCACCGTTTTTCTGATATCATGTAAGTCCCCTTTAGTGAGGGTGATAAGGTCGAAAGATGTCTTCGAGGCCTTTGTTTTCTTTCACGGCCCTACTTACTCTCGTGGTCACGAAGGTTTTAGCTGGGTGGATGTTGTTTATGAGTCTGCACCACCTTGTTCTATATCAGTCTCTGGTTCAGGCAAAGGTGACTTTTGTCCTTCGCGCTCTTCTTCTGCTATTTTATGTTTCTATGCCAACTGTGCAGCATCGCGCACCGCTTGGGCCTTAGCTGCTACTTCTTCTTTCCTACGCTTTTCCGCCAGCTGTGCCATCCACAGTTTTGTTTCTTCCTTATTCTGCTGTGTGGAGGACTTCTCTACTTCCACCATGGAGCCAGCTGGAGTGTGCCACTCAGGTGGTCAAGGCTCAAGGACTGTGAATATCACATCATCAATCACCAAATACAGTAACTAATGCCACATCTTCGTGAGGTGCTTTCACGCCCTGATGAGGGCATGGTGGAAATCTTCTTTGAACTACGTAAACCTCTATAGACTGTTGTAGATAGTGGGCGATAACCATGTCTTGCGATTGATCCCCACTCGGATTTTCATCTCCATTAGCACCAAAAATATCTAGCTCTCTATGATTTGATGTGCGGTTCTGGTTGCCCAAGTGAAGTGTACTTCACTGCCTCTAGAAGGTCCTGTGCGACTAACAGGAACTGGCTATCCTTGGGAAATTCCCATGCCACCAAGACAATCGATAACAGGAGCCATGTATAATGGAATGTTTTTCCCTACCCCTGTGCCTCGCGGCACTTTGCAAGGAACTCACTACATAGATAGTTTTCCCAGTTGAACTGGACCCCTTATGCACATTGCGCTGCTAGTGCAACCACTGGCACATGCACCTCATCCATGTGGAACTTCTGCATCACATTCCATGACAATATGTATGTCATGACCTTGACTGCAGGGTTGTTGATGCTAGAGATGGCATGCCCTCGCTTATTCTTCTCCAACTTAAACTTCTTTTTCGTTGCCTTCGCGATGGCCAACTCGTCACTTCTTCCCTCTAAAATGTTTGTTGGGTCCTACCCTGCGCAGGGCAGCCTTGTAATCCAATAAATCAAATGGTCTTTGATGGGGATGGACTCCTCCAGCCACAAGCACCCATCATGCACCAAGCAGAGCAGCTGCGTGATGATAAAAATGGTCACTTGGGCGTGGTGGTAGTGTGGCACCCAGAGTAGGTTTAGCAACCCTGCTTTCTCAACACCTCTTATCCATTTACGTGGCTCCAATTCTATCATTCCAACTGGCACATCTATCTTCTGGCACATTAGCTTCGCAGTCGCTAAATGCCATAACTTCTTGTGGTCTACGTGGTCCCAATCTTCAAATTTCAGCACGGGAACGCATCCCAAGTGCGCTCCCTCCAACATAATATCATCGGGGAGCAGTGGAGTTTGTAGAGAACTCTTGATCTCATCTATATCCTTGGGCACCTTTGATTTACCCTTTAGCGGAGGAACATATGCAGGCAGCCTGGTGATAGGATCTGCACCCTGGGTTTCGACTTCCATCTCTACATCCTCCTCCTCCACCAGGATTTCTTCAAACTCTTCCTCCTCATCAGACTCCAAATTAAAGGCCTTCTCCTTTTCCTCCAATGTGAGCTTGGTCCTTAGTGGATTTCCAAGCGAGACATGCACTGGTAGCATGGCTTGCTTATCCTTCTTAGGTCTCGGCATGCACAATGATTTAGGGACCTCTACGATTATTCTGGCACTCTATGGGGCTTCTACTTCCGCAATTTCCTACACGGTTGCCTCGGCTGTCACTACGCCTATGTCCATGGCTTCTTCGGGTGTTGAATAGTGCTACTCCATAGTTCTCTCACTGTCTCTGGTAACTACTCAAATAACGAATTCTCTTTCAGAATATCAAGTCTTGGTTCATGAATATCTAAGCACGCAACAACTCAGTTCTCAAATTGCCAAGTGTTCTTTGCTGGAAAACCGCTTGTAATTTATAGTGCCTTTTGAATTTGAATTTGACCGTTCCCCCCACATTCAGTCCATTAATGCTAGATTAGTAGTAGATTTTCAATAATCTAGCCCATATAGTTCGCCTTAAATGCCTGCCGCCCGCTCCATTTGGACTCAAACCAAGTATCACATCATGAATATTGACTGTAATGGTCACTTTCCGATAGACCTGTGTGCCAGCGTAGATGTCCTCGCGCTGTCAAGGACCCTGTGACGCTTTGCGACTATGCGCAAACCTAACATTGTGCAGTTCCCGAGCAGAGTAGTTTATATTCTCGCGCCTCATTTCAACTGCCTGGAGTGCTAAGATTATGCTTTTTTCGGTTAGTCAAATGGTCTAGCCACCTGTGTATGGCTTCAAACAACTGCCATTCACTTTTCTTGGGAAGGGATCTCCATACCAGTTGGACCGTGCCACCATTGGTGATATCCTTAATAACATATGGTCCCACTGCACTCTGAGCTTTCTTGGAAATTTATCAAACTTACTGTCATACAAAAACACCAAATCATTCATCTAAAAGGTGCGCAACTTAATATGTCGATCGTGCCATGCCTTTTCACGCAATTTTTGGACCTTCTGGTGAAATCCAGCCAAAAATCATTCTTGTTAGAGCTAATCCAGCTACGCGAGCCTCTCCTCCAGGGCTTCACAATCTTTCATACCTGTGAGCACTGCTATGCGAAGACTAGGCATGATGTATTCCATAGGAATTATGTCTTCTACTCCATAGACAAGCCTAAAATGTGTCTTTTCCATCAGTTTCTTGCACGCTGTTCAATAAGCCCATAACACTAGAGGTACGCATAGGTCCTAATCCCTTTGCTACGCATTGGATACCTTGGTCAGTGTGGTTTCTAGTATTGTGTTGAATGCTTCTACTGTCCCGTTAGCCTGTGGGTGATACGGTGTGCTCTTCTAATGATACACCTGAAACTCTTATGTCAGCGTGCTGATAGTTTCGTTTAGGAAGTGTGTACCGCAATTACTCATCATGATCTTTGGACATCCCAATAGCGTCAGTACATGTTCAAACAAAAACTCCGTGGTAGTCGCGCCTGTGCAATTCTTCACCTGCTGCGCTTCTGCCCAACGAGTCAGATACTCTGTCACAGTGATAATGTACCTTGCGCCTGTCTTTCTTTGAGCACATAGGATCTTCTGCATGATTTCGCTTCCTACATAATGTCTTCGCATCATTAAGGGCCATCTGCAAATTGCCCCCCCCTGAACACATGCTTATTGACCAGTATTTTTGGCGCGGATTACATGTGCATCCACGCAAGTTGGGGCTCTTCTCCATACGCCTGCTCCAATTTGGCCAGATGCATGCGCAGGTCATCCTGTGCATCATACTTATCTATCAGTCGCATTTTAGGCTTCCCATAGCGTGCTCTCATCATTCTCCTACATTCATGCCAACCATCAAAGCTTCCCTTGTGCATACCCCACCATCTCATGGGCGTAGCGTGTAGTACCCAGTCCAAGGCCTGGAAGCGTTGCTTTTCTAGAACCTCCCTTTCAAATGCATCCAAGAAGGTATCTACCTCATTTAGACCATCATAAGTAGGTAGATCTCTTACTTATGTCGACATGCAGCGCAATGACCTGGTCATCATATTGAAATTTTGTGTAGTTACTTCATGTAACTGATTCTGCCATCACTCTATTTCTTCATTAGAATCGAAATTGCAGGAACTTTCATGCTCCCATGTAATCCGCCTATCCATGGTGGGATTCACCCAATCTTGGTCTCATGTTGTTATCTTATAGATACAGTCAAGATCATCGCCGCTCTCATAGTCACGGATCGGCTCCATATAGCGCGATCCTTCAGCACGGTCCATGGGTATAATTACACACAGTGATTTCTTCTCAAAGATCATCTTCTACTTCTTCAGATTGATTACCCCATTCATATCAGTAGCCCAGTCAATTCCCAGGAGCACGGGATAGGGATTTTTGTCATCAACAATCTCTATCACTTCAAAATTGGCCAGCGCACTCGCTCCTTCCATATCCACTGTTATTCCCTACAATCACCCCACAGGTATTATTTTCTACTAACTCACTATCCTTAGCTAAATTGGAGACCATTGCAGTGCAAGTCACCCCATTCGCTCCCATTTCTGTTTTGGAAAAACATTCGCATTTGATCCCAAATCCAGAATGACTTGATCCATCTCATATTCTCTAATCTGCGCGGTTAGTCTCATTACTCGCCCCATCCTTTTCTTATGTTTTCTGATTTTTCGAACTACGCGTGGTTCACCTGGTGCGGTCCTAGCAAACCTATTGATAAGTTCCCGTAACCCTTTCATAGCCTTATTGTCACGCAGTAACTTCATATAGGTTTCCAGGAAAGTTGTGAGCATGGATGGGTCCATTTCCAGCTCTGATTTATCTTTGCTTCCTGAAGTGGAGGCATCAGAGAAGCTCTTCTTAGCTTCCATGAAGGTTTCCGGAGCACACTCCAAATTGAACTTAGCTTATTTCACCGGGGCTTTGCCAACCCAAGTATTGTCTTTTGGATATTTCCCTTTGTCATCTCCCATCGTGATTCCACTTCAGAGCACAATGTTTACATTCGATTCTTCCTCACGCGGCTCATACCTCATCATCTGCAGGTTTTGAGACGGGCAAGGTGGTAACGCTCCTTTGTCGTGTATCCTAGCTATTCCTAGCTATCAATGTAGGAAAATCTTTCATTTCATGATAAAAAAACATGAAATACTCGCACTATGGGCACGTTCGATTCATTTAATCATGGGCATAGTGTCCTGGTCCTCCGCAATTGTAGCAAATCAATTGTCCGTGACCTCTACCAGGTCCTCCTCCACCTCGGCCTCGTCTGCGCCCCTAAAATTCTATCCGCGTCAATCCTGCATTCTAATCAAGGGGCAGTGTTTGGAACTGAACTCTGTAGGTGGGCGTTCTATCCATAATCAACTCATACCTTCTACAAGTATGCTCGTCATATCCCACCGACCTACAAAAGTTGCAGAAAAACTATTGCGAAGTTTGCGTATACTTCTGTAACAAGTGACAGTTGTCCGTGGTATGTTTTCCAACTATTTGATAGATCGCGCACCATAAAGTAGGCACCGTGCTAGGTCATTCTTGAGCTTTTGGACTTATAGGCATTGGTCCTCCTCCTGCAAGGTAATTTGTAAAGACCGGGGAGTGGTCTTTGTCATGACCCTGACTCTTCTACACTTCTTCGTGCACTTTTGGTCAAACCGTGTTGTCTTGTTTCAAACTCTGCATCTCAAGGCATAGATTCTTCAGCTGCGCGTGGATCTTCTGAACTCCTAGGTTAGGATCTTGCATCGGGGTCTCATGTAGCCTCATAGCAATCTCTAAGGCCTTTTCCTGAGTTGTTATCTTCTGCTGCGATAGTGCACTCCTTAAATGTGGTAGTAGCAAAGCTAAAAACCACTCGCGATGTTGTCCATCTGTCAGATTCATATTGGCTTCGTGAATCGTACATTTCAGCCTCTGATCCAGCTCCCAAGAAGTCTCACCTGGTAGCATCATGATCTCTTTAAATCCCACAATCGACTGCACTTCAGACTTAGGCCAGCTAAATTCTCTATTTAGCGATGTTTGGATAACTGTGACCCTCGCATTTAGGTTTTCGTTGGAGTATTTAATATACCAGGTCAGCACGCGATATTGCGTAATGCTAACCAGTGTCGTGTTGAGATTTTCGGTTTTAATACAATAGGCAAAAATCTCAGTAGGTGACAACTATAATATTGTGTTGCTATATTAGCTCTATTTTGTTGGGAGAGAGTTAATGCATCCTATATTTGATGTAAGAGGATTTATGAGGTAGTTAGATTCTCTTAGCTATAAAACAGATGTCCATACGGATTGGGAGGTGTGTGAGAGTTTGTGAGGAACTTGATTATCTTGTAACCTCCTGTTTGATAATAAAGATTGTCGATGTTTGGTGGACGTAGCCCAGATTGGTTGGGTGAACCACATTAAACCTATGTGTCATTTATGATATGTTTATATGTTGTGTATGTCTTTTATTTTGCTGCACACCGTTGTCTCTCACAAGTGGTATCAGAGCGAGTTGGAGGAACGGTGCAGCGAAGGCGTGGCGGGCCCAGATCCTGGTTGTGGAACTGGTACGTGAGACCAAGACAGTCGACGTGTGTTCAGTCATCTGCGTGGCTGTGTGAGTTGCGTGTAGAGTTTGTTGTGGCGTGGCCAGATCTGCCATCAAACTGCGTGGTATTATATTACGCCCTGTGTGGTTGAACGTTGTAAGCTGGTTGGTGTGCAACGTTAACATGTGCATCTGCAGCGTTAGACATATGTATAGCGCAAGACTGTAAATCACTGTGAGGGATTTTTTACTTGTGAAGTTTTAAAGTGTTGTGCGTGCAATGTTGATCCACGAACTAGTGCGTGCAACGCTCGAATGATCCATGAACTGGTGAATGTAACGCTTTAACAAGTTTCTGTGGGACAAACTCCAGGCACTATTTACACTCTTGAAATTGCGTTGTTTTTGGAATTGTATATTACTGTGACGCTGGTGCTGGAGGTGCCTGTCCGTTGGATCAGGCAACATGTGATGGTTTTACAGTGCGGCAGTTTTAGCTGTGCGTGTTTTTCCAGCAATCACCTAATAATCCAACCTTTGTATATTTTTGTGGCGGCGTGGCTGTGCTGGCGTGTTTGGAATATTCAAACGTGCTAGTGTTAGAGTAAAACGCAAAGCTAGAGTATTTTGTTTTTTTCTAAGTTTTTTGATTGGCGCGAGTTATGTCAACACAATCGCACCAATAATCAGAATGGCGCGGATCCGACCTTGTTAAACGCACTAGTGCGCCCAGATCTTGATTAGCGCAGATCCGAAGGGGATAGACGCGCCAATTTTGCCACTCTAAGCATTTTTCTCTCCGGCGCGGATTGTCTGCTGGTAGAAGAGCGCCAACGCGCCAAAAATTGGTAAAAAATTGCCTTGGTAAAAATTGCAATTGTTTTTTGGTTTTTTTTTTATTGTAATTTGCACAACAGAAAGTTTTTTATGAAAAGCAAAGGTAGTGTAATAAAAGGCAAAGGCATTGTGTATTAAATATTTATTTCATTGATTAACTAGTTGGAATTGGAGATTGTTATTTGGTTGATACAGGATGGCGAAAACTCAGAGTGCCCGGTTTGAAATCGAGAAGTTTAACGGCAAAAACAATTTCGAGATCTGGAAGGTAAAGATGCATGATCTCCTGGTACAACAAGGCGTGGAAAAGGTGCTGTCGGGAAGATCCAAACTGCCTTACCCCGTGACAGATGATGAATGGAATGAATTGGATGGAAGAGCCTTGAGCGGTATTCGACTGTGTTTGGTTGATGATGTTTTGTTTAACATCGTGTCAGATAAAACTACTGCTGGTTTTTGGACGAAGCTGGAGAAGCTGTACATGACAAAATCCTTGAGAAATCGGATTCTCCTAAAACGGCAGCTATACAGTTTGCGAATGAAGGAAGGTACTTCGATTACTGATCATTTGAATTTTTTTATACTCTACTGGTGCAATTAGAAAGCATAGAAGTAAAATTTGAATACGAGGATAAAGCCATAACTTTATTGTGCTCGTTGCCCGAGTCATGGGATCATTTTGTTACTTCTATAAGTCTTAGTTCATCAGAAACCATTGAATTTGATGATGTCGTCAGAGCTTTGTTGTCCGAGGAGACCAGGAAGCGGTCGAATGCTGACACCTCTACATCAGAGGCAATGATGGCTAGAGTTCATTCTAGAGAAAGACGCTCTGGTAAGCGCAGCGATTCGCGTTCAAAGTCGAAAGGAAAGAAGAGTAAAGTAAAGTGCTGTTTTTGTGGCAAATCGGGGCACTTAAAGAAGGATTGCTGGAAGTGACAACAAACTTCTAAAGAAGCTTCATCGACAGAGAAGAAGGAAGCAAACACGACCGATACAGGTTCGGCATCTGGTTCAGGTATGAGCGACGAAGTGCTATCAGTTAATTTGTCAAATCATGATCAACATTAGTTGTTAGATTCTGGTGCATCAAACCACATTTTTATTCGTAGAGAATGGTTTAAGACGTATAGATCAGTTAATGATGGAGTTGTGTACATGGGTAATGATGTCACATCTAATATTGTGGGAATAGGGAGTATACAGCTGCAAATGTTTGATGGGACAACTAAAATGTTAACTGATGTAAGACATGTACCAAATTTAAGGAAAAATCTAATTTCACTAGGAGCGCTTGACACCACTGGATATAAAACTGTAATTCAAGGTGGAGTAATGAAAATTTACAAAGTTATTTTACTAGTAATGAAAGCCAAGAAAGTAGGAAATCTATTTCAGTTAGAAAAAAGAACAGGGTCAGTTCATGTGTCTACGGTGTCGGAACATGACAGTAGTTCCATTCACCTATGGCATCAAAGGTTGGGCCATATGAGCGAAAGAGGGTTAAAGATTTTGGCTGATCGCAAGTTACCTCCTAATCTAAGGTCTGGAAAGTTAGATTTCTGTAGACATTGTCTGTTTGGCAAACAAAGTAAGCAAAAGTTTAAAACAGGCAAACATACTAGTAAAGGAATACTTGATTATATCCATTCAGATGTTTGGGGTCCAGCACCTACAACCTCGTATGGTGGCTCGTCATATTTTGTATCATTTATTGATGACTTTTCTAGGAAAGTGGGGGTCTACATGTTGAAAAGGAAGTCTGATGTTTTTACAGTTTTCAAGCATTTTAGAGCATTGGTAGAAAACGTCACTAGTAGAACTATAAAATGTTTAAGAACTGACAATGGGGGTGAGTTTACCTCCAAGGAGTTTGAAAACTATTGCAAGGATGCAGGGATCGAAAGACATAAGACTACTGTTTATACTCCTCAGCAAAATGGAGTTGCTGAACGCATGAATAAGACCCTTTTGGAGAGAGCTAGGAGTATGCTGATTAACGCTGGTTTGCAGAAGGAGTTGTGGACAGAAGTGGTGGCTACAGCTTGTTATGTGATAAATCGGTCACCATCGACAGCGATAGGTTGCAAGATTCCTCAAGAGGTATGGAAAGGTCACCCTTGTGATTATTCTAAACTCAGAGTGTTTGGTTGTGATGCATATGCTCTAGTACCTAAACATCATCGAACTAAATTAGATCCAAAATCAAAGAGGTATATCTTTGTTGGGTATGGTGATGGAACAAAGGGATTTAGATTGTGGGATCCTACTACCCGCAAAATCATCATCAACAGAGATGTAAATTTTGATGAATCCTCTCTTGTACAGTTAGATGTAGATAATAAATTGAAACAGGATGATGTATCTGACTTTCAGCACATTCAGTTTGACATCACTTCTAATGGTAGTCATGATGACCATAGTTCAGATTCTAGTCATGAACAGGTTTCAGAATCAGATTATGAACAGGGTTCAGATGTAGGTCATGAACAGGTCTCAGATGGTGATCATGAAGAAGTTCCTACAGATGGTAGTCAGCCAATTGTGGAAGCACCAGAAATATCCTTAAGGAGGTCTACAAGAATCAAACGCCCTCCAAAAAGGTATGATGATTATGTTACTTCAGTTGCATTTACCGCTAATGACGATGAACCTCTGTGCTATCAGGAAGCTATAGACAGTTTGAAAAGTGACAAATGGAAAGCAGCTATGAAGGACAAAATGATGGCCTTAGGTAAGAATGGCACATGGGATCTGGTTGAACTTCTAAAAGGCAGGAAAACTGTGGGATGTAAATGGGTTTTCAAGGTGAAACGGGGTGTGAATGATACGGAGGACAGATACAAAGCAAGGCTGGTTGCAAAAGGGTTTTCTCATAAAGCAGGCATTGACTTTCATGAGATATTTTCACCGGTTGTTAAAATAGTTTCAATTCGCATTGTGTTAGAATTAGTCACTTTGCTTTATTTAGAATTACAGCAACTAGATGTTAAGACTACATTTTTACATGGAGATTTAGATGAGGAAATTTATATGGAACAACCGGAAGGGTTTGTTCAGCATCGCAATAAGAAATTTGTCTGCAGGCTCAAGAATTCATTGTATGGTCTGAAGCAGTCGCCTCGACAATGGTACAAGAAATTTGATTCTTTCATGTTGAGTCAAAAATATATAAGAAGTGAATATGATCATTGTGTTTACTTTAAACAATTAAGTAATGGCATGTTCATTATCTTAGTGTTGTATGTTGACGATATGATTTTAGCAAGCAAAAGCATTGAAGAAATCAACAGGTTAAAGACTCAGATGGCAAGGACATTTGATATGAAAGATCTAGGAGCAGCAAGACAGATTTTGGGCATGGAGATTTTCAGAGATAGGAGCAATGGTAAGCTGTGGCTATCACAACAGAAGTATATTGAGAAAATACTTTTGAGGTTTGGTATGAACAATGTGAAGCCTGTATCAGTCCCTTTAGCTTCCCATTTTAACCTTTCTTCTAGTTTATGTCCTAATACAGATTAAGAAAAGGAATATATGTCTCGAATTCCATATGCCAATGTAGTAGGATATTTTATGTATGCGATGGTTTGTACTCGACCAGATATTTCACATGCAGTTGGGGTTGTTAGCAGGTATATGGCAACTCTGGGTAAAGAACACTGGTCAGCAGTGAAATGGGTGCTTCAGTATTTGAGAGGCACAAGCAGTTATTGTATTACTTACAATAAAAGTAGTGAATTTGTTTGTGGGTATGTTGATTCTGACTTTGCAGGTGATTTGGATAAGAGAAGGTCAACTTCAGGGTATGTATTTACTCTTGCAAGTGGAGCTATTAGCTGGATGTCAAAGCTACAAAACATTGTTGCTTTATCCACTACTGAAGCAGAATACATTGTTGCTTCTCATGCTTGCAAAGAAACGATTTGGCTGAAAGGTTTGCTTGGTGAGTTTGGTAGGTTACAGGACAACATCAAGTTACTTTGTGATAGTCAAAGTGCAATACATTTGGCTAATAATCCGGCCTATCATAGTAAATCAAAGCATATTCCAATAAAGTACCATTTTGTAAGACAGGTTATCACTGAAAGGAGAGTCTCTCTTGAAAAGGTGCATACAAAGGAAAACTGTGTAGACATGTTCACAAAACCCATTTTGTTAGAGAAGTTGCGTTGGTGTTTGGCTTCTCTTGGCTTGCAAAAAAAAAAATACTAAAGAAACAGGGTATCAGGCTAATTGTTGTCAAGGTGGAGATTGTTGAGATTTTCGGTTTTAATAAAATAGGCAAAAATCTCAGTAGGTGACAACAATAATATTGTGTTTCTATATTAGCTCTATTTTGTTGGGAGAGAGTTAATGCATCCTATATTTGATGTAAGAGGATTTATGAGGCAGTTAGATTCTCTTAGCTATAAAACAGGTGTCCATACGGATTGGGAGGTGTGTGAGAGTTTTTAAGGAACTTGATTATCTTGTAATCTCTTGTTTGATAATAAAGATTGTCGATGTTTGATGGACATAGCCCAAATTGGTTGGGTGAACCACGTTAAGCCTTTGTGTCATTTATGATATGTTTATATGCTTTGTATGTCTTTTATTTTGCTGCGCACCATTGGCTCTAACATGTCTCTTGCTTTATATGGTCACCTCTAACACCTTGTGCTTCCCATACAGCCCTTACAATGAACCAGAATTGGGGATCCTCATTTCCCAAACCTTTGAACACAGGAAACTTCACTGTGTTTTCCATACAGAATCGTGGTGGTGGTAGAGCTAGTACGAGAAAAGATGGAGGTGATGACGGTGAAGCTGATGGTGGTGTGGGCGGGGATGGTATTCGTGACATTCTTTGTCTTATCAAATGAATAACACTTCGCAAAGAGACCTTCGCGAGCTCTTCCTCGTCTCCTTATGGGGGTGAAATAAAGGGGATATTTTATGGACCCTTATTTCCTTCATTCCTATAAACATTTCCACTTTGCGTAGCTGCAAACATCAAGGTAACTGCATAACCCACTTTTCACACAACAACATTTTAATCCAAGTATTCAAAGACTTTACATACTTACCTCGCAGTCCTTTGAGAAAGCGTCACTTTGCCTTGATGTAGCTGGATGAGGTTTCAACTGCGAACTCAGTAACAAATCCTCCTATAACACGATCAAGCCAATCATCAACAATGTGCATGATCTTATCCCCCGATGCTTCCAACCATCACACTAGCTCTAGGGTCCACACAATAGGACCATCGAGTTTCCACCTTCCTTGGATTTTTACTAGCTTCGCGATCCACTCATATAGCTCAGTAGGGAAGGTCGTGAAAACGATTTTGTGGATCCCCGTATACAAGTAGTTGTCTAACCACTCTTCTTTTACTAGTCGCAAGTTTCTGTTCCCCTACGTCGTGAACTTGTGAATTATTTTGTCCAGCAAGCCTTCGATTTCTTTCTTAGTTGGATTCCAATGATACGACATCACACATCTCTCATGCAAATTCTGGTCCCAGCAACGGAACTATTTGTTGGCTTATGGGGGCTTGACCAAGGTTCAAAGTTATGTAGCCAAACAAACCCCTACACTACTGGCCCTTTCGGCATCAACCCGCGGAGCACAGACTGAAGTCTCACTTGAAGTAATATGGGGGGATGCCGGAACCAAGTTTCCGCACCCTTGAGATGGATGTGATGTCAGTTTATTCCAACTAGACCTACCTTCATGTAGGTCACTTCGCGCTCTGTTCCACCCTTCAGTACCTTCACGAAGTGTTACAATCAGCCTTCATGCAGCCCTAACCAGGGGCTAAGATGCTTTCACGCTGCTAGGGCAGCGAACTACGCTATTTCCCAAACTAGACTAAGTATCTTACTTATCTTAGTGACAAATCTTAATTATCTTCATGTAAGTAGATATTCTAACTTGTGTTCACTTAACCAATACAGTTATACACATTCGCGCATCATATAAGCATTAGAAGTGAAATTAATACCCAATATAGCATATGCATAAAGCAAGAAATAAAGATGCAGAATTGATAAAAACTTCTGTTTATTAATACTTCCAGATGATTATAGACTCACCTTCACCCTGCGCACTCAGCTACAGGGGTCTGCACACTCATCGTCAGACTACTAGGCCTCTATGCACTCAGCTACAGAGCCTCTACCTATGCTACGACCCAAAACTTAGACTTACACTTCAGAGCTATCTTGCATACATCATCATTCCTTAGTCATTCTTGTCCTTGTTTTAACTACTTATACAATCCCATGGTTCACAGACTATGGGTAGATCTTCTACAGTGGACATTACATTATCAAAATTAAGGGCATACAACCCTATGACTCTTTAACAACTACACACTCCACGCCCACAAAATCCGGAGTATTTACATTGGAATTACAAAACTTGGACCAAAATCTGGGCTCTAAGCCCCAAAACTACCCTTGGGGGATCCTGCACCCAACAATGGTCTGCATTGAGGGGGACATCGGGAGATTGGAGACACAGCCCGAACTGTGATGGAGGACTTGTGGGGAAACATTAAGACCAGTATAAAGCATTTTTGACAGAGGTTCAACGTGGCCTCAGGAAGATGGAGGTTCAGGCAAGCGCAGTTCAAGCGAGCGTGACGCAGGCGAGCGTGGGTCAAGCAAGCATGGACTATTTAGCACAACTGTAGTAATCACATCTGAGCTCTGAACTATGACACTACCAGGTGATTATCTACATTTTGAGATTGTTGAAGATCGGGAGCGTATGTAGCAGTGGAAATATCTGAGTATAAATATTGTGGCGCTCCCCTTCTAGGAATTGCATGAGTTACATCAGGGACTCACCGATGAACTAAAGATATGGGAGTCAGGTGTTCTGTTGGTCATTAAAGAGGTTAAATATGAAAGCCAACAAATGTTCGAAACCAAGAATCAAGTCATCATGGAGCGTGATGAGGCAATTGCACATAGGAAGCAACTAGAATAGGCCATCATCAAAACTTGTAGTGAGCTATCGAGCTCCAGATCTAGATAGAGGCATCACCTGAAGAGAAGCTTCAAAATCTTGTAGTAGCAGTCAAGGAATCAAAGGCAGAAGTCAGCAAATTCAAATTTTAGCTGGAAATGCATATCGCAGAGTTGCTGATGAGGTCACAACTGACAACTCCACTAAAGGTTTGTGAGCAGTGGATATCAAGGCTGCTATGGAAGATATCGCTACTACAGTCAAGGATTCTAGCCATATCTTTGAAGACATTATGGAGATATGGGCCTCGCTACAGGAGGACCCACATTTATATAAGATACAAGCAAAGATCCATGACAAGCAATAGTAGTTTGATGAAATCAAAGTAACAACACGAACCCTCGCACATGCACAAAGGATTTTCGGTCTCCAAGAGGGAATTTTTGTGGGCACAAATAGGTGAGATACAATGGAAGAAGAATACTCTTTCAATGTAGGTGAAGAGATAGGCCAAGGAAGCCACTCAACTCTCACAAACAGTGGATAACATGCTAAAGAACATCAGGCAGATGCAAAGAACCATCGGTCTAGCTACAGCAGGGGCAACAAAAGCGAAACTGGTAGAGGAAGTACGACAGGCCGCCTTGTAGTATGCACAAACACTTCACCCTTTGAAGGATGCATACAATAGTCTCAAAGAAAATATTTAGGACAAACCAGTTGAGTGACTCGGGACGAGTCACATCTTTGTGTTGGGGGCCTGCTGGGTAGGGTCCCCCTAGGTCAAAGTTTTGTCAAGAACCTGCATTTTGAGAATTTGAAAGCACTTCACACAGTGTTTTAGGAGTCATAGGGGCTTTAAGGCGAGCCAAAGCCCCTTATTTTTTAAAAGGATGGGATTAATTTGTATGTTTTTAGTTCTGCCCATGGTTTATGGACCATGGTATTGTCAGGGGAAAACATATATAAAGGATTGTCTTAGTAAGTGAAAGGTCATTCAATTGTTCATGTTTTGAGTCTGTAATTATCATATATTTTTGTATTAGAGAGAAGGGGAAGGCTCCTGCAACTGTGTGTGTAGAGACCTTGGTAAGTCTGCAATTGTGTGCGCAGGGCCATGCAGTTGTGTGCACTGAGAAATTGGTAAGTCTGTAGTTATGTACGTAGGCCCCTGCAACTGTGTGCACAGGGTCAGAAGGATTATAGTTGTGAAGATCTAAAGATAATAAAGAAGATTTTTACGGCATATTTGTGTACTTACATTTCGTGCTTTACTTTATGCAATTACTGTTTACTTTTTGTGTTGCACAAGTAAAAGATAAGATCAGAATTGATGTATGAATGTTGTTACAGTTAAGATCCATTGATTTATGCACAGTAGATAGAGTTTAGATCTGCAAGTAGTATTTTTTTATGAATAGATAATATTTGATATAATATCGAGTAAGATCGCATAGTACAATAATCGATTTGTAAGAAATATTAAGCCAATATCCACACTCCATATCCTTCTGGATGCGGAAACCTGGTTCCAGCATCCCCCAATATCGCCTTGGGTGAGACTGTGGTCTACACGAGCATATCGTTGCCGAAAGGGCTGGTGGTATAGGGTTTTATTGGTTAGCGCAGCTAACTCTGCACCTAGGTCTGAGCCCCTCAAGCTAAAAAATGGTTCCATTGTCGGGACCGAGATCTGTCTAAGAGATATGTGATGTGGCATCTGACCAGAAAAGATATTCAAGATTTGTTCAATTTGAAGTTGCTCGAATTTGTAGCACAAGAGAACAAAAATTCGTGTCTGTCAATAGAAAGGTGATTACAGAGGTATATCTTTACAGAGCAACACGACATATTTTTCGCATCGTTCGCTAACGAGCTACACAAGATGCTTTAAAAACTAGCTGGACAAAAAAGGCCTGTTGGAAGCACAATGAGCTTACTGTGTGGACCCTAGAGCTCATTAAGAAACTCAAGGAAACTGAAAATAAGATCACAAGAGCTATGGATTACTAGATCGGTAGTGTTCTTGGAGGCTTTATTACTAAATTTGCAATTGACACATTGTATCCTACACTGAAGCTGAGCACTGGTTTTCAGGGTCCGAGATGTAAGTATTTCAATTCCTTAAAGCTCTTCATTAAGATGTTTTTAAGTGAAAAGGGCATACTGTGTATGCAAGCAGAATTATGTTTAAAGTAAAGTTGAAGACGAGAAAGTCATTTCATCTGCAGACTGACGAAAAAACAAAAGTTTCCAACTATACAATGATACACTTACTTGAAGGCTATTGTGGCAAGCATCCAAAGTTGTGGGACAAGAAGATTCCTTATGTACATCATGCACACAACTAAGTAGTGCATTCATCCACTCAGAGCTAACCATTCGAGACATACCTTGCCTATTTTCCAAATTATCCCTTAGACATGGTCTTTGGGAGAGATGAAGATTCCAGTGAGAAAGATGACAGGGATGACGCGTGAAAGTTCATTCATCGAATTCAGATGATTCACAAGGAAGTGTAGGAGCAGTTGGAGAAGAGTCAAGCTCAATACAAAGGCTGACATGACAAGCACCCATTCGATCACCAATTCTAGATTGGAGACAAAGTGTGGCTTTACATAAGAAAAGACAGGATGAAAGGGGAAGGAACGAAATTGCGACCAATCTGATATGGCCCATTCACCATATTCGAGAAGATTGGAGACAATACTTTTCATCTCATTTTGCTAGCATACATGTAGATGTACTCAGTCGTTAACATTGAAAATTGCAAGATTTATGAGCCTTCGTTGATCATGGACACCGAAGAGGTTAGATATGTTCCTACATTAGATGATTTTGCACCTGAATACTTGGACAAGATAATAGAGCACATCATTCTCGACAAGAAGATCAGGACTTCATGACGGGAAGACGTGGAGTATCTTCAT
Organism: Pinus tabuliformis; assembly: GCA_031772625.1. Taxonomy (NCBI): domain Eukaryota; kingdom Viridiplantae; phylum Streptophyta; class Pinopsida; order Pinales; family Pinaceae; genus Pinus; species Pinus tabuliformis. The sequence goes on along the minus strand of CM062807.1, from coordinate 1,211,613,736 downwards.
ATTGGCTTCAAAGGGATGCATCCAAATAAGGCTCGATGGATGGAAAAGAAGAAAGTGAGGAAGAAATTCCCTCAATTTCCAATTGACTGATAAAGCTTTTAGCAATCCAAAATCTCATTAGTGGGGAGGAATGATCTAGCTAGATCTAGAAATAGAAGTGGCCTTGAAAATAGCTCAAAAAACAATACCTCATATGGAAGCAAAACAAGGACCAGATTGTAGTGCTCATTGCCCTGATTCCAACAACGTGAATGATATTTAAATCTAAATTTGTATGCTCAAGTTATATCTAGTCAAAGTTCTAGTCAAACTTAGCCAAGTGGTAGTCATTAGTCAGTCAACAATTTGGGAGAGTCCCAACACATGGAATATAGCCACCAGAACAGGCGAATTTGTCGCCTCTTTACTTTGTCTAATATTCCTTATTTTATGGCAGAAGATTTTTAACTATATTGTTTCAAAAACAATATATCTATCTATATATATATATATATATATATATATATATATATATATATATATATATATATATATATATATATATATATATATATATATATCTATATATATATATATATATATATAGATATATATATATATGGGGTGTTGGGCTGCCACCCCTCAACGATATTATATTATATATATTGGGTGGGAAGGCCACCCCCAGCGAACCCTCCCAACCCCAGTGGAACCATAACATTATATGAAGCTGCTAACCCAAAATGTTAACCAGCGACGAAACCGTATCAACGCCAAACTATATTTGCAAAACAATACACTATATTATGGATGTGATGGGAATCAAATGGGTAGCCACCTCCGTGCTAAGTGCCAACACCACCAATGGGCAAACGGCCCACATTGGTGGCTTCGCCTTCTATACATTATTTAAACTTAATCAAACACATTTTCCTAGGAAACTGGCAGAGGAATGGAGCAGAATCCTGAGCAGCCCAAGGTCGGTGGAACCATGAGCAAGGGATCAATTTAGATGTTGAAAATATTCCCTTAGAGGGCCAGAGGTTATAGTGTCAAAATTAGACAATTCTATAGCTGATTTTGCACATTTTTATGCCAGGAATCCAACCGTGTAGTTTGTTTCTCAAGTCAAGGTCTCCATGTTCAGGCCATCATCCAAATTGGAGGTACAAGGGTCATTTTTTTCTAAAATTTCTTGTAATTGATTCCTTTGATGCCACTTAATAAAATAATGCCTCCCCATTTTGAGTAGGGCCTGGAGACGTAGCCCACATTGGGTGAACTCCATATTCAAATCGTTTGTGTGCCTTTGATCTGATGGTTTCTTTATGATTTCCTCTTCTTTTTCTTGTGTTACGTTACTTGGTTAATATTCTCTTTTATATGCAATTCTGAATGCATCCTTGAATTTAAAAGATATCCGATCATGTAGGTAGTTTGATATATTCAATTTTCTACACTCGACCAAATATTACTCATGTAGTAGGAGTATTGAGCATATACATGACAACATATACAAAAGGGCACCGGGTTTTTGTCAAAAGAGTATTGGGTATTTGTTTGGCATAAGTAATGATGCAATCTACTACCATGAAGGACTTGAACATAATAATGAAGCAAATGTGAAAGGATATTTCATGTTGAATAGGATATTAATTTGGATAGAAGAAGGTTGACTAACAAAGGTTTGGTGTACCCAAACGCATCGTGACCGATCATGGAAAACATTTTCAAAATCATATGATGCAAGAATTAGCCACCAAGTTGGGTTTTTGCCATGAACATTCCTCACCTTATTATCCTCAAGCCAATGGTCAAGTAGAAGCTATCAATCGAACTTTGAAAACCATGTTACAATGGATGGTAGGAAAACATAAATCCAACTGGAACCTTATGGTATTCTCCGCTTTATGGGAATACCAAACCTTGGTGAAATCTTCCACTGGCTTTACTCCATTCCAATTAGTTTATGGGGTCGAGTCATTTCTTCCTATCTAGTGTGAAATCTCTTTTCTTGAACTAGCTATCGAGTTACTCCTTGATACCTCAGTTGAGGAAGCATGTCTTGTACAACTCAACCACCTTGATGAATAACGCCTTCTCTCCCTAGTCAATAATGAAATTCATAACAAAAGAGTTAAGGACTAATACGATAAATTTGTTCAACCTCGCATTTTTTCTGAGGGTGATCTTGTTTTGGTTTATGACCAAGACCATGATAAGTTAGGTGCTGGTAAACTTGAACCCCTATAGAATGGTCCTAATATTTTTAAAGAGTTCTCAAGGAAGGTGCCTATGAGTTAGTTGATTATGAAGGGAATCTACTGTCAGAGCCACGTAATTGGCTCTACCTGAAACGCTACTATGCTTAGTCTCTCTATGTGGTCATTTGTACACAGTGTATATAGGTGTGAGTATGATAAGCTTTCTTTTACTTGTCATTAGTTTTTTCTGGGTTTTGCATGTGATTTGTGTGTCTAGTCTTTGGTGCACATATGTCAACACCCTCAAACCTTATAGAGGCTTTGTAGATGGTGTAATATGTTACACTCGGAATGTCACTTCCACCGCTTGGGTCCTATTTTCACCCACTGATGAGCTTGTGAGTTCGAGGGGTATTTGTCTTTGTCATATCACAAACAACGTGGTCAAATATATCGCTGGCATTGAGCTCTTAATTGAGGCTCGTCATCTTGGCATATGCCACCTAATTGTTCAGCTTGACTCTCAGCTCATAATGTCTCATCTCAACTATCTCTATTCTGTAAGGAATCCAACTCTTCTATGCTACTTTTTTAGGGTACATCTCTTAGAGCATTCATTTCATTATATTGATTACGTGCATATTCCTTGAGACCAAAATTGATTAGCAGATTCATTGGCCAACTATGTGTTATATTGGCACTTGTAACATTCATAAATTTTAAACCATTCACATGAACCATTACACATCTATTGTACATATACAGTACAAAAACACATAGAAGTCATTATTTTATTATATAAAAAATTTGGGTACATAGTTCAAAAACTGGGCAATTGAGGCCCTGGTTGTCATACATATGTAGAAATATCAAAAATCGCACAACCCTGTGTTGTCGCCCCCACTCAGTGGTGCTCATGATAACATAACACCACATTCAAAATGTGGTGGAGAAGGCCTCGATGATGTGATGAAGTGACCCCTACGGTGTGCCTCTGCATGTGTCAAGGGGTATCAACTATGCTCCTCAGAGGAACTCCTAATGTCAAACCCTCCACATTACATGTGAATTCCCATATCTCCTCATCCTCCTCTGGCACTTGTGCCGATACTACTAGGGACGGGGAAGGAGGTACATGTCTCCTCAGTGGGGAATATCCCACAAGGCGTATGGGCGCCATATCTTCATAATGCAACCATTATTTACAAAAAGAAAAAAAATCAAATATTCCAAAAATCCATAAAAATTAAAAAACATGAAAATTGAAAACATTTTTACCTCTTTCGTCAAAGTCTTTGCCAGGGGGAAAGACTATGTCTGGGTCTCCCTCGAAGTCTACCCCATCATATGGATAGTCATTGACCAGAAAGTTCGTTTCTCTCAACCCCTTCCAATAGGTGTCTGGGAACCAGTTTCTTGTATGAACACCCTCATGTCGTGGAAAAATAGAACACCATCTCATCATGTGGGGTTCTATGGGCAGTGGGTAGACCACATAATCCAGTGTCATGGGTCTCATCACTAAAATATTCTCAAAGAAATCTCACTAGTAGACTCCCATAGCCACATATTTTGGTTTTCCCCCTCTTCAACTTTTTCAGCTGAGCCTTGACATTAGCCAACATCCCTTCACACCAGTTAAACAAGGTGGGTTCTAGGCATCTGATACACAACTCTAAGTGTGGTATTGTCACTATGTGGGGTGATTGGGTCCCTGCTACTCGAGTCACAGTGTACGCTAGTGTACGTAGTGTCAGGTCTCTTATATCTTCTATGAATATTTTACCCTTGTCTTCTCCACCACCTGGCCTACAATGGGCATGCCTCATGCTTGCAATAGTTTCCCCACTAGTACTACGAACCCCAGAAAACACTACTAGAGCCTCCCCACTTGATAAACGGTATGAAACTTATATTGTAAAAGACACTGGACCCACTATAAACTGCTAAGTGGCTACATCCCACCAATGTACAATGTCTGCCAGTAAGAAGGTTTGGTTGGTCATACTTGGGACCCTGAAGAACTTGAGAAACCCACAATCTCTTAAGGCATTGATTGTTGGCCCATGACTCATGGCTTCAATCTCATTTTGAGTATGTTTTCTTTCTCTCCACTCTAACATGGTTGTTCTTGCATACAACCACGATTTATCAGTCACGACCATTATGGAAAAACACAATAAAACACAAAGAGTCGACTTGGGGGAAATTCTTTTCAAAAATTGCTTATTTTTACCCTAGATGTTGTCTTGCAACATGGATATTTCGTCCCGTGATGTTGTCATGCCCGTAGTATCAGAGCTTTTGAGATCTCCTTGATAAAAAATCCCCCTTAAATGATTGCATCCGGGATATTTTCCCCAATGACACTCAAACCAAACATCAAACTCGACCATGGCCATGTAAACAAGTGTGTAATGGACAGAGAAAGGGACAAATTTTACTTGGTTGAACATGGCTCTTCTTTCTCCTCCTTGGCCTTTCTCTCAAACCATTGGAAGCTCCCCCTTTCTTCTCAAGTTCACAATGATCCAATTTTATAAATCATTTTGTCATGTTCCTTTTTTTATTTTTTTGGGCCTGGAGGTTTTTTAGACTTTATAATTCTTTTTGCTAGTGTATTTTTGGTAGGAGGTTTGGGGAGTCAACTTTTGGGTGTATTTTTGGAAGGTTCCACTTATAGTCATGACCCTAAGGTATGATTATTTTTACTAGCATACAGGGGTAGGCCATTGTCACCGATATTACATGTTGATTGTCAGCACCATTTTTATGCCTTAAGGTCGACCCTATCACTTATGACTCTCGACACTTCCTTTATGAATGTCGTAGCTTGGTGGTAGAGATTACCTGATCATGGATACCCTAGCTATCACCTATTTGTTGTCTTGGTGTCCATGCAATAATTTTTATTCTCTTCTTGGAATCCCTGGTTCTAACCAACCATGACCTAGAATTTGAGCCACATGTCCTCTTCTTCATCATATTTCTAGCTATACCCCATGAGAATTCCACCATTTTTATCCTTTGTGATTTCCACTTTTTATCAACCTACTTCTACACAATGAGCCTTGCTTTCTCTCCTCCATCATCGTCATCTGCTTGGCATATGATCTTCTTTCACTTGGTGTTTTACCCTTTCTTGGAGGAACTGTTGCGATGAGTGGTCCTATTAGCTAGCCTCTTGTCCTCATTATGTCATGAGAAGTTCCAACATTACCGGAACCAGTTTCTACCCTCTATACCACTCATTCCTCCAAGAGGATTTTCCTTTAATCTCTTTTCAGACTCCTTAATTTAGAAAATATTGTCGAGTGAACTTGTCTTCTTCATGCTCATTAAAATTACATGAAGTATCATCTAACTAGTATAAGTTTAACCCTTTTAAAAACTGGGATAGACTAGTTACAAAAATTGAATATCCTAGTCTATTGTGGCTAAGAGGTTCTCCCTTGTATACTTTTATCTCTTCTTCGGGCTTGGGGAAAAAATTTACAAAAAAGGAACTTATAAAAAAGAGAAGGGAGGGAACATATTTTTCCATTAGTCATCGAAATGGAAGTGTCAGTTGTGTCGCCCTTGAACATGGAACCTATCTATTTTAGTATCTCATAGTTGGGTTTTATCCTGCCTAAGAGTCATACCATCCATATGAGTCTCTTTACTCCTCCAATTGATTACTCTTCCAGTCATATGGAGCATGCTTTGATGCCTCCTACATCATTGCATGATATCACATGGTGCTCATTAGTCATGCTGCCAAGTAACTCTTGTGTCATGTTTTTATGTGTTCAAGGGAAGTCTCAACTTGTGTTGGCCATCTGCGGTAGCCTATTCACCTTTTTGATTCGGTGATCCCCGTGTCATTTGTACTTCATCGCTTCATGACTTCATCCATACGTCACATCATCATGGTCTATTCTGTGTCGATTGATGGGGGATCCATCAAGGCCCTCCTTCGGTGGATCTTCTCATGTTGACTTCACCTCATTATCCAGGAGCTTGACCTAGAAACTGGCAGTACCTTAGAGCTTACAGATCTCAGTGGCAAGCATTCCTCACAATTGACAATGGGCTTACATCATTGGCTCCTGATTATTCGAGTTCACTGGTATTCGACATCAGCTCATCTATTCACACTTAGTGGACTATACTAGGTGCCTTGAGGTCCATTTTCCTCATTGATGGACTCCCTCACGTCTGTTAACGATTTGCCTCATTGGCTGGTAATCAGGAGGTTTCTGCCATGCTCGATATTAGCTCATCTATTCGCATGATGTAGATTTGTACAATCAAGGCTATGTTGAAAACCCTGGGTTAGGAACATCTCACTCTTATATGGCATCCTTCCCAGGCTACATTGGAGTTATGTATCATTTATTTAGTTTGAATGTTATTTGGGACACTTCTCTATCTGTCATGTTTCCATAGTCCTACTGATGTATACTATGACATAGATCCACGATTGTATTTGCTAGTGGCTATATTCTATTTGTTGAATCACATGGATCCACTGTGTATGTATTCATGGCCATGTTCTAGAATTTCATGTCATGGATCCGCATTGTATTTTATGGCAGTCATGTTCAATATCTTTTTATGACTGAGCATGGGTATGCCCGCCTCGAGGATATTATCAGCATAGATGAGACTTTAGCTCCCGAGTTTTTTGATTTGCATCCTTGTCTTTGTTTCCTCACTCCCATTTAGACCTCTGAGTTTTATCATAATGTATTTTGGTCATCATCTTCTCTTCTGACATCATACATTAGGGGGCACTTATTATCATCCTATTTTACCCCTCTAGATCAGTGACCCTTAGTCCTTGAGCCTGATTGACCTTTTTCCAGACCTAGGACTCATTCTTCTCCAGTTTTGCCCCCAGATGCTGGAACAATAGCTTATGGGAGCATCTAGATCCTCCCAAACACTGGTACAGCAGCCTATGGGAGTGTCCATAGCCTCCTAGATGCTCTTAGCCTTGCCTTGTGAGAGCATCCAGGGACGTTTTTCCCTCTTTCAATGCCAGTGTCTAGGGATGACTTCTAGAATGCCTTAGTCCCTATGATCTCAATTTGATTTGTCATATATTTGAGCTGGCCAAGGCTTATCAGTTAGAGGTTTCTATGACTTCTCTTTGTCCTGAGTATCTAGAAACATCCTCCCGAAACCTCCCTTTTTCCTACTTATATTGGATCATTCGAGAGGGTCAGGGAGTTTTTGGAGAGTTAGTCTTGAGAGCTAGATCTTAAGCCTATGCTGGTATTTTTTTGTTAGAGTAATCTTGTGAGGTATTTTTCCATTTGTTTACTACTCTACATACTCATCCCTTGGATATAGTGGGGAAACTTTGCCGGATTATGGAGAGGAATCTGGGAGGCGAAGGTATAACATTGTATTGGTGTTTCATATTTAATGGAAGCATATGTTCCCTATTGTCTTTGTTTGGTTGTGATTGTGTGCAGGGATAGAGAACTTGTGCGAACGTGATGGATCGCTTCAGTGGAGTGAACGATCTGCATGGAACTCAAAACCCTTCTCTGATCTGTGAGGATACCAGGTGTGATCTCATCTCTCTATAGCATAGATCTAACTGCTTGCTTCATGACTGAGCATTTGGGGATTAGGACTTCTCCATCATTCCATTGATTTTTCTCTATCTAGTTATCTGATTTGGACACAAGATCATTAAAAACAACTCTTAGAAAATTTAGCTGCAACACTTATCATTCAAGGAAAAAACATATTTATGTAAAATATTATTTCATTATAAAGGTGGAAATAAAGAAGGTTTTGTTGATAAAACATACATTGTGAATAATTTTGCAAACTTCCTGACAAAGTTGGTGAGTGTTAGTAAATTCCCTTGGTGCAAAGAGGTGTTAGTTTTAGGGACCTTGGTTCACTAATATCATGGTATTAATAGTTCATGCAAAGAATAAAATAAGTGAGAAAATTTTGCCATTTGTACTCTTTAAAAGTATTCTTAGTCGACTAGGTTTCAATCAATCAATGGCATGGTCAAGCAAGATGACTAGGAATGAACGTCAACAAGTCTAGTGGGGAGCAATTGACTAGGGATAAAAATTCAATGAGATGGTCGAAGTTAAGTTGATGGTAAAAACAAGCTTTCGTTGAGTCGATAGGTCGATGTTTAAGTCAAGATTAGTTACCATATTTGAATTCAATGAGAATTTAAGTAAACGCCACAATTCAATAATCAATTGGGGTATTCAAATGGATCACGGTCATGTGTAAATGCATAGTGAACTTATATTGGTGGTTTCAAGAAATTGATTACAATTGGAACTAGTCAGAAAATGGTTATGAATCCTGAGATTCATGGGATCTTAGTCTACAATCTTCAAACCCTTGTACTAATTTGAGATCCTTAAAAGTATGGTTCTCTATGCATATAAATAAAACATGATGTAAGGATAATGATAGATGATGTGTGATGAGTTATTATGATTAATAGATATGAGGTGATGTATGAGTGTATTGATATTAGTTTAAAACTAGGTTGGAATTCATTATAAATTGGCTATAATATTCAATTGAGAATATAATATCTTTTTCCCTGAACATAAGAGCAATGAAGCTCAAAGTTTGGTTGGTTTTCCCAGCTAAGGGTTTCTAGCGTAAAATATTTGAGTGTTGTGTAATTATTTATGGTGTTCCATTTTTTATCTTTTGATCTTTAAGTTCTCTCATGATTTTTAAATGTTTATGTTAATTGATATTCTAATCTAGTTTATATATCTAGTCGACTTTGTTTTTGTACGTTTGGTGTTTGAAGTGTAAATCGGTTTCCTTAAGCCCAACATAACTCTGGTTAGTGAAAGGTTTCCTGGCCTTAAGAGGAAAGCGAATATAATTTTCTTCATTGCATTATCAATATACAAGGGTATTTTTGTAACTTTTATCTTATTTCTGGCTGGTTTGCAATTGTATTCTCTATATACCTAGTTGTGTTTCAATTTTCAAGGGTTAAGGAACACTACATACACTAATCTTCCTCTCAAATCATATAAGACACTCTCAAAGAGGATCATGTTGTTGAAATTATTACTCTAGGAAGTCCACTTTTCCTTTTTTAATAAGAATATGAAGATGATGTTATACCAGTTGATTTCATAGTGGATCCAATAATGGTAATTTTGCACACATTTTGTGTTCCTAGTTTATATTAATTCAATTTGTTTCACTTTGACACCTTGTTTATATTTTATTTATCTGGCGTATCAATATTATAACTTATGTGTTATTTTTTGTTTGGAAGATGATGAATTATTGGTTGAAGTGTGAAGTAAAAATATTCTACAGGGAAAATTACATAAAATCCTATGTTCCTAACATTATGAATTTTTGTGAGTCACATTGGTCTTATTTCAACTTTATTTAGCGTTGGGCATATTGTGTCATGTGGGAATTACAAGTTGTATGTTGTTCATCCTAATATGGAATCCAATATAGTGGTTGATATGCCTTATAAAGAAAACATTGACCATTATAGCTTGATTATTCAAAGACAAATGTAGATATTGTGTTTGAAATTGATATTCCAAATTGGAATTAGCTTGTTTGGTTTCTTTTTTAACAAAATGATGTTATTCTAGCACCCTAAATGCATTGATAATTGTTGGTTGTTGATGATTATGTCACACAAATCAAGTGAAGGAATGGATTCCAAGAACTAAATCCAAATGGTCATGATGTGAAGTGGAGTTTAAACATGGTATTGTACATTCTAAGAAAAACTTACCATGTTGTAAATTCAAAAAGATCCTCAAATACGCACCACACGTTAGGATGTGTGAAAATCATATGTGAAAATTTATCAAATTGATACAAAGATATAATGATGGACACCATTACCAGAAGTAATGACTGTGCATTAGAACTTTATACAAAAAAGTGTCCTATGCATATCCCCATAACTTGAAAAAGCATAACATGTCCACAGTTTCTTCTATGACAAAGCATAAACAAAGTTTATTAATAATTCATTATTAGGGGAGAGGCTTAGTTTTTTGTGCAGGGACCAGTAGTTTTTATAGTACTAGTCGCACACACCCATCAAAATATAACCAGAAAACATTCATAATTTAAACATAAATAGATCATATTAAGTTATTAAGTTATTAAATTATGTCCAAAATGGGCCCATATATTGATTGGTATTACAATTGTCAAACACTAGTCTTTAGTATCACAATTTGATAATACATCTTGTCCAAACTACCTCGAGGTCTAATTTAGAAAATAAGACAAAATAAATTTGCAAACATTCCATCACATACTATCCAATAGTACACCTATCACATCAGACCAACCCCAATAGATATACACTAGAGCAACTATGACCAAGGTTCATTGATACCTGCACAAGAATAGGGAAATGAATGTGTTAGCCATAACTACATGTATGTTCATCAATGCAACCTACACAAGGAAATAAATGACACCAACCCATTTAATTCAGGAATTAAACATCAAAAAGCACAAAGGAAAGAACAAGGATCAACCATGAGAATTTATCATCCATTGGATCATATCCAAATAAATCCACAACACACATTTGAATTTGAAAAATGTCAATCCATGTCAATCCTCGCTACCAATCAAATTCAACAAAAAAAAAATATAAAACAACCCCAACCCTTACTAAATTGCTTCATAAACTTTTAGTGTACTCATCTATAGCTGGAGACATACCATCAGAGATTGTATGCAAAGTGTAATCAGGTTTGAACACTTTAATTTTTTCTTTATGTTTTCCTTAATCTTCCATTAATTTATAGTATAAATTTCAATTTTCTTCTTTTTGTTTATTTTAAACTTCCAGTAATTTAGAATTTGAAGCTACTATGTGTGAAATCGCAGACAAAAATTTAATCATGCCCAAATCACAATTTAGTTTTACAAAAAGTCCCTTATAGATCTTCAACAAGTAGGCAAAGCATCATGAACTCATGGAATCTACAAGAAGGAATTCAAATTTCCATTTTAAATAACATTCATTGATTTTATTTTTCAGAAGAAAAATACATCAGAACAACCTTCATTAATTAGAGGATGTTGACAATATCAAAGGTCTTAACCCAGAGAGTCATGATCACCTATACTGAAACAAGAATTCAGCCAAAAATAACTAGCTCGGATAGAAGCCAAATTCAATGAAGTACAGAGAAGGACTTAGAAAAAACCCCTGCTATCCCAAAAATTCAGGGTCTGGGACCGCATGCAAGCAGTCCAAGATTGGAAAGATATACCTGAAGGATACCATCCCATGGTGCCAATAAGAAATTTTGTTTTGCGCTTAGCGATAGAGATCATTATTTCTAATATGCATAATGAATATCTAACAAAGAAAAGTATAATTTGTAAAAAACACATCTTCTCTTGATTCGTTAGAAGGCAACTCCTTATTCTATGTTCAAACTTCTATCTATGTGATAGATTCCAATCATAGGTGTTAGCTTATTAGGAGACATATCTCAAAAATGGGTATTCACCTGGGAAATAAAACATAAACATGATAATAGAGACAAAAAATACCAGAGAATCCAAACAAAACACATAGGCCTGATATTTCTATCAAAGAAAGTTATGATATTTTTGGATGGAGATTCAAGTCAATATATTTGAGTTTTATATTCAACTCTTTAATATGTACATAGTTTTTGTTTTCAAAGAAAACAAGGATTTTTTAATTATTGGTGCAAGCTGTATGTGACATCCTAAAAAAAAACTTTTTTCTGAGATGTTATCATCATGTTTACATATTTATTTCACATCATAAAACTAGCAAAGCCACTTCTTATTAAAGGACCACTTGTAGGTCATCAATGTTCAAATTCATGTCAAGTCTAAGTTCAAAAACAAGAAATTAATGTAAAACGGAGATTATTGTTGTAGTGACTGCAACACCCTCCAAAAATTTGGCCTATTCCCAATTTTGGAGCCTCCCTTTGTCTTGTACATTGTTTTCGTAAACACTAAGACTCATTTCATGTAACTTTTTGGATTGTTTTAGTCCCATTTGTTCCCTAGAAAAAATTTCATATTTTTGCATGTGGGTTTTCGCATCAAGTGTATAAGCTCATTCGTGTGTTTTCAAGGGTCCATATTTGTGTTTATGAGTTGTCCTAACTATTTAAACACATGTCGCACTCATTCAAAAATTTTCGAGCATTGTTGCACAAAAGTCATCATGGTCGGCGTAAAGTGTATATGTGGTGTCGCACTTGTTGTAATTGGTCATACAACGGTCACACGCAAGAAAATGTATTGTTTATGGGTCATGGGTGATCTATGTTATTGAGTCTTCAAGTATTCTAAGTGTTAGATCACAGTCGAAACTTTAGCACTTTACACATTAGTCTCATTCATCTGACACTTAACCATTTCCAAAGAGGCTTTCCAACCCAACAAATTAACCGCACTTGACCTACCTAGACTATGCCTTGCACATTTCCACTCCTCTAGTTGTGATATTTACATTTGATTTTGTGCAATTAACAGTTCCTGACTCCCAAGACTGTTGCATTATGCAATTCCTGAGCCCAAGATCCTGCCTTCACCTCCAGAATGGCGCAATCCTCTCAGACAACATGGCCTTAAATGTGCTTCATGCAAGAACAATCCCAAAGCTCTCTCTCTAAGCCTCTAAATTAGTGTAGTCCTGCAGTGGACCAACCTCTCTTGCCTCTCAAAACTGCACAGAATTATCCTACAGTGACCATTCCTTCAGCCTATCCCATTGGCTTCCAAAATTGCCAAGATTTTTCCCTCAACCTAGTTTAAGTTGCGCATTGCATAGTCTCAGGCCTCAATCATCAGCCTTGGCTACTAGAAGTGCACAATGTGTAGTCACTGAGCCCCCCTTTAAACAATGTGCAGATACAGGTATCTTATCATGTTATGGAGGGATGACGAAGGGGATGAAAGAGGGGGACATAAAAAATACATTCCTATAGCTAAGCATGCAAGTTTATCTATCAAGGAAAAGAAAAGGGACACCAACTCATGACCACAACTCAAGACTTCATATCATTAAATATTCTTATCACCAAGCCATGAGGAGGTGGAAGACAAGAACATTCTCAAGAAGACATCATTCATAGTAGCAACAATGGCTTGACATTACCACATCATTCAAGTAGTTCATATCAATAGTTCCATGTCATGTCTTGTCATGAGTTGTCATGAGCCATATTATCATTGTGGACCATGTTTATTGTATTCATTTTAAAGTGGAAGTCCAAAGGACACATATGTAATATTCAGAGTCATGTAAGTTGAGAAGTCATAGGAAATCAAACAGTTATGAGGGTAGTCGAAGAGTCACAAGGAGGGGAAGCATCACCCCTTGGTTATATATACTCCCTCATTGTATGATAAAAGGAACTTTTCAACTTTGCTCCTCCCGCAAGGCATTAGAGATATAAGCTAGTTATTTGAGGAGAAAGGAGTGGCTCCAATGTTCCACTATTAGTGATGTACATTGTAAACATGTGTATTGGAACTTTTACATAATGACATAAGCCTTCAAGGCTAGCACATTCTCCATGCATGGATTATGAACGTTTGTAATACTATTCTATGGTTGTTTGTATTTCATGTTTTCTTTCACATGTGTTAATATAGTTGAACTATTTAAGTTATTTTTGTACTTAACTTATTGAGAATGTGTTGCAATGGTTTTTATTGTTGTCCCATCCTTGTGGACTATTCTACAATATATTAGATAGACATTTCTTCATTTTTTGGTTGTAATGACCATCACATCCTTTGTGGACTATTATGTTGGACGTTAGACAAATCCTTTTGGTTCATGTGTGTCTCTTCTTGGGTGGTACTACTACCTCTCATTTAGAGGCTCACTTTTCTTCCCTCTCTGCAGTAGAATAACTATGACACATTTACAACCAAACACTCACCAGAGACACCTCCTCATTTTTCAAAGACACCACTGCATCCCTCTCTCATTCTGGTAGTTAGAGCCAAGGCATATCTTTGAGATATATGGAAATCTAGCCAACATTTCGGATAGGGCTCCTACACCAAACAGTATGAGGTGTGATTGGGACTTCACATCAGGGAGTCCCCTTGGTTGATGGATTTCCAGCATCATCAACACTAACATAGGGGAGGGAGGCCTATGTTAAATATCAAAAGAATCATTGCCACAAACCAAACCATTAATCATGTATTCAAATAACATTCATTGATATATGCAAGTTGCAAACGCATAAATTCGTTATTCAAATATATGTAGGTTGCAAGTATTCAAATTTCTCAATCAACTTAACATTTTCATACTTAAATTTCCTATCCAAATAACATTCTTATTCAAATAAGACTGAGTTTCTATTGTTGAAACAACTTCCACTGACACAAATAAATTTTAACAATATGCAGGTTGTTGCAGCCATGCCACGAGTTTCAATTGCATATCGTATAAGGAATGGGAAGAGGAGAGGGACCAAGGGTTCCCAACTGTGATGCACTTCCTTGGAAGAGGAAATGGTGGATGATGTGAATGTTTCCAATCCTCCCATCAGTGATGTTGATAATTCCCATGTGGTGGTAGATCTTATTGTCCCATGATCTACCATAGAGTCATCCTTAACCACAATATAAGGTGCAAGCTCAACGAAGAAGACCATTGCCATAAGAGGGTGGACTGGAACACCCTCATCCCACATCTACCCAAGAAACTGGCCATTCGAGGTAAACATGCAATGCGAGGCCACTATGATATGATTCAACCTCCTAAGTCACATTAAGGACATAGAAACAACAGAAACAAACCATACAGACATTCAACATCAACGTTATGACCCTCAAGAACCAATCCAACCTTTATGCCAACCAGCCCCTGGGTTCCACTGAACTTTTAGACCACTTGACCTTTGGACACTCTCATGCTATGGGTATTCCAGCATCCAAGGACCTTTGGAAACTCTCACAGACCTGCAAGCAGCGTCTAGGGAATTTTTGCACAATGTTGTGCCAGCATCCCCAGGATTTGAGCCACTTTTTTAGGCCCAGAGCCCAGGTCACTACCCATAATATAATGACACCTTCATAACAGTAAGGTAACAATGAAATTCTAAAGAAAAATAAATTACTTGAATAATACCTTAACTAGGCCCCTACTAGCCATGATAGGAATTTCGTCAAACATATCATGAATATGTAATCTACAAGTGTAAATAAAATATTTGATCTTAGAGGTCTCATACTTAGCTAAGAATCACTAAGAAACACTGATTCCTCAACACATAAACTTTCATTTCATCCATTACGTCATATATAAATTATTCATTCATTTATCAATAGAAAAATGATGAGAGCCATACATAGTTGCGATCATAAAACATTTATATAACCAACATAATAGAAACATAAATACCAATGAAATGATAGTGATATAAACCACATATAAACCAATATAGTACTCATATAAATACAAGGAGAAATAATCTCATATTGACGATGCAAAATCCAAACCCGAGATGGGACTTCCATGTTCCACCCAACCTTAGAATGGATGAGCCAAATCTCTCTTAAGTGATTTAGCCCCGTGCCATTTTCCAAGCATGAATGTGGGATCTCATAAAACACATCAATCCAAAACCATCCAGGGTTTCCAGATGCCATCCACCTCAACCCATCAAACAGTGATTCCATCTCACAGTGAGACATCATCAAACCATCATCAGATCGACCTTTATCCCAACCATCTAGGGCTCTAGAGCATTTTTTCCAACCAAGGCTCCAAGACTAGTAACTCAACCCAAAACAATTTCAATGCTCCAGAGAGTTTGTCCAACCAAGGCTACGGGACTAGTAACTCAACCCACCAAGGGATCTAGAGCATTTTTCCAACCAAGGCTAAGGGACTAGTGTTATAGACAATTTTGTGCCTTATAGCAACAAGCATGAATTGTCAATAATCCAAGGGATCCAAAGTTCCCTAAACATGATGTTCCTACCCCTAGAGGAACAAGGTCAGCAAGCCAACATCTCTCAGATCAGTTCTCCACCTGAAAACACTCAAAAGCAAGCAATCCTGAAATCAAAGCAGGTGCTCCACTAGGTTTCTGCGCTGAAACTCAGTTGCTCCATGGTGTACCTGCATTGCAAAGCAAGTGGGACAAATACCACCTGCGCTGAGCGAGATGGGACAAGTGGCACAATGAGTCATTGCTTTGGAATCTTCTAAAAATGACACTTGGATCAGGTATTTCGCCTTGGGATGAGTCAGAGGCTCTGTTTCTCCAAGTGGAAGCAAGGTTCTCCAAGTGGACTCAAGAACTGAAGATCAACTAAAGATTAACTGAAGAGAGAGAGGACACAAGGCAGCTACACATCAGTTGCAAGCTGACTCATCCTTTCTCAATTCATCTATATATTGAGCTCTCTCCTATGAGCTCAGGAGGCTGGAATTTTGTGCAAAGTAATGATATGCTGTTGGTTTCACTATTGAGTTATTGGGTGATTGTTTGAGAGAGGTGAAGAGGAGCAATTCTTTCTGCTGGGAGGTGTTTCTGGGTTGGAGCCTTCAATGGTTGTAATACTCTCAGAACCTTTATTTCTTCATTAATAAAAGCTATTGAGGTTCTTCTATGTGCTCTTGTTTCAATAATATATTGTGATGATTGCATGTTTGGTTTACACTAATCCATGAACCAGTTATGATTGCATGCCTCTTGTAGTCTCCTTCTTTGTTATTTTGCAGGATCTCATTGTAGCTGGGCAAGCAAAAGAACAAGGAGCTAGGAGCAAGCGGCCAAAGAGAAGAGTTTGGATTCGACATTAAGCGCAAGGCAACGATTAGTGCATTTCTCCATTCTCTTTTGCTTTCATAAAGAAGTAAACCTTAAGTAGTTTGTTTTACAGTTGTTGCTAAGGAACTATCACCCTTAGAGTGGGATAGGGTCATCCGAGTCGAATACTTTTCCCTACAACAAACAGGCGACTCCGCTGGGGATCGTATCCGTTTGATTGTGTTTGTAGTATTTTGCTATTCATTTCCTGAACAAAAGAGTACCAAATCGAAAAGCTTTTGACTATATCAAAAGCAAAGTAGAGGGCAGCTATTCTAGCTCATTTCTGAGCAAGTTCATGATTTGAAGAGCTGATCTACAAGGATCCTTGTAAGCTCTTAGTGATAGCTTTGCACCTTCCTAATCATCCCTTTGAGTGTGCTTGACTGATTGTTTCTGATTTGAGCAAAAACCGTGCATTTTTGAGAAAATTATGACCCGGAAACTGTGAAAACGCAATTCTCGTTTTCCAAAGCAGGTAGTACACAGGCTACCTGCTTTGCAACGCAGGTCCCGAAGGGGCTACCTGCGCTGAGAGCCAGTTTGGCTGTGCAGCACCTGCGTTGGCCCAAATTTGCCTAGTGCATTTGGGGTTTCCTCCCTTTCTCTTGCCTGTTTTCACTTAGATTTTGCTGCTAAGTGTCAGTCTTGTACCTGTTCTGAAACCAATATTACTTGCCATCATTCTGCCTCTGTTATATAACGAAATTGTACTTGTTCTTTGTATTTCTTACTCATTTACAATTTCCCATAACGAAGAATAAACTAGTCTTGCTTTTGGCCTCTTAGATCTGAACCTGTGTTAGGCATTTTGCTGGTCTAAAGAGTTAGCTTGTTTGCTATCCATAGCTGATTAGTCATTTTACTTTCATCAGTATGGTTTGATTTCATGTATTTCCAGTGATTAAACAAGTGAATCTTAAGGTGTCTTTTGATTTTTGGACAAACTTGTTTGTTTTCGCTTTAAATCGAAATCAAAGTTATATAACGACTTTCTTTTTGTAATCCATCCACATTAAGAAAGGGAAAAGAAAATACATGCATTGTGCATTTTGCATTTGACTGTGTGCTTGACGATTTAGGAAAAATTTGCATTTTAGTGTGTGCTCTATGATCTGTGTGAAAAGATTTGCCTTTCTTTTCCCTCAGTAGTTAAGGTTTTCAAAGTTGAAAGATTGAAAAATTTGCTTCTCATCTTAGACTGCATTCAGGAATTTGTTATATACATCTCGTGGTGATCCTTAAAGGAAAACTGCTAAGCAAGATCAACATTAAAATAAATCCAATTTACATAACAACGCTTTGTAACATAACGCAAACACATAGAGGTCTAGGTAGAGACGTGTTCCGGCGTCGTTAAACATAGTGACTGTCGATCTCTACGAAGGTGGGTGATTCCTCCTGAGAGTCGGTGGCACTAATACGGACTTGTGCTCCCACGTACCGTCGCGTATATATTGGGAGACCCCTATAGGCAATTATCCTTTATCCATAGGAAGCCGTGTCAGCCGCCCTACTGATCGCGATGCAGTGAACACAGCATTCACGAAGATCGACCACCCGTACCGTAAAACGTATTCTGTGGTTTCGCGAAAAGTTTGGCACACCCTCTGCCTAGAACTCCAGAGAAGTTTCTTTTGGCCTTTTTCAAACTCTATAACTGAAAAAGTCCATCCGAGCATTTGTCACTTCGGGCTCGTTAAAACATCGAAGGCGACTAGAGTCATCTTTAGCTTTTTCTCGACTCTTAAAACATGAAAAAGCAAGTTTGTGTCTAAAAGCGTCGTTAATAAAATTTATTTTAAGTGGAACATAATCACCTGTTATTCCCACGTTGATCTTTCAGTTGAAAAGTATGGAGCCCACCAACCAAGGAAATAACCTTGGAGGAAGTCCAAATCCCTTCTCCTCTTGGGGAGATGTTGGTGCGCCTCATATGGCAACATTGTCACTTCCAGGATTGACAATTGGCCTACCTGTATGGCTCTTTTCAACTAATGTAGTCCAGATCGCCACTAATCCTGAGCAGTCGAATCAACAGTCAGAACAGTCTAGAGCTACCCACCAGCCTTCCACTTCTTACAATTCTTCCTCTGATCCTTCATCTTCACAAGGTAGAGCCGGCAAAAGTCAGCCTCCCATGGAGAAGAAGGAAAAGAAGAAAAGAGAAAAGAAGCAGAAGGGGCCTATGGCGAAGGCGACTGGGGGCAAGCAAAAGACAGCTGACAAAAACCCACACACTGCACCGACCGGGCCTAAATCGCCATGTGTCATTTGCAAAGGGGCCCACTTCCATCGTGATTGTCCTTGTATTCCCCGGATACTAAGGGACTGGTCCCCAAGGTTGCACAATCCGGTAGCATCAACCTCTGGTAGTCATGTTGATTGCAGTCCGTCAACTAGCGAGAGTGAAGGACGAAGAGGGAGACCAAGATCACCCTGTATATTGTGTGAAGGCGATCACGCCATCCACCGATGTCCATTCTTAGATGAGGCAAAGAGAGTTTTGGAAGATCGTCCGGTTTCACCGTTACGACTTCCTCCTGGATACCAAAAACTCGCGCCTAATCCCTCGATAGTTGAAAATCCAGCTGACCCGCTCAAGTGGTCAGCTGAAGTGTCAGTCATTGAGAATGAACCTACTGAATCCAGACCAGACGAAAGTCTAAAGGTCGAAACGGCAGTTGACCCGGTTCTTCCTTCAGAGGTTTCATCATCCAATGACTCCGTCATTGAAGACCCATCTTCAAATGACACCCTCACTGAAGAGGATAAGGATGACACCGTCCATATTCTTTTCATCAACACAGACTCTGATGAGCATCAGGGCAATGCGCCCATTCCTTTATCGCAGGAAGGAACATCGTCAGGGTCGTATCCGGCCGTATATTCGGTCCCACCACCAAGCAACCTAGTTGTATCCTTTGATTGGAATCAACTAGGCAGACCCCGGTTACCAGCCAGTATCCCATTCAGAATCATAGTCCAAATCTACAGAATGGTGATGGCTGGAACTATCATTGATGAAGGGGCATCTGTGAGTATCCTTTCCTCTGTTGCTTGGAAAGCACTGGGTTGCCCGGCGCTTTTACCTGAGATGAGAAATCTATCAGGTTTTGATAAAGGAACCAGTCACCCGTTAGGGATTCTCCCCAATGTTCCAATTACATTGAAAGGGAAGACAGTTCATATGAACATCATGGTCGTCCAGGGACCCTTGCTTTATAACTTACTCCTTGGACGAGACTATATATATTGCATGGAGGCAATAGTGTCCTCGCTCTTTAGAGTCATGTGTTTTCCGCACGAAGGAAGAATGGTCAAGCTCGTAGACCAACTTTCATTTCCAGGATCACGCATCACAAATAGTCAAATACCATCCCTTAACGGTCTATTCACTCAAGGAATGCCACCGCCCCCGGTTCTACTTCCCGATGAATGCGAGTAATTCGGAAAGAAAAGAACTGGGACCCAGGGGGCATGCACCCTGGCCTGCCTTGGGCAGAGGAAACCTTGGGTATAAAGTTAATTTCCGCAGAAGAATGGACTAGTCCGTACCCCGTCCGAAAAAGGAAGAGAGGGTTGTTCTAGGATAAAATTCTTTTGTCAAAGTTATGTGAAGCGGAAGAATCGCTCCCTTTGTCTAAAAAAGTAGGCTCTCCTAAGGAGGGGATCTATTTGTGGCAGCAAGAAGGCACCATCTTTGAATGTCAAGCCTCACCCATTAAAACAATATGTTTTGAAAGAGAGTAGGGGCAGTCTTCAAAGAAAGAGAGGAAATTGCTGCAACAAGTAGTCACCATCCTTAGCAACCTAATGATAGACATCGCCGAAAAGAGAGTTTAGTTTGCGGCAGCAAACAAAACCATTTTTCGGATAATAAGTAAGAGGACAGAATCTCGAAATTATACTTTATACCTGGGGGCATGCAAACCTTTTGGAGTGCAAGCACGGGACGACTATTTAATTTTTTAAATTTTTAGGTCCTCCCTTTAAACCCGTAGGTCTAACCCGTTAAACTCGTAGGATTAGCCGTTTCCAGCTTGCATAAAGAAAGGATGAAAGGCAAAAGTTAAAACCTGCCAATTGGAGTAATTAGTGAGGTATCGCTCCTTAAATAAGATTACCTCACCTAAGGCATTCCTTGTATTAAGACTGGTATAATCGAGCAGTTTTAGCAATGTTCATGCTCGTTAAAAAATAAACGCAAGAATCGAGCAGTTTTGTACAGAGTTCATGCTCGTTAAAAAATAAACACAAGTTGTGAGCAATCTTTCCCTACAGTTCAAGCTCATCCAGAAAAAATGAACCGGTAAATAACCTGGAGAAATGTAACCTTTGAAAGCCATTTTAAAAACCTTTGGTCGTGTTCTTGCAGTCTCACCTCCATCCGTTCATTTGGCCAATCGTTCACCTCCATATGTTTGTTTACCCATTTTGAGGAACAGCTGCGAAGAGTGATTTCACTTAGCCATCCTTGTGACACTGCCGTGATTGGAGAATTCCAACCTGTACCTGGAATCTGCTGCTATCCCTGTTCATCACTCGTTCCTCAAAAGACGAGTCTTCTTTGAGCTCTTTTCACTGACTCGTAAAATATGAAAAGTTTGCCGAGTTTTGGCCTTCCAGCTCGTTAAAAGGACCGGAAGAGCTATCCCTCCTCTAGATTTTAATCTTTTTGGACCTGAGGGATTATTGCACAAAAAGATCGAGCGCTTGTTTTGTTCGGCTCGTTAAAGAAATCGAAAATTCATCCCTTCTGTATTGTTTTATACTTTTTCGGACTTAAGGGATTAGAAGACGAAAAAGGAATTTTGGAGTTAACTTTTCGTACCTTTTCAGACTCTCTAAAAATGAAAAGGACCGAGTTTTCCTTGTCGTTAGACTCGTTAAAATGATTAAATAGCGACAAACTTGTCTTTAGACGAGAACGAGTTTCCCTATCGCTAGGCTCGTTAAAACATAGCGATGGGCTTGCCCGAAGGGCAGGTTATAGAACAAGCATATGTTATCCTCCTCAAGCTTGACAAAAATAAAGAGGTACTGGTCAGCAATGACTGGGGAAAAATTGGGAGAACCTCACAGCATTAATGGTAGCAAGTCGCTCTTGAACATGACACTTTGTCCTCCGTATCACATCGGGTTGGGTTGTTTCATTCACCGGTCTCATAACCATGGTCCTCGCCACACCATCCGCAATTGGGGTAATGCTACCAATCCATCACATCAGTGTCGTTATATGTTCAAGAGATGTGGTTCTGCAAAGAGTCAACCGTGTTCCACCCACTGCCATACATTATCCTTCATCCACTTCATGACCGCCACCCTGAATCATACATCACAGTTTGTTTTCACCTCATCACAATCACTAGCTCCGTTCCGTGTCACTGATGTGGGATTCATTAAGGCCCTCCTTTGACGGATCGCTCCTTGTCGACATCAGCTCATTATCCAAGGAGTTGATCTAGGAACACCCCCTTCAGTACTTTGAAGCTTGCATGCCTCAATGGCAAGTTTCTCACTTCCGGCGACAGGTATACATCAATGACCTTCGACCAGAAGATTTTGCATGGTGGTCGACGCCAAGTCCTTTATTCCCACCATGTGGATTGTACTGTCATACCTTGAGGGTCATCATCCTTATCGGTGATTCCTCTCGCGCTTGTTAACGGTTTACATCATTGACCGGTAATCAAGCGATGTCTTTCCATGTTCGACTTCAAGAAATTCTCACATGGATCGACTTGTACATCGAGTGAAGATCGGAAGAGATTGAAGACCCCGGATCTAGTTTCATCCATCCGGGCTGCGATATATATTCAGGACATAAAGACATTTGATATGTACATCATTACAGCAAATGATCATCCTTCTCAAAGGATGATAATTTCAGCAGAGAATTATCAGTCTACAATCAGACGATCGTCTGTTCTATGTACCAAAATGTATTTATAAAGCTGAGCATGGGAATGCCCGCCTCAGCTAGATCATGAAAATGTATGAAAAATAATGTATTGTATTGTATCTTATTACAGGACACTTCTCAGCAGATTGAATGAACTTCGGATCCTCTCAATAAAGCATTTCACTCGATAAACGACCTCATACTTTAGGGGGCATCTGTTATAGACAATTTTGTGCCTTACAGCAACAAGCATGAATTGTCAATAATCCAAGGGATCCAAAGTTCCCTAAACATGATGTTCCTACCCATAGAGGAACAAGGTCAGCAAACCAACAGCTCTCAGATCAGTTTTCCACCTGAAAACACTCAAAAACAAGCAATCCTGAAATCAAAGCAGGTGCTCCACTAGGTTTCTGCGCTGAAACTCAGTTGCTCCATGGTGTACCTACGTTGCAAAGCAAGTGGGACAAAGGCCACCTGCGCTGAGCGAGATGGGACAAGTGGCACAATGAGTCATTGCTTTGGAATCTTCAAAAAATGACACTTGGATCAGGTATTTCGCCTTGTGATGAGTTAGAGGCTCTGTTTCTCCAAGTGGAAGCAAGGTTCTCCAAGTGGACTCAAGAACTGAAGATCAACTAAAGATTAACTGAAGAGAGAGAGGACACAAGGCAGCTACACATCAGTTGCAAGCTGACTCATCCTTTCTCAATTCATCTATATATTGAGCTCTCTCCTATGAGCTCAGGAGGCTGGAATTTTGTGCAAAGTAATGATATGCTGTTGGTTTCACTATTGAGTTATTGGGTGATTGTTTGAGAGAGGTGAAGAGGAGCAATTCTTTCTGCTGGGAGGTGTTGCTTGGTTGGAGCCTTCAATGGTTGTAATACTCTCAGAACCTTTATTTCTTCATTAATAAAAGCTATTGAGGTTCTTCTATGTGCTCTTGTTTCAATAATATATTGTGATAATTGCATGTTTGGTTTACACTAATCCATGAACCAGTTATGATTGCATGCCTCTTGTAGTCTCCTTCTTTGTTATTTTGCAGGATCTCATTGTAGCTGGGCAAGCAAAAGAACAAGGAGCTAGGAGCAAGCGGCCAAAGAGAAGAGTTTGGATTCGACATTAAGCGCAAGGCAACGGTTAGTGCATTTCTCCATTCTCTTTTGCTTTCATAAAGAAGTAAACCTTAAGTAGTTTGTTTTACAGTTGTTGCTAAGGAACTATCACCCTTAGAGTGGGATAGGGTCATCCGAGTCGGATACTTTTCCCTACAACAACTAGTAACTCAACCCAAGATATTACAGGGCTCCAAAGTGTTTGTCCAACTAAGGCTCCATGAACTAGTAACTCAACCCAAGTTAAGGAAACATGAGAACCAACCAGAAAAAAAACAAGGAAATAAATCCACAATCTCCATGGCTATCTACGAAATGGCAAGGCTAGGCAATCCACTATCAATCTAGGCAATCCTCCATGCCAGTGATAGATCATGACAAATAATCCACATGCATATGCCATGCATGCTAAAACCAGTGAGGAAAACATATATGCAACTCGGTACTGTTGGGAATAATATTGAGAGGGGGGGTGAATCAATATTAACAAATCAATCATTTTTTCACTTCCATAATCAGATTTATATATGCTACTTTAGAGAAGGGAATTCATGTGTGCACACAACTATTCTTAAGGAAACTAGAATATATCCAGTGAACTTATGATTAAGTTAATTCATCATATGTTGATCTTTAATTAGTGCATCGGTACTTTATTAAACATTAAACAGTAGCCATGTGCAGTAATAACAAAATAAACCATCACATATAAGAAACGCACATGAACACCAGCATTTAAGGTGGAAACCAAATGCGGGAGAAAAACCGCCTATTGTTGTTTTATCTGTCTTCTTTTAATAAAAAGAATAATCTATTTATAATATTGTACTGGTGCAGACTCATATCAATACGTAGGAAACCACCTGCAAAAGGCTACAACCTTCTCTCATTCTCCATCTCCTACTGGAAGGGAGCTACAACCCCCTAACTCTTGTACTAGCCGATATGTTTATTAGTACATAGGCGTCGGCCTACATAAGGCTACAACCTTCACTTGTTCTCTAGTTACTACTGGAAGGGAGCTCCAACCCCCTGATCAAATCACCAGCCACTACTAACAGGACACTTCGACTTCCTTATGGAAGGCTCCAACCCTCAGTATCCTCCAGGGACCACGTTTCATAAATTTTCATACTAGATACTCCTGGTACACAAAAACACAATAAGTAGGCCACGTTTCATCAAATTTTCATATTGGACCCATCAGTAACATTGAAGCTCCAAATCGATCACCATTTTAATACATCCATCAAATACATTTTCATCAACCAATAACTGAAACTCAATCATCAATCTTTGATATAACTGAAACCTAATCATCAATCTCTGAATCAACCATAACTGAATCAATCAGTCACTCAAACCTCTGACATACTGAATAAAACAATCATTGAACCTCTGACACAACCGAATCGATCATTCACTAAGACCTCTGACATACATAATCAAACAATCACAACTGAATCAACCATTCATTCAAACTTAACCAATTTCAACCAATCAAATGGAACAAACAGATCTCTGTATTCAATACACAGATCTGAACCTAGAATATTGCATCAACAACCTCAACCAACTGTAACCTCAAAAGTCATGTGTCAAAATGTATATGCTACTTCAATGAAGCCAACCTACATGTATACGTTATTTTCTTTAGCCCAACCTATGTATACCTCTAAAGATACTGAATCATAAACCTATGAATGACAAACTGTACCAATCAGTGACATTCTGAAGATCTATTGTCAAATTACATAGTTCTAAATAGATAGCAGCAAAGATCACCCTTCCCACTTAATCAAACAATCAATTAGACTCAATCTCCTTATACAGTGAGTTATACTTTTAGATCTAAAGAAGACTTCATTGACAGAATACAGTAAACCAGCAGCACTGATCAGATAGATTAGTCATTTCTGAATAACATACTTTTCTTTTTCATATGCTACTTGGAATATCGGAACCAACGTCTATACGCACCTTCACCAAAGCTAACCAGTGTATAATCTAAAAATATTTACTTAGAACTTCACAGCTACTCCAGACTTTAGCCATACCCAGATCATAACATATAAAGGACAAAACATTTTTTAGCACTCAGATCTAGCCTATCCATTATCAAATCACCTAAATATAAGTCATTATGATCTTGATCCATCGTTATATCTCATCCATCACCAAACACTCAGGTGCATACTTATTCCAGATCAATCAAAGCATTAGAAACCCATAACATGCATAATTTCTTTTGATCTAACACTTCATAAGATATTCATTACTTGTGCACTTAGCCCTTTTATCTTCTCCTCCTTATATAGTTTTAGCCTTTCTGAATACCTCCAACCAAAACCTCTAACCAATACCTCGAAACAAAAACTTGGACCAAAACCTTGATTTTCCATCCCATACGTGCTTTTCCTTTTGTTAAAGTGCATGCATACGTATACGCTCCTTTTTTTCTATTAACCTGCGTGTGTATGCTATTTTTGTACAGTGAACCTACATATGAAACTTAACATACTTGAAAACATTCTTTTCTTCAATTTAATGATTATGATCTCAATTCCTATGTTCCATCATTCTGTCACCTCTCATCTTTCCTGTAGATTCATCTCGTTACCATATTCTTGTTCTGCTACAAGTGGGTTGCCATCAAGTACAACACATTCATCATATTGCCAAAAATCTCCCCATTTGGACTTGATGGCAACAATATTGGTGTTGATTACATCAAGCTATGGAACCTATTAGATATGTCAAGCAACACCAAGATATCCTCCCCCTTTGACATCAAGGGTACAGGGCGGACCAAGATATTCTCCCCTTTTGAGATCAAGGGAAAAGGGCTGACCAAAATGAAGAATTCCATATCTGAACTACTGAATATGAACATTGATCTTGCTCCTCCTAGGCATATGTTGAATTCTTTAATCAAACTCCTGCTTGGTACATGTTGAGATGCACTAGACTATCCATGCTCCCCCTGACCACATGCAGAGTCTGCAAAAATATTTTCCAAAATAATAACATGACTCTATAACTCAACTACGCGAGTATGACCTTCCTATCACCAATGATTCATACATACATCAATCTCCCAACCAAGTGCAAATATACCAAATTTGACTTATCTACCCAACCAAGTGGGGATATACCAATTTTTTATACATGACTGAAATATAGCAATTATTACATCATATGACCAAAAAGGACTCACTAAAAGACTATGACAGATATAGACATATTATTACATCATGTACCTTTATATGACATTTACATCAAATGATATACATGTCATTTATAACAAAGACGAAAGATCTAAACAAGACCATGATAGTCATCAGAAACTATCATACACAATATATGATCTGCACCATAAGCATCTGTCAACAACATCCAGACCAGCAACATGTATATGTCCATCATCAGTTCCAAATATATGACAATGTAAATATCATCAATGTGTGATAAAGTATGTTGCATATAGATATCAACTCATCCTCTTCATCTCATCAAGATCAACTTGCTCTGTTTCCTTAGTGGAAAGTTCCTTATCATAACCTTCCATGAATCAACCAAACATATCATTAACATCATATCATATGTATGTGAAAACACCATAGCACCATCTATGATCATAACATCAACATCAAGAACTGCATGATATTTCCACAAGAACCCTCAAAATATCAACCATGTATCTTCACCGAGGATTTTTCCAATATCCACATCTGATAACAATTAACCATGATAACCAAACCTGTCATCATAAAGTAATAAGTCATCATCATTATGTGACTAACTAAGCCATGTCCCCAAATAACCATGTCTTCAAATATATTTGTTTTCAAGAAACTTGCAATAACACCATTTTCTTGGCCAACCAACAATATTTACCAATGTGCAACTTAATTAATCATCCATATATCCAGCATAATATGTATCCATCACAAAGATAGAAATATGTATCTAGCTTCTCATCAATGTACATACATCATGAGCAACAATCCTCAACCAATATATCATGTGAGAGCCAAGAACTATGATAATTTTGCACCATATGAAATTTATGCACATAAACGAAATGAGTGACTCTTATCATCATGAAGTTGTGTACTCAAGATTTGTTCTTCTCCTTGTCCTTATGAATATCACTACGTAAGAAACATACGATATGTACTACATGCATCATCAAAATAGTCATCCATAAATCTTACCTCAATAACAAGAATGTAACCCCAAGCAATACAAGTATCATCTAAGACTTTATCATAGGCAACTCATAACCCCAGCATAGCATGATGTATCACTTAAACACTTCAGCAACATAAGCATCATCACCATTGATAAGAATCATCAGGTACCAAATACTTCTAAACATAATGCCAATAATGCATTATTAGAACCATACCATATTCTCCCCCATGAACCTGTACCAATTGTTCACTGCCAGATCTGATCATTGCAAAAATCAATAAGGATCATCAAAGCATCATCATCAATCAGATATACATCAAGTCATCAACAACTTATGAGGATAAAAGTTACTTCTAACTAACATCCACAGACTGTAGTCGTCAATCATCAAGACAAAAAATATAATTGATAATTATCTGAACCATATCAGATCACTTTTCTGAGTCTATCCCACTGCTTCTTCATCAAACCAACATATACGTGTTTGAGCAGCTTTGAACTCGCGTATAGATGCAACTTGTCTTCATGGTAACTGTGTATCAGAATTAGAACACTAAAATTTCATACTTTCAGTTCCTCCTGAGTCTGTTATGTCTGTATACTGAGCTATGCCACATATTGCTGACTGTACTTCCTTCTTCTTCCATACTTTAGAGTGTGATGATGTTTTCTCCTTCTGGTATGTTGGCCAAAATTTGCTCCTGCATTCTTTTTCTATATGCCCAAACTTATTATAAGCATAACATCTTATATGTTTCATATTCCCTCTATAGTAGTCAATGGCTTTGTGACCAAACATATTGCAAGAAAAACAATATCCCTTAAAGTACCTGGAAGCTAATGATCTTTCTATGTGACAGTTATTAGCTTGAACCATTCTACTTCTGCATCTGACTACAAGATCTCCAAAATTATGACATATAAAACATTCAACATTATTCATCAGAGGAAAGAACCGATTGTCACTAAAATAGTTAGGAGTAAATGATTTTCTTTGAAGGATTTCTTTCCTTGGTTATTGATGGTGTTGACCTCTTATTTCAGGTTTTGCATTAGATTTCCTATCTTCGATTTGTGAGCTAGATTCACCTTTAACAGTTTCATGAAAATGAAGACTGGATTTGATGGAAGGAGATCTTTAAATACTAACAATATCATCCAAAATCTTAGTACTATCTTGAAATCGTAAAATTGTATCCCTTTCATCTAATTTACCTTTTAAGATATTTACCTCTACCTGATATTGCTCTTCCTTTTCAAGATATTACTTCTTCATGATTTCTTTAGCTTTTCTTCCTCCTTCCACTTGTTGTTTTGATTTGAGAATCTTATTTTCTTGTTCTTCATCTTCTTGAGGAAGTTCTTCATTCTGCTTATTTGAATTTTCAAGATCTTCTTTTAGAGAGACTATCTCAGCTTCAAGACTTTTATAGTAACTCGATCTTTCTATAATATTCTTGATTGTTGTATCCTTCTTATTTACTTCATTTATCAATTATGTTACTTCATCTCGCAACATTTGACATTGATCTTCCTTTTCCTTGTACTACTTCCTTACCTTGTTTCCTTCCTCTAACTGAGCTTTTAACCATGTAATCTCTTCTTTGTAGGTACACTCGCTTTTTTCCAACAGACCTTGTTGATCTCTAATTTTGTCTGTGAGCCTTTTAAATTCTACTTCTATTTGATTTCTTTCTTTTTTTCCCATAAGAGAAAATTCAGTTGTTTCTCTATCACATTCATTAACTTCAAATGAACATAGAAATGTATCACCAGAGGACAACAAATTATTACCTGATAATTCTTTTCCTTGTTCATCTTCATTCTGCAGTGATTCTAAATCTGAATACTTGCTTCCACATAATATCCGATCGTCTCTCCCATTATCACAGTTCCTTTGAGATGCCTTCTTCTTCTGAGGTGCTTTCTTCTTTTGCTTCTTTCCCATTGTTACTATGGATCTCCTTCAAGCGATCAAGCTTCTTCCAAAGGACCCGCTCTGATAATAATTGTTGGGAATAAAAGTGAGAGGGGGGATGAATTAGTATTTACAAATCAAGAACTTTTTCATTTCCATAATTAGATTTATATAAGCTACTTCGGTGAAGGGAATTTGCGCATGCACATGACTATTCCTAAGGCAACCAACGTATATCCAGTGAGCTTATCATTCAGTTAATTCATCATATGTTGATCTTTAATCAGTTCATCAATACTTTGTTAAACATTAAACAGTAACCATGTGCAGTAATAACATAATAAACCATCACACATAAGCAACACACATGAACAACAAGATTTAAGGCGGAAACACAATGCAGGAGAAAAACCACCTACTGTTGTTGTCTTTGTCTTCTTTTAATATAAAGAATAATCAGTTTACAATCTTGTACTGGTGCAGACTCATATCAGTACGTAGGAACCCACCTATAGAAGGCTACAACCTTCTGTTGTTCTATAGATTCTATTGGATGGGAGCTACAACCCCTAGCTCTAGTACTAGCCGATATGTTTACTAGTATGTAGGCATCGGCCAACAGAAGGCTACAACCTTCACTCATTCTCCAGTTGCTAGTAGAGGGGAGCTCCAACCCCCTGATCAAATCACTAGCCACTACTGGAAGGAAACTTAGACTTCCTTACTTGAGGCTCCAACCCTCAATATCCTCCAAGGACCACATTTCATAAATTTTCATACTAGATACTCCTGGCACACAACAACACAATATCTAGGCCACGTTTCATCAAATTTTCATATTAGACCCATCAGTAACATTGAAACTCAAAATCAATCACCACTGTAATACATCCATCAAATACATCTGCATCAACCAATCACTGAAACTCGGTCATCAATCTCTGATATAACTGAAACCCAATCATCAATCTCTGAATAAATTAATCACTGAAAACTCTAACATACTGAATCAAACAATCATTGAACCTCTAACATAACTTAATCAATCATTCACTGAGACCTCTGACATATATAATCAAACAATCACAATTGAATCAACCATTCATTCAAACTTAATCAATTTCAACCAATCAACTGGAACAGATAGATCACTGTAGTGAGTAGATAGATCTGAACCTATAATACTGCACCAACAACCAAAACCAACTGTGGCCTCAAAAGTCATGTGTCAGAATGTATACACTACTTCAATGAAGCCAAATAGTTTGTATACACTACTTCCTTTAGCCCAACCTGTGTATACCTCTAAAGATATTGAATCATAAACCTCTGAACCACAAATTGTACCAATCAGTGACATTCTGAAGATCTATTGTCAAATTACAGAGTTCTAAATAGATAGCAACAAATATCACCCTTCTCACTTAATCAAACAATCAATCAGACTCAGTATCCTTTTACGTTAGTTTTACTTTAAGATCTAAAGAAGAATTCATTGACAGACAGTAGTAAACTAGCAACATTGATTAGATAGATCATTCGTTTCTGAATAAAATACTTTTCTTTTACATACGCTACTTGGAAGAGCGGAACCAGCATATATACGCACCTTCAGAAAAGCTAACCAGCATATAGATCTACAAATACTTACTTATCACATAAATATAAGACATTATGATCCTAATCCATCATTATATCTAATAACATGCATAATTACTTTTGATCTAACACTTGATAAGATATTCATTACTTGTGCACTTAGCCCTTTGTTCTTCTCCTCCTCATATAGTTTTATCCTTTCTCAATACCTCGGCCCAATAACTCAGACCAATACCTTAGACCAAAACCTTGAAACAATACCACAGACCAATACCTCAGACCAAAACCTTGATTTTCCATCCCATACGCGCTTTTCCTTCTATTAAAGTGCGTACATATGTATACACTCCTTTTGTTCTGTTAACCCATGTGTGTACGCTGCTTTTTGTATAGTGAACCTACGCATGCAACTTAGCATACTTGAAAACATTATTTTCTTCATTGATTATGATCTGAAGTCCTATGTTCCATCATTCTGTCACCTCTGATATGTCCTGTAGATTCATCTCGTTACCATATTCTTGTTCTACTACAAGTGGGTTTCCATCAAGTACAATACATTCATCATAATGCCAACAATCTCCCCCTTTGGACTTGATAGAAACCATATTGGTGTTGATTACTTCAAGTTGTAGAACCTATTAGATATATCAAGCAACACCAAGATAATCTCCCCCTTTGGCATAAGGGCAAACCAAGATATTCTCCCTTATTGAGATCAAGGGCAAAGGGATTACCAAAATGAAGAATTCCATATCTAATCTGCTTAATATGAACATTGATTGTGCTCCCCCTAGGCATATGCTGAATTCTCTAATCAAACTCCCCCTTTTGTACATGCTGAGATGCACTATACCTTCCATGCTCCCCTGAACACACGCAAAGTCTGCAAAAATATTTTCCAAAAGAATAACATGACTCTATAACTCAACTATGTGAGTATGACCTTCCTATCACCAATGACTAATACATGCATCAATCTCCCAACCAAGTGGGGATATACCAAATTTGACTCATCTACCCAACCAAGTGGGGATATACCAATTGTTTATACATGACTTAAATATAGCAATTATTACATCATATGACCAAAAAGGACTCATTAAAAGAATATGATAGATAGAGACATATTATTACATATTGGGCCTTTATATGACCTTTACATCAAATGATATGCATGTCATTTATAACAAATACCAAAGGTCTAAACAAGACCATGATAGTCATAAACAATTATCATACACCATATATGATATGCAACATAAGCATCTATCAGCAACATCCAAACCAGCAACCTGTATATGTCCATCATCAGTTCCCAAGATATGAAAATGTAAATATCATCAACATGTGACAAAGTATGCCACATATTGATATCAACTCATCCTCTTGATCTCACCAAGATCAACTTTCTTTGTTTCCTTAGTAGAAAGAGCCTTATCATAACCTTCCATGAATCAACTAAACACATGTCATATTTCCAAGTAGTAACACAAAATCATTCACATCATATCATATGTATGTGAAAACACCATAGTCATCATCTATGATCATAACATCATCATCAAGAACTGCATGATCTTTCCAGAAGAACCCTCAATATATCAACCATGTATCTTCACAAGGGATTTTTCCAATGTCTACATCTAATAAGCATCAACCATGATAATCAAAATATCATCATAAATTAAGAAGTCATCATCATTATGTGACTAAGTAAGCCTTGTCCCCAAATAACGATGTCTTCAAATATATTTGTCTCCATGAAACTTGCAATAACACCATTTTCTTGGCCAACCAACAATATTTACCAATATGCAACTTAAGTAATCATCCATGTATCCAGCATAATATGTATCCATCATAGAGATAGCAATATGTATATAGATTCTCATCAATGTACATACCATCAAGAGTAATAATCCTCAACCAATATATCATGTGATAGCCAAGAACTATGGGAATTCTGCACCATAACTGCACCATATGAACTTTTTGCACATAAAATAAAGGAGTGACTCTTATCATCACGAAGTTGTGTACTCAAGATTTCTTTTCTCATTGTCCTTATGAAGATCACTATGTAAGAAAAATACCATATGTACTATATGAATCATCAAAATAGTCATCCATAAATCTGATCTGAATAACAACTATGTAACCCCAAGCAATACAAGTATCATCTCAGACGTTATCATAGGCAACTCATAACCACAGCATAGCATGATGAATCATTTAAACACTTTAGAAACATAAGCATCATCACCATTGATAAGAATCATTATGTACCAAATACTTCTAAACATAATTCCAACAATGCATTATTAGAAGCATAACATATTCTCTCCCTGAACCTGTGCCAACTATTCACTGTCATATTTTATCATTGCAAATATCAGTAAGGATCATCAAGGCATCATCATAAATCAGATATACATCAAGTCATAAACAACTTATGAGGATCAAAATTACTTCTAAATAACATCCACAGACTGTAGTCATCAATCATCAAGACATAAAATATAATTGATGCTTATCTAAACCATATGAGATCACTTTTTTGAGTCTGTCCCACTGCTTCTTCATCAAACCAGCATATACGCCTCTGAGTAGCTTCGAACACGCGTATAGATGAGACTTGTCTTCATGGTATCTGTGTATGAGAATTTGAACACTAAAATTTCATACTTTAAGTTCCTCTTGAGTCTGTTTTGTCTATATACTGAGCTATACCATATATTTCTGACTGTACTTCCTTCTTCTTCCATACCATGGAGTGTGATGATGTTTTCTCCTTCTCGTATGTTAGCCAAAATATTCTCCTACATTCTTTTGTTGTATGCCCAAACTTGTTACAAGCATAACATCTTATATGTTCAATATTCCCTTTATAGCAGTCAATGGCTTTGTGACTAAACATATTGCAAGAAAAGAAATATCCTTTAAAGTACCTAGAAGCTGATGATATTTTTGTGTGACAGTTGTTAGGTTGAACCATTCTACTTCTGCATCTAGATGCAACATGTCCAAAAGTATGACATATAAAACATTCAACATTATTCATCATAGGAAAAACCGATTATCACTTCCATAGTTAGGAGTAAATGATTTTCTTTGAATACTTTCTTTCCTTGGTTATTAATGGGGTTGAGCTCTTATTTCAGGTTTTTCATTAGAGTTCCTTGCTTTAGTTTGTAAGCTAGATTCACCTTTAATAGTTTCATGAAAACCAAGAGTAGATTTGATGGCAGGAGACCTTTGACTACTAATAATATCATCCAAAATATTAGTACTATCTTGAAATCATAAAAGTTTATCCTTTCCTTCTAATTTACCTTTCAAGATATTTACCACTACCTGATATTGCTCTTCCTTTTCAAGATACTGCTTCTTCATGATTTCTTCATCTTTTCTTCCTTCTTCCACTTTTTGTTTTAATTTCAGAATCTCATTTTCTTGTTCTTCATCTTCTTGAGGTAGTTCTTCATTCTGCTTATTTGAATTTTCAAGATCTTCTTTTAGAGAGACTATCTCAACTTCAAGACTTATATGGTAACTGGATCTTTCTACAAGTTTCTTGATTGGTGTATCCTTCTTATTTACTTCATTTCTCAATGATGTTACTTCATCCTGCAGCCTTTGACATTGATCTTTCTTTTCCTTGTACTGCTTCCTTAGTTTGTTTCCTTCCTCTAACTGAGCTTTTAACCTTGTAATCTCTTCTTTGTAGGTACACTCCCTTTTGTCCAACAGATCTTGTTGATCTCTAATTTTGTCTGTGAGCCTTTTAAATTCTACCTCTATTTGATTTTTTTCTCTTTCACCCATAAGAGAAAATTTAGTTGTTTCTCTATCACATTGATTATCTTCAAATAAACAGAGAAATGTATCATCAGAGGACAACAAGTTCTTACCTGCTAATTCTTTTGCTTGTTCATCTTCATTCTGAGGTGATTCTGAATCTGAAGAGTGCCTTCCACATAATAGCCAATCGTCTCTCACACTATCACAATTCCTTTGAGATGTCTTCTTCTTCTTAGGTGCTTTCCTCTTTTGCTTCTTTCCCACTATTACTACAGACCTCCTTCAAGCGATCAAGCTTCTGCCGAAGGACCCACTCTGATACCAATTGTTGGTAATAATACTAACAGGGAAGGGGTGTGAATTAGTATTTACAAGTCAATACCTTTTTCATTTCCATAATCAGATTTATATATGCTACTTCAGTGAAGGGAATTTGCATGTGCATGCAATTGTTCTTAAGGCAACCAACGAATATCCAGTGAACTTATGATTCAATTAACTCATCATATGTTGATCTTTAATCAGTACATAAGTACTTTATTAAACATTAAATAGTAACCATGTGCAGTAATAACAGAATAAATCATCACACATAAGCAGCACACATGAACACCAAGATTTAAGGTGGAAACCCAATGTGGGAGAAAAACCACCTGCTGTTGTTGTCTCTGTCTTCTTTTAATATAAATAATAATTTGTTTACAAACTTTTACTAGTGTAGACTCATTTCAGTATGTAGGCACCCAACTACAAAAGGCTACAACATTTTATCATTCTCTAGCTTCTACTGGAAGGGAGCTATAACCCCCTATCTCTTGTACTAGCCGATATGTTTACTTGTACGTAGGCATTGTCCTACCGAAGGATACAACCTTCACTCGTTGTCCAGCTACTACTGGAAGGGAGCTCCTACCCCCCGATCAAATCACCAGCCACTATTGGCAGGAAGCTTCAACTTCCTTACTGAAGGCTCCAACCCTAAGTATCCTCCAGGGACCACGTTTCATAAATTTTCATACTAGATACTCCTGGTACACAACAAAACAATATGTAGCCCATGTTTCATCAAATTTTCATACTAGACCCATCAGTAACATTGAATCTCAAAATCAATCACCACTGCAATACATCCATCAAATACATCTGCATCAACCAATCACTGAAACTCAATCATCAACGTATGATATAACTGAAACCCAATCATCAATCTCTGTATCAACCATAACTGAATCAATCAATCACTAAAAACTGACATATTGAATCAAACAATCATGCAACCTTTGACATAGTTGAGTCAATCATTCACTTATACCTCTAACATTGAGAATTAAACAATCACAATTGAATCAACCATTCATTCAAAATTAATCAATTTCAACCAATCATCTGGAGTAGACAGATCACTATAGCCAGTACACAGATATGAACCCACAATATTGCATCGACAACCAGAACCAAATGTAGACTCAAAATTCATGTGTTAGAATATATACGCTACTTCAATGAATCCAACCTATATGTATACGCTACTTCCTTTAGCCCAACCTGTGTATACCTCTAAAGATATTGAATCATAAACCTTTGAACAAAAAATTGTACCAATTAGTGACATTCTAAAGATCTATTGTCAAATTACAGAGTTCTAAATAGATAGCAGCAAAGATCACCCTTTGCAATTAATCAAACAACCAATCAGACTCAATCTCCTTATACAGTCAGTTCTTCTTTCAGATCTCAAGAAGACTTCATTGACAGGTAGTAGTAAACCAGCAGCACTGATTAGATAGATCAGTCATTTCTGAATAACATACTTTTCTTTTGCATACGCTACTTGGAAGAGTGGAACCTGTGTGTATACGCACCTTCACCAAAGCTAACTAGCGCATAGATCTGCAAATACTTACTTATAACTTCACAACTACTCTAGACTTCAATCATACCCAGATCATAACATATAAAGGATAAAACATTTGTTAGCACTCAGATATAGCCTATCCATTATCAGATCGCATAAAGACAAGTCATTATGATCCTGATCCATAATTAGATCTCATCCTTCATCAAACACTTAGGTGCATACTCAGACTAGATCAAGCAAAGCTTCAGAAATCCACAACATGCATAATTGCTTTTGATCTAACGCTTTATAAGATATTCATTACTTTGCACTTAGCCCTTTGATCTTCTCCTCTTTACATAGTTTTAGCCTTTCCCAATACCTTGGACTAATACCTCGGCCCAATACCTCGGACCAATACCTCGGACCAAAACCTCAGACCAATACCTCAGACCAAAACCTTGATTTTCCATCCGATATGTGCTTTTACTTCTGTGAAAGTGTGTGCATACATATACGCTCCTTTTGTCTTGTTAACCCACGTGTGTACACTACTTTTTGTACAGTAAACCTATGTATGAAACTTAACATACATGAAATAATTATTTTCTTCAATTTCTTGATTATGATTTGAAGTCCTATGTTCCATAATTCTATCACCTCTTATATGTCATGTAGATTCATCTCATTACTGTATTCTTAATCTACTACAAGTGGGTTTCCATCAAGTACAACACATTCATCATAATGCCAACAATCTCCCCCTTTGGACTTGATGGAAACCATATTGGTGTTGATTACTTCAAGCTATAGAACCTATTAGATATATCAAGCAACACCAAGATACTCTCCCCCTTTGACATCAAGGGAAAAGGGCGGACCAAGATATTCTTCCCTTTTGAGATCAAGGGCAAAGGGATGACCAAAATGAAGACTTCCATATATGGACTGATAAATATGAACATTGATCGTGCTCCTGCTAGGCATATGTTGAACTCTCTGATCAAAGTCCCCCTTTGTACATGTTGAGATGCGCTATACCATCCATGCTCCCCCTGAGCACATGCAAAGTCTGCAAAAATATTTTCCAAAAGAATAACATGACTCTATAGCTCAACTATGTGAGTATGACCTTCCTATCCCCAATGTATCATACATACATCAATCTCCCAACCAAGTGCAGATATAACAAATTTGACTCATCTACCCAACCAAGTGGGGACATACCAATTGTTTATACATGACTGAAATATAGCAATTATTACATCATATGACCAAAAAGGACTCATTAAAAAGACTATTAAAAATATAGACATATTATTACATCATGGGCCTTTATATGACCTTTACATCAAATGTTATACATGTCATTTATAACAAAGACCAAATATCTAGAAAAGACCATGATATTCATCAACAACTATCATACACCATATATGATTTGCACCATAAGCATCTGTCAGCAATGTCCAGACCAACAACTTGTATATGTCCATCATCAATTCCCAAGATTTGACAATGTAAATATCATCAACCTATGACAATGTATGCCGCATATATATATCAACTCATCTTCTTGATCTCATCAAGATCAACTTGCTATGTTTCCTTAGTGGAAAGAGCCTTATCATAACCTTCCATGAATCAACTAAACATATGTCATATCTCCAAGCAGTAACAAGAAATCATTCACATCATATCATGTGTATTTGAAAACACCATAGTCATCATCTATGATCATAACATCATCATCAAGAATTGCATGATCTCTCCACAAGAACCCTCAATACATCAACCATGTATCTTCACCAGGGATTTTTCCAATATCCACTTCTGATAAGCATCAACCATGATAATCAAACATATCATCATAAAGTAAGAAATCATCATCATTATATGATTAAGTAATCCATGTCCCAAAATAACCATGTCTTCAAATAGATATGTCTTCAAAAATCTACAATAACACCATTTTCTTGGCCAACCAACAATATTTACCAATATGCAACTTAAGTAATCATCCATGTATCTATCATATTATGTATCCATCATATAGATAGCAATATGTATCTAGCTTCTCATCAATGTACATACCATCAAGAGCAATTATCCTCAACCAATATATCATGTGAGAGCCAAGAACTATGGGAATCCTGCACCATAACTGCACCATATGAACTTTATGCACATAAAAGAAATGAGTGACTCTTATCATCATGAAGTTGTGTACTCAAGTTTTGTTTTTCTCCTTGTCCTTATGAAGATCACTATGTAAGAAACATACCATATGTACTATATGCATCATCAAAATATTCATCCATAAATGTGATATGAATAATAACTATGTAACCCAAAGCAATACAAGTATCATCTGAGACTTTATCATAGGCAACTCATAACTGCAACATAGCATGATGTATCATTTAAACACTTCAGCAACATAAGCATCATCACCATTGATAAGAATCATTAGGTACCAAAGACTTCAAAACATAATTCCAACAATGCATTATTAGAAGCATAGAATATTCTCCCCCTGAACCTGTGACAATTGTTCACTGCCAGATCTGATCATTGCAAATATCAGTAAGGATCATCAAGGCATAATCATCAATCATATATACATCAATTCATCAACAAAATTATGAGGATCAAAAGTACTTCTAAATAACAGCCACAAATTGTAGTCGTCAATCATTAAGATAGAAAATATAATTGATAATTAACTGAACCATATCAGATCAGTTTTTTGAGTCTATCCCACCACTTCTTCATCAAACCAACATATACGCATCTGAGCAGCTTCGAACTCACGTATAGACGTGACTTGTCTTCATGGTAACAGTGTATCAAAATTAGAACACTGAAATTTCATACTTTCAGTTCCTCCTGAGTTTGTTCTGTTTGTATGCTGAGCTATGCAACATATTTCTGATTGTACTTTCTTCTTCTTCCATACCTCGGAGTGTGATGATGTTTTCTCCTTCTGGTATGTTGGCCGAAATTTGCTCCTGCATTCTTTTGCTATATGCTCAAACTTGTTACAAACATAGAATCTTATGTGTTTCATATTCCCTCTATAGTAATCAATGGCTTTGTGACAAAACATATTGCAAGAAAAAAAATGTCCCTTAAAGTGCCTAGAAACTAATGATCTTTCTGTGTGATGGTTATTAGCTTGAACCATTCTACTTCTGCATCTAGCTACAACATGTCCAAAATTATGACATATAAAAAATTCAACATTATTCATTAGAGGAAAGAACCAATTATTACTTCCATAGTTAGGAGTAAATGATTTTATTTAAAGACTTTCTTTCCTTGGTTTTCTATGGGGTTGACCTCTTATTTCAAGTTTTGCATTAAATTTCCCTGCTTTTATTTGTGAGCAAGGTTCACCTTTAACAATTTCATGAAAACCAATACCATATTTGATGGCAAGAGACCTTTGACTACTATCTCAGCTTCAAGACTTTTATAGTAACTGGATCTTTCTATAAGTTTCTTTATTATTGTATCCTTCTTGTTTACTTCATTTCTCAATGATGTTACTTCATCCTACAGCCTTTGAAATCTATCTTCCTTTTCCTTGTACTACTTCCTTACTTTCTTTCCTTCCTCTAACTGAGCTTTTAACATTGTAATCTCTTCTTTGTAGGTACACTCCCTTTTGTCCAACAGATCTTGGTGATCTCTAATTTTATCTGTGAGCCTTTTAAATTATGCCTCTATTTGATTTCTTTCTCTTTCACCCATAAGAGAAAATTCATTTGTTTTTCTATCACATTCATTATCTTCAAATGAACAAAGAAATGTATCACAAGAGGATAACAAATTCTTGTCTGATACTTCTTTTTTTTGTTCATCTTCATTCTGAGGTGATTCTGAATCTGAAGAGTTTCTTCCACATAGTATCCAATCGTCTCTCCCACTGTCACAATTCTTTTCAGATGTATTCTTCTTCTAAGGTGCTTTCTTCTTTTGCTTCTTTCCCATTGTTACTACGGATCTCCTTCAAGCGATCAAGCTTCTGCCAAAGGACCTGCTCTGATACCAATTGTTGGGAATAATACTGACAAGGGGGGGTGAATCAATATTTACAAATTAATAAATGTGTCATTTCCATAATTAGATTTATATATGCTACTTTAGTGAATGGAATTCGCGTGTGCATGCTACTATTTTTAAGGCAACCAGTGTATATCCAGTGAACTTATGATTCAGTTAACTCATCATATGTTGATCTTTAATCAGCGCATCAATACTTTATTAAACATTAAAAAGTAAGCATGTGAATTAATAACAGAATAAACCATCACACATAAGCAACACACATGAACACCAAGATTTAAGAAGGAAACCCAATGTGGGAGAAAAACCACCCACTGTTGTTGTCTCTGTCTTATTTTAATATAAAGAATAATTTCTTTACAATATCGTAATGGTGCAAACTCATATTAGTATGTAGGAACCCACCTGCAAAAGGCTACAACCTTCTCTCATTCTCCAGTTTCTACTGGAAGGGAGCTACAACCCCCTAGCTCTTGTACTAGCCAATATGTTTACTAGCATGTAGGCGCCGGCCTATAGAAGGCTACAACCTTCACTCATTCTCAAATTGCTACTAGAGGGGAGCTCCACCCCCCTGATCAAATCACCAGCCACTACTGACAGGAAGCTTAGACTTCCTTACTTGAGGCTCCAACCCTCAGTATCCTTCAAGGGCCACATTTCATAAATTCTCATACTAGATACTCCCGGTACACAACAACATAATATGTAGGCCACATTTCATCAAATTTTCATACTGGACACATCAGTAACATTGAAGCTCAAAATCAATCACCACTACAATACATCCATCAAATAAATCTGCAACAACCAATCACTGAAACTCAATCATCAATCTCTGAATCAAACATAACTGAATCAATCAATCACTGAAACCTCTGAAATAATGAATCAAACAATCATTGAACCTCTGACATAACTGAATCAGTCATTCACTAAGACCTCTAACATACAAAATCAAACAATCACAAGTGAATGAACCATTCATTCAAGATTAATCAATTTCCACCAATCAACTTGAACAGACGGATGACTGTAGCCAGTACACATATCTAAACCTAGAATACTGCATTAGCAACCAGAACCAATTGTAGCCTCAAAAGTCATGTGTCAGAATGTATACACTACTTACTTTAGCCCAACCTACATATACCTCTAAAGATACTGAATCAGAAACCTTTGAAGCACAAACTATACCAGTCAGTGACATTCTGAAGATTCACTGTCAAATTACAAAGTTCTAAATACATAGCATCAATGATCACCCTTCTCACTTAATCAAACAATCAACCAGACTCAATGTCCTTATACAGTCAGTTCTACTTTCAAATCTAAAGAAGACTTCATTGATAGACAGCATTAAACCAACAGAATTGATCAGATAGATTATTCATTTCTGAATAACAT
The DNA here is from genome assembly GCA_031772625.1 of Pinus tabuliformis. Lineage (NCBI taxonomy): Eukaryota > Viridiplantae > Streptophyta > Pinopsida > Pinales > Pinaceae > Pinus > Pinus tabuliformis. The sequence continues at coordinate 1,211,570,854 of CM062807.1, read as the reverse complement.
ACTTTTCTTTTGCATACGCTACTTGGAAGAGTGGAACCAGTGTCTATATGCACCTTCACCAAAGCTAACTAGCGTATATATCTGTGAATACTTACTTATAACTTCGCAACTACTCCAGACTTCAGTCATACCTATATCATAACATATAAAGGATAAAACATTTGTTAGCACTCGAATCTAGCCTATCCATTATCAGATCACATAAAGTTACGTCATTATGATCCTGATCCATCATTAGATCTCATCCATCATCAAACACTCAGGTGCATACTTAGTCCAGATCAAGCAAAGCATTAGAAACCCATAACATGAATAATTGCTTTTGATCTAACACTTCATAAGATATTCATTACTTGTGCACTTAGCCCTTTGATCTTCTCCTCCTTATATACTTTTAGCCTTTATCAATACCTTGGCCCAATACCTTGGACCAATACCTAGGACCAAAACCTCAAACCAACACCTCGAACCAAATCCTTGAGTTTCCATCCCATACGCGCTTTTCCTTCTGTTAAAGTGCGTACATACTTATACCCTCCTTTTGTTTTGTTACGCTGCTTTTTTTACAGTGAGCCTACGTATCCAACTTAACATACCTGAAAACATTATTTTCTTCAATTTCTTGATTCTAATCTGAAGTTCTATGTTACATCATTTTGTCACCTTTGATCTGTCTTGTAGATTCATCTCGTTACAATATTCTTGTTCTTCTACAAGTGGGTTGTCATCAAGTACAACACAATCATCATAATGACAACAATCTCCCCTCTTGGACTTTATGGCAACCATATTAGTGTTTATTAATTCAAGTTGCAGAACCTATTAGATATATCAAGCAACACCAAGATACTCTCCCCCTTTGACATCAAGGGCAAAAGGTCGGACCAAGATATTCTCCCATTTTGATATCAAGGGCAAAGGGATGACCAAAATGAAGACTTCCATATCTGAACTGCTGAATATGAACAATTATCATGCTCACTCTAGGCATAGGTTGAATAATCTGATCAAACTCCCCCTTTGTACATGTTGAGATGCACTATACCATCCATTCTCCCCCTGAGCACATGCAGAGTCTACAAAAGTATTTTCCGAAAGAATAACATGACTCTATAACTCAACTATGTGAGTATGACCTTCCTATCACTAATGACTCATACATACATCAATCTCCCAACCAAGTGGGCATATACCAATTATTTATACATGACTGAAATATAGAAATTATTACATCATCTAACCAAAAAGGACTCATTAAGAGACTATGGCAGATAGTGACATATTATTGCATCATGGGCCTTTATACGTCCTTTACATCAAATGATATGCATGTCATATATAACAAAGACCAAAGATCTAAACAAGACCATGATAGTCGTCAGCAACTATCAAACACCATATATGACATGCACCATAAGCATATGTCAGCAACATCCAGACCAGCAACCTGTATATGTTGATCATCAGTTCCCAAGATATGACAATGTAAATATCATCAACGTGTGGCAAATTATGCCGCATATAGATATCAACTCATCCTCTTGATCTCATCAAGATCAACTTGCTCTATTTCCTTAGTAGAAAGAATCTTATCATAACCTTTCATGAATCAACTAAACATATGTCATATCTCCAGGAAGTAACACAAAATCATTCACATATTATCATATGTATGTGAAAACACCATAGTCATCATCTATGATCATAACATCATCATCAAGAACTACATGATCTTTCCTCAAGAACCCTCAATATATCAACCATGTATCTTCACTAGGGATTTTTCCAATATCAACATCTGATAAGCATCACCCATCATAATCAAACCTATCATCATAAAGTAAGCAGTCATCATCACTATGTGACTAAGTAAGCCATGTCCCCAAATAACCATGTCTTCAAATAGACCTGTCGTCAAGAAACCTGCAATAACACCATTTCCTTAGCCAACCAACAATATGTACCAATATGCAACTTAAGTAATCATCCATGTATCCAACATAATATGTATGCATCATAGAGATATCGATATGTATCTAGATTCTCATCAATGTACATACCATCAAGAGCAACAATCCTCAACCAATATATCATGTGAGAGCCAAGAACTATGGGAATCCTGCATCATAACTGCACCATATGAATTTTATGCACATAAAAGATATGAGTGACTCTTATCATTGTGAAGTTGTGTACTCAAGCTTTGTTCATCTCCTTTTCCTTATGAAGATCACTATGTAAGACACATACCATATGTACTATATTCATCAAAAATTTAGTCATCCATAATCATCCATAAACCTTATCTGAATAACAACTATGTAACCACAAGCAATACAAGTATCGGCTGAGACTTTATCATAGGCAACTCATAACCACATCATAGCATGATGTATCATTTAAACACTTCGGAAACATAAGCATCATCACCATTGATAAGCATCATTAGGTACCAAAGACTTCTAAACATAATCATAACAATGCATTATTAGAAGCATAATATATTCTCCCCTTGAACCTCTGCCAACTGTTCACTTCTAGATCTAATCATTGCAAATATTAGTAAGGATCATCATGGCATCATCATCAATCAGATATACATCAAGTCATCAACAACTTATTAGGATCAAAAAACATCCACAGACTGTAGTCATCAATCATCAAGATAGAAAATATTATTGATAATTGTTTGAACCATATCATATCACTTATTCTGAGTCTACCCCACTTCTTCCTCATCAAACCAACATATACGCATCTGAGAAGCTTCAAACTCACGTATAGATATTAATTTTCTTCATGGTAACTACGTATGAGAATTAGAACATTGAAATTTCATACTTTCAGTTCCTCCTGAGTCTGTTATGTCTGTATACTGATCTATGCCACATATTTCTGACTGTACTTCCTTCTTCTTCCATACCTTGGAGTGTGATGTTGTTTGCTCCTTTTGGTATATTGGAATAAATTTGCTCCTACATTCTTTTGTTATATGCCCAAACTTGTTACATGCATATCATCTTATATGTTTCTTATTCCCTCTATACCAGTCAATGTCTTTGTGACCAAAAATATTGCAAGAAAAACAATATCCCTTAAAGTACCTGGACGCTGATGATCTTTCTGTGTGACGGTTATTAGCTTGAACCATTCTAATTTTTCATCTCGCTACAACATGTGCAAAATTATGATATATAAAACATTTAACATTATTCATCAGAGGAAAGAACCGATTATCACTTCCATAGTTAGGAGTAAATGATTTTCTTTGAAGACTTTCTTTCCTTGGTTGTTGATGGGGTTGACCTCTTATTTTAGGTTTTGCATTAGAGTTCCTTGCTTCAATTTGTGACCTAGGTTCACCTTTAACAGTTTCATGAAAACCAAGACCACATTTGATGGTAGGAGACCTTTGACTACTAAGAATATCGTCCAAAATATTAATACTATCTTGAAATCGTAAAATTACCCTTTTCTTCTAATTTACCTTTTAGGATATTTACCTCTAATTGATATTTCTCTTCCTTTTCAAGATACTACTTCTTCATGATTTCTTCATCTTTTCTTCCTTCTTCCACCTTTTGTTTTAATTTCATAATCTCATTTTCTTGTTCTTCATCTTCTTGAGGTAGTTCTTCGTTCTGCTTATTTGAATATTCAAGGTCTTCTTTTAGAGAGACTATCTCAGATTCAAGACTTTTATAGTTATTGGATCTTTCTATAAGTTTCTTGATTGTTGTATCCATCTTATTTACTTCATTTCTCAATGATGTTAGTACATCCTGCAGCCTTTGACATTGATCTTCCTTTTTCATGTATTTCTTCCTTTGTTTCCTTTCTCTAACTAAGCTTTTAACCTTGTAATCTCTTCTTTGTAGGTACACCCCCTTTTGTCCAACAGATCTTGTTGATCTCTAATTTTGTCTGTGAGCCTTTTAAATTCTGCCTCTATTTTATTTCTTTCTTTTTCACCCATAAGAACAAATTCAGTTGTTTCACTATCACATTCATTATCTTCAAATGAACAGAGAAATGTATCACCAAAGGACAACAAATTCTTACCTGATAATTTTTTTTCTTGTTCGTCTTCATTTTGAGGTGATTCTAAATCTGAAGAGTTTCTTCCACATAATAGCCAATCGTCTCTCCCACTATCACAGTTCCTTTGAGATGCCTTCTTCTTCTTAGGTGCTTTCTTCTTTTTCTTCTTTCCCACTGTTACTACAGATCTCCTTCAAGCAATCAAGCTTCTGCCAAAGGACCCGCTCTGATACCAATCGTTGGGAATAAAACTGAGAGGGGGGGTGAATCACTATTTACAAATCAATAACTTTTTCAATTCCATAATCATATTTATATACGCTACTTCAATGAAGGGAATTTGCGTGTGCATGCAACTGTTCTTATGGCAACCAGTGTATATCCAGTGAACTTATGATTCAATTAATTCATCGTATGTTGATCTTTAATCAGTGCATCGATACTTTATTAAACATTAAACAGTAACCATGTGTAGTAATAACATAATAAACCATCACACATAAGAAACACACATGAACACCAAGATTTAAGGTGGAAACCCAATGCGGGAGAAAAACTACCTGTTTTTGTTGTCTCTATCTTCTTTTAATATAAAGAATAATTTGTTTACAATCTTGTACTAGTGCAGACTCATATCAGTACACAAGCACCCACCTACAGAATGCTAAAACCTTCTCTTGTTCTCCATCTTCTACTGGAAGGGAGCTACAACCCCCTAGCGCTTGTACTAGTCAATATGTTTACTAGTGTGTAGGCGCCGACCTACAGAAGGCTACAATGTTCAATCGTTCTCCAAACCCTTCAATCGTTCTCCAGACCCTTCAATCGTTCTCCAGATGCTACTAGAAGGGAGCTCCATCCCCTTGATCAAATCACCAGCCACTACTGGTAGGAAGATTCGACTTGCTTACTGAAGGCTCCAACACTCATTATCCTCTAAGGACCACATTTCATAAATTTTCATACTGGATACTCCTCATATACAACAACACAATATCTAGGCCATGTTTCATGAAATTTTCATATTGCACCCATTAGTAACATTGAAGATCAAGAAATATCAAAACCTAAACGGTTTTACATCTTTGTTGGTAGCGGTCGAAACCATGAACAGAGTTTCAAAAACCCTAGCGGCCGTCGGTGCAGAGGATTTTTCAGGGTTGCACACATACGATACCAAGAATGTGGCCCATGTCAAGAGCCTGCCTTGGTCTGACAAATCTGACACACGGATTTACAAACCTTGCGTTCAAGCCATCGCCTCGACGGATTCTTCCATCTTCGCGAGCTTCGAAAATGGGCAGAGGACAGATAACACAACCCTGGTTGTCGACAAGGAAAAACTCGAGGTTTCTCGAGAGGTCGGCCGACAAAACAGCGTACATGGTGGCGCCTTCAGATTCGGCGGTTACATTCGTCTGTTCGATGCAAGGGCCGACAAGACTGTGTGGGATTGGACTGAGCCAAATGATAATGCGGATCCGAGGATGATAGAATGAGACAGCTTCGCAGATGTGCTGGTGAATGAGGATCTTGGCAGTCTCGTCAAGGTGAACGATATAAGGGGCAATCTTGCAATGGCCGACCTCAGGCGATTGTTAGACTCGAGGAACCCGCGGATTCCTCTTACAGAGACGAACCCTGCCTTGGCTGTTCAAGGGGGTACACCTGTTGCCAAGATCTTGAGCAGGGGAGAGGATCTGGAGGTCTAGTCATCTCAAGCCCTGCAAAGCCCTTGCCCCCTCTCGTCTCAGATCTGCAAAGGAAGGAGAAACCCTGAACTTCCTGCCTTGTTTCAGATCCAAATCAAGATCATCTCTGGCAAAACTCTGCTACAATGGGTGAGCTCTTCAGATCTAGTGCAGGACCTCAAGCATGCTCTGGAACTCAAGCTGGGGATACCCTCTGCAGCTCAACGACTTCTCAACGAAGGTAAACAACTTGAGGATCTCTACCCTCTTTCTTTTTACAGCATTAAGAGAAATGCCTCTATTATTTTAGCCCTTCGTTTGAGAGGGGGAGCTGTAGGACAAACTTTCTCAAACAAGGCATTTTCATACAAAGATGTTGTCCATGCATAAAAGCAGGAGAAGACAACTCCACCAGTACAGGCTCCCAAACCTTTTCTGGTGGACAAACTAGAGGAAACCCCCTCCATTGAAATAGAGCACCCATCGCTGGATGAGCAAACCCAAAAGTTTGCGGAGCATGGAATTATTTGCAGATTCAATGGACTATGGCCACGCACAGCAGACCTCTACCAGTGGATTCACTCTAACTGAACCAACAATTGTAAGGTTTTGTTATGCTCAAAGGGATTTTTCATTACATTGTTTGCTTTTGAGGAGGACTACCAAAGAGCCTTAAAAGCAGGGCCATGGTTTTGGGGGTCAGCAGGTCTCTTCCTCACCCCCTGGTTCCGAGACTTCGATCCTTCAACAGCAATCATACCCAAGCTCCCAATCTGGGTCAGACTTCCTAATCTCCCGGCGCATCTATGGCACTTTGCTGTATTCCAAGGGATCGGCAATACTCTAGGCCGCCTTCTAGACACAGACACTTCTAGAGGGGAAAAGGGCCTCTACACCTTTGCCAGAATCTGTGTAGAAATAGACATGAGCAAAGGTCTCCCTGACAAGATCAATCTCAAAATTGGAGACTTCCATTGGACTCAGAACTTGGATTACGAGAACACAGCCTTCCGCTGCCGCAACTGCCATCACACAGGGCACCTTCAGAGCTCTTGTCCCTCGATGCCAGCCCAAAAGAAGAGAGCCAATCCTAAGCAGAAATCCAAAAGCTGGAAGCCTCACGACCCTCCCCCCATGGACGATTTTGATTTCAGTTCGGATGAAGAGGAGGAGAGTGAGGAAGACGTGGAAGCAAAGATGGCACAGGATCCACCCTTGGCTGAGCCTGAGGATCTGTCTGTCCAGCCAAACTCTCAGAAAAGGAATCATGAATCCTCCACCTCGGATTCAGATAAGGAAACCTCACAGCCAGCCCAGCTCAGTTTGCAACTCATGCCAGCTCAGCAGGGCCCACCTGAATGGGTCAAAGTTAGTAAAAAGAAAGGGAAAAAATGCCGAATAGTTGATTCCTCCGATGTTGGGTAGAATCCTATGCGGTTTTTGCTCCCCGGTTCTTCTAGTCACTTCCTGCTCTCTTTTATTCTCTTCTCATTTCTTCTAGGAGCCGAGGTGGATAGCCTATCCTTTCCGGCTGCCTATGTTCTTGCTTCGCATGGCTATAACTTCACTCTGTACTATATGTTCTCTTAATAGATTTAGTTTTTACCGAGAAAAAAAAAAACATTGAAGATCAAAATCATTCACCACTACAATACATCTGCATCAACCAATCGTTGAAACTCAATCATCAATCTATGATATAACTGAAACCCAATCATCAATATCTGAATCAACCATAACTGAATCAATCAATCACTTACACCTTTGACATACTGAATCAAACAATCATTGAACCTATCACACAATTGAATCAATCATTCACTGAGACCTCTGACATGCAGAATCGAACAATCACAACTGAATCAACCATTCATTGAAACTTAATCAATTTCAATCAATCAACTGGAACATATAGATTACTATAGCCAGTACAAAGATCTGAACCCATAATACTACATCAAAAACCAGAACCAATTGTAGTCTCAAAAGTCATGTGTCAGAATGTATACGCTACTTCAATGAAGCCAACCTACATGTATACGCTACTTCCTTTAGCCCAACATACGTATACCTCTAAGGATACTGAATTGTAAACCTCTGAACCACAAGCTATACCAATCAGTGACATTCTAAATATCTACTGTCAAATTACAGAGTTCTAAGCAGATAGCAGCAAATATCACCCTTATCACTTAATTAAACAATCAATTAGACTCAATCTCCTTATACAGTCAATTCTACTTTCAGATCTAAAGAAGACTTCATTGATAGAAAGCATTAAACCAGCAGCACTAATCAGATAGATTGATCATTTCTGAATAACATACTTTTCTTTTGCATACACTACTTGGAAGAATGGAACCAGCGTGTAAACTCACCTTCACCAAACCTAACCAATGTATATATCTGCAAATACTAACTTATAACTTCGCAGCTACTCTCGATTTCAGTATACCCATATCATAACATATAAAGGATAAAACATTTGTTAGCACTCAAATCTAGCCTATCCATTATCATATCACATAAAGATAAGTCATTATGATATTGATCCATCATTAGATCTCATCCATCATCAAACACTCGGGTGCATACTTATTCCAGATCAAGAAAAGCATCAGAAACCCATAACATGCATAATTCATTTTTATCAAACACTTTATAAGATATTCATTACCTGTGCACTTAGCCCTTTGATCTTCTCCTCTTTATATAGTTTTAGCCTTTCTCAATACCTCAGCCCAATACATCAGACCAATACCTCGACCCAAAACCTCGGACTAATACCTCGGACCAAAACCTTGATTCTCCATCCCATATGCGCTTTTCCTTCTGTGAAAGTGCATGCATATATATACGCTCCTCTTGTTCTGTTAACTCGTGTGTGTATGTTGTTTTTAGTACAAAGAACCTACGTATGCAACTTAACATACCTGAAAACATTCTTTTCTTCAATTTCTTGATTCTGATCTGAATTCCTATGTTCCATCATTGTGTCACCTCTTATCTTTCTTGTAGATTCATCTCGTTACCATATTCATGTTCCGCTACAAGTGGTTTTCCATCAAGTAAAACACATTCATTATAATGACAATAGGTACCTGCAAGAAAGTCTCATTGTAGTTGTTGATCCCGATGTGCTCTTGTGCTTTCCTACTCTTCCTTTGCCTTCTTGCTCCAAAAATCCAAGTATGCCACACCCTTCGTGCTCCAAGGAAACTCTAAGTATCCAAGAGTATGAGAGAGAGAATAATGAGAGATCTCCAAAACTGAATTAACAAAAGGTTACCAACTAATCCTGATAAGCCTTTTTATCAGTGGGACCTATATTTCCTTCATTTTCCATTATTTTCCTTCATTTTACTCCTCACATGCAACTTGTATCCTTTCACCTCCCTTTTCTCCTAATTTCCATTATTTTCATTAACAAATGTGCCAAAAATTCCATTTTGCCTTTTCAAAGCCTTAGCCATTGCCTTTTCCAATTTCCTTAGCCATTAAAAAATGACAAGTGATCCCCATCACTAGGATTTTTCCCAACATTCATCTTGGAATAAGTGTCCCATCAACCTCAGTTATTATTTTGCCTTTATTAACTTTTATTACATTGAATTTTCACCAGGTTTGTTACAGAACCATCCTCTTTGGGGGAACACCGTCCTCAGTGTCAACAACACCTATAACCACAAAAATTTTGTAAGAAAAATATATTGCTGATGGAGCTTTATAACTTAGCTCGATGCAATATTTACAATGATCAACTTGTTGACAAGCAAACCAATATGAAAAAATAACAAACATAACATCATAATGATATGACACCCATACCAGTTATTAGAGCTTTGTAACCTACCTCATTACGGTATTTACACACATATACATATGTACATATACCAAAACACCATGCCAAAATTTCTTTGCCTCAACTGACAAACAAAGAAGGATACATAGCCTGCATCTGATCCATCATTGCCCATGTAGCTTCATCAGGCCCAAAGTGCTTCCATTGCACCTTAACTTGCTCAATTGCTCGATTCAGGAGCGTGAGCACCTTTTTATGCAATATACGCTGAGACTCCAACTGGAATTATCCATCTGGTTCCACCTGTAATACAGACTAGTCGATCACATCATCAGCATCTTTAACATACCTCTTAAGTAATGACACATGGAAAACATCATGTACTTTCACTATCAGAGGAAGTGCAAGCCGATAGGTTGTTGTCCCAATCCTCTCAGCAATGTTGAAGGGTCCACAAAACCATGGTGCTAGCTTGCCACATGATCCAATCCGTAAGGAGCTCTTCTTCGGTTTGAAGTGCAAGTATATTTGTTCCCCAACCTGGAACTCCTTGAACAACCTATTCTGATTTGTATAGATCTTATGCCTATCCTATGATGCCTTTAGATTTTTATTTATAACCTGAATTTCATGATCCATATCCACCAACATGTCTGGTCCAATCAACACCCCGTTAACTAGATCACTCCAATCGATCGGAGTATTACAACTCTGCCCATACAATGCCTTAAATAGACTCATCTTCAAAGATTCCTTATACTCATTATTGTTAGCGTACTCTACCAGTGGAAGGTACTCTTCCCACTTTTGTTGTTGATGCATCACATACATCATCTTGACTCTAATATCATGTTTTACCCTATCTTTCTTTCCATCTGTCTACAAATGATAAGTTGTACTAAAGGCCAACTTTGTGCCCAAACCTACAAATAACTCCTTCCAAAACTTGGAAGTGAACCTTGCATCCCTGTCCAACACAATCTTCTTCAGAACACCATGAAATATGACCACATCTCTGATGAGCACTTGTTCTACATCGCTAGCTGAGAATGTAGATTTCACTAGAATGAAATGTACAACCTTTGTCAACTTGTCCACAATAATCATGATGGAATCATGTTGTCTCACTATCCTCGGAAAACATGTCACAAAGTCCATGAAATGGCTTCCCATTTACACTCTAGAATCACAGTCAGGTGTAGCAGTCCACCTAGATGTTTACACTCTGCCTTCACACGCTGACAATCAAAACACCTATCCACAAACTATGCTATATCCCTCTTCAGGTTAGGACAATAATAAAATCTCTTCACTGTCGTCAATGTATTTTTATAACTTGGGTGACATGAATATGGTTTCACATGAAACTATCTCAAGATCACCTTCTTGAGCTCACTATTGTCTATCACATATATTCTATCTTTGAATCGAACCATCCATTTGTTGTAAGGCAATAGTCCACATCTTGTGCACCTATACCAATACTCTTCTGCAACTTGTGGATAATACAGTCCATGTATCAAAACATCCTGTTGACCTGCATACAATATCCTACCCTGTAATTATATCCCACAAGAGCTCATAGTTGCTAAGTGATTTACCTATATCTGACTACTAAATAGAGCACCTACCACTTTGTTCTATTTTCCTTTGATGTACATGATCTCAAAATCGAACTTACTGATCGTAGCCAACCACCGAGCCTACCCACCATTCAGATTTGGTTGGTAAAATAGATAATTCAAACCACTGTGATCACTCATCAATGTAAACCTCCTACCCAGAAGATAATGTCTCCACATATTCAACGCATGTATGATCGCTGCTAACTTAAGATCATGTGTGGGATAGTTCTTCTTGTTCTCATTCAATTTCCATGACTCATAGCATACCACATGTCCATCCTGCATAAGGACTTCACCAAGCCCCTTCTTGTAAGCATATTTGCATACAACAAACTCTTTGTTCAGATTTGCAATCTTTAACACTAGTGCATGTGTCAACAACTGCTTAAGTTGCTCAAAACTAGCCTGACACTCCTCTGCCCATTAGAACTTCTTACCTTTCCTCTACAATGATGTGATAAGATAAGAAATTTGTGAGATTTTCTCAGTGAACCTCATATAATAGACTCCCAACCCCAATAAATATCTCACCTCATCTACATTCTTAGGAGCTACCCACTCCATGATGGCCCTTATATTTTCTAGATCTACTGCAATTCCCTCCTTAGAGAAAACATGATCCAAGTAGTGTATCTCAGTCTGAAAGAAACTACACTTGCTAAGCATAGCATACAACTGATGCTCTCTCAACAATCTCAACGCTGATGCTAAATTCTCGACATGCTCTTCCTCATTTTTAGAATATACCAATATGTCATCAATGAACATAATAACAAACTTAACAAAATACGGACACAACACACTATTCATCAAGAACATAAACATAGTTGGAGCATTTGTTAAGCCAAATGGAACTACAACAAACTCATAATGCCCATACCTAGTTTAGAAATTTGGCTTGTAAATTTGCCCCCCTTTGATGTGTACCCGATGATATCTAGATCTTAAATCAATATTCGATAACATTGTTGCTCCCTTCGAGTGATTGAGAAAGTCATCAATCCTTGGCAACGGATACCTATTCTTGAATACACCTAACATTATTCATGTCTTCCCACCAAATGTTTGTTTTTCCTTTAAGACTGAATGTAGCTACTCTAGGTTTCATATTCTTTGAATAGTCATGTAACTTGAAGAACTTCCTCATACCAAGAAACTATGCCTCTGCATCCCATGGTTTCTTCATCTCTCCATCAAAAATAGGTGGCTTTGCTTTCTTAAACTCATCCGGAAAGTATCCCTTATCATTCCTCCTGGAAGGATGATAAAGATGATCTGATCATAGTGCCTATTTGAATCAAAACTAGAATAATACCTATGTCTATCCCTCCTCCTATCCGGAGTGTCCAACAATTTGTCATTTTTAACTACGTCATCTCTATCTGACTTGTGACCACCATGCAACGTACTACCATATGCCCCATAAGTTTTTTCCTCCTACTCATAACTGATTCGACGTCGTCCCTGACACTACAAATATAAAAAAATTGAAGTATCATTGCATTTACCTCTGCTTGTTTCTTCTGTGCCTACATGATTCTGTCATTATATGCCTTACAACTCCTTATTTCTTCCTTTAAGCTTCTCAATATATCTGTTGAATCAGAAGAGTTCCTAACACCATACTTGTCTTCTTATTCATAGGGAGAGTCTTTGTAGTCTACCATCTTGCTAGCCATTTTATATTTCTTCCTGCAAGGTATATCATGTCAGCTAAACCAAATCACAATAAACCAACGTACCTTAGTATGTCTCGGGGAGGATACCTTGTCTGCAAGATCAACAAATCAGCATGATACATGTATAACATAATCATGAAAGCATATAGAAACATAACACATAAGTATATAACCATGCAACCATCATCCTAGCTAGGGTCTGGTCATCAATGCATGACTGTATCAACAATGCATACCACGACCTCATGCATGACAACCACCATTACATCATGGTACACTTGACCACAAGCAAACATTAACATGCATAAGCAATGAATAACCAATCACACACATGCATAAACACATTTAATCAAGAATAAACGAGCAATACTTGTAACCAAACCTACAAGAATGATACATGTAAACAAGCATACAAGAATGCAACCAAACATACAAGAATGTAACCAAGCATACAAAATGATACATGTAAGCGACATATAGCAACACGTAACCAGTCATACACTCATGATGATGCATTCCATAATACACACATCAAATTCCACGTGGAAACATCACTACAACCATGATCAACATTATGCAAATGCAAGAAGCACATGGAATTCAAGCGTAAGAGACACACATGCAACTGAAATGTATGCATGACCAAAACATAGCCCATCTAATCCAAGGGGTGAACCATGCTCTGATACCACTCTGTAACACCCTCCTCCCACATCTACCCAAGCAACTGACAAGCCGGAGTAAACATGCAACGATAGGCCACTATGATATGATTCAAACTCCTAAGTCACATTAAGGAAGTGGAATCGATAGAAACACACCATACAAACATTCAGCATCAGCATTAGGACCCTCAGGAACCAATCCAACATTTCTGCCAACCAGTCCCTAGGCCCCACTGAGATTTTGCACCACTTGACCTTTGGATGCTACAAGCATGCCAGCGTCTAGGGACCTTTGGACGCTCTTACATGCCTACAAGCCAATATCCAAGGAATTTTTTCACAGTGTTGTGCCAATGTCCCTGAGATTTGAGCCACTTTTTCAAGCCCAGGTCACTGCCCAGAATAGAATGACATCTTCATAACAACAAGATAACATGGAAATGACAGTGAAAAAGCAATTACTTGAATAATACCTTGACTAGACCCCAACTAACCATGATAGGAATTTCGCCAAACATATCATGAATATGTAATCTACAGGTGTTAATAACACCATCTGAGCATAGGGGTCTCATACTTAGTTGAGAATCACTAAGAAACATTGATGCCTCAACACATCAACTGTCATTTCATCCATTAGTTCATAGATACATTGTCCATTCATTTATCAGTAGAAACATGATGAGAGCCATACATAGTATTGGTCATAAAACATATATATAACCAACATAATAGCAAGAGAAATACCAATGAAAACATAGCCATATAAACCACATATAAACCAGTATAGTTCTCATAGGAATACAAGTCGAAATAACCTCATATTGATGATGCAAAATCCAAACCCGGGATGGGACTTAGACATTCCACCCAATCGTAGAATGGCTGAGTCAAATCTCTCTTCAGTCATTCACCCTCGTGCCATTTTCTAAGCATGAATTTGGGATCTCATAAAACAAATCAATCCAAAACCATCCATAGATTCCAAAAGCCATCCACCTCAACCCATCAAATAGTGATTCCACCTCACAGTCAGACATCACCAAACCATCATCATATCGTTCTTTATCCCAGCCATACAGGGCTCTAAAGCATTTTTTCCAACCAAGGCTCCAAGAATAGTAACTTAACCCACAACAACCGCTAGGCTTTAGAGTGTTTGTCTAACCAAGGCTATGGGACTAGTAACTCAACCCACCAAGGGCTCCAGAGCATTTTTCTAACCAAGGCTAAGGGACCAGTAACTCAACCCAAGTTGTTACGGGGATCCAAAGTGTTTGTCCAACCAAGGATCCATGAACTAGTAACTCAACCCAAGTTAAGGAAACATGAGAACCAACTAAAACAAAAAAAGGAAATAAACCCATAATCGCCATGGCTATCTAGGAAATGGCAAGGCTAGGCAATCCACTATCAATCTAGGAAATCCTCCATGCTAGTGACAGATCATAACCACTAATCCACATGCATATGCCATGCATGCCAAAACTAGTGAGGAAAACATACATGAAACTCGGCACCTGCAAGAAAATATCATTGTCGGACATCACCGAACCATCATCAGATCAGTCTCTATCCTAGCCATCCAGGGCTCCAGAGCGTCTGTTCCAATCAAGGCTCCAGAAATAGTAACTCAACCCATAGTTGTTGCCGGGCTCCATATAATTTGTCCAACCAAGGCTACGAGACTAGTGACTCAACCCAACAATGGCTCCAGAGTTTTTGTCCAACGAAGGCTATGGGACTAGTAACTCAACCCAAGTTGTTACAGGGCTCCAGAGTGTTTGTCCAAACAAGGCTATAGGAACTAGTAACTCAACCCAGGCTAGGGAAACATGAGAACCAATCAAAAAAAAAACAAGGAAATAAACCCACAATCTCCATGGTTATCTAGGAAATGGCAAGTCTAGGAAATTCACTGTCAAACAAGGAAATCCTCCATTCCAGTAAAAGACCATGACCAATAATCCACATGCATATGCCATGCATTCCAAAACTAGTGAGGAAAACGTACATGCAACCTAGTACTTGCGAGAAAATCCCACTGTAGCTACTGATATCGATATCCTCTTATGCTTTCTTACTCTTCCTTTGCCTTCTTGCTCCAAAAATACAAGCATGCCACACCCTCCAAGAGTGCTCCAAGAAAACTCTAGGTATCCAAGAGTATGAGAGAGAGAACAATGAGAGAGCCCCAAAATTGAACTGAAAAAAGGTTACCAACTAACCCTCAAAAGCCTTTTTATGATTGAGGCCTATATTTCCTTCACTTTCCTTCATTTTCCTCCTCACATGCAACCTATGACCTTTCACTCCCCTTTTCTCCTAATTTCCATTATTTTCATAAATAAATGTCCCAAAAACTGCCATTTTTCCTTTCCAAATCCTTAGTCATTACCTTTGCCAATTTTTTATTACTTGGAATTTTCACAAGGGTTGTTACATGGACAAAGGAAGACATGTTATGTGTAATTGATGATATATAGTTCAGGGGATATTCAGTACGTGCATCTGCAAAAAAACATGGAATTACAGCCTTAAGCATACATTATTGGATTAATGGGCTCACTCATACAAAGCGTAGAGGCTCTGTTACAGTTATGACTAAAGAGGAGGAGGTTGAGGTGGTTGTGTGTAAGGAGATGACCCAATTGGGACATGGGTTAGAGTTGATACAACTCAAATCCACATTAGCTCAAATCTGTCAGAGGAGGCCAAACCCCTTCAAAGATGGGTTTTGTTGTAATGTTTTCTTCACAAATATGTATGAAAAGAACCCACTTAAGATTCTGGATAATAAACAATCTCAACAATATAAATGATTGCTAAAAATTGTAGATCTGCAGCAACTGATGGAAACAAAACCTGCCAAAGTCCAGGTCTATGCCACAATCATAGTTAAACAACAAAAAGAAAGAGTAATAACTCCAATCATCGAATGGAAACCAGATATACAAAGAATAATTTTATTATAACACCTGTGAAGAGAATAAATAGATGTTACCAGTCCCCCTCTATGCGATGGGTTCTTGGTTATCCTCAAACGTCTTCAGCTTGTGTACAGTCTCTCTCCAGACAAAAATATGGTCTGCGACAATGAAACTAATCAAAGTTACAAAAATGAGTGCAACAATAAAAATAAGCAAAAGTGAATAATGAATGGAAAACCCTTCTGTTTATAATAAAATATTGATTTATCCTCAAATAATGAGCAATAATAAAATATTATTGATCTCATTCTTTAAAACCAACAAAAATATGGTGTGCGACAATGAAACAGAGTTACAACAATGAGTGCAACAATGAAAATAATCAAAAGTGAATAATGAATGGAAAACCCTTCTATTTATAACAAAATATTGATTTATCCTCAAATAATGAGCAATAATAAAATATTATTGATCTCATTCTTGGAATAACCACTTGGAACATTTTATTATATTTCTTTAGGAGGGAAAAAGTATTTAAACTTTTATTTAGAAATAATAAATAAATAAATGGTTTATTTATCATTTCAAGGAATTAGTTAAGGAATAATAAATAAATAAGAATTTATTTAATTATTCCTAAGGGATTTAGTCAAATTTGACAAAGAATAATAATTAATTAGTGATTAATTAATTATTCTTAGAGAAAAATAAGATAATTAATGATTTATCTATTTATTTTTCATAATTGGATCAAATATAACAATGAATAATAATTTAACAATGGTTTAATTAATTATTCCTAGAAGAAAACCAAATAAATAATGATTTATTTAATTATTCTTCATGGGTTGAACTATAATTACTTAACAAGGGTGGTTTACCAAGTAGTTTCTCACAGTGAAATCAATTTTACTATGGTAAAATTAGATTTACATGGTGTACCTCGATCCATCTATTAAATTAGGCTAG
Organism: Pinus tabuliformis; assembly: GCA_031772625.1. Classification (NCBI taxonomy): domain Eukaryota; kingdom Viridiplantae; phylum Streptophyta; class Pinopsida; order Pinales; family Pinaceae; genus Pinus; species Pinus tabuliformis. Next base: position 1,211,553,452 of record CM062807.1, on the reverse strand, counting down.
ATGATCAATTTTTTGGTGATAACAGATTTTCCCCCAACGTACAAGTGTTAGAAGCAAAACGTATGACCAAAGTACATTGTAAAGACACAATCACTAGACAACACAAGGGAGTCAGAGAGAGAGAGAGAGAGAGAGAGAGAGAGAGAGAGAGAGAGAGACCAATAAAGCTGAATTGAAAGAGGATAGGGATAGAGGGGGTGAGACTAATGCAAGTCTCCTTTTATGTTGTGGTACCGGACCTCAATGAGGCGGGGGAGGCATACCCATACATGCCAAGATAACTTAGTACAAAAATAATGGTTCACCCAGAAACCTAAACTGGGCAATGAAGTACATGCTGAATTGTACATGACATGCTGGCATAACAGAGCCATGAAATAATACCATGTGTCACATATACATAATGCACCTGGAAAAAATATGAGTCGAGACTGAATACTATTAGACTCCATCTTGTATGACAGTGTGAGATTGATTCTTCTTCAAAACATTGTTTTGAAGAAGAAATCATTAAATGTGTTGTTTAGAATATGTAATTTGTCAAGATATTTCAAATTCTCCAGCTCTTCAAATGGCAGCAGTTTCAGCAGCTCTATACCCTGTGAGACAAACAGAAATCCATCAGTCAGTTGATCAGAAACACAATACCCAAAAGCAAAGTTGGGAGAATAGCCAAAAGCAAACTCTGGATTATTTAATGAGCACAAAAGAGTTTGAAGTTTGCGTTCAAATTGTTGTTCCAGTTTTACCATTTGGTGCATCCTATGTGGCAGAGTTTCAATAAGTTTATTGAAGAATTCCCTTCTCATGCAAACACACAAAAATGCATCATTTTCTCCACAATGCCAAATGAAATATCCTCCATGGGGACATCAAGAAATCTAGCAATACTAACTGTAGAAAATGAAATTTGTCAAAGGCTGGTAAATATAATTCGAAAGTCGAGCATGTCACTTCACTAATTTTATGAAGAAGAGATCCGTGCAGGTTTCCATAGGGTCAACTCCGGGTACGATTTCTGAACAGATGGAGAGAAATTTAAAAAATATGCAGCATGGGTTTTGTGCAAAATTCCCTAAACTAGATGACTCGCGAGAATTTTTGAGAAATTGTAACAGATTTGAGATATTTGGTTGGTTTTCTGAAGGCTATTTTCACAGTTTTTAGTATGGTTGGTTTTTCAATACAGGTGTATCATTGATTGTTTTCATCTTGTCAATTTATATGCTCATTGCCATAGATCACACCCAACAAGTATCAAATTGTGCGCCCATGCCAAGCAGAGAACGTACAAGGGGTTTCTATCAATAATGACAATGAAGAATAGCGACCCTATCATGAGTTCGTTTCCGTCTGCAGCCAAAGAATCAGATTAGTTGTCAGATCTAGTTTTCCAGGCATTCAATCAGTCAACAGAAGTTCATCTCCAGAATATATGGCAGTGATTATAGATAAAGTGTCCTTTAGATTATGTGGATGTCATAAATGGCACTAGTGGGCATCTTGAGACTGATCATTCCAGAATCAGAAAATTGATGTCAAAATTGGCCCTTATTGCTGAGTACGATACTATGGTGGGATTTGTGTCAAACTGCAGCTTCCTTTGTTCAGAAAAAGGAAAAGATTTCCACATGGTTTTCTATGGTGTATGCTCAAGAAGATAAAGCTCTATGGCTGTAGTATTTAGTAGATGCATTCTGTGATGGATTGAGGTTTCTTAAAGTTAGCTTCCTTTTCGGATTCATATGAGATGGAGATGGAGAAAGTTTGTAACAAATGAACTTATACAGCCTCTTTGCAGGAACATTGAAATCAATCTTCGTCTACATATGTACTCTGTTCATCTGAAATTCAATCCTACAAAGACAGACTTGCGTAATTTATGCTGGCATTTACAGGTGAAACCATGGAGAATCTCATCCAAGTATATCTATATAAAATACTGTGTTGAGAACTATTTGAATGCAGCTTTCTACAATCATGCTGCCATGGCTCCTCATGACTGGAAGACATATTCTGAGATGAGACACCGTGCAGAACAGAAATATGGGCTGGAATTAGATGATATTCATTTACCTGGTCAGAAGTTGGAGCAGGGTGTTGATCTACTTGAAATAATGCATAATATTCATATATTTGTGGCTTCACATACTTATAATCTAAATACACAGGTATTCATAGAGAAAGTTTCTAATGCCCCAAACCGGAAAAACTTGATTACAGTTGGTGTAAAGCATGTCGCCATAGGCATTATAAGTACAACTGTGAATTTTACATACCATTTTCTTGCTCAAAAGTTTGTTGGTTTCTCACAGTTTCTTTTGGATGACCATATCCAGTCTTGTTTGGTTAAAGAATACAGATTTTGGAAAGGAAATCCAAATGGATATCCTTATCAACGAGCAGAAACTGTAAAAAATGATATAAGAAAATGGCATTTCCTAGGTGGCAGTCATTGCAATATGTGCGCATTTGATTCATCTAAAAGAGCATATGTGGCAGTTTGACCCATATTTTAGCAATTTCCGTAAAGTGGCAATGCATTTCCGGAAATTTGGAGAGCAGTTGCAAAGTGGCATTCAAAGGTTCGATTACCTATTTCTATCATCAGCTAGTCTATGTTCCAGGATTAGTTTTCATGGGCCATTCGAAATCTTCAAGCTGGAATACTGGAAGACTTTTCTATCTTTAGAGCAGATGGAGGATTCTTTTCTATCTTCATGGATTTAGTTGAAACAGCGCCCCTGTTTTGGGGGTCGATCTGTTTTCTCCTAGAATAGTTTATTTAATGTATTAAAAAATCATTTGTAACAGAGAGAGTGGGGGGAGAGAATTCTAAGCGCTGGTGGAGGAGAGAGAACAGAGCTTCATTGTACAGATTTTGACAGAGATTTTAATTAAAAAATGTAGCTCTGACCCCTGAGATTCCTGTGGTATGGTATTTAACATTTGTGTCCTCTTTTGTTTCATATGTAGCCTGTTATGTGTTCATGTCATTTCATGATCGTTTCCATTTGAACAAATGAAGTGTTAAGGTAGAATTCATAATTTATATGCTCTACCTTTAAGTTTGTTCATATTTAATGTTTTCTTCTATTTGACAAGGATTCATCTTCTATGCCCTTGTCAACTCCTCAGCGGTTCAGCCATTCCATTTAATCTCAATTTGATGTTAAACTTTCTTGCCTACCTTGCCTCAGGAGATAATCTGTGTTTTTGATTATATTTCTCTGTTCAAGTTGTTGCTTTGCCCCATGCAGCCCAGAAAAACCCCATCATTTATTAAAAACCCCTTTTTATCAATTTACTAGCTTAAAATCAGTTTCTTTTAAAGTCATCTCAGCCCCTTTTAGAAAACGTTTTGCTGAGATAGACTGGAGAGAGACCTCTCCTGTCCTCATAGGGCTAGCTACGAGGCTAAGTGGTTTGATGTTGCCTTGGATTTTTCCTTCTTCACCCTGAGGCCAAATTCGAGCGCTAACAAATACAATAATATCTGAGTACATGAGAACAAATTCCCTTCCCTCAAAAATGGGTGGGAGGGAGGGTAGAACAACCGGAGAAGCCCTAATGAACAAGGAAGGGATCTAAAAAACTGAATGGATCATATAGAGGAGACGTTCATGTTATGAACACTGCAATCGATAGGAACTGAACCCATCAACCCAGCGGAACTGCATCTGAGGCTGTAGCATAGTAGGTATGCATCCGGGCATGTGGGGGACTACTTGAAGGGCCTCCCTCTCATGAGGTCTGAAACATCTCACACACACCCGGGAATCACTAGTACAATCTTCTGCATCATTGGACCATCAATTGTATGAATCATGAACATGAAACAACAAAGTCAAATGGAAATGACGAGTCCCTCTGCTCGATCCAAGGTGCCGAACAAAAATGGAAGCTAGAACCAAGATGCATCGCCCTCTAGGTCATTCTTTTGGAATAAATGAGTTGATGTCGATAGAATAGGGCCAGCGATAGATAAGGAAATGAGGATCCTCAACTAAAGAACAAGGGAAAATAGTAATATGAGTAATGCACTGACACCGGGGATAATGGGGAAAATGGGACTAAGGGACAAACAAATGACTTCCCTTATCAAAGCATAAAGTGCATGGTTGCCCTGGTAGCAACTGACTCAACTCCGAAGGGGATGGGGACAATATGACTGGAGGCCAAAATGGGTAACACTGGATGAATGGTATGAAAATATGGATGGAATATTGTTACATGATATAATGGGAAATGACATAGACTCCAAGAATGCAAGGGCGACTCATCGCGGATGCCCTAAACAAGGGTGACTCGATGATGTTGCCACACTGACTAGGCCCAGTGGGGACCATAAAAACATGAGTAAATGATGGTTACTCATGACGAAATTCGACATATAGTACGAAAAGTATTAAGAGGAAGTGGGCCTAAAAGTACAAGTGTCGGTTTATGAAAAATTTGATTTTGAGAGGCGACAATGTGACCTTTCTTGGAAAAATGACTTCCTGGTGAAGTGTCAAATCATAAAAAACTAAGGAAGACCCATTATATAGATCAATGAGATATTTCCAATGGTGTTGATGGTTCATAAAACTGAGCTACAGTTTAGTCGCAATGGGCGAGAGAAAAATTGTGGATTTTTCTATGAAAGGACGTTTTCCCTCCAATTTGGATTCATTTGCTAAGTGAGTTGTGGTGAATTTGGAGAGGAGGAAAAGGCCCAAAATCTTGAGGAGATCGTAGCGAAAAAACCAACCGTCGAAATTTGGATTTGCGACTTTCAGGCAAGTGACCTTACTTGTCTAAAGATGGCCTTAATGCTTCTTAGAAGGATGGTTCCTGGTGAAGTATTAAGGGAAGAGGAAAACAAGAATGAACTACTAGAAGAGGTCTAGAATCATTCTCACCCACTAAGTCAAACATGGGGAATATGTGGACATAGAGTAGACTATTTGAAGATATGGTATCAAACATCTATGATATGCGATGTACATATGGCTCGTTGGGGAGGCCGGTAGGACAAACTATTTAAGGAATGGGAGGATAATTGACCATACCTAATTTCGGTGGGATCGAGGTGAGACTTAATTGAGAAGATGGCTAGGGGAAAACCATCATGCCCCCAAGCATGGAATACTTCCCGCAAGAATATGTGATGGAGGGGGACTAATATGGTATGCAAAGGTGGGAATGATGCCCCCTAGCAGAAGGCGTTTGTGGACCACCATTGTGCTTCGAGTGCTCGAAAAAGGGATTCAAGAATCTCAGCCCAACTTGGCATGAGATCCTCCAAAGGATGATAAGGACATGTATGTTGGAAATAATACTGAGAGGGGGGGGTGAATCAGTATTACCTAGCAATTTACCAAATCTTCCTTATTTGATCTTTTGAAATATTCTTGCATATCAGTACCATAAAACAATGAGCATGGATAAAGAAAATAGACAGTCACACCAAAGAACACAAGATGTAAGGTGGAAACCCAATGCGGGAGAAAAACCACCTGCTGCAATAATGTCTCTATCTTCTTTCAAGAAATTCTTTTTACAATGATTTTGTACTGGTGCAGTCCTTTACCAGCACGCAGGCTGCAACCTGCAAAGAGCTACAACTCTTTCTCGTTTTCAGACTTCTCCTGGAAGGGAGCTACAACCCCCTACTTCTTTTCAAAAAGATCAACAAGTATACAACAGATACAGTCTACTATAGATATCAGATCAGTAATTACAGAAACAACCCAGAACACCTTATGAACAGAAATATACAGTTAACAGATCATCTTAAGACAGGGACGCATATTTTCTTTCTGTGGCCTGCGACTGGACGCGGTATACCGTATGCTGTTCTGCGTGCAGACGCACTGTTCCTTTTGCTTGTCTGCGACCGACGCACACATCAACACTATCGCGCCGCGTCTTTAGCTTCAGAGACGCACCCAATACCACAGTCGCGCCGCGTCCTTCGCTTCAGAGACGCACCTGATCCTTCACTGTACTGCGTCCCGGCGCACTTTCCCTTCACTGAATCTGCGTCCCTTTAGATATAGAAGATAAGAGGACTTCAGAACCAACCCAAACACTCAGATCCACAGATCTGATCATGCGCCATACAGATCGTAGTCCATTAGAAGATTTACCCTTAAAGATATGGACTAGATCACACCAAGAGATGATCAACCAAGATGATGCTTAATCCAAATGAACTCCTTTGCTTTATATAGGCAAGCTTCTCCCCAAAGCGTGGAACAATACCACGAGCCGACACCATAGAAACACACAACCGTCGGCTAGATACCACACAAGAAGCCCCCACGAGCTTTTCTCTACCTTGAAATGAGTGCGCTGGGCGGACGCACCTTCTGAACGGCTGGCCAGCGTCCCTGGACGCGGGTTCTGTATGGTATACCTGCGGGGACGCACTTGCTGAACAAAATTTCCTGCGTCCTTCTTGATTTACCACCTGAAGGCGTTTGCCATCAAGTACAACACCTATAATGCCAACAAACTCCCCCTTTGGACTTGATGGCAACCACATAAACTTTCAGCTTCATCATTCTCCCCCTTTGACATCAAGAGCAAAGGGTATGCTCCCCCTATGCTCATGCTTCTCCAGAATTGTAACCAGAAATCCATCATGAAGAAAACAGAGACATATTGCAGCTATTTCCAAGATCTCCTTCTCCATAATGCCAACAATGCATTATGTGCTCCCCCTGAGCCTATACCATCAATAGGAAGATGGTCAACAGTGAGATGATGCATCAACAACCCCCAGCTTTTGCCTGAGGTATTCAAAAGTGTCCCTGGGCAACGGTTTGGTGAAAATATCAGCAACTTGTTCCTTAGAAGGAACATACTCCAACTTGACCTTCTGTTCAAGTACTTGTTCCCGGAGAAAATGGTACTTGATTGGTATGTGCTTGGTTTTTGAATGCATAACCGGATTCTTTGAGATGCTGATTGCACTTGTGTTGTCACATAAGATAGGAATAGGAGGTGTACAAGTGATTTGATAATCCTGCAAAGTCTGCATCATCCAAAGAAGTTGGGTGCAACAAGATGCAGCCGCAACATATTCCGCTTCAGCTGTAGACAAGGCAATTGAACTCTGTTTCTTGCTGAACCAAGATACCAGTCTAGAACCCATAAAGAATGCACCACCACTTGTGCTTTTCCTGTCATCCACGCTTCCGGCCCAATCTGCATCTGTATAAGCATGAAGAGTGAGATCTGTATCTCTAGGATACCATAGGCCATAATTTTGAGTCCCTTGAAGATATTTGAAGATTCTCTTTACTGCTTGAAGATGAGTCTCCTTTGGATTTGCCTGAAACCTTCCAACTATTCCAACTGCATGCATGATGTCTGGTCGGGTACCTGTCAAATATAGTAGACTTCCAATCATAGATCTGTAGGTTGGTTGATGAACTGCTGCAGATTCGTCATTTGCACTGAGACTACATCCTGTAACCATGGGTGTACATACTGGTTTTGCATCTTCCATGCCATATTTCTTCAAAATCTGCTTGAGATACTTGGTTTGAGATAAAAGGATTCCTCCTTTCTTTTGTTGGATTTGCAAACCAAGGAAGTATGTCAGTTCTCCTAGCAAGGACATCTCAAATTCTTTCTGCATGACTGAGGCAAAGCTTTGACTCATAGCTTCTTCATTACTGCCAAAAATAATGTCATCTACATACACAACAAGTATTAGTAATTTGTCATTTTCAACTTTTATATAAAGATTGCTATCTGCTGAACCTTTTGAAAAACCTTGTTGATGAAGATATTTGTCCAACCGGTAGTACCAAGCCCTTGGAGCTTGTTTGAGACCATAGAGAGCCTTTTTTAATCGGCATACAAGATTTGGATCGTTTCCAAGAATGAAACCATCTGGCTGTTCAATGTACACTTCTTCATCCAAGTCTCCATTCAGAAAAGCTGATTTCACATCCATTTGAAATACTTTGAAGTTCTGACAACTTGAGAGAGCAAGAAACATTCGGATGGCCTCAAGTCTTGCAACAGGAGCAAAAGTTTCTTCAAAGTCTATTCCTTCTTGCTGTGCATACCCTTTACAAACAAGTCTGGCTTTGTTTCTAATTACTTCTCCATTTTCATTCAATTTATTTTTGAAAACCCATTTTGTTCCGATAACATTCTTATCCTTTGGTCTAGGAACCAGCTCCCAAGTGTTGTTCTTTTCGATTTGCTCAAGTTCTTCATCCATTGCTTTCACCCAACATTCATCTTTGCATGCTTCTTTCACATTTTGTGGTTCAGTAGAGGAGAGTAATGCCAAATAACTTGAAGCTTCTGCAACTGTTCTTCTAGTTTGTATACCTGCTTCCTTTTGTCCCATGATCTGAGATTCTGGATGGTTCTTTTGAACATATCTGGATGGAGTCTTTTCTTCTATTCTTGTTCTTTCTTCTGCTTCTTCGTGAGGTCCGTCTTGAAATTGTTCTTGCGGTTCTTCTTCTTCATCATTCTGTCTTTGAGGGTAGCTTTCATCTTCTTCAATGTCTTCACGATGTATTTGCCTAGGAATGTATCCTTTCTCATCAACCACTACATCAATGCTTTCAACAATTCTGCCAAGTCTTTTATTGTAGCATTTGTATGCTTTGCTATGTGGAGAGTAGCCAAGAAGAATTCCTTCATCTGCTCTAGGATCAAGTTTGCCAAGCTGCTCCTCAGTATTTTTGATATAGCATTTGCTCCCAAAGATTTTGAAGTGCTTTACCGAAGGAGTTTTACCACTCCAGAGCTCATGAGGAGTTTGAGTGCTGTTCACTCGGACATTTGTCTTGTTGAGAATAATAACTGCCGCATGTGCAGCTTCACCCCAGAAGGTTGCAGGAGTTCCTGATTCATCAAGCATAGCACGAGCCATTTGCTGGACTGTTCTGTTCATTCTTTCCACTACTCCATTTTGCTGAGGAGTTCTAGCTGTAGAAAATTCTCTCCTTATTCCATGTTCATCACAGAAATCGAAAAATTCATTTGAAGTAAATTCTCCACCTCTGTCGGATCTGAGGCACTTAATCTTGTGACCTGATTCATTTTCAGCCAAGGCTTTGAAGGATTTGAATTTTTCGAAAGCTTCATCTTTGTGCTTCATAAGTCCTAACCAAACAAACCTGGAGAAATCGTCAATAAATAATATCAAGTATTCCTCTCCTCTAGGTGTTCTTTTTCTGAATGGTCCACATACATCTGTATGTACTAGCTCAAGAGGCATGCTGGCTGATCCTTCTTTTTCTGGAAAGTTAGTTCTAGTCTGTTTTCCAAACTGACATGATCTGCACATGGTGTTGTCAGGAATTTTGATATCTGGAAGATCGCGAACTGCCTGATATTTGCAAGCTTTCCTTATTTGTGAAAAGCTTAGATGTCCCAATCTTCGATGCCATAACCAGTGCTCTTCATCCTTGCTTAGATAGCATTGTTGTTGTTCTTCATCAAAAATGTATAGATTATTTGAAGTTCTTTTTCCTTTGAGAACTGTTTTACCTGTATCAAGATCACGAACAAGACATCCATTTGATCTGAATATAACCTCGGTTCTTTGATCACACATCTGGCTTACACTTAGAAGATTATGCTTTAGTCCATCAACAAACAAAACATTTCCAGCCTTAACATCTTCTTTTAAAGGAGCAATACCTTTTCCTTTTATAGTTGCAGGTGTATCATTTCCAAAAGAGACTTTCTTTCCCTTTTCTAAATTAGAATAAGATTCAAGTTTTTCTTTATCACCTGTCATGTGCTTTGAACATCCACTGTCAATGTACCATAGATTTTCTTGTCCTTCTGCATAGAATGCTATCCCACATCTTTCTGTTTGAGGTTCCTTTATTTTCCATGTTTTGGTGCCTGAGGTTTGTTCCCTTTTTTGTTCTTGTACCTTTCTTTCCGGAAACCTGCTTCTGCATTCAACATCTTCATGTCCAAAATTATTGCAAATAGAGCATTCAACTTCATTTTCAAGAGCTGAAAAATTGTTATAGGTCCTTTTTGTAATCCCTGTCATGCTTCTTTGTTTTTGAGCTTCCCTAGTCATGATTGTTTTATACGCAACACATTGGGCTGCTTTGTGACCAAAGTTATGGCAAGAAAAGCATTGTCCATTGAAGAAGTTTCTGCGATTATTGAATCTACCAGCCGACTGATTGTAATTTCTATTTTCATCTATTCTTGAACCAAATTGAGAAGATTTTACCTGTGGCTGGTTGTGGCTTTTGTTCACCCTTAAGCTGGATTGCCCCTGATAGTTTGAAGTTTGTACCTGCTTTACCTGATGATCTTCCTTGTGTTCTTGCTCATTTCTTCTTGCTGCATCAAGATAACTTTTTGAAGTGGAAGCTTGAGAAGTTTCTCCATTGTAGCCCAGACCTGTCTTATTTAGAGGAGACCGCTGCACACTGATAATCTCATTCAACGTTTCAGATCCTTTGACAAACTTGAGATTAATAGTTTTTGTTTTCTCAATTTCTTTTCTAAGACCAACAATTTCACCTTCTAATTTTTCAAGATGTTTTTCCTTTTCATCAATCTGAAATTGTAGAGTATCAATAATCATGTTCTTTTCTTCTATACATCTCTTGAGTCTAGTAATTTCATCATAAAGGTTATCCACATCTATAGCATCCTCATAATTATCATCTTCAAATGCCATTAACAATCTATATTTGTTACCTTGTTCATCTTCATCACTGTTTGATAAGCCATCGCTATCTTCATGGGTGTAGTAGCTTTTCTTATTTGTACCCTGTTTCTTGTTCCATCTAACTGGTTCCTTTCCTTTATCCTTATAAGAGCATTTTGCAGCATAATGACCTACTCTTCCACAAGCAAAACATTTGAAAGGTAGCTTACCTCTGAACCTTCCAGAACCCCTTTGAAGATTTCTGACAAAGTTTGATTCTTCTTCCTCTTCTTCTGGAACATGACTTGCTTCATAGTGATCTTCTTTGCCTGATGCTTTAAAAGCAGCTTCCCTTCTGTCTGATGGACCTCCCTTTCTCATCTCATAAGCAGTTAGAATTCCATGCAGCTGAGACATAGTGAGAACGCGGAGATTTTCCTTTTCTTCTACTGCAGATACTTTAGATTCAAACTTGGGAGATAAAGATCTTAGAATCTTTTGAACTACTATAGTCTCTTTTATTTCTTCACCCAAATTTTTCATACAATTAACAATCTCATCTACTCGAAGAAAATAATTAGCCACACTTTCATCATTATACATCTTGAGAGTCTCATATTGAATCCTGAGAGTTTGAAGTTTAGCTTCTTTTACCTGTTCATCTCCTTCATAGCTAGTGATCATTTTGTCCCATATCTCTTTTGCTGATTTGAAGTGCATGACCTTCATGAACTCTGTTTGAGATATACTTCCTAATAGAGTACTGACTGCTTTTGCATTTGTTTCATACTGCTTTTTCTCAGCTGGATCTGTAGGAGTAACTGAAGGAAAGGCATAGCCTGATTCTACAATGTTCCAAACTTCTGTACCAAGAGATTGAAGATATGCAGTAACTCTTACCTTCCAATAATTGAAGTTTGTTCCATCGAAGACGGGTGGCCTGATTGATGCTTCTCTCTCGTAGTTGCTCATGATGATCGATCTACCTTCAAGCGATCAAGCTGTTCTGAAGGACCTGCTCTGATACCAATTGTTGGAAATAATACTGAGAGGGGGGGTGAATCAGTATTACCTAGCAATTTACCAAATCTTCCTTATTTGATCTTTTGAAATATTCTTGCATATCAGTACCATAAAACAATGAGCATGGATAAAGAAAATAGACAGTCACACCAAAGAACACAAGATGTAAGGTGGAAACCCAATGCGGGAGAAAAACCACCTGCTGCAATAATGTCTCTATCTTCTTTCAAGAAATTCTTTTTACAATGATTTTGTACTGGTGCAGTCCTTTACCAGCACGCAGGCTGCAACCTGCAAAGAGCTACAACTCTTTCTCGTTTTCAGACTTCTCCTGGAAGGGAGCTACAACCCCCTACTTCTTTTCAAAAAGATCAACAAGTATACAACAGATACAGTCTACTATAGATATCAGATCAGTAATTACAGAAACAACCCAGAACACCTTATGAACAGAAATATACAGTTAACAGATCATCTTAAGACAGGGACGCATATTTTCTTTCTGTGGCCTGCGACTGGACGCGGTATACCGTATGCTGTTCTGCGTGCAGACGCACTGTTCCTTTTGCTTGTCTGCGACCGACGCACACATCAACACTATCGCGCCGCGTCTTTAGCTTCAGAGACGCACCCAATACCACAGTCGCGCCGCGTCCTTCGCTTCAGAGACGCACCTGATCCTTCACTGTACTGCGTCCCGGCGCACTTTCCCTTCACTGAATCTGCGTCCCTTTAGATATAGAAGATAAGAGGACTTCAGAACCAACCCAAACACTCAGATCCACAGATCTGATCATGCGCCATACAGATCGTAGTCCATTAGAAGATTTACCCTTAAAGATATGGACTAGATCACACCAAGAGATGATCAACCAAGATGATGCTTAATCCAAATGAACTCCTTTGCTTTATATAGGCAAGCTTCTCCCCAAAGCGTGGAACAATACCACGAGCCGACACCATAGAAACACACAACCGTCGGCTAGATACCACACAAGAAGCCCCCACGAGCTTTTCTCTACCTTGAAATGAGTGCGCTGGGCGGACGCACCTTCTGAACGGCTGGCCAGCGTCCCTGGACGCGGGTTCTGTATGGTATACCTGCGGGGATGCACTTGCTGAACAAAATTTCCTGCGTCCTTCTTGATTTACCACCTGAAGGCGTTTGCCATCAAGTACAACACCTATAATGCCAACAATGTAGGGGGTCTATGTGCCCCTGCAGTATGCTATGGGCATACTAGATGTATTTAGAGTGGTGGACTCTAAATACTTATATGTTTTATGTGATACATAATGTGAGTATGCATCTTTATATGACGATGATGATTCGCCATGTGTTGTGTTTATGGTTGTCTTCTGTGGTATACATGTGATAAATTCCAATTTAGAATGTTATTTGCAATGGTACCTACATAGTGATTTTGGGCTTTAGGAACAGGACTGGAAGTAATGGTTTCAAATTCATGTACCAACAACGTAACTCGTAGATATTTTCTAAATAGGACTTGGTTATGCACATGATACACACCATTCAATTGCATGACAAGTAGTAAGGAATCTAAATGAAAATGAAGATGAAGGATGCGATACGCAAGGGCATCGACAAACAAACCTATCACTACATCATATTTGGCCTGATTATTGGTGGTAGATCCAATGCACACGCCGTTCGAAATGACTAACATATGCAAGGGGGTAAAAATGGCCTAGGCTATCGAGGCTAGATTCCGGGAGAAGCGACTCACACCGTCGACATGACCAATATATGGTGTGGATGATGGATCCATCAGAAAGGTGAAAAAGACAACGAATGAGATGATGTAATCTACCTAACTTCATGGCAAAAATTAAGACACGCAAATGAAAGGGATGTGCTATGATTGAAATTTCTTGAGGTAGAGTGCATGGGGATAATTAGCAAGGAAATGACCTTCAAAATCCTCCAACGAAATTTCCCCATTGCCTAAGTGCAAGGGTAATCAGGGGTAAACATAGCTTCCATGATGTCCTCATGAGGCTAGGAGATGGGTGGATAGGAGGAAGACTAACTACATGATGCGGCGACATTACCTAGTGCATGAACCTGAGAAAGAAGGTTCACATACACATCATATGGAATGGTAGACGACGAGCTGGTAGATGGAGGATCTACAGATCTTGAAACCTGGGATTATGTCAAAAGAGGTTTGATAGAAGTGCACGCAAAAATCTCAAAAAGGTTTATCTATGAGGAACTCAAGGATGACGACAGGTAAAGGATATGGCCTATGGTGTCAGTCATCTCGACATTGGGGGGATGGATCACGATGGTGGGACCATAGTCCCCTATTCCGGTTGATTATTGGTACCACAACCCATGGGTAGAGTAGTAGATGATCCACTATGAGTGGCCTCGTATTCACGAAGCACCCCAAGGCAATCACGAAATTCATCAAGACAAGGGAAACAATGGGAATAGTGACCATGATGATCACACAGGGCACAAGGGTGATTTGTGCACAACGTTTTGAGTTTCTTGGGTGGGCCCGACAAGTTAACATGGACTTCCGGGATATTTGACTTAGGGAACGCTTCATGAACCAAAGGTTTAAGTTGAGGAAGTTCAGGACAATTATTGGTGGCGTGCCCAACAACTTTACACAAAGCACACGGAGGTGACAGCTTTGGGGCTTTAGGGGTTGGAGGAGCTTGGGGAGCCTTTTCCTTAGGTTCTTTCCTCTTATCTTTGCCCCAATGTCCGGATGTTTTCGCAACAAGAGTGGGTTCTATCAAGGTTGTGATGGAACTAAAGTAACGGTATGGGCCGCAAGGACCGGCTAAATCGGGGTTAAAGCATGATAAGTTTGTAGCTAACTAGGTGGAATTCTTGCAAGGGGATCGATGTACCATACTAGGATCCCTAGAGTCATGTTAGGAAGGACCGGAAAAGCCATGATAGGGATAGAAAATTCTCCCAGAGGGGGGAATAAGAAAGGTATCTGGCCTGCAGGGTAATTTCCTAGCGGAATAGCTCTTGGATGGTTGAGACCTGGAGGAATATTTCCTGGTGGAAACATAGGAGGTCCTAGGGAGGTGGATCCAGAGGGCTCAGTTGGAATAATGACAACAGGGTGTTGAGGAGCTAGATGTTGATCGGATGTACCAAACTACTTGAGATTAGCCCATGACACTTGTAACAACCAAACACTCATAGAGTTAGGCTCTACGATGGGAGGGGTAGGACCAGGGAAAGCACCCAATAATGAGGAACCTTTATAGACTCCTAGTGAAACACTCTTTTGTATTTCTGATTTTTTTAATGAAAATGAGCATCATTCCCTTAATCCATCACTGAGTTGAATCAAAGGGCTGAAGCTCTTGGGCTAAGGCCCAATCTTAGCAGCAGAGGTTCCTCTTGTTGTATATGTATGCTTAGGTTATGTTATCACTCCAGGAAACGCTCCTAGGTTGCAGCTCGGAGATGCCTGGTAACATATAATCTTCAATATTGTTCTCAGAACTATTGGAATGGATGATGGTTTAGATCAAGTCAGATAACCATTTCAACTCTATTCTCACTCAAGACATGCATGAACACCCTCAACAATACAAGGCTTTAGACCACTAATGCTCAATAGTTTATAGATTCAATGAATAGATGGAGAATACTGACTGTACTAGTAGATTGCATACATAAACACATATGAATGGCCAGCTACAGGAAGTAAATGAGACTTTCAAATCTAATTTATCAATGCAGAGATAAGATGACAGTTATCTGGCATTAGACACAGTAGAAAGCATGAATAACCTATTCAAGTGCAAGCATAGAACAACAGAGAAAATTGACATTGAACATATAAAAACAAAAGAAGCTTATATTGCTAGAATGAAGATGAGAAGATTGGAGGAACAAAGTAGGAACAATCTCTAGAAGTTGAACCCTTGTTACACTTCATTTCTAGCCTTTTATAGGCCTTTTACAATGCTCCTGAGCTCTCTAAGGCTCGAAGTCTTAATATTTCTATTTGTTTTGTTAACTGGCAGATGCCCTGACTAGGCAAACATGGCTCGAGTGTTTTCTCCTTATGACAGAGGAATAACCACTTTTAGGTAGTTTGATGCACTTTCTGGGAGCTCTCTCATGCTAGAGATGCCCCATGATGTTTTTTTTGATGAGTTGCGCTGGGCTATTGATGCTTCTGTTGTTTTGGGCAAGTTGCGCTATCTGCTCCATGACCATTCTGTTTGTTTGGACAAGTTGCGTGTGTTGTGGCTCCATGATCACTTTTCTGCCTCTGTTTTCTTAGAAAACTATCTCCCGGACTATGCTATGAGGTGGAAAGGGTCCTCGAGCCTCTGTTTTCCCTTTAAAGACTTAGAGTGACTATTTTTCTGTTAAACACAGAAAAACACAACAACACTGAAAAATCCTCGCCAATCTGTTCCTCTCGAACTTCAAAAGTCCTTAAATGTGGCTTATCCTCCTATCGGGTCTGCCCTTTGGGTCGCTGTCACCTATCGGGGTGGCCTGGTCCCTTTATATTTTCCTCGTATCCTGAAATTCGTAAAAACACTAGAAATGCATGAAAATTGGCCTTAGGCAGTCCTGAAATAATATAGATTTCGTTCCCGAACCCTTTCGGGTCTGAGACTCATCGCTATCGGCGCTGCCCTGAGTTCCCTTTGTATTTCGTTATATAACGAAAATACGTAAAATTGCATTAAAACCAGACTTTGTGCATATCTCAAAATATATATGTTTTCATTCCAGAACCCTTTCGGGTCCGGGACTTATTGCTGTCGGAGCTGCCTTGTTCCCCTTTGTATTTTGTTATATAACAAAATACATTGAAAATGCATTAAAACTGTCCCACCCACGGACTTGAAATATTATCAAATATCCTGTATATAACCATCGGGTCCAGCTATCGCATCACCCATGTACCTGTGCATAGGCCACGCCCCTTGGTGTTTCTCTATTGCGATATAGCGATGTGATCTGATCACAATTGCTTATTGTTGATGCCCATGGCCTTTTACTTTAATCGCTGATACCTCGCCGATGCGACCTGTCAATCCAATCATCAGAGATCGTTGATCATGTCTCACACCCATCCTTAAGTCGTCCTCTCTGCAGCGCCGATTGCGATTAGCCGCTTAGATCTGGGCCATTGATCGACTAGATCTAACTGTTGTTGTTCTTTCAATTTTTAAGCCTGCGATTTTGGTTTTTTCATTATTTTCAAAAGTGCTTTTGCCTCCCAATAGTGTATTTCCGCCCTTCCAAGGGCTCTCCTCTTGCACTTATTTTGACCTTTGGATGATCTTGAGCAAATATTGAAGATTTCAAGAGCATTTTTGGATCCATTGGCATGATTTTAAGCAAATTTGGAGACTTTAAGAGCATATATGGATCCATTTTTGGGCCTTTTTCCAGCAAGGCTAACACTGGCTCCTTCTAGGGATGAAATCCTCCCTATGAGGTTTCAAGGATCACATATCAATGCCTTTCCTGTAAAAACAAAATCAAATCTTCCTTCTAGTGTTCCATTTGGCATGGAGTCTATTTTGCAATGAAATAAAAACTGGAAAAACATATTTACAATAACAAGGCTTTAAAGCCTTAAATGAAATAAAGTTTCAAGAACCGCCCATTTACTGGGCTACCAAAAGTATCTCCTCCTTCCAGACTGTGCAGAATGAATGTATTGTTCTACTGAATTTGAGCGATGACAAACGGACCTGTCCATAAGGAGTCAAACTTTCCATGATTACCTTTCTTTTCCTTAAATGCATCCCATTTAAGCACCCAATCACCAACTTGGAAATTGTCCACTTTTTCCTTCCTGTCAAAGGTTTCTTTGATTTTCTTCTGATGAGCCTTTGACTTCTCAACCAACTGCTCTCTGATCTACTATAGTTCAACTAGGTTATTCATTCTTCTTACCATGCCATTCTATTCATCTTGTTTTTCTTGCAAGAATTTAGCCACAAGGATAATCAACTGGATAGGGAAAACAGCATCAGCACCATAAACCAGCTTAAATGGGGAATTCCCTATGGACTTTTTGATGGTAACTATGTCAGCCCATAGCACAAACTTCAACTTGGAATCCTAGCTCTTTTTGTTTTCCTCTAACAGTTTTTTGATTACTCTTACCAGACTCTTGTTAGATGATTCTACCAAGCCATTGCCTTGAGAATAACATGAGGTAGAATGCACCACTTGAATGCCCATGGATTCAGTCATGTCCACCAATTATTTTTCCTTGAAAGCCGCTGCATTATCAGTGACTAGTTTGGTTGGGCAACCAAATCTAGTGAAAATATTCTCATTCAAGAACTTTATGACAACTTGAAGATTGGCATTCTTAGTGGGTATAGCCTCAATCCGCTGGATGAAATAATCAGTGGCTACCAAGATCCATTTGTGTTGGCCACTGGAATGTGGGTTGATCTCACCTATAAAGTCCAAGCCCCACTGCTGAAAGGGACCATTGACATGTACTGGCTTCAAGAGAAAATATTTTAGCAGCTGTCTTCCTGCAAACCTTTGACACTTGTCACAAGATTTCACAAAAGAAAATACATCATAGCACAGAGTAGGCCAATAATACCCAGCTCTTAGGATTTTGTGGGCTGTGGTTTTCCAATAATGATTCCCTCCACAGATGTTAGAATGGAACTGGTGTATGACTTCCACACATTTTTCTTTATCTAGACATCTCAAGAGGATTCCTGATGGGTCTTTCCAATAAAACAGAATTTTATTAATGCAGAATTTGGCTTATATGAGTTTAATGGCCTAGGCTTGACTTGAGCTAAGCCCTGGAGGGACTTTTAGCTTCTGTAAAAAATGAACTATGCTGGAATACCATTCATAGGTGGCTAGATTTTTAGACAAAGACTAATTCTACTTTTGCTCTTCTGTTGCTCCCTCTGAATTTGGACCCATGCAATTTATGTCTAACAAGCTGCAATTTTCTTCAGCCATAAGTTTAGCCAAGCGCTGGCCTTCGACAAGCTTAGTGGGCTTCACCTCCATGTTAAACTCTATGAATTTTGCAATCCATTTAGCTGTCTTTCCATCAATATCTGGCTGAATTAAGACATCTTTTACTGAGGCTGAAGGTACATATGCAACCAATTTGGAATGCAGAATATAAATTATGAATTCCTTTAAAGACTTTATGAGAGTATAAGCTTGCTTTTCAATAGGGTCATACCTTTGTTCAGCATCCCTTATAGTTTTGCTTAAAAAGGCCACGGGGTGCTCTATGCCTTCATCATTTTTCTACAACAGAATTGTTGCAAGTGTATCATAAGAAGTAAAAGAGAAGATACAAAACTCCTTAGTGTAATCTGGGCTAATGAGCGTGGGAGCTTCCATGATAGCTTGCTTGATGGCTTCAAAAGAGCTTCTTGAAGCATCTGTCCATTTTATTTCTGATCCTTTCTTCAACATGGAAGTGATGTGCATTACTAGCTTTGCAAAGTTTGGAATGAACCTCCTTACAAAGTTAATCTTACCCAGGAACGATTGAATGTCCCCTTTTGACTTTGGGATGGACAATGTTTGAATTTCTTGAACTCTTGCTGAATCAATGTTCACACCTTCAGCAGAAACAATATGTCCCAGAAGCTTGCCTTCTTTTAAAGCAAACTGTGACTTCTTTGGGCTAACCAAAATTCCAAACTGGCTGCACTTTAGAAAAACCTTCTTCAAATGTTGTAAATGGTCTTTGTGACTACTAGAGAAGAATATTATGTCATCAAGATAAATAATGACAAACTTGTCCTTCTCTCCCACAAAGGCTATGTCCATGGCTCTCTAAAAAGTATCCCTATCATTCATCAATCTGAAAGGCATCTTGGAGTACATGAAGGTGCCCCAAAGAGTAGTGAAGGCGGTCGTTTCCTGATCTTCTGGATGTATAGAAACCTGATTGTAACTTGAAAGTCTATCTAATAAAGACATGACTTTGGCCCCTGAAACTCTTTGCAACAAGTGTTCCATCTTAGGCAAGGGGTAGTTATCTTTTTTAGACCACTTGTTCGGATTTTTGAAGTCAACACAAAGCCTGATTTCTCCATTTTTCTTTCTTACTACCACAAGGTTAGCTATCCACTTTCAGTACCTTAGGGGAACTATGATTTTGGCATCCAACAGCTTCTTGATCTCTTTCTCAATCAAAGGCAATAAGAGAGGGATGATAGGTCTTAATTTCTTCTTAAAAGGGGTGGTGTTCTTTTCCAGTGGAATCTTATGTTGAATGATGTTTGTATCATAGGTTTTAAGATCACTGTATTCCCAGGCAAAATAATCAACAAATTGCTTCATGACGGTGCAATACTCAGAATTCTGGGCAGAAGACAAATGAGTGGACAGATTGATGTATTTCAGATGGGCTAGGTTCCCTATATTATGTTTACAAACAGCAGACTCAGCTTCTGTTTTGGCAGGCTTATAAGGCACATCGTTATGATCGAACAGCTTCTTTAGAGGCACCAATCCCTTGGGTATATGGTTACTAGGCAGCTGGACAATGCTTCCTCTGTCGTTCTCGTCGTTTAGCTTGGACTAGCCGCATTCTTCCATGGTTTAGTTTTCTTGGTTGACATGCGTTTCAAAAAATTCCTCAACGACTTATAAAAACCTGTTAATTTCCTCATTGTCTTCAAAAACTCTCTAGTATTTGACATTGTCAGACAGAGACGGTCTGTATTTTACCTGAACTTCATACGTCAATTTAGGAGGCAAAGGAATAATAATCGTGCTAGCAGA
The DNA here is from genome assembly GCA_031772625.1 of Pinus tabuliformis. NCBI lineage: Eukaryota > Viridiplantae > Streptophyta > Pinopsida > Pinales > Pinaceae > Pinus > Pinus tabuliformis. The sequence continues at coordinate 1,211,533,011 of CM062807.1, read as the reverse complement.
CACAGCAAGGGAGTTGGCAAGCTGGTTCTTCATTCTCGGAATATAAGAAATGTTGAAATTATTAAAAGAATCCTTGAGCCTCCATACCTCATCTTTGTATGCTTTCACCCTTGGATGCTTTGCTTGGAACTCTTTATTGACCTGCTGAATGATGTGGTCTGCATCTCCAAACACTTTCAAGCCTTTGATACCCATTTCTTTAGCAACTCTTAAGCCCAAAATCAAAGCTTTGTACTCTGCAATGTTATTTGTGACCTAAAAGGTTAATTTGAAAGATAAATGAATGTATTCCTATGTGGGGGACAAAAGGACTACACCTAACTTTGCAGCTTCCTTAGAGCAAGCCCCATCAAAGAACATGTCCCAAATTTGTGGGCCTTCTTCCTCAACGATCTGGCAAACTAGTTTTTTAAGCTGTATGGAGGCCAACTAGGATTCTTCAATATGAAGATTACATGCTCCAAAACCAGTGTCAACAACATATATGGGATGATTAGTGGGGTTCCTTTCATCGCTGATGATATAAGCCAACTGAGCTTCTCTATATAATCTCCTACTCTCACCTTCGAAAACTGGGACAGTAGCATAGGACATATCATTTTGTAATGATCCACCTAATCTCTTGATCTAGCCCCTAGATAGTAACATGCCAAACTTGGGGGGTACATTTTCTACCACAATATCCATCATCATACTTTTCATGGGAAGCTGAGACAAAGTGATGGCTAGGTCCTTGATTAATCCCAGACATTTCACTTTTCTAGAGTCAAAAGAAAACAGGTCATGATAAGGCTTGGTGATGTGAAGACCCAACTCATCCATGAAAACCTTGGGCATTAGATTATGGTTGGCTTCAGTGTCCAAAAGGTAGTTTTGAAGGATTTTATCATGAATAGTCAAAGAGGCATAGAATGATGGGGAGCTGTCTTCACAATTTTCAATCATTGGGCTGATAATAACAGCTGGCTTGTCATCTTGCTGATTTACATAGTCAGTGGAGGCTTGGATGGCTTTAGGCTTAAGGGCCTCGAGGATGGATCTTTTGAAGGAATCATTCTTTACTAGTTCAATCAGAGGCATAGGTATTCTTAGCTTCTGAATTTCTAATTGAAAACTAAAAGGAGAAGGAGACTTGTCAAGGCCTCTTACCTCGTGAGTTGGAGCTTTGAGGATGATGGGATCAACTGTCAGTTTCTTTTGCTTATTAGCTTGTTGTACTGCAGGGACAGCAACTCTTTGAATAGGAGCTTCCTTGGCATTATTCATCTTTGACCTCAAATTATATCTTTGTTGATCTTCAGTTTGTAAAACAGCTTCACCATCCCATTCTTAGCTGATCTGGTCATTGAATAATGACTTTTCATATGCAGCTGAGGTCAAAAAGGAATCATTGCCCTTGTCTTCCAGACAATGGATCTCATCATCTTCTTCAAACTTCTCTTCTTCAATGACTACATTCTGGAAAGGGGTCTTCACCCTTTGGTCTTCACTGGCATCTTTGCTTCTTTGCAAAATCTACAACTGCTCATTAGTTCTTCTATATGGATTTGGATTTGGATTTCTAGGAGCAAAGGTATTAAGAACTCTCCCTTTCCCAGGGTGCTGCTCAACCTTTAATTTGAAGATTTCAGAGGCTAATGACTCTATCATTTTGTTAATTTTATCTATCTTGGGATTGGATGATGATGAAGACTCACCCCTCTATCTTCTTCTATCAACATTTCCCTTGAGCTTCTCTGCAGCCATAATGTTTGATTCCACTTCCAAGGCTGTAACTTGCATGTCAACCAAAGTAGCACATCGCCTCTCCCTCAATAGTAGGCAGAAGTCAGAATCAAAAGCACTGGCATAGGTGAGTTTAGCAAAGGTAGTAGTGGGTTTTACTTCAACTGGTATCTTGTTGAACATATAGTTAAACCTCTTATTAAAATCAGACAGCAACTCACCATTTTCTCTCTTTAAGTTGCCAAAATTAGTGTGGTAGTAGAGGAGATCCTTCTTATCCCCCCAATGCTTTAGAAATGCATCATATAAAGCCTCAATATTTGCTATAGATCTTAGGGTTAGTTCTTTGAACCATTTTCTAGCCTCTCCATTTAGGCTTTTGACAAAGACTCTCATCCAAACATCATCTTAACTAATGTCCAGGTTATCAGCATAGCTATAGAATGACTCAAGATGTTCCTCAGCTGTGACAACTTCAATCCCAGTGAACTTAGGCCTATATTTCTGATATTCTCCAGTAGGCATGGCATTCAAAGGAGTGGACAGTATTAGAGGTCCATACCTAGCAGCTATGATTCTTTCCATTTTGGTAGGTGCTTGTGGACCTACCATAGCTGTGGTGGCTAAAAGAGTATTGGCAGTCTGAATGATAGAGGGTTGAGGAGTGACTGATAAGACTAAAGGAGTATGATGGATAGGAGGTGAGGTTTCCTTTGGGCTTACAACAAAAGGAGAACCTAAAGAATAAGGAGCTTTATGAATCTATGAGAGTTTTTCTTCACTACTAGTATTAGATGCTATACTCTCAACATGTATTTTTTCTATTACAAGCCTTTCTTGAAGACATATAGGAGATTGTTCAGGTTTACTTGAACCTTGTGCTCCTTTCTGCAATACTTTTCTTTCTATGATTATTTTTTTAGGGTCAAGTACTGGGTCAGCTTGTAGCTTTTGAGGATTTCTCCGAGTATGCCTCACAAACTGAGCCAGAACTATGAAGTGGAGTCGCCAAGAGGTTCGGCCTCCAGTAGAGTCACCAGATAGATTATTACAACCAAAAAAGTGCCCAGACTTTGTCTATCATCAAAGTTGGATCTATGTCATTTCCCAGGGAAGCTGAGCTTTAGTTTCCTCTCCCTGACAATGACGCCAATTATGTTATCACTCCAGGAAAATCTCCTAGGTTGCAGCTCGGAGATGCCTGGTAACATATAATCTTCAATATTGTTCTCAAAACTATTGGAATGGATGATGGTTTGGATCAAGTCATATAACCATTTCAGCTCTATTCTCACTCAAGGCATGCATGAACACCCTCAACAATACAAGGCTTTAGACCACTAATGCTCAATAGTTTATAGATTCAATGAATAGATGGAGAATACTGACTATACCAATAGATTGCATAAACACATATGAATGGCTAGCTACAGGAAGTAAATGAGACTTACAAATCTAATTTATCAATGTAGAGATAAGATGACAGTTATCCAGCATTAGACACAATAGAAAACATGAATAACCTATTCAAGTGCAAACATAGAACAGTAGAGAAAATGGACATTGAACATGTTAGTGTCGGTCTTGAAAGCCCTCCATCAGTGATCAAAGCTCTTTGCATTTTGCATTAGTAGGTGTCTCATTAGTGTCAAATTTTGCATCCCGTTAGGCATGCCATAACCCTGATGGAGGATCTGGTCTATTTATACCCCTCTTGGCTTTGCTGGATCAGGTCATATCAGTCATTAAGTTTTTCAAGCTTGTCTTGTTTCGCCTTAAGGTAAAAGTTCCTAGGTCTAGGGTTTTGGTCATTTATCCTTGCAAGGTCATGTCTTTGAAAGTCCTTGAGTGCCCAGCAAGCCAGAGGGAGGATTGTAAACATGTTTCTTTGATATTTTCATCATGTACAGTTCATTTTTAACCTTGGATTTAAAAACTCGGTTTTTAAAGCCAAGGTCATGTTAAATTTGTGTAAAAAGAATGAAATTCCAAAAAGTCTTCAAAAGGACAGCAGTAACCCTGGTCCCCTTGCCAAAGTCCCTCAGATGATCTACCTGCAAAAAGAATCAAGTCAAAGCACTCAATGAGGCAAAATCAGGATAAAGGAAACCAAAAATCAGTGTTATAAAGTGTCAAAAGAAAAACATTAGAAAGTGGGTTTGTAAATGAATTTTTTTCAAATGAGACTTATAAAAGCCCAAATTCCCTCCTTTCACTCTCATTGTGCATTTTAGAGCTTGCAAGAGAGAAAGAGAGAGTGATTGAGAGAAAGGAGCGAAATTGCAGTGATTTCGAGCAGCAGAGTGGTGCGCGACCCGTCAAAGGAGGTGCGCGACCCGTCCAGGACTCCTCCGCAGTTCAGAATTACTACGGGCGCGACCCGTTGGGAGGTGCGCGACCCGTTGGGAGGCCTGCGCGACCCGTTGAACCGTTTGCCTGCAAACTTCAACGAAATTCCTCAATCTCCCTTCAAATCTTCTAAATTGGTTGAGGTAGGCTCTTTACACATGGTGTTTGAGGATGGTGATGAATATAAGGCTTTATGCTATGATTTTAATCTCAAATTATGCAAATGAAAAGACTTATATGGCTGCAATATTCATGTGCAAATTGTGCTAGGGTTTATGGTGTTTCAAGCTATTTTTCCTTTGGTTTGTTTCCCTCCCTTCCCTCTTGCTCACATTCATATGTACATCTCATTTTCCCCCATGTCATTTTATAAATGAAATGCAAATTTTTCCCCATCCCTAACCATTAAAAATGAAAACCCTACCCCTTTCCCAAAGCATCAAAAACAAAAAATCAAAACCCTAATTCCCCTCTACCATATGAATGTGCAAAATAACAAAAACTGTTGGTAAAATGTCAGCATGTTTTGTGCATGGTTTCCCTTTTTCCCTTATTGAAATTGTATACATATTCCCATATTTACTTTCATGCATGTTTTTCCCATATGTAATAATCTTTGCAAATGATTTCCCTATTACAAATATGTGTTCCTATATGCATATGATTTGCAAAATTTCCCTTGAAATTCCCTGTAATATTTATATATTCCCATTCCTTGTTAAAATATCCCTCCCCTAATATTTCCCTCATGTTTTTTTCCCCTTGAAACAGCATAGATTTCAGCACTTTTTTCAGGCAGAGACAACAGTTTTATTTGTCCACTTTGCTCCTAAACCATGTCAGAAACTGAAACTTATGAGCAAAGTGATGACCATTCATCATCCACAGAGGTTGAGGAACAGAGGAGGCCTCGTAAGGGTGGTAAGGGTGGACATCATAAGCGAGAGGAGCCCACCTCTCTGGCAGAATTACAGGCTTGCCCCATGGCAGTGAGTTGTTTTCAGTATATGTCTTGTTATGATTTCTGTGAGAGAATTTCCCAGATTCAGCATCATAGAGAGTTGGCCCGCTTGTTTTTCTTGCACCTCCATGATGGACATGTCACTCTGGCAGGGGTGAACTTTACATTGACTCCTGAGGTGATCTCACAGGCTACAGGGATACCAAATGTGGGTGAGGTGTGGCCTAAGCGCAGATTGCTAGATTTTGCTCACTTTGAGCCCTATGTCCGGCCACCATTTGTGAGACTTTTGACAGGCGTTTTTCATTCAGATTTCTCCGGAGCGAGTATGCTCCCATCATGAGGCTTATTATGCATTATTTTACCTGTGAGGGTAGATATTCACAGGTGTATTCATATCACATTCGCCTTTTGATGCATTTCACCCGAGTAAGGATGATGAACATCCCGGTCTTCTTGTTTCATAACATTCAGAGGATGGTGCCCATGTTGCAGAAGAAGACCCCGGCCCAGCAGTACAGGAGCCTATGCCATTATGGTTTGATTCAGCTCATAGTCTCACATCAGTTGACTCAGCAGGGCATCTCATGGGAGGAGTTCATCTCCCGTGAGTTTTTCACAGTGCCACCTCAGCCACATCAGGAGGTCATTCATGAGGAGGGAGGACCATCTCAGCAGCCCGATGCTCCCGTCACCCGACATGTTAGCTCCACTCCTTTGGTCACTTATCAGAAAGGCCCAAGGGCCTTATTTGTAGCAGCTAGGCGAGTACTATCTCCACAGCAGGTGGAAGGGGTCTCGCCTTCATCTTCAGCTCAGCGAGTGTTATCTCCACATCAGGTGGAAGGGGCCTCGCTTTCTTCACCAGCACAGGTATTACAGAGGGGAAAAGAGCCCATGATTCATGAGGATCCGGTGATTGATCTTGAGGTCAGTTCTCCTAGCCAAGAGGCGAAGGACATCATTCAGCATCTCAAGGCTGAAAATGATGTTTTACAGAGGAGACTTGAGCGTGCTCAATGGACTATTACTTACCTGGAGCAGCAGAACAAACAATTGGAGGATGAGAAAGAGCTTGATGAGCTATGGAGGATTCGTAGCGACCGAGTCTTGAACTGTAGAAGACCCGGTGATCCATTGCCTGCTGACCGAGAGTCAATGCTCATTCAGGAGAATGCTCACTTGGAGAGGTTGTTGGCTAAGGCCAATCAAGAGAAAAAGCTGCTGAGAAACATGAATAATCACTATTGGGCAAGGATGCATGTATGCAAGGCCAAAATGAAAATGTTCCAAAGGAGGTTGTCCGAGGCTCTTAAGCGGAGGAAGAAGACCAATCCACTCTGTATCTTGGCTGAGGCATCCCTCAAAGATCATGGCACTCACTAGCATCAGCTACAACACAAATCCCAAAAAATTTTGATAATTTTGGGTAATTTTGGGATTTTTTGGAAATTTACAGGTTTTGGCTCCTCAACTGGTCTCACCCCCGGTGAGACCCTTTGTCATCGTAGCTCCGTTTTGCAAAAACTCAGCATTTTTAGATTTTTCATGCCAAATTACATATGCCCATGGATGTACTTGAGTTTTTATGGGGTTTTGGGCCTCCAGAAGGTCAAAATACATGCAAAATTTGACTTTCTGCCCCTTTTTTGAGTTGCAGAAGTAGTCTTGGGAGAATTGAGTTCTGACTAGGAAAATGAACTCCAAATTCAAAAATTCTAGTTGGGTTGGAAAGTAGACTCGCAGACCTTTCCAACGAGCTATCCTGCACCCAATTATGATACCGGGAAGGCCTCCAAACAGAGCTCCAAAGTGCGCGACCCGTTGAGAAAAGGGGCGCGACCCGTTGAGGAAATGTTGCCAGATTTGACCAGTTCAGCCCAGAAATTGTAGATTTGACCTTTTTCGACTTTCTGAGGTTAATGATGATCTTCATGAATGTAATTGTGACACTTTTTGGATACTTTTACTCTTGTTTAACATTTCTAGAATATTTATGCATGTAAAGGGTAAAAATTGAATGCATGAACTGGTTTCCAAGTTTATAGAGGCAAGTTGTTTTGACTGCCTATTTTGTAGTGCTTAGTTTAGAAGTGGTTCAAATAGCTCCTAGGATAGTGAGCTCGGCCCATGGAGGCAGGGAAAGATGTTAGATCATCTATATTATGTACTTTCTTGCTCATTTTCATGGTTGGACTCTTGAGGGAGAAGCTATCACTGTATTATTTCACTTGTATCTCTGCAATTTTTGGCTAAGGAAGACCAGGGTTTTGCAGTCATCTTTGGGATTCTTGTGGACTCATGTGTTGATGGTGTGTTTCTCCATGTTATTGTAAGCTTTGTTATGTGATTCATTTCCTTTCTTTACTGCTGCACATTAAACAAATGAAGTGTTAAAGTATGAATTCATGCTAGCCATGCTCTGCTTTTAAATTTGTTTAATTTCAATGTTTTCTTCTGTCTAAAGAGAATTAAAAGTGATTGTTTGCTCTCTTTAGCTCCTCATCTTTCATTCCTGATCATTCATTTCATTTAAAGGCATCAATACAGGCTCCTACCTCGCCCCAAAGACCCCCTGCAGAAACTGTGTCCAATCCCCGCACCCTAAATTGCAGCTCCTCAATTTGCCACCAAAAACCCCAAAATCAACCTTTATAATCAGTTTACTAGCCTAATATCATTGTTACCTTGTTGGTCATCTCATCCTATTGAAAATCTACCGAGATTGACCGGAGAGAGCCTTCTCCTGCCCCGTAGGGCTAGCTACGAGGCTGAATGGTTTGATGTAGCTTTGAGGTTTGCCTTTTTCAGCCTGAGGTGAAATTTCAAGTGCTAACAGAACATATAATAGCAAAAGAAGCTTATATTGCTAGAATGAAGATGAGAAGCTTGGAGGAACAGAGTAGTAACAATCTCCAAGAGTTGAACCCTTGTTACATTTAGTTTCTATCCTTTTATAGGTCTTTTACAATGCTCCTGAGCTCTCTAATACTCGGAGTCTTAATCTGTCCTATCTGTTTTGTTAACTGAGTGATTCCCTGACTAGGCAAGCATGGCTCGGGTGTTTTCTCCTTCTGACAGAGGAATAACCACCTTTAGGTAGTTTGATGCGTTGTCTAGGAGCTCTCTCGTGCCAGATATGCCCCATGATGTTTGTTTTGATGAGCTGCGCTGGGTTGTTGATGCTTCTGTTGTTTTGGGCAAGCTGCATTGTCTGCTCCATGACCATTCTATTTGTTTGGACAAGCTACACGTGTTGTGGCTCCATGATCACTTTCTGGCCTCTATTTTCCCAGAAAATTTTCTCCCGGACTATGCTATGAGGTGGAAAGGGTCCTCGGGCCTCTGTTTTCCCTTTAAAGGCTTAGAGTGACTGTTTTTCTGTTAAACACAGAAAAACACAGCAACACTGAAAAAATCCCGCCAAGCTGTTCCTTTCGGACTTCAAAAGTCCTTAAATGTGGCTTATCATCCTATCGGGTCTGCCCTTTGGGTCGTTGTTGCCTATAACGGGTGGCCTGGTCCCTTTATATTTTCCTCGTATATTGTCACTACTGAGCTGGGGTGATAGAGCACTAAGGTTTCTCAAACCAGCCTTCTATTGACTAGAAGAAGTTTGATTACCAACTTGGAGAGGGGAAATTTACCCTAATTGGGAGAAGAGAACTGTTGTCTATTGCAAGAAGGAAAGAATGAAAGAAATGCTTGCAAAATAACATGAAATCCTATATCTACTTGCTAACATACTTTGCTTGCAAAAGAACCCTACTTTAACACATGTGAGGTTTTAACTAATCTAAGCATGAAATCTGATTTAAAGAGTACTAACTGCTGCATGCATGAATAAATATTAAAGATTTTTTTCCTTTTTACCTTTTTGCTTGAAAAATGTAAATGCTAATCTTTCTTGGTTATATGGATCCATTTTTGGGCCTTTTGCCAGTGAGGCTAATAGGTTATACTCATAGTTAGTTGCTAAACTGATTTTGGTGTTGTCAATTTGCAATTATTGGTAGATTTAATTAGTTTGCTTCCATTTGTGGATAGTTCTAACAATAGCATTATATTGATAAGAATATATTCCAAAAAATCTGACAGTAAGTAGTTTTCACCTCATTTCTCCCATTCAGGGATCATGGTTTGAGGAACACTTCCCATACATCCCAAAAATACATAATTCTTTCTTTTTGTGTAATCTATGGTTTTCCTGCTAATTAGGTCATTATCTTTCAGTTTCATAGGATAAGTTGCAATTGGTATTTCTGATCTCTTAGGTTTTGCACTAATTTCATATCTCTTTCATATTGGTTTCAAGCACTTCCATGCATGGACTTAGAAAGTAAATGGTCATAACTTTGTTTTCTTCTATTTTGAATGAACCCTTCTTATTTTTTATAAATTTATGTATAAATGCCAAGAATGTTGCGTGTTGTTGCAGGAGTTTCTAAATTGCACAGAGAGCCCATCTCATTAGCCTCATCCAAGCCATATCCACCCATGATTGCCAAAAGTCACTAAGGTCTCTATTCGAATTCTTGTCTTATGAGGAAAACTTGCCATTTCCGTTGAGCAAATCCAACCATCTTAAAGCTTTGGCTTGAGTTCTAAGTAAGTGCCTACCACTCCCATGCCTTAATCCCTCCGTATTCACTTTTTCCAATCTCCATCCCACCTTCTACACCATTCTCTAAGCTTTCGTCCTCTTCCTATGCTAAAACAGGGGATCCTGTAGATGAACTTGAACTTCCTATAGACATCCTGTAGGAAAACCTGTATTAGCCTGTTTTGAGCCCGAATTGAGAAAAACTGTCACTAAAGCCAAGATTAGGCCCCTACTTTCCCTCCAAGCCATCTAAACTATTGTACTCCTCTTCCTCCACATCTGTATCCCCTCCCAAAGAACCAAGAAAGATTAGCATTTACATTTTTCAAGCAAAAAGGTAAAAAGGAAAAAAATCTTTAATATTTATTCATGCATGCAGCAGTTAGTACTCTTTAAATCAGATTTCATGCTTAGATTAGTTAAAACCTCACATGTGTTAAAGTAGGGTTCTTTTGCAAGCAAAGTATGTTAGCAAGTAGATATAGGATTTCATGTTATTTTGCAAGCATTTCTTTCATTCTTTCCTTCTTGCAATAGACAACAGTTCTCTTCTCCCAATTAGGGTAAATTTCCCCTCTCCAAGTTGGTAATCAAACTTCTTCTAGTCAATAGAAGGCTGGTTTGAGAAACCTTAGTGCTCTATCACCCCAGCTCAGTAGTGAGCATTAGCCATACTTTTCCCTAGATGCAAAAGGGGGCACCCTAGGAATGAATGTCCATTAAACCTTATCAAAATCTGCTCAATCTGTGAGGAAAACCACTCCATAGACAAGTGCCCTTCTCTACCTGGATTAAAATATTTGTATCAAGGAACTGAAGGGGTGACTAGAAAACTCTGCTACATAAATCAAAGGAGGCCTCATGGACCTTGACCATACCAGTAGGGCATACAGGGGTCATCCTATTCATATTACAACCCTAATCAAAACACATCCACTCCCCCTTGGTTCCCCCCAGCTCATCCTCCCTGGTCTACACCTTCTCCCTGGTCTTTTTCACCTCAATCCCATTCCCAATCAGCCAACCAACCATTTCAGCCATATGCTCCTCCACAACCTCAGTGGAATGCGCCACACCAGGGGTGGAGGCCCCCATACCACCAAGCTCTAGCTTTATTGCCTTCACCTCCATCTCAACCACAGCTCCTACACTCTACTCCACCTAAAAAACCTTAGATGCCTGCCCAACCAAACCCAAACCTAAACAACACACATGCGCAATAGGTCTACAATGGAGAAACATCCTCCCTACCCATGCTATGGAAATTCATGAAATTAACATTAGGTCTGGAAAAGTGCTCCTGGACAACCAACCTCCATCTCCACCTAGGGATAGTGAGGAGGAGAGAGAGGAAATTCTGCCTAGAGTGAATCCACCCCCCTTTCTTGAAAGGTTAACCCATCCAGTCTAGCACACCCCAGAAGAGACTGAACTTCTGGGTGAGTTGAAAAATTTGTGTGTCAAAATCTCGCTTCTCCAAGCGATCAAAGATGTCCCCATCTATAACAAGCTGATCAAAGATAAGTGTTTCAAACATCTAGGAAGGCGAAATAAAGACACCCCTACCATTAATGTCATTGGGTAGTTGTCTGACTTAATGCTAGGGTAGGTAATTTGCCCAAAGTATATATATCTTGGGAGTCCTGTAGTAGATGTACACATCGATGGCACCATTGTTCCCCATACCTTGATTGATCTTTGGGCTGCCATCAATGTGATGACTAAGGACACTATGCTCAAGCTAAATCTCTAGGGATCATTAAGGAAGACTACAACATTCTTGCAGCTTGCAAACCGATCCACAATCGCTCCTGAGGGGATTGTGGAGGACGTGATGGTCTCCATTGACTCCTGGGAATACCATACTGACTTCTTAGTTCTCCAACCTAAGACCAAATTCAATGGTTATCCTCTCATCCTTGGGAGGCCTTTATTAGCCATTTTCGATGCCTACATAAGTTGCAGGGCTGGGAATATGACTATAAAAAAGGGGCATATGTCCAAACAATTTATCTCATACCCTCCTGCTCAACCATCCCTAGAGAATGCATTACCTTTATGGATAGAAGAGGAGGAAGAAGATGAAGTCCACTGCTCCCAAATCTATACCCTAGAAACTACCATAAGAGAAGGATAGCCTTATGAAGATGATTTGATTGAAAAGATCCTCCAAAATCAATCTCCCAACACCATGTCTCTGGAGGAAGTAGTGAAGGAATCCAAGGACAACCATCTGAAAAATATATTCTTAGATGACTCAAACCATAATCGTGTCGAGACAATAGAATTCGGCCCTAAAAGAACATTGAAAATCAACCCCTCTCTCTATACACCAAGAAGAGGAGTTATGTAACATGCTAAGAGAGAATTTGGAGGCCTTTGCTTGGGATTACAAAGAAATGGAGTGCATGCTTTGGTGTGTACTCACCACATTTACATCAAGGAAGGTTGCAATCCAGTTTGCCAACCCCAAAGGAGAATGAATCTAGCCCTCAAGGATATAGTCAAAGAAGAAATGTAGAAGTCGTTGGATGAACGATTCATTTACCCTATCTCGGACAGTGAGTGGGTGTCTTCTCTGGTGTTGGTTCCAAAGAAAAATGGAAAGTGGAGGATCTTTGTGGATTACCGAGAGCTAAAAAAAGCCAAAAAGAAGGACCATTTTTCTCTACCTTTCATTTACCAAGTATTAGATGGTTTGGCAGGAAAGAAGTTCTTCTTTTTCTTGGATGGATTCAACGGCTACAATCAAATCCAGATCAGCTCAAAGGACCAGGATAAAACCACCTTCACTTGTCCTTGCGGTACTTTTGTTTATAGGGTCCTTCCTTTTGGTCTATGCAATGCCCCTGCCACTTTCCACAGAGAAGTCCTTAGTATCTTTTCAGAGCTAGTCCATGATGTAGTACAAATTTATATGGATTATTTCTCACCCTATGGGTGTGATTTCCATGAGGATCTCTCTAACCTGGGAAAGGTGTTAAACAAATGCATTGAAATGAACTTATCCTACAGTCCCGAAAAATGTGAATTCTTGATGACTACAAGGACTGTTCTAGGTCACTCAATATCCCAAGAAGGACTACAAGTAGACGCAAATAAGATAGCCATCATCAAAAGGGTCCTTACTCCATAGAAGCAAAGGGATGTCAGAAGTTTCTTAGGACTAGGCAGACACTATAGGAGATTTATAAAAGATTTTAGCAAGTTAGCTTGTCCCTTATTTGGGTTATTGGCCAAAGACTCTGAATTAATGGTCAGAAAGATGCCAAGAGGCCCTGGAAACCCTAAAGGATAAGTTGACTACTACACCTATTCCCTGAGGCCCAAATTGGGCTCTTCCTTTTCACATTCATGCCGATGCTTCTCAAAAAGCTATAGGAGCAGCTCTAGGCCAGATAGATGACAAGATACCTTATGCCATTTACTTCATCAGTAAGAATCTGACGAAATCTGAGTTAAACTACATAGTAACTGAAAACGAGCTCCTAGCTGTTGTCCATTCATTGAATAAATTTAGACATTACATTACTGGTTACCAGAAATTTGTACATACTGACCATGCTGCAATTAAATATTTGATGAACAAACCTGATGTAAATGCCCGGATTATTAGATGGTTACTTTTATTGCAACAATTTGATCTAACTATTATTGATAAGCTTGGAAAAGAGAATGTAGTTGCAGATTTTTTTATCCAGATTGACTTTGCCTACAGGGGAGGAAGGAATGGTTGATGATCAGCTACCAGATGAACATTTATTCACCATTTTAGTTCTCTCTCCATGGTTTTCTGACATAGAAAACTACTTGGTATCTGCATAGTTCCCTCCAAATTTGTCCTCCAAGGAAAAGAGCAAAATCATAAGAAAAATTGCCCCATTCACTTGGATTGGGGGCAATCTCTTCAAGCTAGGTCGAGATCAAATTCTGAGAAGATGTGTCAAGGAGGAGGAGGTTATTGACATCCTTCTGGCCTGTCATGATGGGCCTTATGGAGGTCACTTTCCATCCAAAAGAACACCATTCAAGATACTACAAGCTGGTTATTATTGGCCCATTATCCACCAAGATGGAAAAAGGTAACCAGCCAATGCAATTGGGGCCAAAGGATGGGGAAGCCTACCTCGAGGGATGAAATGCCTTTGCAACCTCAAGTGACTTTCGATCCATTTGATAAGTGGGGCATGGATTTCATCGAGCCCATTGACCCTCCATCCAAATAGAGGAAGTACATCATTGTGTGCACCGACTACTTAACAAAATGGGTTGAATCCAAAGCTATCAAGGTAGCAACAAAAGAAAAAGTGGCTAAATTCGTGAGGGAGAATGTGTTTTATAAGTTTGCATACCCCAGAGAGTTGGTCACTAATCAAGGTAGTCAATTTACATCTCACATGATTGAAAATATGTTAAGACAGCAATAAGATCAAGCACAGAAAGTCCACTCCTTACCACCCACAGGCTAATGGGCAAGTGGAAGTCACCAACTGATAATTGCAAAGGATTCTGACCAAGGTGATTAACAACAGTAGAAAGGATTGGACAGACAAATTAGTTGAGGCCACCTGGGCCTACAATACTACTTGGAAGACCACCATTGGCTTCACTCCTTATGAGCTAGCCTATGGGAAGAAAGCCCTGTTGTCCATTGAATTTGAATACAACACCTTAAGGATGGTAACACAACTATATATAGATGTCACAAGGGCATAACAAGAAAGCTACTCCCACTGAATGGGTTAGATGAATTTAGGAAGCAGGCCCTCCTACACACAAAAGTGACTCAAGCACAAAGGAAAATCTAGCATGATAGAAATATCAAGGACAAATTGTTTCAAGAAGGCGACTGGGCCTTGTTGTATGACTCCTGGTACAAATATTTCAAAGGAAATTTAATGACCAGATGGTTGGGACCATATGTGATAGAAAAGTGTCATGACAATGGCGTTGTTCAAATAAGAACCATCGATGTAGAAGGTATCCCTTTGCATGTCAATGGGTATAGGTTAAAGGTCTACAAAAAGCCCTTATCTAAGTAGGAATTCATCAATAGCATCAACAAGGCAGTGATGGTGATTTGAGAAGCCTCGACTTCCACCTCACCAAGTTCTTATAAAAAAAAAACTAAAGGGACCTAGGTGAAAACCTCCATGAGGCACCTGAGTCCAACTTTTGGGTTGAAAACCTCTTGAGGAAGCCCAAGAGTATTAAAAAAAACAAAAAATAAAAGATATTTGGGTGAAAACCTCTTTTGAGGCACCCAGGGAAGGCAAAAAGGATTAAAACCTCCTTCGAGGCAGCCTAGTTGTCTTTTCATAAAAAAAAAAAAGAGAAAAAAATGAAAAAATAAAAGAAATAAACATACAAAAATAACAATTATGTTTTTGCAGGTTTGCAAGAAGATGATGATCACAGGATATAGATGACAAAAGGCCCTAACACAAACCATGTTTTCCTTCATCCGTCTCATCTCCTCCATACTCTCCATGTTCTTCCGTCCATACTCAACTCCATATTCCAATTCCAATAAATACAGTGTTTTCTATAGGATTCCCTGTAATACTACAAGAGTTTCATGTAGGTTTTACAAGAGGCCTTGAAAAAGTACAGGAAGGGAAATCCTATGGAAAAATGGTGACACAATCCCATTTTGGGTTATGAAAAGAGCCATTGACCTCACCACACCCTCCATGACCATGTCACCCCTGTATCCATCAAGAAAAATCAAGTTAGAAAACATAAAAAGAAAAAAGAAAAGAGGAATAAAGGAAAAAGAAAAAACATCAAAAAGATAAATTGCAACAATAGCACACCTCATCTGCTACTCCATAACCACATCCTCCACTCATTCCAATATCCATTCAATTTCAATACAAGGAAGAGATGTGAAAGTTCAAAGAAAAAGGCAACTACAGGACATCCTGTAGATATCTTGTGGGAATTCTAGTAGCAACCTATTTCACAAAATAGGCCACAGGAATGCCAACCCACCTTTAGCACAATGACTACAAGGATGAGGAGGCTTCTCCAGAGCTTAGTGGCAGAAAAATCTAGCACCTGTGCATTAACAAAGGAACAACTCATCAACAAAAGAAGAAGAAGAAACACAGTTGAAGAATATGCAGCTAGGTCAAAGAACAACGAATTAGCACCACTCTCCAGCATGCATCAGCAAAAAAGGACCAACAGGTATGTCATCTCACCAATACTCCCTCATAGGTATGAATATGATTAAACTATAGGAATAATGGAGGAAGTTGATTTTATAAGTGAAGGTGGCCAGTTAACTTGGCCACCCTCGGTCAGATAACGAGAAGAAAAAGGATTAGTCAACTCCACACGTGGTAAGGTCACATCAAAAAAAATGGGAATGAACCAAAAAATGTGGCTAAGTTACATAGAGTGAAAGTGGGAGATGATTAAGAGGAAAGGTGATATGATGAACCTGTAGTGGGACCAACGGTCCAAAAGGAGGTATTCGTACTTGGCTAGCCAGGACATCAGCAAATGAAATTAGCCACAAATAGAAATAATCACTGACTCCCATGCAAAGTACTGGTTATTTCGAAATCTGAAGGCAAAAGGAACTTCGAGGAGTCATCAAAGGAAAGTGTTACTCTCGACATCCCCACAGTGACAACGTACAGGAAGCAACCACCACCTATAGGAAACAAGAGCACCTACAGGAAAGTTACAGGATACTAGGAGAATTACCACACAAAGTTGCAATTAGACACAGAGGGCAATCAATTCAAGATTTCTCATCACCAGGGCATAGAAAAGAGAGGTAGGTGCCACACCTTCTTTGTTTCTCGTTTAAAACAAAGAAATCCTTGTTTTTTGAGCATTTTCAATATGCATAAAGGTAGAAAGAATTATGTGAAGTTCAATGAAAGATACATCATCATCTACGAAAGTTATTAAACTATATCCACCCAAACCTCACTCAGACAAGAATTGCTAGAAAATATGACAAGACTTTTCAACAAAAGGAAGCCCACCAACACATCTATAATGCACCAGCATCCTCATGTGGTATAAATATTTACAATGCATCAATGGATGGGGTTATTTGAGCTACTGAGGGGATACGATGATAATGTGGCTAGATAATTTGCAATGTCACTCATACCTCTCACCAGAGCCAGTGCCACTACTGTAGTGAAGGGTCTGTTAGTAGCAATTACCCTTGAGAGTATTAGTAGGATAACTACACTCCCCCTAAGGTTGCAGTGGAGAAAAGAGGACAAGACTAACAACACTCTTGCAAAGAAGGGTTTTTTCTTAGAAGTAGAAGAACCAATTGAAGACAAACATGGGGTTAGAAGGGAAAGCATTCCATATCCTTGGAATGAAGTAATTTACCACATCATCAAGTATATTTCCTGTGAAGGTAGATACAGTGAAGTGTATGGGTATCATTTTAGACTCCTCCATGAACTAAGATTTGGAGAGGAGACACCTCCTCATAACAGGGTTAGTGCACCTTATTTTCTATTACAATAAATAATAGACATGAGCATCAAGGTACAAGAAGGAAAACATCAGCAACTAGCACATCATGGGTTGATTAAACTCATCCTAGAAGATGCTCTAAACAATTTAAGAATCCCTATTGCATGGAAAAAAATTGTAGACATGTAGGAAGAAGGAGAAATTTGACCCCTTGAGTATGACAGAAGCCCTACTTCTAGTGAGGGAGAGGATGAAAAAGATGAAGAAACAAAGGATGAAAAATAGGAAGAAATAGAGGATGAAAAAGAGGAAGAAAAAGAGGATGAAGAAGAAAATGAAAAATAGGATGAAGAAGAAGATGAAAGAGAGG
The DNA here is from genome assembly GCA_031772625.1 of Pinus tabuliformis. NCBI lineage: Eukaryota > Viridiplantae > Streptophyta > Pinopsida > Pinales > Pinaceae > Pinus > Pinus tabuliformis. The sequence goes on along the minus strand of CM062807.1, from coordinate 1,211,515,545 downwards.
ATGAAAAAGAGGATGAAGTACAAAGGGATGAAGATAATTTTCAAAAAACAGAGCAGGGAAGATGAAGAATCACCAAGGGTGTCTCCAGAGCCTACAGTGAAGGAGGTAGCAACTGCTCTAACTGCCCTAAGTACACTTGTCAAATCAAAGGGAAAGAGACAGACAAAAACTCCACTTTACTTCAAGACAAGGAAGAGCACCCAAATTAAAGAAGGGAGATCTAAAACCCCTACCAAGACCCCAATTTTCATAGAGGACTCACCAAAAAAACAAGAGAAAATAACCCTTCTAGGGAAGAAGGAAGAAGAAGGAATCTCAAAACAATCTTATCCTAAGTCACCAATCATTTACGTTAGGAGACTTGCCACCAGGTCAACCTCAACAAAAGGGAAAGGTCTCCTATAGGAAACACAGTCAGAACTGCAGGAAGCAGAAATTGTCCTACAGGAAACCCTATCAAAGCTATAGGAAAAATAGAAAAAGATATCACAAAAGGATGCAGGGGCAAAGGGAAGGAAAAGACACAGGAGTTGCTCAGGAAAAAATAGAGGAAGAGGCGCAAGAGAAGAAGGAGCATAGTCCATAGCCAACCTCAGCTCCTACTACAGATTCATTAAAGGAGGTAAGGTGATACCACAAAAAATTTTCATTCCTCTGTTCTTTGAACTTGAAAAAGAGAGATCAAGGACACATCGGTGGATGCAAATTGCTAAATCAAAAGGGGTGGAGGATGTAGGCCACATGGAAGAGAAGCTACAAGAAATGGGCAAAGAACTAAGTAGCATAAGGGACAGGGAAACAATGATGAAATCTCAATTAGAGGCTAAGAACACACGGATAAGAAAGAAGCTACAGGAAAAGGAAGGCCAATTGGAAACTATGGAAATTTTATCCATGGAGGCAATTCAATGCAATATTCCAGCAAAGTCATATGACTTATACTTCAAAGAACAGTAGCTTCAGTTTCAGATAAAAACCCTAGCACAAAGAGGAACTATGCCTTTCCAAGACTACATAAAATTCATTGACCTTTGTGATCAAAGCACCCTGGAGGATAGAGAAAAGATATCAGAGTTCTACCTACACAATTTAGCTCTGATAGATTTAAATGTGTGGGACCCCAATCCAAAGTTAGGGGACTTACAACTAAATGACTTGGCATCTTGGATGAGTCATGAGGAATCCAGAGTTGCAGAAATGAAAAGGATGTTGGTAAGAGAAGAAGTAGAACCCCTTTTCATCAGAGCAAAATATTCTAACTCAATGGTTGTCATCAGCACTCACAACCTCATTTTAAATTATCCCAAGCTTGCACCACAATACCTTGTTGCACAAGAAAAAGCAGTCACTCATTTTGAAGACATGTTAAGATTGCTAGGAGATGAGAGCTAGCAAGACTGCCAAAGGAGATGGAACACCTTACCCTACAACCTAAAGATCAAAGAATCCAGATAGAATGAGGGATGCACTAGAAAGAGTCCCAATGTATAAGCAAACATTACAGAGACTCAAAGTCAATTGGATTGGATTGAAACTCAGCCCACCATTTCTTTTAGGTATGTTAGAGGGGAGAAAGGAAGAAGAAGAAAGAAAGCAGTGGGAGGAGAAAGAGAGGAATGTAGGGTTTTATCCACAAGCAGAAGAGACTACAGCAGAAGCCTAAAATGTCAGGGAGGCCACCAAATAAATGACATACATGGACATAGATTGAGTTGCTCAGAGGATGAGCAACATTTTCAGTAGGGGGTGATGATGAGGCTCATCAATGGGTAAATTATATGGACCTTAATGCTCCTCTAGCGCACTAAAACCAAGTTTTATCAGCATTCTTTACATGTTTTAATTATGTTTTGCTTAATGAGGAGAGTAAAGATGAGATGTTATGTCTAGTGGTGTAATGTGCATTGATTGCAAGTTTTGGAGAAAATTTTGGCTAATTAAAGTGCAGGAACTCGAGTGGAGACAAGAAAGAGGAATTCTAGGATACAGGATCTCCCTCCTTAACTCCTCACTCACTCGAAGTTTCCTCAATCAAATCTCATCAGCTCAAAGTTGTAAGCAGCCAAGTCATGAAGTTCATTAGAAGCCAAGACAGTGACAGTTGAAGACCAGTTGATCTCGAGATTGGAGCCAAGCCTCCCTAAATTTAAGGAAGTTGTTTGTAACTTCAGTTTTATAAATCAAGAGGCCTAGAGCCTCATTAGGATTTAGATTTTTTGTTCAAGATTGTTAAGCAGTTTTCGAGTTGAAGCATTGTAACCAAGCACTCTTATGTATTTCTGATTTTTTTAATGAAAATGAGAAACATTCCCTTGATCCAGCACTGAGTTGACTCAGAGGGATGAATATCTTGGGTTAGGGCCCAACCCTAGCAATAGAGGTTCCTCTTGTTGTATATGTATGCTTAGGTTATACTCATAGTTAGTTTCTAAACTGATTTTGGTGTTGTCAATTTGCAAGTATTGGTAGATTTAATTAGTTTGCTTCCATTTGTGGATAGTTCTAACAGTAGCATTATAGTGATAAGAAGATATTCCAAAAATGCTGACAACAAGTGGTTTTCACCTCATTTCTCCCTTTCAGGGATCATGGTTTGAGGAACACTTCCCATACAACCCAAAAAGACATAATTCTTGGTTTTTGTGTAATCTAGGGTTTTCCTGCTAATCAGGTCATTATTTTTTAGTTTCATAGGATAAGTTTCAATTGTTATTTATGATCTCTTAGGTTTTTCACTAATTTCATATCGCTTTCATATTGGTTTCAAGCACTTCCATGCATGAACTTAGCAAGTAAATGGTGATAACTTTGTTTTCTTCTATTTTGAATGAACCCTTCTTGTTTTTTATGAATTTATGTATAAATGCCAAGAATGATGTGTGTTTTCGTAGGAGTTTCTAAATTATAGGGAGACCTTATCTCATTAACCTCAGCAAAGCCATATCGACCGATGATTTCCAAAATTCACTAAGGTCTCTATTCGAATCCTTGTCTTATGAGGAAAATTTGCCATTTCTGTTGAGAAAATCCAACCATCTTAAAGCTTTGGCTTGAGTTCTAAGTAAGTGCCTACCACTCCCATGCCTTAATCCCTCCTTATTCACCCTTTCCAAGCTCCATCCCACCTTCTATACCATTCTCTAAGCTTTCGGCCTTTTCCTATACTAAAACAAGGGATCCTATAGGTGACCTTATACTTCCTGTAGACATCCTATAGGAAAACTTGTAGTAGCTTGTTTTGAGCCCAAATTGAGAAAAACCATCACTAAAGTCAGGATTAGGACCCTACTTTCCCTCCAAGCCATCTGAACCATTGTACTCCTCTTCCTCCTCATTTGTCTCCCCTGTCAAAGAACCAAGAAAGATTAGCATTTACATTTTTCAAACAAAAATATAAAAAAGAAAAAAAATATTTAATATTTATTCATGCACACAACAGTTAGTAATCTCTAGATCAGATTTGATGCTTAGATTAGTTAAAACCTCACATGTGTTAAAGTATGTTTCTTTTGCAAGAAAAGTATGTTAGCAAGTAGATAGAGGATTTCATGTTATTTTGCAAGCATTTCTTTCGATCTTTCCTTATTGCAGTAGGCAACAGTTCTCTTCACCCAATTAGGGTAAATTTCCCCTCTCCAAGTTGGTAATCAAACTTCTTCTGGTCAATAGAAGGTTGGTTTGATAAACCCTAGTGTTCTATCGCCCCAACTCAGTAGTGAAAAAGAGTAGACCAATTACATCTATTTGTGTATACAGCACTGTCACCTCCAAGTTTGTATGAAGCCCGGGTTGATGAAGTAAAGTTTGGCAGCCCTAGGAGTTGCATCGTCCTTGTTGCAATATTGGTGCTCATCACCCACCATCATAGTTGGTAGAGGCCATGATGAATAACAACAAACATAATGTGTCATCCACCAATGAGGAAATAATGACCATGCCTTCACAATCATTGTATGTAACATTTACTGACGAGTGTATTATAATTAATATAATACTCTTTAACTAAACCCTTTCAGTTTTATGTAAGGATCTAAAAACTACTATAGTTGTGCTTAACAAAAGTGAGAGAAATGTCTTATATGAGAATTATGATCCATTGACGATGTGCATGACACATGAACCCTCTAACGAACTACTTTGGAAGACCTAACAATCCAAAACTATTAACCAGTTTTTGAAATGATAAGTTGAGGAAAAATAGCCTTCCCTATAATCACTTTATCTTTGCATAGTAAAATCAGAAACAAACTAAAAGTAGCATTTTCATTGGGACAATATATCTACAAACCCGTAATGCCAGCTTCAACCATTCAGGATACAAGACATAGCAATACTCAATAAGTTAGAAACATCAAACAATACTACAACATATCAAAACTCTTGTCAGAATAATCCCCTCAAATTAAAGCAACAACATTCCTTGTGCTATACCATATGGAAATATTAGGATAATGGGTGACTCCAAGCTTAAGGGAAACATAAAATAATAAGATGAAAAACTCAATACTGCTACCCAAATCATCGACAGAACTATACATGCAAGATCTCAATTTGTATATGTTAATTTTCAATAAAAATAAATAAAACTGAAATAAAATTATTGGTCATTACTAAAGTTTTCTAATTCATGTAGGGAGTCATCTAATATCATGAAATACAAAATACGAAAATCAAAGGCTCACATCAAAAATACAAAATAGTGTTTTAGCATGATATATAAAATTAATTTACATCTTAAAAGACAGGCTCACATCAAAATCCCAATTCCACATAAGCCACAGAAGCCACCAACTATGGTAGCGAAAGAAGCCACAGAAAAACCCTACATCCATAGAAGCCACAAAAAAAACTCAAATCCCAAATATCCCATAAAACCCTTTAACTAGTGGGAAACCCCCAAATTTTATCTCAATTGAAGCCACATAGGCCATAAAAGCCACCAATTTTGGCAGCCATAGAAAAAAGCCTACATCCACAGAAACCACTAAAAAACCCCAAATCTAAAATATCCCATAAAACTCTTTAACCAGTGGAAAGCCCCCAAATTTTATCTCAACCTAAGTCATTGAATCCACAGAAGCCATCAATTTTGGCAGCCACATAAAAACCTTGCATCCAAAAAAGCCACAAAATCCACATAATAACCCATAGAAGACATAAAAAAAAAACCCAAATCCAAAATATCCCTTAAAACCCTTTAACTAGTGGAAAACCCCCAAATTTTATCTCTACCTAAGCCACATAAACCACCAATTTTGGTAGCCACAGAAGCCATAGAAAAACCCCAAATCCTAAATATTCCATAAAACCCTTTAACCAGTGGAAAACCCCCAAATTTTATCTCAACCTAAGCCACAAAAGCCACCAAATTGAAGCCACAAAAAACCCTACATCCACAGAAGCCACAAAAGCTACAGAATAACCCACAGAAGCCATAAGATGGTGTGAATACTGAGCAAATTGATGTGTTGACAAACACAATTGTAGGTATGGCTGGCCGAATGAAGAATCCTACCAGAGAATAATGACACCAACCTCCAAATGTTTGTTGCAATGAAGTGACAGTTGTGTCTAGTGTTGGGTCAAACGAGATCGAGCAAGCGAGAGAAATCGAACAAAGTTCCCGCCAATTCCGAACTAGAGTTGACGACATAGAAACTTGCAACAATATCATGCAACCCAAGAAACAAAACCCTTTACTGTGCCCACACCCCATCTTTGTGGCCGAACAACACACCACTACAGCTGGACAACACAACTCCGTAGACATGTCATTACGCGAAACAAACACCAAATAAACCAAAAATGAACACCTCACACACAGGACCTAGTGGAGAAAAGCAAACAGGTTTTGGACTTGAACAATAATGAACAGGAAGGCAAACAACCTCCAGAAGTGGCCCATACAATATCCCTAAATGAAGACATGGAGGTGGTCTCCATTAGGCGAAGGAGACATGTGGAGGAGCGAGATGGACATGTGGTGTACAACTTATTCGGCCAACTAGGTGTCATTGTATGTCCACGTAAGGAGGTCACACAACTACTAGCCTCCCTCCCATATTTCATATCTAAAAATTAGTTGAAGAAATTTTCTAAAATGATTTTAAGGGATTTTAATTAGGAATCTCCAATCCACTTTAAGTCGTAAAAACCACTTAAGTTGTAGATGCTTTTATGGGAATGAGTTGCTTTGTAGATTAAAGATATAATTACGTTGATAGGTGTACTTATTTCAACCTTTGGATGTGGACTTCGAGAATTTGAAATTTTTTGTGAATGAATGCACAAGATTAAATGTTAGCCAAATATTCTTCGTTGAATAACCTAATTGACGATAGTGAATTCAGTGAGGGTTATCAAAGGGTTGTCCTTTTCTCGTTACAAACACTTTAATGAATATTATAATAAATATTTAAGGGCAGTTCCTATCTCCAACCCTATTGAAATATAAATGCAGTCTGACATGTAGGGGGAATAGGAGTTGCCTTGCATTTATATTTCCCTCAAAATTGACTTTGGCATGTTAGCAGCAAGGCAACTCCTATTCCCCAACGCATTTATATTTCAATAGGGTTTGGAAATAAGAACTGCCATATTTAAGTGGTTAGGTGACGTGTTAGTGGCCAGGGAAATTGGTTCATTACTAACATCCTTGGAAGTTTGATGAATTGTCAACGCTTTGTAATTACAAAGGATACACGTGTCTATAATCACAGTCACATTTTAGAATCAACTCTCCACCTATCAAACACTCATGAATCAAATAGGCATCACGTTTCAAAAGCAACTCTTCACTTGTCAAAAGTTCGTGAATATGATAGGTAAAAAAAATTCCCAACATTTTCAAAATTTACTTAAAATAAAATACCTAATTTCGAGCACAAGAAACTAATTATTTCAATATTTTTTATTTTTTTTATGAGTATATGTAATTTTATTTTTTTGTTTTTTTAATTATTTCATTTTATTCTATTTTTTTTATATATATAAATATATATAATTATTTTTCATTGTTATTCTCTTTTATTTAAACTATAATTGACTTTAGAGAGTGTAATAATAGATATGTGTTTACTGAACGTCCACAAAGATCCACAAATATTACATCGTTTAGGTTGACTTATGAATTTTATAATTTTAAATTTCTAATTACGTTATATTAATCACATTAGTATTATGTTAGTTTATGTATATTTAAAGTTTGTGGGTAGAGGTGCCCTGAAAAAGTTTGTGGGTAGAGGATAATATTCGTCTCAATGATAATATAATTTTTATTGTATTTCGAGTTGTTTTTAGTATGATTTTTTACGTTTTTTTAGTGGGTTTTTCTGGTCAAGTTTCTCTAAAATCCAGAGCAATTTATTGAAATCACAGACTTGATGGGTAACTCCTCCACAATCAAAATTCCCTAAAGATTTTTCAGGGTGTTAGAATCCATATATACAGTCAAAAAACCAATTTAAATAACACAAATTAAAATTTCACCTCAAATTTTTCCATCAAATTCAAGCACCAAAAAAATCCAAAAAAACCACACTAAAAACAACTCCATCAACTTTAAACCACTATACATACGTTATCAAGTTATAGTTTATGGTTAACGAAGTCCAAAATCCACACGCCATATATATGTGTTAGGGTCAGCCAACCTACTTTCACCGAACTCAAAGCAATGTAGCATTGAAATGAACGACACACATGTATCGCTATAACCACTTAACTAGGGATACCCAACCTCAGAGACGTTTCCTATTATAATCATATGGCAGGTGTGGAAATCTTCCCCTTCAGGGCTACCCAAGGAGCAGTGGGCCCATGTGGGGACAATTCATCTTTTAAGTATTATATTAATTGAAGTTTAGACTATAAATTTATTCCAAGATTGAATCTCTCTAAAGGCCAATATTTGTATTAACGAGTATATCAATATCCATGCGATGAATATAATTTGATGTTATATATTTTATATGGGTTAAAATTTTGATTTAAAATAATGTTATTAGTATATTAAAATATGTATTCAATAAATATAATAATATATTAAAATTATTCATAGATCAAATATTAAGATTTATTTAATTAATTTATCTTAAATTAATCGATTAAAAAAAATGGTATATCAATACGTGTTATATTGTGCATATGATATTTAATAATTCGTGATATTAAATGAGAGCTATTTACAATTTAAGAATTTCTATGATAAAATAGAAGTAAATTTGATTTTAAATATGGTAACACCTCATTAAAAATCATCTCATAACTATTTAAACCACTCATTTAGCTCTTCTACTGTTAGTATTCAGAAATTGCTTTGATGATGGATCCCTGTTGGGATTTGAAACGTTACAGATTATGGTTATTACTATGGATTCTCCAAAATTAACTCAAAAAAATGAACCACAGATCTCTAAAATCTAATATGATAACAGATTTTTATTTTTAAGATATATATATAGATATATATATATATATATATATATATATAGATATATATATATATATATATATATATAACTTATTCATTAATTTACTAAATAATTTAATAATAATAATCCCCTACAATTTTCTTTCCAAAGTGTTATAGGTCAAACATTGTTGCACATTATCATCATATAAAGATTGTAGGGAAACTACCTGTGAAGGTTACTTGACCTCGCAATATGAAGCAGTTCGCATATTTGGGGATAGTTCATTTTTTAATTAATCAAAATCTCAGATTATAAATTTATTCCTTCTATGCAATTATTTTGCTCCACCACGGCATATGCTGCCTTGGGGATTAAACCACTAATTGATAATGATGTCGACATCCTTAATCCCAAAGGAGTCATCTATTGAGGCGGAGGAATTTCCTGAATGGCCAAAAGTGGCCGGAATCGGGGCAAAAAAATTTCAAAAAATCTTGTATGCAGTGTTTGAATCGTGTTTTTAATGGTGGAAATGGATTCAACACCATCAAACACGTCTAGGACACCTAAAATTTTGAAGTTTAACAACTATAACTTGGATTTACAAAAATCCTTACCAGATTTTCTCTAAATATGACTAGAATTTCCATAACTTTCCGGGCAATTCCTCTGGCTAGTTAGACTACGGAAATCCCAAATATACCCTGGGCCCCATTTTATATGAACGTTTATGTTGCCCCACTGGACTTTTCGACTTTGTTTTGAATACAATGATGGCCCTCAAGGAACGGTGACCGTAACTGAAACTTTGCGAATAGGTCGGGGTTTATGGGGATCTCTTCCATTAGATTTCGATTTTGACAAATCAAGCATTTGTTTTTAAAATTCAAATTCAAGGGAGTATTTTAAGGTGCATGAGAATTTATTGATTTTTTTTTTTAATTGAGAACTTAAATTGATTTTCAAAAGAATATGCTTAGCATATGTTTAGTTTTAACTTGAGTTCGCGATTGTAATTAAAGGCCTTTACACCTATTACCTCCATTAAACGCGCACAAGAGGTTAGTCTTGATATTTTCTGCTTAGGTTTGTAACCACAATTCAGAGTTCTTATCCCATCGCATTTTGTATCACAAAGGATAGGGTTCATTCAGTGAGATTCTCGACCAAGATCTCATCGCCCAAAGCAAACTAGCGTGGGTGATATATACTTTTTACCTTATTACAACTAATGAATTCATTGGCGATATGGGTAATCAAACAATGAAGTGAATCTCATTTGAGCTTCACACAAGGAGAAGATCTATATATATAGATCTAGAATTTCACAGCTGCTTTGGATCAACCCTCGGAGAAATCTTGTAGTGCTTCTGATTTTATACTTTTTAAGAAGGTATCAGTGATGTTAAGGCTTGGATGATGATATACGAGGTGTTTCAAATGCTGCAATTGTTGAGCCATTTCACTTGTGCAAGATTCAACTGATTTCGAAAGTGTTAGTGTATCGACTTTTTAACACGGAAGAAGTGAAGTCCTCGTATATAGAATTTGATCTCAAACACATTAACGCGGTACAAGTGGGGGTTTGTTCGTGGAGCAGGCATTACAGATCTCAAACACATTGACGCGGTGCAAGTGGGGGTTTGTTTGTTGAGCAGGGGTGTTAGGGCAGGTGCTATTTGCAACTATTTGCAACATTACCCAGAGCTCGGTGGTGGAGTCGTTGCATTAGATACATCCAGCATAACCTTGCAGCCGATCGAACTTTAACGGCTGGAGCTGCTTCAATCTGGATCTACAAATGTAAGTTTGGTTGGAGCTGCTTTGATCTAGATCTGCAAATCCATTCATCTTTCCAGATCCAATCTAGTTTGCGAGCTGCGGTTCGATCTAATCCGGGGTACATGTGGTCTGCGATCCAGTTTACTGATATCAGGTGCACACATTCCTTATCTTTTTCTAATACATATTTGTTCATACATTTTCAAGTATGAATAATTCACCACAGCTACCAAATATTACTAAAGGAAGACCTAGCACAGTTAATCTACAAAGCCTTTATGAGTATATAGAGTCTTTAGAGAAACGTAGAGAAGAAAGAGAAGTCAAGTTACAAATAGAGTTAGAAGCCATGTTGGATAATAAATTCACATCTCTTGAAGACAAGATCCAAAAACAAATAGAAAATAAAATAGAACTATTGGAGAATAAAATGGAGGCAATGGAGAGTAGGTTGTAGGTTATAGAAAAACAAAACCAAGATACGAACCAAACATCCCAACAAGGACGTGTTGATACTTTAGAGAGTCTTAAAATGAAGGACATGATTAAAGAACTAGAAGAAAAAATTAATAGCCGCCTCACCCTAAATAGTGTGGCAGGTAAATTAGATATCAAACCAATTAAAGATGAAATGAAAAATTTGATAGAATTAGACCATGAGCATAACAAAAGGGCCTTGAACCTTATAATCTTCGGTTTGAAAGAGGAGGTAGACGAGGATACTTTAGTCTTAGCCAAGACAGAATTACATAATAGATTACAAATTGAAACAATGTGTCTCACAAAAGCAACTAGGTTGGGGAAATTAAATGAGAATAAAGGAAGGCTGATATGAATAAAGGTGAGTTCTACTGACCATAAGGATGACATACTTAGTAAAACCTCAAGTCTAAAAGGAACGGGAATATTTATAAATGAAGATCTCATTCCAGAAGATCAAGCAGAATTAAGAAAGGAGGTTCAAAAGGTAAATGAAACTAGGAAGGAAGGAAAATGGGCAATAATCAGAAATAAAAAGCCGCTATTCGAGATAGAAACCAAAAAGATAGTAATAAATAACAATTCAACATGCTCCAGATTCTTTCTTGGAACTATCGGGGCTTTCGATGGAACAAAGGCCCCAAGCTAAGTTGGATCTCGAATGATGTTGATATTATATTTACTTTTGAAACTTGGGAGCACGAAGAATATAAGGTCCCTAACATAGATGGCCTTGCACTATGGTCTACCTAGAACAAGCGATCCTCCTGTAGAGGTATTGGGGGTATAGCTTGTTACATTAATAAAAACATCTCCCCCCATGCTAGGATTTATAAAACCAACCCTTACAACCAATATAGTCGGATAGAGATTGCTGGCATCAATGATAAAAAGACCTACATAGCAATCTGTTATATTCCCCCAATCAATTCTAACTTCTATAAGAAAAAGAATCTAGATAAAAATAGTCCTTACAATGGTATACAGAATAATATTTCTAGCCTAAGGAATGAAGGTAATATCCTTTTAATGGGTAACTTTAATGCTCAAACTTCAAGCAACCAAGCTATTCTTCTAAGCAATCATTCAAACCCTAATCCTCTTTAGTTAGACAAAGACCTTAATCTGGCTAGCCGGTACAAAAGGAGCTCTGAAGACCTCAGGAATTTGTTTGGGACGGAGCTAGTCAAGCTCTATAGTGCTCAGGATCTCATAATTTGCAATGGTCTAAAGAAGTGGCCCAATTCTAGCCAAATGACCTGGATCCATGGGCTTGTTAGTAGCATGGTAGACTATGTTATTTCCAATCTCCCTTTATACAACGAAATAATAAATTTTGACATTTTAAACTACCACGAGCCTGACTCTAATCATAGGCCTTTACTTATAACTCTCAATTTTGTCATGTATAGAGATCCCATAGAAGATAATCCTTATAGCCAAAAGAACTTAATCTTTGATAGAAATAAAAACGATCTCTTTCTAAATGAATTAAAAACTAATTTTCTTCCTTTATCTAGTATAGACAACATAGAATACCTCTATCATAATTTTACTACAACCCTCTCATATTCTATTAACAAGTTCTCAATTGAAGTTTCAAGTAATAAAGGAAATAACAAAACCAACCCATGGTATGACAAAGATTGTAAAAGTGCGAGGAGAGCAATTAAGGAAGTTGTTGATCAATCTCTTAAAATTGGCAAGATAAAAATATATAAAGACCTAACTAAAAGGAAAAAAATGCAATATATTCGTAAAAGACAAGAGAATCTCTTACACCTCTCTAAGGTAGCTCCTAAGAAATTATGGAGGCAAATTCTAACTAGGAAAACTAAAGATTATAATAAAATTGCTTTACACAACTAGAATTCCTATCTTAAAAAGCTTTATGAATCTCCAAATGTCATGGATAAATTTGAAACCCTGCTCACAACGAAAGAAGTTTTCTCATTCGAAGACATTGATGTTGGCACTAAACACCTAGAAAATGGGAAAGCTAAGGACATTGAAGGTTACCAGGCGGAAATCTTAAAAATTGGAGGTCCCATCCTCATCCCCCACATCCACAAGATTTTCAACAGTCAAGCAAGGGTTCCCTAAACCATGGACTCAGAGCCACATTATCCATATTTTTAAAAGTGGGAAAACAAATAACCCCACTAATTATTGGATAATTATGATCAGTCCTCTCTTGGCCAAGTTGTATGGTATTATTTTGGAAAGAAGTTGAGCATATCTCTTGAAAGTGAAGGTAAGCGGGCTAAAGGCCAAGAGGGTTTTAGAAGGTAGCACTCAACAACAGACCACCTCGTTACGCTTAGGATCATTGTGGAGGAATGCCACAATGATAAAACCAATCTCTTTTGTTGCTTTGACGACTTTAGAAAGGCTTTCGATACGGTTCCTATAAACAACCTATGGAATAGATTAGAAGGGCTAAAGGTTCGTTTCGAGTTGAGAGTTGTTGCTATAAGGTTATACGAGAATGTAATTTCCAAGTTAAAGAGAAATGAGGGGTGGTTGAAAGATATTAAGTGCAATATCAGATTTAAACAAGGTTTCCCCCTCTCTCCTACCCTATTTGGCATTTACATCGACAAGCTAGAAGGTTTTTTTAGAGGAAGCAGGTTGTGCTGGCACGATCTTAGCTGGGATAGTCATCATCCTTCTTCTCTATGCTAATGATATACTTGATAAGCAACTTAGACTCCTTAAGGATTTCTGCTCTACCATGGGTATGACTGTTAACACTGACAAAACAAAAGTTATGATTATTAAATCCAAGAAGGACACTTACGCTAATTTTACGTATGACAATAGTAACTTGGAGGAGGTGTCTTCTTACAAGTACCTAGGAATTGATATTCATCACAAGTTCAACTGGAACTAAAAGATTGAGAAAAGGATTAATGGGGGGGTGGAAAGTTTATTTTGGTCTTGAAAATAGTTGTAAAACGACAAACCTTGTAATGTGGGATAGAAAGAAGTTCCTCTTTGAAACTTTAGTAAGTCTCGTTATCTTATATGAATGTGAGGTTTGGGGTTGTAGCATCTTTAGAGAATCCTGGAGAAAGATTGAGCAAATCCAGAAGCATTTTATAATGTATAACCTCAAGATTAAAAGCAATACACCCTATCCTATTCTCCTCATAGAAGTGGGTCTTTCCCCTATTGAGAGCCTATCTATGACTAGGCTTCTGTTGTATAAACACAAACTCAATAACATAGGATACCATAGACTTCTTAAGCTAGCTTTAAATTCCAGCCAAAACCACCTGAGGCTCAAACGAAGTTGGTGTAAAGACATCAGGAGCTGGTTAAACCATTGGGATATCAACGAGAATGTTGCATTGTAGAACATTAATAACATTAAAAATATTGTTACTTCTAAGTTCAAAGAAAAATGTGGTGTGAGAAAGATTTGGCAGCGAAAATAAAATTAAGATATTATAAGGAGGTCATCAATCCCACCCTAGAAGATCAAAAGTATCTCTCTGTTTTAAGTAGCTCAAAGAAGAAAATTAATATAGCCAAGATTATAACAAACTCATGAGCTCCATAGTGAAATGGATCGTTGCGTAATTCCTAAAACACCATGGATGGAGAGGATCTTCCATCTTTGTGAGAATATGAACATCGAGGATGAAAATCACTTCCTCTTAGAGTGCCTCGCATACAACCACATTAGATCTCAATTTCATAATCTTTGTTGCAATACTGCTTCCTAGTCTTTTACTGTGTCAAAATTATAGTGAGATCGGGAGGCTTCTCTCCAAGCTTTTTGAGCATAGGAATAAAATCTTAAATCAAACTAAATAATTTGTTTCTTTAGGTCTGATAGACCAAAGTTTGGGTCTCAGTGGACGTTAACCATCATCATCATCATTAAAAAGTTTGTTAGGCTGTATTGACTTGTAATCAATTTAAAAATTATATGCCACGAGCTCCCCTCACCAATTTTCTTGAGATTTGAGATTATTTGAATTCTAATCAATTCATCCATGATAAGTTCTTCATTATTATTTATAGTGATTCATTTATATAGAAGCAAAATTTATTTAGCAAAATGATCCATTATTTTTAATAAATTTAAAAAAGTAGATTCATGTGGCTCCCCACCCTCCAATTACCTAAGGATTTGAGATCACTCCAATTCTAATAAGTTCCTCCATGATAAGTTCCTCATTATTATTTCTAACATTCATTTATAATTCCTTTTCTTAAGTTAAAGTTGACCCATAATGTTTTTATACATGGTTAATCAAGTAAATGTGTATATTAGTAAGGCATTCTTTGTGTTGCAATAGTTTTTTTGGCTAGATTTACCGGCATAGATCCATCTTAAGTACAGATCTAACATGAGTCGAGAGGGATCAAATTTCTTCATGTGCAAACTTCTTTAGAGTGTAAAATACAATGTGTTATTTTTCATTGTTTAAATTGTATTTTTGAATACTAAATATAATATATATAAGACCAAATAAAGTTTTTAACCATAAAAACTTAATTTTTTCATGATATATACATAATTTATTTTAAATGATATATAATGTATACCCAATTGACATTAAAATATTTTACATAACATGTAAATCGAGATATTTTCAAATTTCTTCACGTGCAGACTTCATTAGAGTGTAAAATACAATGTGTTATTTTTAATTGTTTAAATTGTATTTTTAAATACTAAATATAATATATATATAAGACCAAATAAAGGTTTTAACCTTAAAACTTAATTCTTTCATGATACATACATAATTTATTTTAAATGATATATAATGTATACCCAATTGACATTAAAATATTTTACATAACATGTACATCGAGACTTTTTATGACACCATACATCGAGACATTTTATGAAGCAATTTAAAAAAGTTTTTTTATCATTAACATATTTTTAAGTATATGTCAATATTAATTAGTATTAAAACCAAATTACAAGACTTAAACATCTTACTCACGCATTTTTTTCCTTCTAATTACTTTACAACATATTCATTTTTTTTATTATAGCCGACATTATTTTTCTATTTAGAACAAAAAAATTTATTTTTATTTTTCTTTTAAAGGGAAGGGATAGACATACAAACTTACACATCCCTCTTATAAAAATGAGCCTCTAAGCTCAATAAAGTCTTCGACTATCAACCACATTAATAATTTTAATGTGGTTGTACTAGTTTTAAAAAATATATTACTAATGCAACTATATCATAACTTTTAAAATTTTAATACTTTTAATAAAAAAAATCGAATAAATATACAAAAACTTATTATTTATAAAACAAAACATCCACTTAAAAAATAATTAATTTTTTTATAAATTAATATAATTAATTAATCTCATTGTTTCTATGCATATAAAAAAAATAAAATTTATAATAAATTTATAATTTATAACAAATATTTAATTAAATTTGATATAAATGTTTTAATTTTATTTTAACTAAACTTAATTATATAACTTAAAAACATGTTTTATAATATTATATATTATTTTTAATTAAAAACATATATTGCTATATTATATATTATTTTTATTCTAATTCTAAAAGCGCATAATATTAATTATTAAATCTGCCAAGATACATGCAAAAGAAAATTATTCATTAGCCCACTAATTGGAATGAAAGCACACACCCTCACTAACTTAAATCTATTTGGTTAAGTAGAGTTGACATACATAGCATAAACTTGTATTATAAACATTTTATAATACTAAAAATTGCCCCAAAAAGTGCAAAGAGATGCTGATATGATTTTTAAATTGGAATAGTTGTATTGTTAAATTGAAAAAATTGTACTTTGATTTCCATAATCAAACAAATAGTAATTATATATATAGAGCTAAGATTCATAAATAATTAGGTCAACGGTATAATACATGTTCCATTCTCATGGTATATCCTCAATTGATGATAGAATATCATCATACAACTAAGAATTTGAGAGACTAACCAAAACATGACGATAGAATATCACCTTACAACTAAGAATTTGAGAGACCAATCAGAACTCTCAACAATCAAGCATAATCTTCAGGAAATGAGTATAATGATGTAGATAATAAACTTGAAATTTAAGGGATTCAACTTATTTTGCTTAATAAAACTAATGCCTAAACCATCTATGTTGTTGCAGGCATAGAGGTGTGTATAAGTGAGGGGGCACCAACATCTACACTCTAGCAAAACTTGGGGAAAAGACACCCAATTGTGAAAAATACAGTCTCGAGGAAAGAAGTAGGCACATACTATCTGGGACTTTTGACCTCTGAAAAAAGAACCATAGGTAACAAAAAAATGGGGCCACAACTTTGCATAGCACTTGAGCAAACTATACCATTAACATCAACAACAATATTGTAGTACTTTAATTATTGATGTAATTTCAACCAAACTTAAATCACAGCTTAATATTTTTGTAATTGTCATTTGAAAAAACACAAATATTTTTAGGAGAGATTTTTTAATATGCAAGACAGAAAAATTTGGTGTCAAAACATGAACACATAAATGAAGTTCATTGAGCATTTTCAACAATTGTTGAATTCCTTTTAATCAATGTAGAACATCAAATTTCAACTATGATGTCAAGTCACCATTTTCACCTTGGTAAACATTTTAGGTACACCAGATGATGTTGAGTCAAAGCCTTAAACACAGATTCAGCCATATTTTGTGCAATTCAAAAATGTTTGTAATATTGGATTGAAATATATAATCACCAATGTTCATGAGTGAGTGTATAATAGAAGGTCATCATTTTCACCCTGGTAATCCTTAACAGGTACACACCATGATGTCGAGTCAAAGCCTTAAAGACATATTCAGTAAATTTTGTATAGTTCAAAAATGTATGTAATATTTGAGTGAAATATATCTGACCTATAACCACCATGCAAGTTACTACCATATGCCCCATTAGTTCTATCCTCCTACTCATAGTTGATCCAACGTGGTCACTATCATTGCAAATATGAAAAAATTTGAAGTATCACTGCATTTACCTCTTCTTATTTCTTATGTGCCTGCATGATTCTGTCATTATCTACCTTACAACTCCTTATTTCTTCCTTTAAGATTCTCAATGTATCTACCAAATTGGAAGAGTTTGCAACACCATACTGCTCTTCTTATTCATGGGGAGAGCCTTTGTAGTATACCATCTTTCTAGCCATTTGATATTTCTTCCTGCAAGGTATATCATGTCAACTAAACCAAATCAAAATAAACCAATGTACCTTAGTATAGCTCGGGGAGGATACCTTGTCCGTAAGATCAGAAAATCAGCATGATAGATGTATAAGATAATCATGATAGCATATAGAAACATAACACATAAGTATATAACCATGCAACCATCATTCTAGCTAGGGTCCAGTCATTAATACATGACCTTATCAACAATGCATACCATGACGTCATGCATGACGATACCATTACATCACGGTACACTTGACCACATGAAAACATCAACATACATAAGCAATGCATAACCAACCACACGCATGCATAAACACATGTAATCAAGCATAAATAAACAATACTTGTAACCAAACCTATAAGAATGATACATGTAACCAAGCATACAAGAATGTAACCAAACATAGGAGAATGTAACCAAGCATACGATAATGTAACCAAGCATACAAAATCATACATGTAAGCAACATATAACAACATGTAACCATTCATATGCTCATGACGATGAATTCCACAATACACACATTAACTTCCACATGGCGACATCACTACAACCATGATCAAAATTATGAAAATGCAATAAGCACATGGAATGCAAGTGTAAGAGGAACACATGAAACATACATGCATGCATGACCAACACATAAGCCATCTAGTCCGAAGCGTGAACCATGCTCTGATACAACTCTGTAACACCCTCCTCCCACATCTACCAAAGAAACCGGCCAGTCGGGGTAAATATACGACGAGAGGCCACTATGATATGATTCGACCTCCTAAGTCACGTTAACCAACAAAAACACACCATACAAACATTCAACATCAGCATTAGGACCCTCATGAACCAATCCAACCTTTCTGCCAACTAGCCCATGCCTCCCACTAAGCTTTTGGACCACTTGACCTCTGGACGCTCTCATGTTATGGGCATGCCAGCATCTAGGGACCACTAGAGGCCTGTAAGCCAATGTCCATGGACCTTTTTCACAATGTTGTGCCAACATCCCTACGTTTGAGCCACTTTTTCAGGCCTAGAGTTCAAGTCAATGCCCATAATAGAATGACATCTTCATAATAGTAAGATAATAGGTAAATGACAGTGCAAAATCAATTACTTGAATAATACCTTAACTGGACCCCTACTAGCCATGACAGGCATTTTATCAAAAATATCACAAATATGTAATCTACAGGTGTAAATAACATATATGAGCATAGGGTCTCATATTTAGCTAAGAATCGCTAAGAAACATTGATGCCTCAACACATCAATTGCCATTTCATCCACTAGATCATAGATACATTATCCATTCATTTATCAGTAGAAATATGATGACATCCATACATAGTTGTGGTCATAAAACACATATATAACCAGCATAATAGCAACATAAATACTAATGAAATCACATACATATAAACCAGTATAGTACTCATATAAATACAAGAAGAAATAACCTCATATTGGTGATGCAAAATCCAAACCCGGGATGGGACTTCCACATTCCACCCAACCATAGAATGGATGAGCCAAATCTCTCTTCATTCATTGACCCCTATGCCATATTCCAAGCATGAATGCGGGACCTCATAAAACACATCAATCCAAAACTATCCAGGGCTTCCATAGGCCATCCAACTCAACCCATCAAATAGTGATTCCACCTCACAGTTGGACATCACAAAACCATCATGAGATCAATCTCTATCCCAGCCATCCAAGGCTCCAGGACTAGTAACTCAACCCACATCTGTTTTTGGGCTCCAGAGCATTTCTCCAACCAAAGCTATAGGACTAGTAACTCAACCTAAGTTGTTACAGGGCTCTAGGGCACTTTTCTAACCAAGGCTCCATGAACTAGTAACTCAACCCAAGCCAAGGAAACATGAGAACCAACCAAATCCAAACAAGGAAATAAACCCACAATATCCATGGCTATATAGGAAATAGAAAGTCTAGGAAATCCACTGTCAATCGAGGAAATCCTCCATGACAGTGACAGATCATGACCAATAATCCACATGCATATGCTATGCATGCCAAAACTAGTGAGGAAAACATCCATGCAACTCGGTACCTGTAAGAAAATATCAATGTAGCCATTGATCCTGATATCCTCTTGCACTTTATTGCTCTTCCTTTTCCTTCTTGCTCCAAAATTCCAAGTATGCCACACCCTCCAAGAGTGCTCCAAGAAAACTCTAAGTATCCAAGAGTATGAGAGAGAGAATAATGAGACAACTCCAAAACTGAAATGACAAAAGGTCACCAACTGATCCTTAAAAGCCTTTTTATGAGTGAGGCCTCTATTTCCTTCATTTTCCTCCGAACATGAAACTTGTCACCCTTCACCTCCCTTTTCTCCTAATTTCCATTATTTTCATAAATAAATGTGCCAAAAAATGTCATTTTGCCTTTCCAAAGCCTTAGTCATTTCATTTTCCAATTTCCTTAGCCATTAAACAATCACAAGTGATCCCCATCACTAGGATTTGTCCAACATTCAGCTTGGAATAAGTAACCCATCAACCATGGTTATTATTTTGCCTTTTATTAAATTTTATTACATGGAATTTTCACTAGGGTTATTACATGGACAAAGGAAGACATGCTATGTGTAATTGATTACATATAGTTCGAGGGATATTTTGTACATGCATCTACAAAAAACAATGGAATTGCAGCCTCAAGCATACATTATTGGATTAATGGGCTCACTCATGCCAAGCGTAGAAGGCTTGTTACAATTATGACTGAAGAGGAGGAGGCCGAGATGGTTGTGTGGTGTAAGGATATGGCCCAATTGGAACATGGGTTAGATTTGATACAACTCAAATCCACAATAGCTCAAATCTATCAAGGGAGGCCAAACCCCTTCAAAGATAGATTTCCTTGAAAATCTTAGTGGAGTGGGTTTAAAAAAATGTATCTATAACTTGTGTTATGAATAGCCAAGGGCCTTGACAGAGACAGAGTTTTAAATTTACGCCCTGCAATTGTGTCTAATTTCTATAACACACCTTCCCATGCATATGAGAAACACTCTTATGCCCAAAACCATATCTAGAATTTTGATGAAACAGACTTACAAGCTGGAAAAAATTGTGGCATGCGGGTAATTTCCAAGAGAGGGAGCATAAATGTGCCAAAATGTTTTCCTAGGAGCACGGCGTAGATCACTATTCTTCATTGTGTCAATGAAACTAGTTCTTCAATCCTATGTTTTTATTTATTTAAAGGTAAAACTCAACTTAAAAACTATATACAAAATTGTGAACCAAGTGCATGCATGGTTGCACATCCCCATGCATGGATGACAAAGGAACTCTTCTTGAATTGGCTTTTTCACTTTGTCGCATCTATGTCAAGTGGTGTATCTCCTAAAAATACGCACCTACTAGTTTTAGATGGCCATGGAAGCCACATGGTTGTGCAGGAAATCGAGTAGGCCAACCATTTGGGCATTGACCTATTAACACTGCCAACTCATACCACTCATAGATTACAACCCCTTGATGTCAAGGTGTTTGGGCCTTTCAAGGACTATTTTAGGTCAAATCGAGCTTCAAGGACGACAAAGAATTTATAGGTGGAGGTAAAAATTTTTGATATATCTGAGTTTGCAAGTAAAGCATCTAAAAGGGCTCTAACATCTTCTAATATCAACTTTGGATTTAGGAGGACTCTAATTTGGCAACTGAATGTTGATGCTCTTATTCATGATATTAGTTGCAGCTAGGCATTTGTTGTGGAAGGTAAAGAAGTAAAGGACTTAGTGACCGGGTTGATGCCCAAGAAGATGTGGATTGGCAGGAAGATGGTATTGTTGTTGAAGATATGATAACCCTTTCTCAAGGGAACTTCTATGGTGATGATTGTTGAGTCCCAATTTTGCTCATTTTTTATAATATTTCTGAGGCCTTATGATCTGAATTTGAAACTACTTGAAATTTGTTTGCAAGGTATTCAATTCAGAATTAAACATGTTTAAAAGATTTCCATGTCTTGCAAAAAGAAAACGCATGAAATTTTCAGTTGTTCATGACCCATTTAAGCATAGCAGAGTTATTTCCTTTTACTGTTTAACACATTAAGATGAATTTTTTCTGCAAAATAAATCAACCACAAATGCAAAAGAAGTTGATAAAGCAATTCACCCCCTCCAGGGCTACGTCTGCTGGGTCCAAAGCTCCCAACTGGGCTTGTCCTTGTTTTTATTAAATGCTCAAATTGAAAATAAAGCTGAATAGAAGCATCTACAGGAGAAATAGATGGTAAAAATGGATTAAGAACACTTGAATCCTTCAGGATTGACTATTGGATCACCTTCAATGGATACCTGCAACCCTATACAGTGTTCACAAAACTGGGCCCTAGTGGCTCCTAGAACTTCCACGGCTCCAAAACCTCTGCAAATGACCTCAGATGGTTGTAAGACCTGCACCAATGGCTTCAGAAGGTCGAAAATACCCAAAATCAAAAAAAAAAAAATCGTCCAAAACCGACTTTCCTAGCCAAAGTTATGGCCATTTAAAGTTTCTCCAGTTTGCCCCTAGAAAAACTCCAGCTAACTTTAGTTAACTCCAGTTAGCTCTGCCAATTATGGCGGGTCCGCCAAATTTGACGCTCCTGCCAAAATTCCGCCAACTTAACTGCAGTTACATTTAATGTTTGGTGGTTGCCTCGGATTTTGTGCCCGGCGGAATATTCCTTTTTTAATTTTTCTTTTAAAAATTAAAATTTCTAATGTTATGGACAAATTCTTCTTTTTGCCATAACTTCCTCATACGGCGACCATTTTTCGAACCATTTGCGGTGCCGGAATCGGGAAGATGAGCACTTTCCAGTCATTCAACTTTGAACTAGTTCTGAGCACTTTAAATTTTGAGAATTTTACGACACTTAGGACATGAGCACCTGATCATGCCTCCCCATTGGGAAGCTTTTGGACCCCAAAAGCCTTCGACTACCTAATAAAGAGGTGAGGGTACAGCTCCCTCAATCTGTCCACCTCCATCCACTTTTCCTTTTTCGGTTTGCTGCCTGTGAAACCAACCCGAACATAATCTACACTGCCCCTTCTTGAATTGTGTGTCCTTCTGTCAAGGATTGTATCTTCTTTCAGCTCATCTAAGAATTCTGGCCAGAAATCTTCTATAGATGGCAGCTGAACAGCACTTTCATGATCAGCAATCAAAGGAGGTTCATACAAACGTAAGTTCTCCACATTGACAACAGAATACATTTGCATGTAGGAAGGCAAATCTAATTGAAAAGCATTATTTCCAACCTTCTTGAGGATTTTGAATGGACCATAACGAATAGGCTTCAGCTTTTTACCTTCTCCTTGCATCCTTTCCTTACTAATGTACAGCCATACCTCATCTCCTTCTTGAAACTTGTGATCGACTCTATGCTTGTCATGTCTTTCCTTGTACTTGCCTTGACTCTTCTCAAGTTGTTCTTGAATTTGCTGATGTATTTGCTGAATTCTTTCAATGAATGAACGAGCTTTGTCAATGTCACTATGTCCCTCAATGGCGACATCTTTCTCAAGAATGAAATCAAGAGGTGATTTTGGCAAGTAACCAAAACAAGCTTCAAACGGTGAGGTGTTTGTGGAAGAGTGCTTGGCACGATTGTAAGCATGCTGTATGTAGTGCAAATGTTCATCCCAAAGCTTGGGATGCTTGCTGCAATAACCTCTCAAGAGGTGCACAATGGTTTTGTTCACAACTTCGGTTTGTCCATCTGTTTGCAGATGGAAAGCAGTACTTTTCTTCAACTTTGTGTCCATCATCTCCCATAGGTTGGACCAAAAATTCCCCACAAATCTGGAATCCCTGTCACTAATAATGGAAGTAGGAAAACCAAAGTGAATCCATACATGATGAAAAAATAATTCAGCAGTTCGTTCAGCAGTTATAGTTTTCTTACAAGGCATAAGTATACACATTTTACTGAAACGATCAACTACTACATATAAATAATCATGCTGCTTTCGAGATTTT
Organism: Pinus tabuliformis; assembly: GCA_031772625.1. Lineage (NCBI taxonomy): Eukaryota > Viridiplantae > Streptophyta > Pinopsida > Pinales > Pinaceae > Pinus > Pinus tabuliformis. The sequence continues at coordinate 1,211,491,643 of CM062807.1, read as the reverse complement.
GGAAAACCTCCTACAAAATCCATAGAGATGCTCTCCCATGGTCTAGAATGTACCAGCAAAGGAGTATACAAACCAAGCTTCCTGTTGCTAGGCTTGCTTGTAGCACATAATCAACCTCTTTATGAACCTTGAAACGGAATCTACCATGCGAGGCCAATAGCAATACCTATGTAGATGTGCAACTGTTTTGCTCACACCAAAATGGCCAGCAATAAGAGAAGAGTGAGCTTCTCTTATGACATTTATCCTCTCCCCCTGTGGTATACACAACTTGCCCAAATGAAACAGCAAATTTTTATGCATGTGATAGTCATTTTCCTCTACATGATTCCCTTTACTCAAGTTAGCATACACATCTTTAAAGTCATCATCAGATGCATATTGTTCTATGTAACTATCATGTACAATGGAATCATTCTTAAGTAAAGTAACAGCACCAATAATAGGCCTTGAAAGCATATCAGCAACCTTATTCAAAGTACCTTTCTTTTACCTTATTACCAAATGGAACTATTGCAAGAAGCCCATCCATCTGAAGTGTCGTGACTGTTGTAACTTGCTTTGTGATTGCAAGTACTGTAAGGGCTGATGGTCGGTATGTATAACAGTTTCTTTGTACATCAAGTAGTGTTTCCACTTTTTGACGCTTTGTACCAATGCATACAACTCCTTATCATATGTAGGATAATTTACAACAGCACCATTAAAAGTTTCAGAATGAAAAGCAATAGGCTTACCATGCTGTAGAAGAACTGCACCCATAGCATAATCACTAGCATCAGTTTGTATCTCAAATGGCTGTCTCAAATCCGGTAATGCAAGGACTGGAGCTGAACTAATCTTCTCTTTCAAAGATTCGAAAGCTTTTTGCTGCTTGCCTCCCCATTGGAAAGCATGCTTCACACTTGTCACTGCATGCATAGGAGCTGCTATAAAAGAGAAGTTAGAGATAAACTTCCTCCAATATTGAGCTGCACCCAAAAAACTTCTTACCTCTGTTATGGATTTGGGAGTAGGCCACTTCACAATAGCCTCAATCTTAGCAGGATCAATTCTCAAAGCACCTCCTCCTACTATGTGTCCCAAATAAACCAAAGAATTCTTTCCAAATTAACACTTTGACATTTTAAGAAATAACTGATTCTTCTTCAAAACATCAAGTACTTTTCTAACATGCATGACATGATCTTCTCTAGACTTGCTGAAAATTAAGATGTCATCTAAGTAGACAATAATGAAATCATCAAGAAAAGGACGCAAGACATCATCCATTACCCGCATGAAAGTTGCAGGTGCATTGCACAAACCAAACGGCATCACAAGCCACTCAAAGAGTCCTTGTTTGGTTTTAAAGGTTGTCTTCCAAATGTCACTTTCTTCAATTCTTACTTGATGATATCCACTGCGCATGTCTAGCTTAGTGAAATATCGAGCATCTTTCAGTTGGTCTAGCAAATCATCTATCCTTGGGAGTGGGTAACGATTCTTTACCGTTATCTTGTTCAAGGCCCTGAAATCAACACACGTACGCCAAGTGCCATCTTTCTTTGGAATCAATACAATCGGTGACCCACATGGCGAAGTACTTGGCCTTATGAAACCCTTGTCCAACAAGTCCTTGATTGGCTTCTTTATTTCATCATTCTCCATAATATACATGCAGTACATGCCTATGTTTGGAAGAGGACAATCTGGATGCAAATGGATTTCATGCTGAATCTCCCTCTTAGGAGGCAAACCAGTTGGCTCCTGAAACATCTCATGATATGCATCAACTACATCATACAGATCTGATGTAAGTTTTGGATCACAATTGTCAAATGACTCATGATTCACATCAACCTTGGGCTTAATCATAAGAAGAACAAAATCCTTACTTGAATTGACCAGCCTTTTTACCTGTCCTGCATTCACCATCGCTATATTTGTCTTCTTGCGATGAGCTTTAACAATGAACTCCTTGCCATCTTTGAACAAATGATATTTGTTTTCATGGCGATGAAAGATAGCTTTCCTGTCAAACAAGTAAGGACTTCCCAAAACAATTCCTGCTATATCAAAAGGTACCACATCAAGTTTAACTGTGTCAATAAAATGTGCAGTAATTGCAAAGTGCAATGTGCACTTTCTTGAAACTTGTAAATTTGCATCCTTGCAAATCCATCCAAGTGGATATGGCTTCAGATGTGGAACGGTCTCAAGTTTAAGCTGCTTGACCAAGTCCTCTGATATAAGGTTTGCTTGTGACCCACTATCAAAAAGTGTGTCAATTTTAGTATGTTTTGAAATCACCCTCACATGAAACAGTTCAATCCTTTCTTCCTCATTAGGAGCTTGTACATGGCAGTTTGAGGTACTAGTGCTGGCTTGAGTTTCAATTTCTTTTTCCTTCAAGTTTTTCAAACCCATGGCTGTAATTTTGGTTTCATCACCTGAATCTTCCCCTAAATCTTGTGGTGTAGATGTAGTAGCAGCAGTTTTTTGTTTCCCTTTGGATTTGTTAAATTGAGATCTTTTTTCAGGATATAATTTCCAACAGTTTTTCTCCTCATGACCTGGTTTAGAACAGTGTTTACAGATCACTTTCTCACTCTCCTGTTTGGCAGATGCATTCTTTTTTCCCTTTCCCTTGGAGGTTTTCTCTTTGTTTTTCCCCTTGGGGGGCTTGTTTCTACCCTCTTCAAATGTGTTTTTTCCCCTTGCCTCTAAATGGGTAGCTTGGACACAAACCTCGTCCAGGCTAGTAGGGTTAAACATCAAGATGGTGTGTCTAAGGTAGCTATGCAAGCCACCGATATATTTCAGCAAGGTTTCTTGGGTCTGTAAATCTACCCCTAACAAGAGAGCTCTTCTCCTGAATTCTTGGGTGTAGTCTTGGACACTCTGACCCTTAAGTTGTATGAAATTTTGCCAATTCATAATGGCTTTCTGCATGTGAGCAAGAGGATAAAACTGTTTTCTAATGGCTAACAAAAATTCAGGCCATGTTAAGGTAACCTTACCAAATTTCTTGATCTCCTCTTTAGTCTTGGCCTCCCACCAGACCAATGTTGCTCCATCCATTCTCAAAGAAGCCAACTGAATCTTTGTGGCATCATCATGCATATTTTGGATCCTCAAGTAAACTTCCAACTGCCTAATCCAGTTGTCAAGCTTTTCTGCATTCACTTCACCATTAAACATAGGTAATTCGAATTTTACATCAAGCTTCAAAAAAGACTTTTTCCAGAGGATCTATGCTTATGAATAGAAGAAGACGAGGATGAAGAGGAAGAAGGTGAAGATGGGGGTGGTGGATCACCATTTCCTCCATGTCCTTTCTTGGAATGATCATCATCCTTCTTACCTCCTGAAGATCCCTCTCCTTCATGTGGATGTTTGGACCCTTCTCCAGCCAATTTCTCATTTCTTTCTTGGTACAATATCCTCACCATCTCAGTGAGGTCCAAGAAAGCCTTTCTGAAGACTCTTTCTTCTTCTCTTGGATCTGTCTCTGTAGGAATTTCTCCTTCATGTTCAGACATCCTTGAAGCTTCTGCTGAGACTTTTGAGGGTGAAATTGAAGGTGGAGGTGATGGCTCTCTGGCCTTCCTTGACTGAGGATTCTCTCGTTCGCTAGTCAACTGTCCTTCCCCTCTTTTAAGTTTCAACCTGGTAAGCATCAATACTTTGCAAGACGGTTAGAAGATCTTTGCACAAAACCCTAAGCTTTAATACCAACTTCATATGAATTTGAAACTACTTGAAATTTGTTTGCAAGGTATTCAATTCAGAATTAAACATGTTTAAAAGATTTCCATGTCTTGCAGAAAGAAAACACATGAAATTTTCAGCTGTTCATGACCCATTTAAGCATAGCAGAGTTATTTCCTTTTACTGTTTAACACATTAAAACGAATTTTTTCTACAAAATAAATCAACCACAAATGCAAAAGAAGTTGATAAAGTAGTTCACCCCCTCCAGGGCTACGTCTGCTGGGTCCAAAGCTCCCAACCGGGCTTGTCCTTATTTTTATTAAATGCTAAAATTGAAAATACAGCTGAATATAAGAATCTACAGGAGAAATAGATGGTAGAAATGGATGCAGAACACTTGAATCCTTCAGGATTGACTATTGGATCACCTCCAATGGATACCTGCAACCCTATACAGTCTTCACAAAACTGGGCCCTAGTGGCTCCTAGAACTTTCACGGCTCCAAAACCTCTGCAAATAACCTCAGATGGTTGTAAGACCTGCACCAATGGCTTCAGAAGGTCGAAAATACCCAAAATCAAAAAACAATTCGTCCAAAACCGACTTTCCTAGCCAAAGTTATGGCCATTTAAAGTTTCTCCAGTTTGCCCCTAGAAAAACTCCAGCTAACTTTAGTTAACTCCAGTTAGCTCCGCCAATTATGGCGGGTCCGCCAAATTTGGTGCTCCTGCCAAAATTCCGCCAACTTAACTGCAGTTACATTTAATGTTTGGTGGTTGCCTCGGATTTCGTGCCCGACGGAATATTCCTTTTTTAATTTTTTTTGAAAAATTAAAATTTCTAATGTTATGGACAAATTCTTCTTTTTGCCATAACTTCCTCATACGGCGACCGTTTTTCGAACCGTTTGCAGCACCGAAATCGGGAAGACGAGCACTTTCCAGTCATTCAACTTTGAACCAGTTTTGAGCACTTTACATTTTGAGCATTTTACGACACTTAGGACATGAGCACCTGATCACCTTAACCCCCTTATTTTGAGCCTTTCTTATCCTTAAAAACCCTCTTTTACTATATTTTGTGTGTTTTAACCATGATAGTGTTGTGAACTTGAAAGAATGAAAATTATTTCAAAAGGTATCATTTTACTTTAATTCCTAAGTATTTTCGAAGTTAAACGTTATCTAATAGAATCACCTACAATATCAAAGGAGCTGACCAAATCTTACGCAGATCAACCATTTTCTGAAACAATTCCGAGATTCCTGCAGCTACTCTGCAATTTCCTTCAAGTTCGCTAATTTCCTGTAGAAGTGGAGATTTCCTGAAATCGCCTCGATTTCCCAAAGCTACTCATGGTTGAGTATGTTCTAATCCGCCTCAAAGAGAACGAAGACATGGGTTCTGTTGAGAAAGTCACCAATATGGATGTTTTCCTATTGGTCGCCTCAGAACTGCCATTGAAACTATCCAGACCTTCATTCCTCTTTCAGATGGCCGTATTGAGAGGCAGTTCCAGCAACTTCACGAAGTCTATTCGATCCATCCTTTCAGTCATGGATCGAACTCATCATGCCTATTTCTATTATCTTTATCATCTATTGTTAGTCAGAAGTTGTAGGGTGTTAGATTTTCTAATTTGAGGCAGATTATGCCCATGTATTTGTATAAAAGACCTTTGTGTTTATTGGGATAGGTATGAGGGGGATAGAGAGGAGAGTGAGTGGTTGGATAGATAAAATATATTAGGCCCTATATTGTTGTATATTTTCCATATTAATATAATACTTTATGTTCTATAGAATTTCATTGAGTAACTCCTTTCATAGTTAAAGGGATTGTGAGTAAGGGAGGCCCCCCTTTACTCACAACTCTCGTAGCTGCAGATTTGTTTTATTTTCATTTATTTTTGTCATGCATCAATAGAATTAGTACAAAATTTACATTTCTCTTTTCTAATTTGTAGCAGCTTGTGAATGATGGTTAAATGTGAGCTTATTTGATGAATGATTTGGAGTTGTTGAATAGGCTTTCATTTCTGTTATGCAATGTGTGAATTGAGTTAATTGTTGTTGTTTGGGTTTGTATCTTTTCTTGATCTGCATCAGCAATAGTAGGTGTTGTAGAGGGATGATTAAATCCACTCCATAGCCTTTACTACCAAGTGTTGATAGAGGAAAAGAGTCCTTGAAGTTGTGTGTGTGTGATTTTATTTAGAACAACACTTACATTGTTAGCCTGCATATATTTTGCGGAGCATCTCACAATCTTACCTACCTTTGGTCAATAATTTATGTCTATCAAATTATGAGTCTATAATTTGCCCAAACATTTTTGTTTCGTTGCCGAGGAGGTGCTGAGGGATGATACTGAAAGTGTTTTAGTATGATTTCTTTTGCTTGATTTTTTCAGGGCTGGGGGAGTCGAAGTGGTAAGATGTGGGGTAAGGTCTATGCGCCTGTAGAGATCAAAATTCGCCAAAGCCATGTCTTGATTGTTTGGTAAGTAGAATTTTTTAAATTTTCTACATAATATGAATAGGGTCCAATATTTCCAAACATTTTTAGTGGTGGTGTGAGCACCACTTTGTCCACTAATAAAATGGTAAGGAAAAGGAAGTTCGTAAAGAACAAGGCAAGAGAGATGAAGGAATCCAATGGGGGGTTTACAAATCTGAGCAGTGTTTGATAGTTGATCCTAAGCAAACTAAATTCCCACAGCAGCTTCTTCTGCCAGAAAATCCTCTATTGTTGCTCATTCAAAATTTGCAATGTCACCTCAAAGTCCATGGCAACCACGTCCTGCATGTATGTTACAACAACATTTCAATTTCCTTATGCCCAGAATCGAATGTGGAACATTCCAATGCGTTGGTAGACCTGGCCTTAGCAGGGGAATTTCCCTTACCCTGTTGCACCAAATTATTCCCCTCAAAAGTTTTATTTATGACAAATGGTACAACAACAAATTCCTACCCAACCAGTTTCTAATATCAACAATAAAGTTGTCCAAACTGCTCACAAAATTGGAATGGCCATTTATCCTACCTATTACATTGCACCTCAGCCTCTGTAGGAAATTTATGTACCTTTGTTGTAGGAGTTCCCTGCATCTCTCCAGGAAATTAAACTAAGGTTAGGAAAAGTGGTGACCCAACCAGAAAATATTGAAGAGATTATAGAGGAAGAAACCATTGATACACCTGAAATAGAAAATGTACAAGAAACAACATAAAAAAAACATTATATGTTCACAAGAACCTTCCTCATCTCAAACTGTCCAGCCTCATTTTCTTGAGAGGTTAAGGGTGGAAGAAATGACAAAACAACCTGAATTTGATCTAGTATCCAAGTTAATAAATTTATGAATAAAGATTCCTTTACTTCAAGTGATTAGGGATATCCCAATCTATGCTAAAACAGTTCAGGAACTATGTATCAAAAAGTTTTGGAAACAAAAGAAAGAACCCTCTACAATTCAAGTAGGTGGGAAAATTGCAAGCCTTATGTCTACCAGACTTGCCAATGAAAAATATGCAGACCCTGGAATTCTTTTTGTTACCACCTTCATCAATGGATATCCAATAATAAATACTTTAATTGATTTAGGTGCATTCATTAATAAAAATAAAATAGAAACATTGTCCCATATAGGATCATTTGATTTGCTTCCTACCCCTACGGTGTTAGAATTAGCAAATAGATCTAAGGTCAAGGCAGAGGGTGTTTTGGAAGATATTTCCATTTCATTAGATTCTTGGGAATATATTGTGGATTTTTATGTTCTTTAGCCTATGACTAATTTAGGGAGGCACCCTTTGATCTTGAGGAGACCTTGGTTGGCCACAACAGATGCCTTCATTAGGTGTAGGTCAAGGAATATGACCATCAATAATGAGGCTGAAATTAAGCACATAAATATATATCCCCCTGCTAAACCCCACTTGAAATCAAAAAAGATTCATTGAGCTAAGGAAGAACTTAATTTAGAAATTATTCAACCAGTTTTGACAATAGCCCAAGCTATGGGCCTTAAATAAAACATTGGGGATAATTTAATTAATTTATCTATTTCAAACCCTGATTTTTCCTAGCACTTAAAGGGGCAGTCAAGTCATGAGATAGATGTCATTGTTGAGCATAACTTCCAAGAAAATAGTACAACAGTTGAATTAGGTTCATTCCTCCTATCTTTATTTCCTACAGAATCAACATCTGAAGGTGGAAGCAGGGTAATTGAGATCTTTCCTGGGAAAACTTTGATTATCAATTGTTCCCTAACTTATGAATAGGAAAATCGATTAACTGAGATATTGAAAGATTTTTCAGACACATTTGCTTGGGAATATGCAGACACGGATATGATACTTGGTATCTTCTCTGATATTTTATATGATTGCATAGATATTTATATGGATGATTTTATGGTGGTGGGTGAGACTTTTGAAGAGGCTTTACTTAATCTTAAGAAGGTTTTGCAAAGATTTAGAGAGACTAATATTTCATTAAGAAGTGAAAAATGTTTTATAATCATGACTGAAGGCATTTTCTTGGATCCTCATGTTTCTACTCCAGGAATTAAAGTTGACCTGGCGAAAATCGAAGTGATTTTTAAAAAGAAAGAGTTGGAAATGGTGGGAAAGGGGGTCATTCCTTTCACTACCTCTTCTTGATTTTCTATTGCAATAAACTGAGCTTAATTTGTTCCTTCTTGTGCTCATTAGACCATGAGAGGAACGTCTATTGGGTATAGGTTTATTCCTTTTTCCGGGCCCAATGGACTAATTATGGAAAAGGGGCTCCCTTGGAGTCTTCTTTTTCAGTATTTCAGACTCTCTAAACTTGAAATCTGGCGAGCATGGACTTCCCTAGGCTCGTTAAAATAACAAGTCAGTAGATCCTTCTGGATCCTTAAAATAAATTTCATTTTTCAAGAAAATTTTTGGTTTTCTCGTGTTGGACTGATGTGGAATTTCTTAAGGTCGTCCTTCCAATGATCTTGGCCCATTGACATTAGCAAATTATCTAGGTTTCAAGATTAGAGATTGGTGATGCCTTCAAGCTTGTATACCTTAATGACAGGCTATCTCGCCAGCAGCAATGGGGATTCATTATGGCTCCTTGACTGTTGGATCCTATAGGGGGTTCAACAACAACTCATACATTCACACCTGAAAGGATGCATCAAATGTACCTTGGTCCTCACTCTCATCATTGGTGATGGGCCTTGCATTAGTTAACAACTAACCTTAATGGCTGGTAATCTAGCGAGTTCACTATACATTCAGCCTCAGTCCATTTATTCGTGTGCAATGAAATGTACAAGAGGGGGAGAATATGGTTTCCTGTAGATGGACTTCCTGCAGAACATTCCAGTAGCAACATTTCCACAGCAAAAATAATTATTTCCTAAAGTACGAATTTCAAGAAGAGCATATTCGACAACTCTGGAAAGTACCGATTATCATCATTTTTATTTGAGGCCATGTAGCTATATGATCTTTCATCTAATATGATTTCAAGGACATTCATAATTTCAAAGTAAGTACAAGCGTCATCAAATGTATTGACAGTTGTAAGGTAAGATCGAAGGTATGTTTTGACATCAAAATACTTAGGGTAAGAAAAGTAATGGTACTAAAATTTTTAAATTTGCATGAATTTAAGTCATGGCTACCTTCACGGAAAAGGCAGCCTTGACCGTTGGTATCTTACACAAATTCCTATTCATGCCTATTATTCTGATTTTCATGATGTTATCTTCCCAATGTTTATCTGGCAGAATGGATCATGATGACAATCATGATCACATTCCCCCATAACTCAAAGTTTCCCATTACTCTTGATTCTTTCCTAATTAAATATTCTTGTTTTCATTGGGTTTGAATTATTTCCACCTAGTTTAGTAACAGGGGAAACTATTGGGCAAAACACGAAGTCGAAAGGGAACCCTCGCACCTGTTAAATGCTTTACAAGGATCCAAGCCACAAAGCCGGTGATTAAAGAACCTACAGAGGAAAGGGCACAACCTATCAAGACTGAGGAACCAAGTCTTCCACAGTCCTCCTAGGACAACACAATGATGATGGGGCCTCTAAGGAATTAATGAGATCACTGTGTCTGAACGGGTGGTCCAAACAAAAAATAAAAACTTGAAGGAGAATAGCTTGCGATTGCAGAAAGAGGTGGAAGAATGGAAAGCGAAAAAATCAGAAGGCTTGTTGTATTATGAAGAAACATCGTGTTTAGATTGGTCATTTGACAAATAAGCATGAAGAGTATCGAAACACAGTACAGAAAGCAGAATCCAGAAGGCCACACCTAGACCATCTTGCTGAAGCAACTGCGACCCAGAAAAAGGACTGAATTTTCTTCCTGGAGGAACATTTTTTCTTGCATAAGGGACATGCAAGGAGATTGGTGTGGGGGAGATGTTGAGTCCCAATTTTTCTCATTTTTTATAATATTTAAGAGACCTTAACCCCCTTATTTTGAACCCTTCTTATCCTTAAAAAACCTGTTTTATTACATTTGTGTGTTTTGACCAAGAGGGTGTTGTGAACTTGAAAGAATGCAAATTATTTCAAAATATATCATTTTACTTTGATTCCTAAGTATTTTCGAAGTTAAATGTCATCTAATCAAATCACATGCAATGTTAAAGGAGTTGACCAAATATTGCATAGATCAATCATTTTCTGAAGCGGTACCGAGATTCCTGCAACTACTCCGCAATTTCCTGCAAGTTCGCCGATTTCATGTAGATGCAAAGATTTCCTAAAACCGCCTCAATTTCCTGCAGTGATATTCATGGTTGAGTATGTTCCGCTCAGCCTCAAAGAGAATGAAGACATGGGTTCTGTTGAGAAAGTCACCAATATGGATGTTGTCCTATTGGTCACCTCAGAACTGTCATTGAAACTACCCAAACCTTCATTCCTATTTCAGATGGCCATATTGAGATGAAGTTCTAGCAGAGTCATGAAGTCTATTTGATCCATGCCTATTTATGTTATCTTTATTAGCAATTTTTAGTCAATAGTTGTAGGGTGTTATATTTTCTAATATGAGGCAGATTATGCCCATGTATTTGTATAAAAGACGTTTATGTTTATTGGGACAGATAAAATATATCAGACCCTATATTGTTTTATACTTTCCATATTAATATAATACTTTATGTTCTGTTGAACTTCATTGAGTAACTCCTTTTGTAGTTAAAGGGGTTGTGAGTAAGGGGATTTATTTTTGTCATGCATCAATAGAATTAGTATACAGTTTACAGTTCTCTTTTCTAATTTGTAGCAGCTTGTGAATGATGGTTAAATGTGAGCTTATTTGATAAATTATTTGGAGTTGTTGAATAGGCTTTCATTTCTCTTATGCAATGTGTGAATTGAGTTAATTGTTATTATTTGGGTTTGTATCTTTTCTTGATCTACATCACCAATAGTAGGTGTTGTAGAGGGATGATTAAATCCACTCCATTACCTTTGTTGCCAAGTGTTGATAGAGGAAAAGAGTTCTTGAAGCTAAGTATTAGCCTGCATATATTTTACGAAGCATCTCACAAGTTTACCTACCCTTGGTCGATAATTTATGTCTGTCAAATTATGAGTCTATAATTTTCCCAAACAATGATAATGAACATGTAAGTGAAACACAATTCAGTAATGAACCAATTGTCAATAACAGGAATGTTAGATATCATTTTTGGGATTCAACTGCGTTAAGTAAGTCATTCAAACGTATGACCATTTCCATGAGAGGTAGTCTTAACTGACTAATTTCTCATGATTTTTGAATAGTTCACTTAGCACTCATTGCATCGGGTGATGCTCACAGGGGTGAAGAAGTGGGATTGAAACTAGTGAAATGTGGAGAACGAATCACATAGCATCAATCATCACTTCCGGGGCTTGCACCCGGTAACCAGGACTTCCCAGGAGGTCACCCATCCCAGAACTCCTCTGGCTCAAGCGCGCTTAACTGTGGAGTTTTTCCCACAATCAAGCGCGCTTGAGCCAGAGGAGTTCTGGGATGGGTGACCTCCTGGGAAGTCCTGGTTACCGGGTGCAAGCCCCGGAAGTGATGATTGATGCTATGTGATTCGTTCTCCACATTTCACTAGTTTCAATCCCACTTCTTCACCCCTGTGAGCATCACCCGATGCAATGAGTGCTAAGTGAACTATTCAAAAATCATGAGAAATTAGTCAGTTAAGACTACCTCTCATGGAAATGGTCATACGTTTGAATGACTTACTTAACGCAGTTGAATCCCAAAAATGATATCTAATATAATGCACTGCGTAAATCCCCCATACTTAAACAGGAATGTTGTCACACCCACTGAAGCACCTATTAATACTGCATGTGATATTCCAAATGAGGTAGTTGATCATGCAAATGACAATGAAATTTTTGGTTTCAAATGATAATGTAACAGGAATCAACAATTACTAATTGAGCACGCCAACCCAAGTAACCCCACCATCATGGTTGGTAGAGGCCATGATGAATAACAACAAACATAATGTGTCATTCACCAATGTGGAAAGAATGGTCATGCCTTCACAATCATTGCATGTAGCATTTTCCAACTAGTGTATTATAATTAATATAACACTCCTTAAATAAACCCTTTCAGTTTTATGTAAGGATCCAAAAACTACTATAGTTGTGCTTAACGAAAGTGAGAGAAATGTATTATATGAGAATTATGTGTAGGTTTTAACCCCGTACAGAATTACCTGCATACAAATTATAAAATACAGAAAATAAACAATGCGAGAGCATAACACATAAAACACATATACACAGAGATTTTCCCCTAGATCCCAAAACTGGGACTACCAACTTGATTTCTCATTATATTCCTTTCAATGTTACAATACATATTTATACATGCCGAAGCATCCAATAACATGGACCAAAAACCATCGTGTCCAAAAAACATGTGCGAAAATCATGCACAAAACCAAAACCAAAATTTTCAGGTCCAAAACCAAAATTTTTTGGGGCGCTGCCCTGGACCCCATAAAGTGGGGTTATGGGTACCCCTCAAACCCCCTGTGACCTCCCCCGCTCTAACCCCCTGTTAACTACGTGGGCTAGTTGTGGAAAGAATATAACACAACCCAACATTCTCCCACTTGTTGTTTTCTTTCCACAGGTGGCCACAAGAGAGCTTAGTCATTTATCCAGCCCTGCAATGCCCATTGTTTCTCTACACCAAGAGAGCTTCTCAGAGCTCACATATTTTTTCAATGCATCTGTAGTATTCTTCAAAGTGTCCACCTTTACGAGCAACAACTTTTTGTCTTCTATCATATCCCTCACAAAGTGATACTGAACATCAATGTGCTTTGTCTTTGAATGATATGCAGGGTTCTCTGCCAAGAAAATGGCACTTTGGTTGTCGCAGCCTATCCTTATAGCTTCGTGTACTAACCCCATACTTGAACACAATCTCTGCAACCAGACTGCTTCCATGAGTGGCTGCCATGTATTCTGCCTCTGTAATTGATAGTGCCACTACAGATTGTTTCTTACTCATCCAACTGACTGCACCTCCAAATAGGTTAAAGACATACCCACTTGTAGATCTTCTCTGATCCAGATCTCCAGCCCAGTCTACACCAACAAAGCCACGAATATCCAATACTTTGTCCAATCCTGGTCTTCCTTGGTAGCACAAACCATAATCACTAGTGCCACAAAAATACCTAAAAACCCGCTTCACTGTTGTCCAATGCTCCTTTCCTGGTTTTGACATAAACCTGCTCAATACTCCCACTGCATGTGCAATGTCTAGTCTAGTACAGACCATTGCATACATCAAGCTACCGACTGCACTTGCATATGGAACACGAGACATGTCCTCTTCCTCTTCTTGTGTCTATGGACACTATTCAGCATATAACCTTACACCTACAGGAATAGGGACCTTCACCAGTTTACTATCCTACATATTAAACCTCTGCAGTATTGTCTTGACATACTTCCTCTGGTTTAACCAGAGCTTCCTCTTTGCCCGATCTCTTTTAATTTCCATGCCCAAAATATAGTTTTCAGCACCAAGATCTTTCATGTCGAATTTGGAGGACAATTGGGTCTTCAAATCCTAGATAATTTCTTTGTCATTTCCAACCAGCAACATATCATCCACATACAAAACCAGATAAATAACACGGTCACCAATTAATTTAAAATACACACAGTGATCTGCTTTTCTTCTGGTGAAGCCAAGTCCCCATATAAATGTATCAAATTTCTGATACCACATCCTTGGTGACTGTTTTAACCCATACAGAGACTTCTTTAACTTTCATACCAGTTCTTTCTTACCCTTCACCGTAAAGCCTTCAGGTTGCTTCATGTAGATTTCCTCTTCCAGATCCCTATGAAGAAACGTTGTCTTCAAAATCAAAAGCAGCGGAAAGAGATAAAAGTAATCTAATAGAAGTTACCTTAGCAACAGGAGAAAAAATATCACCAAAATCAATTCTCGACACCTAGGAATAACCTTTTGCTACCAACCGAGCTTTGTATTTCTCCACTTTTCCTTCTGCATTTGTCTTCTTTTTGAACACCCATTTGCTGCCAATGGGTTTCCTTCCAACCGACAACTCCACCAGATCCCAAGCCTCATTTTTGTGCAAAGATGCCATTTCATCAACCATGGCCTCTTTCTAGAGTTTTCCATCCTCTGAATCCACTGCTTCCTTCACAGTTCTAGGATCATCATCAGTAATAGACAAAGCAAAATTTGAACAGAAAGTAGATGGACTATACCTTTCTAGCTTCGTTCTTTCTCGAACTGATCTTCTCATAACCGTAGTTTGTGGCTCTTCATCTTCTGATTCCTGCTCTGCTGTAGAGTCTGATTCCTCCTCCTTTAGCTCAAAATCTATCTTCTCGGGCTCCTTTGGTTGGACTTCATGTTTAATAACATCTTTCAACTCTCTGAACACCACATCTCAGTTGTACACAATCTTCCTTGTTACTAGGTTCCAAAGCTTATAACCCTTTAAACCATCCTTATACCCATAAAGATGCACTTTTCAGATTTACTATCCAACTTGGTTCGTTTCTCCTTTGGAACATGTACATATGCATCACATCCAAATACCCTTAGATGTGAAAGAGAGGGTTTCTTACCAGTCCATACCTCTTGTGGAGTCTTATCCTCCAACGCTGATGAAGGTGACCTATTGACCAGGTAACATGTAGTATCCACCGCCTCTGCCCAAAATTCCTGTCCTAACCCGGCACCACTGAGCATGCTTCTTGCCCTTTCCATCAACGTCTTGTTCATTCTTTCTACAACTCCATTTTTCTTAGGTGTATATGGAGTAGTATTCTGTCGTGATATACCACACTTATTACAGAATTCTTCAAATTCCTTACTGCAAAACTCTCTACCAGTATTTATCCTCAGCACCTTTATCTTCTTCTCTATCTGATTTTCCACGAAAGCCTTAAATTCTTTAAACCTATCAAAGACTTCAAATTTCTTCTTATGGAAATATATCCATGTATTCCTTGAGAAGTCATCTATAAATGATACATAGTACATAGACTTACCCAGTGATGGAACCTTCATAGGTCCAAACACATCACTGTGCACAAGCTCTAATATATGTTTCGCCTTCTTACTACCAGAGAGGAAACTCACCCGATTCTGCTTCCCATATACACAATTCTCACAGAAATCAAAATCCAGAGAGCTATTACTCATACCTTCTACCATACCTCTACCATGAAGTATTTGAAGGCCTTTCTCTCCAATATGTCCAAGCTTTTGATGCCACAACATGGTCTTTTCTCCAGAGACCACTAGATTTTCTGCTCCACTTTCAAGAACCACAGGACTGTTGCACCCATCAACAACAATGCTACCTTGCAGCTTGTACAGAGTTCCAATCCGAACTCCCCGCATCAATACCAGTGCTCCCCGAACCATTTTGCAAGTATCCTTCTTGAACATTGTTTTTACACCTGCATCATCCAACTTGCTTATAGAAATCAGATTTCTGGCCAATGCCGGAATATGCAGAACAACCAGAAGTGTTCTAACCCTTCCACCTTGCAACTTCAATTTCACTTTTCCGCGACCAACGATTGTAGCCTTCCTGTCATCCCCCAAGAAGACATCACCACCATCGTATTTCTCATACTCGCAGAACCACTCTCTATGGGGAGTGAAGTGAAAGGATTCACCTGAGTCAATCAACCATGCCTCATGATCTACATGTGTACTTGAAGAAGCCAAGTACACATCCCCACCTTCATTTGAGGTGGTTTTCGCCTTTGCAGAAGGAGAATCATCAGATCCCTTTCCTTTGTCAAGAGCTTTAGATTTACAATCCCTTTTGTAGTGCCCTTCCTTTTCGCATTTCCATCACACCACCTTTACAGGTTTTCCTAGAGATTTAGATCTCCCTCTAGATTTAGATCTCCCACTCGATGACTTATTTTTGTTTCTGTTCTGGGACCATCCTCGTATAGACAAAGCATCACCATTATGGCTCTCCATATTTTTCCATCTCATCTCCTCCGTCAGCAAGGATGAGACTATTTCATCAAACTGCAAGGCAATTGCATTGCTACCTATTGCAATAAACAGACTATCCCATGAATCTAGTAGAGAACACAACAAACCGATGCACTTATCTTCATCTGAAATTTTAATATCAACAGATGCTAACTGACTTACCACAGTATTAAATTCATTAAGATGCTCTGTCACCGAGTCTCCATCTTTCATCCTCAGATTATACAGCTTTTTCTACAGGAACAGTTTATTCACCAGAGACTTAGATTGGTACAAAGTCCCTAACTTGTCCCACAAAGCCTTCGTCGTAGCTTCCCCTGATACATTCAGGAATACTAAATCTGAGACACACAATCGTATTGTGCTCTTTGCCTTCCGATCCAACTTCTTCCATTCTTCATCGGACACTCCCGTTGGTTTAGTACCCAGATCTACCACAATCCACTAATCTTTATCCACCAACAGATCCTCCATCTTGAGTTTCCACAACTCAAAACTCTAACCATTAAATTTCTCGATCTTTATCTTTCCACTGCTCGCCATCTTCTTTCACCAATAGAATCAATCTCGCGGATCTCCCACTGAACAAGGTATACCACAGGCCCGAGCGAAACCCCTCAGCAATAAAGGCGTCCCCTTGAAGCCAAAACAACTCTGATACCAAATGTAGGTTTTAACCCCATATAGAAATTACCTGCATACGAATTCTAAAACACAGAAAATAAACAATGCAAGAGCATAACACATAAAACACATATACACAGATATTTTCCCCTGGATCCCAAAACTATGACTACCAGCTTGATTTTTCATTATATTCCTTTCAATGTTACAATACACATTTATACATGCCGAAGCATCCAATACCATGGACCGAAAACCATCGCATCCAAAACCACGGACCAAAAACCATCACGTCCAAAAAACATGTGTGAAAATCATGCACAAAACCATAGGTGGGTCTGCCCAACCTAACATAGGGTCCAAAACCAAAATTTTCCGGGACGTTGCCCCGGACCCAATAAAGTGGGGTTATGGGTACTCCTCAAACCCCCTGTGACCTCCCCCCCTCTAACCCCTGGTTAACTACGTGGGCTAGTCGTGGAAAGAATATAACACAACCCAACATTATGATCCATTGACAATGCTCATGACACATGAACCCTCTAGCGAAGCCCTTTGGAAGACCTGACATCCAGAACTATTAACTAGTTTTTGAAATGATAAGTTGAGGAAAAATAACCTTCCGTATAATCACTATATATTAGCATAGTAAAATTAGCAACAAACTAAAAGTAGCATTTTCATTTGGACAATATATCAACAAAACCATAATGGTAGCATCAACCATTCAGGGTATAGGAAATAACAATACTCAGTAAATTAGAAACATCAAACAATATTGCAGCATATCAAAACTCTTGTCAAGATAATCCCCTCAAATTCAAGCAACAACATTCCCTGTGTTATAGCATATGGAAATCTTAAGATAGTGGGCAACTCCAAGCTTATTATATAGTGGGAAAATAGAAAATATAAGATGAAAAACTCAATACTTCTACCCAAATCATCCACAAAACTATACATGTAAGAACTCAATTTGTATATGTTAATTTCCAATACAAATACATAAAATCAGCCACAGAAAAAGCTTGCATCCACAGAAGCCAAAAAAACCACGTAATAACCTATAGAAGGCATAGAAAAACTCCAAATCCCAAATATCCCATAAAACCATTTAACCAGTGGAAATCCCCCAAATGTTATCTCAACCTAAGCCACAGAACCCACCAATTGAAGCCATGGAAAAACACTACATCCATAAAAGCCATAGAATAACCCACAAAAGCCGTGAATGGTGTGAATATCAAGAAAATTGATGTGATGACAAACACAGTTGCAGGTATGGCTGGCAGGATGAAGAATCATACAAGAGAATAACAACACCAACCTCCAAAAGTCTATTGTAGTGAGGCAACCATTATGTCCAGTGTTGGGTCAAACAGGGTCAAGCGAGCGAGATAAATCAAACAAGGTTCCTGCCAATTCCAAACCAGAATCGCCATTATAGAAACCTTCAACAATGTCGTGCAACCAAAGAACTGGAACCCTTTACTACACCCACACCCCACCTCTATGGTTGAACAACACACCTCTACATCTGAACAACATAACTCCGCAGTCAAACAACATGTCATTATGCGTTAGAAACGGACACCAAATACACCAGAAATGAACACCTCACACACAGGAACTGGCATAGAAAAACAAACAGGTTTAGAGCTTGAACAACAATGAATAGGGAGGCAAACAACCTCCATAGGTGGCCCATACAATATCCCTAGACGACACGAAAACATGGAGGTGGGCTCCTTGGTGCAAAGGAGATATGTGGAGGAGTGAGATGGACATGTGTCGTACAACTTATTCGGCTAGCTAGGTGTCATTGTATGTACACGTAAGGAGGTCACGCAACTACTAGCCTCCCTCCCCTATTTCATATCTAAGAATTAGTTGAAGAAGTTTTCCAAAATGATTTTAAAGGATTTTAATTAGGAATCTCCAATCCACTTTAAGTCATAAAAACCACTTAGGTTGCAGATGCTTTTATGGGAATGAGTTGCTTTGTAAATTCAAAATATAGTTACGTTGATATGCATACTTATTTCAACCTCTAGATGTGGACTTCCAGAATTTGGATTTTTTTTGTGAATGAATGCACAAGATTAAATTTTAGTTGAATATTCTTCGCCATTTAACCTAACTGACGATTGTGATTTCATTGAGGGTTATCAAAGGGTTGTCTCTTTCCCATTACAAACACTTTAATGAATATTTTAATAAATATTTAAGTGGTTGGGTGACATGTTAGTGGCAAAGGGAATCGATTCATTACGAACATCCTTGGCAGTCGCCAATGCTTTATAATTACAAAGGATGCATGCGTCTATAATCACATTCACATTTTAGAATCAACTCTCCACCTGTCAAACACTCATGAATCAAGTAGGTATCACCTTTCAGAAGCAAATCTCCACTCGTCAAATTTTCATGAATATGGTAGTAAGAAAAATTCGCAACGTCACCCCACACCCAGGTCGTTGTACCTTACCCCAACTTCCAATGTCGCCTCTATGTGTCCCTTTGCCCCACTTCACTGTCCCCATTGTTTTCCCACCTCGACCTACTTGCAATCTGCCTCGACCACCACGAGCCCCCAAAGCCACCCAACCCAAGCTATCAATGGTTCTACATCCCCTAACAAGGTGCAGGGGCTTCTCAACACCCATCACCACCTGTAAATGAGAATGACGCCCCCCATGGATTATCGAAATTCTCTTTAACGGGGGCAAAGAGCAAGAAATGTGTGGCACGGGGTGCATTGTAACAGAGCGAAGAGCACAAATTAACTGTGGAGATGCCCAACTAATTCCAAATCACACCAATGAAATTGATGCAAAGAAACTCCCCAAGAAAACCAGAGGGTCACCAACAGCGTTGACCAACAAATCTACAGGGAACAAAGACACAAGCCAAGTAGCAACACAGTTACCCATCAACTCAAAAGTCCCAAAACCCCCCAGATAATTCACTCTGTGGAAATCCCTAAGACAACCAACCTCTTGCCAACCCAAGTAACTAATTACCCAAATGTGGTTCGAAGGCAACCACATAAATCCTTCAAGAGTCAACCTGATAGCCATATACAGAGCTCTAAGACTGCAAAAAAATGTCAGCAACCACACATATGAAAGGATATTTAACAATTTTTTGACCCTAATGTTGAGGAGGGGGCGTCGATTCCAGAAGCACCATCATTCCCAGACAGGGCACTAGCTAGAGAGGTCGAAAATACCAAAAAACTCAACTGACTGACAACAGACCAATAAAAATCCATAGCTTCATACTAGACCTGAAGATCGCCAATCTCCATATACCAATGTCCTTCGCCTGCTCTCACTCCCAACGAAGCTGATAGGTATTTTGAATGCCACACATTTACTCCCACCATACTCCTAATTTGGTGAGAGGATAGGGAGGCCAACATCCACACCAACACCCAGGTGTTCAACATCATTTACCATGCATTCGGATCCCCTCGATGTTTGTCACTCCCATAAGGTATTTCCAATCTTTAATATGGGATGCAAAGGTACTACGATTTTTCTTTATAATTCTTCCAAAAAATAAATTCAACCAGGAATGAGTGTCTGCAAAGTTTATAAAACAACTTATGTGCATCAAGAGAGATTTGAAAGTTCATTGAAAACTCGTAATTATTTATAGTATCTCCTTTATCCCACATATCTTACATCTATCCATTAGTGGGAATAATTGTAGATAGATGTATAAAACACAGCGTAAGAAAGAAGAAAATCAACCCAGTCTAAGAAAGAAAGTATATGATTGGAAGTTTAAAAGGGCAGGCAGGAATAGGTGAAGTAAATCAAGTCTAAGTTACATACTTGATAACAATATTTATCTAAAACCATCATAAATATGAAAATTAAATTCCTCGGGTCTAATAACATTTCCTTCTATAGGAATTAGAATTATCAGACAAGATTTTTCATAAATGCCAACAAGGTAGATGTAATAGTAATAATGTAACAAAAGTAATATGATTACATCTTTCAACAAATGCACATAATGACATGAACAATAAATTTAAACTTTACGGTATTGGATAAATTTTGTATAATAAATTAATTCCTAAATACCCAAGTCATTTGAGAGTGTTGATGTGGGGAAAAGCATGGGTGTGGGTAAGGGGATGCCATTTTTAAAATCAAGTTGTGTGGGGGTTTAGGGGAGGAGGCATTAGACACACAAAAGATATAATATAAACCCCAAAATAAATTGTTTAACAGATTTCAATTATATGTAGATCATAAACACTGAAAGCATAAAACAGATTGCATTGGTGGTGGAATGCACGAGTTGTTAAAAGAGTTAGTAGGCACACAATTAAGTAATTTGGCATTATTGTCCCGGGAGGGAAATCAATTGGTTAATTTGAAGCTTGTGAAATTGTGGAAACAAGGTAACCCAAGTTCAAATCCCTCATGTATTGAGCCTAGTTTACGGCAAAGAGGAAACTTGAAAGTAAGAATAATTGGCATCATTCATGGAATTAGACCTTACAAACCAAAATTTTGGATTTTTTAGAGGGATCCCCCAGCTGGGAACATTCTGCACAATTAAAAATGGTGCATTTCCTAGCTCTGAGACATTTACTTTGGCAACACAACTTTATAATTTGGGGAATGATGTAACATAAGATAACACCTATCCACCTTTCCTCCATGCCAAAATAAATAAATTGCGTTTCTTCGGAAGGAAATACCAAATAAATATATCCTTCAAAAACCGAAGCTAACTCCATTAAGAACAATGAAACCAAAAAGCCAAAATCACATTTTATGTAAGAATAAATGGACCGTGTTTAAATAGATTTCCTCTTGCTTGAAAAATATTACTCAACCCTGGAATCTCATGCATGCCACAATTCCAACACATACAACCGTCTATGATGCAACACTAACCAAGAAAGTAAATCAATTAGTTATACATATCTTGTTGAAACCAATCATGTACTAAAAATACAAACTGCACTAGACAGAACGACCAATTAAAATTTACAAACTATTGGTGGATGCATCAAATGCCTCCAACTCAGCAGTCTAGTGAAAAAAAACCTTGGGATATGGAACCCTTCATCTCTACAATGTTTTTCATATTCATCTCTACAATGTTTTTCAGATTCCCAATTTCCCGAGGAATCTTTCCTTGCAATCTCACAGTGTTGAAATACATAATACACGGTTGGCTATAATTTTCGATTATGGGCGGTAAAGAGCCACTGAAATAGTTGGAGTATGCAGTCATTGTCTCACATTGGCAAGCTTTCCAATAGACAAAGGAATGATACCATTGAGATCATTTGTATCCACCAATAGTGTAGTTAGGCTTATTATATTACCCAATCCAGGAGGAATAATACCTGATGTGTTGCTTGTACTGATATTTGGAACTATAAGAATGTTATAGTTTGCGATATCTAGAGGGATGAAGTGCATGGAGAAATTGTTGGCGACATTGAGTTCCTGAATCCCTAGTTGGTTATGTGGCTAGGAACCGTGCCCAATAACCTATTGCCTAAAAGGTCGAGCTTCTCTAGGGAAACAATCTTGCCTATTACACTCAAAAAAACGGGTAGAGAGTCCTTTGTATGGCAGGGAAATTGATGTGACCCACCTTCCATAACTATTGTAGTGGACACCTTCCATCATAAACAGATTGACATCAGAAGAGTTTTCGTTTCTCCAAATTGAAAGAACATTCGAAGAATTGAAAAATATGACTTGATTTGTAAAAGCGCCACTCCATCTGTTGATAGAGCGTTGCCACTGCAAATAAGTGCAGGTAATCATCCAAAATAACTTACCTACGTATTAATCACAATAAAAATTAATATTAGACACGGAATATTATACACCATCTTGTCTGCACTGTTGCTTGGATAAAACAATATCCTAAACAACTGGCATTATTCAAAGCTCAGGGTATATTTTGATCTAACTATTGGCAGTAGTGAGGTTTCCTAGTACTCTATTTTCTTTGTGAAAAATATACTTCCCCAACATGGAACTCTGATAGTTGAAAAACAACATGATTGTTTGGACTGTTGGCAAAAGTCGTTTCACATGTGCGCGACATGGAGCCACCCTTACCATAAGCGTAACAGTAGCAGGGTGAATTTATCAGCTAAAGAAGTTGCACAGATGTCATGGATGTAAAATACTAGACAAATGTCACAATGTAACATATTGGACAAATGTCACAAGCATAACAAAAGGGGAGAAGAAAATGGATCGTGAACGGATTCAAAAGAAAGGCCTATCAGACTTCCTAATTATAAGTGGAGAGAGATTACATTAATGGTCGGCAGTGTTTCCAAAATATGTTAAACAGGGTTAAACATGTTTCCAAAAGACTAAAAAACCTCATTAAACATGTTACCACCATAAATTGATCCAATATCTGATTCAAATATATATTTTTTAGAGTTGTAATGCGCAAGAGGATAGCGCTACCATAAATGGCAGTCGTATATGTCGTAATCAAAACATATTGCATGAATATTTAATCTTGTTAGTTGATTTAAAAAAATTTGAAATTCCACAAGTCTACGTTCACCCTGAGTTTTTGGTTTTGATTAATATTTAGAATTATAATTTAGTTGTTTTATATTTTTTAAAAATTGACGAATTTTTCAAAATAAATCAAAAATTTATTGAAATTACAATTTTAAATTATATAATTTTAATTTGAATGTATTACTTTTTTTTTTTTAATATTAAATCTATTCATACATCGAAAACTATATATATATATATATATATATATATATATATATATAACAAACATAAAATGATTAAACAAATCAATTTATATCATCAATATCATGAGTGATCCATTAAAAGCATGAAATTACAAATTTAAAACTAGCAATTGTACCAGATGTTGTAAAGGAAACCTCTTAATTCATACATTTGAGAAAAAATGTGACATATAAAAATGTATTGAAGATTTACCACTACCAAAAGGGAAAACTTAGTAACAAATTTCCATTTGAAGCTAGAATGTAAAAAGAACTCAGTTACATTATGCCAAATTTACATATTATATAACCTTTCCAACATAGATTGTCTCTTAATTTTCAAAGATGTTCTTTCAATTTTCAATAAACACATTTCATAGATATTGAAGAAATACATGTAGTGAGTGACATTAGGTAAGCTAATTGAATAATATTAATTCACAAACAACATGATGGCTATATTTCCAGATCTAAATTTCCATCACAACTTTACAAATTTCGAACATCATTACCTATTAGATGATGAAAATGAGCCAGATATTAGCTCCTAGTTATTCATAATTTTTGGTGTAAAATCTACAACTTTGATGGGAAACTAGTGCAATGCAATTGATAATGTTCATTATCTCTAGTGTTTCCTATGAGAACATCACTTCTCAAATGAAATACTTATAATCTCATAGATGGTCACTTCCAAGAGCACATTATTTGACTAGTTGATTAAATTCTCTTTTGATGAGATTTCACGTTGAATGTCCACCAATGAGAAGTAAATTGCACCTCGAAAATGTGAAGGTTAGGTGTGTCACCTTATCCAAAATTTTCTTTCAATGTGACAACTATTACTACTTTTGGAAAATAAGGTCAAAGAGGGTGGTGATGATGGTGTTGGAACTCCACTAAAGTCAAACGACTTGTGTATATAATATATTATTTCATATTTGATACGTATTTGATATTTTGTTATTTTCATTTCAATATTTTTCCCAAGTTACATATTTATTTTACCTGCAGCTGGATATAACATATTCAGTATTTCATTGACTTTTTATTAGTTTTTCTTTGACTAAAAAAATTAAAATCTATCCAAAGTTAAACATTATGAAATTGAATTTATAATTTTTAAATAAAATTTATTTCTATTTATCTCAAATATGATTGGTTGAAATGTCTCCCCTCTTATTGTGTAATGATGACAAGAATTGACTTTTGTGTACTCTATTATTAATTACTATGTACTATATCACTAATTACTATATACAATAAATATAAATAATTTGAAAAATAACATTATCTATTAACTACTATGTACCAAAAACACAAATGGTTTGTAATTAAATTCAAAAATTCCATTTTCTCATTGGTCTAAAGTATTGAATAGACAATTTTTATGGGTTTTATTTTTTAATTTACAATATATATATATATATATATATATATATATATATATATATATATATATATGAAAATAATATATAAAAATAACATGTGTATAGTTTGTACAACTCTCATTATATCAATCTATACTCTAATGACATGACGTGTACTATAATATGAGCATTATATAAAAAAATTGTCATCATTCAATATTAAATAAATAATTATTAATGACATGACATGTGTACTACGATATGACCATTATTTTAAAAAAATTGTCATCATTCAATATTAAGTAAATAATTATTAACTTGTTATCACTCTCTTCAATGTCAATTTTTATATATATATATATATATATATATATATATATATATACCAAAAAAATGTTTAATTATATTGAAAAAATTAATTAAAAAAAGGTTAAAAAAATACTCATATAACTCATTTTACAATTTTATTATTGTTTGTAGTACATACAACACATCATGACATTAAAATTTTTATTAAACTAAGCGGCATGGAATGCTAGCTATGTGGTTTTGTTTAATATTATGTTAAATATGTATGTACCAAGTTCAGACATGTGATGTTTCCTTTATATCGGGTTAATCATTACCAACATCCAAAAATGTCAATGTCATAAAAATATAATATTATTTAATTTATTACGCTAATCTTATCAACATATATTTTATAGTATGTAAACATGTGTTTCGTTAGTACTATTTATGTTACGACATCTTCTTTATAGTAATTGAACATTTAAGTTTTGTTTATGTGATGGAATTCCAAAATCCGTGTATGCAACGCATGAGACCAAAGTTTAAGCTACGATGAGATCATCGTAATGAGGGCAATGGAGATGCTTTTCATCATCAGGGGGTTGAAAATGTCGTTATATAAGCAAGGTTTGTGGTGTTCGAAATCAAGAAAAGTTTTTTACTAATGCAGTGTTGACAAGGAGATGTGCATCTAAAAAATGTAGTCCATGAGCTTAGCAGTGATGGCAATCTGTCTAGTCACCATGGCACTGGTTTAAGCCTAATGCGTCGTTTACTCTTACCGGTCAATGTCTTCACTAATATCTGCATCCTTAAATGAAATCAACAGAATACACAACCAGCGTAATCACGTGGTGTAATTAGAAACCCTTATTAAGAATTGTAGGCATAAATAAGCCAAAAGAAAACCTCTTGAATTTCGCAATCTGCACTCTTAACGGAAACTATTTTTTAAAGATTGGATCAAATTAAATCATTAAAACCAAAAACATAAGAGAAAAATGAATCCTCCTAGGACATAAAGGCCATTCAACATATAGGCCATAACCTGACAACTACTATATGTTTAAAATTAGGAAGAAAAAGGGGCAGAGAACAAGGAAAATATTTGAAACTAAAATCGAAGATGGGAAAATAATCGACGTTATGAAAGATGAACAGATAGATAAAATTGATACTTGAAGCAAATCAAAGGCAAGAAAGTACAACAATTTCTTTCGAAAAATAAGCAAAAACTGGAAAACATAATGAAGAAGACCATGTGTATAGCCATATTTAAATGACAGCAAGGGGAAGATGGTTTGTTCATAAACCATCTCTATCCCAGCCAACCAGGGCTCCAGAGCGTTTGTTCCAACTAAGCCTCTAAGACTAGTAACTCAACCCACAACTGTTGTCGGGCTACATTGCATTTGTCCAACCAAGGCTACGAGACAAGGAACTCAACCCACAAGGGGATCCATAGCTTTTTTCCAACCAAGGCTACGAGACTAGTAACTCAACCTAAGTTGTTACAGGGCTCCAGAGCGTTTGTCCAACCAAGGCTCCAGGAACTAGTAACTCAACCCAATCTAAGGAAACATGAGAACCAACCAAAACAAAACAAGGAAGTAAACCCACAATCTCCGTGGTTATCTAAGAAATGACAAGTCTAGGAAATCCACTTCCAATCAAGGAAAACCTCCATGTCAGTGACAGATCATGACCAATAATCCACATGCATATCCCATGCATGCCAAAACTAGTGAGGAAAACATACATAAAACTTGGTACCTGCAAACATATCTCGTTGCAGCTATTGATCTCAATGTCCTCTTGCGCTTTCCTGCTCTTCCTTTGCTTTATTGCTATAAAAATCCAAGTATGTTACACCCTCCAACAACGCTCCAGGAAAACTCTAAGTATCCAAGAGTATGAGAGAGAGAAGAATGAGAGAACTCCAAAACTGAACTGAAAAAAGGTTACCAACTAATCCTCAAAATCCTTTCTATGAGTGAAGCCTCTATTTCTTTCATTTTCCATTCCTTCATTTTCCTCCTCACATGCAACTTGTGGCCTTTCACCTCACTTTTCTCCTAATTTCCATTATTTTCATAAATAAATGTGCCAAAAAATGCCATTTTGCCTTTCCAAAGCCTTAGTCATTTCCTTTTCCAATCTCCTTAGCCATTAAACAATCACAAGTGATCCCCATCACTAGGGTTTTGTCCAACATTCAGCTTTGAATAAGTAACCCATCAACCATGGTTATTATTTTGCCTTTATTAACTTTTATTACATGGAATTTTCATCAGGGTTATTACATGGACAAAGGAAGACATGCTATGTGCAATTGATAACATATAGTTTATGGGATATTTTGTATGTTCATTTGCAAAAAACAATGGAATTGCAACCTCAAGCATACATTATTGGATTGATGGGCTCACTCATACAAAGCGTAGAGGGCATGTTACAGTTATGACTGAAGAGGAGGAGGCTGAGGTGGTTGTGTGGTGTAAGGAGATGGCCCAATTGAGACATGGGCTAGAGTTGATACAACTCAAATCGATAGTAGCTCAAATATATCACGAGAGGTCAAACCCCTTCAAAGATGGGTTTCCTGGAAAATCTTGGTGGAGTGGGTTTAAAAAAAGGCATATAGACCTTGTGTTATGTGTTAGTGTTAGTCTTTGCAGCCTTCCTCCAGTGATCAAACATGCTCTTACAAAGTGATTTTAAGGTGTCAAGGTCAAATTTTGTCATTTCAGTGAGTCTTCAAGCAAAATTTGGTCACTAGGCATTAGGTCTAGGGTTTGATTTTACGTTTGTCAAAGTTGTCCAAATGCCGGTCCATGTCACCATTCAGCTGAATGTACCATCATTCAGAGAATTGTCATTATCATGTCAAGTCCCACTGGGTCATTTTACACCTTGTTCATGCTTCAGTGGCGCCTAGGTAAGGTAATTTCCCTCTCCTAGGGTTTTGAAGGCAATTTCTTTTGGACGGCCAAATCATCGGAAAAACTTGTATCCTGATGTTCATACACCTTCCCCTATCCTTAAATTACCTTATCAAACACTTCCCATCACTGAGATCCCCCAAATTCCTCATTTTCGCACAAACCCTAGTTTCTTGCTACAACCTGGCAATTTTCTAGGTTGGACCTGTGTTTTGCCTTTTTGGACCCCTTCACCTCACTCAATCTCTGAGATTACACTTTCCCCTACTTCCTAACATCCCTCCATACTTCCCAAAATTTCCTCAAGAATTTAGAAACTCCCTATCCCCTTCATTTCGCTTCATTTCGACAAATCCCTTGTTCCACACATCGGGATAGGTTTCACTCAAATGAGTTTTCTAAGCAATAAAAGATGAATTTTGGAAAATTGAGAGAGTTTTTTGTCCACAACATTCCAAGGAAGAAAAACCTCCTTCATGTTTTACACAGGTGTCATGGTTTTGGAGAAATGTCAAAAATATAGTTGCCTCGGGAGAATTGATGCACCTCTGAAGTGACCTTGGAAAAATCAGCTTTTCTCCTAGCTTAGTTGACCCAATGACTTTCTTGATGCGTCAAATGATAACTAGACACAAAGATATTTCCAATGAGCTATCATGAGCTCAATTTGGAGTTGAGAAAGGCATTCAAAAGTTGACTGTAACAGCACTCTGCCTTTAGGCAGCCTCATTTGGCACATTTTGACCAGTCTTGGGAGATTTGATTTTTGACAGGGAAAATGAACTCCAAATTGAAAAATTCTGGTTGGGTTGGAAAGTAGACTCAAATAAATTTCCAACGAGCTATCCTACACCCAATTTGGACACTGGGAAGGCCTCCAAAAGGCACATGGAAAAGGGCGCGATGCACATAGAGAGTGCGGCGCACTGGGAGAAATTTTCCAGTGTAAATTTACACTTGCGCGACGCACAGGGCTAAAAGGCCTGAATTTCATTGAAATTTGCCTCCAAATTGCCAGGTAGGGTCTAAATCATGGCTTGCTCATCAAATTTTATGGATGATATGGTGGTTCTTGGCTATGTTCAATTTCCAGAAAACTCACAAGACCAACCACTCAAAAACATCAAAACCATGGTGGATAGGGTTGCATAATTGAGGTATTGAGGCCAAGGTTCTATTTTCCTACCATTTTTCCCCCTCCTACCATTTTTCCCTATCCTCCCTTTCTCATTTTTCCTATTATCCCTACCCTAAAATACTACCAAACCCTATCCCCTATCCCTCCTCTTATTTGTCAACATAACACCCCAAAACCCTACCCTATCAAATACCCAAACCCCCTACATATCCCTAAATAAACTTCTCCCCATAACCCCTATTTTCATCACATTACTCCCCTCCTAATACTCCCTTTTTCATTGTTCCCCTTGGTGGCGAATATCACAATAACACCTAGTTTCACACCATCACCAAAAGGGCAGCCCAAGTACAGTACACACATCAGTCATGGCATCATAGCATTCATCAGAGTATGAGATGGAGACACAAAATGACTCATCCTTGGAAGAGCAGGCTCCCAAGAGACATCACGAGAGTGGAAAACATGTTAGGGATGAGCCCACTACCCTCACTGAATTACAAGCATGCCCTCTTGCCATGTCATGTTTCCAGCACCTAGCATGTTTTGAATTTTGTCAAAGGGTGGCTAATGTTAGAGTTCATCATGAGTTGGCCCGTCTTTTTGTGCTTCACCTACATGGAGGTCAGTCTATCTTGGTCGGGGTCACCTTCACATTGACACCCAAAACTATCTCAGTTGCAACAGGCATACCAAATGTTGGAGAACAGTTGCATAAGAAGAAGAAGGTGGATAGGCAACACTATGAGCCTTACATTAAGGCCAGATCCTTGAGTCAGCTCACAAGAGTCTTTCCATTCAGATATTTGAAATATGAGTATGCTCCACTCATGAAATTGATCATGAAGTACTTCAGTTGTGAAGTATGAGTGCAAAGGCCTGGATAAGGAGCTTGAAGGCAAAATTGAGCAAAGCAACAAGAAAGGCAAAAGAGCAATATCGGCTTCGAATCTTGGCTGAGGCTTCCTTGGCCATCATAACACCCCATAGAGAGCCTCCACCCCAAATTTCAAGAAATTTGGGGAAAGTTTGGTCACATGACAAATTTTTGGGCAAAACACAGGGTTTTTCTCCCTGTGGCGCGACGCTAAAATTCTAGATCTCCAAATGAGGAATGGTTTGCATTTTTGGATTCAACATGGAAAATCATGACTACTAGTGCCCAGACAAGGAATTTGAGCAAGATATGAGTCTCCAAAAGGTCAAAAAACACCCAAAAATGGCCTCTCTGCCCCTTTTTTGACACACATGAAGCAGTCTTGGGAGAATGAAGATTTGGAGGGAAAATGAGCACCAAATTCAAAAATTCTAGTGGGGTTAGAAAGCAGACAGGACAGGCTTTCCAACAAGCCCACTTGGGCACATTTTGGACGCCTGAAAGTTCCCCAAAATAGGCCCCAAAGTAGCGCGGCGCACAGAGAAAATGGCATGGCGCACAAAGGAAAAATTGCCAATTTTGCTTCCCTTTTGCGAAATTTCGGTTCGCGACTTCTCCAAGTGGGCCCGCTCATCTACACTTTGGTTTTTTGGCACCAAAGGTGGCATTTAAAGTATTTTTTTCTCCATATTGGCTTCTATCCAAGTGGCAAAGGAAGGCAAACGGTCACCGAAGCCAAATGTCATGTTTGTAGCGCTGCACCTGTAGCTGATGGTTGGCTCTTCATCTCCATTTTGAATGATTCGAGTAACTCCCCAACCTTTGGGTGTTCTATCTCTTCCTTACACCTTCTATATATTGTATGCAAACTATTTGCAAAGGGTTGGTTGGCTTGTAACTTCTGGGAGACTGTGGGAAGAAACTCTGTTTCTTCACTGTGTATTTTTGACAGAGAACTAATGAAAGGCAGCGACTTTGTTTCATGAGATTCTTGTGGTTGTGAGTGTAGCAAACATGTCTCTTATGTTTTCATATGTATTTCGTTATGTTTCATAATTCAATTCATGTTCATTTCAAGTGAAATTTTCTGAGTGAGATTAGGTAGAATTCAATTTTATTTCTCTGCCTGTGGGAAAATTTCATGTTCAGTGTTTTTCTTCTGTTGAAAAGGATTCATGTAACTATGCCCTTTTCACTTTCTTCAGCAATCTATTCATTCCGTGTTACCTCAAACTAAATTGCTACATTTTCCGCCTGCCTTGCCTCACGGAATAATCTGTGCCTTTGTATTAAATTCTCTATTCCTTGCTGACCGTTGGTCCCATACCATCCCAGAAGCTCAGTCATTCATGAAAATGGTTTCTTGTATCCCTATTCACTTACTAGCCTAAGATCAATATTTCACTATAAGTCATATCAGGCCGTTTTTGCTTATATATTCACTGAGCGTGACTCGGAGAGAGCCCTCTCCTATTCTGGTAGGGCTAGCTACCAAACTGAGCGTGGTTTGTGGTTACCCTAATTTTTGCCTTCCTTCAGCCTAAGGCAGATTTAGGTGCTAACATTATGAACAACCGAGGGCCTTGACAGAGACAGAGTTTTAAATTTACGCCTTGCAATTGTGTCTAATTTCTATGAGACCGTTTCCCATGCATATGAGAAATACTCTTATGCCCCAAACCATATCTAGAATTGTGACGAAATAGACTTACAAGCTAGAAGGAATTGTGGCATGCGGGTAATTGCCAAGAGAGGGAGCATACGTGTGCCAAAATGTTTTCCTAGGAGCACGGCGTAGATCACTATTCTTTGTTGTGTCAATGCAACTATTTCTTCAATCTTATGTTTTTATTTATTTAAAGGTAAAACTCAACTTAAAAACAATATAAAAAATTGTAAACCAGGTGCATTCATGGTTGCACACCCCCATGCATGGATGACAAAGGAACTCTCCTTGAATTAGCTTTTTCACTTTGTTGAATGTGCTTTAGGTGGTGTCTCGCCTAAAAATAGGCACCTACTAGTTTTAGATGGCCATCGAAGCCACATGATTGTGTAGGAAATTGAGTAGGCCAACCATTTGGGCATTGACCTATTAACACTACCAACTCATACCACTCATAGATTGCAACCCCTTGATGTCAGGGTGTTTGGGCCTTTCAAGGACTATTTTAGGTCAGATCGAGCTTCAAGGATGACAAAGAATCTAGGGGTGGAGGTAAAACGGTTTGAGCTAGCTAAGCTTTCAAGTAAAGCATCTAAAAGGTCTCTAACACCTTCTAATATCAAGGTTGGATTTAGGAGGACTCGAATTTGGCCACTAAATGTTGATGCTCTTATTCATGATACTAAATGCAACTAGGCATTTCTTGTGGAAGGTCAAGAAGCAGAGGACTTACATGACTGGTTTGATGCCCAAGAAGATGTGGATTGGCAAGAAGATGTTATTGCTGCTGAAGATATGATAGACCTTTCTCAAGGGAACTTATATGGTGTTGATGATGAACATGTAAGTGAGACACAATTTAGTACTGAACCAATTGTCAATAATAGGGAGGTTGTCACACCCACTGAAGCACCTATTAATTTTACATGTGATATTCCAAATGAGGCAGTTGATCATGCAAATGAAAATGAAAATGTGGTTTCAAATGATAATGTAACAGGAATCAACAATTACCAATTGAGCATGTCAACCTAAGTAACCCCACCATCATGGTTGGTAGAGGCCAGGATGAATAACAACAAACATAATGTGTCATCCACCAATGAGGAAAGAATGGTCATGCCTTCACAATCATTGTATGTAGCATTTACTGATGAGTGTATTATAATTAATATAATACTCCTTGTTGGACACCTAATCCTCTAAGGGTTGGTGTGGAAGTTGAACAACTAAAGGGAGTCCAAGAGACCACTTGGAATATGAATCCAAGGGTCACACCATGTACTATAAATGTATATCATGTCAATAATAGAGTTACTCTCATGCTTATCTTTCATATTCTGTTGCTGCCATGTATGTGTCTAACATGGTATAAGAGCCATGATGTGTTGCCTGTGTAGTCTTCTTCCTCACCATTTATGCCTTAGGTAGAAAAGAAAAGAAAATGGCATGTTGTTATTCCCTGCGAAGTTGATCTGAGTTGCCTTGAATAGTGTTGGTCTGGTCTTCATTACCTGTTGTGCCTGCAATTTAGTAAGGACAGCACATAAAATCCTATGCGCCCAGAACTTGTCAGCGCTACCTATCCTCAGTAAATAAGAAAACTATTAGAAATAACAATGTAAACTTTGAAACGGGAACTATAAACTCAAAACGGGAACTCTGGCCAAAAAACCCCAAAAAAAACATCAAAAACAGTGCTAAAAACGAAAAGTGTGTATACTGGAACGATGTTTTTTTTTTTAGGTGTCAATTTTGAACGTGTTTTAAAAATGGCAGTGACTACGAAATTTACTACGAAATTTTCGTGCAAAATATAGCTTCAAAACGAAAGTGTTGATACTGGAATAATGATTTTTTTTTAGGGTCAATTTTCAAACTTTTTAAAAAATGCTAATAAAACCAATTTTTTATGTTTCAAACAAAGTTAAATTTTAAGGAAAAAACACATTAATGTTTTTGGTAGAATATCATTTTTCTTTCCTAAGTATAAATTTAACATGTTTTCAACCACAACATGCTAGATACAAAAGAAATTGAAATTTTTTCAACTATAAAACTAAAAAAACATGACATTATGAACAAATTATATCACTGAATGAATTCAAAAGTCTTTATTTGTATACTGAATAAAACAGACATTATATCTCTAATTTGATATTGCATTGTAGATATTTAAACAATAAAATTTATCATACTTAAGACATAATCCAACAACATAAAAATGCTTCATAACTTCTCATTTAACAAAATATGGAAAACATTAATTTTATTTGAAGATACGATGCATACCTCAGTTATATAAACTGTCTTAAACAATTATTCAAACTCAATCACCCAATAACCGTGGGTAGGTCGTCGTCGTGCCCCCTTCCCCCAACCCATTACCGATCTTTCCCATTCACCCATGCCCTCTTCCCCCTTCTGCCCTACCCATGTGCCGACCCTTGCTACCCCCAACTCACCCACCCATGCACCATTTCCCCAACTCTTCCTTCCCTACCCCACAAATCTCCTCCCCATAAGCCCACCCCCTAACTCCCATTCCCCTCCAATCTCAACTCCTCCCCTCTTCCTTAACGCCGGCCCCATGGGCCTCGCACCCTACCCCCCTCCACCCTACCCCCTACCTTCCCCCACCCCCCACCCTTACCTTACCCCCCACCCCCCGCCACCCCCCTACCCTTACCCTACCCCCCCACCAACCCCTACCCCCCGCCACCCCCCAACCCCCCCCCCCCCACCCTACCCCCCTCCCGCCCCCAAACCCCCAACCCCCTACCCCACCCCCCAACCACTACCCTACCTTACCCCCCCCCCCCAACCCCCTACGCTACCCTCCGCCCCTCCCCCCAACCCCCTACCCTCCCCCCCCCCCAAACCCCCTACCCTACCCCCCTCCCCCCCCACCCCCCTGCACCCCCCTTACCCATGTTTGACATCATATTCTAGTGTAAAAATGTTGTTTCTACATTGATACATAGCTTAATCTCAAGTCTTTTACAAGTAGTTAAAGTGTCAAAAGGCACATGCAAGGGAGGTTGTGGGCTATTAGCTATAGAGCAATGAATACTACCATAGAGGGACACAACAATCACAAAAGGAGTCATTTGTGAGGAGATAATTGAGACTTAAATAAATATGGATAAGTAGGTGGCAATCTAAAACAACTTAACATATCTTCCTTATTGTGTAGAAATCAATTTTAGTAATGTGATTGCCTGCATAAAATGAGTAAATATTGCCTTCAAACTTAAATCATTTAAACATCAAGCTTTGCATAGATGGTTTGTTTATTGAGTTATCAACATGAATAGTGCATGGTTTATTACCTTTTGCAAAGATTGGCCTTTGAAGAAATTTTGTATGAAATGTTTTGACAACATTTATCCTTCTATTAAAAATGTAAATATTAGAAGATATACTTCCATTATTTTGGAGTTCCACCTAGGTTTCCATTGTGTCTTTTCTAAGCCATTTTTCCTTCAGTGTAAGCATGTGTACAAATTTATTTATTTATTTATTAGAAAAAGTCAGAACAACAATTAGAAGCCCCGCTTCACTCTAATAGTGATAATCGTAATAATTAGAAAATATGATGGTATCCAACCTTGATTGAGGAATCCCCATGTATGGTCCATGTATTAGATATAGAATATGGATATGTAAGCATTGAGAAACATTTCTTGGAATTTGAATTGCTCAACTTTTCATTCCTTTTGAGCATGACCTTTTTTTTTTTTAATTTTTCAAATGCACTCAGGAATGCTAAAGTAACAGTGTTTTCTCAAATTTCAAATATAAAATGTTATCCTTTGCTAGACATTCATATGCATACATCAAATTCACATACTAACAAATAAATGCATTTTTTCCAACACATAAATGTAAAGACCTTATTTTTAAACATGTGTTTTATTTAATATTATCCTCACATTGATGAGTAGGGAGCCATGTAACATTAATTCCGATGTGATTATTCAACAAGAGTAAACACATCATTTGCTTTATAAATCGTTATTAAAAGAAAAATGGCATAATGTCACTACTTTTGGGATTGTGTTAATCGATGAGACACAACTCTATAGTATTGTTTCAAGGTTTCAGATAGAGTATATAAATAATTGCTTCTCCAATCCACTAATAAGTATGCCTTTCTTATTTATGTAATGCTATGATTTTCATATATGAATGTTCAACTATGTTCCTCTCCGTGCCATGTTGCTTTTAGAAACCACCTCTCAGGGCATGGTATAAACCAAGAGATTTCATACTCATGAGCTCATGCCACAAATGGCTCATTTTATTTGAGAGAGCAGATTAACCATGTTATCATATCACTGTTAGACATACAAATTGGAAAACAACTCAACTGTGTATTAAGAATGATGTACATAGTGTACATATTAATATAGTAGGTAAACCATTTCTTAAGTTTCTTGGACTCCAATAACTACTCACCATAACACACTAACCCAAACTTAATCATGAAGACATCTATCATTGTTGAGAAAGATTAATGTCAATCTATCTTATTTAGTTTTTAGTATAATTACACAATATGCATATCATCAAAAATATATATATATATGTATATTCTGAGATAGATTTGATCATTTTCACTCATTTTTCTCATATCTTTAAAAACATAAATAATATTATTCAAAAGTATATTTCAAAAGTTACATGAGGAATAAGTTGACCAAAAATAAAGTAACAATTTTCAATGATGAAAAATGCATATTGAATTCAATACATATACATTTATTTGAATACATATTTCAATTTTTAAATGTTTTGATTTCAATGTATATATCAATTTTTCATGCATTAATTCCATTGTATATCAATTTCTATTCATATATTATTCAATGTAAAATTTATTTCTATTTCTATTTTTAGTCAACTTTTAACACATTGATTTTAGTGTGCCTTAAAAAATAAATGATAGAAAATATACATTCAAATAATTATTTTGATTTTAGTGTACATTCCAATTTCTATGTTAATTTGTGTTTTAATTTTTATATCAATTGTTTTCTTATATGTGTGTGTAGTCTAACTTATAGACAAAATAGACTTTTTACTGGAATTGAGTAAAATGATTTTTTTTTTTTTAAATGTGATTTTTTAGAATACCTTTTTAATAACCCTAAAACACTCCAATTCTGAAAATTAAATAAATTAATCTCAAATTTTTAAAATTATATATATATTATATATATATATATATATATATATATATAATCACATTATTTATTTCGCATTACAATTATATCATTTATAAATCACATTATTTATTTCACATGGCAATTATATCATTTTTATTAATGACTCTAAAACACTCCAATTTTGAAAATCAAATAAATTAAACTCAAAATTTTAAAATCATATAATTATATATATAATCACATTATTTATTTCACATTGCAATTATATCATTTTTATACCATATATCTTTTATCAATAAATAAATTCCTTTGGGACACCTAATGATTGATTTTTTATTCACTTTGAATTACCATAAAAATGTGAATCAACGTTTTCAATTACATGAATGAAATCTTTTCTTTATATTTTCACATTTAATTAGTGTATTATTTAAATTTTAAATTCATGTTAAATGAAATATTCAAT
Organism: Pinus tabuliformis; assembly: GCA_031772625.1. Lineage (NCBI taxonomy): Eukaryota > Viridiplantae > Streptophyta > Pinopsida > Pinales > Pinaceae > Pinus > Pinus tabuliformis. The sequence continues at coordinate 1,211,454,083 of CM062807.1, read as the reverse complement.
TCAAATTGGAAGAGTTCATGACCAATCGAAAAGAAATAAAGAAAATGAAGCACGATTGTGGCCAGTTAACAATGAGACTGGATGGTTTTACTTCTTAAATGAATATGGATTGTTTGATGTAATATATGTCCTTCAACTCTCGTCCCTTTCTTTGCATTCCCATGGCATGGGATTATTCCTTCCCATGTTAAAAAAGAATACGAGACTAATAATACAATCTTATTAGCGTTTTTAGCATGTAAAACATTGCATTATCACACAGGAACTATCACTGAGTTTTTGCGGGTATTATTTTGTGACAATGCTAAAGAAATCTATAAATTTAAGTAACATTAAAGGAACGATGGCATGGAATGACTAATAAATGTTATTAGGCTCGATGTTAATGCGGATGAATTTAATTTGAAAGTAGAATATTTAAGTTGAATTTTGTAAATGTTAGTTTTTTTTAAGTAAAATATAATTCATAGGATTAAATCTATTTTAAATTTATAAAGTTTTTTTGTTAAGATCAATAGAATTATTAAGATAAAATAAATTTTAGTTTAGTTATATGATTTACTAGTAAATAAGATATTTTAGGTTAGAACTCTGTTCAAACCTTACTGCAACTCGATATCTTTTGCTCACTTCTTGAAATTTTATATAAAACTGTATCACTCGATATCTTTTGTTCATTTCTTGAAATTTTATTTAAAGTTGTATGACTTCTGGCGGGTCGATTCCGGGAATCGACCCGCCGCCGGTCGGGCGGGGCGGGGCGGTCGATTCCGGGAATCGACCGGTCGGGTGGCGCTGCTCCGTGATAGTTCCTGTGTGATAATGCAATGTTACTACAAAATAATACCTGCAAAAACTCAGTGATAGTTCCTGCGTGATAATGCAATGTTACTACCTTTATAAATCCTGGCCATACCTTTATAAATCCTTCAGTCAGTTACTAGCGGCTAAATTAATTAATGATCAATTGTGGAGCTCCTAGGTTGTTGCATTCGATTAGTTTATTTTCCAGAGCAGTAGCGCCGATGGGATAATCGATGGTCTCAATTTTCCACTTCGTTCAGAGCCCTGACGTGTCCCTTGAAATTAGCCGGCAAAGTTAATTCTCCTATCGCACCTCATAAACCCTTTTTTTTTTTACAACAACCCGTATTATCCCGAATCCTTTCCATTATGCTAAAATTCTCATGGCTATTAAACTCAGGTGGCAAACAAACTATATTAAGCAAGCCTTGTTTGTATGCATGGCAAGGCAAGGCAAGGCAAGGCAATCTGGCCCAAGCAAGCTTGTTTATTAATTAGATGTCGATGTCATGTCCACATCAACACACGGCACGGCCATACAATATATACTTCTTAATCATCCTCCTCGTGGGTAAATCAACAGCTTCCATTTCCATTTCCATTTCGTCACCTACTGGTTAGTGGCCATGTTTGCATTGCCTCGGGCTCAAGAAGAGTATATTTGTGGTGGTTAGATGAAGATGCACATATTGTCAATTTGAATAAAGGATGAGGTAGTTGAGGAAGATGATTTGGAAAATGGAAAAGGGAATGAATCGGGAGGAAATTTGCATCCCAAACAAGATTCTCTCATATAGGGGAACTAGTCCTCTTACAAGTACAATTTTTTTTTATGGAATTGAAGATGGGCTCAGCCTGCAAGGATTTCATTTCACTTTTACACTTCATCCGAGTGCTTATATTCAAGGTTTATTCCATGAATCTTTTTAGAAACAAAAGATTCGTTGGCCATAAGATAGCTAGCTATCAACTATTAATTCAATCCCTAAGATGCTTTTATATGACTTCTCTTCTCTCTTGCAATTCAATATCTTGATCTATAATGACCCTGCTTTAATTCCGTTAAAGTATGTGTTATCCAGGATAAAATTTAGTAATGGGTGTGAAATACTCTTCTGATTATTTAACTGGGTTGGAAGATCTAGTTGATTAGGAGATTGAATAGTCATATAGATATTATACAGTTTTATTACAGTCATAAAACTGTATGACTTCTGGCAGGTCATATAGATATTGAATAGTCATATAGATATTACACAGTTTTATTATATAGAAGTCATATTATACAGTCATAAAACTGGCGGGTCATAGAGATTGAATAGTCATATAGATATTATACAGTTTTATTATATAGAAGTCATATTATACAGTTTTATGACTTCTGGCGGGTCGATTCCGGGAATCGACCCGCCGCCGGTCGGGCGGGGCGGGGCGGTCGATTCCGGGAATCGACCGGTCGGGTGGCGCTGCTCCGTTGGCAATGGTTGACTAATAATATCTTTATAGCTCGGAGTATGTAAAGTACTGAAAAAAATATATATTAGGTTTTATAATACTTTATAATATTAGATATATAATATTAAATCTTATAATATTAAGAGGCTCTAAAGATCGGAAAACGATGCTATATCAACTTGTGCTAGTATATTTCATAATCAAATAATAAATTAAAAAAAAAATCTCATGGTCCTGTACACAAAATTTTCATATCTTTCGATTTTTCTTAATTAAAAAATCAAAAATATGGGAGGTTTGTTCGGCCAAACACTCTGCTTTAATAAAGTCGATTCTCAGAGTTGCGTACATCTTCGTTGTGGACTCCCGTATGGCGTTCATAACTGAGAGATTTACACGAAACATGAAGCCATCTTTTATTCCAATGAATGCTGAAGCTTCATATACATGTAGACGCAGACAATATTGCAATTTAAAATGAAAAACAGTGTGACAGAAGTAGATCACTTTAGTCGATTGGCTAATTTATAATTCCGCGAGTTGAGATGGTACATCATTTCCAATCAATCAGGAGTTGCAGTTATCTTACAATATGTAACCAAATATTGTGATTAAGGATTCGATGCACATTCAGGTGGAGTTGCAGAAAACCTTCCAGAGTTGTCGTGACAGTAGTCGTAAATCATGTAGTTTTTGCGAACCCAATTAAATTTACTCAGCTGCTGTTGGTTTAGACTTTCAAATTCGGATTGATGCCACCAATTGTTGGAACAGGGCAAAGAAGAGTGAGATGACACGCTGCATGCATCGACCTCAAAGATGCTCAAAGTGAGACACAATTTAGTAATGAACCAATTGTCAATAATAGGGAGGTTGTCACACCCACTGAAGCACCTATTAATTTTACATGTGATATTCCAAATGAGGCAGTTGATCATGCAAATGAAAATGAAAATGTGGTTTCAAATGATAATGTAACAGGAATCAACAATTACAAATTGAGCATGTCAACCTAAGTAACCCCACCATCATGGTTGGTAGAGGCCAGGATGAATAACAACAAACATAATGTGTCATCCACCAATGAGGAAAGAATGGCCATGCCTTCACAATCATTGTATGTAGCATTTACTGACGAGTGTATTATAATTAATATAATACTCCTTGTTGGACACCTAATCCTCTAAGGGTTGGTGTGGAAGCTGAACAGCCAAAGGGAGTACAAGAGACCACTTGGAATATGAATCCAAGGGTCACACCATGTACTATAAATGTATATCATTTCAATAATAGAGGTACTCTCATGCTTATCTTTCATATTATGTTCCTGCCATGTATGTGTCTAACAATCCTTAACTAAACCCTTTCAGTTTTATGTAAGGATCCAAAAACTACCATAGTTGTGCTTAACAAAAGTGAGAGAAATGTCTTAAATAAGAACTATGATCCATTGAAAATGCTCATGACACATGAACCCTCTAACAAACCCCTTTGGAAGACCTGACATTCTAGAACTATTAACCAATTTTTGAAATGATAAGTTGAGGAAAAATAACCTTCTCTATAATCACTATATATTTGCATAGTAAAATTAGCAACAAACTAAAATTAGCATTTTCATTGGGACAGTATATCTTCAAAACAGTAATGGCAACGTCAACCATTCAAGATATAAGACATAACAATACTCAGTAAGTTAGAAACATCAAAAATATTGCATCATATCAAAACTCTTGTCAGAATATTCAGCGCAAATTCCAGCAACAACATTTCCTGTGTTATAGCATATGGAAATCTTAGGATAATGGGCAACTCCAAGCTTATTATACAGTGGGAAAATAGAAAATATAAGATGAAAAACTCAAGATTGCTACCCAAATCATCGACAGAACTATATAGGTAAGAACTCAAATTGTATATGTTAATTTTCAATATAAATACATAAAACTGAAATCAAATTATTGATCATTATTAAAGTTTTCCAATTCCTGTAGTACTCATCTAATATCATGAAATAAAAAATTCAGAAATCAAATGTTGGCATCACAAATACAAAATAGTGCTTTGGCATGATATATAAAATTAATTTACATCCTAAAAGACAAGCTCACATCAGAAACTCAAATTCCACAGAAGCCACCAATTATGGTAGCCATTGAAAAACCCTACATCCACAGAAGCCACAAAAGCCACATAATAACCCACAAATGCATAGAAAAACCCCAAATCCCAAATATCCCATAAAACCCTTTAACTAGTGGAAAACCCCAAATTTTATCTCAACCGAAGCCACATAAGCCATAGAGGCCACCAATTTTGGCAGCCACAGGAAAAAAACCCTACGTCCACAGAAGCCATTGAAAACCCCCAAATCTAAAATATCCCATAAAACCCTTTAACCAGTGGAAAACCCCCAAATTTTATCTCAACCTAAGTCATTGAAGCCACATAAACCATCAATTTTGGCAGCCATAGAAGCCACAAAAAACCCCTGCATCCACAGAAGCCACAAAATCCATGTAATAACCCACAAAATCCATAAAAACCCAAAATCCCAAATATCCCTTAAAACTCTTTAACTAAGTGGAAAACCCCCAAATGTTATCTCAATCTAAGCCACAGAAATCATCAATTTTTGTAGCCACAGAAAACCCCTGCATCCACATAAGCCACATAATAACCTACAAAAGCCACAGAAAAACTCCAAATCCCAAATATCTCATAAAACCCTTTAACTAGTGGAAAACCCCCAAATTTTATCTCAACCTAAGCCACAGAACCCACCAATTGAAGCCACATAAAAACCCTACATCTACAGAAGCCACAAAAGCCACAGAATAATCCATAAAAGCCATAGAATGGTGTGAATACCGAGCAAATTGATGTGTTGGCAAACACAGTTGCAGGTATGCCTGAGAGGATGAAGAATCCTACTAGAGAACAATGACACCAGCCTCCAAACCTCTGCTGAAGTGAGGTGACCATTGTGTCTAGCGTTGGGTCAAACAAGGTCGAGCGAGCAAGAGAAATCAAACAAAGTTCCCACCAATTCCGAACCAGATTCGATGATATAGAAACCTGCAACAACATTGTGCAACCCAAGAACCAAAACCCTCTACTGCACCCACACCCCACCTATGTGGCCGAACAACACACCTCTACCGTTGAACAACACAACTCCAAAACTGAACAACATGTCATTACGTGCGAGAAACAAACACCAAATACACCAGAAATGAACACCTCACACACAGGAACCGACAAAGCAATACAAACAAGTTTTGGGCTTGAACAATAATGAATAGGAATGCAAACAACGGCCAGAAGTGGCCCATACAATATCCTTAAATGACACAAAGACATGGAGGTTAGCTCCACGACGCGAAGGAGACATGTGGAGGAGCGAGATGGACATGCGTTGTACAGTTTACTCGTCTAGCCAGGTGTCATTGTATGTCCATGTAAGGATGTCATGCAACTACTGGCCTCCCTCCCCTATTTCATATCTAAAAATTAGTTGAAGAAGTTTTCCAAAATGGTTTTAAGGGATTTTAATTCAGAATCTCTAATCCACTTTATGTCGTAAAAACCACTTAAGTTGTAATGCTTTTATGGGAATGAGTTTCTTAGTAAATTCAAAATATAATTACGTTGATATGCGTACGTATTTCAACCTCTGGACATGGACTTCCAGAATTTGAATTTTTTTTGTGAATGAATGCACAAGATTAAATGTTAGTTGAATATATAACCTAATTGACAGTAGTGATATTAGTGAGGGTTATCAAAGGGTTGTCTCTTGCCCATTACAAAGACTTTAATGAATATTTTAATAAATATTTAAGTGGTTGGGTGACATGTTAGTGGTGAGGGGAATCAGTTCATTACTGACATCCTTGGCAGTTTGGTGAACTGCCAACGCTTTGTAATTACAAAAGATACACTCATCTATAATCACAGTCACATTTCAAAATCAACTCTCCACCCGTCAAATGCTCATGAATCAAGTAGGTATCACGTTTCAGAAACAACTCTCCACTCATCAAACGTTCATGAATATGGTAAGTAAGAAAAATTCCCAACATTTTTTAAAATCAAATCTCTAATGTTTAAGCATGGTCTATTAATTATTTCAATGTTATTCTCTTTCTTTTATTTTTATAAATATATATAATTTTATTATTTTTCATTATTTTTAATTATTTTATTTTTTCTATTCTCTTTTATTTAAAAATATTTCACTTTAGAAAGTGTAATAATAGGGATGTGTTTATTGAAAGTCCACAAAGATCCAGAAATATTAATAGTTTAGGTTAACTTTAATAAAAGAGGTTGATGTGAATATATATCAATGAGCTTCACTCTCTCCACTTTATAGCAGGCATTCATTTTGTTATATAAATAATATCAATATAATAATTATCACAATATCATTTTGTTATTATATGTCAATATTTTCATTTGATTGACTACATAAATTTAATCATATTTATTACAGGTTAATTAAAAATTTTAAAATTATGAATTTCATAATTATAAATTTTAATAATTTAAATTTCTAATATTATAAATTGATTATAAATTTTATTCATATTCATTATATGCATATAAATCCTATTATAAATTTTATAGCTTAAATTTCAATTATAAATCTTAAAATTATTAATTATGTATTGACCTATATTAATGTTATCACATTAATATGTATTAATGTGCTGGTTTATGTATATTTAAGATTTGTGTAGTGAGGATAATATCCATCCCAATGATAATATAATCCCTATTATATTTAGCGAATTTATTAATGTGCTGGTTTATGTATATTTAAGATATGTGTATTTATTAATGTGCTCGTTTATGTATATGTATTAATGTGCTGGTTTATGTATATTTAAGATTTGTGTAGTGAGGATAATATCCATCCCAATGATAATATAATCCCTATTATATTTAGCGAATTTATTAATGTGCTGGTTTATGTATATTTAAGATATGTGTATTTATTAATGTGCTCGTTTATGTATATTTAAGATTTGTGTAGGGAGGATAATATCCATCCCGGTGATAATATAATCCCTATTGTATTTAGCGAATTTAAGGCTGTACATACGTTATAGTTTAACGAAGTCCAAAATCCTCACCGAACTCAAAGCAATGTAGCATCGAAATGAACGACACACATGTATTGCTATAGCTTCACAAGAGTCCAAACACCACTTAACTAGGGATACCCAACCTTAAGATGTTGCATATTATAATCATAATAGGGCGGGTGGGGAAATCTTAAGGAGCAGTGGGCCCATGTGGGGACAATTCATTTTTCAAGTATTATTTGTCATTTCAACTAATTGAAGTTTAGACTATAATTTCTGTGAAAGGCCCATATTTGTATTAACGAGTATATCAATACCCATGTGATGAATATAATTTGATATTAAATATTAACGACTATATCAATACCCATGTGATGAATATAATTTGATATTAAATATTTATATTTGTTAAAAATTTGATCTAAAATAATATTATTAATACATTAAAATATGTATTCAATAGATATAATAATATATTAAAATACGTATTTAAACTTCTTATTTCACAAACAAATATTAAATTTATTTCCATGGTTAATACTCTCATCTTGCGAAGATTATTTCTTCAAGAACTCATGCTAAGATATGGACGACTACTAGATCCGGAAATGGTTGGGTGCTCGATGGGGTCCTCTCATTGGGTACACGCCCACCATTGTCCGTTTAATGCGTGACTGGTATAGCTTTCATTTTTTGAAGGCCAAAGACCTCAACATCATTTGGAAACTCCCATGGGTTCATGGACGGAGTTATTTGGCTCTTCACAGGTGGTACATAGGTTTCGACCCCCTCCGCAACACCCTCAGAATAATTTCATTTGGGTCAAATTACCTGCGCTGCCTATCGAACTGTGGACGAAGGAAACACTTTCCTTCATTGGCAATGCAATCGGGAGATTTGTCTACGTTGATCCTGGATGCCTAGGAGCAAAAGATAAGAGGGTTGCTTGGCTTCTGATTGAAAAGGATTACAGGGGCGGTTTTCTGGATCGCATCGACCTGATTTGGGGCAATTTAACTGCCTGTCAAAGGCTAGACTACTGGGGCGTTCCTTTTAGGTGCACTCAGTGTTATAGAACGGGACATTTAAAGGAAAAATGTCCTCGGGTGTTTCAAGGTAAGGCTTGGAAAAAGGTCTATAAGGTGAAAAACAATGCCAATGTCACTGCTGTGTCTCCCAATTATGATAACAGTGAATTTCGAAATTTCAAAGAAATATCACCTTCTGCTGATTTTCCCTCTCAATCCTGTTATCATATTTTCCCATCTTCTCCTAAACATATGGGGGACCTAAACCATCGCCCTTCTCTATCACCTAGGTATCACAAATCTACCATCATTCCTACTTTGAGATCGAATTCCGTGGGGAATTTTAAAGCGGTAAGTGACTTTTCTCCCCTGTATCCCCCTCCTGAACCATCTCACGATGTCCCGATTGCCTCTCTCCCTCCTTTGCCCAAAGAATTCTCCCCATCCCTAAAGGAAGGAAACATCCACTTCATCCCCTCATCTTCCCCGTCACCTTTGAGACCTGATCATTCCCCTATTGATCTTGACAATCCCCCCCCATACACTCCTCTCTGAATTGCTCGGTTTCCAAAGGTAAAGCCCCCATGAGCTACATATCCCCCCCTTTCTCTCCTCTTCCATCCCCTTCCAACTCCATTGGCAGCGACCTGGACATGCTGCTCTAGAAGAATTCGCTCCACTTACTTCCCCTGACTATCCATAAACCCCGTAGATCTTCTTCTCCTATCATCAGTCCAAATTCTGCAAATAATATAACTGTTTGCCGGAAAAACAATAGGGGAAGTAGACATTTTAGGGGCCGCAAAGGATCTCGGAACCTGGACTTTCATGACTCCTCCCTTATTGATATTCCCATTTCTAACTTCTCTGGAACCAGGCCTCTTAGAGCAGAATTGCTCGAGAATAGTATCAAATGATGAATATGTTATCCATCAACATAAGGGGTCTTGGAGCAAACCCCAAGTATATTGCTCTAAAAAAATTATTTTTCTCATCTTCATACAGGTTGATTTTAATTCAGGAAACAATGCATAACAGTCAGGACACTATCTCATTCTTCAGGAGAATGTTTCCATCCTGGTATATAGCGGCAACGGAGGCGTCGGGCTCTTTGGAGGACTAGCGGTGATATGGGATCCGAGATGGATCTCTGCAAGAACATTCAGATGCCTTGGGGGAATCTTGATCACTGCTAAATTTAGAGGATGTGCTGACAGGATTCATATATTGAATGTCTATGCACCTTACAAGGACCGAGCTTCCTATTGGGAATATTTCATTGCCTCTGGTATCTTGGAGAATGAAGCACTCCTCATCGCGGGAGATCTTAACTGCACAATGGGACCAGATGAAGTTTGGGGGAAGGGGAAAAAACTGACTCTATTGGGGAAAAAATTAAGGAAGCAATGTTGCAATACAACTATGTAGACATCTGTCCGAAATCTTTGTCCCCCACTTGGGACAACGGTCGCTCGGGTGAAGCCTATATTGCTAAAAGGCTGGACAGATTCATCATGCATGAACAGTTGATGGAGAAACATGGTATCCCGAGCTCTCACACTCTCCCTGTTTTTATTTCGGACCATAGGCCGGTCTCTCTACAATGGATGAGTTCAAAATCACGGAAAAGTTACCCATTCAAGTTCAACAGGTATTGGCTAGAAGAAGAAGCATTTAACAACATGGTTCGGGAATTTTGGATGGCGAACAATTTTACAACAGAAGCCTCTCCATCAGAGTACTTGATTGGCAAAATGAGCAATCTTAAATCCAAAGTGAAAGAATGGCAAATTCAGAAAAAACGATCAAATTGTGTTGAACTGAAGAAGATTGAAAAAGAACTAGCTGATATAGCAGATGGTATGTCTTCCCATTCCATTCCATGGAGCACTCGGGCACGGATATGGGAACTTGGAAATAAGAAACAGAGTATACTAAAGATTGAAGAGATCTCATGGCGGCTCAAAAGCCGAGCAACTTGGCTGAAGGAGGGTGATAAGAACACAAAGTTCTTTCACCGATTTGCAAGCAAAAGAAGAGTTTCAAATTCTATTTGGCAAATCAAAAATGAAGAGGGAGATCATCTGTTCTCCCAAGAAGACATATCCAAAGAAGCTGTCAATCATTTTAAAAAAGCTTATAAACGAGAGACTAACAGGGAGATAAATGATATCTTATGGGGCATAGATCCTTTTCCAAGAATGTTCAATGATGAAGATAATGAAAGAATATTTGCTACTGTAACGGAGGAGGAATTACTCTCTGTAATGAGATCATTTAAGAAGGACAAATGTCCCGGCCCAGATGGCTGGACCATAGACATTTTCATCCATTTCTTTGATATTATGAAAAAAGACATCTTGGGGATGGTGGAAGAGACCAGAATCCAAGGGAGAATACATCAAAATATTTCATCCACCTATATAGCACTGATTCCGAAAAGAAAGGACTCCTTTTCTTTTGCAGACTACAGACCGATTTCTTTATGCAATGTCATCTATAAAATCATTTCTAAAATTATAGCAGAGAGAATCTGAGGCAATTTATCAGTCCATATCTCAAAAGAACAGCATGAGTTCCTAAGTGGCAGAAACATTCTAGAAGCTGTGGCCATAGCTCAGGAAGCTTTGCATTCTATGCAAACAAAAAATATTGGGGCTGCTATTCTTAAAATTGATTTAAAAAAAGCCTACGACTGCCTAGACTGGAGCTATCTCAGATGTTTACTTATCAAAATCGGGCTAAATGACCTGTGCACAAAATGGATCATGGCGTGTGTGGAAGGAGTCAATTATGCGATTCTCATTAATGGATTTCCTACAACTTTTTTTCTGGCTGAAAGGGGTCTCTGTCAGGGGTGCTCATTATCTCCAATTTTATTCATCTTGGTCATGGATACCCTTAGTCTTCACATCAAAAGAGCGGTTGTTGCTGGAAAAATTGGCCCCCTTTCCATCTCCAGAGGTAACTTTCTTACGCACAACTTATTTGTGGATGACGTTCTTCTGTTTGCTAGGCTTTGCAGACATACTTGGTAGATAATGCATGAGATAATAAATTTATTTCAAAAGGCGATTGGCCTATATGTCAACGAAGGTAAATCCACATTTCATTATGGTAAGGTTAATGAAGAGGAGATGGAATATATCTCACAACTATTTAACATTCAGGCTGTTTCCATAAAAGAGGGGCTAAAATATTTGGGGTATCATCTTAAACCCACGGGATATAATATTTCGGACTGGTCATGGATCATTGATAGATTTTATAAGAGAATATCAGGGTGGGAATTTAAATGCTTATCGCTTGCTGGCAGAATGATTTTAACACAGTCGGTTCTTGCTCAAATCAGTGTATATTGGGCGCATCTGTATTACATTCCATCGGCTATAGTTAATAAATTGAACAGCTTAATGGCAACCTTCATCTGGGGTGGAAACAAGGAAAAGAGAAAATTCCATCTTACTAAATTGGAAAACATCTCCCTCCCAAAAAAAAAAGGGAGGCTGGGGCATCATGAATCTGCGCCTCTTTGGCAGGGCTCTACTATGCAAATCATTGTGGCGGGTGGTTTTTGGAAAAATCTTATGGAGTCAAGCTATTAAAATGAAATACCTTGGGAATAATGATATTTACTATTGGTACAGGAACAATTTTAAATGGCCCTCTCAAGGTTCGGCGATTTGGAGAAGTTTTCAAAAGATTCTTCCTTTTTTCTGCAGGAACTTCATATGGAAATTTAAAACTGGTAACAACATCCTTATAGGTGTTGATGCCATCAAGGGAGTAGAAATGGACCCAATAATCGCCCCACAGCTTCTTTCGCTCCTCCACCGAAAAGGTTTTTTCTACTGGGCACAGGTAATAGAAGGATGGAAGAATGCCATTCCACAATGGAAAACATACAGAGAACTGGGCCTAGAAGGTGAAATGGCTGCCCAATGGAATAGAATTATTTGCAATATGAGGAATGCAGGTTTTTATAAAACTGAGGACAGAGATTGCATTGAATGGCAGGCAAAGAAAGGCAGGTCCCTTATATTAGTAAGAGACATATATCTCTCATTGATAGAACAACAAAGAGAAACCTCCCGGAAAATCTTTCCACACTCTCTATGGAAGAAAAGGAGCTGGTAGGGACCAACCATATGCATGATCTGTCTTTCCAACACAGAAGATAATTTGCACATTTTTTTAAATTGCCCACAATCTCAGTGTTTGTGGATGCAATTGGCTTCATATTTTGGCTTTCCTGCAATTTCACATCCTTCCATAACAGAAGCATATGAATGGTGGGGTTCACACAAATCTATCTGGCGTCCCATTCCATTAATCGTTATCTGGTTCATATGGAAGTGGAGAAACAAAAGAATCTTCCAAAACAGCAAGGAGACTTTTGGTCGTATTATGGATAAGGTTATTCCTTATTACTTCTCCATTCTTCAAATCATGCCCCAACAGAAAAATCAACAGATGGCTGCCTCTGACTACCAGCAACTCTTCTTCCCAAGGGCTCACTTTGACGGTGCGGCAAAAGATGGCATTTGCGCTTGTGGTGTTTACATTGGTATTTCAAATGATCTCCAATACTTCATATACTGGAATGGTGGCAAAGGGACAAATAACAAGGCAGAGGCCATGGCCCTGCATGGTCTGCTTTTATTCTGTACTTTCATGGATATTGGACCTATAAATGTATATGGTGACTCGCAAATAATCATAGAACATGTGAAAGGCAAACATGAAATACAAAATGACAACCTTACAAGATGGCTAGACAGGATTGCATCTCTATGGAAGCTTGTGACTTTCCCTATCTCACATATAAAGCGCAATCAAAATGAGCAAGCGGATGTACTTTCAAAGAAAGGAATGCATACTCCATACGGTAAGTGGCACCTGAGCATCTCTATGGACCCCTGTACATATGTTATACAACCATTCTCTATGCCCGGCATATAAAGTCAACAATATCAGGTATGCTATAAGCTCCTTATTTTCTAGATAATATCTCAGATCTACAGGTATTCTACATATACCAGATAGTTTTTTAAATTAGCTATGATGATATGAATATATGATGTCCAAAAATTTTGTATATGTATAAATGAAAGATGAACTGATGAAATATGCGCAGAATAGGATGCCATATCCGGGACAAAAGCCCACCATTTTCTGTATATTCAGAACTGTTTTTGAACATTATATAAATACTATACTGCTTTTTCTTTTGAACAAAAAGAAGAAGAAGAAGAAGAAGTTGTCTCAGTACATAGCGTCATTGGGAAAACCATAGTTTTTAAACAAATTATTAACATATTCATCTGCACTGAAATGAATATATTTATATATTTAATTTTATATATTTTTAAGTTAATAAGTGTTTCTATTTTGAAATGGTTTTTCATATTATTTTAATTTAATTATCAATAATTATTAAATGGAATGGAAATATTAATTTCTATTAAATATGTTAAAAATTTGTAGTGCTTTTCTTTGTGGTCAATTTTGTTGGTTATATAGTTGTATATTTATTAGTAGTATGTATGTGTTTAGTACTCTATAAATAAAAGATTATGGTTATCTTATTTTGTCTATTTATTATAAATCTCTTGAGATTTTGAAAATATAACTCATCTATTTATTTAATTAATTTATCTTAAATTAATTATTTAAAAAAAATAACATATCAACACATATCACATTATGCATATAATATTGATAACCCATAATATTAAACCAGAATTATTTACCATTTAAAATTTTCCATAATAAAATAAAAATAAATCTTCTAAGAATATTATCAAACATTTTTTATTTTTAAAATACATATATGTTTAATTCATACATTAATTTTTTATTATTAATAATAAAAATAATTTAAAATTAAATTAATTTTTAATTTAAATAATATTAAATATATTATTATATACATATTTATTATAAATAAATTAATTTAATAATAATAATGATAAAGCGTTACAGGTCAAACAGATGTTGCACATTATAATCATATAAAGATTGTAGGGAAACTACACGTGAAGGCTACTTGTCCTCGCAATATGAAGCAGTTAGGCATATTTGGGGACAATTCATTTTTTAATTAATTAAATCTCAGGTTATAAATTTATTCCTTCCGTGCAATTATTCTGCTCCTCCACGGCAGATGCCGCCTTGGGGAATTAAACCGCTGATTAATAATGACGTCGACATCCTTAATCCCAAATATACCGTGGGCCCCATTTTGTATCAACGTTTCGGTTGCCCCACGGGACCGTTCGGTTTCGTTTTGAATACAACGGTCACCGTTCTTGTGTTAACGGTAATTTTGCGAATAGGTCGGGGCTTTTGGGGATATCTTCCGTTAGCTTTTGATATTGACCAATCATGTATTTGTTTTTAAAATTTAAATTTACACATTATTTGAGGGAGTATTTCTGGGAAAGTATTTTTATTTCGATTTAAAGTAGATGAGGATGGGTTGATTTTTTTATTTCTTAATTGAAAATTTAAATTGATTCTCAAAAGAATATGTTCAGCATATGCTTAGTCTTAATGGTTTTTTAAGGTTGTAATGTATTAAAAAGTTTGTTAAGTTGCATTGACTTTTAATAAATTTAAAAAATTATATCCATGCCACGTAGCTCCCCACCTACCAATTTCCTAAGGATTTGAGATTATTCCAATTCTAATAAATTCATTTATTATAAGTTTTTCATTATTATTTATAGTGATTCATTCATATATAAACAAAATTTATTTAACAAAATGATCCATTATTTTTAATAAATTTAAAAAATTAGATTCATGTGGCTCCCCACCCACCAATTACCTAAAGATTTGAGATTATTCCATTTCTAATAAATTCCTCCATGATAAGTTCCTCATTATTATTTATAACATTAATTTATATTTCTTTTTTTTTAAGTTAAAGTTGACCCATAACCTTTTTTTGGATGTTTAATCAAGTAAATGTGTATATTAGTAAGGCATTCTTTGTGTTGCAATAGTTTTTTTGGTTAGATTTACCAACATAGATCCATCTTAAGTATGATCTGGGATCAAATTTATTCACATGCAAACTTCTTTAGAGCGTAAAATACAATGTGTTATTTTTCATTGTTTAAATTGTATTTTTGAATACTAAATATAATATATAAGACCAAATAAATGTTTTAACCATAAAACTTTTTTTTCATGATATATACATAATTTATTTTAAATGATATATAATGTATATGCAATTGACATAAAAATATTTGAGATAACATGTACATCGAGACATTTTATGATGTACATTGAGACATTTTATAAAGCAAATTAAAATAGTTTTTTATTATTAACATATATTTAAGTATATGTCAATATTAATTAGTATTAAAACCAATTTATAAGATTTGAACATCTTACTCAAACATTTTTTTTACTTCTAATTACTTTACAACATATTCATTTCTTTTTATTATAGCCGACATTATTTTTCTATTTAAAACAAAATTTTTAACTTTTATTTTTCTTTTAAAGGGAAGAGATGGACATACAAACTTACACATCCCTCTCATAAAAATGAAGCTCTAGGCTCAATGAAAATTTAGACTATATCAACTACATTAATATCATTAATATTTTTAATATAGTTGTATTAGTTTTAAAAAAAATATTACTAAATATCATAACTTTTACGTTTTTAATATTTTTAATAAAAAAACATCAAATAAATATACATGAACTTTTTATTATAAAACAAAACATCCCTTAAAAAAATAATTAATTTTTTCATAAATTAATATAATTAATTAATCTCGGTGTTCCTATGCATATAAATTTATTAAAAAAACTAAAATCTAAAATAAACTTATAATTTATAACATATATTTAATTAAATTTGATATAAATGTTTTAATTTTATTTTAACTAAACTTAATTATATAACTTAAAAACATATATTATAATATTATATATTATTTTTAATTAAAAACATATATTATATGTTATTTTTATTCTAATTCTAAAAGCACATAATATTAATTATTAAATCTACCAAGATACTTGTAAAAGAAAATTATTCATTAGCCCACTAGTTGGAACACAAAGCACACACCCTCATTAACTTAAATCTGTATGGTTAAGTAGAGTCGACATACAATTCATAAATTTATATTATAAATATTTTATAATACTAGGAATTGCCTCAAAAAGTATAAAGTGATGTTAATATTATTTTTAAATTGGAATAGTTGTATTTTTAAATTGAAAAAGTTGTATTTTGATTTCAATAATTAAACAAATAGTAATTATATATATAGAGTTTTGATTCAGAAATAATTAGGTCAACAGTGTAATACATGTACCACTCTCATGGTATATCCTCAATTGATGATAGAATATCACCATACAAGTAAGAATTTGAGAGACTAACCAAAACATGACAATAGAATATCACCTTATAACTAAGAATTTGAGAGACCAATCAGAATTCTCAACAATCAAGCATAATCTTTAGGAAATGAGCATAATGATGTAGATAATAAACTTGAACTTTCTGGGATTCAACTTATTTTGCTTAATAAAACTAATGCATAAACCATCTATGTTGTTGCAGGCATAGGGGCGCGTATAAGTAAGGGGGCACCAATGTTTATACTCTGGAAAAACTTGGGGAAAAGACACCCAGTTGTGCAAAATACAGTCTCAAGGAAAGAAGCAGGGGCATATTATCTGGGACTTTTGACCCCTGAAAAAAGAACCATAC
The DNA here is from genome assembly GCA_031772625.1 of Pinus tabuliformis. NCBI lineage: Eukaryota > Viridiplantae > Streptophyta > Pinopsida > Pinales > Pinaceae > Pinus > Pinus tabuliformis. The sequence goes on along the minus strand of CM062807.1, from coordinate 1,211,436,951 downwards.
ATAAAAAAAAAAGGGGCCACAACTTTGCACAACACTTGAGGAAACTATACCATTAACTTCAACAACAATATTGTGGTACTTTAATTATTGATGTAATTTCAGCCAAACTTAAATCACAACGGAATATTTTTGTAATTGTCATTTGAAAAAACACAAATTTTGTTAGGAGATATTTTTTGATATGCAAGTAGAAAATTTTGGTTTTGAAACATGAACACATAAATGAATTTCATTAAACATTTTCAACAGTCGTTGAATTCTTTTTAGTCCAACATAGAACATCAAATTTCATTCATGATGTCAAGTCATCATTTTCACCTTGGTAAACATTTCGAATACACACCATGATGTTGAGTCAAAGCCTTAAAGACAGATTCAGTCATATTTTGTGCAATTCAAACACGTTTGTAATATTTGAGTGAAATATATAATCACTAATGTTCATGAGTGTGTGTAGAATAGAAGGTCATCATTTTTACCCCGGTAAGACTTAACAGGTACACATCATGATGCTTATTCAAAGCCTTAAAGACATATTCAGTAAATTTTGTGCAATTCAAGAATTTATGTAATATTTGAGTGAAATTTATCTTACCTATGACCACCATGCAACCTACTACCATATGCCCCATTAGTTATGTCCTCCTGCTCATATCCAATCCGATGTGGTCCCTATCGCTACAAATATGACAAAACCTGAAGTATCACTACATTTACCTCTACTTATTTCTCATGTGCCTGCATGATTCTATCATTATTTGCCTTACAACTCCTTATTTCTTCCTTTAAGCTTCTCAATGTATCTACCAAATTGGAAGAGTTCGCAACACCATACTTCTTCTTATTCATGGGGAGAGTCTTTGTAGTCTACCATCTTTCTAGCCATTTGATATTTCTTCTTGCAAGGTATATCATGTCAGCTAAACCAAATAACAATACATCAGTGTACCTTAGTATAGCTCAGGGAGGATACCTTATCTGTATGATCAGAAAATCAGTGTGATACATGTATAAGATAATCATGACAACTTATAGAAACATAACACATAAGCATATAACCATGCAATCATCATTCTAGCTAGGGTCCAGTCATCAATGCATGACCTTATCAACAATGCATACCACGACCTCATGCATGATGACACCATTACATCACAGTACACTTGACCACATGCAAACATTAACATGCATAAGAAATGTATAACCAACCACACACATGCATACACACATGTAATCAAGCATAAATGAACAATACTTGTAACTAAACCTATAAGAATGATACATGTAACCAAACATACAAGAATGCAACCAAAAATACAAGAATGTAATCAAGCATACAAAATGATACATGTGAGCGACATATAACAATATGTAACCAATCATACACTCATGATGATGAATTCCAGAATACACACATCAACTTCCACATGGTGACATCACTACAACCGTGATCAACATTATGCAAATGCAACAAGCACATGGAATGCAAGCATAAGAGACACACATGCAACCGACATGCATGCATGACCAACACACAGGCCATTAAGTTTGAAGGGTGAACCATGCTCTGATACCACTCTGTAACACCCTGCTCCCACATCTACCCAAGAAACCGACCACCAGGGTAAACATGTGGCAAGAGGCCACTATGATATTATTTGACCTCCTAAGTCATGTTAAGCAACAAAAACACAACATACAAACATTCAACATACATTAGGACCCTCAGGAACCAATCCAACCTTTCTTCCAACCAACCCCTTGGTCCCACTGAGCTTTTGGACCACTTGACCTCTAGAAGTTATCACACTTTAGGCATGCCAGCGTCCAAGGACCTCTAGACGCTCTCACATGCCTGCAAGTCAGTATCCATGAACCTTTTTCACAATGTTGTGCCAGCGTCCCTAGGATTTCAGCCACTTTTTCAGGCCCAGAGCCCAGGCCACTGCCCATAATAGAATGGCATCTTCAGAATAGTAAGATAACAGGGAAATGACAGTGCAAAAGAAATTACTTGAATAAGACCTTGACTAGACCCCTACAAGCCATGACAACCATTTTGTCAAACATATCACAAATATGTAATCTACAGGTGCAAATAAAAGATATGAGAATAGGGTCTCATAATTAGCTAAGAGTCACTAAGAAACATTTATGCCTCAACACATAAAATGCCATTTCATACATTAGGTCATATATACATTGTTCATTCATTTATTAGTAGAAACATGATGAGAGCCATACATAGATGTGGTCATAAAACATGTATATAACCAACATAATAGCAACATAAATACTAATGAAATCACAACCATATAAACCAGTATAGTACTCATAGAAATACAAGAAGAAATAACCTCATATTAATGATGCAAAATCCAAACCCGAGATATGACTTCCACATTCCACCCAACCGTAGAATGGCTGAGCCAAATCTCTTTTCATTCATTAACCCTTATGCCATATTCCAAGCATTAATGTGGGATCTCATAAAACACATCAATCCAAAACCATCTAGGGCTTTAAGAGGCCATCCAACTCAACCCATCAAAGAATGATTCCACCTCACAATTGGACATCACCAAACCATCATCAGATCAATCTCTATTCCATCCATCCAGGGCTCCAGAGCGTTTGTTCCAACAAAGGCTCCAGGACTAGTAACTCAATCCACGGCTATTTTCGGGCTCCAAAGCATTTTTCCAACCAAGGTACGGGACTAGTAACTCAACCTAAGTTGTTACAGGGCTCTAGAACGTTTTTCCAACCAAGGCTTTAGGAACTAGTAACTCAACCCAAGCTAAGGAAACATGAGAACCAACCAAATCCAAACAAGGAAATAAACCCACAATCTCCATGGCTATCTAGGAAATGACAAGTCTAGGAAATCCACTGTCAACTGAGGAAATCCTCCAGGCCAGTGATAGATCTGTTAGTGTTAGCCTTTGTAGCCTTCCTCTAGTGATCAAGTATGCTCTTACAAAGTGATTTTAAGGTGTCAAGGTCAATTTTGTCATTTCAAAGAGTCTTCGAGCAAAATTTGGTCACTAGGCATTAGGTCTAGGGTTTGCTTTCACCCCTTTCAAAGTTGCCCAAATGTCAGTCTATGTCACTATTCAGCTGAGTCTATCGTCATTCATATGGTTGTTATCATCATATCAGGTTCCATTGGGTCATGTTACACCTTGTTCATGCTTCAGTTGCGCCTAGGCAAGGTTCATTTCCCTCTCCTAGGGTTTTGAAGGCAATTTTGCTTGAATGGTAAAATCATTAGCAAAACTTGTATCCATATGTTCATACACCTTCCCCTATCCTTCATGTACCTTATTAAACACTTCCCATCACTGAGATCCCCCAAATTCCTCATTTTCGCACAAACCCTAGTTTCTTGCTACAACTTGGCAATTTTCTAGGTTGCGCCTGTGTTTTGCCCTTTTTGACCCCTTCCCCTCACTCAATCTCTGATATTACACTTTCCCCTGATTCCTAACATCCCTCCCTACTTCCCAAAATTTCCTCAAGAATTTAGAAGCTCCCTATCCCCTTCATTTCGCTTCATTTCGATAAATCTCTTGTTCCACACATCGGGGTAGGTTTTACTCAAATGATGTTTCTGAGCCAAAAAAGATCAATTTGGGAAAATTGAGAGAGGTGTTTGTCCACAACAGGCCAAGGAATAAAAACCTCCTTCACTTTTTACATAGGTGTCATGGTTTTATATAAATGTCAAAAATACAATCGCCTCGGGAGAATTGATGCACCTCTGAAGTGACCTTGGGAAAATCAATTTTTCTCCTAGCTTGGTTGGCCAAATAACTTTCTTGATGAGTCAAAGATAACTAGACAAAAATATATTTCCAATGAGCTATCATGAGCTCAATTTGGAGTTGAGGAAGGCATTCAAAAGTTGACTGCAACAGCACTCTGCCTTGAGGCAGCCTCATTTGGCACATTTTGACCAGTCTTGGGAGATTTGATTTTTGACAAGGCAAATGAACTCCAAATTGAAAAATTCCAATTGGTTTGGAAAGTAGACTCAAATAAATTTCCAAAGAGCTATCCTGCACCCAATTTGGACACCAGGAAGGCCTCCAAAAGCCTCCTGCAAAATGGCGCTACCCATATAAGGGGCGCTACGCATATAGCTTCCCCTGCCTTTGCAAAATAACACGGGCGCTACGCATATAAGGAGCGCTATGCATTGGGCCAGAACACAAAATTTTTGCCACTTCTCTTCAAAATTCAAATTCTCTCAGTCTCCTTTGCCTCCTGTAAGTTTAAATCATCTTGCTATTATCTTTGGTCAGTGTTTGGAGTTGTTTGAAGATCGGTTGTAAGAGTATGAATGTTGAAAAACACAAACCCTACTCTCTTGTAAAGAAATGCCTCTTTAGGGTTTGAATTTGAAGTTTTAGAATTTGAATTTGGTGCCAAAACATTCCATATCTCACTTGTATTTTCCTTTCCCCACTACTGTCATATCATCATACAATGCCTCCCTTTTCCCTATTCCCTTTAAAATCACTCATATCACTTCGTCCCTCTCCTATTTCCCTATATCCCATCCCTAAAACTTGCCATTTGTTACCACTTTCCATCCTTCATATCAGTTATAGGTTCCAAAATTCCATACAGTCAAGTGACTGTGCTCACATCCTTAATTTCACTTGACTCAAGCATATTTTCTTCACTTAATTGAATCATGTTGTTCCCATAGCTCATTTTCCCACAGTCCACTATTCACACGGCCCTATTTCCCACAGTTCCTCCCACATTTTGTGTTTGAAACAAAAGCACCAAATCCTCATTCTTCATCTCATTTAAGCCAACACAGATTTTGCAACATCATGGAGGCGAAAAACAACACATCATACAACCAAGACAGAGATTGCACCACTGAACTGCATACACCAGGAGGACACTAAAGCGCCGTGAAACACCTGATCCACTTTGGATTTGGCCGAGGCTTCGTTGGCTGGGCATGATACATGATGGAGGGTCTTTGCTTTGAATTTGAGCAAATTCGTAGAAATTTTTGTCATTTTGAAATATTTTGGCCTAAAAACAGATTTTTCAGCGATACGAGCAGCGCGTCGATGCGCTCACTTATGATTGGGACACTTGTTGGAGGAAAACTTTATATTTTTGGGTTTTTCATGGTAAGTTATGCATGCTCAAGTATTTCCGAAGCATTTCATCAAGTTCTGGATGATCAAAAGGCCCAAAAACACCATGAAAACCACCTTGCTGCCACCTTTTGCACCAGCAGGAAGTACTTCTGGGAGAATGAAGTTTTGGAGGGGCAAATGAGCTTCAAATTGAGAAATTCCACTTGGGTTGGATAGCCAACATCCAGGGCTTTCCAACGAGCTATCATGAGCTCAATTTGGATGTCGGGAAGTGCCCCAAAAATAGGTTGAAAGTCGCGCTACGCGTATGGCTCAAGGGCGCTACGCATACAGATTTTGGTCAATTTTTCACTTTCCAGCTCAGAATTTCGGCTAGTTATGACCGGTTTCACCTCTTGTTGTGATTTTTGACCCAGATTGATATAATTTGATGTACATGATGTAAACTTGGCACTTATTTACGATATTCTAGATGATTCATTCATAAAATAGCAAAAATTTAATGTAATGAATCAGTTTCCTTCTTTTTACAGGCAGGTTGTTTTGGTCACCTAGATTCTTGCTCCATGTTTAGAATTGGTTCAAATTACTCCTAGAAGGATGAGCTCGACCCCTAGAGGTTAGGGAATGGGTTAGCTTGGTCTATATGATGTAAATTTTCAGTCAGTAGCAAGGGTTGGACCTTTGGTAAAGTTTTGGCACACTATTGTACATATCTTCTGCATTTTGGCTAAGGAAAGAACAGAGATTTTGCAGCACCTATTGGGATTCATGTGGTTTTCAGTTTTTATGGTGTGTTCTCTCGGTTATTTGTAAGTTCTTTAATTTTTTAATGTATGCCATTCCATTCTTTTGCTTCTGAAACTAAATGAATGAGTAAATGAGGTAGAATTCATTGATTTCAGTGCTCTACCTTTAAATTTGTTTAGTTTTATATGTTTTCACCAGTCTGGAGAGGATCCTTGTTTCTCCTTGCCCTTTTCAGTTCCTTGTCATTATGATCCATCCATACATATGATCAAAAAACATCAAAGCTACTACCTACCTTGCCCCAACTCGAAATTCTGCAAAGATCTGGTCTCATCCCCGAGCCCAAATTTATTTTTTCCCTTTTCTCCAACAAAACCCCAAAAAAATTTAAATCAAACCTCCCTATCCATTTACTAGCCTAAAATCAATATCCATTATAAGTCATCTTAGGTCCTTTGAAGATTTTATGCCGAGATAGACCCGAAGAGAGCCCTCTCCTGTCCTCGTAGGGCTAGCTACGAGGCTGAGCGTGGTTTGATGTGGCCTCGAGTTTTGCCTTCCTCAGCCTGAGGCAGATTTGAGCGCTAACATAGTGGCGACCATACTGGGGAAGAAAATGGTTTGCTTGTTGATGTCATTTGTTTTATAGCTACAGATGGAACCTGAAGTTATGCCAGGTAGCCTTTGAAACGCTTTTGCTTTGCATTAGCGGAAGTAGATAAACGTTGCTTCAGTCAATCTCCGGTCTAGCTTGTAAACGTGACATTTAACTTGTTAATTACCCCAGTACATGTATCAAGTTCAGATCTGATTGTTGATGGTGGACAACGATCAGACACTGGCAAGGCTGAAATCATTCACCTGGCGACTCTAAATCAGTTTCGAGATCAGATCCAAAGACTCCACTGGAGGATGATCCTGACCAGCAGAAACATGAAAGGACAAGATGGACAGATCAGGTATTCAAGTTGGAATTTCATCCAAGACATTTTGTTTTTTGTTCTAAATTATTTCTTCTCTTTTCTTGAGAATGTAAAGAAGGCTTTGCAAAGTATACTATGCTTGAGAAAAGATCCCAAGCCTGCAGTTGATTCTTTCCCTTTGAAGATTGTGAATACAAAAGATTTGCATGCCTTTGAGCTTGATCAAGACCTTTCTTCTAAATCTTGTGATGGTCATCTTCAAATTGATGAGCCTCAAAAGACCAAGACTGATTCGATACCTGCTGTACATACCCCTACACCTTGTAAAATTCCAGATCGGTATAAACCTCTTGTTTTACCTTCTGTTCTTCATGCTTTCCCCAAAAACTATGATCTATACTTGTCGAGGTTTGATGGTGAATGTAAGAATGTCAACGCTGAGCAACATGTGCAGAATTTTGAGTCTTTTCTTGACCTTTTTGAATTTGATGAAGAGGATGTTAGTATTAGGCTTTTTGCTCTTTCTTTGCAAGCTAAAGTGAAGAGTTAGTTCAAAGCCCTGCCTGATTCGAGCATCTTAGATTTCCAGCAGTCCATCAAAGTTTTTCTCGACAGGTGGATGATCGGGCAGAACCTTTTCTTGATTGTAGAAGAGTATAACCAGCTGAAAAGACTACCAGGGGAGACAGTACAACAGTTTTCGGCCAGATTTAATCAAGTTTATTATTCAATGCCAGTTGAGATAAGGCCTACTCCTAGATATGCTCTCTTGCACTATCCGGGTGCCTTTGATCCGGAGATGGAGTTTCAGCTGAGAGAAATGGATATTGCAACACTTCACGAGATGCAAAATAGTGCAGTAAATGTAGAGGCGCATCTGCTGATCCGACAGGCAAGGTTGAAAGAAGAAGAGATGAAAAACATAGATCCGGCCGAATCAACATCTCTATAGGTGAAGCTTGACATTTTGGTAAGTGTAGTAGAAGAGATGATGCAAAGGATCTCCCCAAGGAATGATTATGATGTTCAAGCCCATGGCTTTTTGATTGAAGAAGAACAAATGGCCGCTCCAAAAAAAATTGTTTCTTATCCTAGTTGTCATAGATCTGATAATGATTGTTTTGTAGATCACCTTGGCGAAGAAAGAACTGTTGATATAACCTGCATGCTTGATGATATTTTTTATACCGATGATTTGCCTCAGTTTGATTAGTATGATGATGATTATGTTCTCCAAACCGAAGCTAATCTTGCAATCAAACAAGCAACTAGTTTGTTGGAGGAAGAAGTTCATTTTCAGCAGCTTGAATACAATGTTCAGCCATCACATATCAGCTATGAGAGTGACGAGGAAAGTGTAACAAATTTTGAAGTAAGTGAAGGATCTTTGCCTTTTTGTTTTGATTCATGTCAGTTCATCAGAGACAATTTCTGTTGGAGAGGTAAATCCCCTCTGCGGACAGAGGCAATCCCACTAGCCCGAAATGGGTCTAACAACAATCAAACAATGCTATCATGCAGGTTCCTAATCACAAATTAAAGGTGGATTACGAGAACCTACTTGGATTCCAACGCTAGTGTTGTAGAAGATTTGACTCTCCCGTTCTTTTGCTACGGCCAGTCACGATCCTCACGATCTCCGTGAATGGACACCTGCACATGCAAAGAACGACATGAATACAAGCATAAAATCCAATAGATGCAATTATATATCGGTCAGAAAAGATATAATTCAATCATCATCATAATGAACAGCAAGAATGGAACCATAATGATAGTCATCTATTATTGATAATCAACAAAGGAGTATACAACTGAAGTTCTGACGTCAAATCCTCCTTTGGCTGGGTGATCAGCTACATATGTCTTGCAAAGCTTGTCGGGGTCAGGAACAAGCCTCTCTCTCTCTTTTCAAATAAGTGTCAACAACAATCTCTCAGACTTCTGACAGTATCATTCTCCTTATGCTCAAAACTAGCTTGTCAAATGCACCAGAGCAAGCTTTTATAGATGGAGGAGGAGGAAGAGATACAATGAATCCAGACATTCATGGGATAAGAATTATCCTCGAAAAGATATTGTGGATAGAGATACGATGAATCTCGAAATCCATGAGATTGGCATTATCCCTGAAAAGCCACATGAGTCGAAAGGAAAAAACTCTCGGGCGTGCGTTTGTTAACAAACTTTTCAAAACATGGTTGGCGTGGGTAAGACTCTGAGATAGAGCGCCAATGGGCGCGCCCTCTTTGGAGAATTTCCCACATTGGCGCGGGTGATACACTGTGGATCCGCGCTAATGGAAAAAGGGGACTTTTTAGGGATATTTTGCAGGAGATGTCTTCAAGGCATATGAAGTCCATACTTAGGGGAACATAATGCAAGTGTTTTCAAGTTATGTCACTGCTCACAGGTCCCGGAATGAGTCCTCCAAAGTGCGAGAAAGGGGTAACAAGGACGGTGACCAATGGTGACAAATTATTTTGTAACAGATGCCCCCTAAAGCATGAAGCCCGAGAGAGAGAGAGGGGTGAAATGCTTTACAAGAACACATGCAGCTGCCGCCGGAGAATCTGCATAGAGAGATACAACTGATAGCTCCAGTACATGATATATGTGGTATGGGCACAGCCATCCATAACAGAGTACATAATAATCTAGATCCATGGTATGAGCGTAGCCATTCAGTGAGGATCGATGAATAGACTCAAGTATGGTCACAGCCATCCAATGAATGAGTCATGTAACAATAATCCACAAAATCACAGCCTGGATTCCAACAGACAAAATCTAGGGTCTTGCGCTCCATCGCGACCCGAACAAAAGTACAAGTTCAAGCATTTGAATATATGAGTTGAAGTCGAACATGCATGAACATCGTCTGATTACCAGTCAATAATGAAAACTGTTAACAGACGTGAGAGGTACCACCAATAATGACAATGGCCCTCAAGGTACTATAGGTACAATCTACGGCGTGTGAATCAGTGAGTTGGTGTCGAACAACTATAGAATCATTCGATCGGAGGCCAATGATGAAAACCTCACGTTGAACACGAAGAACCTGCCATTGAGGCATGCAGGCTCTAAGGCACCGGAAGGGAGTCTCTAGATCAGCTTCCTGGATAATGAGCTGAAGTCGACAGGAAGTGACCTTGATCGAAGGTGGGCCATAGTGTTTCCCACATCATCGACACGAGACAGAGAAAGAATTTTGTGGTGGATCAAAATTATGTGAGCTATCAGAAGGAGGTTGTTATTCTGCAGAGGTCAACTTCTCTTGAACATATCGGTGGCACGATAGTGGAATTGGCAGTATTTGACATCAATGGATCAAAGGTCATGATGACGAGACAATGAGCAGATGAGAGGTCAAACAGGATTACCCAAATCCACGGAGGCAAGTGAAAAATGAGATGAGATATCACCACCCAGACACAAAAGCAGACAAGTGCCATGTTCAATAGTGACATACTACCGACACGACAATAATTATGGTTCCATTTTCCCCCACCATTTCTAGCGAGTACCCCAGTTATTTTAATTAACAAGCTTGACGGGGATAGCATATGCTTGTAATGTCATCTTGATGGACTCCAATGTCATCAAATTTTAACGAGTCTGACAGAGGAAGAACTCGACGTCTTTTCATGTTTAGAGAGTTTGAATAGACAGCAGAAAAGAAAACTCCAAGGGTGTCCTTTTTCGTAAAGTTGTGTCTCTCGAGCCCGAAAAAGTATAAAACAATGCTCGAAAGAACCGCCCGACCATTACAACCGAGGAGTACTTTTCATGAGTAGTGATTTCGACCTGAAAAAGTAAAAAAACGATCGAAACCACGTCGTTTCGTAACCGTTTAACGAACCTGAAACGACAAGGGTTCGACAATCTTTTCGTTTTTTACGCGGTTGGAAAAGAGTTTAAAGACGACCGCCTCTTATTTACATTTAACGAGTCAAGAGGGATAACTCGACAATATTTTCATTTTTTACGAGTCAGAAAAGAGCTTAAAAGGAGACTCGTCCTGGAGGAACGAGTGGTATAAAGGGTAGCAATTGGTTCCAGAAATGGTGGAACTTCTCAAAACATATAATGGTCAAGAGGATAGCTAATAAAACCACTCATCGCTGCGGTTCCTGAGGAAAGGATAAACAACCAAGTGAAAGCATATGATCGGCCAAAGAGATGGTGGCGATGGAATGAAACAACCAAGGCTCATCTAACAGAATTTAGTATATAAAAGGCAATCACGAGATGTAAATTAGGTATGGGTTCATTTTTACACAAGCTTGAACCATGGAGAACTCTGCTCGGATTCGGTTTTATGTTTACACAAGCCTGAAACGAAAAACTATGCTTGTTATGAGTTCCATGCCCCCAGCATAATGACGCAAAATGAGGTACATGCCCCCCAAGCTTCATTGCATTCAACAAAGTGGATGGAATGAAGGTTCACTCTCAAGATCTAGGAAAGACTCGACTTGTATTTTACGAGATCTTAATCAAAAGACTTGATTTGGAAAGGGAGTTGTTTCACTTTTTAAAGAGGTTGACACAATAAAAGAACTATCCTCATAACCTGTTGATGCCTCGAAAATCGCTGCAACAACATTGGGGGATAACCACCCGGTCCGGACCTTAAAGCAGCTCCTTTTCCGTTTGGTGTGGTGGATCCAACTGTTCAACTAGGTCCAGTTACCTTCTCCCTATTGCTATTGGTTTATGATGTATCTTTACATACCAATAGACAAGAATATCAGATCACTTCTCCTTGCTGATCAGGCAAGAGAATGACCCTTAAGCTGATTTGGGTTCAGCCAAGCCACAACTAAAGTTTTTCCTCTTTAAGGAGAGGACTTAAAATAATGTAGAATTTACTCTAAATGCAAGCTTATTCTATGATGCAAGCAAAAGAAACTAATCTAAATCCTATCTTAATTAGGCAGATATAGATCTAACCCAACTAAGAGAAACATAATTAAAGTATTGGGATTTAGATATGTCTTGTTTATAATGAATACCAGGTTAATGAATTAGTTCAATTAACTGATATTATGGATATCAAAACACATCCTATTGAGACCTCTTAACTGAAATAATAAACCAACAACACTCAGGAAGTAGTTCACATAAATGATATTGATTATCAAATCAACAAATCCAATAACTAAACAATAATATGTGGAAATAGTTCACAACATATTACCATTCAACAAATCAGTTTTAATAAGACAGATTTCTGAGTAAATAGTTATTCAGAAATCAGAAATTAATTCATAAGAACAGAGATACATGATAACAACATTGAGACAAACTATCCATATTGACAATAGTGCACAAACATGAATAAAATGACACATTCCTGTTACCATAAAAATGAAACTGATATTTAAAACAGTAGTATTAAAAATACCAATTTATTGCATCCATTTCTCTGATCTTGGTCTCCAACAGTCCTTTACATTGCTTGAACTTCTGCCTTTAAAACTAGAGCCACAATAGTGCAAACTCTGCCCCTCATACATAATTCAAGATGCAAAGGAAAAATCCTCAATAATCCCCAGATCTGAGATTTTCTCTCCTCTCTCCTACCACTCTAAATTCCTATTACAGTAGTGCTTTTAGAAGTCTAGAATTGCAGAGGAGAGCAACCATTTTTACATTATGCAGTCTGTTATTTATAATATTTGTGAAGGAATTTTGGAGAGGAGAGTTTGTTGAAGAGAAATCTGCCAAATATAATTTTACTTGCTCCTAATTCTGATCTTCAATTGCTGGAGCATTCTCATTTCTTGAAATCCTTTTCTCCATATTTTTTCCACTGTTTTCCTGCAAAAGAAATCAAAATAAATTAAAAGGCAATCAAAATATCATTTCTGGCAATTAAATCAAACCCAATCAAATTCTATTTTAAATAAATAATTGAAAATAAAATATAAGCTCTGTATTGATGCTTGAAATGATTTGGTTGGCAAAGGATATTATTGACCAATGGATCTGCAATTAGAAGAGGCTTTGGATAAATGAAATTGAAGAAAATAACTCAGAAAATTGATTTTGTTTTTCAAAATTCGGAGCCTGATCTTCTGCCTGATTTTTGACCCAATAAATGAGTAAATCTATTGGTGAAACCTCTTCCAAAATGTTCTCCTTGATTTTCTCTTTCCAATGAGCCGTCCTGGGCCTCATTTGGCCAAGTATAACTCAATTTGTGAGCTTCCAAAGTTGATGGGTCAAATCTGGCATGAATCTGGAAATTCTGTTGTTGGACTAAAAAAAATCAAAATTCTCATTAAAAATTAAATCCTAAATTAGAATTCTAATTAATTCTAAATTAATTGTTAATTATAATCTAAACTAATTATTAATTAATATTAATCTATTTATTAATTAATATCTAATTAATTAATAAATATCATTAACTATTTATAACTGATTAAAATTAATCTAAATCATATTTAAATTTAATCTATTTAAATTGATTATATTATATATATTAATTAAGTTAATAAATATTATTTATAATATTAAATCATCTCTACACTATGCCATTTTACATACCTTTTTTCACTTATTCAAACCAACGTAAGTGTTAGTGAATTTCGAAATTCAAACCAACGCAAGTGTTATACTAGTCATGCTTTAATGCCCCTTTGTTTAATGCACATGGTTTGATGTTTTATCGCCGATCGGGAGAAGTGAGGTATCGGGTATCTCAAATATGTTACAACGTTGAAGTCCCCGATGCGATATCGCGTCGGGGCATCGGGGGCATGGTTTATGGGGTTTTGAAATATGTTGCGAATCCAACCTTGCGACCCGATATCGCATCGGGGTATGGTGTTGTATCAGGGGTTGTTAAAACATGTTGCGAATAAAACCTCCGATGCGATAATGTATTATTTATTTATTTTATATTAAATTTTAATTTAATTTAATTAATTATATTAATTAAATTTAATTAAATTAATATTTAATATTATTTTTTGGTTTTGATTTTGGTTTAATGAATTTTTGTTAAGTTGTGAAATTATCTAAACTACAGCCACTTGAAAAATAAATGAAAAGAATAAAAATAAACTACAGCCACTTGGATATTATGGGTTTTTTAAGATTAGTAATTGATTTAGAAATTGGAGTAAATTTCTTAAATCCCGACACTTAATGATTTAGCTGCATAACTAAAATGGAAAAATGTTAGTAAAAACTTGCTACGAGTTAATACTTAAAATGAATGCGTTATTGAACTAATTTATTTACAAAATGCGATATTGTACATTTTATGCATTTTTAACCCAGGCTAGATAAATGATGAGACTTCAAACGAGTGCCATTTTCAAACCAGTTGACAAAATGAGGCGAAACAAGCGTCAATGTGAAGCTTATAGAAAATCGATTTTAACAAAGCAATCAAAACAAGAATCCAAAGAAAACTAAAAATTAACAAAAACGTAGGGCAATCAACTAAAATAAAAATCCAAAAGGGTGTTTAGCCAAATTTTTATAGAAAGGGTCCCCATTATTTGAAGTAAACACATCAATAATGGGGGGTTGTGTTTTTACCACAACAATGGCGACACGCGGGAGAAGAACCAGTTATCTCTGTTATGAATGAGATTTTCCTAAAATTAAAGCAAAAATAATTAAAGAAGAGAAAATTATGCTTGAAATGCTTGACTAAGTTTATTAGTCTGAATAAAAACCAGAATCATCTAACTGTAATTTTTCTTAAAATTCCTCATAAATTAAAATATTTCGAAACTCTATATCAGTCATTAATTAGCTGAAGGGATAAAGCAGGGGTCACTTTACAGCTTAGCTTTCAAAATATACTCATTTGTCACAGGTAGAGCCACTGTTGCCAGCAAACATCCATAGTTTCGACAGGGTTACCTTTTAATCACCAATGATTCAGAATCCCATCTTTTTAAGAATTATTGATCTAGAGATAAATCCATTTATATATATATTATTTTTTTATTTTTTATTTATTTTTTATTAAATCTTAAAAGCCATTGTCCTAGTATGGTAGCCAGATAGTTGACAATGCCATTCACTGGTTAAAATTGGACTGAACAAGCTGGCTCGTGATGAGACCCCTTGTCTTATAATTGTTTGCAATCATAAGCCATTACCCTGGTTTGTTTAGCAGTGTTGGTAATGTTAGCCTATTTTCCCCTATGATCATGGTAAGCAGGCTCATGATGAGACCTCTTATCTTTTAAGTTTAAATATATTTCTGGATTATACTCTAGAAAATAAGACTCTTTGGGACAGGGAGAATCATTGACTCCTTAAGAGTTACGAATGACAATTTCAGAGTTAAAGGTGCTTTGCTGTAAAGTGTCTTTACTTGGTTAAAAATAACTTTTCTTGACTGATAATAAAACTTTGAAAGATCCTAATGAAATTTTGAAATCTCAAAATGATTACAATTTGATGAAAAATGAATTTTTGCAAATTTTATGATACTTTGCCAACTTCTCTTGATTGATAATCTCTTCCTTAAGTATATCTACTTTAATAATAAGAAAATCAAACTTTACTAAGAGATTTAAGAAAAAGCTAATAGGTGACTATTAACAATTTTTCTCCACGTATCCTGACCATTGCTAGGTAACAAATAGGCTTTCCATATGAATAATGGAAAAGTCACCAAAATCAAAACTAAAATCTGAAGGAAAAGAATTCTTATGCTAAAATAAGAAAGAAATCAGCAAACCAAAATAAAAATGAAGAAATTTTAAAAGTGAAAAAGAAAAACCAAGTTTGAAAGATAAACTCAAACAAGACTGTTTATACCAATCTCTTCAACAATATGAAGAAAAAGAAAATAATCATGTAATCATTCCTTCTTATGTTGAGATTTAGAAAAATCATACCTTGCAGGATTGTAAGTGTTTTAGGCCTTTGGATAGCAGTGATGATAAAATTCAGCCACAATGAAAACTTTCTGTATGATATTAATCTTCTTGTTTCAAAGCATCATCTTGATCATTTACTAATAAAATTGCTTAAAGAAACAAACTAAAGGTTCAAAAACTTCCTGGTATAGCTGTTTTGATGAAGATTATCGCTGCTTCTTGAAATAAATCCAGGAGAAGAGTACAAGACTTTGAAAATATGATCTGGCGGAGGATTGGAAACTTCAAATGGAGAGCTGCAAAACAGAGTTTTATATCAGCGTAATTTAAAAACAAAAATGAAACCAGAGTAATGAAATGGAAATTAATGAAAGTGGGCACATGAATCTTACCATTGGATAATTTCTTTTGATCTTGCCTGAAAGGTATCAGTTTCTCCAAACTAGCTGACTTCTTATTTTAATTAACATTAAAAACATGAAGAAGTCAAACTAACCAAAATTCTATAACCCAAGATCATTATTTATTTTACTTACACTAAAGCAAGCAGAAAAATGTAAAAATGGAATGCTTAATGCTCAAGGGAATTGAAATTTAAAGAAATGCATCAGAAATGAGAATGAGAATTTGCAGTAATGACTGTTTCTCAAAATATTATTAGTTTCATATACAAAATCAAGACCAAATCCAAGATGATAAAATTTAAATATGAAAATAGAGGCCTTGAATTCCATTTTTAATTATGGAATTATATATTTAAAACTAAAATGTATGAAAAATTGAAATGATTTTTGTATGCTGCAAATTTGTCATCAATTGCCTTTTTCCCATACTGGTTACCCAAGCTCGTTTTAACACATCGCCTAATCGGATGATCCACACAACATGTTTCTTCACCATGCTTTAAGTTTAATTTGCAAGACTTCAATTTTATTGCTATGCCATATATTGATTAAATGTTAACGGCTTAGAGGCATGTATTGGAAGTTCTTGCATCAAAGGTTGCAATGGCGAATCGCCGATATGAAAATATGCGATGAGCAGTTGTGCTATGAGATAGAGCTATCGTATCATTAAAGAAATATTAAATCAGGGATCAGGGACAGTTATGTCACAAATTGCACATCGCACACCGTATCTTATGATTTGTACTTTGGACATCGCGCATCGCAGATTCAGAATAATGATATGGCCATAAATAAAAATGTAAGGAAGCGATTGCGATATCGGCGATGCGATGGATGACATAACTAATCGGCGATCGACAATCTTAAGCACCCGATGTCACACAATATGATTCCTGCGATGTCAATGTGCGATGAATGTCGTAGCTAATCGGCGATCGAAAATCGGCGCAATCGGCAATCTTGAGCACATGATGTAACCATTCTCGATACGCCGACATGTGATAAAAAGTGGACCCGATAACTTTATGATGAAAATTTGATAACATATCGGATCCGAAACATCAGCTCTTTAAAAGTTATGCTCTTACCATTATTGTGATTAAACGGACGCGATAATTTTATGACTTTGATTTGAATTTCATATCGGGTCCAGAATTATGTGTTTATCGCAATATCGGTGATTCACGATAATGGAAGTATATGTCAACTGCAAAGCTCCGATATGCAAAATGCGATATGGCATATGAGTAAGATAATACATCGGAGGTATGCGAAATGTTAAAAATTACTTCTGATGAAATCTTTTGATGCAAATGGTCTTATGATATTCCTTGAAATTTCAATTGGATTTTCTAAGCAAAATTAAAAATGCTTAAATTCTAATGCATCACAAATAAAATTTCCCTGGGCCTATTGCAAATTTGAATTGGGTTTGCTGCTTACTTCAGGTTTTGGAAACAAATGAAAACCTGCGAATAAAACGAAACACAAATCAAAAATAAACTAAGGAAAATATGAGCTAATAATGAATGAGAATAAACTTGTAAATGCGTACCTGAAAGGAATTTGTCTGTAAATTTTACCTTATGAATCTTCAAATTCTTCCTTCGATTTATCAAATTTTCCCTTCGTTTAAAATCATCTCATTATTTATTCTAAATCTAAGTGTGCAATCAGCCTAAATAAGATCTGTTTATTCATGTTCAGGAAATATAGAATTTACCAGAAATAAACATGAAAATAGTCTTCCCTTTCAAATTGAAACAACAATTTATTACCTCTGCTCATTCCGAATTAGCTTGAAAAAAATCTGTATTGTTATAGTGACTGTTCAATAATGCCTTTAGTAAATAAAGATGATGCATTTTACAGCATCAGATAATAAACTAAAGATGAGATTAAGCCACTAATTGTGGAAAAATATCAAAACAGATTTGAATGTGTGCACTTGGCAAAATGGACATCCTTAAGGTTAGCTTTTAGCAAATTCCGAGGAAGATAATATGAACTTCATATGATTACCGTGACAGGTTAGATTGACTAATAATGATTGAATTAGAATTAGGCTTATCATAGTCAATCAGACATCTCATGGGATAATGAGATCTTGAAGCTTTTATATCTTCAACCTTTATCATATAAATTTTAAAAGAAAATCTTAGAAGAAAATCTCAAAATAAAGAAAAGTGGCTTTGAAGTGATCGATGCCATGTGCAACTTTAATTGAATTTAATCAAGACATTATTCAAAATAGGCAGAGTAGAGATATTGCTATAAGAAATTTAAAAGAAAGCAAGAATTAAAATTTTCTGATAGGGAAAAATGTTTCCACTGAACATGTATGAGAAGGCTGATTGCTTTGTTTTATTTTTAATCTACAGAACTGTTGAAAATAAATTAACTACATAAAACAAACAAACAAAATTAATTCTACTCCTATTCTAACCATATACATGAAAATGACTAGGTATAGGCATATTTCCAGTGTAACCATTCTCTCATTTTTATTCCCGCGTTTATGTACAGTTCAAATGTTAGTAATAAAAATACAAATCTGACTAAACTAAGGAAAATAAATATGAAATCAGAATGTACAGTTATTGTTAGGAACTTAATTAAAATCTCTCTCCCCTGAAATTTCCTTTCCAATTGACTACCAATTGGATCATAAAAATCTGGATGGATTTCTATTAAGGATTGAGAAATGTTCAAAGGAAGAGATAACAGGCCAGATTGTGAAGATGAGCTTTTGGATTCTTTGACCTGAAAAAATTTGTTAGTGTTATGTACAAATGTTAAATCATTGACAATTTTCCTTGAAGGAAAAATTTCCAAACAATTTTCAAATGAGTCAATAAAAAATGGATGGAAGCCTTTCAAATAAAATGGCAATTTGTTAATTGAATTGAATTGCTGGCCAGATTGCAAAAATACATTCTCTTGTTGACATTGCCTTTGAAAAGATAGAAGCTTTTGATGAAACATTAGCATTGATATAAATTGGAATATTAATATCTTTTGATGCTGATGATTATAATATGAAACTTGAATTTCCCAATTGGGCAATGCATCAATTGAGTGTTTGACAGTAAGGTATTCAATATGCCAGCGAAAAGTGTGAAAATTTTGCAAAATAAAATCAGAAAATAAATCTAAGTTTAAACAAAATAGGTGTGAAAGAAAAACTAAAATGAAATCACTATTTGTACAATTAATGTTATAGCACATTTGGGATCGTTTTGAAATGATTTCATTTTCACAAGGAATGGCCAGAATTATGGAATTTGAATAATTTTGAATTCCAACTTGTGAAATAGAAAACGAATTATGATTATGAATAGGAATGAGAGTTTGATCTTCATATGAATCATAAATTGGAATGTTTTCTTGAATGGTGAAATCATGAAGATAATTTGCTGCTTTAAAATGAGGATTAGTTGGGATAATTTCTAAATTGAAGCATTCCTCATTCTCAGATGTTATTTGAATTTTATCATGAGGATTCTCTTGAGAAAAATTGAAATCAACATCCTCAAAATCAGAGTAATCATCATAAATGACCTCACAAGACTCTCTAGAATTCCGTTCAATTTCATCCAATATATCCAAACAAGAAGGAGGAACAAAAATCTCATGTTCATTAGTGGCAAAAGAATGATCAATTATTATTTCTTTATCTTGATAAAAATTTAATGGTAATTCATTTAAATCATCCTCTTTAATTTCTGAAATATCATTGATACTAGGAGGAAAAATATTACCATTATTGAAAATATCAGGATAAAGGGAAAAATGTGAACCTGAAACAATGCATTTAAAACTGTCTCTGTTTGAGAGCTCTTGTGCATTATGCTCATTGTAAATTTCAGATTGCAGATCATTCCTTTGCGTGCATATGCTTTCTTGAAGAAGGTTGCTTTGCTGCTGTGATTTCGGCATTTGCTCATCATGGAGAAATTCAGAAATTTGTACAGCAGTTTGCATTTTATTTACTTTGATTGCTACTTGTACTTGCTGATTTGCGATTTGATTTTCCGAATTTACTTCAAAGTAGCTTTCAGATTTCAAGGCGGCTTTTTCTCCAAAATTGTTGTTGTTGTCTTCTTGAATTTGAATGGAAATATTTTCCAAGCTTTGTGAAACCATTTCATCACCATTTATTTGCACATCCAAATTGGGACTCTCATTTATATTGGAAGGGAATGGAACAAAGCTTGAATTAATTTCATATGGATTGGGAATGGGTGGAAGAGAACAAATATATTCAAACCAATCTAATGATTATTCTTCTGTAGGTTTATCTTCGTCTTTAAATCTTAAACAATTCAAGTGAAATCGAATATTAAAATCATTAATAGACTCATGTTTAAACCTTCGTAGATATTCAATTTCTTCACGTACCTGTTCATAATCATAGCTGTCGAATTTACAAATGAAAATTGTAACAAATTGATCCCAGCTGTGAATTGAAGCAACTGGAAGAGTTCTACACCAACTTCTGGCTTTTGCCGCAAATGTAAGAGCAAAAATTCTGCATAAGATGCCTTCATCAATTCCTTGAAAATCATAATTTGAAATGTTTTGAATAAATTGAAAGACATGGTTAAAAGCAGAAGAATTTCTCTTACCATTGAACTTTACCTGAGACAAGAGTCTTACCACTTCGGGTGGAGTATTGGAGGATGCACGTCCATGGATACAACTCCATATTGGAAGTTTAAGAGGAGCCATAAACAAAATGTTAAAATTGAAAAGACTCCAATAGACAAAAAATCTCAGGCCCTCCTTCTAGCGCCAAAAATGTTGATGCCTCGAAAATTACTGCAACAACATTGGGGGATAACCACCCGGTCCGGACCTTAAAGCAGTTCCTTTTCCGTTTGGTGTGGTGGCTCCAACTGTTCAACTAGGTCCAGTTACCTTCTCCCTATTGCTATTGGTTTATGATGTATCTTTACATACCAATAGACAGGGATATCAGATCACTTCTCCTTGCTGATCAGGCAAGAGAATGACCCTTAAGCTGATTTGGGTTCAGCCAAGCCACAACTAAAGTTTTGCCTCTTTAAGGAGAGGACTTAAAATAATGTAGAATTTACTCTAAATGCAAGCTTATTCTATGATGCAAGCAAAAGAAACTAATCTAAATCCTATCTTAATTAGGCAGATATAGATCTAACCCAACTAAGAGCAACATAATTAAAGTATTGGGATTTAGATATGTCTTGTTTATAATGAATACCAAGTTAATGAATTAGTTCAATTAACTGATATTATGGATATCAAAACACATCCTATTGAGACCTCTTAACTGAAATAATAAACCAACAACACTCAGGAAGTAGTTCACATAAATGATATTGATTATCAAATCAGCAAATCCAATAACTAAACAATAATATGTGGAAATAGTTCACAACATATTACCATTCAATAAATCAGTTTTAATAAGACAGATTTCTGAGTAAATAGTTACTCAGAAATCAGAAATTAATCCATAAGAACAGAGATACATGATAACAATATTGAGACAAACTATCCATATTGACAATAGTGCACAAACATGAATAAAATGACACATTCCTGTTACCATAAAAATGAAACTGATATTTAAAATAGTAGTATTAAAAATACCAATTTATTGCATCCATTTCTCTGATCTTGGTCTCCAACAGTCCTTTACATTGCTTGAACTTCTGCCTTTAAAACTAGAGCCACAATAGTGCAAACTCTGCCCCTCATACATAATTTAAGATGCAAAGGAAAAATCCTCAATAATCCCCAGATCTGAGATTTTCTCTCCTCTCTCCTACCACTCTAAATTCCTATTACAGTAGTGCTTTTAGAAGTCTAGAATTGCAGAGGAGAGCAGCCCTTTTTACATTCTGCAGTCTGTTATTTATAATATTTGTGAAGGAATTTTGGAGAGGAGAGTTTGTTGAAGAGAAATCTGCCAAATATAATTTTACTTGCTCCTAATTCTGATCTTCAATTGCTGGAGCATTCTCATTGCTTGAAATCATTTTCTCCATATCTTTTCCACTGTTTTCCTGCAAAAGAAATCAAAATAAATTAAAAGGCAATCAAAATATCATTTCTGGCAATTAAATCAAACCCAATCAAATTCTATTTTAAATAAATAATTGAAAATAAAATATAAGCTCTGTATTGATGCTTAGAATGATTTGATTGGAAAAGGATATTATTGACCAATGGATCTGCAATTAGAAGAGCCTTTGGATAAATGAAATTGAAGAAAATAACTCAGAAAATTGATTTTGTTTTTCAAAATTCGGAGCCTGATCTTCTGCCTGATTTTTGACCCAATAAATGAGTAAATCTGTTGGTGAAACCTCTTCCAAAATGTTCTCCTTGATTTTCTCTTTCCAATGAGCCGTCCTGGGCCTCATTTGGCCAAGTATAACTCAATTTGTGAGCTTCCAAAGTTGATGGGTCAAATCTGGCATGAATCTAGAAATTCTGTTGCTGGACTAAAAAAAATCAAAATTCTCATTAAAAATTAAATCTTAAATTAGAATTCTAATTAATTGTTAATTATAATCTAAACTAATTATTAATTAATATTAATCTATTTATTAATTAATATCTAATTAATTAATATCATTAACTATTTATAACTCATTAAAATTAATCTAAATCATATTTAAATTTAATCTATTTAAATTGATTATATTATATATATTAATTAAGTTAATAAATATTATTTATAATATTAAATCATCTCTACACTATGCCATTTTACATACCTTTTTTCACTTATTCAAACCAACGTAAGTGTTAGTGAATTTCGAAATTCAAACCAACGCAAGTGTTATACTAGTCATGCTTTAATGCCCCTTTGTTTAATGCACATGGTTTGATGTTTTATCGACGATCGGGAGAAGTGAGGTATCGGGTATCTCAAATATGTTACAACGTTAAAGTCCCCGATGCGATATCGCATCGGGGCATCGGGGGCATGGTTTATGGGGTTTTGAAATATGTTGCGAATCCAAACTTGCGACCCGATATCGCATCGGGGTATGGTGTTGTATCGGGGGTTGTTAAAACATGTTGCGAATAAAACCTCCGATGCGATAATGTATTATTTATTTATTTTATTTTATTTTTATATTAAATTTTAATTTAATTAAATTAATTATATTAATTAAATTTAATTAAATTAATATTTAATATTATTTTTTGGTTTTGATTTTGGTTTAATGAATTTTAGTTAAGTTGTGAAATTATCTAAACTACAGCCACTTGAAAAATAAATGAAAAGAATAAAAATAAACTACAGCCACTTGGATATTATGGGTTTTTTAAGATTAGTAATTGATTTAGAAATTGGAGTAAATTTCTTAAATCTCGACACTTAATGATTTAGCTGCATAACTAAAATGGAAAAATGTTAGTAAAAACTTGCTACGGGTTAATATTTAAAATGAATGCGTTATTGAACTAATTTATTTACAAAATGCGATATTGTACATTTTATGCATTTTTAACCCAGGCTAGATAAATGATGAGACTTCAAATGAGTGCCATTTTCAAACCAGTTGACAAAATGAGGCGAAACAAGTGTCAATGTGAAGATTATAGAAAATCGATTTTAACAAAGCAATCAAAACAAGAATCCAAAGAAAACTAAAAATTAACAAAAGCGTAGGGCAATCAACTAAAATAAAAATCCAAAAGGGTGTTTAGCCAAATTTTTATAGAAAGGGTCCCCATTATTTGAAGTAAACACATCAATAATGGGGGGTTGTGTTTTTACCACAACATAACCCT
Organism: Pinus tabuliformis; assembly: GCA_031772625.1. Classification (NCBI taxonomy): domain Eukaryota; kingdom Viridiplantae; phylum Streptophyta; class Pinopsida; order Pinales; family Pinaceae; genus Pinus; species Pinus tabuliformis. The sequence goes on along the minus strand of CM062807.1, from coordinate 1,211,413,084 downwards.
TGTTTCATTTTTTAACGAGGTCGCCACAAGATCAAAACTATCCTAGGACACCTAGATTCATTTTTTAAGGAGCTTGACACAGGAAAACGAACTATGCTCCGACCAAGCCTAGTTTCATTTTTTAAGGAGCTTGACATAGGAAAATGAACTATGCTCCGTCCAAACCTAGTTTCATTTTTTAAGGAGCTTGACACGGGAAAGGAACCATGCTCCACTCGAACTTCATTATAATGAATAGGAAGTCGGAGCTTCCAAGAGTGCCACTCCTGGTGGAAGGATAACATCTCGGAAGTGAGGACCCAATGCCCCTAGGATACTGTGCACGACGGCGGCATCACTGGATACAGGCATGGGATAGGTGGCCACGTAGTTGATCTGTGGTGGGGCAGATGCAACTGGTGGATGAAAACCAGGAGGGGATGAGAACTGCGCAGGAGGCACCCAGGGACGAATGAATGATAATTGATCTATAGTCACAATTCTTCCATCATGTGGAAAGCAAACCACACGGAAAAGTGAAGAGACGAGGGCCCCCATGGCATATACATAGTCATGGCCAAGAAGAAGACTGAAATCTAAAGCACCTTGGGTAACCGATACGTCTATATAGACGGTTTTGCCTCCCAAAGTAATAGGGAACTTTGGAAGGATCCCTAATGGTTGAGTAGTTCCTCCGTCAAAAGCCGTTAGATTCGGCGCGACTGGCACAAGCTGTGGGGAACCCAAAGCTTGCCAAGTAGTGGCAGGCATAAGACTGACAGATGCACCCTCATCCAAAACAGTGCCAGGTATTGCCTTATCATAGGCGTGTACCGTGACCCAGAAAGGCACATGGGATGGAAGGCGGGAGGTGGTCAAACGACTCCAGTTGAAGGAAACGATTGAACTACTTGGTGGGGGAATCGTATGATTGCCCCCCTGCTCTAAAGGGACCGAAGCAGGACTCTCAGGAGCAGCTGGGATAGGAGAGTCGTTTCCGGACTCAAGAGAATCTGAGGAGACGAGAAGAACATGGGAATGATGCGCTTCCGAAACAGAGTGGTCGACGGGTGGTGAAGTCGAGTCGACACTCTTTTCGATCAATGGTTGTTCTGGAACTGGCTTGGCAGAGCCAGGTTCAGGAAGAGGAGGCTGGACAAGAGAGGAATCTTGGTCGATCTCTTTGTCAGCAAGGGAACGATCTGCGGCTGCAGAGAGACGTTGATAACCAACGGGAAGTTGGGGTGAGGGAGTTGTAAGACTTTCCAAGACAGCAGAGGCTTTATCCAGGAGCGGACAAAGGTGAAGGGGATGATTGCCTTCACAAAGTCTACAAGGGATTCGAATCTTCCCTTTTCCCTTACCATTTCTAGCTGATAGAGTAGCATCGCCATGAGCTTCAGAGGACGATGAGGGGCGGGCCGGATCACGAGACCATACTTCTAAGACCTTGGGAATGCCAGGACAATCGCGAAGAAGATGGTCCTCCTTGCATAATCTACAAGGAAATTTGACCTTCCGCGGAGGAGCAGAAGGTGGCTCGACTTGAGTTGTACTTTTAACCTCTCGCTTAGGAGTCTTCTTCTTCTTCATCTTCTTCTTATTCTTCTTAGCCACCTAGTTACTTGAATCCAGACTTTTGCCAGGCGAAGTAGAAGATGAGGATGCAGAAAGAGGAAGAAGGGGAGAGGTCCACCTTGGAATCAACATGATGTTGTTCGGGTGGAGGAGACGGTGGAATAGGAGTCATCACACTCGGGACCACTGAGGTTGAAAACAACCATACGGGCAAACTGATGGTTAACCCAGGCAAAGAGAAAGTTGCCATATACGGAGCACCGACATTTCCAAAAGAAGGAAATGGACTAGGGTTTCCATCCGGGGGAACACCTTGGCCGGTAGACTCAGGGAAGGTTGCCATTGAAAATGAGAAAGAACCCTACTCAAGCTAACGCAAACAAGCTCTAACCGGGTAAATGTGAATCGTGGTCGAATAAATTTTAAGACAAAGGAACCAAACTTGACCTTTTCATGTTTTAAGAGTCGAGAAAAGGACAAAACGATGACTCTAGTCGCCTTCGAATGTTTAATGAGCCTGAAGTGACAAGTGCTCAGATGGACCTTTTCTTTTAGGGAGTCCGAAAAGGAACGAAAGTGACTACTCTGGAGAAACTAGGCAAAAGGTTTACCAGACAATCCGTAAAACTGCTTATACACCTTGGCAATCGTATGAAAACCAAGGACTTTCCGTACGACAGTCAATCTTCTCGAATGTTGTGTTCGGTGTGTTACGGTTTGTAAGGTGGCAAACACGGCTTCCTATGGATAAAGGATGATAACCTAGTGGGGTCTCCACATATACTCGACGGTACGTGGGAGCACAAATCCATGCTAGACCACTATCGAGTCACAAAAGGAGGAATCACCCAACCATAATGTGAAACAACAGTGACTAGGTTTAACGACGCCGGAACACGTCTCTAGCCTAGACCTCTAAATGTGTGCGTTATGTTCCAATGCGTTGTTAGATTCATTCAGTTCATTTTACGGTTGATCTTGGATTAGGTTTCGATTTTCAGGCCTTACCGTATGTAATTTCTTACAATTTCCTCAATGCAAGCTATATGCCAAAATGTATCATTTTATTCGATGAATGCTAGCTACGGAAGAGTTGAGAGCTTTCACACAAACAAAATGACCATAAAACAATCAACAATGACTCTGATGCAGCTAATGGCAATAAACGAAACTTTTCTTTGAAGTCACTAATCGCTAATAACAATGAAAAGCTCTAATTTCCATTAACTACTGCAACGCAAAAAAGATTTTTCGTTTTCTTTTCAATGGAAAAGTGCACTAAACAAATTTTGAGAAACAATAACAAAGAGTAAAAAGACAAGTTTCACTCAATGAAAACACAATCAAGTCCTTGAATACCAAGGCAGTCCTTCAAAACGAAGAAAAATGCCAAAGACCTCAATGATCCATGTGATCTAGGCCCAAACGAAGCCAAGCGAAATCCAAACGGAAAAAAGATAGATTGCTCAAAGCACACAATAAAAAGTTTAGACAACCACTAGACAAGTGCAAAAAATAGCCAAGAAGTCCACTGGACAATCAAAGAACCAAAAACTCCCACGGATGGCTCGATGTACAAAGCCACTAGATGCTTTAGGGCTGAGATATGAAATCGATAGAAAGAGGCAAACACCCGAAGGATGAAGGTCAAAAACCAGTCAAACAAAGCTCTGACACACTCCAGTAGTTGAAAAATATGTAAAAAGACAGAAATCCAAGATCAGAAGGCTTCCAAACAGGCAAACTGGAAAAGTTCACAGGCCTGGCATGACTGTCAGGCTGTAACTCGCGCTATTAAGGGATTAGCGCGAGTTGCTTTTGTGCAACATGCGCCCACTGGTGCAACTGTCAGGGAAAATATCGCGCTAATAAAGTTTGCTAGCTTAAAAATAAAAGCAAGCAGTCCAGGGTCTGATTTCCAGTATCCAGACAGACCAGGCAGCAAGAAACAACTCAAAAATCCAACCCAGAAAGCTTATCTAAGCAAGAAAACAAGAGAAAACCAAAGTGCAAGACAAAATCCAAGCTGTTCGGTTCGTAAACCAAACCGGAGATTGACTGAAGTGGCGTTGATCTACTTCGCTAATGCAAAGCAATGGCGTTTCGAAGGCTACCTGGCCGTACTTCAGGCTTCATCCAAATTTTACGAATCAAACAACAAATAGCTTCCCCAGCGGAGTCACCAAATTGTTGGAGAGGTAAATCCCCTCTGCGGACAGAGGCGATCCCACTAGCCCGAAATGGGTCTAGCAACAATCAAACAATGCTATCATGCAGGTTCCTAATTGCAAATTAAAGGTGGATTACGAGAACCTACTTGGATTCCAACGCTAGTGTTGTAGAAGAGTTGACACTCCCATTCCTTTGCTACGGTCGGTCATGATCCTCACGATCTCTGTGAATGGACACCTGCACATGCAAAGAACGACACGAATACAAGCATAAAATCCAATAGATGCAATTATATATCGGTCAGAAAAGATATAATTCAATCATCATCATAATGAACAGCAAGAATGGAACCATAATGATAGTCATCTATTATTGATAATCAACAAAGGAGTATACAACCAAAGTTCTAACGTCAAATCCTCCTTTGGCTGGGTGATCAGCTACATATGTCTTGCAAAGCTTGTCGGGGTCAGGAACAAGCCTCTCTCTCTCTTTGCAAATAAAACTCAACAACAATCTCTCAGACTTCTGACAGTGTCATTCTCCCTATGCTCAAAACTAGCTTATCAAATGCACCAGAGCAAGCTTTTATAGATGGAGGAGGAGGAAGAGATACAATGAATCCAAACATTCATGGGATAAGCATTATCCTCGAAAAGCTATTGTGGATAGAGATACGATGAATCTCGACATCCATGAGATTGGCATTATCCCTGAAAAGCCACATGAGTCGAAAGGAAAAAACTCTCGGGCATGCGTTTGTTAACAAACTTTTCCAAACTTGGTTGGCGCGGGTAAGAATCTGAGATAGAGCGCCAATGGGCGCGCCCTCTTTGGAGAATTTCCCACATTGGCGCGGGTGATACACTGTGGATCCGCGCTAATGGAAAAAGGGGACTTTTTAGGGATATTCTGTAGGAGATGTCTTCAAGGCATATGAAGTCCATACTTAGGGGAACATAATGCAAGTGTTTTCAAGTTATGTCACTGCTCACAGGTCCCGGAATGAGTACTCCAGAGTGCGGGAAAGGGGTAACAGGGACGGTGACCAATGGTGACAAATTACTGTGTAACAATTTCCATGCAATTAGAAATCAACTGTCAACAAGTGTTGATTTGGACCATCTTGAGAGCAATGAAAACCTTGTTCAAGACTTCTCATATTCAGCTTTGCAGCCCCCGAATGCCATTGATTGTCAAGTTGCAAATAAAGACTTGGAAGCTGGAACATATGCTCGGCAAGATGATTCCATACCATTTTGTTTCGAATCATTTCAGTTTTTGACAGGAAAATTGCATAGTACATCTTCAGTAAAGAATGAGCAGCATGTAGGCAATCATGTAATCACATTGGAACCAATAGAAAATGAGTTGCAGCAGTATTTTCAAGTTTTTCATGATCCAATAGCTGATGTTTTGGATGAGGTTTGCAGTCAAAGTCTTTCTCCATTGACTATATGTGAGCTTGAAACGTGTATTGATACAAACTTGATCCGGCAGCCGGTTTCTTTGTCATTTTCAGCAGAGGTCATGTCACAAGGCTCAGATCAAAGCTTGCATTCATGGTATGAGGAAAAGAGAAGTAATCCATTGGATGAGCTAAGTTCCAGTGTGCTTGAATTTCAAGCTCCTTATGCAGTGTTTTTGGAGGTGGATAGAGAATTCATATCATTCAACGGATCTGTTTCTAAGTTATCATGGGAGTTGCCTTTCAGTAGTTCTCTGTTGTTGTTCATAAGTGAGCACTTGCGGAAAATTCGAATAGCAGATGGAATACTTACTTGGTTGCACTAGTTGTTTCATTTCACTTGATCAGGTGATGAATGAAACTGTTAGAGTAGGTTGTGATGAATAAGCTCCCCTTTGAGCATCATTTTTAGTTTGTCGGTTGTGTTTAAGTATCACGTTAGTTTTTAGTTGAGTCATGAGTCATTTGCACATCAATTTTTAGTCTTGTTGTTAAGTTAGTTTGTCTCAGTTTTCAGTCATGCATTTCAGCTTGAGTTTTTGACTCCATTGCCCAATGGATGAAGGCACTGGTCTGCTCTCCCAAAGATCTGTCGTTCTTGGCACCTCCAAGGAGCTACCATCCCCATTGGAGCCAATGTTAGTGTCAGCCTTTGTAGCCTTCCTCCAGTGATCAAATATGCTCTTACAAAGTGATTTTAAGGTGTCAAGGTCAATTTTGTCATTTCAAAGAGTCTTCAAGCAAAATTTGGTCACTAGGCATTAGGTCTAGGGTTTGCTTTCACTCCTTTCAAAGTTGCCCAAATGTCAGTCTATGTCACTATTCAGCTGAGTCTATCATCATTCATATGGTTTTTATCATCATATCAGGTTCCATTGGGTCATGTTACACCTTGTTCATGCTTCAGTTGCGCCTAGGCAAGGTTCATTTCCCTCTCCTAGGGTTTTGAAGGAAATTTCTCTTGAATGGTCAAATCATTAGCAAAAATTGTATCCAGATGTTCATAAACCTTCCCCTATCCTTCATGTACCTTATTAAACACTTCCCATCACTGAGATCCCCCAAATTCCTCATTTTCGCACAAACCCTAGTTTCTTGCTACAACCTGGCAATTTTCTAGGTTGGGCTTGTGTTTTTCCCTTTTGGACCCCTTCCCCTCACTCAATCTCTGATATTCCACTTTCCTCTGCTTCCTAACATCCCTCCCTACTTCCCAAAATTTCCTCAAGAATTTAGAAGCTCCCTATCCCCTTCATTTCGCTTCATTTCGACAAATCTCTTGTTCCACACATCGGGGTAGGTTTTACTCAAATGCTTTTTCTGAGCAATCAAAGATGAATTTGGGAAACCCGAGAGAGGCTTTTGTCCAAAGCAGGCCAAGGAAGAAAAACCTCCTTCACGTTTTACACAGGTGTCATGTTTTTAGATAAATGTCAAAAATACAATCACCTCGGGAGAATTGATGCACCTCTGAAGTGACCTTGGGAAAATAAATTTTTCGCCTAGCTTGGTTGGCCAAATAACTTTCTTGATGAGTTAAAAGATAATTAGACAAAACTATCTTTCCAATGAGCTATCATGAGCTCACTTTGGAGTTGAGGAAGGCATTCAAAAGTTGACTGCAACATGACTCTTCCTTGAGGCAGCCTCATTTGGCACATTTTGACCAGTATTGGGAGATTTGACGTTTGACAAGGCAAATGAACTCCAAATTGCAAAATTCCAATTGGTTTGGAAAGTAGACTCAAATAACTCTCCAACGAGCTATCCTGCGCCCGATTTTGACATCGGAAAGACCTCCAAAAGCCTCCTGCAAAATGGCGGTACCCATATAAGGGGCGCTACACATATAGCTTCCCCTGCCTTTGCGAAATAACACGGGCGCTACGCATATAAGGAGTGCTACGCATTGGGCCAGAACACAAAATTTTTTCTAGTTCTCTTCAAAATTCAAATTCTCTGAGTCTCCTTTGCCTCCTGTAAGTTTAAATCATCTTGCTATTATCTTTGGTCAGTGTTTGGAGTTGTTTGAAGATCGGTTGTAAGAGTATGAATGTTGAAAAACACAAACCCTACTCTCTTGTAAAGAAATGCCTCTTAGGGTTTGAATTTGAAGTTTTAGAATTTGAATTTGGTGCCCAAACATTCCATATCTCACTTGTATTTTCCTTTCCCCACTACTTTCATATCATCATACAATGCCTCCCTTTTCTCTATTCCCTTTAAAATCACTCATATCACTTCGTCCCTCTCCTATTTCCCTATATCCCATCCCTAAAACTTGCCATTTGTTACCACTTTCCATCCTTCATATCAGTTATAGGTTCCAAAATTCTATACAGTCAAGTGATTGTGCTCACATCCTTAATTTCACTTGACTCAAGCATATTTTCTTCACTTAATTGAATCATGTTGTTCCCATAGCTCATTTTCCCACAGTCCACTATTCACACGGCCCTATTTCCCACAGTTCCTCCCATATTTGGTGTTTGAAACAAAAGCACCAAATCCTCATTCTTCATCTCATTTAATCCAACACAGATTTTTCAACATCATGGAGGCGGAAAACAACACATCATACAACCAAGACAGAGATTGCACCACTGAACTGCATACAGCAGGAGGACACTGAAGCGCCGTGAAACACCTGATCCACTCTGGATTTTGGCCGAGGCTTCGTTGGCTGGGCATGATACATGATGGAGGGTCTTCGCTCCGAATTTGAGCAAATGCGGAGAAATTTTTGTCATTTTGAAATATTTTGGCATAAAAACAGATTTTTCAGCTATACGAGTAGCGCGTCGACGCGCTCGCTTATGATTGGGACACTTGCTAGAGGAAAAATTTATATTTTTGGGTTTTTCATGGTAATTTATGCATGCTCAAGTATTTCCTAAGCATTTCATCAAGTTCTGGATGATCAAAAGGCCCAAAAACGCCATGAAAACCACCTTGCTGCCACCTTTTGCACCAGCAGGAAGTACTTCTGGGAGAATGACGTTTTGGAGGGGCAAATGAGCTTCAAATTGAGAAATTCCACTTGGGTTGTATAGCCAACATCCAGGGCTTTCCAAAGAGCTATCATGAGCTCAATTTGGATGCCAGGAAGTGCCCCAGAAATAGGTTGAAAGTCGCGCTACGCGTATGGCTCAAGGGCGCTACGCATACAGATTTTGGTCAATTTTTCACTTTCCAGCTCAGAATTTCGGCCAGTTATGACCAGTTTCACCTCTTGTTGTGATTTTTGACCCAGCTTGATATAATTTGATGTACATTATGTATACTTGGCACTTATTTACCATATTCTAGATGATTCATTCCTAAAATAGCAAAAATTTAATGTAATGAATCAATTTCCTTCTTTTAGAGGCAGGTTGTTTTGGTCACCTAGATTCTTGCTCCATGTTTAGAGTTGGTTCAAACTGCTCCTAGAAGGAGGAGCTCGACCCCTAGGGGTTAGGGAATGGGTTAGCTTGTTCTATATGATGTAAATTTTTAGTCAGTAGCAAGGGTTGGACCTTTGGGAAAGTTTTGGCACACTATTGTACATACCTTCTGCATTTTGGCTAAGGAAAGATCAGAGATTTTGCAGCACCTGTTGGGATTCATGTGGTTTTCAGTTTTGATGGTGTGTTCTCTCAGATATTTTTAAGTTCTTTAATGTTTTAATGTATGCCATTCCCTTCTTTTGCTTCTGAAACTAAATGAATGAGTAAATGAGGTAGAATTCATTGATTTCAGTGCTCTGCCTTTAAATTTGTTTAGTTTTATATGTTTTCACTAGTCTGGAGAGGATCCATGTTTCTCCTTGCCCTTTTCAGCTCCTTGTCATTCTGATCCATCCATACATATGATCAAAAAACATCAAAGCTACTACCTACCTTGCCCCAACTCGAAATTCTGCAAAGATCTGGTCTCATCCCTGAGCCCAAATTTATTTTTTCCCTTTTCTCCAACAAAACCCCAAAAAAATTTAAATCAAAACTCCCTATCCATTTACTAGCCTAAAATCAATATCCATTATAAGTCATCTCAGCTCCTTTGAAGATCTTGTGACGAGATAGACCCGGAGAGAGCCCTCTCCTGTCCTCGTAGGGCTAGCTACGAGGCTGAGCGTGGTTTGATGTGGCCTTGAGTTTTGCCTTCCTCAGCCTGAGGCAGATTTGAGCGCTAAAAAGATCATGACCAATAATCCACATGCATATGCCATGCATGCTAAAACTAGTGAGGAAACAATACATGCAACTCAGTACCCGCAAGAAAATCTCATTGTACATACTGATCCTGATGCCCTCTTGCGATTTCCTACCCTTCCTTTGCCTTCTTGCTCCAAAAATCCAAGTATGCCACACCCTCCAAGAGTGCTCCAAGAAAACTCTAAGTATCTAAGAGTATGAAAGAGAGAATATTGAGACAACTCCAAAACTGAATTGAATAAAGGTTACCAACTAGTCCTCAAAAGACTTGTTATGAGTGAGGCCTATATTTCCTTCATTTCCCCATAATTTTCCTTCATTTTTCTCCTCACATGCAACCTGTGACCTTTCACCTACCTTTTCGCTTAATTTCCATTATTTTCATAAATAAATATGCCAAAAAATGCCATTTTGCCTTTCCAAAGCCTTAATCCTTTCATTTGCCAATCTCCTTAGCCATAAAAAAATCACAAGTGATCCCCATCACTAGGATTTTGTCCAACATTCGGCTTGGAATAAGTAACCCATCAACCGTGGTTATTATTTTACCTTTATTAAATTTTATTACATGGAATTTTCACTAGGGTTATTACATGGACAAAGGAAGACATGCTATGTGCAATTGATGACATATAGTTTAGGGGATATTTTGTATGTGCATTTGCAAAAAACAATGGAATTGCAACCTCGAGCATACATTATTGGATTGATGGGCCCACTCATACAAAGCGTAGAGGGCCAATTACAATTATGACTGAAGAGGAGGAGGTTGAGGTGGTTGTGTGGTGTAAGGAGATGGCCTAATTGGGACATGGGTTAGAGTTGATACAACTCAAATCGATAGTAGCTTAAATATATCAAGGGAGGCCAAACCGCTTCAAAGATGGGTTTACTAGAAAATCTTGGTGGAGTGGGTTTAAAAAGAGGCATCTAGACCTTGTGTTACGAACAACCGAGGGCCTTGACAGAGACAAAGTTTTAAATTTACGCCTTGCAATTGTGTCTAATTTCTATGAGACCCTTTCCCGCGCATATGAGAAATACTCTTATTCCCCAAACCATATCTAGAATTGTGACGAAATAGACTTACAAGCTAGAAGGAATTGTGGCATGCGGGTAATTGCCAAGAGAGGGAGAATACATGTGCCAAAACGTTTTCCTAGGAGCACGACGTCGATCACTATTCTTTGTTGTGTCAATGCAATTATTTCTTCAATCTTATGTTTTTATTTATTTAAAGGTAAAAATCAACTTAAAAATTGTATACAAAATTGTGAACTAGGTGCATGCATGGTTGCACATCCCCATGCATGGATGACAAAGTAAATCTTCTTGAATTGGCTTTTTCACTTTGTTGCATTTGTGTCAGGTGGTGTCTCGCCTGAAAATAGGCACCTACTGGTTTTAGATGGCCATGAAAGCCACATGGTTGTGTAGGAAATCGAGTAGGTGTCGATTTGGGCATTGACCTATCAACACTGCCAACTGATACCACTCATAGATTGCAACCCCTTGATGTCAAGGTGTTTGGGCCTTTCAAGGACTATTTCAAGTTAGATCGAGCTTCAAGGATGACAAAGAATCCAGGGGTAGAGGTAAAAAGGTTTGAGCTATCTGAACTTGCAAGTAAAGCATCTAAAAGGGCTCTAACACCTTCTAATATCAACATTGGATTTAGTAGGACTCGAATTTGGCAACTGAATGTTGATGCTCTTATTCATGATACTAGTTGCAGCTAGGCATTTTTGTGGAAGGTTAAGAAGCAGAGGACTTACATCACTAGGTTGATGCCCAAGAAGATGTGGATTGGCAATAAGATGGTATTGTTGTTGAAGATAAGATAACCCTTTCTCAAGGGAACTTCTATGGTGATGATTGTTTAAGTCCCAATTTTGCTCATTTTTTATAATATTTCTGAGGCCTTAACCCCCATATTTTGAACCCTTCTTATCCTTAAAAACCCTCTTTTACTACATTTTGTGTGTTTTCACCAAGAGGGTGTTATGAACTTGAAAGAATGCAAATTATTTCAAAATGTATCATTTTACTTTAATTCCTAAGTATTTTCGAAGTTAAACATTATCTAACTGAATCACCTACAATGTCAAAGGAGTTGACCAAATCTTGCATAGATCAACCATTTTTTGAAGTGGTTCCGAGATTCCTACAGCTACTTCGCAATTTCCTGCAAGTTCACCTATTTCCTGTAGATGCAGAGATTTCCTATAATCGCCCCGATTTCCCGTAGTGATATTCATGGTTGAGTATGTTCTGGTCAGCCTCAAAGAGAATGAAGACATGGGTTTTGTTGAGAAAGTCACCAATATGGATGTTGTCCTATTGGTCACCTCAGAACTTCCATTGAAACTGCCCAAACCGTCATTCCTTTTTCAGATGGTCGTATTGAGAGGCAGTTCCAGCAGCTTCACGAGGTTTATTCGATCCATGATTTTAGTCATAGATCGAGTTCATCATGCTTATTTTTGTTAACTTTATCAGCTATTGTTAGTCAGCAGTTGCAGGGTGTTAGATTTTCTAATTTGAGGAAGATTATGCCCATGTATTTGTATAAAATAACTTTATGTTTATTGGGATAGGGACAGGGTGGTAGAGGGGAGAGTGAGTGGTTGGACAGATAAAATATATCAAACCCTGTATTGCTATATATTTTCTAGATTAATATAATACTTTATGTTCTACTGAATTTCATTGAGTAAATCCTTTCGTAGTTAAAGGGGTAGTGAGCAAGGGAGGGCCCCCTTTACTCACAACTCCTGTAGCTACAGATTTGTTTTTTTTTCCATTTTTTTTTTCATGCATCAATAGAATTAGTACTCAGTTTACATTTCTCTTTTCTAATTTGTAGCAGCTTGTGAATGATGGTTAAATGTGAGTTTATTTGATGAATGATTTGGAGTTGTTGAATAGGTTTTCATTTCTGTTATGCAATTTGTGAATTGGGTTAATTGTTGTTGTTTGGGTTTGTATCTTTTCTTGATATGCATCAAAAATAGTAGGTGCTATAGAGGGATGATTAAATCCACTCCATAGCCTTTGATTCCAAGTATCGATAGAGGAAAAGAGTTCTCGAAGCTATGTGTTTGTGATTTTATTTAGAATAACACTTACAGTATTAGTCTGCATATATTTTGCGCAACATCTCACAAGCTTACCTACCCTTGGTTGATAATTTATTTTTATCAAATTATGAGTCTATAATTTTCCCAAACATTTTGGTGCCTTTGCCGAGGAGGTGCTAAGGGATGATATTGGAAGTGTTATAGTATGATATCTTTTGTTTGAATTTTTCAGGCTTGGGGTAGTCGAAATGGTAAGACGGTAAGGCCTATGCACCTGTGGACATCAGAATTCGTCAAAGCCATGTCCTGGTTTTGTTAAGTAGAAGTATTTAAATTTTTTGCATAATATATGAATAGGATCCAATATTTTTAAATGTTTTTACTGGTGGTGTCAGCACCACTTCGTCCACTAATAAACTGGTAAGGAAAAGGAAGTTCGTAAAGAACAAAGAAAAGGAGATGGAGGAATCCAACAAGGGGTTTACAACTCTAAGAAAGGCTTGGTAGTTGATCCTAAGCAAACTAATACTCCCACAACAACTTCTTCTGCCAGAAAATCCTCTGTTACTGCTCATTCAGAATTTGCAATGGCACCTCAAAGGCCATTGAAACCATGTCCTACAGGTATGTTATGTTAAAATAGAAACAAGAAATGATAAAAATAGAATCCAATATATTCCAATTTTAATTTGTCCTTGAATTAAAATTGAGAATTAAAATTCGAATTTAGTCTCACCAGCTACTTGAAAAATAATTAATTAATTCATCTTGGATTAATTAGTTGGAAACATTCAAGCTAGAAGTCTTTCTGAAGTCATGCAACAATTATCCCTTAAATTAAGGAGATTATCCCTTAATTAAGAGATAAGGATGAGTTATAATTAGTTAGCTCAATTAATTGAGTTATGTCCAGTTAAATTAGTTCCAAACAGTTTGAGTAACTAATTGTGAGTTTAGTCAGTTAATGCATGCATGCATCAAACTAGTGTACTCCAGATAACTGAAGATTCTCTCATAAATAACTCATGCATGTCTATTTAGAGAAAGACCCAGTTGAGATTAAAGAGGGACATTGTACTATCAGTTGCATGAGTTTTCCTATAAAGGAAACTCATCCATGCGGAAGGGACAAGGTTCCTTGAGGATTGCACAGATTTACAAGGTGTAAGATCAGTGTGAGTGATCAATGTTACACTTGGTAGCAGCTGGATCACCCAAGAGAAACAATGCAAGGAAATAGGAGGCTTGGAGGGCTAAGGAGAAGGTTTGTGAGAAGCCTTGTTTGCCTGTGAGAATCCAGGAGGATTGTACAAAGAGCTGGCTAGCTGTGAGAGCTAAACCTTTATGTAATCTTGATGTATTTCCACCTTGTATGATAATACATATAGTGGGGTTTTTGGCTAAGGCTTTCCCCATAGTATTCCTCTGTGTTTCATGTGCATTGATTCTGCTTCTGGTTATATGTGTTCTACTTGATCTTGCTCAAATCTATTAAGCTTCCGCAAGTTTGATTGTAGAAGTAGATTAAATTATTTTGCTTTAGTTATATTGCATTATCAGGTTAATCTACAGTGATAATTTCTACATGGTATCAGAGAAAAGGTAATCCGAGCAGTGAACAGTATATGGAGAAGAGAATTCGAAGTTTGAAGTTCGGGGTTGCAGGTGCAAATCGAATTCATCTCATAATTCAAGGTTAGTCAATGGTGTTCTATGGCTTCAGACTCGAGTATGCCTTGGAAGGAAGCTCAAATTACATAGCATGGAAAGATTTCATTGATCAAGAAAACCAAAAGCCAGCTTCAAATAATGCACAAGAGTTGGCTCAGTGGAAAAGGTGTGTGGCGAGGGCAAGACGGATCATCCTTGAGGGATTTTGAGACCATATTGTCTCGAGTCTTCATGGGAAGGATACTCCATATTCAATGTGGAAGACATTGAAGGACCTCTACCAGAACAGTAGCAACTAGAGGAAATTGGCGCTCAAGGATAAGCTTCAAAGAATCAAGATGGAGAACTACGATACTATTTCCACATATCTGAACAAGTTCACCACTTGTAAAAATGAGATTAGTAGTGTGAGAATAACTACTACTGATGATGATATGGTGAGCTTTGCTCTCCTTGTCCTTCCAAAGAGTTGGAATAGCTACCAGGACTCTATGAATGCAAGGGAGAAACTGCTGGATTGGGAACGACTGTGGTCGGATCTCATGCAGGAGGAGATTAGGAGGAGCACACGAGATGGTTCTTTATCCAAGGATGATGATGAAGAAAATCTGGCCTTAGAAAGTAAGGCAAGGAAAGGGAAGGAGAAGGATTCTCATTCCAAATCAAATTCTTCTCATGGAGGGAAGAAGGTTGACAAGTCTAAAGTGAGATGCTTTAATTGTCATGAGATGGGTCATTATGCGACAAATTGCCCATCGAAGAAGTCCAAGAAGGGATCCTCAAAAGGATCTAAAGGTGAGGCATTAGCCTCTCAGTTCGAGATGGAATTCACCCTCATCGCATGCATGGTGTCATTGATGATGGGTTGTGGTTGGTTTCTTGACGGTGGAGCCTCATTCAACATGACCAATGATAAAAGTTTATTCAGTACCTTGGAGGAGAAATACCTCAAGATGCGCATAGAGATGGGTGACGATGAAAGGTATAGTGTTTCAAGAGTGGGCACGGTTTCTTTTCAGAGGGAGCATGGAGCTGTTATCACCTTGACAAATGTGAAGTATGTGCCTGGTGTTGGGCACTTTAATTGCTTATCAATTCAAACAACCAAGTGCTACATAATTTGTCAACCCAGGGAAGTCTGTTATTTCAAAGGCAACTTCGTACTATATGTACTCAATCTTAAAAGAAATAAAAGTTGTAGTAAAGACTAGTCACACCTTGCTTAAACAAACTAAAGCTCCACTCTGAGTTACAACAAAAACCATCTATTGCAGACAGCTACCAAAGAATGCTTAATTCCATTAAAGGAGTAATCTAAAGAATCAATTTGCAAAGGAAAGCGCTGGCTATACTATAACAGAGAACAAGACCCTATTCCCAGAGCGAAAATCTTCAGCACCTGTTTATGATTATCAAGCTGCCAACTCACTCTGTAAACTCAATTTCCAATGCAACACACATGAATTAACTGTGGATAAAATAAACACTGCAGCAATCGATTGGAAAGAAAGAGTTTCATCAATAAGGCAAAAATGATATTAAATAAACAGTACTGTTAATAAAGCATGAATGAAAGACACACTTAACACACTGCAGAAATATAATGGGTGAATCTTGTGATGAAGGTGGGCCCTCTCCTTCTCACAAGATTCCCCAGGAAACGAGAACTAGAAAGAAATGTTCAGAACAAGATGTTATTCATCTATCAATATGTCATGTTACAGAAGAAAGGATTCTAGTTCTGCTCCTTCAACTAAGCCCTTCCCCGCAGTCTGTTCCTCTCCCTCTAATGTAGATGTCTCCTCTTTTTAAAGAGGAGACATTTATTACAATATATTACATTGTAAGTCCTATTTTAACCCTTTATACAAAAATAGGGAAGTCAGTTTTCCCATCAACAAAATGTTGTTACAATAATATTGTCTTTAGATCATGGTCATTACATCTAGTGTAGCAGCTCCTTCGGTGATCTTCTTTTGTTGCTGTCAAATCTAGACTGCAAATCACAACTGTTCAGCCATGAGATTTGCGCGTCGTTCCTAGTGTTTCAGCAACTATGGAAGTAATCTTGCAATCTCTAGTCAGTTTCAGCAACGTGGACTGCACATTGTTCTTTAACCGTTCAGCAATTATCAATTCAATGGTTAGCAATGAAGATAGCATAGTTATATGTAAAATAATTAAACATATAGTGATGAGAAGAAATATTGTGTACCTTTGGAATAATTGGGTTAAAACAGTAACAAGGACTTTAAATATAAGTTGAAAAAGGATGACATCATAACAAAATGTATGGACAAAAAGAGACAATATGAGGTCCTAACATCCCCCCGAACTGAAAGGGTTGCATGTCCTCATGCAACTTTTACTCTAAGTCTGAGTCCAAGTACTGGGATGTACAGTGCAAATTACTTAGACAGTAAGTATAGAAGGTGCTATCAACCAAATCTCTGAAACCCTGGACATTCTGTAGTCTCTGCCATGCTACGAGCTCCTCCGTTTTGGGCAACCTAAAATAAGCCTTATATTGTTGTACTGGAAACCATAGAAGAGGAAAGTGAAAATGATATCCTAACCACTTTTTAGCACACTGTTGAATGCATTTGACATAATTAGGTAGCCATGAAATTGCTACTTGAAGATTAAGCGGGTTAAAGGGATGATATTCCTTTCTCTCCTTAGGGCAGTGTTCCAAAAATAGATTGTTTGCCTATAAGGCAAGAGCTCCCTTGGCTTTGACATAATATTGGCAATCCTGTAAAACTGCTACCTGTAATTCTCTTAGATGCTCGGTCATTCCTGGTTCCCTTAAAAACCGATGATGTTCAACGACAAAAACAACAACATTCTATGGTTCGGATCGAATCCACAGAAGGCGATTATATTCATTGTGTTTCGCTGAAAGGAAGGCATTTTGCCACGTGAGCTGATTGGCCAAGAAAGAGACAAAGGTTCTAATCTGAATATCCCCAACCAGAGGAATCAGATTAAGCTTTCTATCCTCAGTCATGGCTTCATTATGGAGGTATAGTTCACAGAGTAAATTTAATTCACTGAATGATGCCTCTGTGAATGTTTTGATAAACTGTTGAGGTGTAGATACCTCATAAGATCATCCATCTCTGATCACCTTCGCTTGGAAGAACGCTAGGCGCTCTACCAGAAACACAGAATAATTAAAGGATGGTTTCCTGGTGGCCAGTAGTATTTGAACCAGATCAAACATGAAAGACAATTTAGTTTTCAACTGTTTATTTTCCTTGTTCTGTGCACAAGACTGTTCCAACACTTCCCAATTTGCATATACATGATTTTTCCATGATAATTTATGTTCCTGCAAGATCCTTTCCTGTGACATAACATATTCCTTCTTCCATGTATCCATTGTGTTTGAGTACTTGTGGTCTGAGTGAAGACAATCTTTGAATGTTGAGGTTCAGTCTGGGTAAACACAATCTTTGTAGGCCTTGATGCAGGACTTTTAGTTTTGACAACTAGAGTAGGCCGAGATACTTGCGGTTTCTCTTCTTTTTAAAAAATCCTTGAAGGCCCTGCTGGTTCTTGTGTAACAGCAGGGTGTTCCTTTTTAACTATACCAGGAGTCAATGCAGGAGTGGCTCCAGGCAATGGGACTTTGACTATCTTATAACCAGCTTGATGATAAATATTACCACATTGGATGCACATGTATTCATTATATTGATCTTTCTCTGCACTTTTCTCAACTGCAGATGTTGCATGAGCTAAAGTATATAGATTAAGCTCTCTTTCATAGGCTTCCCTTGCCACTATTAGTTCTTGCTTATAAACCTCAAGCTCTGATTTTAGAAACTCGTTTTCTTGTAAAAGGGAAGCCAAGGTGACTGGGCTTTGTGTAGCAGTCACAGTCTCAGTAGCTGATTCCAATGAATGGAGGGGTTTTTGTTCGGTAGCAACTTCATTGTTTGCAGCCTCAGCAGATGGTTTTTGTGTGACATCTGTTGAATCATTAGCTGGTTTTGTAACTGCTATATCATCCTGCGCATTCAAATTTTGCATATCAATAGATGGTTCTTGTGTGACAGCTGTTGACTGTGTAGCTGGTTCCTGATTATCTATCTTCTGTCCATCAACAGGTGGTTCTTGTGTGACACTTGCTGAGTCAGTAGCTGGTTCTTGTGGGGCAGCTATATCTGGGTCATCGATTTTATGGACATCAGCAAGTGGTTCTTGTGTGGAAACTGTTGAGTCAGTAGCTGGAGTAGCTACATCCTGGTCATCTATTTCATGGACATTAGAAGGTGGTTCTTGTGTGGCAACTGCTGAGTCGGTAGCTGGTTCTTGTGGGACAGCTACATCTAGATCGTTTGTTTTATGGTCATCAGCAGGTTGTTCTTGTGTAGCACTTGCTGAGTTGGTAGCTGGTTCTTGTGGGGCAGCTACATCTGGGTCGTCTATTTTATGGACATCAGCAGGTGGTTCTTGTGTAGCACCTGCTGAGTCGATAGCTGGTTCTTGTGGGGCAGCTACATGCTATATATCATCTTGGGTATCCACTTTTGATGGATCAACCGTTGGTTCTTGTGTGACAGCTACATTCTCTGAAAGGAATGATGTCACAAAATCCTGTGCATTTTGCATTTCAGTACCCGAGGGTGAGGTAGGTAAAGATTCAGGACCTTGGGACTGTGGTGGGGCATGGGGTTTTAGGATAATAGGTGGGGAATTTAGGGTAGTGGTTTTAATTGCTGCTTCAGAAGACGTCCTCGTTCATCTTCGAGGTAAAAAGGTAGGAAGAACAATGGTTTTTCTTTTATGAGTAACTTTCTCTAGGGTAGGAGGGTCATCAGAAGTGATAGCTTCTTTAATTGAGGCCCTTGTTCATCTTTTTGGTAGGGTTGCAACCTTCTCTTGCCTTTTCCTTTTTAGCTTAGTAATGGGGATGTTATCATCTGAATCATCACTAGGGATATGGATAGTGGGAGTGGATGATTTAGCTAAATTATGGGCTGGGGTCGATGCAATGGAGGGATCAATTGGATTAACTGCTACGGGTGGTGGGGAATGAAATACTTTCCCTGGTTGTTGTGCAGAAGGAGTTTCAGTTTGCTGAGGGATTCCAGGGGTCCGTTGGGGATTTCCAACATTTAATTGGGGAGTTCTAGCTGCTGTTTGAGAAGTTTCAGCAGTTTCCTGAGGGTTTTCGGCTGTTGCTCGAGGAACTTCAGCAGTTTCTTGGGGATTTTTGGCTACTGCTTGAGCAATTTCAGCATCTTCATGGGGTTCCGGAGGTGGGTTGTTAAGGAGAGGGGGGTTCTGTTGAGTAAAGCCCCTCTGAATTAGAATCTGAACAAGATGATGGTGAGTGAGGGAAAGGAGTGGGTACTTCCCATTCATGGAATAATGTGACATATTCTTTAGACACCCAAGTAGATAATATGGCATATTTAACAGACGACCATGTCTTAAATGATTCAACAAGACAAAATCATGTTGATAAACTACCTGGTAACGTCCTTCATGGGTGAGATAGTGCTTGAAAAATTCGGCAACCTTCGGCCATGGAAGCGGTAATGAATGAAGTGCAACACCCCTGCCTTTAGGCTCGACCCGCTCTCTTGGTAGATGGAAGTCTTGCTGTGTGTTCAAAATGATGTGTTTGCGATGAACCATCGAATATCAGTGGCCGGTAAACCTGAAACCTGTGCTATATCATCCTCTATTACTAGAATTCCGACTCCTTGAATGATAGAGTAGCCTTCCTGTAGATTACGTGCAAATTCAAGGACTTGTTGAGGATCAAATCCTTGAAGCCTTCGAAAATATTCTACCCAGCCTACCTGCTGAAAAAACTGATATACCTCTGGGTGAAATTCCAATAGAGTTGTTGAACCGGGTTCATTTCGAATAGCGTTGCCTCCCATAGTTACTTGCTTTAGTCAAATGCACAATACAGATCCGAGTTACCGCACCCGAAACAGAGTAAGTTTTGGAAATAAGGTCGTGACATAATAAGACGAAAAAGGGGTGACGGGACATGATCGTGGTAAAAAACCACAGTGATTGGAGTATTGTGAAATGATTGCCAAATTTTGGTTTCCCCCCCCCCAACTGCGGCTAAAATGATAAGTTTAAATGTATGGCGATTGCGGTAATCATGTCACAATCTTCTCATTAACTATAGTTTAATATTTACACATAAAAAACACATACCTCATGTTTACCTTCGATTGATATTCTGAAAATATAATGTCGTCGCTAATAGATCACCAATGGTTATAAAAAAGGGTTTTGTAATATGAGGGCATGTATATGAAAGGCTTTTATAAACATAGGAGGAGGTAGTGAAAGATCAAAGTTATAAGGATCAATAAATGATTCTCACAATGGGGAGTAATATGTATCCATTCTTTTGAGAGGAATTAATGTTCCAATTGTGGGAAAAATGGGGAAAATTGGTGTTTTAGGGAGAGATGGAAAAAGTCGGTGTTTCAACAATGAGAAAAATTGGTGTTTCGGCAACGGGAAAAAAGAAAAAAGTTGGTGTTTCAGCAACGAGAAAAATAAAGAGAGATGTTGTTGTAAAGCAAAATAGGAAAGTGTTGTTGAGAGGTGATGTGGGGAATGAGCTATGAATTGAGGTGAGATGAGAATGCTTCCCAAAATGAAACTTGATCCTGCTTGCAATACAATTGTTCTTTTCAACCAGCCTCCTAATCTGAGACCTGCAAAATAATAAATTGTAACATGGAAACCCTTGACATGGATTATTAGTTAAGAAATCTAATCTAATAAAGAAACATATAATGCAGAGATTAAATGCAATGAAGGGTAGCAGGCTCCCCCAAAAAGATATAGTGTCAATCTGCCATGCAAGTGGCCTTAAAATTCTCTTTAGAAATTGGTTGCTGGTATGGATGGAGCCAATACCCATTCACTAACAATGGTGTTCTAGAATAATCAATTGTTAGGAGCCTTACTGTTCCATTGGGAAAAACAGTATCTATCTCGTAAGGTCCCAGCCACCTTGTTCGCAATCTTCCCTGAAAATTTTCAAACCAGGAATCATACAGTAGAACCCAATTACATTTTTGGAACTGCTTATGCTTAATAGTTTTATCATGCCACCTGGTTCTTTGTTGTTGAATCATAGTTGTTTGATGGATGGCATCCAACCTCTTTTCATCCAATTCCTAAAGTTGCTGCAACCTAGCTGTCTGTGCATCAGTCAAATCAAGGTTAACAGCTAAAGCAGTTCTTAAGGTTTTGATTTCAAATTCCACAGGAAAAACAACACTTTTTCCATAGACCAATTCATAGGGTGAAAAACCTGTAGTGTTCCTCCAGGTAGTTCTGTAAGCCCATAATGCTTCAGGTAGCCTTTGAGACCAATCCTTCCTATTCTCCTTCACTGTTTTTGTTAAAATGGCTTCTATGACTTTATTTGTACTTTCCACCTGACCATTAGCTTGGGGGTGGTAAGGTGTAGTCATTTTATGATTAATATGATATTTTTGAAGCGTAGCTTTAAAACCATGAGAATTGAAAGGAGGTCCTCCATCTGTGACTAGTTCTCTAGGCACTCCAAACCTAACGAAGATTTATTCAAATAAAAAGGTTAAAACAGACTCTTCATTAGCTCTAATAAGTGCCTTAGCTTCCACCCATTTAGTCATATAATCTGTACAAACCAATATGTACACTCTTTGGTTGGATGGAGGGTTGATGGGTCCTATAAAGTCTAGAGCCCATCTTTCAAAGAGTTCAAGTATTACCTGGGGGTTCAGTGGCATTTCATCTCTATGATTAGGTTGACCCATTCTCTGACAACTATCACATGCCCTGACATATTTCTTTGCATCCTTGAAAAGTGAGGGCCAATAATAACCCATCCTGAGATTTTTATGTGTTGTTCTCTTATCAGCAAAATGCCCTCCACAAGGGCCATCATGACAAGCCTTCAATATATCATAAACCTCATCTTCTCTAATGCATCTTCAGATTTCCTGATCAATTCCTGTATGGAAAATACACCCACTTATCTAGCTATACCGAGCACTTTGTTGAATGATCTTTCTTTTCTCCTGATGTGATAGGTGTGATGGTAGCTTCCCTGGAACCAGATAATTAGCAATGTCTGCATACCACGGTGAGTGAGCAGATACTACAAACGAGTACTCATCAGGAAAGGAATCATCTCCTAGAGTATTATCATCAGTTTTTATCATAGAAAGGAAATCAGCAACTACATTTTCTTTACCTGGTCGATCTACAATTGTAATATCAAATTCTTGTAGTAACAATAACCACCTGGTAACTCAAGCATTCGTGACAAATTTTTTCATTAAATACTTGATAGTCGAGTGGTCAGAATGAACAAAAGTAGGATAACCAGTAATGTAATGTCGAAATTTATTAATAGCATAAATGACTGCTAAAAATTCTTTCTCAGTAACTGTGTAATTAAGCTCAACATGGGTCATATTCTTACTAATGAAATAGATAACATAAGGAAGATTATTCTCTTCTTGTCCCAAGATAGCTCCAATTGCAGTATCCGAAGCATCAAAGGATATATGAAAGGGAAGTGCCCAATCAGGTCCCCTTAGAATAGGAGCTGTAGATAACTGATGCTTAAGTTCATCAAATGCTTTCTGACAGGCATCAGTCCACTTAAATTTAGCATTTTCATAAGTAACACAAAAAAAGGAGAATTTATTTTAGAATTTTTTTAATAAATCTTCTGTAATATCCAGCATGTCTTAAAAAACTTCTTACATCAATTTGTGTTTTAGGAATAGGAAGGTTCTGAATTACTTGTACTTTAGATGGATCTACTTGAATGACAAGGAATGAAATGAAGTGTCCTAGTAAAATTCCTTCGTTCATCATCATATGACATTTTTCAGTACTTAAGGAAAGATGAGCTTGTATGCATCGTTTAAGTACTTTCTCAAGGTTTTGTAATGCATCTTCAAAAGTCACACCATAAGGAGTAAAGTCATCCATAAATATTTCCATAGAATCATTAAGCATATCAGAAAAGATTCCTATCACTGCTCTTTGAAACGTTGTTGGAGCATTACATAGTCCAAATGGGATAACTCTATAAGCAAAGGTTCCCCAAGGACTAGTAAAAGTGGTCTTGTCTTGATCTTGGGGTGTAATTCCGATTTGTTTATATCCGCTAAAACCATCTAAAAAGGAAAAGAATTTCTTTCTTGACAAGCTGTCCAGCACCTGATCAATAAATGGCAAGGGGAAATGATCTTTTTGAGTGGCTTTGTTTAAGGCTCTATAATCTACACACACTCTCCATTTCCCATTTTTCTTAGGTACTATCACCAATGGAGAACCCATTCACTGTCAGATATGGGGTATATAAACCCTGCATTAAGCAACTTTTGAAGTTCTTCCTTAACAATTTCCCTCAAATTGGGATTCATTCACCGCTGGGGTTGACAGACTGGTTGGGCCCCCTCCTTAATATAGATACGATGAGTACATAATTCAGGAGAGATCGCCTTCATGTCTATGTAGTCCCATGTGAATGCTTCCTTGTTTTCACGAAGCAACTTCATTAGTTGTTGTGTTTCAACATCTGATAAATTGGGGTTTATATTCAATGTTTTGCCAGGTTCAATTTCTATTGTCATGCTTTTAGAGGAGATAGCAGTTGATGTTTGAGGCAAATTTTCAGATTTAAGCTTTTCCTGTGTTTTAGGTTCCAGAATTGTAGTTAACTGATTATATGTTTCAGAAGTGACCGAGGAAGGTTCAGAAATAAAATTACTAATTTATTCATCTTCCGTGGTGTCTTTAAGAGTTAAGGCTTGTCCAATGGTCAAAATGGGTTGAGTATCACTATCCTCATAGTCTAACTATACAGAATCATCATTGTTAATCATAGGTGTAGCATGAGGGTAAGGAGTGAGCTGCTTAGTTTCACATCCATTAGAAATTGTCATTGAACCTGATCTACAGCTGATAAAGGCATCTGCTGTAGCCAGCCAGGGTCTCCCCAAAATCAGAGGATGCCCCCCCAACTTTGCTTTAGTCTGTAATACAACAAAGTCAGCTGGGTAATTCCATGATTCAACTGAAATGATCAGGTCTTCAATAACCCCTTCTGGTTTGATTATGGAACGATCAGCTAATTCCAGGATAGTTGGTGTCTCTCTTATTACATTTTTCAACTGTAACAGTTGTTCAGTTTCAAGGGTCATAATATTTATAGCAGCACCTAGGTCTACCAGAACTCGTGAAACAATAGTTTTTCCAATCTGTACTGTGACCGTAGGATGTTCGGGATCACCATATTTTACAGGAGGAGATTTTCCCGACATTAAAGCAACTAGATCACCCATCACATGAACTATAAGTGGATCTTTATCTTTCCTACCAGGTTTCTTAATGCAGATGTCTCTGACGGTTCTGGCATAAATTGGTACATCTCTGAGTGCTTGTAAATGTGGAATTTTAACGTAAAGATTCTGCAATTCCCCTAGAAGATTAAAAACAGGTGGCTCAGGTGTCTTAGTGAGAGCTGGACGTTCAGGGAATGGTGGTTCTACTGTTTCAGTAGTTATATTAGGGGGTGGCTTGACTGTTTCAACACCCTTATTAGGTAAATTATTCTTTTCTGCCTCTTCTTTGTCAGAGTCAGAAGAGGTAATATCGTAAATAATCGGCTCAACTACTCTCCCGGATCGTAAATGAATATCATTACACTGCACAGGAGGTGTAGGTAGGTTCTAAATATCGATGACTTGCACAACTTTATTATTATTAGGGTTAGGGTTTGGTTGTACAGGCAGCTGGGGTCTCATTGTCTGATTATTCGGTGGAGTACCTAACGGGAGAGAAAGTTGTTGCTGAAACTGAGGAAATTGGTTTGGAAACTGAGTTTGTTGAGCTCTCCAGTTTGGGTTACATTGATTAAAATAAGATTGTTGTAGAAGCCAAAGAGTGCACATTGCAGGGTCTACAAAGGGAGGGTTTGTTTGCTGCATGGGTGGGAAATTCATTTGATTAAAGGGTGGGTATTGCATTTGGTTGAAGGGCAGGTAATTCGCTTGATTGAAAGAAGGATAATTATTCCAACGATTAAATGGTCTACTAGAGTTCGTACCTTGTCCTCGTGGTTGCCATTGCCTCCTTTGTGTCAGCAGATAAACTGCTTTAGCTTCCTCCTCAATTGGTTGCAACGCTTCTTTTATCCCTGGTAAAGAGGGGCATTGTTGAGTTTCATGCTCCTTCTCACAAATGGTGCAAATTGGTACCTTTCCCAATGGACATTCCCTTAGCGGATGTTTTTCTCTGCATTTAGGATAGAAGATGGCCAAAGCGGCTTTTGCCTCTGCTTGTTTCTTCTTAACCTACAAGGTATCAATATTTGAAGAAAAAGAACTTAGCATCTCAGTTTTGAATTCCTCAAGTAGATTACCTATTTCAGCTCTTATTGCTCATCCACTGGCTGATTTTTGGACTCTTGAATATGTATTGTCCCTGCTTTGTGATCTATTTGCAGCCCCTATTGAACATCTCTTATAGAGGTTGACAATTTCATCATACGATTCTTTAGATATATCCTTTACCAAGCATATTTAACATATCTAAACAGTCATCCCTTACCCCTTTCAATAATATTGTCTTAAGAATATATTTACTTACATCAGGGTGATCGGATCTCTGCAGATTATACTAGAGTATTTCCACAAATTCCTCTAGATTTTCATCCTCCTTCTGAAGCATCTTGAATAGTCCCTCCCTTTTCTCTCTCGTCCGACAATAGTCTTGGTATTTGTCCAGAAACTTCTCCTTCATCTGATCCCATGTTGTGATCACATGACCTCCCAGGCTCATAAACCATCTCAGTGCATTTCCTTTTAATGTTTCTGGAAATAACTTTAATTTTTGAGCATTAGTAATATAATCATAACTTCTACACAATATATCAAACTCAAAAAGAAATTCATCAGGGTCTTCAGAGGATAAACCATAGAAGTTGGGTAAGGCTGAGAGTGGGATGTTCTTCATAGGAGTTGCTCCTCTAGGAAGTTCCCAAATAGGGAATTCCAAGGTGGAGAGAGAGTTTTCGCCTCTTCCTTCTCCTCCTCCATGTCCTCCACAAAAGATTCCTTCATTGTTTCCATCCATTGATTGTTCCCCTGTTGCACTTACCCAGTCTTCAGCACTTTCTATTAAACTCTCAATGTCCTAAACTGGTTCCTCAACTTGAATATCTTCTATTGGTTCTTCAATGTCCTCCACTGATTCCTCAGTATGTTCTACCGTCTCTTCAACCCTTTCAGGTCCCACTACTTCCTCTGTTTTGTAGTCCGTTTGGTGAGAATTCTGAGTCTGTGGCCTCCGAGAGCTTAGCCTCTGAGAAGTATCAGCTTTGAAATAATCTCATCAATGAAGGTTTTTCTTCCTCCTCTTCCTTTGCCTTTTCCACCTATAGGATTAGTTTTTTTACGTCCTCTCATGCATCCTGCATATCTAAAAGAAAATTATCAGTGCTTTTAAAATCTATGATTGCCTTCCCTGGCAACGACGCCAAAATGTTGGTCACTTTAATTGCTTATCAATTCAAACAACCAAGTTCTACATAAATTGTCAACCCAGGGAAGTCTGTTATTTCAAAGGAAACTGCGTACTATATGTACTCAATCTTAAAAGCAATAAAAGTTGTAGTAAAGACTAGTCACACCTTGCTTAAACAAACTGAAGCTCCACTCTGAGTTACAACAAACACAATCTATTGTAGACAGCTACCAAAGAATGCTTAATTTCATTAAAGGACTAATATAAAGAATCAATCTGCAAAGGTAAGCGCTAGCTATACTATAACGGAGAACAAGACCCTATTCCCAGAGCGGAAATCTTCAGCACTTGTTTCTAATTATCAAGCTGCCAAATCACTTTGTAAACTCAATTGCTAATGCAACACACATATAACTGTGGATAAAATAAACACTGCAACAATCGATTGGAAAGAAAACAGAGTTTCAACAATAAGGCAAAAATGATATTCAGTAAACAGTACTGTTAACAAAGCATGAATGAAAGACACACTTAACACACTGCAGAAATATAATGGGTGAATCTTGTGATGAAGATGGGCCCTGTCCTTCTCACAAGATTCCCCAAGAGACGAGATCTAGAAAGAAATGTTAAGAACAAGATTTTATTCATCTATCAATATGTCATGTTACAGAAGAAAGGATTCCAGTTCTATTCCTTCAACTAAGCCCTTCCCTGCAGTTTTTTCCTCTCCCTCTAATGTAGATGTCTCCTCTTTTTAAAGAGGAGACATCTATTACAATAGATTACATCGTAAGTCCTATTTTAACCCTTTATACAAAAATAGGGAAGTCAGTTTTCCCATCAACAAAATGTTGTTACAATAATACTGTCTTTAGATCATGGTCGTTACATCTAGTGTAGCATCTCCTTCGGTGATCTTCTTTTGTTGCTGTCAAATCTAGACTGCAAATCACAACTGTTCTGCCACGAGATTTGCGCATTGTTCCTAGTGTTTCAGCAACTGTGGAAGTAATCTTGCAATCTCCAGGCAGTTTCAGCAACGTGGACTGCACATTGTTCTTTAACCGTTCAGTAATTATCAATTCAATGGTTAACAATGAAGATAGCGTAGTTATATGTAAAATAATTAAACATATAGTGATGAGAAGAAATATTGTGTACCTTTAGAATAATTGGGTTAAAACAGTAACAAGGACTTTAAATATAAGTTGAAAAAGGATGACATCATAACAAAATGTATAGTCAAAAAGAGACAATATGAGGTCCTAACACCTAGACTAAAGAGGAATTTGGTATCGATCGCAATGTTGGAGGACAAAGGCTATGATGTTGTCTTCAGTAAGGGAAAAATTTTCCTTAGACACATCACCATAGGACAAGTGAAACATAGCGGTTCACAAGTTAAGAACCTATATGCTCTTAAGGTTCAAGATGCATGCATAGCCTTGAGGAGCAAGGAAAATTTTAGAGACTTGGTGGTTGAGAGGGAGAGTAAATTACCTCTCAACATACAGCCCCAGAAGAATTCTCAGACAAGTGTGGAGGAGCCACAATTGGAGATGTTGAGAGGAGACTGAGTGGAGGCATCCACTCATGCAGAGACCTCCAGTAGGGGGGAATTTTGAGCCAAGTCAGCAGAGGGATCACATACAGCCATACCTCCAGGTGGGAAGTGGGGCGATGTGAAGTGGTAGTCTCAAGAAGGCTGAACTTGGGCAGGGTACATTGAGAGGTTTTATCTCATGGATCGTACCTTGCTACGGGAGCCCAAAGTACATAGTAGCAGGAGAAATCAGTGAGGTTGATGCAATTAGAGATCAAAGTGACAGAGGCTAGAGCAATCAGATACTGAAGAGCCAGAGAAGGATTGACAACAGTGCAGAAATGTTGAGTCAGCAGAAGCGCAGAGTTTTCAGTCAACAGAGGCAATAGCAGTCAGAGAATTTGATGATAGATGCATCATATTGATTCAGGTTAGATGTTTTTTTTTGTTTCTAGAGTTGCTGGAGCAACAACACTAGAGAGAAGTGTTGCATGCAGAACATTCCAAAGGTTGAAGATCGGGATCGAGTTGAATTCATTTCTTGTTGAGAGGGAGTGTTAAAAATAGCAACAATAAATGATACAAATAGAATCCAGTATATTCCAATTTTCATTTGTCCTTGAATTAAAATTGAGAATTAAATTCGAATTTAGTCTCGCTAGCTGCTTGAAAAATAATTAATTAATTCATCTTGTATTAATTAGTTGGATAAATTCAAGCTAGAAGTATTTCTGAAGTCATGCAATAGTGATCCCTTAAATTAAGGAGACTATCCCTCAATTAAGGAGATAAGGATGAGTTATAATTGAGTTGTAATTAGTTAGCTCAGTTACCTAAGTTATGTCTAGTTAAATTAGTTCCAAATAGTTTGAGGAACTAATTGTGAGTTCAGTCAGTTAATGCATGCATGCATCAAACCAGTGTACTCCATATAACTGAAGATTCTCTCATAAATAACTCATGCATGTCTATTCAGAGAAAGACCTATTTGAGATTAAAGACAGGGACATTGTACTATCAGTTGCATGAGTTTTCCTATAAAGGAAACTCATCCATGTAGAAGGAACAAGGTTCCTTGAGGATTGCACAGTTTTACAGGGTGTAAGATCAGTGTGAGTGATGAGTGTTACACTTGGTAACAACTGGATCACCCAGGAGAAACAACGCAAGGAAATAGGAGGCTTGGATGGCTGAGGAGAAGGTTTGTGAGAAGCCTTGTTTGCCTGTGAGCATCCAGGAGGATTGTACTAAGATTTGGCTAGCTAGCAGAGCTAAAGCTTTGTGTAATCATGATGTATTTCCACCTTGTATGATAATACAGATAGTGGGGTTTTTAGCTAAGGCTTTCCCTAGAGTATTCTTCTGTGTTTCATGTGCATTGATTATGCTTTTGATTATATGTGTTCTGCTTGATCTTGCTCAAATCTATTAAGCTTCTGCAAGTTTGATTGTAGAAGTAGATTAAAGTATTTTTCTTTAGTTATATTGCATTATCAGGTTAATCTACAGTGAGAATTTCTTCATGTTACAACAACATTTTCAATTTCCTTATGCCCAGAATCAGATGTGGAACATTCCAATGCCTTGGCAGCCCTAGCCTCGGTAAGGGAATTTCGCTTACCTCGTTGCACCAAATTATTCCCCTCAAAGCTTTTATTTACAAAAAATGGTATGACAACAACTTCCTGCCTAGCCAGTATCCAATCTCAACAATAAAGTCGTCCAATCTACTCACAAAATTGGAATGGCCATTTATCCCACTTATCCTACCTATTATATTACACCTCAACTTTTGTAGTAAATTTTTGTACCTTTTTCCACAGGAATTCCCTGCGTCTCTATAGGAAATTAGACTAAGGTTAGGAAAAGTGGTGACCCAACCAAAAAAAGGTTGAAGAGATTATAGAGGAAGAAACCCTTGATACACCTGAAATAGAAAATGTGCAAGAAAAAACAGAAAAAAACATTCTAAGTTCACAAGAACCTTCCTCATCTCAAACTGTCCAGCCTCCTTTTCCTGAGAGGTTGACGGTGGGAGAAATGACAAAACAACCCGAATTTGATCTAGTATCCAAGTTAATAAATTTATGCAACAAGATTCCTTTACTGCAAGTGATTAGGGATATATTAGTCTATGCTAAAATAGTTAGGGAACTATGTATCAAAAAGCTGGGGAGACAA
Source organism: Pinus tabuliformis (assembly GCA_031772625.1). Classification (NCBI taxonomy): domain Eukaryota; kingdom Viridiplantae; phylum Streptophyta; class Pinopsida; order Pinales; family Pinaceae; genus Pinus; species Pinus tabuliformis. The sequence continues at coordinate 1,211,382,685 of CM062807.1, read as the reverse complement.
AAGAAAGAACCCTCTACAATTCAAGTAGGTGGGAAAATTACAGGCCTTATGTCTACTGGATTTGCCATTGAAAAATATGTAGACCTTGGAATTCTTGTGGTTACCACCTTCATCAATGGATATCCAATAATAAATACTTTAATTGATTTAGGTGCACTCATTAATATAATGACAATGGAAACATTGTCCCATATAAGATCCTTTGATTTTCCTCCTACCTCCACGGTGTTAGAATTAGTAGATAGATCTAAGGTCAAGCTCTTAGAGGGTGTTTTGGAAGACATTTCCATTTCATTAGATTCCTGGAATATCCTATAGATTTTTATGTTCTTCAGCCTAGGACTAATTTAGGGAGGCACCCTTTCATCTTAAGGAGTCCTTCGTTGGCCACAACTAATGCCTTCATTAGGTGTAAGTTAGGGAACATGACCATCACTCATGAGGATGAAATTAAGCACATCAATCTATATCCCCCTGCTAAACCCCTCTTGAAATCAGAAAATATTCATTGGGCTGAGGAAGAACTTAATTCAGAAATTATTTAGCCAGTTTTGACTATAGCCCAAGCTATGGGCCTTAAAGAAAGCACTGGGGATAATTTAATTAATTTCTCTATTTCAAACCCTGATTTTTCCCAACACTTAGAGGGGTAGTCAAGTCATGAGATAGATGTCATTGTTGAGCATAACTTCCAAGACCATAGTACAACAGTTGAATTAGATTCATCCCTCCTATCTGTATTTCCTGCAGAATCAACGACTGAAGGTGGAAGCAAGGTAATTGAGATCTTTCTTGGAAAAACTTTAATTATCAATTCTGCCCTAAATTATGAACATGAAAATCGATTAACTTAGATATTGAAAGATTTTTCAGAAACATTTTCTTGGGAATATGCAGATATGGATATGATACTTGGTATCTTCTCTGATCTTTTATATGATTTCATAGAGGTTTATATGGATGATTTTACAGTGGTGGGTGATACTTTTGAAAAGGATTTACTTAATCTTAGGAAGGTTTTGCAAAGATGTAGAGAGAATAATATTTCACTAAGCAATAATTTTTTTTTATAATCTTGACTGAAGGAATTGTCTTGGATCATCATGTTTACGCTACAGGAATTAAATTTGACCTAACAAAAATTGAAGTGATTTTGAAGAAGAAAGAGTTGGAAATGGCGGGAAAGGGGGTGATTCCTTTCACTACCTCTTCTTGATTTTCTACTGCAATAAACTGAGCTTACTTTGTTCCTTCTTGTGCTCATTAAACAATGAGAGGAACGTCTATTGGATACATGTTTATTCCTTTTTCTGGGCCCAATGGACTAATTATGGAAAAGGAGCCCCCCTTGGAGTCTTCTTTTTCAATATTTCAAACTATCTAAATTTGAAATCTGGCAAGCATGGATTGTCTTGGGCTCGTTAAAATAATAGGTCAGCAGATCCTTATGGATCCTTAAAATAATTTTTTTTTTTTCAAGGAAATTTTTGGTTTTCTCGTGTTGGACTGATGTGGGATTTCTTAAGGCTCTCCTTCCAACGATCTTGGCCCATCGACATCAACAACTTATCTGGGTTTCAAGATTAGAGATTGGTGATGCCTTGAAGCTTGAATACCTTAACGACATGTTATCTCATCAGCAGAAATGGGGATTAATTATGGCTCCTTGACTATTGGATCCTACAGGGGATTCGACAACAACTCATATATTAACACCTGAAAGGATGCATCAAATGTACCTTGGTCCTCGCTCTCATCATTGGTGATGGGCTTCGTGTTGGTTAACAACTAACCTTAATGGCTGGTAATCCAGCGAGTTCATTGTACATTCAACCTCAGCCCATTTATTCGTGTGCAGTGAACTATACAAGAGGGGGAGAATATGGTTTCCTGTAGATGGGCTTCTTGCAGAAAATTCCAACAGCAACATTTCTGCAGCAAAAATAATTATTTCATGAAGAAAAAATTTCAAGTAGAGCATATTCTACAAAATTTGGAAAGTACTGATTATTATCATTGTTATTTGAGGCCACACAGCTATATTATCTTTCATCTAATATGATTTCAAACTTTTTCATAATTTCAAAGTAAGTACATGCATCATCAAATGTATTGACAGTTGTAAGGCAAGGTCGAAGGTACGTTTTGACGTCAGAATACTTAGGATAAGAAAAGTAATGCTACTAAAGTTTTTAAATTTGCATGAATTTAAGTCATGGCTACCTTTGCAGAAAAGACAACCTTGACCGTTGGTATCTTACACAAATTCCCATTTCCGCCTATTATTCTGATTTGCATGATGTTACCTTCCCAGTTTTTATCTAACAAAACAGATCATGATGACAATCATGATCACGTTCCCCCATAACTCAAAGTTTCCCATTACTCCCGAGTCTTTCCTAATTAAACCATATTTATTTCATTGGGTTCGAATTATTTCCGCTTAGTTTTAGTAACAGGGAAAATTGTTGGGTAAAACCTCAAGCCGAAAGGGCACCCTCATGTATCCTAAACGCTTTATGAGGAAAGATGATGATTAAAGAACCTGCAGAGGAAAGGGCACAACTCATCAAGACTAAGGAACCAAGTTTGTCACAATCCTCCTAGGGACAACGAGATGATGAGGGGACCTATAAGGAATTAATGAGCTCACCATGTCTAAACAAATGCTCCGGACAAAAAATAAAAACTTGAAGGAGAATAGCTTGCAATTGTAGAAAGAGGTGGAAGACTGGAAAGTGAAAACATCAGTAGGCATGCTATATTATGAAGAAACATCAAGTTCAGATTGGTCATTTGTAGAAGAAGAATGAAGAGTATCGAAACAGGGTACAGAAAGCAGAATCCAGCAGGGTACACCTAGACCATCTTGCTGCAGTAGTTGTGGCCCAGAACAAGGACTGAATTTTCTTCCTTGAGGAACATTTTTGCTTGCATAAGGGACATGCAAGGAGATTGGCGTGGATGAGATGTTGAGACCCAATTTTGCTCATTTTTTATAATATTTCTGAGGCCTTAACCCCCTTATTTTGAACCCTTCTTATCCTTAAAAACCCTCTTTTACTACATTTTGTGTGTTTTGACCAAGAGGGTGTTGTGAAATTGAAAGAATGCAAATTATTTCAAAATGTATCATTTTACTTTAATTCCTAAGTATTTTTGAAGTTAAACGTTATCTAATTGAATCACCTACAGTGTCAAAGGAGTTGAACAAATGTTGCACAGATCAACCATTTCCTTAAGCAGTTCGAAGATTCCTGCAACTACTCCGCAATTTCCTGCAAGTTCGTTGATTTCCTGTAGATGCGGAGATTTCCTGTAACTATTTATGGTTGAGTATTATCCGGTCGACCTCAAAGAGAAAGAAGACATGGGTTTTGTTGAGAAAGTCACCAATACAAATATTCTCCTATTGGTCACCTCAAAACTACCATTGAAAATGCCCAGGCCTTCATTCCTTTTTCAGATGGTCGTATTGAGAGGCAATTCTAGTGGCTTCACGAAGTCTATTCGATCCATGCTTTTAGTCATGGATTGAACTCATCATTCTTATTCCTGTTATCTTTATTAGCTATTGTTAGTCAGCAGTTGTAGGGTGTTAGATTTTCTAATTTGAGGCAAATTATGCCCATGTATTTGTATAAAATACCTTTATGTTTATTAGGATAGGGATGCGGGGGGATAGAGAGGAGAGTGAGTAGTTGGAAAGATAAAATATATCAGACCCTGTATTGCTATATATTTTCTAGATTAACATAATACTTTATGTTCTGTTGAATTTCATTGAGTAACTCCTTTTGTAGTTAAAGTGGTTGTGAGTAAGGGAGGCCCCCCTTTACTCACAATTCATGTAGCTACAAATTTGTTTTATTTCCATTTATTTTTGTCATGCATCAACATAATTAGTACACAGTTTACAGTTCTCTTTTCTAATTTGTAGCAGCCTGTGAATGATTTGACATTAGGGGAATTTTGAGGTGTAAAATGGGCTTGCTAAGAAAAATGTACAACCAAAATAAAGTTTATAAGAACCAATAGGATTCAAAATGATGATGTCAACCATGGGGGATGATTCACCATTTTTTGAGTAAAAAAGTACAAAGATTAAAAAATAATAAAATAGTAAAACTACTTTTTTCAATTCATATTTTCAACTTATCTCCCTAAGTTTTTACTCAAATTTCGAGCGGGAGCACTCGTTGGATGCAAAATTTGATTCCTCATCCAAGGAGTACCCATGTTGGATACTTTCTATGGACCCTACTACACGAAAAATGAGAAATACATGAAAACACATGATTACAATCACATGTTTGATGTGTTTCTCATTTTTCAAGTAGCAGGGTGCATTGAAAGTATGCAACATGGGTACATGTTGGATGAGGAATCAAATTTTGCATCCAACGAGTGCTTCCACTCGAAATTTGAGTAAACCCATAGGGAGTAAGTTGAAAATACAAGTTGAAAAAAATATTTTTTTCTTTTTTCTCTCTAAAATTTGATGATGTAATCTAATCTTATTTTATTAATTCAACTATTAATTTATAATTTCCTTAGGAGGCCCATTTTAGACCTCAAAAGTCCGGTAATGATTTGTTGAATAAGATTTCATTTCTGTTATGCAATATGTGAATTGAGTTAATTGTTGTTGTTTGGGTTTGTATATTTTCTTGATCTGCATCATGAATAGTAGGTGTTGTAGAGGGATGATTAAATCCACTACATAAACTTTGTTTCCAGATGTTGATAAAGGAAAAGATTTCTTAACACTGTGTGTGTGTGTGATTTTATTTAGAACAACACTTACAGTATTAGTTTGCATATATTTTGCGCAACATCTCACAAGCTTACCTACCCCTGGTCGATAATTTATGTCTGTCAAATTATGAATCTATAATTTTCCCAAAAAATGATGATGAACATGTAAGTGAAACACAATTCAGTAATGAACCAATTGTCAATAACATGGAGGTTGTCACACCCACTGAAGCACCTATTAATCCTGCATGTGATATTGCAAATGACAATGAAAATGTGGTTTCAAATGATAATGTAATAAGAATCAACAATTACCAATTGAGCATGCCAACCAAAGTAACCCCACCATCATGGTTTGTAGAGGCCATGATGAATAAAGAAAAACATAATGTGTCATCCACCAATGAAGAAAGAATGGCCATGCCTTCACAATCATTGTATGTAACATTTATCGACAAGTGTATATAATTAATATAATACTCCTTAACTAAACCCTTTCAGTTTTATGTAAGGACCCAAAAACTACTATATTTGTGCTTAACAAAAGTGAGAGAAATGTCTTATATGAGAATTATGATCCATTGACAATGCTCATGACACATGAACCCTCTAACGAACCCCTTTGGGAGGTCTGACGTTCCAGAACTATTAACCAGTTTTTGAAATGATAAGTTGAGGAAAAATTACCTTCTCTATAATCACTATATATTTGCATAGTAAAATCAGCAACAAACTAAAAGTAGCATTTTCATTGGGACAATATATCTGCAAAACCATAATGGCAGCATCAACCCTTCAAGATATAGGACATAGCAATACTCAGTAAGTTAGAAACATCAAACAATATTGCAGCATATAAAACTCTTGTCAGAATAATCCCCTCAAATTCAAGCAACAACATTCCTTGTGTTATAACATATGGAAATCTTAGGATAATGGGCGACTCCAAGCTTATTATATAGTGGGAAAATAGAAAATATAGTATGAAAAACTTAAAACTGCTACCCAAATCATCGACAAAACTATCTAGGTAAGAACTCAATTTGTATATGTTAATTTCCAATACAAATACATAAAACTGAAATCAAATTATTAGTCGTTATTAATGTTTTCCAATTCCTGCAGGTACTCATCTAATATCATGAAATACAAAATTCAGAAGCCTCATAAACCACAGAAAAACCCTACATCCACAAAAGCCACGTAATAACCCATAGAAGCCATAAAAAAACCTAAAATCCCATATATCCCTTAAAACCCTTTAACTAAGTGGAAAACCCCTAAATTTTATCTCAACCTAAGCCACAGAAACCACCAATTTTGGCAGCCACAGAAAAATCCTGCATCCACAGAAGCCACAAAGCCACATATTAACCTACAAAAGGCACAAAAAAACATCAAATCCCAAATATCCCATAAATCGCTTTAACCAGTGGAAAACCCCCAAATTTTATCTCAACCTAAGCCACAAAACCAACCAATTCAAGCCACAGAAAAACTCTACATCCACAAAAGCCATAAAATCCATAGAATAACCCACATAAGCCATAGAATGGTGTGAATACTGAGCAAATTGATGTGTTGACAAACACAGTTGCAGGTATGGTCGGCAGGATGAAGAATCCTACTAGAGAACAACGACACCAACCTCCAAATGTCTGCTGCAGTGAGGCAACCATTATGTCCAGTGTTGGGTCAAACAAGGTCGAGCGAGCGAGAGAAAACAAACAAAGTTCTTGCAAATTCCAAACCAAATTCGATAACATAGAAACCTGCAACAACGTCGTGCAACCCAAAAACTGAAACCCTTTACTACACCCACACCCCACCTCTGTGGCCGAACAATGCACCTCTATAGTTGAACAACACAACTGCGCAATCGAACAACATATCATTATGTGCGAGAAAAGAACACCAAATACACCAGAAATGAACACCTCTCACACAGGAACCGGTAGAGCAAAACGAACAGGTTTTGGGCTTGAACAACAATGAACGAGGAGGCAAACAACCTCAAGAAGTGGCCCATATAGTATCCCTATACGATGCGAAGACATGTAGGTGGGATTCATGACGCGAAGGAGACATGTGGAGGAGCGAGATGGACATGTGTTGTACAACTTATTCGGCTATCCATGTGTCATTCTATGTCCACGTAAGGAGGTCACGCCACTACTGGCCTCCCTCCCCTATTTCATATCTAAAAATTAGTTGAAGAAGTTTTCCAAAATGATTTTAAGGGTTTTTAATTAGGAATCTCCAATCCACTTTAAGCCCACTTAAGTTACAGATTCTTTCATGGGAATGAGTTTCTTTGTAAATTCAAAATATAATTACATTGATATGCATACTTATTTCAACCTTTGGATGTGGACTTCCAGAATTTGAATTTTTTTGTGAATGAATGTGCAAGATTAAATGTTAGCTAAATATTCTTCGTCGTATAACCTAATTGAAGGTTGTGATTTCAGTGAGGGTTATCACAAGGGTTGTCTCTTGCCCATTACAAACACTTTAATGAATATTTAAGTGGTTGGGTGATGTGTTAGTGGCGAGGGGAATCGGTTCATTGCTGACATCCTTGGCAGTTTGGTGAACCCCCAATGCTTTGTAATTACAAAGGATACACGCGTCTATAATCACATTCACATTTCAGAATCAGCTCTCCACTTGTCAAATGTTCATAAATATGGTAGGTAAGAAAAAATCCCAATGTTTTCAAAATTTACATAAAATGAAATCTCTATTTTTAAGCATGGTCTATTAATTATTTCAATATAATTCTCTTTCTTTTATTTTTATAAATATATATAATTTAATTATTTTTATAAATATATAGAGTTATTTTTTATTCTCTTTTATTTAAACTATATTTGACTTTAGAGAATGTAATAATGAAGATATGTTTATTGAACGCCCACAGATATTACATAATTTAGGTTGACTTGAATAAAAGAGCACAATCACATTAGAAATTTGATGTAGATATATATCAATGGGCTTCACTCTCTCCATTATTCATTCTATTATATGAATGATATCAATGTAATAATTATTATAATATCTGATCCCAACCATTTAAAAGATGAACTCAACCATCTTCACAAAGTGTTTGAATTAAATGGCTATAGTAGGAATACCATTACGAAAGCTATGCACCTATCATTAAACAAGAATAATAATATGAAAGATCAAAATTCATCAACTCCTAAGGTCTCCCTTCCGTACATAAAAGGCACCACTGGTAAAATTACTAAAATTCTTAACAAACACAACATCAATGTAGCCTTCACCCCTTCCAACATCATCAGACAATTGTTCAACTCAGTCAAAGATCCCATAAACCCTAACCTTCAAAAATGTGTTTATGTTATTCCTTGCTCATTTGAAAAAGAATACATAGGTGAAACAAGTAGGTCTCTTAACATTAGAATTAAAGAACACACTGCTGACTTAAGAAGGTAAAGAACCTCAAAATCGGCCTTAGCAGAACATGTTCACACCTCCTCTCATTATGTCTACATGGAAGAAGCCAAACTAGTTAGTAAAGAAGACCATTATCTTAAAAGGAAAATCAAAGAAGCCATTGAAATAGAAAAAAGGAAGAACAACTTGAATCGAGATGATGGATTAAAACTAAGCAACACCTGGAAACCTTTACTTGAGATCTTAAGGAACCAATAATTAACTCATATCCTTTTTAATAATTTAATCCCTCATCTATCATTAAAAGATTGATAAAATATAAATCAACTCAACAAGAAAACATTATATAACATCCTCCTCAAACAATAAAACAAAAACATAAATAAACATATAAATCGAATAATTCGTTATTTCATAACTAATCATTTGATAATATTAAAATAAATTAAAATCATAACTTATTAATTATAACAACATGGTAACACATGTATTTAAATTAAACATATAGTCGTATTAACTCATGTTAAAACAGTTAAAAAATAAACAATAGGAATCATATAGAAAATCATAAGGATTTCATTAAACAAGTTAGTTAATTAAGTAAACAAATTAATTAGTTAATTTGTTCAATTAATTAATTAATTAAACAAGTAATTGATTAATTAAACATACAAATCAAATAATGGGTTATTTCATAACTAAACATTTGATAATATTAAAATAAATTAAAATCATAACTTATTAATTATAATAGCATGATAACACGTGTATTAACATAAACATATAGTCCTTATACTCATATTAAACACTGAGAAAATAAACAATAGGAATCATATATAAAATTATAGGGAATTAATTAAACAAGTTAGTTAATTAATTAAACAAATTAATTAATTTAAGTAAACAAATTAATTAAATAAATAATAATAAGAATAAGAATAAATAAATGAATGAATGAATAAATCTGAACTAAGTGGAGATTGGCCGACTAATTTCTTAGTCTAACTCTTTCATAACCTATATATATATATATATATATATATATATATATATATATATATATATATATATATATATATAGCTATTGGATACATCATGAATATCTCTAGAATATCTATTGTCGCATCTCCCGATGATGGACTCACTTGGTAGTCTGAAACATTGGGTTCATAAAACCCTATAACAAATCATTCTTCCTCTATTTAAAAATATTATAATATTGTTTTGTTATCATATATCTAATATTTTATTTTGTTATCATATATTTAATATTTTTATTTGATTAATAAAAAAAAATTATTTATATTTATTACATTTTGATTATAAATTTTAAAATTATGAATTTTATAATTATAAATCTTAATAACTCTAAATTACTCTAAAATTTAATAACTTTAAATTTCTATAAACTTATTATTATTATGCTATATATGTTTAAAGTTTGTACGGATAATATCCACCCCATTGATAATTACGCCGTAAGGCATTTCCCTTTGAAATGAACCCCCCCAAATGCCTTTGTGTCGTAATCGTAATCGTTAGATGTAATGTTAGACGATTGAACAAAAATCAGCCGTCTAATTTAAAAAACCCTTAAAAAACGTTAAGGTATTAGTTAAATATATCAGTTATTATTCGTTAAAAAACTTTACCCTAACGACCCATCCTGCGTGCGGATATCCGTGTTTGATGCAAAGGAGGGCGAGGGTGTTGAGAAGGGTGCATCGGAGTTGCTGCAGAGGAGGGCAGAGGACCTATAGAGAAGGGAGAAGGGTTTCGATAAGGGCCGCAGAGGACGAGGCCACTCTTTCTTCATTGCATGAGGGCCACGCAGGCCGTTTTTTCTGCACATCGTTTTGCCCTCAGAATATGGCGCCCTCTGCATATTATGGTGGTGGTAGTTATGAAATTTTATATATATTCAAGCCACTGTTGTCTATATTCGGTGTGTTGATTTCTTGCCTGAAAATTTGAATCTGTTGTAAATATTCATGAAAATCTTCGCAGTCATAACTCGAACCCTCACGTTCTCCGCGGCGTTCAAAGCCTTCACGAACAAGGTCATCTGGCTGATCGTCATTTCTTTTTTCTTTGCACGAGGCTTTGTGAAGACAGGGTTAGGCGATCGAATCGCCACATAGCCTGGTATGCATTCCTTTTCCAAATACGTCCAATTTCTCTGTTTTAAGTTTCAGGGGAATGGGTCTGTGGGGGATACATTGGGGATTCTCCTGTTCTTTCCAACCACAAAAATGGAATCAAACGCCTGCTATTGTTTCAGATTTGATTTTGATCTTAATGAACTTCAATATGGCATTTTTAATCACAGGAATGAAACTTTAAGAATCCCATGATTGTTTCATAAATATCATTGTTGTCTTTATTCTGTGTGTTGATTTCTTGCCTGCAAATTTGAATCTGTTGTAAATATTCCTTTGAGTAATTTTTGGTGAAAAGCCATATTTAAATATTTTTTATTAAACACAATATTTGGTTTTGTTTCAATCACAATTCCAGGTTTGCTTCAATTATAGCTTTGACCTTAAGGCAGTTTCAATGACAGGAATGTTACACACGGAGATATAAAACAGAAATGGGTAATATTTGTATTAGAAAAAAACCACAGTTGAGCTGGGCAGCTTAGCGCAACAAAAAAAAAATATGTTGTCAACAAAAACCACCATATCTATCTAGCTGTATGTATTGGGGATGCTTTCGATTAAATTTTGATTTTGATTTTAATGAGCTTTATTATGGTATTTTCTATCACAGCAACGAAACCTTAACATCCCCATGCTTTTGATTTTGATCTAATTAACTTAATTATAGCGTTTCCAATAACAGAAACCAAATCTTGTGTTTGAAAAACGTATGGTTTTGATCTTAATGAGCTTAGTTATACCATTTTCAATCACAGAAACAGAATCTCAAAACCCTACTTTTGATTAAATTTTGATTTTGATCTTATTGAGCTTAATTATGGCGTTTTTAATCACAGAAACAAAATATTTTTCTATTAAATTTTGATTTTGTTTGTAACAAGGTTAATTATGGCATTTTCAATCACAGAAACAAAACCTTAAGCACCCCATGCTTTTGATCAAGCTTTGATTTTCATTCCAATGAGCTTAATTATGGCATTTTCAACCACAGAAACGGAATCAAATTCCTGTTGTTGTTTCAATTTTGATTTTGATCTTAATGAGCTTCATTATGGCATTTTCAATCATAGGAATGAAATTTTAAGAATCCCATGTTTTTTATTAAACTATAATTTTTGATATTAATGAGATTAGTTATGGCGATTACAGGCATAGAAACTAAATTTCAAGAATCTGAATTTTAATCTTGATCTTAATGAGTTTAATTACGGTGTTTTTGATCACAGAAACCAAATCTCAAGAACACCCGAGTTTGATTTTTATCTTAGTGAGCTTCATTATGGCATTGTCAGTCACAAAAAGGGAACATCAAGAACCTCATGTCTTTGATGAAATTTTTTTTATGATCTTAATGAGCTTATTTATGGTGTTTTAAATCAGAGAAACGAAATCTAAGAACCTGATGCTTTTGATTTCAATGCGGACACACGACATGCACATCTACTCCCTTCTGCATCAGCATCATAGAAAGAAAGCATTCCTTTTCCAAATACGTCCCAATTCTCTGTTTTAAGTTTCAGGGGAATGGGTCTGTGGGGGATACATTGGGGATTCTCCTGTTCTTTATTTTGGGTTCCCACTCTGCCCCCAGTTTTGAGCAAGGTGCCCATTCTGTCTACCACTTGGCCTATCCTGGAGGCAAAAGTTTTTAAAAATTCCAATAGATAGAAGGTGTGGAACACCACAGAAATGAAATCTTAAAATCCCCATGCTTTTGGTTAAATTTTGATTTTATCTCAATGAACTTAATTATGTTGTCAGATATGGAATCCTAGGAACTCTAGGCTTTTGATTGATTTGATTTTGACCCTAATGAGCTCAGGTATGACATTTTCAATCATAGAAACAAAATCTTGAAAACACATTGTTTTTTATTAGATTTTGATAAAAACCTCATGTTCTTTATTGCATTTTGATTTTTTAATCTGGGAGAATAGGCATTTTGATATAATTGCAATCTGAGGTTTATTTCAATTACCTTAGGACACTTCGATCATAATGAGCTCCATGCTTTCTTTCAATCACAGAGAAGAAAACTCAAAATCCTGATGCTTTTGAGTAATTTTTGGTGAAAAGCCATATTTAAATATTTTTTATTAAACACAATATTTGATTTTGGGAGAATCGGCTTTGTGTTTTGTTTCAATCACAATTCCAGTTTTGTTTCAATTATAGCTTTGACCTTAAGGCAGTTTCAATGATAGGAATGTTACACAGGGATATATAAAACAGAAATGGGTAATATTTTTATTAGAAAAAAGCCACAGCTGAGTTGGGTAGCTTAGTGCAATACAAAAAAAAAAAATGTTGTTAACAAAAACCACCATATCTATCTAGCTGTATGTGTTGGGTATAGAAGATCCAAATCATCATTTCACAGAGTATTTAAAAAAGTTTTTGCTAGGATGAACTCTATAAAAGACACCTAAAATTGACATTGTTTTACATAATATGAAATACTAATGAAAAACATGCTTGCTGAGAGCTTCATCTTGACCGGTATTAGTGGGGTGAGATTCCTGATAATCGAAGTCCATCTCTTCAATCACTTGTTGAGGTCACAAACCATATAACTAACGTGGAGCATTCAGCTTCCAAAACTTGGATTTGCCTCCTCTTTTGCACAAGAGTGTCTATAAACTAAGTTTAAGAACCCCACGCTTTTGATCAAGCTTTGATTTTCATTCCAATGAGCTTAATTATGGCATTTCCAACCACAAAAACGGAATCAAACGCCTGCTGTTGTTTCAGTTTTGATTTTGATCTTAATGAGCTTCATTATGGCGTTTTCAATCACAGGAATGAAACTTTAAGAATCCCATGTTTTTTATTAAACTCTAATTTTTTATCTTAATGAGATTAGTTATCGCGATTACAGGCATAAAAACTAAATTTCAAGAATCTGAATTTTAATCTTGATCTTTATGAGTTTAATTATGGTGTTTTTTATCACAGAAACCAAATCTCAAGAACACCCGAGTTTGACTTTTATCTTAGTGAGCTTCATTGTGGCATTATCAGTGACAGAAACGGAACATCAAGAACCTCATGTCTTTGATGAAATTTTTTTTATGATCTTAATGAGCTTATTTATGGTGTTTTAAATAAGAGAAACGAAATCGAAGAACATAATGCTTTTGATTTCAATGTGGACACACGACATGCACATCTACTCCCTTCTGCATCAGCATTATAGAAAGAAAGCATTCCTTTTCCAAATACGTCCCAATTCTTTGTTTTAAGTTTCAGGGGAATGGGTCTGTGGGGGATACATTGGGGATTATCCTGTTCTTTATTTTGGGTTCCCACTCTGCCCCCAGTTTTGAGCAAGGTTCCCATTCTGTCTACCACTTGGCCTATCCTGGAGGCAAAATTTTTTAAAAATTCCAATAGATAGAAGGTGTTGAACACCACAGAAATGAAATCTTAAAATCCCCATGCTTTTGGTTAAATTTTGATTTTATCTCAATGAACTTAATTATGTTGTCAGATATGGAATCTTAGGAACTCTAGGCTTTTGATTGATTTGATTTTGACCCTAATGAGCTCAGGTATGACATTTTCAATCATAGAAACAAAATCTTGAAAACACATTGTTTTTTATTAGATTTTGATAAAAACCTCATGTTCTTTATTCGAGCAGAATAGCAAGCAAGAAGTATGTGTCTCCAACTATTCATAAATCTCCAATGGTGTTCAGTATGCCATCATTCACCATGTGTCTTGCACTAACAATATATAAATCCCCATGGCGAAGGTAACTTCATTTCCATTCATTCCAAATTCATTTTAACACAACTCACCTGCAAAGTATTACTAATAAATTTCCACAACTAATTTACATATTACAACTTCTAACAAAATATACATTTTGCAGGTTCATTACTGCTTCTTCAGGTCTTCGATGCCTCCAACAAGTTTTGATACAACTTCAAATATAGAATGACAAGCGCAATGTTCTTTAGAATATTATATTCACTATTTGTATTTTCCATTTGAAACTTGAAAAAGGATGTTTCAAGATCAAATACCATTTTGATAGTTTATGTCTTCACAACCGATTCATTATCAATGGGTTTTAACATATTTTGTTAACAAAATCAATTTATTTCAATGAATATAATACATGTTTTCAATATGTCTTCATATTAATTAAATTTCCCGTTTGAATAATGATTTCTTAAATAACCCTATCCAAATCGATATGGATACCCAGTTCTTGTTCCTGTTTTGCGTGAATTCATTCCTTTACCTTCACCTTCAACTACGCAATTTTAATCCAGATACGAAGGTGTCTAAACAAGTTCAATGGATATTTAAGACTACTTGCATTCCATTTCGTAGCCACTTTAACCCCCAAATACGCTTTTCGACATGGCTTCCTCAAATTAAAACTCAAATACATCGACCCTTGCTTTTAAAAAAGCCCATAAAACCCCATTCACATTTCAATATTCTTCCACACACTATGCCTTACGACGTTTCCTTTGCAACATTAGGTGCAAATGCTAGTATAATCCCTATTGTATTTAGAGAATTTAAGGCACTATACATACATTATAGTTGAACGAAGCCCAAAATCCACATGCCATATATATGTGCGTTAGGGTCAACCAACCTACTTTCACCGAACTCAAAGCAATGTAGCATTGAAATGAATGACACACATATAGCTTGACAAGACTCCAAAACCCACTTAACTAGGGATACCCAACCTTAGAGATGTTGCGTATTATAATCATATGGCGGGTGGGGAAATCTTCCCCTTCAGGGCTACTTAAGGAGCAGTGGGCCCATGTGGGGACAATTCATTTTTTAAGTATTATATGTCATTTAAATTAATTGAAGTTTAGACTATAAATTTATTCCACGATTGAATCTCTTTAAAGGCCCATATTTGTATTAACGAGTATATCAATATCCATGGGATGAATATAATTTGATATTAAATATTTTATATTTAAAAAAAAATTGATTTAAAATAATATTATTAGTATATTAAAATATTTATTCAATAGGTATAATAATATATTAAAATACGTATTTAAACTTCTTATTTCACAAACAAATAATAAATTTATTTCCATGGTTAATACTCATCCTACAAATATTATTCCTTCAAGAACTCATGCTAAGCATTTTAAGTTGTCTCAATACATAGCGTCATTGCCAAAACAATGATTTTTAAACAAATTATTGATATATTCATCCATACCGAAACGATTATATTTATATATTTTTAACTTAATAAATGTGTTTATTTTAAAATGGTTTTTTTATTATTTTAATTTAATTATCAATAATTATTAAATAGAAGGTAGACATTAATTTTGATTAAATATGTTAAAAATTTGTAGTGTTTTTTTTGTGGTCAATTTTATTGGTTATATAGTTATAAATTTTATTAGTAATATGTATGTGTTTGGTACTTTATAAATAAAAGATTATGGTTATCTTATTATACCTGTCGGCAGGTATATAGCGGTCGATATTGTTGTTGGGAAAAGTATCTATTCAGAACGCCCCTATCCCACTCTAAGGTGTGACAGTGCCTTAGCAACAAACAAGGAAAGCTATTTTCGTATTCTTCTTTATGAGATGTAAACGAAGAGGAAGGATGAACTAACCTGTGTCTTGCGCTAGTTTGTTGATCCAATCGCTCTCCTCTTTGTTTGCTTCCCGCTACCTACTCCCTTACTCGCCCAACTTCACCAAGTTCCTGCAAGATTATAGAAGAGGAAAACTACACAAAGACATAGATTTACATTCATAAATAGCTTAGGATCAAATTTAAGCTAAACATGTATATATAACAAACATCATTGATACACAAACATGTAGGAGAAACTCAAATAGTTTTATTGATATGATAAGAAAGTCCAAGAGGAGATACAACCAAGTGAGTCCCGATCCAGCATCTACCTCCCAACAAAGGAATCCCTTCCTCACCTCCAACAAAGCATAAATCACCCAATGCACTAATCTCAATCTCAAAGCCAACAACAATTCTCTGCAAAGTACAAAATTCCAGCCTTTGGATCTCTTGGATGAGGGATCCATGTATAGATGTAAGCAGAGAGGATGAGTCAGCTTATGTTTTGACTTGTGGCTTCTCTCTGTCAGTTCTTGCTTCCACTTGGAGACTGAGAGCCTCTTACTCATCACTGGTCGAATTCAGTGAGACAAGTGTCATTGGAGAAGATTCTGAAAGCTTCCATAGTCTTTCCACATCGTTGAATGACTTTGCCATTTGTCATTTCCCGCTCAACGCACCCTGGTAGTGCATTCACTTGCGTTGCAACGCACCTAGCCAGTGTATTTGGGTGCTTTGCAACGCAGGCAGCTAGTGGAGCATCTGAATTGATCCTGATTTGACTAGTTTTGAGCAATTTCTGGTGGAGAACTTCTGGGAGAAGCTGTAATTTGTTGACCTTGTTTGTTTAGGAGCTGGAACAACATCTTTAGGGACTTAGGATCCCTTGGTTTATGGACATTTCATGCTTATAGCTGTAAGACACAAAAATGTCTATAATAGTTGCCCCCTAAAGTATGAGGCCATTTATCGGGTGAAATGCTTTATTAGGAGGATCCAAAGTTCTTTCAATGCTGGGAGGATACCTGTAATAAGATACAATACAATACATTATTTTCATATTGTTTTCATGATCTAGCTGAGGCGGGCATTCCCATGCTCAACTTTATAAATTCATTTTCACGTACATAGGACAGACAATCGTCTGATGGTAGACTGATGATTCTGGTGAAGTCATCATCCTTTTGGTAGGATGATTATCTGTGCTGCAATTCTGTACATGTCAATGTTTTTATTTTTCCTGAATATATATCGCAGCCCGGATGGATGAAACTAGATTCGGGGTCTTCAATCTCGTCCGATCTTCACTCTAAGTACAAGTCGATCCATGTGAGAAATGTTTTGAAGTCGAACATGGAAAGACATTGCTTGATTATCAGTCAATGATGTAAAATGTTAACAAGCGCGAGAGGAATCACCGATAATGATAATGACCCTCAAGGTACTGCAGTACAATTCACGTGGTGTGAATAAAGGACTTGGCGTCGAACACCACACAAAATCTTTCGGTCGAAGGTCATTGATGTATACCTATCACCGGAAGTGAGAAACTTGCCATTGAGGCATGCAAGCTTCAATGTACTGAAGGGGTGTTCCTAGATCAACTTCTTGGATAATGAGCTGATGTCGACAAGAAGCGATCCGTCAAAGGAGGGCCTTGATGTATCCCACATCAATGACACGGAACGGAGCAAATGATTTTGATGGAGGTGAAAACGATCTGATGATATATGGTTCAGGGTGGCGGTCATGAAAGAATGAAGTATAATGTATGGTAGTGGATGGGACACGGGTGACTTCTCTAGATGACTTCTCTTGAACATGTCGGCGACACTTATGTGATGGATTGGTAGCATTTACCCCAAAAGTGGATGGCATGGCGAGACCATGGTGATGTGACCGGTGAATGAAACAACCCAACCCGACTCAGGCATGGAGTGGAAGTGTCATGTTCAAGAGCAACTTGCTACCAATAAAGATTCTTTGAGTTTCTTCCCAATTTTTCCCCAGTCATTGCTGACCAGTACCTCTTTATTTTTGTCAAGCTTGAGGAGGATAACATATGCTTGTTCTATAATTTGCCCTTCAGGCAAACCCATCGCTATGTTTTAACGAGCCTAGCGATAGTGAAACTCGTTCTCGTCTAAAGACAAGTTTGTCGCTATTTATGTTTTTTAACGAGTCTAACGACAAAGATAACTCGGTCCTTTTCATTTTTAGAGAGTCTGAAAAGGTACGTAAAGATAACTCCGGAATTCCTTTTTCGTCATCTAATCCCTTAAGTCTGGAAAAGTATAAAACAATACAGAAGGGATGAGTTTTCGATAGTTTTAACGAGCCGAACAAAACAAGCGCTCGATCTTTTTATGCAATAATCCCTCAGGTCCAAAAGGATTAAAATCTAGAGGAGGGATAGAACTTCCTACCGCTTTAACGAGCTGGAAGGCCAAAACTCGGCAATCTTTTCATATTTTACGAGTCAGATGAAAAGAGCTTAAAGAAGACTCGTATTTTGAGGAACGAGTGATAGAATGGGTAGCAGCTGATTCCAGGTAAGGTTTGGAATTCTCCAATCACGGCAGTGTCACAAGGATGGCTAGTGAAATCACTCTTCGCAGCTGTTCCTCAAAATGGGTAAACAATCAAATGGAGGTGAATGATCGGCCAATGAAAAGTGGAGGTGACGGTGCAAACACGACCAAGGCTTTAACGGCTGAAAATGCTTCATTCACGGTGGTTATTTACCGGAGGATAGTTCATTTTTTAACGAGCTTAAACGTGGGAAAACACTGCTCGATCCGTGTTTATTTTTTAACGAGCTTGAATCTTGCGGAAAACACTACTCGATCTTATGTTTATTTTTTAACGAGCATGAACTATGTGCTAAAACTGCTCGATTACCCAGTCATATGATAAGAATGTCTCATCGAAGATGCCATTTTTTATGGAGCTTGCACCTTACAAAGCTTTGCCCTGCATCCTTTCTTTATGCAAGTTAGGAAACGACTAATCCAAAAAACAGATAAATAACCGCTCTTTGCTTGCACTCCAAAAGGTTTTCATGCCCCAAGTTATAAAGTACGATTTCAAGTTTACCCCTCAATTTGCAGATAAAACATTTGTTCTACCAGGAAAGGCCTACCTCTTTCAGGTTACCAAAGATTGCCTCATTTGCGCAGCAAACAAAACACTTCTTCGGCGATGTCTACTGAGATAAACAAAGGTGAATGACGATGCCCGCCGATTCACATAACTTTGAAAAGAGAATATTATTCTAGAATAACCCCTTTTCCAATCACAGACGGGGTACAGACTAGTCATTTCTCCCGCGGAAACCTACTCTATACCCGAAGTTTTCCTGCCGAAGCAGACCAGGATGCATGCCCCCTGGGTTTCAGTCATATACCTCCGAATTACTCGCGCTCATCGGGAGGACGGACCGTGGGTTGAGACATTTCTTGCGTGAAGAGACCATTTAGGGATGGTATATGACTATTTACGATGCGTGATCCCGGAAATGAAAGCTGGTCTACGAGCTTGACCACTCTTCCTTCGTGCGGAAAACACATTACTCTAAAGAGTGAGGAGACGATGGCTCCCATGCAATAAATATAGTCTTGTCCAAGGAGTAGGTTATAATCCAAGGGTCCTTGAACGACCATCACGTTCATTTGAACGGTCTTCCCTTTCAATGTTATGGGCACATTGGGGAGGATCCCTAAAGGTCGACTGGTTCCTTTATCGAAGCCTGTCAGATTTCTCATCTCAGGCAAAAGCGATGGCGAACCAAGCGCTTTCCAAGCAATAGAGGAAAGGATACTCACAGATGCCCCCTCATCAATGATGGTGCCAGCCATGACCATTCTGTATATTTGAACGATAATTCGGAATGGTATGCTTGTTGGCAACCGGGGTCTGCCTAGTTGGTTTTAGTCGAAGGAGACAACTAGGTTGCTTGGTGGTGGGACCGAGTAGACGACTGGGTATGGCTCTGACGAACTTCCTTCCTGCGATAAAGGAATGGGTGGATTTCCCCCGTGTTCGTCGGAGTCTGTGTTAATGAAGAGAATTTGGATAGTGTCATCCTTATCCTCTTTAGTGACTGTATCATTCGAAGATAAAACCTCTAAAGGCAAGACTGGGTCAACTGCCACCTCGACCTTTTGACTTTCGTCTGGTATGAATTTAGTTAGTTTATCTTCAATGGTAGACGCTTCAGTTGACCACTTGAGTGGGCCAGTTGGATTCTCAACTAACGAAGGACTCGGCAAGAGTTTTTTATATCCAGGAGGAAGTCGTAACGGTGAAACCGGGTGATCATCCAAAACTCTTTTAGCTTCGTCTAAGAAGGGACAACGGTGGAGGGCATGGTTGCCTTCGCACAGTCACAGGGAGGTCTAGCCCTCCCTTTTTGTCCTGGGACTTCACTTTCGCTAGTTGACGGTGTGCTTTCAACATGGCCATCAGAGGTTGACGACACCGGATTGTGCAAACGAGGAGACCAGTCCCTTAGTATCCGAGGGATGCAAGGACAATCTCTGTGAAAGTGGTCTCCTCTACAAATGACCCATGGCGATTTAGGCTTGGTCAGTGATGTGTGCGGATTTTCATTAGACGACACTCGTTTTCCCTTATTTGCCTTTGGCTCCTTCTTCTTTTTCTCTTTCTTCTTCTTTTCCTTCTTCTCCTTAGGAACTTGGTTTTTACCAGCTCCATCAAGTGAAGAGGAAGGAGGAGAGGAAGAATTAGAGGAAGTAGAAGGTTGATGGGTAACTCTGGACTCGTCTAATTGCTGATTCGACTTTTCAGGAATAGCGGTGTTCTGAACGACATTGGTTGAGAAGAGCCATACTGGCAAGCCAATTGTTAGTCCTGGAAGCGACAATGTGGCCATATGGGGCGCACCAACATCTCCCCAAGAGGAGAAGGGACTAGGATTTCCACCAAGGGGAACTCCTTGGTTGGTAGGCTCCATTTTCTCAACCTAAAGATCAACGCAGGAAAAGGGTATGAATATTTCGTTTAAAATAAATTTTAACACGCTTAGACACAACTTGCTTTTTCAGTTTTAAAGAGTTGAGAAAAAACAAAAGATGACTCTAGCCTCCTTCGATTTTTAATGAGCCTGAAGCGACAAGTGCTCAGATGGACCTTTTCTGTTAAGGAGTCTTAAAAGGAACGAAAGGGACTGCTTTGGAGTTCTAGGTAGAGGGTATGCCAAACCAATCGCAAAACCGCAGAATACTTTTTAGGGTACGGGCGGTCAATCTTCCCGAATGCTGTGTTCAGTGCATTGCGATCAGTAGGGCAACCGACACGGTTTCCTATGGATAAAGGTTTTATGCCTATAGGGGTCTCCCAATATATACTCGACGGTACGTGGGAGCACAATCCGTACTGGCACTTATCGTCTCACAGTGGAGGAATCACCCAACCAACAGTGAGGACAACAGTTACCAGGCTTTACGACGCCGGAACACATCTCTAGCCTAGACCTCTATGTTGTGCGTTAAGTTACAAAGCGTTGTTAAGTTCATTCAATTTATTTTAGGTTGATCTTTCTTAGAAGTTTGCCTTTTTGGATCACCACGAGATGTAGATGTAATTCCTAAATGCAGCCTAAAGATGATAAGAAAGCTTTTATCTCTTTTCAACAATGAAAATCCTAGCTACAAGGGGAAAAGAAAGACACAATCTTTTCTCAAAGAGCAAAGAGCACACTGTAAATGCACTTTTCCTAAATCAAACCATACAAACTGTCAATATGCAAATGCACTTGTGCATGTATTTGTTTTTCACTTTCTTAATATTGATGCCTAAAAAAGAAAGTTGTTGTACAAATTTGAATTCGATTTCAAGTGAAAACACAAACAAGCTTCATTTCGAAATCAAAAGGTAGAGAAGATTACGACACTTTATGATTTTGAAGTAAACACTTGTTTCGACACTAGAAATTCACAAATTCAAACCAAAAGGCAAAAGTAAAAGCGCAATCAACTGTCAACAGCAAATAAACTTTCTCCTAAGATCAAACGACACTTACGACAGATCTAGATCTAAGGGCAACAATATGATCAGTTTACTTTTGCAATGGGAAACTGTAAATGACGTAACAAATACACAAAAACAAATACAGTTTCTTTTATACAACTGAGGCGGAATTAAGGCAAAGAAAAGGGGTTTTCAGATAGGTACACACACTGATAACAGGCTGCAAAAATCAGAGGCAAAACTGGAAAAAGTGAGCAAAGAACCTCAGCTAGGCAGGGCTAGGCTGATCAACGCACCTGCTACACAGAGAAAATGAATTTCAGCGCAGGTAGCCTTCTCGGGACCTGCGTTGAAATGCAGAACCTCTTCATAGAGCCTGCGCTGAAGCAGAAACGAGAATTTCTTCTGGGTTCTGGGTCACGGTTTGCAGTTTAACCTATGGTTTTTGGCCGGATAAAAGCAATCAGTAAGGTACAATCAGAGGGATGATTTAAAGGAGGACTAAGAGCTATCACAAAGGGAAATTAGAGCATTTGTGGATCAGTTGTTCAGATCATAAACAGGCCCAGTGAATGGACTAGAGTAGCAGATCTCTACTTTGCATTTGTAAATTGCAAATGCAGTTCGATTCGCCACTCCTGAGTTTATGAGAGGAACAACAATAGAAACACAAATAAACTAACTAGACACGATCCCCAGCGGAGTCGCCATTTTGTTGTTGGGAAAAGTATGTATTCAGAACGCCCCTATCCCACTCTAAGGTGTGACAGTGCCTTAGCAACAAACATGGAAAACTATTTTCGTATTCTTCTTTATGAGATGTAAACGAAGAGGAAGGATGAACTAACCTGTGTCTTGCGCTAGTTTGTTGATCCAATCGCTCTCCTCTTTGTTTGCTTCCCGCTACCTGCTCCCTTACTCGCCCAGCTTCACCAAGTTCCTGCAAGATCACAGAAGAGGAAAACTACACAAAGACATAGATTACATTCATAAATAGCTTAGGATCAAATTTAAGCTAAACATGTATATAACAAACATCATTGATACACAAACATGTAGGAGAAACTCAAATAGTTTTATTGATATGATAAGAAAGTCCAAGAGGAGATACAACCAAGTGAGTCCCGATCTAGCATCTACCTCCCAGCAAAGGAATCCCTTCCTCACCTCCAACAAAGCATAAATCACCCAATGCACTAATCTCAATCTCAAAACCAACAACAATTATCTGCAAAGTACAAAATTCCAGCCTTTGGATCTCTTAGATGAGGGATCCATATATAGATGTAAGCAGAGAGGATGAGTCAGCTTATGTTTTGACTTGTGGCTTCTCTCTGTCAGTTCTTGCTTTCACTTGGAGACTGAGAGCCTCTTACTCATCATTGGTCGAATTCAGTGAGACAAGTGTCATTGGAGAAGATTCTGGAAGCTTCCATAGTCTTTCCACCTCGTTGAATGACTTTGCCATTTGTCATTTCCTACTCAACGCACCCTGGTAGTGCATTCACCTGCGTTGCAACGCACCTAGCCAGTGTATTTGGGTGCTTTACAATGCAGGCAGCTAGTGGAGCATCTGAATTGATCCTGATTTGACTAGTTTTGAGCAGTTTCTGGTGGAGAACTTATGGGAGAAGCTGTAATTTGTTGACCTTGTTTGTTTAGGAGCTGGAACAACATCTTTAGGGACTTAGGATCCCTTGGTTTATGGAGATTTCATGCTTATAGCTGTAAGACACAAAAATGTCTATAACAAATATCGCTTTGACTACTAATTAATTTCGTTTGACTTTTTAAATATCAACCGCCATTCAATACTTTAACCAAATTTTTACGCAAAAAGTGAATTTTTTAAATCATTTAAATATTTTTCGATGGTTTTCATTGGCCATTCAGCTTTGGGGTCTTATTGCCGACGTCGAACTTGCTTTTAACTGAAGTTTTGCCTTTATCCAAAGTTTTTGGAGTATCCAAGGTCGAAGGTTTTTCCCTGCTTCTATTCCGAGCCAAATTTCCTTATCCAAAGTTTTTTGTTGCCCCTTCTATATCCAAAGTTTTTGGTTGCCCTTCTATATCCATTATATGATTATTTTCTTTAAAACTTAGGGTAACCAACAATGAATCGAGTTTAACAAATTTATGAACTTAATGTGACATTTGTTTTGTATATACAAAGTTATGCTGCCGCCTGTCTTGTAGCCTCAAAACCTGCCTCGCCACCTACAACGTCAACACCTACCTCCTCCACATGTCGTCACTTCCCTTCACATGGTAGCTTTCCTCTACAGCTGAGACGCCCAGGGTCATAACCTGGTCTTGAATTGCAGCTTCCAAGTGATGAGCGCAACATCCTAACCCGCTTTCTTCCTCTACATCTGGAGAACTACGACCTAAGAGAGCTAAGAACATGAATCCTCCTGGAATTATTTCTTCTGCCCTCACTCCTACAAAATCCACCAAGTCTCATCTAAATTATTTCTTCTGCCCTCGCTCCTAAGAAATCCGCGAAGTCTCGTCTGAATTGGTTGAGATAGGCATTGCCCACCACATCACTAGATATGTAGATATGTCCGCCATTCCAGGCTGGAGAATTTTTTCCCTCAACGCTAGCAGGAACCGGAAATTTAAAGAGATTAAATCTTCAAAATTGGATTTCACGGCAGGAAATCAAATGAATATACGTAGTATAGTCTGCTTCACTTACTTGTGAAAGCCAATGCAGGCTGATGGAGGAATGGCAGAAATGGAGGGTTTTCCGTCGGAAAAGTCTTCAGTAATGTGATCCCCTCACAACTGCTGTGGGGTAAGAGCTAATTGCGGAAGCCTTATTCTCATCGGTCGCTGCTGCTCTTTTTTCATCCCCGGGATTCATGTCGCCTCCTAGGCATGGAGGCAATGTCCGGAACAATGTATTGAAATCAATGGACTGAAAATCGCAGAAGTAAACATGGAATTTTGGGACATCCAGGGACTTTGTAGGTGCCTAAGGTGCAATTCAAAATCTTTTATCAGCCAGAGCCATAGAGTAATTGGTCAGCCTGTCCCACAAGATCGTTGTCCCAGAGGTGTGAGAGGTGTGAGATATAGCAAAATTTATTTTCTATTAACCATTTGTGATTTGATGGATGATGCAGAAGTTTTGATGGATGCTACCCCTTGACGCTACCCATGCCCATAGCAGGGAGAACGCTCGTGCTGGGAAATGGGGTCATTTATCAGTTTGCTCAAGTTAAGTAGGGCGAGGGAGAACGGTCACGCTTGGAAATGGGGTCATTTATCAGTTTGAGGGGAGAACGGTCACGCTAGGAACAATCACGAGGACTGCATGTAGGGTAGGAATTATGGTGGTGGGGGCAGTGGTGGCCATACTTGAAGTTGGTTTATTTTTTGAAATGGTTTTGTGTGGACCTACGATAGAAGTTCTTATAAACTATTCTCCTAAGACAGAAGCAGGGGAGGGCAATTGTGCACAACACCTATGTGGTGGCACGGGAAGGGGGAAACTCCTTTTTTAGATGGAATGTAGGCCTTGTAGCCTAAACGCAATTGTGGTTCACTTGTCTTTTACAAGACTCCATTTCACTTTATTGAAATATAGGTGTGTATGCACTCCATTTAATATGCGTCTCTTCCTCCATTTCACATATGTTTCACAAGAATCCAGTTCATTTATGTGTCTCTTCTAAATTGTTTATATATATATATATATATATATATATATATATATATATATATATATATATATATATATATATATATATATATATATATATATATATATATATATACACATATAGATAGATATAGATATATAATATAATGTTATATTTCTAAATTTTTTATATCTATATACAATAGAATGTTATATTTCTTTTCGAACCTTAATTAAAGGTTGGAGGTTCAAGCCTTCTTTTCAGCATTGAGTAGATTTGTTGGTGACAAACTCATAGGTTTGCATTTTCCTTTTCCATTTCACAAGACTTAAAAGGTGAATCCAGTTCACTCTTCCTCTATTTCACATATGTTTCACAAGAATTCTAAATTGTTTATATATATATATATATATATATATATATATATATATATATATAATAGAATGTTATATTTCTTTTCGAACCTTAACTGAAGGTTGGAGGTACTGGCAGCAAGACACATCCCAGACTTGCAGACTTATTAGAAAGGTTCTGGCAGCAAGACAGACCGAAGACCTGACACAAAGTCAAACAAATTCTGAATTACTATTAATCTGTAAGGTGCTTCATGATAATTTGTGTTTGTGCAGGCTCATCTGTAATGTGCTTCATGATAATTTGCACAAAATGTGCTTCATGATGATTTGTGTTTGTGCAGGCTCGAGATGAGGGAGAGAATAAGCAGAGGAAGGATAAATCAATGGGTGGTTTCTTTTTTTCTTTCAAGAAAATAGTTGGTGTTGGCTGAAAGAAAACCCATGAGAACAAAGGATAAATGAATAGGTGGTTTCTTTTTTGCTCTTTATCTTTTAAGTTGAGGAAGGATAAATAAATTTGTGGTTTCTTTTTTTGCTTTTAGGAAAATAGTAAAATAGTTGGTGCTTTCTGAAAGAAAACCCATGATTCAATTTTGTGCTAGTAGTCCACTTCCAGATGCTTCTGCCATTTAGAGTGGTTTTTCTTACGTCAAAATTTCAATTCGTCATCATTGATGTATAACATTTTATATAGTTTCCCATTCCCATTGCTTCATTTGGAGATTCTCTTTTGCTCCAAATGCAGTCCTATTTGCATGAGTGAATGTGTACTTATTTTATATGGCTTTCGTTGCTCCATCGATGGTATTCTTCTACATTATCATTTGTTTTGAAGTTCTTGCATAATTCTTTGTTCTTCTGCAATAATGGGCAAGTAAGTCCTACCATGTCCAATTCCTATGTTCACATATAAACTAAATGGTTGAAATGTTTGTTGTATGCTTTTGGTAAACAAATTGTGTATATGCCCAACTATGTTGATATGTTGAACTGTAATTAATTATTCTATAATAAAAATTCTATGCAAGTACTATTTAAAAAACCCATAGTGTCCACTGTTAATCATAGGAATATATTAGAAAGTTCGATGAATGCGTCAAACATTTTGTACTTTAGAATAAACATCCATGGTTCATTTTGGAATAAACATCCACGGCTGTTCATGAGAATGTATTAGAAAACTCCACTTTTCTCGAAGGTATTTTTCACATTGTTGCATTTGGAATTGATTGTTTTAATTTTTATATATTTTACTCAAGGAATCTTGTTTTATAACTAGATGACATAGAGTAAACAAGGGATTTCATAATTTTTATGGCCTTGGATAAATATGAGGAGCTATTTTTTTTCTTTTTTTATTCCTGGATATGCATGCTTGAATACATAAAAGAACACTCTTCTTGGCCAACAAATTGGTGTAAACTTGATTGTTGGGCCATTATACCTCCCAAACCTTATATGCAACCAAAATTATGTATTAGAGTTCTAGTTATACCAATTATACAAAACTGAATTTTGTATTAGAGTTCCGGTTATACCAATTATAAAAAACTAGATATTCGAAGTGAGATATGGGCAACTTAATAACACAAACCAGCTTAACAATATGTCATATGCACTGGTATCAAGGTTTCTCATTCTCAACATAAGAATGAACGCAATGTTTATGACACTGCATATCATATTCTTTACATAAAAATGAACTTTGTTATTTATTTCGTTATTTGCTGCGAAGAATTGATACAACGTTGGTTAACTACATTATATCCTGGAGTTGGCAAGAATAGAGATGTATAACTATAGTTCTGAATAGAGTTAGCAACCTTGGTATAATGGAAACAGTGAATTATCAAACCTAACAGTGAATTATCAAACCTTAGGGGAGGCGAAATTAAATTGTCTTAAATTACTATTAGATGATAATTTATATAAATATTAATGTGTATCTTCGAGGGGAAAGTGAGTCATATGAGATAATGTATCACCTATTGAGCAACATTCTGCCAGCAAATTCTGCTTTTCCATAGCCTGACTGTTTACCTCGTGTTGTTCTACAAGATTTGGAGAGCTACCATTGCAGTCTTGCGTCTTCTGTGATTTGCTTTTATGCTATTAGCTGGCCCTCCATCTTGCTCTGCAAATGGTGCAGGTGCTGAGCTTTCCACAAGTGCAGGATCTTTGGATTTATTGACTGGACTAATGAAGTTCCAGTCTAAGAAGCAGCCGAGCGGAAGACTAGCAATGTATGGTCAAACTGGAAACTAATACTTTGTTAGTCATGTGTCCTATGCTTCTTTTGAACTTGGTCAATCGACTTCGCTTATTATTTCAATCCAAGTTAATATACAAGCTATTTTTGGCAGGTATGCCATGTGCAACACGAACTTGTTTTGTTTATTTATTGTAAATCTCTTGAGATTTTGAAAATATAACTTATCTATTTATTTAATTAATTTATCTTAAATTAATTATTTAAAAAAAATAACATATCAACACATGTCATATTATGCATATAATATTGATAATCCATAATATTATACAAAAACTATTTACAATTTAAAAATTTCCATAATAAAATAAAAGTAAATCTTCATAATTAAAATATTATCACACATTTTTTATTTTTAAAATACATATATATTTAATTCATACATTAATTTTTTATTATTAATAATAAAAATAATTTAAAATAAAATTATATTTTAATTAATTTTTAATTTAAATAATAGTAAATATATTATTATATAAATATTTATTATAAACCAATATAAAATATCACTAAATAATTTAATAATAATAATAATAATCCCCTATAATTTTATTTCCAAAGCGTTACAGGCCAAACAGATGTTGCACATTATAATCATATAAAGATTGTAGGGAAACTACCCATGAAGGCTACTTGTCCTCGCAATATGAAGCAGTTGGGCATATTTGGGGACAATTCATTTTTTAATTAATTCCGTGCAATTATTCTGCTCCATGCCGCCTTGGGGGATTAAACCGCTGATTCATAATGACGTCGACATCCTTAATCCCAAATATACCGTGGGCCCCATTTTGTATCAACGTGTCGGTTGCCCCACGGAACCGTTCGGCTTCGTTTTGAATACAACGGTCACCGTTCTTGTGTTAACGGTAATTTTGCGAATAGGTCGGGGCTTTTGGGGATATCTTCGGTTACCTTTTGATTTTGACCAATCATGTATTTGTTTTTAAAATTCAAATTCAACTCATTATTTAAGGGAGTATTTTTGGGAAAGTTTTTTATTTCAATTTAAAAGTAGACGAGGATTCGTTGATTTTTTATTTTATTTTTTAATTGAAAATTTAAAATGATTTTTAAGGGAATATGTTCACTATATGCTTAGTTTTAATGTTTTTTAAACGCTGTAATGTATTAAAAAGTTTATTAGGTTGCATTGGCTTTTAATAAATTTAAAATATTATATCCGCGTCATGTGGCTTCCCCACCTACCAATTTCTTAAGGATGTGAGATTATTCCAATTCTAATAAATTCCTTTATTATAAGTTTTTCATTATTATTTATAGTGATTCATTTATATATAAACAAAATTTATTTAACAAAATGATCCATTATTTTTAATAAATTTTAAAAATTAGATTCATGTGGCTCCCCACCCACCAATTACCTAAAGATTTGAGATTATTCCATTTCTAATAAATTCCTCCATGATAAGTTCCTCATTATTATTTATAACATTAATTTATAATTCCTTTTTTTTAAAGTTAAAGTTGACCCATAACTTTTTTTTGCATGGTTAATCAAGTAAATGTGTATATTAGTAAGGCATTCTTTGTGTTGCAATAGTTTTTTTGGTTAGATTTACCAACATAGATCCATCTTAAGTATGATCTGGGATCAAATTTATTCACATGCAAACTTCTTTAGAGTGTAAAATACAATGTGTTATTTTTCATTGTTTAAATTGTATTTTTGAATACTAAATATAATATATAAGACCAAATAAAGGTTTTAACCATAAAAACTTTTTTTTCATGATATATACATAATTTATTTTAAATGATATATAATGTATATCCAATTGACATTAAAATATTTTAGATAACATGTACATCGAGACATTTTATGATGTACATTGAGACATTTTATGAAGCAAATTAAAATAGTTTTTTATTATTAACATATATTTAAGTATATGTCAATATTAATTATTATTAAAACTAAATTATAAGATTTAAACATCTTACTCAAACATTTTTTTTTACTTCTAATTACTTTACAACATATTCATTTCTTTTTATTATAGCCAACATTATTTTTCTATTTAGAACAAAATTTTTAACTTTTATTTTTCTTTTAAAGGGAAGGGATGGACATACAAACTTACACATCCCTCTCATAAAAATGAGGCTCTAAGCTCAATGAAAATTTAGACTATATCAACTACATTAACATTTTTAATATGGTTGTACTAGTTTTAAAAAATATATTACTAAATATAGTAACTTTTAAGTTTTTAATATTTTTAATAAAAAAACATTAAATAAATACATGAGGACTTTTTATTTATAAAACAAAACATCCCTTAAAAAAATAATTAATTTTTTCATAAATTAATATAATTAATTAATCTCATTGTTTCTATGCATATAAATTTATTAAAAAAATTAAAATCTAAAATAAACTTATAATTTATAACATATATTTAATTAAATTTGATATAAATGTTTTAACTTTATTTTAACTAAACTTAATTATATAACTTAAAAACATATATTATAATATTATATATTATTTTTAATTAAAAACATATATTATATGTTATTTTTATTCCAATTCTAAAAGCACATAATATTAATTATTAAATCTACCAAGATACTTGTAAAAGAAAATTATTCATTAGCCCGGAATAGAAAGCACACACCCTCATTAACTTAAATCTATATGGTTAAGTAGAGTCGACATACAATTTATAAATTTATATTATATATATTTTATAAAACTAGGAATTGCTTCAAAAAGCATAAAGAGATGTTAATATTATTTTTAAATTGGAATAGTTGTATTGTTAAATTGAAAAAATTTTACTTTGATTTCACTAATTAAATAAATAGTAATTATATATATAGAGCTTTGATTCAGAAATAATTAGGTCAACAGTGTAATACATGTACCACTCTCATGGTATATCCTCAATTGATGATAGAATATCACCATACAAGTAAGAATTTGAGAGACTAACCAAAACATGACAATAGAATATCACTTTACAACTAAGAATTTGAGAGACCAATCAGAACTCTCAACAATCAAGCATAATCTTTAGGAAATGAGCATAATGATGTAGATAATAAACTTGAACTTTCTGGGATTCAACTTATTTTGCTTAATAAAACTAATGCCTAAACCATCTATGTTGTTGCGGGCATAGGGGTGCGTATAAGTAAGGGGACACCAATGTTTATACTCTAGAAAAACTTGGGGAAAAGACACCCAGTTGTGCAAAATACAGTCTCGAGGAAAGAAGCAGGGGCGTATTATCTGGGACTTTTGACCTCTGAAAAAAGAACCATACGTAACAAAAAAAGGGGCCATAATTTTTCACAACACTTGAGGAAACTATACCATTAACTTCAACAACAATATTGTGGTACTTTAATTATTGATGTAATTTCAGCCAAACTTAAATCACAGCGGAATATTTTTGTAATTGTCATTTGAAAAAACACAAATTTTGTTAGGATATAATTTTTTATATGCAAGTAGAAAAAATTGGTTTCAAAACATGAACACATAAATGAATTTCATTAAACATTTTCAACAGTTGTTGAATTCTTTTTAGTCCAACATAGAACATCAAATTTCATTCATGATGTCAAGTCATCATTTTCACCTTGGTAAACATTTCGTATACACACCATGATGTTGAGTCAAAGCCTTAAAGACAGATTCAGTCATATTTTGTGCAATTCAAACATGTTTGTAATATTTGAGTGAAATATATAATCACCAATGTTCATGAGTGTGTGTAGAATAGAAGGTCATCATTTTTACCCCGGTAAGCCTTAACAGGTACACATCATGATGCTGATTCAAAGCCTTAAAGACATATTCAGTAAATGTTGTGCAATTCAAGAATGTATGTAATATTTGAGTGAAATTTATCTTACCTATGACCACCATGCAACCTACTACCATATGCCCCGTTAGTTATGTCCTCCTGCTCATATCTGATCTAACATGGTCCCTATCGCTACAAATATGACAAAATCTGAAGTATCACTACATTTACCTCTACTTATTTCTCATGTGCCTGCATGATTCTATCATTATTTACCTTACAAATCCTTATTTATTCCTTTAAGCTTCTCAATGTATCTACCAAATTGGAAGAGTTCGCAACACCACACTGCTTCTTATTCATGGGGAGAGTCTTTGTAGTTTACCATCTTTCTAGCCATTTGATATTTCTTCTTGCAAGGTATATCATGTCAGCTAAACCAAATCACAATAAATCAGTGTACCTTAGTATAGCTTGGGGAGGATACCTTGTCTGGATGATTAGAAAATCAGTGTGATACATGTATAAGATAACCATGACAACTTATAGAAACATAACACATAAGCATATAACCATGCAATCATCATTCTAGCTAGGGTCCAGTCATCAATGCATGACCTTATCAGCAATACATACCACGACCTCATGCATGATGACACCATACATCACAGTACACTTGACCACATGCAAACATTAACATGCATAAGAAATGTATAACCAACCACACATATGCATAAACACATGTAATCAAGCATAAATGAACAATACTTGTAACCAACCTATAAGAATGATACATGTAACCAAACATACAAGAATGCAACCAAGCATACGAGAATGTAATCAAGCATACAAAATGATACATGTGAGCGACATATAACAATATGTAACCAATCATACACTCATGACGATGAATTCCAGAATACACACATCAACTTCCACATGGCGACATCACTACAACCATGATCAACATTATGCAAATGCAACAAGCACATGGAATGCAAGCGTAAGCGACACACATGCAACTGACATGCATGCATGACCAACACATAGGCCATTAAGTTTGAAGGGTGAACCATGCTCTACTACCACTCTGTAACACCCTGCTCCCACATCTACCCAAGCAACCGGCCACCCAGGGTAAACATGCGGCAAGAGGCCACTATGATATTATTTGACCTCCTAAGTCATGTTAAGCAACAAAAACACACCATACAAACATTCAACATACATTAGGACCCTCAGGAACCAATCCAACCTTTCTTCCAACCAACCCCTGGATCCCACTCAGCTTTTGGACCACTTTACCTCTAGACGTTCTCACACTTTAGGCCTGCCAGCGTCCAAGGACCTCTAGACGCTCTCACATACCTTCAAGTCAGTATCCATGAACCTTTTTCACAGTGTTGTGCCAACGTCCCTAGGATTTCAGCCACTTTTTCAGGGCTAGAGCCCAGGCCACTGCCCAAAATAGAATGAAATCTTCAGAATAGTAAGATAATAGGGAAGTGACAGTGCAAAAGAAATTACTTGAATAAGACCTTGACTAGACCCCTACAAGCCATGACAACCATTTTGTCAAACATATCACAAATATGTAATCTACAGGTGTAAATAAAAGATATGAGAATAGGGTCTCATAATTAGCTAAGAATCACTAAGAAACATTTATGCCTCAACACATAAAATGCCATTTCATACATTAGGTCATAGATACATTGTTCATTCATTTATTAGTAGAAACATGATGAGAGCCATACATAGATGTGGTCATAAAACATGTATATAACCAACATAATAGCAACATAAATACTAATGAAATCACAACCATATAAACCAGTATAGTACTCATAGAAATACAAGAAGAAATAACCTCATATTGATGATGCACAATCCAAACCCGAGATATGACTTCCACATTCCACCCAACCGTAGAATGGCTGAGCCAAATCTCTCTTCATCCATTAACCCTTATGCCATATTCCAAGCATGAATGTGGGATCTCATAAAACACATCAATCCACAACCATCTAGGGCTTCAAGAGGCCATCCAAGTCAACCCATCAAAGAGTGATTCCACCTCACAATTGGACATCACCAAACCATCATCAGATCAATCACTATTCCAGCCATCGAGGGCTCTAGAGCATTTGTTCCAAAAAAGGTTCCAGCACTAGTAACTCAATCCATCGCTGTTTTCGAGCTCCAAAGCATTTGTCCAACCAAGGTACGGGACTAGTAACTCAACCTAAGTTGTTACAGGGCTCTAGAATGTTTGTCCGACCAAGACTTCAAGAACTAGTAACTCAACCCAAGCTAAGGAAACATGAGAACCAACCAAATCCAAACAAGAAAATAAACCCACAATCTCCATGGCTATCTAGGAAATGACAAGTCTAGGAAATCCACTGTCAATCGAGGAAATCCTCTAGGCCAGTGACAGATCATGACCAATAATCCACATGCATATGCCATGCATGCTAAAACTATGAGGAAACAATACATGCAACTCGATACCCGCAAGAAAATCTCGTTGTACATACTGATCCTGATGCCCTCTTGCGATTTCCTGCTCTTCCTTTGCCTTCTTGCTCTAAGAATCCAAGTATGCCACACCCTCCAAGAGTGCTCCAAGAAAACTCTAAGTATCTAAGAGTATGAGAGAGAGAATATTGAGACAACTCCAAAACTGAATTGAATAAAGGTTACCAACTGGTCCTCAAAAGACTTTTTATGAGTGAGGCCTCTATTTCCTTCATTTTCCCATAATTTTCCTTCATTTTTCTCCTCACATGCAACCTTTGACCTTTCACTTACCTTTTCTCTTAATTTCCATTATTTTCATAAATAAATATGCCAAAAAATGCCATTTTGCCTTTCCAAAGCCTTAATCATTTCCTTTGCCAATCTCCTTAGCCATTAAACAATCACAAGTGATCCCCATCACTAGGATTTTGTCCAACATTCAGCTTGGAATAAGTAACCCATCAACCATGGTTATTATTTTACCTTTATTAAATTTTATTACATGGAATTTTCACTAGGGTTATTACATGGACAAAGGAAGACATGCTATGTGCAATTGATGACATATAGTTTAGGGGATATTTTGTATGTAATTTTCAAAAAACAATGGAATTGCAACCTCAAGCATACATTATTGGATTGATGGGCTCACTCATACAAAGCGTAGAAGGCCAGTTACAGTTATGACTAAAGAGGAGGAGGTTGAGGTGGTTGTGTGGTGTAAGGAGATGGCCTAATTGGGACATGGGTTAGAGTTGATACAACTCAAATCGATAGTAGCTTAAATATATCAAGGGAGGCCAAACCCCTTCAAAGATGGGTTTCCTGGAAAATCTTGGTGGAGTGGGTTTAAAAAGAGGCATCTAGACCTTGTGTTACGAACACCTGAGGGCCTTGACAGAGACATAGTTTTAAATTTACGCCCTGCAATTGTGTCTAATTTCTATGAGACCCTTTCCCGTGCATATGAGAAATACTCTTATTCCCCAAACCATATCTAGAATTGTGACGAAATAGACTTACAAGCTGGAAGGAATTGTGGCATGCAGGTAATTGCCAAGAGAGGGAGCATACATGTGCCAAAATGTTTTCCTATGAGCACGACGTCGATCACTATTCTTTGTTGTGTCAATGCAATTATTTCTTTAATATTATGTTTTTATCTATTTAAAGGCAAAAATCAACTTTAAAACTATATACAAAATTGTGAACGAGGTGCATGCATGGTTGCACATCCCCATGCATGGATGACAAAGGAACTCTTCTTGAATTGGCTTTTTCACTTTGTTGCATCTGTGTCAAGTGGTGTCTCGCCAGGGAAAATTTTAAGACCCCCCCCCCCCAAAAAAAAAATTTACATGTATAATAAATGGGCGAATCTCCATGGTATATAGGAAAAATGGAAGGCGATTTTATCAATAATATGATATGTATATATAGTTTTTTGGCGAATCTCTCACCAGGCATGGCGAATATTTTACTCAATTATAAAATCTTGTGTTTATTGAATACACAAATGAAATCATTGCATTTCTTTAAAATATCTTTTGAAATCAAAATTACCGAAATTACATATCGATAACCTAGTAGGTGTAGGATAAAATTCACCCGTGCCATTCACAGAAAGCATGAAAAAAAACCTAATACTATATATAAAACCAAGAAAAATTCAAATTCATCATTTCTATGGAACTCGTAACCACCCTGCCAATACACAAGTATGTTCATGTTTGCAATTAGAAAAATTACCCAAATTACAATCTATTTACTCCAGCACATGTTGGAAAGTTATAGAAGGATGACTAGTGTAATCAATCCATTCCTTTTAGCTTTGTATTTGTTTCAGTTTAAAACAAAAGTATACAAATATACTTGTCCAATGTCTATGCTTTAACCATTCACCTCAAGATGTTTTTACAATATAATTTCCTAAGTCTATTTAATATCTTCATTATCATAAAAAACAACCTATATCCATCTTAACTCCACATCTACCACTCTTAGGGGGATGAAATCTATTTATCCCTCTGAGCACTTGGTAGACCCAGAATTAAGATGGATCTAAGATGATAGAATTTCCCCTTTAAATAGTCTATGCTCACATGAATACCATGATATTACCATCGGTCAATACCATGGGTTATCATAAACCTGGAGCTTAAAAATTACTATTTGTAATCTATAAAAATTAATAAGATTAATAGTTGATTTTTATTTTCACCAAGCTAAAATGTTTAACATACATTAAATTACAACATCCATTTTTACTCTTGATCAGATCAAATATTTTTTCACTCTATGCTAGTTTTAATATCACGATATTTGATACCTCTCGAGGGTTAGTAGATCCAAAGTAAAGATGGATCTATGCTGGTTTAATTCCCCCATTTAAATAGGCTACATTCCATGTGAATACCATGGGTCAATACCATGTGCCATTTTTATTTTTATTAATACTAATATTAGGGTTAATAATGTTTTTTTGCATGGTATTAATAACAATCTAGTCCATGGTATTTGTCCCATAGTATTTTTCCCATAGGTTTCACCTAAATATAACGCATTTTTTGAGTGTTCGTAAATATAAGGTGACTTATGGAGTAAATATAAAAAAAATGTTTTATTTGTTTACCATACCTCTCGTTTATTTATATTTTTATTAATTTACCATACCTCTTTTACAAATATGGTATTTGGCCCATAGGAATCACTTAAATAAAACCTCTTTCTTGAGCCTTCATAAGAACGATGGTTATGGACTGAATATAAAAAAATGTTTTATTTGTTTACCATACCTCTCGTTTATTTATATTTTTATTAATTTACCATACCTCTTTTACAAATATGGTATTTGGCCCATAGGATTCACTTATATAAAACCTCTTTCTTGAGCCTTCATAAATAGAACGAGGGTTATGGACTAAATATAAAAGGAGGTTTTATTTATTTACCATGCGTCTAGTTTATTTATATTTTTATTTATTTACCATACCTTTTGAGTAAGTATAAAAAAAACGTTTTATTTATTTACCATACCTCCACTTTACTTATATTTTTATTTGTTTACACCCTTGCATGTATATAAGGTGACTTATGGAGTAAATATAAAAAATGTTTTATTTATTTACCATACTTCTCATTTATTTATGTTTTTATTAATTTACCATACCTGTTTTATAAATATGGTATTTGGGCCTTTGGCCCATAGGATTCACTTAAATAAAACTTATTCTTGAAAATGGGCGAATGGATTCACTTAAATATAACCTATTCTTGAAAATGGGCGAATGGAAGGTTGTAACTCCTAATTTTAGGGGCTAAATTTACCTTTTTAACCCTCTCCCTTAAAAGAAGGTGGGCTATTTGAGGTGATTTGTAAAAATGTACTATGATACAAAATAATCGCCCACTAAAAATTTAAAACCCCTTAATTTCGCCAAAGGGCGAACATTCTCCCCTAAAATCACCCCTATGTCTCGCTTGAAAATATGCACCTACTGGTTTTAGATGGCCATGGAAGCCACATGGTTGTGTAGGAAATCAAGTAGGCGTCGATTTGGGCATTGACCTATTAACACTGCCAACTCATACCACTCATAGATTGCAACCCCTTGATGTCAAGGTGTTTGGGCCTTTCAAGGACTATTTCAGGTTAGATCGAGCTTCAAGGATGACAAAGAATCCATGGGTAGAGGTAAAAAGGTTTGAGCTATCAGAACTTGCAAGTAAAGCGTCTAAAAGGTCTCTCACACCTTCTAATATCAACATTGGATTTAGTAGGACTCGAATTTGGCAACTGAATTTTGATGCTCTTATTCATGATACTAGTTGTAGCTAGGCATTTGTTGTGGAAGGTCAAGAAGCAGAGGACTTACATCACTAGGTTGATGCCCAAGAAGATGTGGATTGGTAGGAAGATGGTATTGTTGTTGAAGATAAGATAACCCTTTCTCAAGGGAACTTCTATGGTGATGATTGTTTAAGTCCCAATTTTGCTCATTTTTTATAATATTTCTGAGGCCTTAACCCCCATATTTTGAACCCTTCTTATCCTTAAAAACCCTCTTTTACTACATTTTGTGTGTTTTCACCAAGAGGGTGTTATGAACTTGAAAGAATGCAAATTATTTCAAAATGTATCATTTTACTTTAATCCTAAGTATTTTCGAAGTTAAACATTATCTAATTGAATCACCT
Organism: Pinus tabuliformis; assembly: GCA_031772625.1. Classification (NCBI taxonomy): domain Eukaryota; kingdom Viridiplantae; phylum Streptophyta; class Pinopsida; order Pinales; family Pinaceae; genus Pinus; species Pinus tabuliformis. The sequence goes on along the minus strand of CM062807.1, from coordinate 1,211,343,981 downwards.
ACAATGTCAAAGGAGCTGACCAAATCTTGCACAGATCAACCATTTTCTGAAGCAGTTCCAAGATTCCTACAGCTACTCCGCAATTTCCTGCAAGTTCACCTATTTCCTGTAGATGCGGAGATTTCCTATAATCACCCTGATTTCCTGTAGTGATATTCATGGTTGAGTATGTTCTGGTCAACCTCAAAGAGAATGAAGACATGGGTTTTGTTGACAAAGTCACCAATATGGATGTTGTCCTATTGGTCACCTTAGAACTTCCATTGAAACCGCCCAAACCGTCATTCCTTTTGCAGATGGTCGTATTGAGAGGCAGTTCCAGCAGCTTCACAAGGTTTGTTCGACCCATGCTTTCAGTCATGGATCGAATTCATCATGCCTATTTTTGTTAACTTTATCAGCTATTGTTAGTTAGCAGTTGCAGGGTGTTAGATTTTCTAATTTGAGGCAGATTATGCCCATGTATTTGTATAAAATAACTTTATGTTTATTGGGATAGGGACAGGGGGGGTAGAGAGGAGAGTGAGCGGTTGGACAGATAAAATATATCAAACCCTGTATTGCTATATATTTTCTAGATTAATATAATACTTTATGTTCTACTGAATTTCATTGAGTAAATCCTTTCGTAGTTAAAGGGGTTGTGAGCAAGGGAGGGCCCCCTTTACTCACAACTCCTGTAGCTGCAAATTTGTTTTTTTTTCCATTTATTTTTGTCATGCATCAATAAAATTAGTACACAGTTTACATTTCTCTTTTCTAATTTGTAGCAGCTTGTGAATGATGGTTAAATGTGAGTTTATTTGATGAATGATTTGGAGTTGTTGAATAGGCTTTGATTTCTGTTATGCAATGTGTGAATTGAGTTAATTGTTGTTGTTTGGGTTTGTATCTTTTCTTGATATGCATCAACAATAATAGGTGCTATAGAGGGATGATTAAATCCGCTCCATAGCCTTTGCTTCCAAGTATTGATAGAGGAAAAGAGTTCTCGAAGCTGTGTGTTTGTGATTTTATTTAGAATAATAGTTACAGTATTAGTTCGCATATATTTTGCGCATCATCTCACAAGCTTACCTACCCTTGGTCGATAATTTATTTTTATCAAATTATGAGTTTATAATTTTCCCAAACATTTTGGTGCCTTTTCCGGGGAGGTGCTAAGGGATGATACTGGAAGTGTTATAGTATGATATCTTTTGTTTGAATTTTTCAGGGTTGGGGGAGTCAAAATGGTAAGACGGTAAGGCCTATGCACCTGTGGACATCAGAATTCGCCAAAGCCAGGTCATGGTTTTGTTAAGTAGAAGTATTTAAATTTTTTGCATAATATATGAACACGATCCAATATTTTTAAATGTTTTTACTAGTGGTGTCAGCACCACTTCGTCCACTAATAAACTGGTAAGGAAAAGGAAGTTCGTAAAGAACAAAGAAAAGGAGATGGATGAATCCAACAAGGGGTTTACAACTCTGAGCAAGGTTTGGTAGTTGATCCTAAGCAAACTAATACTCCCACAACAACTTCTTCTGCCAGAAAATCATCTGTTACTACTCATTCAGAATTTGCAATGGCACCTCAAAGGCCATTGAAACCATGTCCTACAGGTATGTTATGTTAAAATAGAAACAAGAAATGATAAAAGTAGAATCCAGTATATTCCAATTTTAATTTGTCATTGAATTAAAATTCAAATTTAGTCTCACCAGCTACTTGAAAAATAATTAATTAATTCATCTTGGATTAATTAGTTGGAGAAATTCAAGCTAGAAGTCTTTCTGAAGTCATGCAACAATTATCCCTTAAATTAACGAGATTATCCCTTAATTAAGAGATAAGGATGAGTTATAATTGAGTTGTAATTAGTTAGCTTAGTTAACTGAGTTATGTCCAGTTAAATTAGTTCCAAACAGTTTGAGTAACTAATTATGAGTTCAGTCAGTTAATGCATGCATGCATCAAACTAGTGTACTCCAGATAAGTGAAGATTCTCTCATAAATAACTCATGCATGTCTATTTAGAGAAAGACTCAGTTGAGATTAAAGTGGGACGTATTACTATCAGTTGCATGAGTTTTCCTATAAAGGAAACTCATCCATGCAGAAGGGACAAGGTTCCTTGAGGATTTCACAGATTTACAAGGTGTAAGATCAGTGTGAGTGATCAATGTTACACTTGGTAATAGCTGGATCACCCAGGAGAAACAACGCAAGGAAATAGGAGGCTTGGAGGGCTAAGGAGAAGGTTTGTGAGAAGCCTTGTTTGCCTGTGAGCATCCAGGAGGATTGTACAGAGAGCTGGCTAGTTGTGAGAGCTAAAGCTTTGTGTAATCTTGATGTATTTCCACCTTGTATGATAATACATATAGTGGGGGTTTTGGCTGAGGCTTTCCCCAGATTATTCCTCTGTGTTTCATGTGCATTGATTCTGCTTCTGGTTATATGTGTTCTACTTGATCTTGCTCAAATCTATTAAGCTTCCGCAAGTTTGATTGTAGAAGTAGATTAAAGTATTTTGCTTTAGTTATATTGCATTATCAGGTTAATCTACAGTGAGAATTTCTAGATGGTATCAGAGAAAATGTTATCGGAGCAGTGAACAGTATATGGAGAAGAGAATTTGAAGTTTGAAGTTCGGGGTTGCAGGTGCAAATCAAATTCATCTCATACTTCAAGGTTGGTCAATGGCATTCTATGGCTTCAGACTCGAGTATGCCTTGGAAGGAAGCTCGAATTACATAGCATGGAAAGATCACATGGGGGATGTATTAGAAGACAATGGCTTGAAGGATTTCATTGATCAAGAAAACCAAAAGCCAGCTTCAACTAATGCACAAGAGTTGGCTCAGTGGAAAAGGTGTGTGGCGAGGGCGAGACGGATCATCCTTGAGGGAGTTCGAGACCATATTGTCTCGAGTCTCCATGGGAAGGATACTCCATATTCAATGTGGAAGACATTGAAGGACCTCTACCAGAACAATAGCGACTAGACGAAATTGGCGCTCAAGGATAAGCTTCAAAGAATTAAGATGGAGAACTGCAATACTATTTCCACATATCTGAACAAGTTCACCACTTGTAAAGATGAGCTTAGCAGTGTGGTAATAACTACTGTTGATGATGATATGGTGAGCCTCGCTCTCCTTGTCCTTCCAAAGAGCTGGAATTGCTACCAGCACTCTGTGAATGCAAGGGAGAAACTACTAGATTGGGAACGATTGTGGTCGGATCTCATGCAGGAGGAGATTAGGAGGAGCACATGAGATGGTTCTTTATCCAAGGATGATGATGAAGAAAATATGGCCTTAGAAACTAAGGAAAGGAAAGGGAAGGAGAAGGATTCTCATTCCAAATCAAATTCTTCTCATGGAGGGAAGAAGGTTGACAATTCTAAAGTGAGATGCTTTAATTGTAACGAGATGGGTCATTATGCGACAAATTCCCATCGAAGAAGTCCAAGAAGGGATCCTCAGAAGGATCTAAAGGTGAGGCATTAACCTCTCAGTTGGAGATGGACTTCACCCTCATCGCATGCATGGTGTCATCGATGATGGGTTGTGGTTGGTTTCTTGACGGTGGAGCCTCATTTGACATGACCAGTGATAAACGTTTATTCTGTACCTTGGAGGGGAAAGAGCTCAAGATGCGCATAGAGATGGGTGACGATGAAAGCTATAGTGTTTCAAGAGTGGGCACGGTTTCTTTTCAGAGGGAGCATGGAGCTGTTATCACCTTGACAGATGTGAAGTATGTGTCTGGTGTTGGTCACTTTAATTTCTTATCAATTCAAACAACCAAGTGATACATAAATTGTGAACCCATGGAAGTCTGTTATTTCAAAGGCAACTGCGTACTATATGTACTCAATCTTAAAAGCAATTAAAGTTGTAGTAAACACTAGTCACACCTTGCTTAAACAAATTGAAGCTCCACTCTGAGTTACAACAAAAACAATCTATTGCAGACAGCTACCAAAGAATGCTTAATTTCATTAAAGGAGTAATCTAAAGAATCAATCTGCAAAGGAAAGCGCTGGCTATGCTGTAACAGAGAACAAGACCCTATTCCCAGAGCGGAAATCTTCAGCACCTGTTTCTAATTATCAAGCTGCCAACTCACTCTGTAAACTCAATTGCCAATGCAACACACATGAATTAACTGTGGATAAAATAAACACTGTAGCAATCAATTGGAAAGAAAACAGAGTTTCAACAATAATGCAAAAATGATATTCAATAAACAGTATTGTTAACAAAGCATGAAAGAAAGACACACTTAACACACTGCAGAAATATAATGGGTGAATCTTGTGATGAAGGTGGACCCTCTCCTTCTCATAAGATTCCCCAGGAGACGAGAACTAGAAAGAAATGTTCAAAAAAATATTTTATTCATCTATCAATATGTCATGTTACAGAAGAAAGGATTCTAGTTCTGTTCCTTCAACTAAGCCCTTCCCCACAGTCTGTTCCTCTCCCTCTAATGTAGATGTCTCATCTTTTTAAAGAGGAGACATTTATTACAATAGATTACATTGTAAGTCCTATTTTAACCCTTTATACAAAAATAGGGAAGTCAATTTTCCCATCAACAAAATGTTGTTACAATAATATTGTCTTTAGATCGTGGTCGTTACATCCAGTGTAGCAGCTCCTTCGGTGACCTTCTTTTGTTGTTGTCAAATCTAGACTGCAAATCACAACTGTTCAGCCACGAGATTTGCGCGTCGTTCCTAGTGTTTCAACAACTGTGGAAGTAAACTTGCAATCTCCAGGCAGTTTCAGCAACGTGGACTGCACATTGTTCTTTAACCGTTCAGCAATTATCAATTCAATGATTAACAATGAAGATAACGTAGTTATATGTAAAATAATTAAACATATAGTGATGAGAAGAAATATTGTGTACCTTTGGAATAATTGGGTTAAAACAGTAACAAGGACTTTCATAACAAAATGTACGGTCAAAAAGAGACAATATGAGGTCCTAACATCCCCCCCAACTGAAAGGGTTGCATGTCCTCATGCAACTTTTACTCTAAGTCTGAGTCTGAGTACTGGGCTGTACAGTGCAAATTACTTAGACAGTAAGTATAGAAGGTGCTATAAACCAAATCTCTGAAACCCTGGACATTCTGTAGTCTCTGCCATGTTGCGAGCTCCTCCATTTTGGGCAACCTGAAATAAGCCTTATATTGTTGTACTGGAAACCATAGAAGAGGAAAGTGAAAATGATATCCTAACCACTTTTCAGCACACTGTTGAATTCATTTGACATAATTAGGTAGCCATGAAATTTCTGCTTGAAGATTAAGAGGGTTAAAGGGATGATATTCCTTTCTCTCCTTAGGGCAGTGTTCCCAAAATAGATTGTTTGCCTGTAAGGCAAGAGCTCCCTTGGCTTTGACTTAATATTGGCAATCCTGAAAACTGCTGCTTGAAATTCTCTCAGATGCTTGGTCATTCCTGGTTCCCTTAAAAACCGATGATGTTCAGCGACAAAAATAGCTGCATTCTGTGGTTCGGATCGAATCCACAGAAGGCAATTATCTTCATTGTGTTTTGTTGAAAGGAAGGCATTTTTCCACGTGAGCTGATTGGACAAGAAAGAGACAAAGGCTCTAATCTGAATATCCCCAACCAGAGGAATCAGATTAATCTTTCTATCCTCAGGCACGGCTTCATTATGGAGGTATAGTTCGCAGAGTAAATTTTTTTCACTGAATGATGCCTCTGTGAATGTTTTGATAAATTGTTGAGGTGTATATGCCTCATAAGATCGTCCATCTTTGATCGCATTCGCTTGGAAGAACGCTAGGCGCTCTGCTAGAAACAAAGAATAATTAAAGGATGGTTTCCTGGTGGCCAGTAGTCTTTGAACCAGATCAAACATGAAAGACAATTTAGTTTTCAACTATTTATTTTCCTTGTTCTATGCACAAGACTGTTCCAACACTTCCCAATTTGCATATACATGATTTTGGCATGATAATTTATGTTCCTGCAAGATCCTTTCCTGTGACATAACATATTCCTTCTTCCATATATCCATTGTGTTTGAGTACTTGTGGTCTGAGTGAAGACAGTCTTTGAATGCTGAGGTTCAGTCTGGGTAAACACAGTCTTTGTAGGCCTTGATGCAGGACTTTCAGTTTTAACAACCAGAGTAGGCCGAGATACTTGCGGTTTCTCTTCTTTTTCAAAAATCCTTGAAGGCCCTGCTGGTTCTTGTGTAACAGCAGGGTGTTCCTTTTTAACTATACTAGGAGTCAATGCAGGAGTGGCTCCAGGCAATGGGACTTTGACTATATTATAACCAGCTTGATGATAAATATTACCACATTGGCTGCACATGTATTCATTATATTGATCTTTCTCTGCACTTTTCTCAGTTGCATATGCTTCATGAGCTAAAGTATACAGATTAAGCTCTCTTTCATAGGCCTCCCTTGCCACTATTAGTTCCTGCTTATAAACCTCAAGCTCTGATTTCAGAAACTCGTTTTCTTATAAAGGGAAGCCAAGGTGACTGGGCTTTGTGTAGCAGTCACAGTCTCAGTAGCTGATTCCAATGAATGGAGGGGTTGTTGTTCGGTAGCAGCTTCATTGTTTGCAGCCTCAGCAGGTAGTTTTTGTGTGACATCTGCTGAATCATTAGCTGGTTCTGTAACTGCTATATCATCCTGCGCATCTAAATTTTTCATATCAGCAAATGGTTCTTGTGTGATAGCTGCTCACTATGTAGCTGGTTCCTGATTATCTATATTCTGTCCATTAGCAGGTGGTTCTTGTGTGACACTTACTGAGTCAGTAGCTGGTTCTTGCGGGGAAGCTACATTGGGTCATCAATTTTATGGACATTAGCAGGTGGTTCTTGTGTGGCAACTGCTGAGTCAGTAGATGGAGCAGCTATGTCCTGGTCATCTGTTTCATGGACATCAGTAGGTGGTTCTTGTGTGGCAACTGCTGAGTTGGTAGCTGGTTCTTGCGGGACAGCTACATCTAGATCGTGTGTTTTATGGTCATCAACAGGTGGTTCTTGTGTAGCACCTGTTGAGTCGGTAGCTGGTTCTTGTGGGGCAGCTACATTTGGGTCGTCTGTTTTATGGACATCAGCAGGTGGTTCTTGTGTAACACCTGCTGAGTCAGTAGTTGGTTCTTATGGGGCAACTACATGTTGTATATCATCTTGGGTATCCACTTTTGATGGATCAGCCGTTGGTTCTTGTGTGATAGCTACATTCTCTGAAAACAATGATGTCACAAAATCCTATGCATTTTTCATTTTAGTACCCGAGGGTGAGGTAGGTAAAGATTCAGGGCCTTGGGACTGTGGTGGGGTATGGGGTTTTAGGATAATAGGTGGGGAATTTAGGGTAGTGGTTTTAATTGCTGCTTCAGAAGACGTCCTCATTCGTCTTCGAGGTAAAAAGGCAAGAAGAACAGTGGTTTTTCTTTTATGAGTAGCTTTCTCTAGGGTGAGAGGGTCATCAGAAGTGATAGCTTCTTTAATTGAGGCCCTTGTTCATCTTTTTGGTAGGGGTGCAGCCTTCTCTTGCCTTTTCCTTTTTAGTGTAGCAGTGGGGATGTTATCATCTGAATCATCACTGTGGATATGGACAGTGGGAGTGGATGATTTAGCTAAATTATGGGGTGGGGTCGATGCAATGGAGGGATCAATTGGATTAACTGCTACGGGTGGTGGGGAATCAAACACGTTCCCTGGTTGTTATGTAGAAGGATTTTCAATTTGCTGAGGGATTCCAGGGGTCTATTGGGGATTTTCAGCATTTAATTAGGGAGTTCTAGCTGCTGTTTGAGAATTTTCAATAGTTTCCTGAGGGTTTTTGTCTACTGCTCGAGGAACTTCAGTAGTTTCTTGAGGATTTTCGGCTGTTGCTTGAGGAATTTCAGCATCTTCATGGGGCTCCGGAGGTGGGTTGTTAAGGAGAGGGGGTTTCTGTTGAGTAAAGTCCCTCTGAATTAGAAGCTGAACAAGACAATGGTGAGTGAGGGAAAGGAGTGGGTACTTCGCATTCATGGAATAATGTGACATATTCTTTAGACACCCAAGTAGATAATATGGCATATTTAACAGACGACCATGTCTTAAATGATTCAATAGGACAAAATCATGTTGATAAACTACCTGGTAACGTCCTCCGTAGGTGAGATAGTGCTTGAAAAATTCGACAACCTTTGGCCATGGAAGTGGTAATGAATGAAGTGCAACACCCTTGCCTTTAGGCTCAACCCGCTCTCCTGGTAGAAGGAAGTCTTGCTGTGTGTTCAAAATGATGTGTTTGCGACTGAACCATCGAATGCCAGTGGCCGGTAAACCTGAAACCTGTGCTATATCATCCTCTGTTACTGGAATTCGGACTCCTTGAATGGTAGAGTAGCCTTCTTGTAGATTACGTGCGAATTCAAGGACTTGCTAAGGATCAAATCCTTGAAGCCTTCAAAAATAATCTACCCAGCCTGCCTACTGAAAAATCTGATATACCTCTGGGTGAAATTCCAATAGAGCTGTTGAACCGGGTTCATTTCGAATAGTGTTGCCTCCCATAGTTACTTGCTTCAGTCAGATGCACAGTACAGAGCCGAGTTACCGCACCCAAAACAGAGTAAGTTTTGGAAATAAGGTCATGACATAATAAGACGAAGATGGGGTGATGGGACATGATCGTGGTAAAAAACGACGGTGATTGGCGTATTGTGAAATGATTGCCAAATTTTGGTTTCCCCCCCCAACTGCGGCTAAAATGATAAGTTTGAATGTACGATGATTGCGGTAATCATGTCACAATCTTCTCATTAACTATAGTTTAATATTTACACATAAAAAATGCATACCTCATGTTTACCTTTGATTGATATTCTAAAAATATAATGTCGTCGCTAATAGATCACCAATGGTTATAAAAAAGGGTTTTGTAATATGAGGGCATTTATATGAAAGGCTTTTATAAACATAGGAGGAGGTAGTGAAAGATCAAAGTTATAAGGATCAATAAATGATTCTCACAATGGGGAGTAATATGTATCCATTCTTTTGAGAGGAATTAATGTTCCAATTGTGGGAAAAATGGGGAAAATTGGTGTTTTAGGGAGAGATGGAAAAAGTCGGTGTTTCAGCAACGGGAAAAATAAAGAGAGATGTTGCTGTAAAGAAAAATAGGAAAGTGTTGTTGAGAGGTGATGTGGGGAAATGAGCTATGAATTGAGGTGAGATGAGAATGCTTCCTAAAATGAAACTTGATTCTGCTTGCAATACAATTGTTCTTTTCAACCAGCCTCCCAATCTGAGACCTGCAAAATAATAAATTGTAACATGGCAACCCTTGACAGGGATTATTAGTTAAGAAATCTAATCTAATAAAGAAACATATAATGCAGAGATTAAATGCAATGAGGGCAGGGAAAATTTTAAGAACCCCCCCTAAATTTATAAATATAATAAATGGGCGAATCTCCATGGTATATAGGAAAAATGGAAGGTGATTTTATCAATAATATAATATGTATATATAATTTTTTGGCGAATGTCTCACCAGGCATGGCGAATATTTTACTCAATTATAAAATCTTGTAAGATCTTGGCGAGTCTTTCACTAAATAATAAAACTTTGTAAAATCCTAGTGAATCTTAGCATAGGCTACATGTTGGTTTAATTCCCCCATTTAAATAGGCTACATTCCAGGTGAATACCATGGGTCAATACCATGTGCCATTTTGGTGAATACCATGGGTCAATACCATGTGCCATTTTTATTTTTATTAATTCCAATATTAGGGTTAATAATGGTTTTTTGCATGGTATTAATAACAATCTAGTCCATGGTATTTGTCCCATAGTATTTTGGCCATAGGTTTCACCTAAATATAACCAATTTTTTGAGTGTTCGTAAATATAAGGTGACTTATGGAGTAAATATAAAAAAAGTGTTTTAATTGTTTACCATACCTCTCGCTTATTTAGATTTTTATTAATTTACCATACCTCTTTTACAAATATGGTATTTGGCCCATAGGATTCACTTAAATAAAACCTCTTTCTTGAGCCTTCATAAATAGAACGAGGGTTATGGACTAAATATAAAAAGAGGTTTTATTTATTTACGATACGTTTAGTTTATTTATATTTTTATTTATTTACCATACCTTTTTGAGTAAGTATAAAAAGACGTTTTATTTATTTACCATACCTCCACTTTACTTATATTTTTATTTGTTTACACCCTTACATGTATATAAGGTGACTTATGGAGTAAATATAAAAAATGTTTTATTTATTTACCATACCTCTCATTTATTTATATTTTTATTAATTTACCATACCTCTTTTATAAATATGGTATTTGGCCCATAGGATTCACTTAAATAAAACCTATTCTTGAAAATGGGTGAATGGATTCACTTAAATAAAACCTATTCTTGAAAATGGGCGAATGGAAGGTTGTAAGTCCTAATTTCAAGGGCTAAATTTACCTTTTTTACCCTCTCCCTTAAAATAAGGTGGGCTATTTGAGGTGATTTGTAAAAATGTACTATGATACAAAATATTCGCCCACTAAAAATTTAAAACCCCTTAATTTCGCCAAAGGGCGAACATTCGCCCCTAAAATTATCCTTGAATGAGGGGCAGCAGGCTCCCCCAAAAAGATATAGTGTGAATCTGCCATGCAAGTGGCCTTAAAATCCTCTTTAGAAATTGGTTGCTGGTATGGACGGAGCCGATACCCATTCACTAACAATGGTGTTCTAGAATCATCAATTGTTAGGAGCCTTACTGTTCCATTGGGAAAAATAGTATCTATCTCGTAAGGTCCCAGCCACCTTGTTCGCAATTTTCCTTGAAAATTTTCAAACCGGGGATCATACAATAGAGCCCAATTACATTTTTGGAACTGCTTATGCTTAATAGTTTTATCATACCACCTGGTTCTTTGTTGTTGAATCATAGTTGTTTGATGGATGGCATCCAACTTCTTTTCATCCAATTCCTAAAGCTGCTACAACCTAGCTGTCTGTGCATCAGTCAAATCAAGGTTAACAGCTAAAGTAGTTTTTAAGGTTTTGATTTCAAATTCCACAGGAAAAACAACACTTTTTCCATAGACCAATTCATAGGGTGAAAAACTTGTAGTGTTCCTCCAGGTAGTTCTGTAAGCCCATAATTCTTCAGGCAGCCTCTGAGACCAATCCTTCCTATTCTCCTTCACTGTTTTTGTTAAAATGGCTACTATGACTTTATTTGTACTTTCCACCTGACCATTAGCTTGGGGGTGGTAAGGTGTAGTCATGTTATGATTAATATGATATTTTTGAAGCGTAGCTTTAAAACCATGAGAATTGAAAGGAGGTCCTCCATCTGTGATTAGTTCTCTAGGCACTCCAAACCTAACGAAGATTTCTTCAAATAAAAAGGTTAAAACAGATTCTTCATTAGCTCTAATAAGTGCCTTAGCTTCCACCCATTTAGTCATATAATCTGTACAAACCAATATGTACACTCTTTGGTTGGATGGAGGGTTGATGGGTCCTATAAAGTATAGAGCCCATCTTTCAAAGGGTTCAAGTATTACCTAGGGGTTCAGTGGCATTTCATCTCTATGATTAGGTTGACCCATTCTCTGACAACTATCACAGACCCTGACATATTTCTTTGCATCCTTGAAAAGTGACGGCCAATAATAACCCATCCTGAGAATTTTATGTGTTGTTCTCTTATCAGCAAAATGCCCTCCACAAGGGCCATCATGACAAGCCTTTAATATATCATAAACCTCATCTTCTCTAATGCATCTTTGGATTTCCTGATCAAGTCCTGTATGGAAAAGACACCCACTTATCCAACTATACCGAGCACTTTGTTGAATGATCTTTCTTTTCTCCCAATGTGATACGTGTGATATTAGCTTCCCTGCAACCAGATAATTAGCAATGTCTGCATACCACGGTGAGTGAGCAGATACTGCAAACAAGTACTCATCAGGAAAGGAATCATCTATTGGAGTATTATCATCAGTTTTTATCCGAGAAAGGAAATCAACAACTACATTTTCTTTACCTGGTCGATCTACAATTGTAATATCAAATTCTTGTAGTAACAATAACCACCTGGTAACTCGAGCATTCGTGATAGATTTGTTCATTAAATACTTGATAGTCGAGTGGTCAGTATGAACAAAAGTAGGATAACCAGTAATGTAATGTCGAAATTTATTAATAACATAAATGACTGCTAAAAATTCTTTCTCAGTAACTGTGTAATTAAGCTCAACAGGGGTCATATTCTTACTAATGAAATAGATAGCATAAGGAAGATTATTCTCTTCTTGTCCCAAGACAGCTCCAATTGCAGTATCCGAAGCATCAGAGGATATATGAAAGGGAAGTGCCCAATCAGGTCCCCTTAGAATAGGAGCTGTAGACAACTGATGCTTAAGTTCATCAAATGCTTTCTGACAAGCATCAGTACACTTAAATTCAACATTTTTCATTAGTAACACAAACAAAGGAGAAGTTATTTTAGAAATTTTTTTAATAAATATTCTGTAATATCCAGCATGTCCTAAAAAACTTCTTACATTAGTTTGTGTGCTAGGAATATGAAGGGTCTGAATTACATGTACTTTAGATGGATCTACTTGAATCCCAAGGAATGAAATGAAGTATCTTAGTACAATTCCTTCATTCATCATCATATGACATTTTTCAATACTTAAGGAAAGATGAGCTTGTATGCATCGTTTAAGTACTTTGTCAAGGTTTTGTAATGCATCTTCAAAAGTCACACCATAAGGAGTAAAGTCATCCATAAATATTTCCATAGAATCATTAAGCATATCAGAAAAGATTCCTATCACTGCTCTTTGAAACGTTGCTGGAGCATTACATAGTCCAAATGGGAGAACTCTATAAGCAAAGGTTCCCCAAGGACTAGTAAAGTGGTCTTGTCTTGATCTTGGGGTGCAATTTTGATTTGGTTATGTTCGCTAAAACCATCTAAAAAGGAAAAGAATTTCTTTCCTGACAAGTTGTCCAGCACCTGATCAATAAATGGCAAGGGTAAATGATCTTTTTGAGTGGCTTTGTTTAAGGCTCTATAATCTACACACACTCTCCATTTCCCATTTTCCTTAGGTACTATCACCGATGGACGAACCCATTCACTGTCAGATATGGGGTATATAAACCCTGCATTAAGCAACTTTTGAAGTTTTTCCTTAACAATTTCCCTCAAATTGGGATTCATTCACCGTTGGGGTTGACATACTGGTCGGGCCCCCTCCTTAATATAGATACGATGAGTACATAATTCAAGAGAGATCCCCTTCATGTCTGTGTAGTCCCATGCGAATGCTTCCTTGTTTTCATAGAGCAACTTCATTAGCTGTTGTGTTTCAACATCTGATAAATTGGGGTTTATATACAATGTTTTGCCAGGTTCGATTTCTATTGTTATACTTTTAGAGGAGATAGCAGTTGATGTTTGAGGCAAATTTTCAGATTTAAGCTTTTCCTGTGTTTCAGGTTCCAGAATTGCAGTTAACTGATTATATGTTTCAGAAGTGACCGAGGAAAGTTCAGAAATAAAATTAATAATTACTTCATCTTCCGCGGTGTCTTTAAGAGTTAAGGCTTGTCCAATGGTCAAAATGGGTTGAGTATCACTATCCTCATAGTCGAACCATACAGAATCATCATTGTTAATCATAGGTGTAGCATGAGGGTAAAGAGTGAGCTTCTTAGTTTCACATCCATTAGAAATTGTCATTGAACCTGATCTACAGCTGATAAAGGCATCTGTTGTAGCCATCCAGGGTCTCCCCAAAATCAGAGAATGCCCCCCAACTTTGCTTTAGTCTGTAATACAACAAAGTCAGCTGGGTAATTCCAGGATTCAACTGAAATGATCAGGTCTTCAATAACCCCTTCTGGTTTGATTGTGGAACGATCAGCTAATTCCAGGATAGTTGGTGTCTCTCTAATTACATTTTTCAACTGTAACAATTGTGCAGTTTCAAGGGTCATAATATTTATAACAGGACCTAGGTCTACCAGAACTCGTGAAACAATAGTTTTTCCAACCTGTACTGTGACCGTAGGATGGCCAGGATCACCATATTTTACAGGAGGAGCTTTTCCCGACATTAAAGCAGCTAGATCACCCATCACATGAACTGTAAGGGGATCTTTAGCTTTCCTACCAGGTTTCTTAATGCAGATGTCTTTGACAGTTCTGGCATAAATTGGTACATCTCTGAGTGCTTGTAAAAGTGGAATTTTAACGTAAAGATTCTGCAATTCCCCTAGAAGATTAAAAGCAGGTGGCTCAGGTGTCTTAGCGAGAGCTAGACGTTCAGGGAATGGTGGCTCTACTATTTCAGCAGTTTTATTAGAGGGTGGCCTGACTGTTTCAGCACCCTTATCAGGTAAATTATTATTTTCTGCCTCTTCTTTGTCAGAGTCAAAAGAGGTAATATCATCAATAATCAACTCAACTACTCTCCCGAATCGTAAATGAATATCATTACACTGCACAGGAGGTGTAGGTAGGTTCTGAATATCGATGACTTGCACATCTTTATTATTATTAGGGTTAGGGTTCGGTTGTACAGGCAGCTGGGGTCTCATTGTCTAATTATTCGGTGGAGTACCTGACGGGAGAGAAAGTTGTTGCTGAAACTAAGGAAATTGGTTTGGAAACGGAGTTTGTTGAGCTCTCTAGTTTGGGTTCTGTTAGCGCTTGGAATTCACCTAGGCTAAGATAGACAAACTCTCAAGGCTACATCAAACCATTTCACCTCGTAGCTAGCCCTACGAGGTATGAGAAGGCTCTCTCGGGTCAGATTCGGTAGATCTTTCAATATGATAAGCTGACCAATTAGGAATAAAGATTTTAGGCTAGTAAATTGATAAGGGAGGTTGATTTAAAGATTTTTGGGGTTTTTGGTTGAAATTGGAGGGAGTGCAATTCAGGGTGCGGGGATTGGGCTCAGTTTTTGCAGGGGAATCTTTGGGGCAAGGTAGGAGTGAGTGCTGATGCCTTAATCTGAGATGGATGATCAGGAATGATAGAGGAGGAGCTAAATAGGGCAAAAAACAACTTTGAATCCTCTTTAGACAGTGGAAAACATAGATATTGAACAAAATTAAAAGCTGAGCATGGCATGCATGAATTCAAACTTTATCACTTCATCTGTTCAATTAGCAGCAAAGAAAGAGATGGAACACATAAACACACTTACAGTAACATGTAGAGAACACACCATCAACACAACAATCCACAAGAATCCACAATGATGTCTGCAAAACCCTGGCCTTCCTTTTCCTTAAATTGCAGTAATAGATGTACAATATACAATAATGCTTCTCCCACAAGAGTCCAACCTTCCAACCTCTGAAAATGATTGAGAAAATACATAATATAGGCAATCCAACCTCTTCCCTTGCCTCTAGGGGTCGAACTCAGCTTCCTAGGAGCAGTTTGAACTAATTCTAAACTAAGCACTAGATAATAGGCAGTCAAAACAACTTGCCTCTAAAACTTAGCTAACTCATCCATGCATTAAATATTCACTATTTACATCAAGGAAGCTTCTAGAAGGGTTAAGAGAGATTAAATCTATCAATGTGCCATGAAAATTATCCATACATCCATCATTTACAAGTACAAATGATTAACCAAGGTAAAAACTGAGTTTTGCAGGCCGAAAAGTCAAAACTGGCAATTTTCAGCTCGAGTGGTCGCGCCCCCTGCTCGAGTGGTCGCGCCCCTTTGCAGCACTTTTTGAGTGGGTTCCAGTTGTCCAAATCAAGTGCAAGATGGCTCATTGGAAAGCTCTGTGTGTCTACTTTCCATCCCAAGTGGAATTTCTGGATTTGGAATTGATTTGACCCCTCAAAAGTCAATTCTCCCAAGGTCACTTTCTGCAACTCAAAAAGTGGGTAGAAAGTCAAAATTTTGATGTATTTTGAGCTTTTGGAGGCCCAAATCTCAAAATCAAGTTGACCCCAAGTATAGGTAATTCTAGTTTTTGCATGCCCTTTCCAAAAATGTCAACTTTTTTTGATTCTGAGCAGTCCTCCCGAGTGGTCGCGCGGGGGGTGAGACCACTCCATAGGCAAAAACCTGTAAATTTCCAAAAAATTTCCAAAATGCTCCAAAACTCTCAAATTTTTTTGATTTTTCTGCTGGATGAAGGCTAATGAGTACCATGGTGAGTGAGGGATGCCTCAGCCAAGATACGGAGTGGGTTTGTCCTTTTCTTCTTCTTCTGGGCCTCTGACAGCTTCCTTCGGAGAATTTTCATTTTTGCCTTGCAAACATGCATTCTCGCCCAATAATGAGTTTTCATGTTCCGTAGCAGCCTTTTGTCTTCGTTTGCCTTCTCTAACAGCCTCTGCAAGTGTGCATTCACCCGGATGAGCATGGACTCCCTCTCCTTGGGCAATAGGTCTCCGAGCCTCCTACGGTTGATGACTCGGTCGGTTCGAATCTTCCATAGCTCATCAAGCTCTTTGTCATCCTCTGTACCTCAACCTCTGTAGAAGATGAATGGTCATCACTTTGCTCACAGGTTTCGGTGTCTGACATGGATTAGGAGCAAAGTGGACAAAGTGAACTGCTGTCTCTGCCTGCAAAAATACTGAGTTGTATGTTGTTTTCAAGGGGAACAAAATCATGAAGGAAATGTTAGGGGAGGGGATTTTTCATTAGGAAAGGGAAACATATAAAAACAGGGATTTTTAAGGGATAATTCACAAAATGTAACACATATCATCTCATCTTCCATCATTAGGAAATCATTTGCAAAGAAATACTTTATTAGGGAAAATATGTATGATAGTCATCAAGGGAAAGGACATGCATTTGCAACGGGAGTATAGGACAGCATAGATAGCTTGCTCTTTTGAGTTTTTGTTTTTCAATGTACATCATAAGGTAAACACTGCTTTTTCAAAGGATTTTATGTACATTTAGTCATAGGGGAACAAGGCTTCTTTTACATCTTGTCACAAGGGAAAAGGGATCTTAATTGAACAGGGATTTTAGGGAAGGGATAGAGAGGAAAACAGGGCTTGGGTTTTGGGGAGACACAACAACATTCTTTTGCAAACAATATTTACAGCAATATGTCCATTTTATACATATACACAGCTGCATTTTTCTTGTTTTTGCTTTGGATATGCACAGCAGTGTGTCTTCTATTTTTCAATGACTATGCACAGCAATATTTTTTTTTTTTTATTTGGTCATTTTGCCATATTATTGCTCTTTTCTCTTTTTACATAACATTTTCTTTATCCTTGCTGTTGTTTATTTATTTTCCTTGCCATGTGGAGGGTATTAGGGTTTGGGTAGAATACATGAAAGGGCATTAGGGTTTTGTAAAGGGATTTGGGGGAGGGATAGGGTTTAGGAATTTGGGATAGGAGATTTAGTATTTATTGCAAATGAGATAAGATATAAACATATTATGACATTTGTGAATTTAATAGGAAACAAGGAGGGAATAAATAGGGATTTAAACCTTGAAAAAACATCAACCCTAGCATAATGCCTACATGAACAAGCAACTACCAATGTCTTCTTTCCTTGCATTCTTGGAGGTATAATCACAAGCATGAGGATCCACAACCACCATCAACCAACAAAACAATTTGTAGAGAGCCTACCTCAACCCAATTTTCAAGTTTGAAGGAGATTTTGAGTGAGTTGGAGGTGATTTTGGCACTTACAGCCTGAGTGGTCGCGCACCTCCTGAGTGGTCGCGCACGTTGTAATTTAACACTGCAGGAGAGCCTCTGAGTGGTCGCGCACCTCCTGAGTGGTCGCGCACATTGAGAGGCCTGTTTGGGGGCCTTCCTGGTGTCGGAATCAGGCGCAGGATAGCTCGTTGGAAAGGTATTTGAGTCTACTTTCCAACCCAAGTGGAATTTTTCAATTTGGAATTGATTTGACCTGTCAAAACTCAAATCTCCCAAGACTGGTCAAAAAGTGCCCAATGAGGCTGCCTCAAGGAAGAGTGTTGTTGCAGTCAACTTTTGAATACCTTCCTCAACCCCAAATTGAGCTCATGATAGCTCATTGGAAAGATATTTGTGTCTAGTTATCATTTTACCCATCAAGAAAGTCATTTGGTCAACCAAGCTAGGAGAAAACTTGATTTTCCCAAGGTCACTTCAGAGGTGCCTTTGATTCTCCTGAGGCAACGGTATTCTTGACATTTCTCTCAAACCATGACACCTGTGCAAAAAGTGAAGGAGGTTTCTCTTCCTGGGCATGTTTTGGACAAAATCCTCTCTCTTTTTTGCAAAATTAATCTTTGATTGCTCATAACCATCATTTTAGTGAAACTTGCCCCGATGTGTGAAACAAGGAATTTTGTCGAAATGGAGCGAAATGAAGGGGATAAGGGGCTTCTAAATTATTGAGGAAATTTTTGGGAGTAGGGAGGGATGTTAGGAAGTAGGGGAAAGTGGAATCTCAGAGATTGAGTGAGAGGAGGGGTTCAAAAGAGTGAAACACAGGCCCAACCTAGAAAATTGCCAAGTTGTAGCTAGAAACTAGGGTTTGTGGAAAAATGAGGAATTTGGGGGATCTGAGTGTCGGGAAGTGTTTGATAAGGTACATTAAGGATAGGGGAAGGTGTATGAACATCAGGAAACAAGTTTTGCCGATGATTTGTCCGCCCAAGAGAAACTGCCTTCAAAACCCTAAGAGAGGGAAATGACCTTGCCTGGGCGCAACTGAAGCATGAACAAGGTATCAAATGACCCATTAGACACTGACATGATAATGAAAACCCTATGAATGATGATAGACTCAGCTGGATAGTGACATAGACTGACATTTGGGCAAACCCTAGACCTAATGGCTAGTGACCAAATTTTGCTTGAAGACTCACTGAAATGACAAAATTTGACCTTGACACTTCAAAATCACTATGTAAGAGCACATTTGATCACTGGAGGAAGGCTGTAAAGACTGACACTAACAGGTTCCATTGATTAAAATAAGATTTCTATAGAAGCCAAGGAGTCCACATTGCAGGGTCTATAAAGGGAGGGTTTTTTTGCTGCATGGGTGGGAAATTCATTTGATTAAAGGGTGGGTATTGCATTTGGTTGAAGGGTGGGTAATTTTCCTGATTAAAAGAAGGATAATTATTCCAACGATTAAATGGCATACTAGAGTTCGTACCTTGTCCTCGTGGTTGCCATTGCCTCCTTTATGTCACCAGATAAACTGCTTCAACTTCCTCCTCAGTTGGTTGCAACACTGCTTTTATCCCTGGTAAAGAGGGGCATTGTTGAGTTTCATGGTCCTTCTCACAAATGGTGCAAATTGGTACCTTGTCCAATGGACATTCCCTTAGCGGATGTTTTTCTCTGCATTTAGGATAGAAGATGGCCAAAGCGGCTTCTGCCTCTGCTTGTTTCTTCTTAACCTGCAAGGTATCAATCTGTGAAGAAAAAGAACTTAACATTTTAGTTTTGAATTCCTCAAGTAGATTACCTATTTCAGCTCTTGTTGCTCCTCCACTGGCTTATTTTTGGACTCTTGAATATGTATTGTCCCTGCTTTTTGATCTATTTGCAGCCCCTCTTGAACATCTCTTGCAGAGGTTGACAATTTCATCATATGATTCTTTAGATATATCCCCTTTACCAATAATATTTAACATATCTAAACAATGATCCCTTACCCCTTTCAATAATATTGTCTTAAGAAATATCTTTACTTACATCAGGGTGATCGGATCTCTGCAGATTATACTGGAGTCTTTCCACAAAGTCCTCCAGATTTTCATCCTCCTTCTTAACCATCTTGAATAGCTCCTCCATTTTCTCTCTCGTCTGACAATAGTCTTGGTATTTGGCCAGAAACTTCTCCTTCATCTAATCCCATGTTGTGATCACATGACCTCCCAGGCTCATAAATGATCTCAGTGCATTTCCTTTTAATGTTGATGGAAATAACTTCAATTTTTGAGCATTAGTAATATAATCATAACTTCTACACAATATATCAAACTCGAAAAGAAATTCATCAGGGTCTTCAGAGGATAAACCATGGAAGTTGGGTAAGGCTGAGAGTGGGATGTTCTTCATAGGAGTTGCTTCTCTGGGAAGTTCCCCAATAGGGAATTCCAAGGTGGAGAGAGAGTTTTTGCCTCTTCCCTCTCCTCCTCCACGTCCTCCACCAAAGATTCCTTCATTATTTCCATCCATTGGTTGTTCCCCTATTGCACTTACCTGGTCTTCAGCACTTTTTGTTGAACTCTCAATGTCCTAAACTGGTTCCTCAACTTCAATATCTTCTATTGGTTCTTCAATGTCCTCCACTGGTTCCTCAGTATTTTCTACTGTCTCTTCAACCCTTTCAGGTCCCACTACTTCCTCTGTTTCGTAGTTCGTTTGGCAAGAATGCTGAGTCTGTGGCCTCCGAGAGCTTAGCCTTTGAGAAGTCTCAGCTTTTGAAATAATCTCATCAAT
Organism: Pinus tabuliformis; assembly: GCA_031772625.1. Lineage (NCBI taxonomy): Eukaryota > Viridiplantae > Streptophyta > Pinopsida > Pinales > Pinaceae > Pinus > Pinus tabuliformis. The sequence goes on along the minus strand of CM062807.1, from coordinate 1,211,323,469 downwards.
GAATTCTTCCTCCTCTTCCTTTGCCTTTGCCACCTATAGGATTAGTTTTCTTGCGTCCTCTCATGCATCCTGCATATCTAAAAGAAAATTATTAGTGCTTTTAAAATCTATGATTGCCTTCCCCAGCAACGACGCCAAAATGTTGGTCACTTTAATTGCTTATCAATTCAAAAAACCAAGTGCTACATAAATTGTCAACACAGGGAAGTTTGTTATTTCAAAGGCAGTTGCGTAGTATATGTACTCAATCTTAAAAGCAATAAAAGTTGTAGTAAAGACTAGTCACACCTTGCTTAAACAAACTGAAGCTCCACTTTGAGTTACAACGAAAACAATCTATTACAGACAACTACCAAAGAATGCTTAATTTCATTAAAGGAGTAATCTAAAGAATCAATTTGCAAAGGAAAGCGCTGGCTATACTGTAACAGAGAATAGGAACCTATTCCCAGAGTGGAAATATTCAGCACCTGTTTCTAATTATCAAGTTGCCAACTCACTCTGTATACTTAATTGCCAATAAGGCAAAAATGCAAAAAGGCAAAAATGATATTCAGTAAACAGTACTGTTAACAAAGCATGAATGAAAGACACACTTAACACACTGCAGAAATATAATGGGTGAATCTTGTGATGAAGGTGGGCCCTGTCCTTCTGACAAGATTCCCCAGGAGACGAGATCTAGAAAGAAATGTTCAGAACAAGATTTTATTCATCTATCAATATGTCATGTTATAGAAGAAAGGATTCTAGTTCTGTTCCTTCAACTAAGCCCTTCCCCGTAGTCTGTTCCTCACCCTCTAATGTAGATGTCTCCTCTTTTTAAAGAGGAGACATCTATTACAATAGATTACATTGTAATTCCTATTTTAACCCTTTATACAAAAATAAGGAAGTCAGGTTTCCCATCAACAAAATGCTGTTACAATAATACTGTCTTTAGATCATGGTCGTTACATCCAGTGTAGCAGCTCCTTCGGTGATCTTCTTTTGTTGCTGTCAAATCTAGACTGCAAATCACAACTGTTCAGCCACGAGATTTTCGTGTCGTTCCTAGTGTTTTAGCAACTGTGGAAGTAATCTTGCAATCTCCAGGCAGTTTCAGCAACGTGGACTGCACATTGTTCTTTAACCGTTCAGCAATTATCAATTCAATGGTTAACAATGAAGATAGTGTAGTTATATGTAAAATAATTAAACATGTAGTGATGAGAATAAATATTGTGTACCTTTGGAATAATTGGGTTAAAACAGTAACAAGGACTTTAAATATAAGTTGAAAAAGGATGACATCATAACAAAATGGATGGTAAAAAAGAGACAATATGAGGTCTTAACACCTGGACTGAAGAAGAATTTGGTATCGATCGCAATGTTGGAGGACAAAGGCTATGATGTTGTCTTCAGTAAGGGAAAAATTTTCCTTAGACAAATCACCACAGGACAGGTGAAACATATCGATTCACGAGTTAAGAACCTGTATGCTCTTAAGGTTCAAGATGCATGCAAAGCCTTGAGGAGCAAGGAAAATTTTAGAGACTTGGTGGTTGAGAGGGAAAGTAAATTACCTCTCAACATACAACCCCAGAAGAATTCTCAGACAATTGTGGAGGAGCCACAATTGGATATGTTGAGAGGAGACCGAGTGGAGGCATTCACTCATGTAGAGACCTCTAGTAGGGGGGAATTTTGAGCCAAGTCAGCAGAGGGATCACATACAACCATACCTCCAGGTGTGAAGTGGGGCGATGTGAAGTGATAGTCTCAAGAAGGTTGAAATTGGGCAGGGTCCATTGAGAGGTTTTATCTCATGGATCGTACCTTGCTACGGGAGCCCAATGTACATAGTAGTAGGAGAAATCAATGAGATTGATGCAGTCAGAGATCAAAGTGACAGAGGCTAGAGCAGTTAGATACTGAAGAGCCATAGAAGGATTGACAACAGTGCAGAAAGGCTGAGTCAGCATAAGCGCATAGTTTTCAGTCGACAAAGGCAATAGCAGTCAGAAACTTTGATGACAGATGCATCATATTGATTCAGGTCAGATGTTTTTTTTTTGTTTCTAGAGTTGCTGGAGCAACAACACTAGAGAGAAGTGTTGCATGCAGAACATTCCAAAGGTTCAAGATTAGGATCGAGTTGAATTCCTTTCTTGTTGAGGGGGAGTGTTAAAAATAGCAACAAGAAATGATACAAATAGAATCGAGTATATTCCAATTTTAATTTGTCCTTGAATTAAAATTTGAATTTAGTCTCGCTAGGTGCTTGAAAAATAATTAATTAATTCATCTTGGATTAATTAGTTGGATAAACTCAAGCTAGAATTATTTTTTAAGTCATGCAACAATGATCCCTTAAATTAAGGAGATTTTCCCTCAATTAAGGAGATAAGGATGAGTTATAATTGAGTTGTAATTAGTTAGCTCAGTTACTTGAGTTATGTCTAGTTAGATTAGTTCCAAACAGTTTGAGGAATTAATTGTGAGTTCAGTCAGTTAATGCATGCATGCATCAAACTAGTGTACTCCAGATAACTGAAGATTCTCTCATAAGTAACTCATGCATGTCTATTCAGAGAAAGACCTATTTGAGATTAAAGACATGGACATTGTACTATCAGTTACATGAGTTTTCCTATAAAGGAAATTCATCCATGTAGAAGGAACAAGGTTCCTTGAGAATTGCGCAGTTTTACAGGGTGTAAGATTAGTGTGAGTGATAAGTGTTACACTTGGTAACAACTGGATCACCCAGGAGAAACAACGCAAGGAAATAGGAGGCTTGGATGGCTGAGGAGAAGGTTTGTGAGAAGCCTTGTTTGCCTGTGAGCATCCAGGAGGATTGTACTAAGAGTTGGCTAGCTGTCAGAGCTAAAGCCTTGTGTAATCATGATGTATTTCCACCTTGTATGATAATACAGATAGTGGGATTTTTAGCTAAGGATTTCCCTAGAGTATTCTTTTGTGTTTCATGTGCATTGATTCTGCTTCTGATTATATGTGTTCTGCTTGATCTTGCTCAAATCTATTAAGCTTTTGCAAGTTTGATTGTAGAAGTAGATTAAAGTATTTTGCTTTAGTTATATTGCATTATCAGGTTAATCTACAGTGAGAATTTCTACATGTTACAACAACATTTTCAATTTCCTTATGCCCAGAATCAGATGTGGAACATTCCAATGCCTTGGTAGCCCTAGCCTCGGCAGGGGAATTTCGCTTACCTCGCTGCACCAAATTATTCCCCTCAAAACTTTTATTTACAAAAAATGGTACGAAAAAAACTTCCTGCCTATTCAGTATCCAATCTCAACAATAAAGTCGTCCAATCTACTCACAAAATTGGAATGGCCATTTATCCCACTTATCCTACCTATTACATTACACCTCATCTTTTGTAGGAAATTTTTGTACCCTTTTCCGCAGGAATTTCCTGCGTCTCTATAGGAAATTAGATTAAGGTTAGGAAAAGTGGTGACCCAACCAAAAAAAGGTTGAAGAGATTATAGAGGAAGAAACCCCTGATACACCTGAAATAGAAAATATGCAAGAAAAAACAGAACAAAAAATTCTAAGTTCACAAGAACCTTCCTCATCTCAAACTGTCCAGCCTCCTTCTCCTGAGAGGTTGAGGGTGGGAGAAATGACAAAACAACCCGAAATTTAATCTAGTATCCAAGTTAATAAATTTATGCATCAAGATTCCTTTACTGCAAGTGATTAGGGATATCTTAATCTATGCTAAAATAGTTAGGGAACTATGTATCAAAACGCTGGGGAGACAAAAGAAAGAACCCTCTACAATTCAAGTAGGTGGGAAAATTACAGGCCTTATGTCTACTGGATTTGCCATTGAAAAATATGTAGACCCTAGAATTCTTGTGGTTACCACCTTCATCAATGGATATCCAATAATAAATACTTTAATTGATTTAGGTGCACTCATTAATATAATGAAAATGGAAACATTGTCCCATATAGGATCCTTTGATTTTCCTCCTACCCCCACGGTGTTAGAATTAGTAGATAGATCTAAGGTCAAGCTAGAGGGTGTTTTGGAAGACATTTCCACTTCATTAGATTCCTGGGAATATCCTGTAGATTTTTATGTTCTTCAGCCTAGGACTAATTTAGGGAGGCACCCTTTCATCTTAAGGAAACCTTCATTGGCCACAACTGATGCCTTCATTAGGTGTAGTTTAGGGAACATGACCATCATTCATGAGGATGAAATTAAGCACATCAATCTATATCCCCCCGCTAAACCCCTCTTGAAATCACAAAATATTCATTGGGCTAAGGAAGAACTTAATTCAGAAATTATTCAGCCAGTTTTGAATATAGCCCAAGCTATGGGCCTTAAAGAAAGCACTAGGGATAATTTAATTAATTTCTCTATTTCAAACCCTAATTTTTCCCAACACTTAGAGGGGCAGCCAAGTCATGAGATAGATTTCATTTTTGAGCATAACTTCCAAGACCATAGTATAATAGTTGAATTAGATTCATCCCTCCTATCTGTATTTCCTGCAGAATCAACGACTGAAGGTGGAAGCAAGGTAATTGAGATCTTTCCTGGAAAAACTTTAATTATCAATTCTGCCTTAACTTATGAACAGGAAAATCGATTAACTCAGATATTGAAATATTTTTCAGACACATTTTCTTGGGAATATGCAGATATGGATATGATACTTGGTATCTTCTCTGATCTTTTATATGATTTCATAGAGGTTTATATGGATGATTTTACGGTGGTGGGTGATACTTTTGAAGAGGATTTACTTAATCTTAGGAAGGTTTTGCAAAGATGTAGAGAGACTAATATTTCATTAAGCAATAATTTTTTTTTATAATCTTGACTGAAGGAATTGTCTTGGATCATTATGTTTGCGCTACAGGAATTAAATTTGACCTGACAAAAATTGAAGTGATTTTGAAGAAGAAAGAGTTGGAAATGGTGGGAAAGGGGGTCATTCCTTTCACTACCTCTTCTTGATTTTCTGCTGCAATAAACTGAGCTTACTTTGTTCCTTCTTGTGCTCATTAAACCATGAGAGGAATGTCTATTGGGTACATGTTTATTCCTTTTTCTGGGCCCAATGGACTAATTATGGAAAAGGAGCCCCCTTGGAGTCTTCTTTTTCAGTATTTCAAACTATCTAAATTTGAAATCTAGAAAGCATGGATTGTCTTGGGCTCGTTAAAATAATAGGTCAGTAGATCCTCATGGATCCTTAAAATAAATTTTGTTTTTCAAGGGAATTTATGGTTTTCTCGTGTTGGAGTGATGTGGGATTTCTTAAGGCCCTCCTTCCAACGATCTTGGCCCATCGACATCAACAAATTATCTGGGTTTCAAGATTAGAGACTGGTGATGCCTTGAAGCTTGTATACCTTAACGACATGTTATCTCACCAGCAACAATGGGGATTAATTATGGCTCCTTGACTGTTGGATCCTACAGGGGGTTCGACAACAGCTCATACATTCACACCTGAAAGGATGCATCAGATGTACCTTGGTCCTCGCTCTCATCATTGGTGATGGGCCTCGTGTTGGTTAACAACTGACCTTAATGGCTGGTAATCCAACGAGTTCATTGTACATTCGACCTCAGCCCATTTATTCGTGTGTAGTAAACTATACAAGAGGGGGAGAATATGGTTTCCTGTAGATGGACTTCTTGCAGAACATTCCAGCAGCAACATTTCTGCAACAAAAATAATTATTTCCTAAAGAACGAATTTCAAGCAGAGCATATTCTACAGAATCTGGAAAGTACTGATTATTATCATTGTTATTTGAGGCCACACAGTTATATGATCTTTCATCTAATATGATTTCAAAGTTTTTCATAATTTTAAAGTAAGTACATGCATCATCAAATGTATTGACAGTTGTAAGGCAAGGTCAAAGGTACGTTTTGACGTCAGAATACTTAGGATAAGAAAAGTAATGGTACTAAATTTTTTAAATTTGCATGAAGTTAAGTCATGGCTACCTTTGCAGAAAAGACAACCTTGACCATTGGTATCTTACACAAATTCCCATTTCCGCTTATTATTTTGATTTGCATGATGTTATCTTCCCAATTTTTATCTAACAAAACAGATCATGATGACAATCATGATCACGTTCCCCCATAACTCAAAGTTTCCCATTACTCCTGAGTCTTTCCTAATTAAACCTTCTTTCTTTCATTGGGTTCGAATTATTTCCGCCTAGTTTTAGTAACAGGGGAATTGTTGGGTAAAACCTCAAGCCGAAAGGGCACCCTCATGTATCCTAAATGCTTTATGAGGAAAGATGGTGATTAAAGAACCTGCAGAGGAAAGGGCACAACTCAGCAAGACTGAGGAACCAAGTTTGTCACAATCCTCCTAGGGACAACGAGATGATGAGGGGACCTATAAGGAATTAATGAGCTCACCATGTCTAAACGGATGCTCCGGACAAAAAATAAAAACTTGAAGGAGAATAGCTTGCAATTGCAGAAAGAGGTGGAAGAATGGAAAGTGAAAACATCAGAAGGCATGCTATATTATGAAGAAACATCAAGTTCAGATTGGTCATTTGTAGAAGAAGAATGAAGAGTATCGGAACAGGGTACAGAAAGCAGAATCCAGCAGGGTACACCTAGACCATCTTGCTGCAGTAGTTGTGGCCCAGAACAAGGACTAAATTTTCTTCCTTGAGGAACATTTTTGCTTGCATAAGGGACATGCAAGGAGATTGGTGTGGAGGAGATGTTGAGACCCAATTTTTCTCAATTTTTATAATATTTCTGAGGCCTTAGCCCCCTTATTTTGAATCCTTCTTATCCTTAAAAACCCTCTATTACTACATTTTGTGTGTTTTGACCAAGAGGGTGTTGTGAACTTGAAAGAATGCAAATTATTTCAAAATGTATCATTTTACTTTAATTCCTAAGTATTTTTGAAGTTAAACGTTATCTAATTGAATCACCTACAATGTCAAAGGAGTTGACCAAATGTTGCGCAGATCAACCATTTTCTGAAGCGGTTTGAAGATTCCTGCAACTACTCCACAATTTCTTCCAAGTTCGTTGATTTCCTGTAGATGCAGAGATTTCCTGTAACTATTCATGGTTGAGTATTATCTGGTCAACCTCAAAGAGAACGAAGACATGGGTTTTGTTAATAAAGTCACCAATACGGATATTGTCCTATTGGTCACCTCAAAACTACCATTGAAAACGCCCAGGCCTTCATTCCTTTTTCAGATGGTCGTATTGAGAGGCAATTCCAGTGGCTTCACGAAGTCTATTCGATCCATGCTTTTAGTCATGGATTGAACTCATCATGCTTATTCCTGTTATCTTTATTAGCTATTGTGAGTCAGCAGTTGTAGAGTGTTAGATTTTCTAATTTGTGGCAAATTATGCCCATGTATTTGTATAAAAGACCTTTATGTTTATTGGGATAGGGACGAGGGGGGATAGAGAGGAGAGTGAGTAGTTGGAAAGATAAAATATATTAGACCCTGTATTGCTATATATTTTCTAGATTAATATAATACTTTATGTTCTGCTGAATTTCATTGAGTAACTCCTTTTGTAGTTAAAGGGGTTGTGAGTAAGGGAGGCCCCCCTTTACTCACAATTCATGTAGCTACAAATTTGTTTTATTTCCATTTATTTTTGTCATGCATCAATAGAATTAGTACACAGTTTACAGTTCTCTTTTCTAATTTGTAGCAGCCTGTGAATGATGGTTAAATGTGAGCTTATTTGATGAATGATTTGACAGGGGAATTTTGAGGTCTAAAATGGGCCTGCTAAGAAAAATGTACAACCAAAATAAACTTTATAAGAACCAATAGGATTCAAAATGATGATGTCAACCATGGGGGACGATTCAGCATTTTTTGAGTAAAAAAGTACAAAGATTAAAAAATAATAAAATAATAAAACAACTTTTTTCAATTCATATTTTCAACTTATCTCCCTAAGTTTTTACTCAAATTTCGAGCAGGAGCACTCATTAGATGCAAAATTTGATTTCTCATCCAAGGAATACCCATGTTGGATACTTTCGATGGACCCTACTACATGAAAAATGAGAAATACATGAAAACACATGATTACAATCAAATTTTTGATGTATTTCTCATTTTTCATGTAGCAGGGTGCATTGAAAGTATGCAACATTGGTACACCTTGGATGAAGAATCAAATTCTGCATCCAATGAGTGTTTCCACTCGAAATTTGAGTAAACCCATAGGGAGATAAGTTGAAAATACAAGTTGAAAAAAATAGTTTTTTCTTTTTTCTCTCTAAAATTTGATGATGTAATCTAATATTATTTTATTATTTCCACTTCCTTAGGAGGCCCATTTTAGACCTCAAAAGTCCCCTAATGATTTGTTGAATAAGATTTCATTTCTGTTATGCAATATGTGAATTGAGTTAATTGTTGTTGTTTGGGTTTGTATATTTTCTTGATCTGCATCATCAATAGTAGGTGTTGTAGAGGGATGATTAAATCCACTCCATAAACTTTGTTGCCAGATGTTGATAGAGGAAAACATTTCTTGACACTATGTGTGTGTGTGATTTTATTTAGAACAACACTTACAGTATTAGTCTGCATATATTTTGCGCAACATCTCACAAGCTTACCTACCCTTGGTCGATAATTTATGTCTATCAAATTATGAATCTATAATTTGCCCAAACAATGATGATGGACATGTAAGTGAAACAGAATTCAGTAATCAACCTATTGTCAATAACATGGAGGTTGTCACACCCACTGAAGCACCTATTAATCCTACATGTGATATTGCAAATGACAATGAAAATGTGGTTTCAAATGATAATGTAATAAGAATCAACAATTACCAATTGAGCATGCCAACCAAAGTAACCCCACCATCATGGTTTGTAGAGGCCATGATGAATAAAAACAAACATAATGTGTCATCCACCAATGAAGAAAGAATGGCCATGCCTTCACAATAATTGTATGTAACATTTATCGACGAGTGTATTATAATTAATATAATACTCCTTAACTAAACCCTTTCAGTTTTATGTAAGGACCCAAAAACTACTATATTTGTGCTTAACAAAAGTGAGAGAAATGTCTTATATCAGAATTATGATCCATTGACAATGCTCATGACACATGAACCCTCTAACGAACCCCTTTGGGAGGCTTGACGTTCCAGAACTATTAACCAGTTTTTGAAATGATAAGTTGAGGAAAAATAACCTTCTCTATAATCACTATATATTTGCATAGTAAAATCAGCAACAAACTAAAAGTAGCATTTTCATTGGGACAATATATCTGCAAAACCATAATGGAAGCATCAACCCTTCAAGATATAAGACATAGCAATACTCAGTAAGTTAGAAACATCAAACAATATTGCAGCATATAAAACTCTTGTCAGAATAATCCCCTCAAATTCAAGCAACAACATTCCTTGTGTTATAACATATGGAAATCTTAGGATAATGGGCGACTCAAAGCTTATTATATAGTGGGAAAATAGAAAATATAATGTGAAAAACTCAAAACTGCTACCCAAATCATCGACAAAACTATACAGGTAAGAACTCAATTTGTATATGTTAATTTCCAATACAAATACATAAAACTGAAATCAAATTATTAGTCATTATTAATGTTTTCCTGTAGGTACTCATCTAATATCATGAAATACAAAATTCAGAAGCCACATAAGCCACAGAAAAACCCTGCATCCACAAAAGCCACGTAATAACCCATAGAAGGCATAAAAAACCTAAAATCCCAAATATCCCTTAAAACCATTTAACTAAGTGGAAAACCCCTAAATTTTATCTCAACCTAAGTCACAGAAACCACCAATTTTGGTAGCCACAAAAAAATCATGCATCCACAGAAGCCACATAATAACCTACAAAAGGCACAAAAAAACCTCAAATCCCAAATATCCCATAAATCCCTTTAACCAGTAGAAAACCCCCAAATTTTATCTCAACCTAAGCCACAAAACCAACCAATTCAAGCCATAGAATAACCCACAGAAGCCATAGAATGGTGTGAATACTGAGCAAATTGATGTGTTGACAAACACAGTTGCAGGTATGGCTGACAGGATGAAGAATCCTACTAGAGAACAACGACACCAACCTCCAAATTTATGCTGCAGTGAGGCAACCATTATGTCCAGTGTTGGGTCAAACAAGGTCGAGCGAGTGAGAGAAATCAAACAAAGTTCCTGCGAATTCCAAACCAAATTCGATAACATAGAAACCTGCAACAATGACGTGCAACCCAAAAACTAAAATCCTTTACTACACCCACACCCCACCTCTGTGGCCAAACAACACACCTCTACAGCTGAACAACACAATTGCGCAATCGAACAACATATCATTATGTGCGAGAAAGGAACGCGAAATACACCAAAAATGAACACCTCTCACACAAGAACCAGTAGAGCAAAACGAACAGGTTTCGGGTTTTAACAACAATGAACGAGGAGGCAAACAACCTCAAGAAGTGGCCCATACAATATCCCTATACGATGCGAAGACATGTAGGTGGGATTCATGACGCGAAGGAGACATGTGGAGCAGCGAGATGGACATGTGTTGTACAACTTATTCGGCTAGCCATGTGTCATTGTATGTCCACGTAAGGAGGTCACGCCACTACTGGCCTCCCTCGCCTATTTCATATCTAAAAATTGGTTGAAGAAATTTTCCAAAATGATTTTAACGGTTTTTAATTAGGAATCTCCAATCCACTTTAAGTCATAAAAACCACTTAAGTTGCAGATGCTTTCATGGGAATGAGTTCCTTTGTAAATTCAAAATATAATTACATTGATATGCGTACTTATTTCAACCTTTGGATGTGGACTTCCAGAATTTGAATTTTTTTGTGAATGAATGCACAAGATTAAATGTTAGCTAAATATTCTTCGCCGTATAACCTAATTGAATGTTGTGATTTCAGTGAGGGTTATCAAAGGGTTATCTCTTGCCCGTTACAAAGACTTTAATGAATATTTAAGTGGTTGGGTGACGTGTTAGTGGCGAGGGGAATCGGTTCATTACTGACATCCTTGGCAGTTTGGTGAACCCCCAATGCTTTGTAATTACAAAGGATACACGTGTCTATAATCACATTCACATTTCAGAATCAACTCTCCACTCATCAAACGCTCATGAATCAAGTAGGTATCACGTTTTAGAAGCAACTCTCCACTCGTCAAATGTTCATAAATATGGTAGGTAAGAAAAATTCCCAATGTTTTCAAAATTTACAGAAAATGAAATCTCTATTTTTAAGCATGGTCTATTAACTATTTCAATATTATTCTCTTTCTTTTATTTTTATAAATATATATAATTTAATTATTTTTATAAATATATATAGTTATTTTTTATTCTCTTTTATTTAAACTATATTTGACTTTAGAGAATGTAATAATGAAGATATGTTTATTGAACGTCCACATATATTACATAATTTAGGTTAACTTGAATAAAAGATCACAATTACATTAGAAATTTGATGTAGATATACATCAATGGGCTTCACTCTCTCCATTATTCACTCTATTATATGAATGATGTCAATGTAATAATTATTATAATATCTAATCCCAACATTTAAAAGATGAACTCAACCATCTTCACAAAGTGTTTGAATTAAATGGCTATAATAGGAATACCATTAAGAAAGCTATGCACCTATCATTAAACAAGAATAATAATATCAAAGATCAAAATTCATCAACTCCAGGTCTCCCTTCCATACATAAAAGGCACCATTGATAAAATTACTAAAATTCTTAATAAACACAACATTAATGTAGCATTCACCCCTTCCAACATCATCAAACAATTGTTCAACTCAGTCAAGGATCCCATAAACCCTAACCTTCAAAAAGGTGTTTATGTTATTCCTTGCTCATGTGGAAAAGAATACATAGGTGAAACAAGTAGGTCTCTTAACATTAGAATTAAAGAACACACTGCTGACTTAAGAAGGGAAAGAACCTCAAAATCGGCCTTAGCAGAACATGTTCACACCTCCTCTCATTACATCTGCATGGAAGAAGCCAAACTAGTTAGTAAAGAAGACCATTATCTTAAAAGGAAAATCAAAGAAGCCATTGAAATAGGAAAAAGGAAGAACAACTTGAACCGAGATGATGGATTAAAACTAAGCAACACCTGGGAACCTTTACTTGAGATCTTAAAGAACCAATAATTAACTCATATCCTTTTTAATAATTTAATCCGTGATCTATCATTAAAGATTAATAAAATATAAATCAACTCAACAAGAAAACATTATATAACGTCCTCCTCAAACAATAAAACAAAAACATAAATAAACATATAAATCGAATAATTGGTTATTTCATAGCTAATCATTTGATAATATTAAAATAAATTAAAATAATAACTTATTAATTATAACAGCATGGTAACACATGTATTTAAATTAAACATATAGTTGTACTAACTCATATTAAAACAATTAGAAAATAAACAATAGGAATCATATAGAAAATTATAAGGATTTCATTAAACAAGTTAGTTAATTAAGTAAACAAATTAATTAATTAATTAGTTAAACAAATTAATTAATTAATTAGTTAAACAAATTAATTAGTTAATTTGTTCAATTAATTAATTACACAAACATATTAGTTAATTAATTAGAGAATTAATTAGAGCGTTGATTAAAACAAATTAATTAATTAATTTTACAAATTAATTAAACAATTAATTAATTAATTAATTAAACAAGTAATTGATTAATTAAACATACAAATCAAATAATGGGTTTTTTCATAACTAAACATTTGATAATATTAAAATAAATTAAAATCATAACTTATTAATTATAATAGCATGATAACACGTGTACTAAAATAAACATATAGTACTTATACTCATATTAAACAGTGAGAAAATAAACAATAAGAATCATATATAAAATTATAGGGAATTAATTAAACAATTTAGTTAATTAATTAAACAAATTAATTAATTTAAGTAAAAAAAATAAATAAATCAATAAATCAATAATAATAATAATAATAATAAATAAATGAATAAATCTGAACTAAGTGGAGATTGGCCAACTAATTTCTTAGATTAACTCTTTCATAACATATATATATATATATATAACTTAAAATATAGCTCTTGGATACATCATGAATATCTCTAGAATATCTATTGTCGCATCCCCCGAAGATGGACTCACTTGGTAGTCCGAAACATTGGGTTCATAAAACTCTATAACAAATCATTCTTCCTCTATTTAAAAAAATTATAATATTGTTTTGTTATCATATATCTAATATTTTTATTTTGTTATCATATATTTAATATTTTTATTTGATTAATAAAAAAAATTATTTATATTTATTACATTTTGATTATAAATTTTAAGTTATGAATTTTATAATTATAAATCTTAATAACTCTAAATTACTCTAAAATTTAATAACTTTAAATTTCTATAAACTTATTAGTATTATGCTATATATGTTTAAGGTTTGTGCGGATAATATCCATCCCATTGATAATTACACCGTAAGGCGTTTCCCTTTGAAATGAACCCCCCCCAAATGCCTTTGTGTCATAATTGTAGCCGTTAAATGTAATGTTAGACAATTGAACAAAAATCAGCCGTCTAATTTAAAAAACCCTTTAAAAACTTTAAGGTATTAGTTAAATATATCACTTATTATTCGTTAATATATCAATGATTATTCATTAAAAAACTTTACCCTAACGACCCATCCTGCGCGCGGATATCCGCGTTTGATGCAAAGGAGGGCGGGGGTGTTGAGGAGGGTGCAGTGGAGTTGCTGCAGAGGACGGCGGAGGGCCTGCAGAGAAGGGAGAAGGGTTTCGACAAGGGTCGCAAAGGACGAGGCCACTCTTTCTTCACTGCATGAGGGTCATGTAGGCCGTTTTTTCTGCAGATCATTTTGCTCTCAGAATATGGCGCCCTCTGCATATTATGGCGGTGGTAGTTATGAAATTTTATATATATTCGAGCCATTGTTGTCTATATTCTGTGTGTTGATTTCTTACCTGCAAATTTGAATCTGTAGTAAATATTCCTGAAAATCTTCGCAGTTATAACTCAAACCCTCACGTTCTCCGCGGCGTTTAGAGCCTTCACGAACAAGGTCATCTGGCTTATCGTCATTTCTTTTTTCTTTGCGCGAGGCTTTGTGAAGATAGGGTTAGATGATCAAATCAACACATAGCCTGGTATGCATTCCTTTTCCAAATACGTCCCATTTCTCTGTTTTAAGTTTCAGGGGAATGGGTCTATGGGGGATACATTGGGGATTCTCCTGTTCTTTCCAACCACAGAAATGGAATCAACCGCCTGTTGTTGTTTCAGTTTTGATTTTTATCTTAATGAGCTTCATTATGACATTTTTAATCACAGGAATGAAACTTTAAGACCCCCATGATTGTTTCAGAAATATCATTGTTGTCTATATTCTGTGTGTTGATTTCTTGCTTGCAAATTTGAATCTGTTGTAAATATTCCTTTGAGTAATTTTTGGTGAAAAGCCATATTTAAATATTTTTTATTAAACACAATATTTGATTATGGGAGAATAGGCTTTCTGTTTTGTTTCAATCACAATTCCAGGTTTGTTTCAATTATAGCTCTGACCTTAAGGCAGTTTCAATGACAGGAATGTTACACACGGAGATATAAAATAGAAATGGGTAATATTTGTATTAGAAAAAAGCCATAGTTGAGCTGGGCAGCTTAGCGCAATACAAAAAAAAGATGTTGTTAACAAAAACCACCATATCTATCTAGCTGTATGTGTTGGGGATGCTTTCGATTAAATTTTGATTTTGATTTTAATGAGCTTTATTATGGTGTTTTCTATCACAACAACGAAACCTTAACATCCCCATGCTTTTGATTTTGATCTAATTAACTTAATTATAGTGTTTTCAATAACAGAAACCAAATCTTGCGTTTGATTAAAGTATGGTTTTGATCTTAATGAGCTTAGTTATACCATTTTCAATCACAGAAACAGAATCTCAAAACCCCACTTTTGATTAAATTTTGATTTTGATCTTATTGAGCTTAATTATGGCGTTTTTAATCACATAAACAAAATCTTTTTCTATTAAATTTTGATTTTGTTTGTAACAAGGTTAATTATGGCATTTTCAATCACAGAAACGAAACCTTAAGAACCCCACGCTTTTGATCAAGCTTTGATTTTCATTCCAATGAGCTTAATTATGGCATTTCCAACCACAGAAACGGAATCAAACGCCTGCTGTTGTTTCAGTTTTGATTTTGATCTTAATGAGCTTCATTATGGCGTTTTCAATCACAGGAATGAAACTTTAAGAATCCCATGTTTTTTTATTAAACTCTAATTTTTGATCTTAATGAGATTAGTTATGGCGATTACAGGCATAGAAACTAAATTTCAAGAATCTGAATTTTAATCTTGATCTTAATGAGTTTAATTACGGTGTTTTTGATCACAGAAACCAAATCTCAAGAACACCCGAGTTTGATTTTTATCTTAGTGAGCTTCATTATGGCATTGTCAGTCACAGAAACGGAACATCAAGAACCTCATGTCTTTGATGAAATTTTTGTTATGATCTTAATGAGCTTATTTATGGTGTTTTAAATCAGAGAAACGAAATCTAAGAACCTGATGCTTTTGATTTCAATGTGGACACACGACATGCACATCTACTCCCTTCTGCATCAACATCATAGAAATAAAGCATTCCTTTTCCAAATACGTCCCAATTCTCTGTTTTAAGTTTCAGGGGAATGGGTCTGTGGGGGATACGATGGGGATTCTCCTGTTCTTTATTTTGGGTTCCCACTCTGCCCCTAGTTTTGAGCAAGGTGCCCATTCTGTCTACCACTTGGCCTATCTTGGAGGCAAAACTTTTTTAAAATTCCAATAGATAGAAGATGTCGAACACCACAGAAATGAAATCTTAAAATCCCCATGCTTTTGGTTAAATTTTGATTTTATCTTAGTGAACTTAGTTATGTTGTCAGATATGGAATCCTAGGAACTCTAGGCTTTTGATTGATTTGATTTTGACCCTAATGAGCTCAGGTATGACATTTTCAATCATAGAAACAAAATCTTGAAAACACATTGTTTTTTATTAGATTTTGATAAAAACCTCATGTTCTTTATTGCATTTTGATTTTTTAATCTGGGAGAATAGACATTTTGATATAATTGCAATCCAAGGTTTATTTCAATTACCTTAGGACACTTCGATCATAATGAGATCCATGCTTTCTTTCAATCACAGAGAAGAAAACTCAAAATCCTGATGCTTTTGAGTAATTTTTGGTGAAAAGCCATATTTAAATATTTTTTATTAAACACAATATTTGATTCTGGGAGAATAGGCTTTTTGTTTTGTTTCAATCACAATTCCAGGTTTGTTTCAATTATAGCTCTGACCTTAAGGCAATTTCAATGACAGGAATGTTACACACGGAGATATAAAACAAAAATGGGCAATATTTGTATTAAAAAAAAACCACAGCTGAGCTGGGCAGCTTAGCGCAATACAAAAAAAAAAATGTTGTTAACAAAAAACACCATATCTATCTAGTTGTATGTGTTGGGTATAGAAGATCCAAATCATCATTTCATAGAGTATTTAAAAAAGTTTTTGCCAGGATGAACTCTATAAAAGACACCTAAAATTGACAATGTTTTACATAATATGAAATACTAATGAAAAACATGCTTGCTGAGCGCTTCATCTTGACCGGTATTAGTGGGGTGAGATTTCTGATAATCGAAGTCCATCTCTTCAATCACTTGTTGAGGTCACAAACCATATAACTAATCTGGAGCATTCAGCTTCCAAAACTTGGATTTGCCTCCTCTTCTGCACAAGAGTGTCTATAAACTAAGTTTAAGAACCCCACGCTTTTGATCAAGCTTTGATTTTCATTCCAATGAGCTTAATTATGGCATTTCCAACCACAGAAACAGAATCAAACGCCTGCTGTTGTTTCAGTTTTGATTTTGATCTTAATGAGCTTCATTATGGCGTTTTCAATCACAGGAATGAAACTTTAAGAATCCCATGTTTTTTATTAAACTCTAATTTTTGATCTTAATGAGATTAGTTATGGCGATTATAGACATAGAAACTAAATTTCAAGAATCTGACTTTTAATCTTGATCTTAATGAGTTTAATTACGGTGTTTTTGATCACAGAAACCAAATCTCAAGAACACCTGAGTTTGATTTTTATCTTAGTGAGCTTCATTATGGCATTGTCAGTCACAGAAACGGAACATCAAGAACCTCATGTCTTTGATGAAATTTTTGTTATGATCTTAATGAGCTTATTTATGGTGTTTTAAATCAGAGAAACGAAATCTAAGAACCTAATGCTTTTGATTTCAATGCGGACACACGACATGCACATCTACTCCCTTCTGCATCAACATCATAGAAAGAAAGCATTCCTTTCCGAAATACATCCCAATTCTTTGTTTTAAGTTTCAGGGGAATGGGTTTGTGGGGGATACATTGGGAATTCTCTTGTTCTTTATTTTGGGTTCCCACTCTGCCCCCAGTTTTAAGCAAGGTGCCCATTCTGTCTACCACTTGGCCTATCCTGGAGGCAAAACTTTTTAAAAATTCCAATATATAGAAGGTGTCGAACACCATAGAAATGAAATCTTAAAATCCCCATGCTTTTGGTTAAATTTTGATTTTATTTCAATGAACTTAATTATGTTGTCAGATATGGAATCCTAGGAACTCTAGGCTTTTGATTGATTTGATTTTGACCTTAATGAGCTTAGGTATGACATTTTCAATCATAGAAACAAAATCTTGAAAACACATTGTTTTTTATTAGATTTTGATAAAAACCTCATGTTCTTTATCCGAGCAGAATAGCAAGCAAGAAATATGCGTCTCCAACTACACATAAATCTCCAATGGTGTTCAGTATGCCATCATTCACCATGCATCTTCCACTAACAATATATAAATCCCCATGGCAAAGGTAACTTCATTTCCCTTCATTCCAATTCATTTTAACACAACTCATCTGCAAAGTATTACTAATAAATTTCCACAACTGCTTTAAATATTACATCTTCTAACAAAATATACATTTTGCAGGTTCATCACTGCTTCTTCAGGTCTTCGATGCCTCCAACAAGTTTTGATACAACTTCAAATATGGAATGACAAGCACAATGTTCTTTAGAATATTATATTCACTATTTGTATTTTCCATTTGAAACTTGACAAAGGATGTTTCAAGATCAAATACCATTTTGATAGTTTATGTCTTCACAACCGATTCATTATCAATGGGTTTTAACATATTTTGTTAACCAAATCAATTTATTTCAATGAATATAATACATGTTTTCAATATGTCTTCATATTAATTAAATTTCCCGTTTGAATCATGATTTCTTAAATAACCCTATCCAAATCGATATGGATACCCAATTCTTGTTCGCGTTTTGCGTGAATTCATTCCTTTACATTCACCTTCAACTACGCAATTTTAATCCAGATACGAAGGTGTCTAAACAAGTTCAACGGATATTTAAGACTACTTGCATTCCATTGCGTAGCCACTTTAACCCCCGAATACGCTTTTCGACATGGATTCCTCAAATTAAAACTCAAATACATCAACCCTTGCTTTCAAAAAAGCCCATAAAACCCCATTCACATTTCAATATTCTTCCACATACTATGTCTTACGGCGTTTCCTTTACAACATTAGATGCAAATGCTAATATAATCCATATTGTATTTAGAGAATTTAATGCACTGGCGTTAGGGTCAGCCAACCTACTTTCACCGAACTCGAAGCAATGTAGCATTGAAATGAACGACACACATATAGCTTGACAAGACTCCAAAACCCACTTAACTAGGGATACCCAACCTTAGAGATGTTGCGTATTATAATCATATGGCGGGTGGGGAAATCTTCCCCTTCAGGGCTACTTAAGGAGCAATGGGCCCATGTGGGGACAATTCATTTTTTAAGTATTATATGTCATTTAAATTAATTGAAGTTTAGACTATAAATTTATTCCACGATTGAATCTCTTTAAAGGCCCATATTTGTATTAACGGGTATATCAATATCCATGGGATGAATATAATTTGATATTAAATATTTTATATTTTAAAAAAATTAATTTAAAATAATATTATTAGTATATTAAAATATTTATTCAGGTATGATAATATATTAAAATACGTATTTAAACTTCTTATTTCACAAAAAAAAAATTAAATATTTCCATGACTCTTATCCTACACAGATTATTCCTTCAAGAACTCATGCTAAGCATTTTAAGTTGTCTCAATACATAGCCTCATTGTCAAAATAATAGTTTTTAAACAAATTATTGATATATTCATCCATACCGAAATGATTATATTTATATATTTTTAATTTAATAAGTGTGTTTATTTTAAAATGGTTTTTATTATTATTTTAATTTAATTATTAATAATTTTTTTTTTTTTTTTGTAAGCTTCGGTAGGACCTTCTCATTTTCGAGTTTTTACATGTCCATTATTCACCCCATTTCCGGGGAGGGTAGCACAAGAATCGAACCCAAGATCTCCCGTTCGGTGAGACTTCATTCCACTGCCATTGCCACTTGAGCTACCCCTTACAATTTAATTATTAATAATTATTAAATAGAAGGTAGACATTAATTTTGATTAAATATGTTAAAAATTTATAGTGTTTTTCTTTGTGGTCAATTTTATTGGTTATATAGTTGTAAAGTTTATTACTAATATGTATGTGTTTGGTATTTTATAAATAAAAGATTATGGTGATCTTATTTTGTCTATTTATTGTAAATCTCTTGAGATTTTGAAAATATAACTTATTTATTTATTTAATTAATTTATCTTAAATTAATTATATTAAAAAAATGACATATCAACATGTATCATATTATGCATATAATATTAATAACCCATAATATTAAACCAGAATTATTTACAATTTAAAATTTACCATAATAAAATAAAAATAAATAATATTATCAAACATTTTTTATTTTTAAAATACATATATATTTAATTCATACATTAATTTTTTATTATTAATAATAAAAATAATTTAAAATTAAATTAATTTTTAATTTAAATAATATTAAATATATTATTATATACATATTTATTATAAATAAATATAAAATATCACTAAATAATTTAATAATAATAATGATAAAGCGTTACAGGTCAAACAGATGTTGCACATTATAATCATATAAAGATGGTTGGGAAACTACTCGTGAAGGCTACTTGTCCTCGCAATATGGAGCAGTTAGGCATATTTGGGGACAATTCATTTTTTAATTAATTAAATCTCATATTATAAATTTATTCCTTCCGTGCAATTATTCTGCTCCAAGCCGCCTTGGGGGATTAAACCGCTGATTAATAATGACGTCGACATCCTTAATCCCAAATATACCGTGGGCCCCATTTTGTATCAACGTTTCGTTTGCCCCACGGGACCGTTCGGCTACGTTTTGAATAGAACGATGGCTTTCAAGGAAGGCAACCAATAGATCCCATGCTATTGGGCCATTAATGCTTACCCCCATCTTATGCTTATAGCATGGGATTCATGGCTTGCCATAGTATGCAGCACCATACCCCGTTCCCATGGCATCCTTGGCAGTAAATGCAATGCTGCGAATGGATCTGATGTATAGATCCGACCGAGATTTTCGGCTTACCCCAATAGATTTGGGCAACCAATAGATCCCATGCTATTGGGCCATTAATGCTTACCCCCATCTTATGCCTATAGCATGGGATTCATGGCTTGCCATCGTATGCAGCACCATACCCCACCCCCATGGCATCCTCCGGCAGTAAATGCAATGCTGTGAATGGATCTGATGTATAGATCCGACCGAGATTTCCGGCTTACCCCAATAGATTTGGACAACCAATAGATCCCATGCTATTGGGCCATTAATGCTTACCCCCATCTTATGCCTATAGCATGGGATTCATGGCTTGCCATCGTATGCAGCACCATACCCCGTCCCCATGGCATCCTCCGACAGTAAATGCAATGCTGCGAATAGATCTGATGTATAGATCCGACCGAGATTTCCGGCTTACCCCAATAGATTTGGGCAACCAATAGATCCCATGCTATTGGGCCATTAATGCTTACCCCCATCTTATGCCTATAGCATGGGATTCATGGCTTGCCATCGTATGCAGCACCATACCCCGCCCCCATGGCATCCTCCAGCAGTAAATGCAATGCTGCGAATGGATCTGATGTATAGATCCGACCGAGATTTCCGGCGTACCCCAATAGATTTGGGCAACCAATAGATCCCATGCTATTGGGCTATTAATGCTTACCCCCATCTTATACCTATAGCATGGGATTCATGGCTTGCCATCGTATGCAGCACCATACCCCGCCCCCATGGCATCCTCCGGCAGTAAATGCAATGCTGCGAATGGATCTGATGTATAGATCCGACCGAGATTTCCGGCTTACCCCAATAGATTTGGGCAACCAATAGATCACATGCTATTGGGCCATTAATGCTTACCCCCATCTTATGCCTATAGCATGGGATTCATGGCTTGCCATCGTATGCAGCACCATACCCCGCCCCCATGGCATCCTCCAGCAATAAATGCAATGCTGCGAATGGATCTGATGTATAGATCCGACCGAGATTTCCGGCTTACCCTAATAGATTTGGGCAACCAATAGATCCCATGCTATTGGGCCATTAATGCTTACCCCCATCTTATGCCTATAGCATGGGATTCATGGCTGCCATCGTATGCAGCACCATACCCCGCCCCCATGGCATCCTCCGGCAGTAAATGCAATGCTGCGAATGGATCTGATGTATAGATCCGACCGAGATTTCCGACTTACCCCAATAGATTTGGGCAACCAATAGATCCCATGCTATTGGGCCATTAATGCTTATCGCAGCATTGCATTTACTGCTGGAGGATGCCATGGGGGCGGGGTATGGTGCTGCATACGATGGCAAGCCATAAATCCCATGATATAGGCATAGGATGGGGGTAAGCATTAATGACCCAATAACATGGGATCTATTAGTTACCATAGCTTGACAAGACTCCAAAACCCACTTAAAACCCACTTAAATAGGGATACCCACCCTTAGAAATGTTGCATATTATAATCATATGGCGGGTGGTAAAATCTTCCCCTTCAGGGCTACTTAAGGAGCAATGGGCCCATGTGGGGACAGTTCATTTTTTAAGTATTATATATCATTTAAATTAATTGAAGTTTAGACTATAAATTTCTGTGAAAGGCCCATATTTGTATTAACGAGTATATCAATATCCATGTGATGAATATAATTTGTTATTAAATATTTTATATTTATTAAAATTTTGATTTAAAATAATATTATTAATATATTAAGATATTTATTCAATAGACATAATAATATATTAAAATACGTATTTGAACTTCTTATTTCACAAACAAATATTAATTTTATTTCCATGGTTAATACTCTCATCCTACAAAGATTATTCCTTTAAGAACTCATGCTAAGCATTTTAAATTGTCTCAATACATAGCGTCATTGGCAAATTTTAAATTGTCTCAATACATAGCGTCATTGGCAAATTTTAAATTGTCTCAATACATAGCGTCATTGGCAAAACAATAGTTTTTAAACAAATTATTGATATATTCATCCACACCCAAATGATTATATTTATATATTTAATTTTATATTGGCAAAACAATAGTTTTTAAACAAATTATTGATATATTCATCCACACCCAAATGATTATATTTATATATTTAATTTTATATATTTTTAAGTTAATAAGTGTGTTTATTTTAAAATGGTATTTTTATTATTTTAATTTAATTATCAATAATTATTAAATAGAAGGTAGATATTATTTTTGATTAAATATATTAAAAACAGCGGTCAATTTTATTGGTTACATAGTTGTAAATTTATTAGTAGTATGTATGTGTTTGGTATTCTATAAATAGAAGATTATGGTTATTTTATTTTGTTTATTTATTGTAAAATCTCTTGAGATTTTGAAAATATAACTTATCTATTTATTTAATTAATTTATCTTAAATTAATTATTTAAAAAAAATGACATATCAACATGTGTCATATTATGCATATAATATTAATAACCCATAATATTAAACTAAAACTATTTACAATTTAAAAATTTCCATAATAAATTAAAAGTAAATCTTCATAATTAAAAATATTATTACACATTTTTTATT
Source organism: Pinus tabuliformis (assembly GCA_031772625.1). Taxonomy (NCBI): domain Eukaryota; kingdom Viridiplantae; phylum Streptophyta; class Pinopsida; order Pinales; family Pinaceae; genus Pinus; species Pinus tabuliformis. The sequence goes on along the minus strand of CM062807.1, from coordinate 1,211,300,116 downwards.
TTTAAAATAATATATATTTAACTCATACATTAATTTTTATTATTAATAATAAAAATAATTTAAAATAAAATTATATTTTAATTAATTTTAATTTTAAATAATATTAAATATATTATTATATAAATATTTATTATAAATAAATATAAAATCCCACTAACTAATTTAAATAATAATAATAATCCCCTATAATTTTATTTCCAAAGCGTCATAGGTCAAACAGATGTTGCACATTATAATCAAATAGGCCGGGGTTTTGGGGATATCTTTGGTTAGCTTTTGATGATGATGATGATGATGATGATAATGATGGTGGTGGTGGTGGTGGTGGTGGTTAACGTCCGCTGAGACTAAACAATGATCTATTGGACCTAAATAAACAACTTATTTATTTTGATTTAAGATTTTATCCCTATGCTCAAAAAGCTTGGAGAGAAGCCTCCCAAGTTCACTATAATTTTGACATTGTAAAAGACTAGGAACCTCAGTGTTGTAACAAAGATTGTGAAACTGAGATCTAATGTGGTTGTACGCAGGGCACTCTAAGAGGAAGTGGTTTTCATCCTCGATGCTCTTATTCTCACAAATATGGCAGATCCTTTCTGTCCATGGCGTTTTAGGAACTACCCAACGACCTGTTTCACTATGGAGCTCATGAGAATTCGTTCTAATCTTTGCTATATTAATTTTCTTCTTTGAGCTAGTTAAAATAGAGAGATACTTTTGATCTTCTAGGGTGGGGTTGATGACCAATCATGTATTTGTTTTTAAAATTTAAATTTAACCTATTATTTAAGGGAATATTTCTGGGGAAAGTTTTTTTTTTTCGATTTAAAGTAGATGAGGATTTGTTGAATTTTTTAATTTTTTTTTAATTGAAAACCTTAAATTGATTCTCAAAAAAATATGCTCAGCATATGCTTAGTTTTAATGGTTTTTTAAACGTTGTAATGTATTAAAAAGTTTGTTAGGTTGCATTGACTTTTAATAAATTTAAAAAATTATATCCATGACATGTGGCTCCCCACCCACCAATTTCCTAGGGATTTGAGATTATTCCAATTCTAATGACTTCTTCCATGATAAATTCATCATTATTATTTATAGTGATTCATTTATATATAAGCAAATTTTATTTAGCAAAATGGTCCATTACTTTTCATAAATTTTAAAAATTAGATTCACGTAGCTCCCACCCACCAATTCCCTAGAGATTTGAGATTATTCCAATTCTAATAAGTTCCTCATTATTATTTAGATTTACCAGTATAGATCCATCTTAAGTACGGATCTAACATGAGCTTAGAAGGATCAAATTCTTCACGTGCAAACTTCTTTAGAGTGTAAAATACAATGTGTTATTTTTCATTCTTTAAATTGTATTTATGAATGTTATATATATATATATATATATATATATATATATATATCTATATATATATATATATATATATATATATATATATATATATATATGAGACCAAATAAGGGTTTTAACCATAAAACTTAATTTTTTCATGATATATACATAATTTATTTTAAATAATATATAATGTATATCCAATTGACATTAAAATATTTTACATAACATGTACATAGAGACACAAATTAAAATAATTATTTATTATTAACATATTTTTAAGTATATGTCAATATTAATTAGTATTAAAACCAAATTAATATTTTATCAATAACCAAATTATAAGATTTAAACATCTTACTCACTTCTTTTTTTTACTTCTAATTACTTTACAACATATTCATTTTTTCAGTATAGCTGACATTATTTTTCTATTTAGAATAAAAAATTAACTTTTATTATATATTATTTTATTCTAATTCTAAAAGCACATAATATTAATTATTAAATCCACTGAGATACATGCAAAAGAAAATTATTCATTAGTCCACTAATTGGAATAGAGAGCACACACTCTCATTAAATTAAATTTATTTGGTTAAGTAGAGTTGACATACATTGCATAGACTTATATTATAAACATTTTATAATACTAGCAATTGCCCCAAAAGGTGCAAAGAGATGTTGATATGATTTTTAAATTTGAATAATTGTATTGTTAAATTGAAAAAGTTGTGCTTTGATTTCCATAATCAAACAAATAATAATTATATATATAGAGCTGTGATTCATAAATAATTAGGTCAATGGTATAATATATGTCCATTCTCATGGTATATCCTCAATTGATGGTAGAATATCACCATACAACTAAGAATTTGAGAGACTAACCAAAACATGATGATAGAATATCACCTTACAACTAAGAATTTGAGAGACCAATCAAAACTCTCAATTATCAAGCATAATCTTCAGGAAATGAGCATAATGATGTAGATAATAAACTTAGACTTTATGGGATTCAACTTATTTTTCTTAATAAAACTAATGGCTAAACCATCTATGTTGTTGCAAGCATAGGGGTGTGTATAAGTAAGGAGGCACCAATGTCTATACTCTACCAAAACTTGGAAAAACACCTAGTTGTGCAAAATACAGTCTCGAGGAAGGAAGTAGGGGCATATTATCTGGGACTTTTGGCCTTTGAAAAAAGAACCATAGGTAACAAAAAAAGGGGCCACAACTTTGCACAACACTTGAGGAAAATATACCATTAACTTCAACAACAATATTGCAGTACTTTAATTATTGATGTAATTTCAGCCAAACTTAAATCACAGCTGAATATTTTTTCAATTGTCATTTGAAAATACACAATGTTAGGAGACATTTTTTGATATGCAAGTATAAATATTTGGTGTTAAAACATAAACACATAAATGAAGTCCATTGAACATTTTCAACAGTTGCTGAATTCTTTTTAGTCCAACAAAGAACACCAAATTTCAACCATGGTGTCAGGTCTCCATTTTCATCCCAGTAAACATTTCAGGTACACACCATGATGCCGAGTCAAAACCTTAAAGAAAAATTCAATCATATTTTGTGCAATTCAAAAATGTTTGTAATATTTGAGCGAAATATATAATCAACAATGTTCACGAGTGTGTATAGAACAGAAGGTCACCATTTTCACCCCGATAAGTATTAACAGGTACACACCATGATGCCGAGTCAAAGCCTTAAAGACAAATTCAATAAATTTTGTGCAGTTTAAAAATGTATGTAATATTTGAGTCAAATATATAACCACCAATGTTGCATGAGTGTGTGTAGATTAGAAACTTCTTTAATAATGGGTGCAAGGGTACTGCAATTTTCATTTCCAATCTTTAATAAATAAAAAATTATAAGTCAAATTTATATTCATTCATAAAAAAGAAGTACATCGATAGAAAATGTAGGTAGTCTCACCCCGACCAGGTTCGTTGACTACCACTAGCAACAAATGACAGAGAAACAAAAGTACAACTAGAGAGACAATCCATAACTTAGGAGGCCAAAAGCACCATAATGCACATAAAACAAGTAAAAAACATGTAACCATGCTTAGTCATCAGAGGTAATAGAAGCGGCATTATCTGGAGAAGTCCCTAGAGGAGGAGGAGGAGGATGGAAATAATGCTAGACATGCTCCTTGAAGTGAGTCATCCATCACTTCATCTTCTCAACCTTCTTAGATAGTAGATTCTGACCACGTCACACCACCACAATCCTCTCCCAAACATGACATTGAAAATAATGAATCTTGTTAAGCGTAGCGATGAGTACTTCATGTTCTTCATGTTAAGCCCTCTCATAATTTTCCAGGTGGTCCAATACAAACTGAACTAGATCCTGACAATTCACCAAGCAATAATGTCTACTCGCAGTCGCCCCACACCCAGGTCGTCATACCTTACCCTGACTTCCTGTGTCGCCTCTACGTGTCACTTTCCCTTGCTTCACTATCCCCATTATTCACCCGCCTCGACCACCACGAGCCTCCGAAGCTGCCCAACCCGAGCTGCTAATGGTTCTATCGCCCCTAACATAGCACACAGGTTTCTCAACCGCATTGCCACCAGCAAATGCGAACAACGTCCCCCCTTGGATGGCCGAAATTCTCTTTAAAGAGGGTAAAGAGTGAGAATTGTGTGGCACAGGGTGCATTGTAACAGAGTGAAGAGCACCAATTAACTGCGGAGCTACCCAACTAATTCTAAAGCACACCAATGAAATTGATTCAAAGAAACTCCCCAAGAAAACCAGAGGGTCATCAACAACCCTTACCAATGGAGCTGCATGGAACAAAGACACAAGCCAAGCAATAGGAGAGTTAACCATCAACTCAGAAGTCCCAAAGCCCCCGAGATAATTCCCTCCATGAAAATCCCTAATGCAACCAACCTCCCGCTAGCCCAAGTAACTAATTACCCAACTGCGAGTCGCGGGTGACCACAAAAATCCTTCAAGGGTCAACCTCATAGCCATATACAGAGTGTTGAGACTTCTGAAAAAAGTTAGAAACCACACATATGAAAGGATATTTATCAATTTTGTGACCCTAATGTTAAGGAGGGGACTTCGATTCCAGAAGCGCCACCATTCCCAAATAGGGCACCAACTGGAGAGGTCAAAAATACCACCAATCTCAAGCATCTCACAACAGACCACCAAAAATCCAGAGCTTCATGCCAGACCTGAAGATTGCCAACCTCCATATACCAACGTCCTTCAGCCGCTCCCACTCCCAACGAAGCTGATGGGAATTTTGAACGCCACACATTTACTCCCACCATACTGGTAATTCAATGAGAGGATAGGGAGGCCGACCTCTGCACCAACAACCAGGTGTTCAACATCATTTACCATGCGTTCGGATCCCCTCGATTTTTTTCACCCTCGATCCCCTCGATTTTTTTCACCCTCGTCGGGGATTTCCAATATTTAATATTAGATGCAAAGGTACTAGAATTTTTCTTTGTAAAGGAGAGTCAACAGGATGCAGGTATAGCATGGGTGCAACTGGAGGTCGATAATAGTACCGATGCAACTATCACAAAATTCTGAGAAGAAATAATTCTAGCAAAAAAAAAATTCAACTAGGAATGACTGTTTGCAAAGTTTACAAAACAAATTATGTGCATCAAGAGAGATTTGAAAGCTCATAATCGTTTATAGTATCTCCTTTATCCCACATATCTTACATCTATACATTAGGGGGAAGAACTACAGATGGATGTATAAAACACATGCTAAGAAAGAAGAAAATCAACCCAATCTGAGAAAGAAAATATATGATTGGAAGTTGTTGTGGTCACCAACAACCCCCCTCTTTGTTTGATATTAGTAATAACATCAAGCAAAGGGGGACCCTTAACCAAAAATCCAAAAAATATTTTTGTTTGAAAAATCTTTTGTATTAACTCCCTAAGAGCTATATCGCGTCGCAAAGGAAAAAGGGGCGCTCTCCCAAAGTGCATAAATACACTGAAAGGGAGCGACGCGAGAACTCATCGCACCGCGTGCATTAAAAGCACTCAAAAGGGGAAAACCTAAAGAACCGCCGACGGCCGATATGCGACGTCGCACGTCGCAATATCGCATAAGCAGCACAAAGTGACAGAGCGAAAACCTTGCGATCTTGTGATATGCGATTTGCGACCATGCAAAGCTGCGACCTGCGATCTATGGTTTGCGACGAATGAGACCATCAATTGCTGCGATACCACTTATTTACATCGCAATCTTCGACGCTGCGATGCAAATCGCAGAAGCCATTCATCGCAGGCATTCCTCGACATGATCTGTGAGCCCAATATTAGGCGCGCACCTTACGGGAATTTAATGATTGTACGCCTGTGTATCCAAAGATGATTATGTTGCATTTTTCGAAGAGTCAAGTCATAATGGGTGACATGATTATGCATTCATTAGAACTTAATTGCTTTCATGTCAATCTTTTCTTTTGTCTCTTTTCATTTACGTGAACTATAAGTCAGCAACTGATATAAATCTATATGCAGGAAACATCTAAGGAAAAGCACCAGAGCTAGAAGAACAAAGAGGAGATGACTTCGCAGATGGATACCGCATATAGCAGGGCTGCGGATTCCAGAGTTTCACTCAACAAATGCTGATGGAAATAGGCTATCCAGGACTCAGAGTCAAAGGCGCACAAAAGCAAAGCGTTTATGAAAGATCCTGAGTCCCAAATTGGGTAAAGCAAAAAGAAAAACGCTTAAGGGGAAAGGCGTCTTAGAAAAGCCTGGAACAAAGAATGGAAACAAGTTTCAATTGAGAAAATCGTTCGGGCAACAAAATCCCCAGCTCATTGAGTCATTCACACGGTCGGAAACCGAAATAGCAACAGCACAATCAGTTTGAAAGAAATCTGAGTTGTACTAAGTATACACGCCGTGAAGACACTCCTCCAGAAGAACACTTTCAAAAATATCTTCTAGTTTGTCAGAAAGAGGTGCCAGCTCTTGTTATTTCTAATTTTCAAGCTCGAACAAAAGAAAAGGACAAGCAGCCGACTCTTTCACGGCAAACAGCGCATCACTTACAACACTAAGGAGCATATACAGAAATGGTTAGAAATTAGATTCAATTTTTAGAAATAAATTTGTTTTAGTAAAAGGGCGGTCATTTGAAGCCATTCCCTAAATTTGTGTAATTAAAATTAGCCGGTTAGTAGTATTTAACCCTTCTCGTTGCATTGGAGAAGGGTCCGGAAATTTGTCAAAAAACTTGTCCTCAGAACATGCACTTTTGCACCCTCGGAGGGGGTTTTTGATGAATGGACGGATCGAGATTTATTTATGTTTGCATTTTAATACCTGCTACTGATGTTGCACTTTTGTACTCTTAGTAGGCATTAAAAGTAAGTAGAAATAGATCGTTATTGCTTAAGGTCTGTGAGTATAAAATCAGTCATAAATGGTACTTTTATCTCTTGACGAATTTCTGCTTGCATTCTTAGAGTAATATACAGCTGATGTTGTTTATATGTTAATGTATGAATGAGTGGACTACCATTTGGCACTTTTGTACGGTGGATTCATTGATTTGTGCTTAATACATGAATAACTGATTATGTGATATGTTGTTCACAACCGTTTTGCTTAACTTTTTATGCAGGATGGTTCATCTTAATTGATTTATATTCTCATAATAGCTTAATAATCTTCATTACCAGTTATTGTGTGAAATCTTTCTAGATCGCATAATGGAAAAAGTTCTATCCCGGGTTAGCGTAGATTAGATGTGTTGTTCTTGATAGATTAAAGTAGTATAAAATTTAGTCTCAGAGTTTAGAATTAAATTAGCTTAGAAATAATTCCAGATTTTCATTATCATATTCTACACACACACATCACCAAACTCTACACACACATACCCCTTAGATCGGGAAGTTGGTCCCGTTATCCCCAATCGGACCCGCTACACCAAACGGGCACGGAGCCGCCAACCAGGTTCCCGACCGGGTGGGTATCCCCCTTGTTGTTGACCTGATTTCAGGGCCCTCAACATATTTGGCGCTAGAAGGAGGGCCCGAACTCCGAATGGCACCTAAAGCAATATCTAAATACCATTCTGAGAGTAATACACCCTCATCAACTCCCTCGACTTCTCCAACACAGTTAAACCCGGAATTTGAAGTCGCTCTAGTATCTACGACTGCTACATATTCGAATATATCAGACCAATCTATCATTGAACCCCTTGAAATTCAAACTTTGATTCGTAAACTCCAGGGATTCTCTATTTTCAATCAGAAGTCTGATAAATCTAAAAGCAGCGTGACTTCGCAGTACAACCCTGCTCATCCCCTTACCAGATTAAAGAGTGAAAAATTTGGCATACAACCAAGTGAACTCCCTCTTCCTACCAGGAAAAGAGCAAGGAAAACACCACCAGAGTCTGACAGTAAGACTCCTTCATCCACTTCGTCCATATCAACTCCCTCACCGCGAAGTCAACCACCCACTCATTCATTCCAACTCACTCACCCATCTTATACAAACCTTCCTCTTCAAACATCAAAGATCTTAGTATCTTCATCTTCTCAGCATCAGGGATCATCTTCTACACTTCCATTAACTAGCAGCTCAATGATGGCCCAGTCTCCATGGAACAATCCTGGAGCGGTTTTAATGCCTCCACCCCTGAGCCCTATACCGGCCCATCCTGAGAAATGGCTGCCTAAATTCAATCCGGAAGCAGGCATGCTAGCCGAGGAACATATCAATAATTTCATGCTTTCTGTTAATCTCAACGGAGTCACTAACGAAGACGCTGTTGTCCGGATTTTCCCTTATACAATGCAAGGAACAACCGGGTCATGGTACTTTTCGTTACCTTCCGGATCCATCACAAGCTGGGACATTTTTCAAAGTCAGTTCCTCACCAAGTTTGGTGATGACAGATCCACGGCGACATTGATCAATGACCTATCTAATCTTAAGGCTGAGGCTAGAGAACCCATTAAAGATTTTAACTTACGGTTCAATAAGATCCTCAACAAAATCCCCGCTGCTTCACAACCCAGCGAGGAAGTAAGATGTGAATGGTACATCACGGCTTTACCTCCAAACTTGGCTATATTCGTAGATAGGGCAAACAAGACCACCTTAGTCGACAACTTGACAGAAGCGTTAGCAGTGGAAAAACGCGTGGTAGCCCTAGAAAAGAGATCTGCTATAGAAGAACGCAAATCTAAGAAGATCTCTTTCAAAGAAGACACCAAGAAGAAGCAAACGAAAGACCCTTTCGATTTGGAAGGATTACAAAAAGTGTTGAAAGCCATGTCCAATGAGATGATTGATATTAAGAAACAAGTAGCAGATACTTCTTCGAAAAAGCCCTTTAGGACTTTTAAAAGAACTCCTCCGTGGAGGTAAAACCACCTAGTGTTGTCTCAAACGTTGAATCTGAAGAAGACGAAGAAGAAGAGAATACCACTGAAGGGCAGACCGACGAGGAAGAGGTCATAGAACTACAAGGAATTTGGGACTTAATCCTCCCACAAGAAGAGGATCAAGAAGCATTTCCTGTTAGCACGAGAAGCAAAAATCAACTTGATCCTCCCCTAACTACCCCAAAACAAAAGGGCGCAAACCCTGCAACAAAAGAAAAGGTCGCAACAAAAAAGACAACTGCTAAAGCGACTCAGCTTAGCCCAGTCCAATCTGATCAAACGCCTCCATCAAGAACACTAATAGTGTCGGATGAAATGGAATATAACATCATTGATGACATGAAGAAGACTAGGGCTAATATCACTCTGTATGAATTGAGTAAATTGAAACACCAGCAGAAAATAATGATGAAAGAATTACATGTTGTGCCTACTACATCTTTACCTACAGCTGTAGGTTCCCACAATTTGGGAAGGCCTCCAACCAACACGATCAATAAAATTGATCCAAATGACATCGCCTTGATTGGAGGAAGATCGATATCTCATACTCCTCCTTTTCTTCTCACATATGAAATCCTCAATAAAAACGTGCACAATTGCTTGGTCGATTCTGGTGCTTCAACGAATATTTTACCCAGGAAAATATGTGCCAAATTGAATGTGAAACCTCAAAAATCTGTGGTACGTATAGTTCAACTTAATCAATCCCAAGTCGAAGTGATTGGTGAACTCAATCAGGTGACCATAAGATTGTCGTCTAACCCAAAAGTGTGTCAGGTTATTGACATTCTAGTAGCTGATATCCCTGAGTTCTATGGTTTGATTCTTAGCAGGGATTGGTCGGAAAAACTCCACGGATATTTTTCAACCGATTGCTCGCACATGTGGTTACCATACAATGGTAAACCAAATCAGATAAAGGTTGAACGAGAGTTACACCAAAAATACATAGTGACAGAACTGGAAGGAGAAAATGAAGCCATGACTTACAATAGCAACATTGTAGGCAATTACGCAATAGATTCTTTCCTAGGTAATTTCAATGCTCATATTTCACCATACTTAGAGAATTCAGTTTTATCCCAAGTTGAAAATTTCTCCCAAACTGATGACTCAAAATGTTTTAGTTTTTTAGATAATTCTGTAAATACATCTTTATTTTGGAAATTATATTTTGACGGATCTAAATCCAATGAGGGAGCGGGAGCAGGATGCGTTCTGATTAACCCAAACGGGAACAAGATTATGCTCACATGCAGACTTGAGTTCGATTGCACGAACAACACAGCAGAGTACGAAGCCTTGGTTCAAGGCCTATACAAAGCAATCAGATTAAACGTTAAGTATCTTCAAGTCTTTGGACATTCGGAGATCGTCATAAAACAGGTACGTAACACCATACATTTCCTGTCAAGTCATTTAAAGCATTATCAATCATTAGTTCAAGATCTCACTGCACATTTCGTAGCATTCAACATCTCGTCAATTCCAAGAATTCAAAACGCGAGCGCAGACCTGTTAGCTAACGTAGCCTCTAGACTTATCTCTTTCGAAGATTTTAGTCCTGATAGGTTGTCAATAGAGTTAATCTTTAAACCATCCATCCCTGACAATATCACCAATTGGAGAGTGTTCAACGACGATCCTGACATCGTAAATTTCCTTACTTCTGAAGGATCCTACTCAAATCAGATAATCGACGAAGACCATCATGATCACCAAATACAACAAAATGGCTCTGACAATGCTATACCGAAATCGATGGTCAAGTTAGAAGATTTATATGATTTGAAAAGTCGGTTTAAAAGGTCCGCCAATGCTAAACTTTGTAGTTCTACCCTGAACTATGAATTAGTAAACCTAGGGACCGATCAGAAGCCACAAAACGTTAACCTAGGTCACGACCTAGCCCCTGAAGAGAAATCAGCATATATCCGTCTTCTGAGACAATACAAAAACGTTTTTGCCTGGAATTACGATGAGCTAAAGACATACAACACTTCAATCATTCAACATGTTATCCCTATGATTGACAATGAAAAACCTGTCCAGCAGAAGCTCAGAAAAATACACCCTAACCTAGAAAATCAGATAAAAACTGAGCTTAATAAGTTGTTGAGAGCCAGAATAATCTTCCCCGTAAGGCATTCTAAATGGGTATCCAATATGGTGCCCGTTAGGAAGAAAAACGGAGACATTAGAATCTGTATCAATTTCCGAAATCTCAACAAAGCCTGTCAGAAAGATAACTTTCCCCTCCCACCTATGGAGCAAATATTACAGGAAGTAGCAGGCTCAGAATTAATGTCATTCCTAGATGGATTTTCAGGATACAATCAAGTACTGGTGCATCCCGATGATCAGTTAAAGACTACGTTCCGAACCAAATGGGGCACTTATGCATATCGGAAGATTCCATTTGGTCTGATCAATGCCGGAGCTACCTTTCAAAGAGCCATGGACATCGCGTTTAAAGGGTTAGTCAATAAATCAGTAGTGATTTACCTGGATGATATAACAGTGTACTCCAAAAAACGAAACAACCATCTCAAAGATTTGAAGCAAATCTTTCAAAGATGCTTGAGGTATGGGATTTCGCTCAACCCAAAGAAATCTTTCTTTGCATTAAGCGAAGGGAAATTGCTCAGATTCATAGTGTCGAAATCTGGTATTCACATAGAACCCGACAGAATCAAGGAAATTTCCGAAATATCCATACCCCATAACAAGAAAGCCATGCAATCCTTCCTTGGACAGATCAATTTTGTCAAAAGATTTGTCCCGGATTTTTCACGTATTATTTCTCCCTTACAAAATATGATAAAAAAGAATTCAAATTTCAAATGGGGTCTAGATGAGCACTAAGCGTTCAACTTAATCAAACAAGCTATCATCAATGCTCCATCTTTGGCCACCCCAAATTTCTCGGAATCTTTTATCTTGTACACTTTTGCCTCAGAGAAATCCTATGCCACGATTTTGACCCAAGCAAATCAAGAGAAAGCGGAAGCTCCAATCGCATTCTTTAGCTCGAACTTACAAGGTGCTGAAATTAATTACTCAGACGTAGAGAAACAAGCATATGCTATTTTCAAAGCGATCAAATATTTCAGACCTTTCTTGCTTAAAGCCCACACTAAAGTCGTAGTACCGTTTCCGATGGTAAGAAACCTTTTGGTGCAGAAAGACGTGGGCGAAAAGAGAGCTAATTGGATTACCGCTTTACAAGAATATGATCTTGAGATCAAACCAGCAAACATCGTAAGAGGTCAAGGCTTCTGCAAGATGTTAGCCGGAGCATCGCAAATCCCGGAGAACTCATCTGAAGAGGTACAAGCGTATGAGGTAAGCCTAAACGATGCAGAATCATCATATGCTGACACCATTTATTTTCTTAAGAACGGGTATGCTCCATCGCGTCTGGATCATACCAAGAAAAGAGCTCTGAGATTAAAAGCTAAACAATACCATCTCATAAATGATGTCTTGTTTAAAAGGAATTACGATTCTGTGCTTCTTAGGTGTCTTGAGAAAACTGAAGCCGAAAAGGTTTTGCAGGAACTCCACGATGGACCAGCGGGTGGACACTATGCCGGAGATGCGACTGCACATAAAATCTTGCATGCAGGATATTATTGGCCCACGCTGTTCAAAGACTCATACAATCACGTAAGGAAATGCCAAGTCTGCCAGACTGCTGCAGGAAAACAAAGGAAACCGTCCATGCCGCTACAACCAGTCATCATCGACCAACCATTCAGTCAATGTGGATTGGACATAATAGGTGAGATCGTTCCTCACTCTTCTAAGCAGCATAAGTATATCCTTACGGAAACTGATTATTTTACCAAATGGGTAGAAGCAGTTCCTCTCAAGACAGTTCATTCTGAAAATATTATTGAATTCATAGATCAATTTATCATCACTAGGTTTGGATTGCCAACAGCATTAATGTTTGATAACGCTTCATATTTTTCTAGAAATACTATGACTGAGTTTGCGCTTAAAAGAGGGTTCAAACTGAAATATTCTGCCAATTACTATCCGCACGGTAATGGATTGGCTGACTCAACAAACAAGAACCTAATCAGAATTATCAAAAGAACAGTCGACCAAAACCAAAAGAATTGGCACAAAGCACTGGTAAATGCTTTATGGGCTGATAGAATCACAAAGAAAGCTTCAATCGGCACTTCTCCCTTTAATTTAGTTTATGGGAGAGAAGTGGTTCTTCCGACTCACCTAGTCATTCCCTCTTTGTCTTTAGTGCAATATATCGATGAAGTATCTACTTCCTCTTTACAATTAAGACAAATGGAAATAATCAAACTAGAAGAACAAAGAGAACAAGCTAGGAAAACCCATGCTCATCACCAAGCGCTAATAAAATCTTCTTTTGACTCAAGCATCATAACCAAAAAAAACTTTCAGATGGGTGATTTAGTTTTGAAATGGGATAAGGCTCATGAAGAAAAGGGCAAACATACGAAATTTCAAAAGCTGTGGCTTGGCCCTTTTCAGATTGTAGAAGTCGTAGGCCCGTCTACATTCATGTTGCAGGATCTGGCAGGTAGGAGAGATTCTTTACCTGTCAATGGACTGATTCTTAAATTATACTTTCCATAGAAGAGAATTCTTCTAATTTTTGTAGGATAGATTTAGTTTTTAGTTTTTATTTTGTTTTGTTTTTCTCTTTTTATGAATAAAACCCATTGTAAATGATCATTTAAAAAGGATTCATGAAAGAGCACGCCAATTCTCTATCAGATTTTGATTTCGCTTGTACAAATAGCAAAATTTTTGAAAATCTGAATTTTATTATTGACAAATAGAGTTAACTTCACTTTGATTATGATACTTGTTTCAACCTCTAAAAAACTTTGACGAAAGCAACCTTTGGTAAAAGAATTGTTTTGTATCAGCACCATGAATGGTATCATCAATAATAAAATAAGCATTCTCTGCAAAGCTGTTGTTTTCAAAAACTCTATTATTGTCGTCCAGAGCTTTCTTAAGGAAAAACAATGAATTCCTCCCTGCTAAAAGGAAATTACAACATTCAGAGAAACAATCCAAGGAAAACACTATATCTCAAAGAATAAGAGGTCTCAACACGAGTCGGCTTATCATGATCACAGATATTATAACTTGTTGACTTTGCCAATACTGTCTATCAAAACAGGGCAACGACTTAAGATTGTTGCAATCAAAAGACAAGAGGTCTCATCACGAGCTGGCTTGTTCAGCAAAAGTGTAAATCAAGTGAATGACTGTGTCATAATTTGGCCACCAAACCAAGACATTGTTCTTTAGAGAATTAAAAAAGGAAGTGTGTCAAAAAGGATTTTTCTCTGGAATGTTGCGAGTAACCTCAAATAGGAAAAAGGATCATTTTTGGATAACATGGTAACCCTGTCGAGGCTATGGACGCTTACGGGCAACAGAGGCTCTACCTACGACAAATGAGCATACTTTTAAGCCAGTACGCAGAGAAGACCTTATTTTATCTTTTATCAAGACCAAGTAATGTCTGATGCGAATGCAAGAAAAAGCCTGAGGAAGCAAGCAATTGGGATATAAAAAGGGTTGAGACAAAATATCGTCGACAAGGTGAGGGGTAATCTACTCTATCTGTCCATAACAAAATTTAGACATATAAAAATTTTGCTGTTTCGGAAGTGAACGGTCAATAGAAATGCAGAGATAACTGGTTCTTCACAGTGAATCGCCATTGTTGTGGTCACCAACAACCCCCCTCTTTGTTTGATATTAGTAATAACATCAAGCAAAGGGGGACCCTTAACCAAAAATCCAAAAAATATTTTTGTTTGAAAAATCTTTTGTATTAACTCCCTAAGAGCTATATCGCGTCGCAAAGGAAAAAGGGGCGCTCTCCCAAAGCGCATAAATACACTGAAAGGGAGCGATGCGAGAACTCATCGCACCGCGTGCATTAAAAGCTCTCAAAAGGGGAAAACCTAAAGAACCGCCGACGGCCGATATGCGACGTCACACGTCACAATATCGCATAAGCAGCACAAAGTGACAGAGCGAAAACCTTGCGATCTTGCGATATGCGATTTGCGACCATGCAAAGCTGCGACCTGCGATCTATGGTTTGGTACGAATGAGACCATCAATTGCTGCGATACCACTTATTTACATATCAATCTTCGACGCTGCGATGCAAATCGCAGAAGCCATTCATCGCAGGAATTCCTCGGCATGATCTGTGAGCCCAATATTAGGCGCGCACCTTACGGGAAATTAATGATTGTACGCCTGTGTATCCAAAGATGATTATGTTGTGTTTTTCGAAGAGTCAAGTCATAATGGGTGACATGATTATGCATTCATTAGAACTTAATTGCTTTCATGTCAATCTTTTCTTCTGTCTCTTTTCATTTACGTGAACTATAAGTCAGCAACTGATATAAATCTATATGCAAGAAACATCTAAGGAAAAGCGCCAGAGCTAGAAGAATAGAGAGGAGATGACTTCGCAGATGGATACCGCATACAGCAGGGCCGCGGATTCCAGAGTATCACTCAACAAATGCTGATGGAAATAGGCTATCCAGGACTCAGAGTCAAAGGCGCACAAAAGCAAAGCGTTTATGAAAGATCTTGAGTCCCAAATTGGGTAAAGCAAAAAGAAAAACGCTTAAGGGGAAAGGCGTCTTAGAAAAGCCTGGAACAAAGAATGGAAACAAGTTTCAATTGAGAAAATCGTTCGGGCAACAAAATCCCCAGCTCATTGAGTCATTCACACGGCCGGAAACCGAAATAGCAACAACACAATCAGTTTGAAAGAAATCTGAGTTGTACTAAGTATACACGCCGTGAAGACACTCCTCCAGAAGAACACTTTCAAAAATATCTTCTAGTTTGTCAGAAAGAGGTGCCAGCTCTTGTTATTTCTAATTTTCAAGCTCGAACAAAAGGAAAGGACAAGCAGCCGACTCTTTCACAGCAAACAGCGCATCGCTTACAACACTAAGGAGCAGATACAGAAATGGTTAGAAATTAGATTCAATTTTTAGAAATAAATTTGTTTTAGTAAAAGGGCGGTCATTTGAAGCCGTTCCCTAAATTTGTGCAATTAAAATTAGCCGGTTAGTAGTATTTAACCCTTCTCGTTGCATTGGAGAAGGGTCCGGAAATTTGTCAAAAAACTTGTCCTCAGAACATGCACTTTTGCACCCTCGGAGGGGGTTTTTGATGAATGGACGGATCGAGATTTATTTATGTTTGCATTTTAATACCTGCTACTGATGTTGCACTTCTGTACTCTTAGTAGGCATTAGAAGTAAGTAGAAATAGATCGTTATTTCTTAAGGTCTATGAGTATAAAATCAGTCATAAATGGTACTTTTATCTCTTGACGAATTTCTACTTGCATTCTTAGAGTAATATACAGCTGATGTTGTTTATATGTTAACGTATGAATGAGTGGACTACCATTTGGCACTTTTGTACGGTGGAGTCATTGATTTGTGCTTAATACATGAATAACTGATTATGCGATATGTTGTTCACAACCATTTTTCTTAACTTTTTATGCAGGATGGTTCATCTTAATTGATTTATATTCTCATAATCGCTGAATAATCTTCATTACCAGTTATTGTGTGAAATCTTTCTAGATCGCATAATGGAAAAAGTTCTATCCCGGGTTAGCATAGATTAGATGTGTTGTTCTTGATAGATTAAAGTAGTATAAAATTCAATCTCAGAGTTTAGAATTAAATTAGCTTAGAAATAATTCCAGATTTTCATTATCATATTCTACACACACACACATCACCAAACTCTACACACACACACCCCTTAGATCGGGAAGCTGGTCCCGTTATCCCCAGTCGGACCCGCTACACCAAACGGGCACGGAGCCGCCAACCAGGTTCCCGACCGGGTGGGTATCCCCCTTGTTGTTGACCCGATTTGAGGGCCCTCAACAGAAGTTTAAAAAGGCAGACAGGAATAGGTGAAGTAAATAAAGTCTAGGCTACATACTTGAAAACAATATTTTTCTAAAACCATCATAAATATGAAAAATAAATTCCTCAGGTCTACTAACATTTCCTTCTATAACAATTAGAATTATTAGACAAGACTTTTCATAAATGCCAATAAGGTAGATGTAATAGTAACAATGTAACAAAAGTAATATGATTACATATTTCAACAAATGAACATAATGACATGAACGATAAATTTAAACTTTATGGTATTGGATAATTTTGTATAATAAATTAATTCCTAAATACCCAAGGCATTTGAGAGTATTAATGCGGGGACAAACATGGGTTTAGGTAAGGGGATGTTATTTTTAAAATCAAGGTGTGTGGGGGTTCAGGGGAGGGGGCATTAGACACACAAAAGATTTAATATAAACCCAAAAAAAAGTTGTTTAGCAGATTTCAATTATATGTAGATCATAAACACTGAAAGCATAAAACAGAGTGCACCAGTGGTGAAATGCACGAGTTGTGAAAAGAGTTATTACGCACACAATTAAGTAATTTGGCATTACTGTCTGGGGGGGAATCAATTGGTTAATTCGAAGCTTATGAAATTGTGGAAACTAGGCAACTAGGTTCAAATCCCTCTTGTAGCGAGCCTAGTTTACGACAAGGAGGACACTTGAAAGGGAGAATAATTGGCATCATGTATCGAAATAGACCTTACAAACCAAAATTTGGGATTGTTTCGAGGGATCCCCTAGCTGGGAACATTCTTTACAAGTAACAATGATACATTTCCCAGCTCTGAGACATTTACTCTGGCAACACAACTTTATACTTTGGGGAATGATATAACATAAGATAACACCTTTCCACCTTTCCTCCATACCAAAATAAATAAATTTTTTTTTCTTTCCTGAAAGGAAATACCAAAGAAATACATCCTTCCAAAACCTAAGCTAGCTCCATTTAGAACAATGAAACCAAAAAACCAAAATCACCTTTTATGTAAGAATAAATGGACTGTGTTTAAATAGATTTCATCCTGCTTGCAAAATATTACTCAAACCCTGGAATCTCATGCGCACCATAATTTCAACACATACAACCATCTCTGATGCAGCACAAACCAGGAAAGTAAATCAATGAGTTATACATATCTTGCTGAAACCAATCATGTATTAAAAATACAAATTGCACTAGATAGAACGACCAATTAAAATTTACAAATTATTGGTGTATGCATCAAATGCCTCCAACTTTAGCAGTCTAGTGAAAAAACCTCGGGGTATGGAGC
Organism: Pinus tabuliformis; assembly: GCA_031772625.1. Lineage (NCBI taxonomy): Eukaryota > Viridiplantae > Streptophyta > Pinopsida > Pinales > Pinaceae > Pinus > Pinus tabuliformis. The sequence continues at coordinate 1,211,282,027 of CM062807.1, read as the reverse complement.
CCTTCATCTCTACAATGTTTTTCATATTCATCTCTATAATGTTTTTCATATTCCAAATTTCCCGAGGAATCTTTCCTTGCAATCTCACAATGTCGAAATACAAAATACACGGTTGGCTATAATTTTTTTTATTTTGGGTGGTAAAGAGCCACTGAAATAGTTGGAGTATGAAATCATTATATCAGCATTGGAAAGCTTTCCAATAGACAAAGGAATGATACCATTAATATTATTTGTATCCACCAAGAGTGTAGTTAGGCTTATTAGATTATCCAATGCAAGCAGAATAATACCTGATGTGTTGTTGGTACTGATATTCAGAATTGTAGGAAGGCTACAGTTCACAATATCCGGAGGGATGAAGCGTGTGAAGAAATTGTTAGCAACATTGAGTTCTTGAATCCCTATGTAGTTGGTTATGTGGCTAAGAACCATGCCCGATAACCTATTTCCTGAAAGGTCGAGCTTCTCCATGGAAACAATCTTGCCTATTACACTCGAAAAATGGGTAGAGAGACCTTTGTATGGCAGGAAAATTGATGTGACCCACCTTCCATAATTGTTGTAGTGGACACCTTCCATCCTAAACAGATTGATATCAGAAGAGTTGTCGTTTCTCAAAATTGAAAGAACATTCGGAAGAATTGCAAAAGATGACTTGATTTCTAAAAGCGCCACTCCATCTGCTGATAGAGTGTTACTGCTACAAATAAATGCAGGTAATCGGCCAAAATAACTTACCTAATTATTAATCACAATAAACATTAATATTAGAAATGGAATATTATACACCATATTGCCTACTCTGCTGCTTGGATAAAGCAATATCTTGAACAACTGGCATTATTTAGAGGTCGGGGAATATTTTGATCTAACTGTTGGCATTACTGAGGTTTTCTAGTACTCTATTTTCATTGTGAAAAATATACTTCCCCAACGTGGAACTTTGATAGTTGCAAAACAACATGACTGTTTTGACTATTGGAAAAAGCAATTTCACAGGTGTGCAACGTGGAGCCACCCTTACCATAAGCGTAATAGTCGTAGGGGAATTTATTAGCTAAAGAAGATGCATAGATGTCATGGGTGTAAAATATTGGAAAAATGTCACAACGTAACATATTGGACAAATGTCACAAGCATAACAAAAGGGGAGACAAAAATGGATCATGAACTAATTCAAAAGAAAGGCCTATCATCCTAACTAATTATAAGTGGAGAGACAATACATTAATGGTTGACAGTGTTTCCAAAATATGTTAAACAGGGTTAAACACATTTCTAAAAGACTGGGCAACATCGTTAAACATGTTACCGCCATAAATCGTTCTATATATATATATATATATATATTAAAGTCGTAACACGCAAGAGGAGAGCGCTACCATAAACCGCAGTCGAAGATGTGGCAATCAAAGCATATTCCATGAATATTGAATCTTGTTAGTTAATTTAAAAAAAAAAAAAATTGAAATTCCACAAGTCTACATTCACCCTGAGTTTTTGGCTTTGATTAATATTTAGAATTAAAATTTAATTGTTTTATATTTAAAAAATAAAATTGAGATATTTTTCAAAATAAATTAAAAATTTATTGAAATTACAATTTTAAATTAAGTCATAAATTTGAAACCTTGTAAGTCATAAATTCGAGAAAAAGTGTGACATATAAAAATGTATTGAAGATTTACCACTACCAAAAGGGAAAACTTAATAAACAAATTTCCATTTTAAGCTAGAAGATAAAGAGAACTCGGTTACATTAGGCCAAATTTACAGATTCTATAACCTTTCAAACATAGATTGTCTCTTAATCTTCAAAAATGTTGTTTCAAGTTTCAATAACCACATTTCATAGATATTGAAGAAATACTGGTAGTAAATAACTATAGATAAGTTAATTGAATAATATTAATTCACAAACAACATGATGGCTATATTTCCAAATCTAAATTTGCATCACAACTTTACAAATTTTAGACATCATCACCTATTAAATAAGGAAAATGAATCAGATATTAACTCCTACTTATTCATAATTTTTGATATAAAATCTATAACTTTAATGGGAAACTATTGATGATGATGATGATGATGATGATGATGATGGTGATGGTTAACGTCTGCTAAGATCAAACTTTGGTCTATCGGACCTAAAGAAACAAATTATTTAGTTTGATTTAACATTTTATTCCTATGCTCAAAAAGCTTGGAGAGAAGCCTCCTGAGCTCACTATAATTTTGACATTGTAAAAGGCTAGGAAGGTCAGTATTGTGACAAAGACTATGAAACTGAGATCTAATGTGGTTGTACATGGGGAACTCTAAGAGGAAGTGGTTTTCATCCTCGATGTTCCTATTCTCACATAGATGGCAGATCCTTTCCATCCATGGTGTTTTAGGAATTGCCCAATGACTTGTTTCACTATGGAACTCATGAGAATTTGTTCTAATCTTTGCCATATTAATTTTCTTCTTTGAGCTAGTTAAAATAGAGAGATACTTTTGATCTTCTAGGGTGGGGTTGATGACCTTCTTATAAGAACTTAATTTTCTTTTAGCCGCTAAATCTTTCTCACACCACATTTTTTCTTTGAACTTAGAAGTAACAATATCTTTAATGTTATTAATGTTTTGTAATGCATCATTCTCGTTGATCTCCCAATAGTTTAACCAGGCCCTCGTGTCTTTATAACACCCCCGTTTGAGCCTTAGGTGGTTTTGGTTGGAATTTAAAGCTAGCTTAGGAAGTCTATGATCTCCTATGTTATTGAGTTTGTGCTTGTACAGTAGAAGCCTAATCATAGCTAGGCTCTCGATAGAGGAAAGACCTACTTCTATAAGGAGAATAGGATAGGGTGTATTACTTTTAATTTTCAGGTTATACGTTATAAAACGTTTCTGGATTTGCTCAATCTTTCTCCAAGATTCTCTAGAGATGATGCAACCCCAAACCTCACATCCATATAAGAGAACAACAATGACTAAAGTTTCAAAGAGGAACTTATTTTTATCCCACATTACGAGGTTTGTCGTTTTACAATTATTTTCAAGACCAAAATAAGCTTTCCACCCCCCATTAATCCTTTTCTCAATGCCATAGTTCCAGTTGAGCTTGTGATGAATATCAATTCCTAGGTACTTGTAAGAATACACTTCCTCCAAGTTATTATTGTCATACATAAAATTAGCGTAAGTGTCCTTCTTGGATTTGATAATCATAACTTTTGTTTTGTCAATGTTAACAGTCATACCCATTGTAGAGCAGAAATCCTTAAGAAGCCTGAGTTGCTTATCAAGATTAGATGGGCACCTTGCAAGAAGAACAATATCGTCAGCATAGAGAAGAAGGATGATGACTATCCAAACTAAGATCAAGCCAACACATCCTACTTCCTCTAAATAGCCTTCGAGCTTGTCAATGTAAATTCCAAATAGGGTAGGGGAGAGGGGGCAACCTTGTTTAACTCTGATATTACACTTAATATCTTTCGACCACCCCTCATTGCTATTTAGTTTGGCAATTACATTCTCGTATAACCTTATAGCGGCAACTCTCAACTCGAAAGGAACCTTTAGCTGTTCTAATCTATTCCAAAGGTTGTATCTAGGAACTATATCGAAAGCCTTTCTAAAGTCCACAAAGCAACAAAAGAAATTGGATTTATCATTACTACATTCCTCCACAATTATCCTAAGCGTGACGAGGTGGTCTATTGAGTGATGCCTTCTGAAACCTACTTGGCCTTTAGCCTGCTTACTTTCACTTTCAAGCCATATGCTTAACTTCTTTTCCAAAGTACTACCATATAACTTGGCTAAAAGAGGGCTGATCATAATTGTCTGATAAGTAGAGGGCTTATTTATATCCCCACTTTTAAAAATAGGGATAATGAGGCTCTCAGTCCAAGGTTTAGGGAACCCTTTCTTGACTGCTTGATTGAAAAGCTTGTGGATGTGGGGGCTGAGGACATGACCTCCAATTTTTTAAGATTTCAGCCTGGTAACCTTCAATGTCCTCAGCTTTCCCATTAGCCAGGCAATTAACCCCAAAATCAATGTCTTCTAAAGAGAAAACTTCTTTCGTTGTGAGCAGAGTTTCCAAGTTATCCATGACATTTGGAGATTCATAAGGCTTTTTAAGATAGGAATTCTAATCGTGAAGATCAATTTTATTATTATCTTTAGTTTTCCTAGTCAAAATCTGCCTCCAAAATTTCTTAGGAGCTACCTTAGAGAGGTGTAAGAGATTCTCCTATTTTTGACGAATGTACTGCCTCTTTTTCCTTTTAGTTAGGGCTTTGTATATTTTTATCTTGTCCATTTTATGAGATTCATCAACAACTTCCTTAATTGCTCTCCTCGCACTTTTACAAACTTTGTCATACCATGGGTTGGTTTTGCTATTTCTTTTATTATTTGAAACTTCAATTGAGAACTTGCTAATAGAATATGAGAGGGTTGTAGTAAAATTATGATAGAGGTCTTCTATGTTGTCTATACTAGATAAAGGAAGCAAATTAGTTTTTAATTCATTTACAAAGGGATCGTTTTTATTTTTATCAAATATTAACTTCTTTTGGCTATAAGGATTATTTTTTGTGGTATCTCTATGCATGACAAAATTGAGAGTTATAAGGCCTATGATTAGAGTCAGGCTCATGGTCGTTTAAAATGTAAAAATTTATTATTTCGTTGTATAATGGGAGATCGGAAATAACATAGTCTACCACGTTGCTACCAAGTCCACGGATGCAGGTCATCTTGGTGGAATTGGGCCACTTCTTTAGACCGTTGCAAATTATGAGATCCTAAGCACTACAGAGCTTGACTAGCTCCAACCCAAACAAATTTTCCTCGAGGTCTTCAGAGCTCCTTTTGTACCTACTAGCTAGAGTAGGGTCTTCGTCTAACCAAAGAGGATTAGGGTTGGAATGATTGCTTAGAATAATAGCTTGGTTGCTTGAAGTTCGAGCATTAAAGTCACCTATTAAAAGGATATTACCTTCATTCCTTAGGCTAGAAATATCATTCTCTAAACCATTGTAAGGGTTATTTTTATCTAGATTCTTCTTCTTATAGAAGTTAGAATTGATGGGGGGAAAATAACATATTGCTATGTAGGTCTTTTTATTATTAATGTCACTGATCTCTATCCAACTATATTGGTTGTGAGGGTCATTTTTATAAATCCTAGAATGGGGGGAGATGTTCTTCTTAATGTAACAAGCTATTCCCCCAATGCCTCTACAGGAGGATCGCTTGTTCCAGGTAGACCATAGCGTAAAGCCATCTATGTTAGGGGTCTTAGATTATTCGTGCTCCCAAGTTTCAACAAGCAAAATAATATCAACATCATTTGAGATCCAACTTATCTTGGGGCCTTTGTTCCATGGAAAGCCCCGACAGTTCCAAGAAAGGATCCGGAGCATGTTGAATTGCTATTTATTACTATCTTTTGGTTTCTATCTCAAATAAAGGCTTTTCTATTTCTGATTATTGCCCATTTTCCTTCCTTTCTAGCTTCTTTTACCTTTTGAACCTCCTTTCTTAATTCTGCTTGATCTTCTGGAATGAGATCTTCATTTATGAATATTCCCGTTCCTTTTAGACTTGAGGTTTTACTAATTATGTCATACTTATGATCAATAGAGCTCACCTTTATTCGAATTAGTCTTCTTTTATTCTCAATTAATTTCCCCAACCTTGTTGCTTCTGTGAGACATGTTGTTTCAATTTGTAATCTATTATGTAATTCCATTTGGGCTATGGCTAAAGTATCCTCATCTACTTCCTCTTTTAAACCAAAGATTATAAGGTTCAAGGCCTTTTTGTTACGCTCAGGTCTAATTCTATTAATTTTTTCATTTCATGTTTAATTGGTTTGATATCTAATTTATCTACCACATTATTTAGGGTGAGACAACTATTAAATTTTTCTTCTAGTTCTTTAATCATGTCTTTCATTTTAAGACTCTTTAAAGTATTAGCATCTCCTTGCTGGGATGTTTGGTTAGTATCTTGGTTTTGTTTTTCTATAACCTGTAGCCTAATCTCCATTGCCTCCATTTTGTTCTCCAATAGTTCTATTTTATTTTCTATTTGTTTTTGGTTCGTGTCTTCAAGAGATGCAAATTTATTTCCAGCATGGCTTCTAACTCTATTTGTAACTTGGTTTCTCTTTCTTCTCTACGTTTCTCTAAAGACTCTATATACTCATAAAGGCCTTGTAGAGTAACTGTGCTAGGTCTGCCTTTGGTAATCTTTGGTAGTTGTGGTGAAATATTCATACTTGAAAATATATGAGTAAATATGTATTAGAAAAAGAAAAAGATAAGGAATGTGTGCACCTGATATCAGCAAACTTGACTGCAGATCGCCCGTGCCCATCACAGCCTGCAGACCTGATTGGATCGGGAGCAATATTCTCGAGAACAATGGTCGTTGCAATTTTCTAGAATACTGCGAGCCTCAGAATGTATACCATGTACTTATGATCTACCAGCCTTAGAATATTCTCTGCTTTTGCGATTATATGAATGCGAGCCTCAGAATATATATATATATATATATATATATATATATATATATATATATATATTGAATAGGTGAGCCTCTGCGATTATATGACCTGCCTCAGAATGTATATCAAAGCCTCAGAATATATGCGAGCCTCTGTGATTATATGATCTGCCTCAGAATGTATATCAAAGCCTCAGAATATATGCGAGCCTCTGCGATTATATGAATGCGAGCCTCTGAGTGTATATATATATTGAATAGGCGAGCTTCAATGATTATATGATCTGCTTGACAATGTATATCAAAGCCTTGCGAGCCTCAACAAATATATATATATATATATATATAATGCGAATATATAAATCATCTGCGATTATATGATCTGCCTCAAAATGTATATCAACGCCTCAAAATATGAATAGGTGAGCATATGCGATTATATGATCTGCCTCAAAATGAATATTACAATACAATTGGTAATATTCATAATGTTTCCAATGAGAACATCACTTCTCAAATAAAATACTTATGATCGCATAAATGGTCACTTCCAAGAGCACATTATTTCACTGATTTAAATGCTCTTTTGCCGAGATTTCAAGTTGAAGGCCATCGATGAGAAGTAAGTTGCACCTCGAAAATGTGAAGGTCAGGTGTTTAGCCTTATCCAGAATTTGCTTTCAATGTGACAACTATTACTACTTTTGGAAAATAAAGTCAAAGAAGGTGGCGACGATGGTGTTGGCACTCCACTAAAGTGACGACTTGGGTATATAATGTATTATTTCATATTTTATACGCGTTAATTATATACTTTATATTTAATACGTGTTTGACATTTTGTTATTTTCATTTCAATATTTTTTCAAAGCTACGTACTTATTTAGTGTTATGTTAGATATGTATATACCAAGTTCATACATGTGATGTTTCCTTTATCTCTGGTTAATCATTACTAACATCCAAAAATGTCAATGTAATAATAATATAATATTATTTAATTGGTTACGCTCATCTTATCCACATCTCTTTTATAGTATGTAAACATGTGTTTCGTTAGTGCTATTAATGTTACAACATTCTTTTTATAGTAATTGACATTTAAGTTTTGTTTATGTGATCGCATTCCAAAATCCATGTATGCAACATGTGAGACCAAGGTTAAAGTTATTATAATGAGAGAAATGGAGATGATAGCAAGGGGAAGATGGTTTGTTCGTAAAGGGACATGTATATGTGTTTTGAACCGCAGCGTAATCGTCGGAGACGGTTAGTTCTTTATTTTTGTGGTAGGTTTCATAGTAAGATGTAAAATTTTTAAATGGAATCGTTTATACACGTGGAAGAATTGTCTGGACTGTAAAAAAAAATAGAATTTGGACAAAAAAATTCAAAAAATCTTGTAAAAGTAGTGTTTAAATCTTATTTTTCAGGGTGGAAATGGATTCAGCATCATCAAAAATATCTAAAGCACCTAAAATTTTGAAATTTAACCACTTTAACTTAGATTTACAAAACTTCTTGCGCGATTTTCTCAAAATATAACTAGAATTTCTATTACTTTCAAGACAAAAACAATCTGATTAAATTATGACTTTTCTAATCGTCTAACGCAAAAATCGACAACCCACAACAAGACACAATAACCCAAAAAAAAAAATTTAAAATTTTTTTTTCCCTAGAAAAACACCTTACAGCGTAATTATGTGTATAATGTACCAACGATGAGATGTTATGCTATGAACCCACTCGATATGCGCTCTCTAGGCTGGAGCTCCCTCCACGCCCTTCGATTTGGCTTATTAATTTGTGTAAGATCCCCATAGATTTTGTTATAAAGCATTTCCTTTATGTCCATGATAATAGTAATAGGGAAATCTTTTATCTTTTTAATGGTTAACTAAGTAATTTTTAATTATTTTAATGGATAATTTGTGATTGAGGTTGATATATATATATATATATATATATATTTGGTTTTTTTTATTGTTTTATATAAGGCGAAATTTAAAAATAAATTATTTTTAAAGAGTTTAAGAAAATTATATAAATTTAAAAATATTTTATAATTTATAATTTTAAAATTAAAAGCAATACATTATATTCTTTCTTTTCCATAAATGTGTGTTTTTTTTTTTAATATAATCTACATTTTGAATATAATTATGACTATATGTATAATCTAAAAAAAATAACATAGAAGATAATAGGTTTTTTTAAATTATCTCAAATTTGAATTGAAATTTTCAATGACTTAGGTGAGGTTAGCACCAATATATATTTATTTTAAGTCTAGATTTATCAACCATTTAGAAGAATAAAATCTTTCAAGGTTCAATTTTTTTTTCAAATTTTATATTTGAAAGAATCTTATTTTTAATTTATTAAAACTCAAATAATACACATAGTTACATATATATTACATTTTCTTTAACATGTTTTATAATTTATTTTAATTTAAATTTACATATATTAATTATATTTATTAAATTTTTATATGTTATTAATTATATGTTCTTAAATATTATGGTAATAGTTTATTTTAATTTAAATTTACATATATTTATTATATTTATTAAATTTTTATATGTTTATTAATTATATGTTCTTAAATATTTATTTTTTTAGACTGTAACGGGTATAGATATTATTGAGCGGCAAAACAGCTGCCGCGTACTGAATCATTACATCAAAGAGGGAATTCGCTCTTTCCACAGTTTTCGAGCCTCAACAAGTCTGAGAGCCTGGTTAATTTTACAATGCTGAAATGGAATTTGAGAATGGATCAGTCCAAGAAACTTTTCACTGCCAAAACGACGACGCTTCTATTCAGCTGACCGGAGTCCACCTGATGCTTGCCCAGCTGATGGCTTGTCGGTCCAGAATGAGACCTAGATCCAAACCTTAGAATCAACTCGAACCTCTCTGCTGTTTTGCGATCAATCCTTTACCACCGTTGGCTACCGTTCTTTGAGCCCAACCGTCCAGTTGGATAGCAGCTCGTAAGAATATGATTTTATTGCCTTTCTCAGTGACAGAAGGCCCTCCTCGTCTTCTTTGTCGAAACCCGCCACTGCTGAGGATGCTTCTGAATAGAATAGTTTAGCTGGATCCTGAAGCACGCTTCTTTGGAGACAGAATCCCTTCCAATCGGAGATTAAGGGATGATGCATATCGATTCATCAGAGTTGACTAGCAGTGATCTTCTGCAACGGGTAGAGCCCAGATTGGCTTCCAGGTCAGCTTGACTGTTCAGGTGTCTCAGAATATGAAAAAAGGATATTTTCCGGAATTGGGGCAGAGTTAACCTGATTTTCTTGAATATGGAGACTAATTGAATCTGCGAAGGAGTTGAATTGAGGTTCAATGCTTGGATAATCAGCCTGGAGTCTCCAAAGACCGACAAAGTCAGCAGTTTCCTTTTGATAGCCAGATTGAGCCCTTGCCACAGAGCCAGAGCTTCAGCTCTGTTATTAGATTCGATGCCCAGCCCCCAGTGGAACCGAAGTTCAGTTGAACCATCCGGATTCAGAAGAACCCCACCCCCACCTGCAGCTCCGGGGTTGCCTTTAGAGGCCCCGTCGAAGAAAAGGCAATGTTCCCCCAAAGCAGATCGCCATTTGATAAACTCCTGTTCTTCCAGGCGAATTTCCCAGTTAGCTTGGGAGATAGCAGGAGGTATGGGCTTGGGATCATAGTTTGGAACAAGTTCTTTGAGCCAAATCTCTTCCACACTGTCCAGAGCTGCTTCATTCCTTAAACCATGTTTGGTGTCCAAAGTCTCTCCCAGTAATGCTTGGATTTTAATAATAATTTTGCCAGGATTGCATTTTTCATCCCTGAACAGCCTATTGTTCCTCTCCAACCACAGCTTCCAGCAAGTGAATTTAGGAATCCATATCCAGGCTATTTTGAGGAGGCATTTTTTTGTAAGATTGAACGGGGACAATTTGGCCCAATTGTGAAGCAGGAAAGGAATGTTACCAGGAAGCTCCACAGCCCCTGATCTCAGGACCCCCCTCCAGACCTCACGGGCAAAGGGGCAAAGTAACATCAGGTGGTTAGCCGACTCTTCCTCTGACAAACACAAAGGGCATCTGGAAGGCCCTTCCATTCCACGTTTTCTCAGATTATCTCTGGTGAGAATGTTGTTATGAGCTAACGTCCAACAGAAAAAGTCAATTTTGGGAAGCGAAGGAAAGGCCCAAATAAATCTCCATTGAGTAGGATCAGGGGGGACATTAGTAGTAGCTGTTATACTTTTGTATCCTTCAGAAACTGTGTAGCTGCCAGAGATGGAGCCCCACCCTCTTTTGTCTTTAACTGTTGCTTTGATTGGAGATTTTCCTTGAAGTTTATCTAAGAGAAGCGAAGCTTCAATCTGCAGCCTTTGGGGAATCTCTCCCAAGTACCAGCTATCCCACCGTCTTCCATTATCATTTGTCCAATTTGAAATGTCCCACAGGGTGTTCAGGTTGTTGGATTGTAGCCAATTTTTAATGTTTATCAGTCCTTCAACCTGATTCAGAGGTTGTTCACCAAGGATTGGATCATCCCAGATTTGGGATTTTTTCCCATTACCTGGTATCCAGTAAAGGTTGTGACTGAAATGTTCCATAGTAGTAAGATAGAATTTGAAAATCGGAGAACCTTTAATGATTTTTGGAGGCTGGTCCAAACACCTCAGCTGCTGTCCTTTGAAGTATTTCTTCCACAACACTCTCTTACTCTAGCTCGCCTTTCCAGCAACAATATTCCATAGCATTTTGGTGCCTAGGGAGAGATTCTGGGCACCCAAATCTCTTAATTGAATACCTCCTTCCAGCATTGGTTTTTTAATAGTGTCACATTTAACTAAATGGAGTCTTTTTTCATTATTTCCCCCCCTTCCCATAGGAATCTTCTCAGCAAACTGTCCATTTTACTAATCAAGGTTTTGGGAGCAAGCAGAATGGAATGTTCATAAAGAGGCATACTTGTGATAACAGATTTCATCAGGACAACCTTCCTCGCATTGTTCAGCCAAGTGGCTCCCCAAGCTTGAATTCTTAATTTTAGTTTGTCAAGTAGGGGCATCCAATGAGCAACTTTGGGAGTGGATTTGAAGATTGGTATCCCCAGATATTTTAGAAACTCCCAGGTCTGAATTCCTTTCATCTCTAAGATCCTGGAAATATCAGCCAGTTCCTTGACCGAGCAGTTCCAGCCATAGATAGTGCTTTTTTGGTGGTTTATCTTGCTGCCCGAGACCTCCTTGTAGATGGCCAACTCCTTCTTAAAGGATCTTGCAAATTTTATGCTCGCTCCTCCAAGCAACAGAGTATCATCGGCAAATTGGGCATGGTTTATGTCTTTAACATTGGAAGCCATTCTGAGTCCTGGCAGAGTCTGTATTTGTTGACAGCTATCAAGTTGGAAGCTAAGCACAGAGGCTTGAATAGCGTAGAGGAGCGGGGACAACGGGCAACCTTGTCTTAAGCCCCTTGATGCGTTGAAGAACTTTGTTGAGCGGCCATTAACCAGCGGCGCAATCCATGAGGAGTCGATGCAGGCTTTCACCCAATTTCTGAAGGATATAGAGAAGCCCAATTTCTTCATAACAGCGTAGAGGAAATCATGTTTCACCCTGTCAAAGGCATTTGGTAGATCAAGCTTTATCACTATTCCTTTCTCTTTTCGATGGAAACTTGAATGAACTGCTTCTTGCACCAGCACAATATTGTCCAAAATCTTTCTCCCCTTGATGAAACCTCCTTGATTTTCCGGAATGATATCTGGCAAAACATTCTTGAGACGGTTGGCTATTGTTTTGGTGATCAGTTTATAGCTGGTGTTACACAGTGAAATGGGCCGATATCTACCAAAATCAACAGCTCCTTTCTCTTTTGGGATCAGGGCCAAGAAGGCCGAGTTGGTGCTGCCTCCGATCTTGGAACAAGATTGAGATTTCCTAAGCATTCTCAAAAGATCTTTATTGATAGTAGACCAGCAAGTTTGAAAAAATCTGGCATTGAACCCATCAGGCCCGGGAGCTTTATCTGGCTCCATGCCTTCCAAAGCCTTCTTGAGCTCATCCATGATGATCGGAGATAGCGTTAGCAGATTCATGAACACGATGAGGGATTAGGTCAAAGGGGTAGGCTTGGAGGTCTAAAGGAGGGTTTTCAAGAGCCATATAAATCTCTTTGAAGAATGTGAAAGCAGCACTTTTGATGCCTTCAAAATCTTTGACCATTGTATCTTGGGATCGAATTTCTGAAATAGATTTAAATTGCTTGCGAGCTTCGGCTTGCTTGTGGAAGAAACTGGTATTCTTGTCGCCGGCCTGCAGCCATAAGTTTCTGGATTTTTGTCTCCAGTACTCCTCTTCTTCCCTACTGTCTCTATGGAGAGTTTTTTGCAGCTCAACTTCTCTTTGAATCAGATTTTGAGATATAACAGACTTCTCCATTGCAGATTGATGGGCAACAAGGTTTTCTAAGGATTCTTTTCTCTTGGCAGTGGGTGTTTTCAGAGTTTTAGCCCACTCCTTGAGTCTTCTTTTAAGGCCCCTCAATTTTTCTTCCCACACATAGAAAGGAGATCCCAGGATCTGCCGATTCCAAGCTTCAGAAACCACTTCATGGAAACCATCTTGCTGAATCCACAAGGGACTGAATCTAAAAGGTATTGGACCAAGGTTTCCATCAAGGGAGAGCTCGAGACTGATGGGTTTATGATCAGAAGTGCAATTTGGGAGGATTTTAGACGAGGCTATTAGACCACATGAGAGGAAAGAGGATTGGACAAGGAATCTATCCAGACGAGCAGCTATGTGGTTGGGCCCTAATCTTTTGTTGGTCCAGGTATATTTTCCAACAGAAGGCTTGATATCCTCAAGATCCCAATCTAACATTACGTCTTCCACCCATTCTCTAGCTGGATCCCTTACTGGGGAACCCCCCTTTTTCTCATCAATGGTAAGAGTGACATTCAGATCACCTGCAATAATGATATTTCCTGGCTTGTGCAATAAAAGAAAGGACTGAAGCGAGTCCCAACAAAATTTTTTCTCCACTGGAAGGACCGGAGCATAAATATTAAACATACTTACTTGTTGCCCAGAATCTTTGTGGAGGAGCTGGATGAAAATCCAATGAGAGCAGTTTTCTTCTTGAATCAATTCATATTTTGAGCTGTCCCAGAAGGAGGCAAGCCCACCAGAGGCTCCCCTAGCGCTGACAGCTCTTCCGGGACCTTTGTGCCAGAATGTCTTACTAGTTTGGAGGAGCGGATTATCCTCCATCTTTGTCTCCTGGATGAGAAGGATTTCAGGCGAATGTATCCTAACAATGTCTTTCAGGGCTTCTTCTTTCAGTCTGCTGCCTAACCCTCTGCAGTTCCAGGAGACGTATTTCATTATTTACTGCCTTGGGAGGTGGTGGCTCCTTTTGGAGCCCTACTCTGCTTGCGCCCGGATCTGGTGTTCATCGTTCCTTTTAGAGTTTTCTGGGAGCCTTGAAGGACATCCATATAAGTTTTCTCCTCCCTCTGTTTCTTCTTGGATTTTTGACCCCTAGTCAATTTGATAGGAGTGATTTGTGATCCATCTGATTCGGTGTCTCTCTCTTCTGACTCTTCCCCTGAGTCAGAGGTTGGACTTATGTGCTCCTCAACACCTTCGGTTCCCCTTTGATCAACATCTGCTTGGGTATCCGGTGAGTTTTCTACGGTTTCTTTCAGTTTATTCGAATGGTCTTCAGTTTCTTCCTGATTCTCTGTTACATTCACCTTTTCAACTGAAGGGGGGCCTTCTTTTGTGATTGATTTGTTCTGAGAATTGGCCTGGGGGTTCCCCATTGTCCCAGATTTTGTCTGTTCAGTAGCCTTTGAGACTACCTTGCCCTTTTTTATCTCTTTCCATCCTTCTTCTTCCACCTTGTCCCTTGATGGGGCTTTAGGGCAGTTTCGTTGGAAATGACCATGCTCATGACAGATTCTGCACTTGAAGGGTAGTTGCTCGTAGTCCAGTTTCTGGAAGTGATGCCATTCTCCAACTGTGAGTTTAATGGCTTCCGGTAGACCAGCTTCCAAGTCAACTTCCACGCAGATTCTTGCGCAGGTGTATTGGCCCCTATTGTCAGCTTTGTCAATGAATCGACCCAGCCCGTTTCCAATCTTTTGAAGGGATTGGTAGCTCCAGCAGTGGATCGGCAGGTTGGGGAGCCGGACCCAAACAGGGACCTCCTTTGGAACATTGACTGAAGGGTCGAAATCAGGGGTCCACTTGTTCAGGAAAAGGCCTTGATTTCCCATGAAATACGGACCATTTCTAAACACCAGGTCACGGTCTTCCTTGGTAGTGAATTCGACGATGAAAAATCCTCGGCCGACAGCATAACAAATCATGATGTTTGTCAGCAGAGGCCTCCAATTTCGTTGAACCCATTCATCTGTGGATTTTGTTGATGGTCAGCGACCCATAAATTGCCCGACCAATCCTCTGTCCGCCAATGCAGGAGCTATTTTGATTGGTTGTTCTTCAGGCAGAGTGATCTCTGGTATTTCTTCAAGCTTTTTGATAAATGTTGGGACTTCAGGATTTGGCTGTTTTTTCCCTTTTTGAGTGAGTAGATTTCTGAATGCGGTTGCAGCAGAGAATGGGGGGAGGGGGGAGAGGCCTCTCCGCCCCCTGGAGCACCCATGGCGGCGGCTCAACACACTACGTTTCTTGACCTAATCGCAGTTTGTAAACGCGCGTGCGCAGCAGATCACCTTCTTAAATATTATGGTAATGAACCTGATTTATTATTATTTAAATTTATTTTAATATGATATGTGTATTAAGATTTTTTCTTAAATTGTTTGTAGTTTTATTTATAAAAATAAAATTATAAAATAATTTATTATTATTATTATTTAATTGAGTAGACATTATTTTTATTATTACTTTTTTTTATCTAATGCTTATCTTACATACATTACAATATTCTCCTCATATTAAGTTCACATCTAAATGTTTACACTCTTTTACAAACATTACAACATCTCACCCAAAAATTGAGTCGATGTTTAAATGTTTACGCTAATTTATGTATAGTACAACACCTCCATATTATATTATAGAGTGCCTCTCTACGCAATAAAGATGCCAAGAAGTTAACATAAAAATATCAAGTCTAAATTAAATCATTGTGTAATATAGAAAACAATCACTTTACATTATATGAAAAACATTAAAAATATTGTTATATTTAACTTCAACCTGAAATTATGGTGTGATAAATAATTAGAGGATGACAGAAAATTAAGATAAGAATAAAAAAAAGGTAAATAAAAATTTTATAACATTTTGTGATGAGACATTAAAAAAATTAAAAATAAAAAACATATTTTTTCAAAATATCTATCCCATTAAATCTTAATTTCATATTATTTATTATAATACTAATCTTCTTAATAAATATTTTAAAAATATATTTCTCTCCATTTTTCGAAAATAAAAATAAAAATTGAAAACAAATTAAATAACTCATTGTCATTTCAGCTAACGGGGCTCCCCTTTCTCCGGTCGACATTTCATATTAGAGAGACATTTGTTTTTGTAGAGTTCAGTTTTGGATTTTCTCAGCATCAACGACATACTAGTGGCTCCAATGGACAACATGGTATCAAGTTTCAACCTGACTACTTGAAGGTCGACTGTCTTGGTTTTTTTATGTGGGATGACATCTCTAATTCAATTTTTTTACATTTTTATACTAAAATTTTTCAAAGAAACATATCTGCTATGATTTGGATAATGTTTTTTAAAACATTATGATTTAATTTAGTTCTACTTTATTTTTGACAGCTCTGATACTTTCTTGAGATATTTCGTTAGAATTTACCGTATTTTTTTTTTTTTTTGTAGGCTAATGTATGATTCTTTAATATATAAATCGCGAAAACTATGTACAATGAGAAACAGTGTCCCCTGCCCCGAAGGGAAACCAGGCAAAACACCAAAAAACATCCATGTCCACACCTGCCCCGAAGGGAAACCCGGCAAAAACACCCAAATTCAGCCATGTCCACACCTGCCCCGAAGGGAAACCAGGCAAACTTCAAAGGTAAGTATGTAAACTACGTGTCTAAGAAAGAAGTAAAATACTACAGTTCAGCCATATCAAGGCAAGCCTAAAAACTGCAAACGATGCTTAGAAAAACTACGCTAATAACAGCCAACAAAGATTGCAAAAGTAAGAACAGGCTACTGCTGCTTATCTTCCGGCAGGAGATCCGGATCCACCTTTACAATGCCTGCAACGCGAATGAGCCGAGTCAACTTATCCAGCTTCCTATCCTGCATCATAAGAGTAATCTGGAGGTTCTTCAGTTCTTTTTGCAGATTGCCTTGGGCAATGTCCACCATCTCTGCTGCTACCTGTTCCATGGACTTGGCAAGCAGACGCTTAAGACCCCAATAAACATGAAGGGACTGCTTATACAGCGACATTCTCCCCCTGGTGTGGCTGGGGTCAGGGAGATAAAGCTCCCAATCCTCCATCTCCGGATCGGATTGCTCCTGCAGGGCCTCCTCCTCAAGATGGTCGACAATCCGCCGAATTTTTGGATGAGTATCATGCAGATAGGCACGCTCAGCTTCCGCAAGTCTTCGGTGGATATCCCTCTTTCCTCGCCCCCGTCCCGGAATCCCTGCACTATCTCCTTCCTCCCGGCCAGGACCACGACCCCTTCCTCGGCCCCTACCTCGTCCCTTCCGACCTCTACCGCGCCCGCGTCCACCACGGACTACTTCGTCATCAACATCCTCAGGCCTACTATCTTCTTCATCTACATCTTCAGCCGCTCCAACCTCAGTCCGCCGCACCCACTTGCCAACCTTGCCACCCGTAGGCTTTCGGCGAGATGCAACTCCAGACCTCTCTCCTGCGGGGTCACCCAAATCTGCAGAGTCCTCAGAGAGGTCTATAGGGATATAGCGCAGACCTTCATCCTCGGCCTGCATCCCCAGAGGCAGCCCCTGACTGCGCGTTCGTCGGCCCTCAGAGTGAAGTGCAGCCATACTTGCAGAGAACGCAATGTCGGAAGTCCACAAAAAAGATAGGGGAGACGTTAAACTGAGAAGCCTAATATAAGCGCGGCGGAAGAAGCCAGTTGCATGGAGATTAATACCTGTCCACCACCCTCGATCATCTTGGTAAGTACTGTCGTTTGCACACGTCGCAGGAGGAGAGCTGGGATATGATGTGCAGTCTGTCCTCCCCATGCCACCACATACCCACCACTGTACCCAAACTGCCGTCAATCTGGAGGAGGGCAATTCCGCGCATGTCATCAATAAATTAAGCTGCCAGGTGGTTTGCAGAGTCATGCCCCCCATGATCATTATATTGTGAATGTTATGCTGTCTTGTCGCCCCCCATGGCCTCATCATTATCCTGGCGGAGGATGGCGGCCAGCTCACCCCAACGTGGGTCGTGATGGAAGGAGCCCCAACTACCATCCAGCACACGACCTGAATCAGCAGTAGCCCAGTTGGCCAAGTAATCTGCCGCACGATTGCCACGGCGCAACACATGAGCAAGTGTTATGTAATCAATCCTTCGCAGTTGCTCCTCAATATCCTGTATAATAGCAGCAACCCGCCAGCTCTTGGCAACTTGATCCCACGGCTTTCCGCACTGTAGTTTCCTCAGCATGTCGATAACGAGTTGGGAATCCCCCTCCACAACCAGATTGTGATAACCATTCCTCACTGCTATGCATAGCCCATGGTATACACCCCAAAGCTCGGCCTCATTATTTGACAGCTCCCCTCCCCACTCCGCATATATCCAACGCGTCCTCCCGTAGCTATCACGGAAAAGCCCACCCCAACCCGCCTCCCCTGGATTACCCTTGGAGGCACCATCGAAGGATAACTTAATTTGGTGCTCAACGGGAAGGCGAAAGAAGCTGGGGCTCTGCAAGCGTGGTCGACGGAGCCGATCATTGTTTGGGTAGAGCATCGTAGAATCAATGCCCAATTTGAGTAAGATTCGCTGCTCAGCCAGATTTAATTGCCAGTCCTCCTCTGCCCAGGATTCGGAAAGGACCGTTTCCTTAAGCGACCTACAGATCACCTCCCAAATTGCAACCTCGCAGCAACTACGCCCCTGAAAAATTCGGCGATTGCGTTCCTTCCACACCTCCCAGAGGACAAACCCCAACGATAAACTCCATAACCTGCGAACAATTTTACTGTTAAAATGTCCCATTCCCCATTGTAAAATGGTTTCACGAATATTGTTGGGGTCTCTATGCAAGTAACCAAAAAGGTTCCTAATTTCCTCCCACAAACTTTGGATATACAAACATCGGTTCAGCAAATGCTCTTGTGTCTCATATTCCTTATGACAGAGAGAGCACGAAGAAGGGCCGATCATACCGCGTTTCTGGAGATTGTCTGGTGTGCCGTGGAATTTACCGTATTTTTGATAAACATGTTCTCAATATAAATCTTTTACTATTAATAAAAATATATATATTAGCTTAAAAAAACCTTATCTTTTTTTGGGTCAAAATTTAAAAAACAAAACTAATTTTAATAAATATTACCATTTTATATTTCTAATCTACGTATACTTTATAACACACAATAAATAAATAAACAAAAAAACCATAAAATACCTTCTCTTAAACCTAATAAATTCCTCAACAAATAAATCTTTTAAAACTTAATCATAGCATATATATAAATAAATAAGAAAAAAAAAACCATAAAATACCTTCTCTTAAACCTAATAAATTCAACCTATCATAACATTTAAAATATATTAATGTAATGTTAAAGAAAATCCAAATCATCCTAACCAAAGAGAGTGTGTTTAATAATAAGTGGTCATATTAACCAAAAGAAGTTTGTGTGTTTAAGTATAAGGGGTCATATCAACCAAAAGAAGTTTGTGTGTTTAAGTATAAGTGGTCATATTAATTAAAAGAAGTTTGTTTAAGACCATACAGTTATATTTAGGCAACCTTTGATCAGGGAAAGTGATCTGAATTTAAAAATGCATTAGCGGACTAAAGTACACGCCCGCACACGCATTAACATATACGTACGCGAAGAGGTTTTTTGATGATTCGCGGCTATCATGATGTACTTGTCTTACAGTTAAAAACAGATGAAATTTTCAGCTGTTTATGACCCATTTGAGTATAGCAGAATTATTTCCTTTTTCTGTTTAACATACTAAAACGAATTTGTTTTGAAAAATAACTCAAAAGAAGTTGATGAAGCAGTTCACCCCTCTTGGGCTACATCTGCTGGGTCCAAGGCTCCCAAATGGGCATGTCCTTGATTTGATTAAAAGCTCAAAATGATTGTACAGCTAAATACAAGACTTAATAGGCGAAATTGACTGTAAAAATGGATTCATAACACATGAATCAGTTAGGAATGACTACTGGCTCTCCTCCAATGGGTACCTGCAACCCTATACAGCTCCCACAATACTGGGCCTAGTGGCCCCTGGAACTTCCACGGAGTAAAAACACCTATAAACGACCTCTGATTTCTCTCTAACCTATGCCAATGGCTTCAGCATCATCTGAATACTCGAAATCAAAAGAAAAATTCGTCCAAAAAGGACTTTCCTAGCCAAAGTTATCGCCATTTACTCCCAATGGTCAGTTCGTCCTAGAAAGACTCCAACTAACTTTAGTTAGAGTCCAGATAATCCCGACAGTTTGGCAATCCCACCATTTTTGGAGCGCTCTGCCAAAACTTCCGCCATCAAGACTGGCAGTTAACTCCAGTTCCAGTGCACATGTGACAAGAAGTTCCGGAACGGCGGTTAGTTGTTGGATTTCGTGCCGGACTGTTCGGGCTAACTATCCGTTGAACTGCGCTTAACTCCGTGTTATATGCAATGTGAACACGTTGCATCAAAATATGTGGTAACCGTTTCGTTTCCGTCGGGGATTTGGGGCTTAAGCCCATGGTTTGGCACCACGGTCGTATAATATGGGGGCTGGCCCCCGTCGTGCCCCGCCAAATCTTATATTTAAACTTAAATAAAGTTTATGGAAATTTTTTTTCAAGTTATGCTAATGTGGCTCATTGGTAGGTCGTTGGACTTGTAAGCCAGAGGTCTTATGTTCAAAACTCACCAACGTCATCAATTTTATATATGCGCCCATATATAGATATGATGACGTCACCCTGGGCCACGTGGCAGCCTGCTATTGGTTGCTTCAAAAGGAATATTCCAGGAATATATATATTTTTTTTAATTTTTTGAAAAAATTCAAAATTTCAATGTTATGGGGCATTTTTTCTTTTTGGCATAACTTCCTCATACGGAGACCGTTTTTTGAACCATTTGTAGCACCGGAATCAAGAGAACAAGATCTATCCGGCCGTTTAGGTTCGACACACTTTCGAAAACTTTGAAATTTGAGCTATCACTGAAATCCTGGATCAATATATGATCAGAAAGTGCATAAATAAATTTTATAATAAATTTATTTATAATCGAGCATGTGATTGAAAAAATGAGAGGGGCCTCTCTATATATACCTTGAAATGAAAATATATTAAAAGTAACTAAGTTCAAAATATTCTTATTATTATTTTAATTTAAAATTAGGTGGTAAGATTTATCGAGTTTAGACTATATTTTTTTTTTTTTTTCTTGGCTAAGTATTTTTTTGACATAAGGAAACATGTTAATGATCCAAGCCCCATAGGCATTTGGCAGGAGTGAAAGCATGCCCACTTACAGACCACCGGTGAGTAATTCCAAGTGGTGTTGAATAATAGTGATGAGTCAGCCTGCATTCCACATAGTAGCAAGTGTTGGTTTTCCTCACTAATGGTTTGACAACCAACTTGTGATAGGCTTTCTCATTGTAATATAGGTGGTAATACTGATCATAATTCGATTGATAAGTAGTAATGATTATAATTCTAACTAGTTGTTATTCACAAATATGAGTCAGCTCATCACCATCATTTAAGTAAATCCACGTCAATTAAAATGACTTCTTGATTGTTTATAAATGGGTATACCTTCATTCCTTCCAAATTCTTTTCGGTTTTGGGTCGTTAACTTGTTTCATTGCGTCCAAAGAAGAGGACCTCTTATCTAATTAGAAGTATTTTTAAGACCAAGGTCTTACTATACGACTAACAAGCATTTTTGGTCTACAGAGTATTTGCAAGAAAGTCAATATCCTTTGCGATCATAGTAGGGGCTACCTTTATTGGGGTCATGCACTTCCTAGTATCATCTAGCCTTAGCACCATATGTGAAATCAGAGGTTACACCTAGTTGTAGTTTAACCTCTTACCAAGAAGGGACAGTTACTGTACTTTTAACAAAAACACTATTTATAAATTGGTTGGTCTCTTTCTCTCTCTCTCTCTTACACACACACACATATTGTAACAACTCCTGGTCGATTTCCTATGTAAATAAAAATAAGACCAAGGTCATGGGACACATATTCCAAGCTAAATGTTGGGAAAAACATAGTGATATGGATCACTTGTGATTAATAAATGGATATGGAAATTGACAAAGGCATTGGCAAAGAAAAAGAGGCACCAATTGGCATTTTATTTATGAAATAGAGGAAAATATAAGAAAATTGAGATTAAAGGTCACATATTTACGTGAGAGGGAAATTGAAGGAAAAATGAATGAAAATGAAGGAGAATGAAGAAAATAGAGGACTCAATTATAAAAAGATTTCTAAGGATCAATTCACAGCTTTTGGTCAGTCTTGTGTTGGATCTCTCTTATATTCTCTCATTCTCACATATCTTTTCACACTTAGAGCATCCTTTGAGCAGTCTTGGAGCACTTGGGCATACTTTGGATTTGGAGAAAGAAGGCAAAGGAAATTAGGAAAGCATAAGGGAATAGGTGGATTAGCAACTATAGCTAGATTGCTTTGTAGATAACAGGTTGTATGTGTGATTTCATTTCTGATTTATGGATGCATGGTATATGCATGTGATTTTCTGGTTATGTTTTGTCATTAGCATGGAAGATTTCCTAGATTGATAGTGATTTTATACTTGCCTTTCCATTTCCTGGATAGCCATGGTGTTGTGGGTTTTTCCATTTGATTTTTTTCTCGTTGGTGCTCATGATTCCTTATGGTTGTGGGTTGGAAAAAAATGCTTTGGAAACCCTAGAACAACTTGGTTTGAGTTACTAGTCCTAGAGCTTAGGTTGGCATAAACACTATAGAGCCTTTGGTGGGTTGAGTTATTTGACAAACACTTTGGAGCCTTGGAAGGTTGTGGGTAGAGTTACTAGTTCCTAGAGCCCTAGACATCTTGGGTAAATACCGTTCTAGTTGGTGTTAGTGATGTTCGACAGTGAGTTGGAATCATCGGTTGAGGTTTGAGGTGGTTTGGCCTCTTGAAGTCCTCGTTTGGTTTTGTTTGGTTTATTCTATGAAATTTCACACTCATACTTGGAATATGGCATGGGGGTGATTGTATTAAAGACAGATTCGTTTATCCCAATCTATGGCCGGGTGGTATGTGGAAGTCCCTAACTTGGTTGGTATTTTCATATGTTAATAAGAATTATTCTTCTACTGTGATTCATGTATATTTGTAGCGATTATGTTGGTGATATTATGGTTGAATTTTCATGGCTTATATGCTAGTTATTTTCTGGTTATATGTTGTTCATATGATGTGTATCTTCTATGGATCTTGTCATGAATTTTTTAGCTATTGATCAGTTGATGAATGTATGGACTAATAAGCATTATTATAGCTATGTGGAGAGGGCATAGGGCCTTCTCAGTGATTCTCATACAAATCTCAGACTTTTATGATCAAATAGGCATTCATGATCTGTAGCTTACATATTTTCCATGTGTTTGACAAAATGTTTGTTATGTTCTAAGTAATTTAGGTCAGTTTTTTGAGTTGCGATTGAATTTTTAGCTTTTTTTCCATGTTAAATATGATTCCAGAAAGTCTTAAGCAATTCTTGGCAGTGGTCTGGAGGTAGGCCTGAAAAGGTGGCACTGATCCCATGATTGCATGCTCAAACCTAGAGAAACTAGGCTATAACTGCATGGATGCAGTGTTGTGCATGTGGTTTGAGGCCTATAACTGCATGCATGCCTTGCTGTGGGTGTGATTGTGGGCCCAGGGTAGAGACAAAGGATTCCATCTCACGGTTTGGCCACCTAGGGTGGTTGTTCAGTGTCTAAGTGACCTGTAGCCCCTATGGGATTTCAGTGTGTGGTCACTTTGTCGACCCCACTTCCTTAATTGGATCTAGGAGGTTGGGTCAGTATGTCACAGTAACTCTTTGTCTCATGTTTACCCTAGAAGATAGGTGAAACTAGGTAAATGTGGGAGGGGTAGTTTCACATATGCATACACACTTTGTATATGTGTGTGTGTAGCTAAATTCCTTATTTCATAACATTTTGTATGCCAAAAAGGGGGTAAGAATACAAACCAATTCAAATAGAATTTGTGTAATATATATCACTTCATACATAAGCATGACAAAGATATTATATCATATTATATCCTCATAGAAGTGATTATTTTCCTCATTGAGAACACAACTATGACTAGGTACCTAATGTATAAGAACAAGATAAACAACATGGAAGGCTTATTAAGACTGCCTCAAACTCTATTCAAAACCATGTAGCTAAAGTGTAGTTGTCATAAAGTTGATAAGTTTTGGATAGATTATTGGCGAATCAAGGAAGAGGACACTCTACAAAATAACAATAATATTAAAAATATTATTACATATAAATTTATGAAGGAATTTTGGTGTGAGGAAGAATTAGAGGATAAATAAAATTATGATATTATAAGTAGGTGATTAATCCTAATCTAGAAGATGAAAATCATCTCTTTATTTTGACTAACATAAAGAATACAACTGACATTGTTAAAATAAAATAAAATTGTAATGAGCTCCATAGTGAAACAAGCCATTGGATGATTACGGAAACATTAGGGTCTAAAGACTTTGTCATCTTGGTTTTAGGTTTTAACCTTGTACAATTAATTACCACAAAATAATTATTAATTAAAACAAAAAAGATGCAATGGAAAACATACACATTAACATAGAGATATTATCTTGGAAACCCAAAACTGGGAAAACCAATACGATTTTTCAATATATGTTTTCTATGCAGTATTACAATAAAATATATAGCATGCAACATCCTTGAACCTCCAATCCATTTACCCTAGATTAGAATACAACCATAGTTCCTTAACCAAAAATACAAAACCATGGGAAAATCCACCATGCACCATAAAACCCCTTTAAAATCCATGTGTTGAAATCCACAAAAAATGGATGTAAAAAATCACCCAATTTTTTTTCCAAGGGCATTATCCTCAACCCCCCCGCAGGGGAAGATATTACCCCCCCACTACATTCAGTGCAATGTATAGTGCATAGAATTATTCATGCAAATAATATAACACATACCCTAAATTTTCCCACTTATTGTTTTCATTGCACGCAATGGGTGACAAGAGTACATGATCAACAATCTAGGAAAATAATGTCCATTGTTTCTCTACACTAAGAGAACTTCCTTAGTGCTCACAAATTTTGTTAATGAACCAACAACATTCTTCAAAGTGCCCAGTTTTTCCAACAACAACTTCTTGTATTCAATCATATTTCTCATGAAATGATAATGAACATCTATACGCTTTGACTTTGAATGATAAGTTGTGTTCTTTGCTAGGAAGATTGCACTCTTACTATCACAATCTAGCCTTACATCTTGCTGTACCAACCCAATACCTAAACACAATATTTGTAGCCATACTTCTTTCTTGCTTGCATGAGTGGTTTCCATGTATTCATCTTCTGTAGTTGAGAGTGCCACTACAAATTTCCTTTTTCTCATCCAAATAGGTTAATAAAATACCCACTTATAGATATTCTTTGATCTAGATCTCCAACCCACTCAGCATAAACAGAGCCATGTATTTTCAATAGACTTTCCAATATTTCTCTTCCTTGGTAGCATAATATATATCTAGTAGTGCCACAAAATTACCCAGAAACCCTCTTCATTGATTTCTAATGTTCCCTCCCCAGCTTTGATATATGCATGCTCAATACTCCCACTACATGTGCAATGTCTAGTCTAGTATAGGCCATTTCATATATCAATATTCCAACTACACTAACATATGGAACATCGGACATGTCCTCTTCCTATTTCTTGAGGCACTAATCTATAAAAAGATTTACACTTCTGGGAATAGGCACCTTTACCATTTACATTCTTGCATATTAAACCTCTACAATATTGTATCATATTTATTTTGACTTAACCAGAGTTTCATACTTTCCTATTTTCTTTTAATTTTCATTCCTAAGATAAAATTTGGACCACCGAGATCATTGATGTCAAATTTAGAGGGAAATTGAGATTTTACTTCCTTGATTATTTCCCTTTCATTTCCAATTAACAACATATCATATAGATACATTTGAAATATGTGTAGTGATATATTTTGTCCTTGTAATCCAAGTCCCAGTATATAAGTATTAAATTTTTTGTATGACATCCTTTATGATTTCTTTAACCCATACATAGACTTTTTTAACCTACATACAAGCTCTTTCTTTCCTTTCACAACAAAGCCTTATGGCTACTTCATGTAGATTTATTCTTTAATATCTTCATGTAGGAATGTTTTCTTGATATCCATCTATTCTACTCAAAATCAAAAGAAACAACAATAGATAAAAATAATCTAATAGAAATTAACTGGGAAACAAGAGAAAAGATGTCACCAAAGTCAATTTCCTCTACCAGGGAATAACTTTTTTCTACTAATTGAGCTTTGTATCTCTCCACTATGCCTTATGTGTTAAACTTATTCTAAACACCCATTTTCTACCAATGGGATTTCTTCAATTCAGCAATCCACTAGATCCCAAGCATCATTCTTACCTAAGGTTTCCATTTCTTTAGCCATGGCCTTTTTCGAGAGTTTTCCATCATCTAAATCTAATGTCTCCCTATCAATTCTAGGATTATCATCAATAATAAACAAACCAAGATTAAATAAGATGAAGTATAACTTTCTAGATTCCCTATTTCCCAAATTGATATGACTCATCAATACCAAATTATGTGGTTCTTTGTCTTCTTATTCACGTTGTTCTATAGATTTTGATTCACGTCCTTTATTTCAACTCTAACTTTTCTAATTCTTTCTCCCTTGGTAGGACTTCCTGTTTGACAACACCTTTGACTTCTCTAAATACCACATCTTTATTATACACAAAATTCTTAGTTGTAGGGTTCCAAATTAACCTTTCAGATTTTTGAAAATAGCAACAAGAAATGCTAAAAGTAGAAATGCTAAAAATAACATTGCTATAAATAGCATTTCAGGATATTCCAATTTTAATTTGTCCTTGAATTAAAATTGAGAATTAAAAAATTTCGAATTTAGTCTCACCAGCTATTTGGAAAATAATTAATTAATTCATCTTGAGTTAATTAGTTGGAGAAATTCAAACATGAAGTCTTTGTGAAGTTATACAACAGCTATCCCTTTGATTGAGGAAGTTATCCCTTAATTAAGGAGATAAGGATGAGTTGTATTTGAGTTGTAATTAGTTCGCTCAGTTAACTGAGTTAAGTCCAGTTAAATTAGTTCCAAACAGTTTGAGGAACTAATTGTGAGTTCAGTCAGTTAATGCATGCATGCATGAAACTAGTGTACTCCAGATAACTGAATATTCTCCCATAAATAACTCATGCATGTCAGTTCACACAAAGACCCAGTTGAGATTAAAGGCAGGGACAGTGTACTATCAGTTGCAAGAATTTTCCTATGG
Organism: Pinus tabuliformis; assembly: GCA_031772625.1. NCBI lineage: Eukaryota > Viridiplantae > Streptophyta > Pinopsida > Pinales > Pinaceae > Pinus > Pinus tabuliformis. Next base: position 1,211,254,650 of record CM062807.1, on the reverse strand, counting down.
GAAAATCTCTTGCATGCAGAAGGAATTCATTCCTTGAGGATTGTATAGTTTTACAATGTGTAAGAGTAGTGTTCCACTTAGTTGCAGGTGAATCATCCCAGAGGAACAGTGCAAGGTAATAGGAGGCTTGGAGGATAGAGGAGAAGGCATCTGTGTTGTCTATTATGTTTATGAGCAGCACTGAGGGATTGTACTGAGAGCTAGATAGCTGTGAGAGCTAAATCTTTGTGTAATCCTGAGATATTTCCACTTGTATGATAATACAGATAGCAAGGTTCTTAGCTGAGGCTTTCCCAAGAGTATTCTTCTGTGTTTCATGTGTGATTGATTCTTATTCTCTGTTATATGTGTTTTGTTTGATCTTTCTCAAATCGATTAAGCTTCCTCAAGTTTGATTGTAGAAGTAGATTAAGTATTTTGCTTTAGTACATTGCATAATCAGGTTAATCTACAGTGAGAATTTGTACATGGTATCAGAGCTAAGGTGATCAGAGCTGTGAAAAACATATGAAGAAGGGAAAAGTTTGAAGTTTGAAGTTCTTGATCGCAGGTACAAAATCGATTTCTTATCACATCTCAAAGATCATCAATGGCGTTCAATGGCTTGAGACTCGAGTATGCCCTGGATGGAAGCTCGAATTACATAGCAAGGAAGCAATATTAGAAGACAATGGTTTGAAGGATTTCATTGATTAAGAAATCGCCAAGCCAGCTCCAGCTAATGCACAAGAATTGGCTGAATGGAAGAAGTGTGTGGCGAAGGTGACGAGGATTCTTCTGGAGGGAGTTCGAGACCATATTGTCTCGAGTTTCCATGGGAAGGAGACTCCGTTTTCAATGTGGAAGACATTGAAGGACCTATATCAGAAAAACAACGACCAGAGGAAGCTGGCACTCAAGGACAAGCTTCGGAAAATCAAGTGTGAAAAGGGCGAAACTATTTCTACATATCTGAACAAGCTCACCACCTATAGAGATGAGCTTGGTAGTGTAGGAGTAATGACAGTCGATGATGATATGGTGAGCCTTGCTCTCCTCACTCTTCCAAAGAGCTGGAATAGCTACTAGAACTTAGTGAATGGAAGAGAGAAACTTCCAGATTTGGAACGACTATGGTCAGATCTGATGCAAGCGGAGATCAGGAGGAGCACTAGAGATGGTTCTTCATCTAAATATGATGATGAAGAAAATCTAGCCTTAGCCAGTAAGGCAAGGAAAGGGAAAGTGAAGGCTTCCCATTCCAAATCGAGTTCTTCTCATGGTGGGAAGAAGATTGACAAATCTAAAGTGAGATGCTTTAATTGTCACGAGGTGGGCCATTATGCAAAAAATTGTCCATTGGAGAAATCCAAGAAGGGATCCTTGAAAGGATCAGAAGGTGAGGCACTAGCCTCTCAATTCCAATTGGATTTTACCCTCATCGCATGCATGGTTTCATTGATGGTGGGTTGTGTTTGGTATCTGGACAGTGGAGCCTCATTCCACATGACTGTCAATAAGAGTTTATTTAGTACCTTGGAGGAGAAAGACCTCAAGATGGGCATAGATATGGGCAATGATGGAAAGTATTGTGTTTCAGGTGAAGGTACGATTGTTTTTTAGAGGGAGCATGGAGCTCCTCTCACCCTGACTGATGTAAAGTATGTGCCTGGACTGAAGAAGAACTTGGTATCAGTTGCGATGTTGGAAGATAAAGGCTATGATGTAGTCTTCAGTAAAGGAAATGCGTTCTTGAGACACTTACCCATGAGTTAGACCAAGAGGATTGAGATTTGAGTGAAGAATCTCTACAAGTTGGAGGTAGATGACTTTGTTGCATTGAGTTCAAAAGAAGAATTGGTGCAAAGCCAAGATATTGGCGAGTTATGGCATAGGCGGTTGGGCCACTTGCATCATGGGGCCTCGAAGATAATGCAGTGGATTTTTACCGGAATTCCCAAAGGTAAACTTGAGCAAGTAAACACATGTAAAGGTTGTACCTTGGGAAAGTAAGCCAAGTATTCCTTTCATGATCGAGACGGTCGAGCTGAAGCAATCTTGGAGCGAGTTCATACAGATGTGTGTGGACCATTCTCAATAGCCTCCACCGCAAAACAAAGGTATTATGTGATTTTCATTGATGATTTTTCTCGTAAATGTTGGATCTATTTCATGCAGAAGAAGGATCAAACCTTCTCAAAGTTTTTTGAGTTCAAAGCTTTGGTTGAGAAAGAATCAAGAAAGAAGATCAGGGCCTTGAGAAGCGAAAATGGTGGAGAGTATGTCTCTCAAGAGTTTAAGGACTTCTGTGCTGCAGAAGGAATTAAACGGGAATTGATGGCACCTCATAACCCACAACACAATGGGGTGGCTGAGAGGAAGAATAGAACAATTGTGGGGGTAACTCGGGCGATGTTGCATGACCAAGGCCTACCACTTCATTTGTGGGCTGAGGCATGCAACGCAATGGTCTATTTGCAAAATAAAAGCCTGCATCACATACTTGGGATGAAGACACCAGAGGAAGCTTTCTTCGGGAAGAGACCAGATGCGAGTCACTTTAGGATCTTTAGCTCATCGGTATATTGCCATTTGACCAAGGATGTCTGTAAGAAACTTGAGCCAACATAAGAGTTGGGGATACTTGTGGGGTACACTGATACACCCCACAACTATTGGGTGTATTTTCCTACTAGTCGGAGGACAATGGTTCACAGAGATCTTAATTTTGTTGAGAAGAAGGCCATGCGAGTTTCCCTTGAGAGGGAACTCCAACTACAGGTTGTGGAGGAACTTTTGGTTCCTAAGGAGGAGGAGCCTCATACTGATGTTGAACAGCCACATGTAGAGGTTCCAGGAGTGGAGACATCCACTCAAGAAGAGTCTTCCAGAGATGGGTGGAAGCGCACGAGAGAAGCTGACAGATTATTGTCGGATGTGAGAGAGAATGTAGGAGAACCATCTTATCAACACATATAGAGGAGGTCACCTGATAGGTACACTGGATACATGGCCCTTATTGGGGAATGTGTTGAGACCGAACCATTTTCCTTTGAGGAAGTAGTGTAGCAACCGATTTGGGTTGATTCTATGGTGGAGGAGTATGACTCCATAGTTCGGAACTGTGTTTGGGATGTGGTTCCAAGACCGGACAACAAGTTAGTTGTGAGTTCCCGTTGGCTTTACAAGGTAAAGCAAGCTGTTGATGGTAATGTAGAGAAACATAAGGCAAGGTTTGTTGCCCGTGGTTTCTCACAAGTCGAGGGGATTGACTATGATGAGACTTTTGCTCCTGTAGCAAGGTACTCATCTATCAGATCGATGTTGGCACTATCAGCACAGATGGGTTGGAAGATCCATCAGATGGATGTGAAGACTGCATTCCTCAATGGCAAGATTGAGGAAGAGGTGTACATAGAGTAGCCGGAAGGTTTTGAGACCTTCAATTGTGAGTCGCATGTGTGCCAACTCAAGAGAGCTTTGTACGGGCTGAAGCAAGCACCTCATGCTTGGTACACCAGGATTGACAACTACTTCACCGGGTTGGGCTTCACAAAGAGTGAAGCGGATGCGAACTTGTACCACATCATGGTGGAAGGTAAGCAGTTGATCATTGTTCTTTATGTTGATGATCTGATATTGACAGGTGATGATCAGTTGATCATGTCTTGCAAGGAGGACCTTGCAAGAGAGTTTGAGATGAAAGACATGGGTCTCATGCACTACTTTCTAGGCATGGAAGTGTGGCAGAAGGATGGGGAAGTGTTTGTGTCTCAAGGCAAGTATGCCAATGATATACTCAGAAGATTCCACATGGAGAAGTGCAATCTCATGCAGAATCCTCTAATAAGTAACTGGAGGAAGGATGATGCTACTTTAGGAGAAGTAGTAGAAGCTACTATGTATCAATAGCTTGTAGGTTCATTGATTTACTTAGTGAACACATGACCAGATTTGTGCTATGTGGTGAACCAGCTGAGTCAAGCTATGGTTCAGCCTACCAAGCTATTTTGGAAGGCAACGAAGCATGTTTTGAGACACCTCAGAGGCACATCTCAATATGGATTATGGTACAGAATGTCAGAGGGAGTGAAGTTACAGGGCTTCACAGATGTAGATTGGGTAGGGAGTTCATCAAATCGGAAGAGCACATCAGGAGGAATTTTCAACCTTGGTTCCATTGCAGTTTCTCGGTATAGCGGGAGACAGAGGCCAGTTTCACTCAGCACAGCAGAGGCTGAATACATGGCTGCAAGTTAGGCAACATGTGAGGCCATTTGGATGTGGAAAATTCTAGTTGGTTTGTTTTATTAAAGGATGGATCCAACTGTGATCTATTTTGATAATTAGAGTTGTATCAAACTCTCTGAGAACCTAGTATTTCATGACAGGTCCAAGCACATCGACATTCAGTATCATCATCTCAGAGACTGTGTGGCGAGGAGGATCATGTTGTTTTAGTATGTTTCGACCGAGGAGAAAGATGCTGACATTTTGACTAAGGCATTATCAAAGTGTAAATTAAAGTTCCATAGATATAGGATCGGGGTGGCAGATAATCCCTTTCTTTTTGAGAGGAAGCGTTGAAAATAGCAACAAGAAATGCTAAAAATAGAAATGTTAAAAATAGCATTGCTATAAATAGCATATCAGGATATTCCAATTTTAATTTTTCCTTGAATTAAAATTGAGAATTAAAAAGTTCAAATTTAGTCTCACCATCTGTTTGAAAAATAATTAATTAATTCATCTTGAGTTAATTAGTTTGAGAAATTCAAACATGAAGTCTTTGTGAAGTCATGCAAATGTTATCCCTTTGATTGAGGAAGTTATCTCTTAATTAAGGAGATAAGGATGAGTTTTATTTGATTTGTAATTAGTTAGCTCAGTTAACTAAGTTAAGTCCGGTTAAATTAGTTCCAAACAGTTTGAGGAACTAATTGTGAGTTCAGTCAGTTAATGCTTGCATGCATGAAACTAGTGTACTCCAGATAATTGAATATTCTCTCATAAATAACTCATGCATGTCAGTTTAGACAAAGAACCAGTTGAGATTAAAGGCAGGGACAATGTACTATCAATTGCAAGAATTTTCCTATGAGAAAATCTCTTGCATGCAGAAGGAATTCATTCCTTGAGGATTGTGTAGTTTTACAGTGTGTAAGAGCAGTGTTCCACTTGGTTGCAGGTGAATCATCCTAGAGGAACATCGCAAGGAAATAGGAGGCTTGGAGGACAGAGGAGAAGGCATATGTGTTTTCTATTCTATCTATGAGCAGCAATGAGGCATTGTACTGAGAGCTAGATAGTTGTGAGAGCTAAAGCTTTGTGTAATCCTGAGATATTTATACTTGTATGATAATACAGATAGCGGGGTTTTTAGCTGAGGCTTTCCCGAGAGTATTCTTCTATGTTTCATGTGTTATTGATTCTTATTCTCTGTTATATGTGTTATGTTTGATCTTTCTCAAATCGATTAAGCTTCCACAACTTTGATTGTAGAAGTAGATTAAGTATTTTGCTTTAGTACATTGCATAATCAGGGTAATCTACAGTGACAATTTCTACACAGACCATATTTATATCCAATAAAGATACACTTTTCAACTTTCTTATCCAAATTATTTTTATTCTCCTTTGGAAGGTGTACATAAGCATCAAAATAAAATCCTCAAATATGTTAAGATAAGGTTTCTTACCATCCCATACCTCATATGGAGCCTTTTCATCCAATGCTAATGAGAGTGATGTATTTACCAGATAAAACATAGAGTCAATTATCATTACCTAGAATTATTTCCTTAAATCAGTGCACTGAGCATGCACCTCGATTTCTCCATCGATGTCTTATTCATCCTTTATGCAACTCCATTTTGATGAGATTAGGGAAAATTTTAAGAACCACTCTAAATTTATATGTATAATAAATGGGCGAATTCCCATGATACATAGGAAAAATGGGAGGTGATTTGATCAATAATATAATATGTATATATAATTTTTTGGTGAATCTCTCACCATTTTATATTATCTTGTAAATTCATGTTGAATCTTTCACTGAATTATAAAATCTTATAAGATCTTGACAAATAATTCACTAAATAATAAAAAATTGTGAAGTCTTGGTGAATGTTTTGTTAAAGTATGAAACCATATATGGTAATAGGAAAACATATTCATTAAACTGTAATATACTAACATACATGTTTGGAAAAAAGAAACATAATTTCCTCTTCCTACAAACAATGTTGCATGTTTCAGTGGCCGTGTTTGCCAAGGTTCTTACTATACACTCTTACATATCCTTCTATTAGTTTTGATAATATTCCACAACAAAGTTTTTGTAGGTGTTGATCTTGACCACCAGTTTTGATAATATTATGTCTCTCCTAATCTAAATTGCTTATTAGCATAATTCACTACCTTCATACGTCTTGCATTTTTTAACAACGTTGTAACACGTGGATTCATTTCCTTTTTGGTGCACAATATCCGCCTTTTAGGACAATATGGTGTAGTGGACCAACCCCTACAGATCATTACGACAAACTAAGAATAACAGAGAAGATGAAAGGTTGTATAAAGTAGCATATTTTTCAAACAACTAATCCAACATCAGTACCTTAACTTTTTCATGAAGATATCATATTGAGAATGATTGAAAAATGGTGGGAAATTTGGGCAACGACTATCTCTCTTCTGTGAGGGTGATGCAGAAAGAGTGATAAGATTTCATTGTTTTGATTTTTTTTTGTTAAATCAGAAAAACCAATATTAATGGAGATATTGGTATTTTTTACTAAATTTTGTGAAGTGACTAAATGTAGCTTTAACCATTCATCCTAAGATGTTTTTTACAATATGATTTCCTAAGTCTATTTAATATCTTCATTATCATAAAAACCAACCTATATCCATCTTAGCTCCAGATCTACCACTCTTAGAGGGATGAAATCTATTTATCCCACTCAGCACTTGCTAGACCCAGAATTAAGATGAATTTAAGCTGATAGAATTTCCCCTTTAAATAGTGTATGCTCACATTAATACCAAGGTATTAGCATGGGTCAATACCATGGGTTATCATAAACCTGGAGCTTATAAACTACTATTAGTAACTTATAAAAATTAATATATATATATATATATATATATATATATATATATATATATATATATATATATATATATATATATATATATATATATATATATATTAACCGAGTTAAAATGTTTAAGTGACAAAGATCCATTTTTACTCTTGATCTGCCAAGCCCCGAGAGGGATCAACTATTTTTTCACTCTATGCTATTTTGCATATCACGATATTTGATCTCTCTCGACGCTTAGTAGATCCAGAGTAAAGATGGATCTATGCCAGTTTAATCCCCCCTTTAAATAGGCTACATTCCACGTGAATACCATGGGTCAATACCATGTGCCATATTTATTTTTATTAATACTAATATTAGGGTTAATAATGCTTTTCTGCATGGTATTAATAATAATTTGGCCCATGGTATTTGGCCCATATTATTTGGCCCATAGGTTTCACCTAAATAGAACACATTTTTGTGTGTTCGTAAACATAAGGTGACTTATGGAGTAATTATAAAAAAATATTTTATTTATTTACCATACCTCTCGTTTATTTATATTTTTATTAATTTACCATACCTATTTTATAAATATGGTATTTGGCCCATAGGATTCACTTAAATAAAACCTCTTTTTTGAGCCTTCTTAAATAGAAAGAGGGTTATGGACTAAATATAAAAAGAGGTTTTATTTATTTACCATACCTCCACTTTATTTATATTATATAACCTCCCAAACCACTTCCCAAACCAAAAAATGGGCGATTTTCGTTGGGTAGCGAAGGTCCCGCGTAACGGTTTTGGGACAGAAAGCCTAGCAATTAGGATTAAACTATTGTAAAAACTCCAAAGTATGCGGAGCGTGAAATGTAAAAGGTCGAGCCAAAAGGGTAGTCTGCCCAAAAATAATGTAAAGAAATGTAGGTTGAGTCGGCCCGCCTATGGATTGCAGTCCATGGAAAGGTATAAATAGAGTGAGGCTCTAGGGGTAGAGTAGCTAAGTTTGGGGTATGAGTTTGGAGATATGAAATGTAAGGGGTGTCTGAAAAAAGCATTCTAAGAGTGTTTGTAAGTCTGAGTCGAGGGTTTGGGTAGAGGATAGAGGCTCTACAGCTGTGTGCCAAAGGCCTGGAAGAGTCTGCGGCTGTGTGCACGGACCCCTGCTGCTGAGTGCGTAGGGAAGATCTGGATGTAAGGTTGATAAGTGGAAATAAAGATAAGTTCTTATGAATTCTGTGTTAATCTGAACTATCGCAACTCTATCCTTTTATGGTTAATGAAACTGTTTTGATCTGCGCGCATATGCTTATTGAGTACTTGTGAATCGGATTTAATCTTAATATGCGAACTAAATGAAAGAAGTAAATGTTTGCTTAAATACCTCTCTAAATATATCTGGGTTATAATAATTACTCGAATAAATTATATCTCTAATTAGCGCGGTAAGGGAAAGTTAAGATTATCTGGATCTGCGCGGATCTAGCGCAACGTGAAGATACAGGACATCGCGCGAACCTCTCAAACCACATCCAGACATCCCAGGGGTGCAGAAACCTGGTTCCAACACCCTCCCCTACTACCTCGGGTGAGACCTGAGTCTGCGCTTCATGGGCTGTTGCCGAAAGGGCTAGTAGCTGCGAGATTTGCTTGGCTACATAATTCTTCCAAACTTGGGTCAGGCCGATATAATCCAACAAATGGTTTTGTTGCCGGGACTGGGATCTACCTAAAGGGTGTCTGGTGTAAAACACGGAAAGAAAAACGTTGAAGGACTGAAGGAATCAGGGACAGTAATAGATCAAGGGTAACTATGGCAAGCGCGATTCAGTTGCCGGTATTCAAGGGAGCAGGAGGCGAAGACCTAGAAAAATTCTGGTTTGTGCTAACATCAGTATGGAACACGCAGCAAATCGCAGATGATAATATCATGAAAGCTACCTTAGTTAGCGCAATGCAGGACCGAGCAGTGATATGGAACATGAAGTATTCAAGTAGTAACCCAACAACAGGGGTAGTGGAAATCCAGACCAAATTAAAAAAAGAATTTAGTCGTTCGAAGTCAGGAAAACAGTCGATCGTAGGATTCAAAGAGATTGTAATGATGCTGGGTGAAACTCCATGGGATTTGGATCAAAGGTTGAAAAGCGTTATCCGTGAGGCCAACATGACACTGACAGATGAACAGCACTATGCTTGGTTCGTCGCATCATTAACGCCATATCTAAAGTCAGCTTTGTTACAACAAAAGATCTCAACCCAAGCTGAAGCGCTGGAGGCAGCAATGCAGCTGCACGAAACCCCGATACCAGACCCAGGGTTGGGAGTTTAGCAAATTCAAGCGAAGGTCCAAAATTTATGCTTGGAAATGCATAATTTAAAACAAGAATAGACACCTCGCTCAAAGGTCTGGGTGGAAGTATGGTGTGTAAGGTGCAAGAGCCAGGGACACGATAAATATCACTGTCCAGTCTTGGTGAATTTTGTGGTAACAGGGGGACCAACACCATTGTGACCAGAGGCACAGGTAGGGCTGAGCACAACCACACCGCTCTGGTGCACAATCTATCAGGTGGGAGGAAAGCACAACACTGATAACTGTCATCTATTACCAAAATACAACCAGACCCCCAAGCAGCTCTTTTGCAACTCTTGTAGATTAGTGGGCCACAAAGAAAGGGACTATCGTAGCTATCAAATGCTGATGGATCAGTCATCTGCCTATAGAATGCAGACGGAGACGTGAAGTCAGGATCCAGCTACGGCGATTGCGCGTGGTGGGTTCCAAGGGCGCGGTCGAGGACGAGGCAGAATAGGACCTGGAAGGGGTCGCGGGCAGTTAATCTGTTACAATTGTGGAGGACCAGGACATTACACGCGAGATTGTACCAACCCAACCAGAATTTCATGTAGCTATTGTGAGCAATTCGATCATGAGCTGCTAGACTGTCCTTTGTTGATAGCACAAATTCGGGAAAAGAGGGCAGCGAAACCAACAACGACCCAAAATGTGCAGATGATGAGGTCCGAACCCCATGAGGAAGATCCCAAGGTCAACATGATGCTGAGGAGTGGCACAGCCACAGGAACGGATGGAAAGAACCTAGGAGGCGATAAGGGGATGTATCGGGAAGCTCGGGGGAGCTTTGCGGAGGTCTCTACCCCAGGTAATAGGGATCAGCCTGAGATGGACAAGGATCCCTCGATGATAACTACCCTTTTAGAGACATTTATAAAATTGCTTTGCGACAACAGGGCAGTTAAAGGCCTACAAGAGTTGATAAATAGATGCATAGGGTGGAATGAGCCTCGCGTCATTTGAAAGTTGGGAAGACATGCATCGTGGATTGGAAGGGAAATGCGGTTAACAGCACAAATCGGCGATTATGAGACGGAGCAGGTAATTTTGGATCTGGGCTCAAATGCCACATATTGCCAAAACAGACATGGGAGTGCATGAGTAAGCCTACAATAAAATGGTCCCCTATCCAATTTCGGATGGAAAATCAACAGAAAGTGCTACCCATGGGAAGGCTGCATGGAGTGACGGTAGACCTTGATGGCAACAGTACCTGCACAGATTTTGAAGTTATTGAGCTCATGGATGAAAATACGCCCTATCCTACGTTGTTAGGAATAGATTGGGCCACCGACATGAATGAAATTATTAATCTAAAGAATAGGACAATGATATTCGAAACAAAGGCACTCCGCGTCGTTATTCCACTGGATCCAGCTGAAGGATTGCGCTACCTCGAACCGGTGCACAACGATGACGACGAAGATTGTAGTTATAGAATGACTACCCAGGGGAGAGAATGGGTCAAGACATTGGAGGATAGAAAAATATCACGAGGGGATGGAGAATCTGGCGCTGATGATTAAGATGAGGAAGACGAGCGATGGTGAAATCAGTTGAATGGAGTAACCACGCTACATTGGAACATGGTGACGAAATCACTATACTATGTAAAGGCCCAAGATTGTGAATTGCCAAAGTATGATGGGTTGACGATGGTAGATGAATTTCTGACCAAATTTGAAATCGCAGTACCGGAGCCCCAACGGTTTGATGCGATGAAGCGGGCACTGCGCGATGGTGGGGCACACATGAAGGAACGTTCGAAGATTGGCGTGCCTATAGACGTATGATGAACATCAAATTTGGGAAGCCAGAAGTACACATAATAGAGAAATACGACAGATGTGATGACCCGCACCTACACCTTACCAGATGGAGCAAAGCCTATGGAGAGGAACCTTAGCCAGAATGGGTGCACTTATTCTATCACACCCTGGATGTCATTCCCAGAAATTGGTATACTGAAGCAAAGCTCCGGCACGGCACAAGCGAGTGGGATATCTTGCGCGAAGGGTTCTTAGCAACATTCCTCTTTGAAGATCAATGGATGGAACCTGTAGATGAAGCGCTCAAGATGGTAAAGGCTGCCATTTTCAAGACACCAATAGAACCAGAGGAACCTACGTAGCTCGACTGGTCGCGACAGCTGAGCCAAGCCCTCACATGCTATAATATTGAGGTAGAAGATGATGAGGATGATTCGCGAAATGTCAATATTTCGGAATCAGAGGGAAGTTGTGAGGTGCGTAGCCCTGAAATCAAAGATCATGATATGATGTTGTCATTAAAGACAAAACAAGTCAATATAGGAACCGAAGCAGAACCAAAGTATGCAACGCTCGAGGACTATTGGGACGACACTATAGTAGAAAAGGTCGTCGAATTGCTCCGCGAATATTGAGACTTGTTTCCAACGAAGATCACAGAACTAAAATGGATCTTAGGGGACTTGGGAGTGATGAAGATAAAATTGAAGCTAGATGCGAAACCAGTTAAGTAGCGGCCCTACTGATTGAATCCAAAATATAAAGCAAAGGTCCGCGAAGAACTAGACAAGATGTTGGCAGCAAGAATCATTGAGCCTGTCGAGGAGTCTGATTGGGTAAGTCCAATGGTTGTGCAGGAAAAGAAACAGAAGGGCGAGATTCGGATCTGCGTGGATCTTAGGAATCTCAATGATGCCTGCGTGAATGACCCATTTCCAACACTGTTTACGGATGAGGTACTGGAAAATGTGGGGGGGAAGGAAGCCTATTCGTTCATGGATGGGTTCTCACGACACCACCAGATCAAGATCGCGCCAGAAGATAGGAGTAAAACAATATTTGCCACTGAATGGGATTTCTTTCAGTACACGGTGATGCCCTTTGGTCTAAAGAAAGCGCCAGCGATATTTTCACGAATAGTGATTGCGAAATTCAAAGAATTTATACACAAGTTTTTAGAGGTCTATCTGGACAACTGCACTGTGTTTGGACTCATCAAGAAGCATGCAGCGAGCTTACGATTAATGTTGGATACTTGTCGACTACACCAGATTGTGTTGAATCTCAAGAAGTGTACTTTCCTTGTCCCGTTCAGGAACCTGCTAGGCCACATTGTCTGTAAGCAAGGCCTGATGGTGGATTCAGCAAAGATCGCCGTCATACTCAATCTACAAGCGTCGCGCAGTGTCAAGCAATTACGTGCCACACTAGGGCACACTGGCTACTATCGAAAGTTCATCAAATGCTATGCTCAGATCACGGCTCCAATAGAACAGTTGCTGAAGAAGGACGCTACTTATTGCTAGAATGAGGAATGTAACAAAAGTCTGGAGATGCTTAAGGAAAAGATGGCATTGGCCCCTATATTGGTCTTTCCATAATGGGACGTCGAATTTCATGTGCATGTCGATGCGTCATGTATTGCCTTAGGGGCAGTACTTACACAACCAGGAGTGGAGGGAATTGACCACCCAATGTTGTTCGCAAGTCGCTGGTTGTCAAAAGCTAAGAAGAACTATTCCACTACTAAGCGCGAGGGATTAGCGATGGTATACGCAGTTCAAAAAGTCTTCCATGATCTACTGGGAGGTCACTTTAAGATGTATACAGATCACTCAGCATTAAAATACCTCATGAATAAGCCTTTGTTGGGGGGGGTGTATCTGTCGATGGTTGTTGTTATTCTAGGAGTATGACTTCGAGGTCGTCGTCAATATGGGACGTCTAAATGTAGGCCCAGATCACCTGTCTCGAATTGAGACCAGCGAAGAACCCACAAATCTAGAAGACAGACTTTTGGATGCTCAACGATATGCGGTGCGTGTAGTGAATGGTCATTTTGAAGATATAATCCATTCCATAACTACAAGGACTATGCCACAGGGATACTTTGTTCAACAGAAGAAGGAATTGGTGATACACACAATAGACTTCACCGTGATTACAGGACACCTCTACAAAATGGGCAACGATGAGATTCTACGTCAGTATGTCCTAGAGTTCGAGCGCAAATAGATCCTGGCTAAAGCCCATGAGGGGGTTGCTGGCGGACACTATGCAGGTCGCGCCACAGCCCAGAAGATACTTTGTGCCATATTATGGTGGCCCACTCTGCATCAGGATTCAAAAGCTCACTGTCGAGCCTGCGGCGTCTGTCAATGGACGAGGAAACCAACGTGGAGAGATGAAATGTCGCTCCAACCGTAGATGACACTACAACCCTTCAAAAAGTGGGCAATTGACTTTGTAGGACCTATTGAGCCACGAGGAAAAACGGGGGCGCACTATATCATCATCACAACAGATTATTTAACCTAATGGGCCAAGGTACAACCGGTTAAGGATTGCATGGCTACAACAACTGCAAATTTTTTGTTCGAGAATGTACTGACAAGGTTTGGCTGTCCCAAAATTCTCATGAGCAATCGGGGAACACACTTTCTGAATGAAACCATCAGCGCACTCACTGAGGAATTCCAAATATATCATCAAGAGAGTATGCCATACCTCCCGCAAGAAAATGGGACCGTGGAGGCATCCAATAAAATCTTGGAGACTACATTGACCAAGGTCTGTAATGCGCTACGAAATGACTGGGACTTGCACATCCCTGTTGTGTTATGGGCATATCGAATAACATGCAAGAAATTGACGGGCCAGACACCTTTTCAGGTAGTCTATGGCAAGGAGGTTGTCATGCCTATGGAATATATTGTGCCTAGTGTGCAGATCGCGGTGTGGCAATCACAGGTATGGCAGACAACGGGGCTTTGGAGGAAAGCCTCATGTAGCTCGAAGAAATGGAGGAGGAACGATTTTTAGCTGGATTCCATCAGTAAGTGCAGAAACAACGGGAAAATGCGTGGCATGATCGCCATATCAAGGCATGCACCTTCAAGGAGAATGATCTAGTATTGCTATACGACAATAAATTCGAGAAGTTCACTGGCAAACTCCAAATGCATTGGTTGAGACCTTACGTCGTCAAAGAAGTTATCGATGGAGGCATGGTTCAACTTGCCAAACTCAATGGGTACCCCTTTTGAGGCCAAGTAAATGGCAGTCGTATGAAGCTTTATACAGGCGGGCTGACTGCCTAACTAACCTTTCGAAGGACAGTCTCACCGCTCCAGCTAGTTGAAAGAGAGCACAGGACGATAAAGTAGTCTGGAAGAAAGAGGCATGAGTGCCAGGATATGCGTCGATCGGGCCCATCATCAGGACCACAACCGCACGATCAGAAGTACGTTTTTGCATTGCTCCAAGCAAAGGTGACCGTACAGGTCACTATTCATGACAGGATGTCTGCATTATGGCAAAAGGGAGCGGGCGGCGGGAAATTATGGGAAGGAGTACGAGCCAGATGTGGCACGAGCTACTGCAGAATTTACATGGGGATACTGGAATAGGTGGAAATCTAAGAATTTGAAATTCGACTTGCTTATAAAACACTGAGGAACAACTACCAAGCGACTTACACTTCCACAAAGCGTATGCTAAGTCTTGACATGATGTTGTTTATTATCTCTGCTCAAGGAGTAAGCCCGTAGGTGGTAATATGGCCAAGAGGGAAGCCAAACTATCCCGGGAGCATGGTGTTGACAGCCACGGGCATCCTGCAACGTGCAAACTCAACAGTAGGGGATGTACCGGAAAACAGAAGACACAAAGCAGAAGTGGTCCCGATGCCATTGTCCCATCCATGGGCAGGTCGACAAACTACAACAATTCAACGAAAAGATGGGAAAATGGAGACCATGGGTCAGAACGAAGTTACTAAGGTGTCTCTGAAAAATTATAAGCAGTGGGATCAGATGGACAACAGTAACAGTCTTGCAAAATTGCAACACAAGCTGCAACAGACAGTTCGACGAGAAGATATGAAGGTTGGAAGTGGTTGCGGAGGTACAAGGAGGTCCCGTATGAGGCTTCCCCGCTCGAGCTATTGTATCAGGGGGTGTTCTGTGTTAACCAAGCAGAGTAGAATGAGCATCATCGGTGGGAAGAAGTAGTAAAAACACTAAAGCAGGAGCCGGACGAAGCATTGTAGGAGACAACGATGAAGCAGTAGGACGACGAGCATCACTCAGAGGGAGGTGAACCGTGAAGCCATGGCAATGCATTGCGCCACACCAACGAGTGACTCGGGATGAGTCACGATAATTGTGTTGGGGGATTGTTGGGTAGTGGAGGTCCCATGTAACGGTTTTGGGACAGAAAGCCTAGAAATTAGGATTAAACTATTGTAAAAAATTTGAAGTATGCGGAGCGCGAAATGTAAAAGGTTGAGTCAAAAGGGTAGTCCGCAAAAAATAATGTAAAGAAATGTAGGTTGAGTCAACCCACCTATGGATCGCAGTCCATGGAAAGGTATAAATAGAGCGAGGCTCTATGGGTAGAGTAGCTAAGTTTGGGGTATGAGTTTGGAGATATGAATTGTAATGGGTGTCTGAAAAGAGCATTCTGAGAGTGTTTGTAAGTCCGAGTCGAGGGTTTGGGTAGAGGATATAGGCTCTCCAATTGTGTGCGCAGAGGCCTGAAGAGTCCGCAGCTATGTGCGTGGACCCATGTAGTTGAGTGTGCAGGGAAGATCTAGATGTAAGGTTGATAACTGGAAATAAAGATAAGTTCTTCTGAATTCTGTGTTAATTTGAACTATCGCAACTCTGTTCTTTTATGGTTAATGAAACTATTTTTATCTGCGCGCATATGCTTATTGAGTACTTGTGAATCGAGTTTAATATTAATATGCGAACTAAATGAAAGAAGTAAATGTTTTCTTAAATACCTCTCTAAATAGATTTGGGTTATAATAATTACTCGAATAAATTAGATCTGTAATCAGCGCGGTAAGGGAAAGTTAAGATTATCTGGATCTACGCGGATCTAGCGCAGCACGAAGCGACAGGACTACGCGCGAACCTCTCAGACCACATCCAGACATCCCAAGGGTGCGGAAACTTGGTTCCAACACCCTCCCCTACTACCTTGGGTAAGACCTCAGTCCACCCTTCGCGGGCTTTGTCGAAAGGGCTGGTAGCTGTGGGATTTGATTAGCTACATAATTCTTCCAAACCTGGGCAGGCCCATATAAGCTGACAATTACAAACAAATTTAACATTGCAAAGCAGAAAATCGAGTGATTGTAATGGAATATAACCTCTCAAACCAGACGAATTGGGTCAAATGAGCCTTTACATAGTTTATCTGCCCCTTTTTTTGGCCTAAAATGAAAAAAATAATTATTTTTTAAATAAAAGTTTGGATAAATATATGAAATGGGTGTTTTAAAAAAAAATCGCCCCTCTAAAATGAAAAACCCCTTAAATTTTTCCCTTGGGCTAAAAATCGCCCCTAAAATTTACCATGGATGAGATATGTATGGAATAGTGTTTTACCTTGCTATACCACTCTTCTTATAGAATTATTTGGATTCATTCCCACATAATTCTCCACCATTATCTATCCTCATCACCTTAATTTTCTTCTCTCTCTAATTTTTCATAATAGCCTTAAACTCTTTGAACTTGTCAAAGACTTTAGATTTCTTCCTAATAAAATAAATCCATGTATTCCTTGAGAATTCATCTATAAATGAGACATAGTACACATATTTACCTAGTGATGGAACCAACATAGGTCCATACACATCATTGTGTACCAATTATAATATTCCCTCTAACCTCGTAGAACCAGAGGAGAATATTACCCGATTCTACTTCCCATATAAACAATGTTCATAGAAAGCAAAATCTAGAGAGAAATTAGGCAAACCTTGTACCATAATCTTACTCCGTAGTACTCGACGACCCTTCTCTTGAAAAATTCCCATTCTTCGATGCCACAATATAGGTGTTTCTACAAAAGCTCTAGGAGATTCCTACTCCTACACTCTCAAAACTCATCGTTAATAATGTTTCCCAATAGCTTATACAGAGGTCCAATCCAAAATCCAATCAAAAATACCATTGCTCCTTGAATCATCCTATGAGTATCATTTTCAAACATTTTTTTTACACCTACATTGCTCATCTTACTTACATAAACCAAATTTTTGAATAACCTTAAGATGTGCAAATGATCTAGGGGATGAAAAATATGCTCAAAAATAAAAGTGCTCAAAATCTCCCAAACCTAGTGCCAAATCGTAGATCTCATCATCCTGATTCTAATGACACTTGAATAATCTCAATTTGACATCATATGTGAAATTTATCACGTTCTAAAGTTTTTATCATACAACTAAAAAGTCAATTTGCAGGGTTGACTAGGTTGATAACTGCGTAGGTCGTATAGTGATGTGGCATTGACATCAGTAGGCCTACTGAGCAGTATGGATGTTAGATGAGCCAATCTCGTGCTGACACATGACAGGTTGTATAGGTTGAATTGGAAAAGTTTCTTTGGTTGGTGAGTTTCAGATGGACTAATTAGGAGGTGCCACATGGCCCTTGGGAGGGTGCCATGTGCCCCTTGAGGTTTTTGGAAAAGAAAAATTGGGGACCAATGACCTTTGTAGGGTTTGACCCTGTGACCTTCGACAGACTAACCCTAGACTTACCAACAGACCACGTGTTTTCTTTTAATATATAACATGGGCCATTTTTATTTCAATTATAACGGTCCGATAGTGGGGGGGCAAGAGGGTCAGGTCGACAAGCTCATGAGATTTTCCCCGAACCTGAGTTATATGTATTATAATGTGACCATAGTGTGGCAGAAGCAAAGGGGGTAGCTAATTAGCCCTAGCCCCAGGTCCTATTTATTGCACTTGACCGTGGATGGAGACCGTGGAGAGGGGTTGGTATGTGGCTCCCAGCCCGCGGCCACATGGCTTCGCATACGACCAAGAGTGGTGGATTCGATGGGCACATGGCCTCTAGCCTGTGCCCTTGACCATATTCTCTACCATGTGACCGTTGAAAAAGGCAAAAGTTAGGGCTGCAGGTGCCCAACTAAGTGTTTGGCATTTTTCACCAATTTCGATGGAATTTATGTCATCCTCGCACCAAAGTATCGCCTGACAAATATGCCAAAGGAGGATTTCGTTTCCATTTTAGCTAGTATGGTCATTTTGCAGGATAGATAGAAAATAAATGGAGAAGGAGGCCTAACTTTGCCATTTTTTAGCCTTTTTTAGCCTAAGAGGAGCCTACATAGGGGTTTTAGGTGTTCTGGACTCAATGGCAGCATTATTTTTGTGATTTAAGCATTGTTTATTGATGTAATTTACATTTTCATAATATAATTTAAAGGGACAACATTGGAAGCTAGATCCAGAGATGTAGCCAAGTAGGGATGAACTCTGTCATCAAATTGTTGTTTTTTGATGTTGCATGTTGTTTATTTTTCTCTAGTTATATCTATAAAATTTAACTAAATTTTATAATTTTATGTGATTTTGTAATTTCGATCCATTTCCCACAAGACATAAATTAGCTTGCAAACTTTTTCAAGACACCTTCAATTTTTAATTTCAATTTTTAAGGTTTGACAGTTTTTACAAGTGTTTTCTTGAATGATTACAAGGTTTAAGTTTAGAAGAGGAGAAGGGGTGCTTGAAGAACCAAACTCTCAAATTGGTTCAAGGAGGTCACAAAATCCAAAAACTCCACCACTCGTGGCACATGGAGAAGGACAACAGTTGATGTATGTGAATGAGAGAGATTTCAGAAAGGCTTTTTATGATATGTCTGGGATGATGTAAGTGTTATACAATGAGAGGACAACAAGGTTGCAAGGAGAGAGTTCAAATCAACAAAAATGTAATGGTGGTGATGGGAGTAAGCCTTTATTCCCTCCACCTCCTCCTTCACCTCCACCTTCACCTCCATCCTCATCTCGTTCTCCATCTCCTTCAACACCTAGGAATTACCCTATATCTCCAAAAGGAAATGTTAAGTCTCCTTTGCTTAAGCTTGATGTCAATTTTGAATTTCCTATGTACAATGGGGAAGTAAATGTTGAAAAGTTGGATAATTGGGTTCGTCAAATTGAAGTCTATTGCAGGATTCAAAATATTAAGGATGATGTTACAAAGATCCAACTTGCATCTCTTTATTTCGAAAGTGTAGCCCTCATCTGGTGGGATGCCAGAACTCAAGAATATTTGAAGAAAAGTGGTAAAATGATCTCTTCTAGGAATGATTTTATCTCTGCATTAAGAAGGAAATTTTATCCATTATCTTATATGAAAAAAGCAATTATGGATTGGCAATATTTTATACAATTTAAAGGTCAGAATATTCAAAGTTACACAATAATTTAGAAGAAGAGCTTTAATTTTGGGTGTTGATTTGTCTTCACAAGAAACTCTCCTTAAATACATAGGTGGATTACATAGTTATTTGAGACATACTATACTTATGTTTAATCCCACCAATCTGGATGAAGTATGTGTTCCGGAAACTCATTTGGAATCAAGAGGCAAGAATGTTCCTCAAGGGACTAGCAAGAAACCTTCCAAATCTAGAGACAAAGGAAATGAGAAGTTTAAAGGAAAAGGAAAAAGGAATGCTACAGTTAAGAAAGAGGGAGAGAAAAGTACCTGTAAACATTATTCAAAAGAGGGCCATGATGAACACCATTGTTGGAAACTACATCCAGAAATGAGACCAAATAAGTTCAACAACAAAGGGAAACAAAATATTGCTGCTACAACTCAACAAGATCTAGGATTTGATCCAAGCGATGAAACCAAAATCATAACCATAGGAATTAATGGTAAAGATTATAATGCAAGTACTAGTTTTTCTTGTAAGCCTATTGAGTCTCAAAATGATAAAGTAAGAATTGAGTTTTTCCATATCAGGGTCATAACAAAACATACAAAATTTGATACCTTGTTTGATAGTGGATCCCAAGTCAACCTTATTTCTAAAGCAATTGTCAAGAAATTAAATCTAGAAACTAAACCTCGTACTAAACCTTACCCTTTGGGTTGGGTATGTGATGATGCCAAATTGAAAGTACAATAAAATGCAAACTCAAATTCACCATCACTGCAAATTTTATAAATGAGGTAGAGCTTGATGTTGTACCACTTGACATATGTGGAATTGTCTTAGGGATTACATACTTGTATGGCCAAAAAGAAATATTCTATCATCATGAGAAAAAATAGCATATTCTTAAAGATGGAGTTGAGTATATTATTAGAGCACATCGCAAGAAGATGAACTTATCTCTTGTAAGTGTTGGTTATATGAAAAGGCTTATAAATACTAGTAATAATTTTGTGTTGTTGATAATTAAAGCTAAAGATATTGTTGAATCTGAAGCTTTCATAGTATGTGATTCTAAACTCAAGTGTGATTTGGTTGAAGTTGTTAACACTTATGACAATATGTTTCAGGAACCTGAAGGTTTGCCTCCTAAAATAGCAATCCAAAATGAGATTCATTTGCAGCAGGATGCACCACTAATTCCAAACATTGGCATGTATAGAATGCCAGTTTTTGAGAATGCAGAAATCAAGAAGCAAATTCATGAGTTTCTTGAAAAAGGGGTCATCAGAACTCGCACATATCCTTGTGGGTCACCTATTTTTTTGGTTCCAAATAAATATGGTACATGGCACATGTGTATGGATTTTAGAGTTTTGAAAAAAATCACGGTAAATAATCATTATCCTCTTCCTTGCATTGATTATTTTCTAGATCAGTTAAAGGAAATTTTTTATTTCAATAAGTTAGATTTGAGAAGCGGTTATTTTCAGATAAGCATTGTTGAAGGTGATATTTGGAAAATTGCTTTCGAGAAAAAACAAGGTTTGTTTGAATGGTTAGTTATGTCATTTAGGCTTTGCAGTTCACCTGCAACATTCAAGAGAGTTATGAATGATGTGTTGAGACCATTCCTTGATGATTTTGTCATAGTTTACTTAGATGATATTCTGATTTTCAGTAAGACTCGTGAAGAGCATGTCAAACATGTGAAACAAACTTTAGATGTCTTGAAGAAAGAGAAATTTTATTTGAAGATGTCTAAGTATGAATTTGGGAAAACCTCTTTGATTTATTTGGGTCATATTGTAGGAGGGGGTGAATTGAAAATTGATCCCTCAAAAGTTGAAGTCATTGTAAATCAGCCTAAACCCAATAATGTAGTAGAATTTAGGAGATTTTTGGGAGCAACCCGATATTGGAGAAAATTTATAGCTAACTTCTCACTCATTTAAGCACCATTACATGATTTGACAACTGTGAAACAGGTCATTTAGTGGGGAGGCAAGAAACAATATGTGTTCAACACATTGAAAGATAAAATGAGTAAAACACTAGTTCTAGCACTTTCATATCTTAAACAACCATTTGAGATTCAAACTAATGCAACGATTATGTTATGGGAGCAATTTTTATGTAGCACGGTAAGCCTATTTGTTATCATTCTGAAACCTTTACCAATGTAGTAATTAACTATCCAACTTATGATAACGAGTTGTATTCTTTGGTACAAAGCGTGAAGAAATGGAAGAATTATTTTTTGGGTAAAGAAACAATTATTCATATTGTCCATCAACCTTTGCAATATTTACAATCGCAAACCAAGCTACAACAAGCTAGACATTTCATGTGGATGGGATTTATACAACATTTTCATTTGGTAATCAGGTACAAGAAAGGTATATACAAAAAAATTGTTTATATGTTAGCAAGCCCTATTGTGAATGCATATATCATTCTTAAGCATAACTCAATCATGCATGAAATTTATATTGAAAAATATGCTCAAGATGGTGATTTTAAAGATGTTTATGAAACTTTGATTCAAGGAAATCATGTTGAAGATTTGGATTATCATGTTCATAACAAGTTGTTGTATCATCTTGGAAAGTTATGTGTTCCACAGGGTGAAAGTGTCAATGCCATAAAGGAAGCCAGGTAAAACAGTTGGACACATTCAAAGGTATTGTTATTGGTCTCGCATGAATGTAGCAATTTCAAGATATGTAAAGGGATGTTCAATGTGTGCTACTAACAAGCCTAGAAATGAGAAATTTGGTTTGTATACTCCACTTCATATTCCTTCTCGTCCTTGGGAAAGTATTTCTATGGATTTTGTAGGAGGACTGCTAATGTCTAGAAAAGGTCATGATTATCTATATTTTTTTGTGGATCGTTTTCGCAAAATGTGTATGTTAATGCCATGTAAGAAAAATGTTACAACTGAAAAAACTACAAAGATGTTCTTTCGAAATGTATGGGTGCACTTTGGGTTACCCATTTCTATTATTTTTTATTGATATTCTCAATTTGTCAAGAAATTTTGGTCAAGTTTATGGGAACTCATGGACACCAAGTTGAAGAAGAGCACCACATTTCATCCACAAACTAATGGCGAGATAGAAGTGGTAAATAGAACAATAGTGCATCTCCTTCATGGATATTGTGGTAAGCATTCTAAACTTTGGTATGAGCATTTTCATTACATCCATCATGCCTACAGTCGTGCAGAGCAATCATCTATGCAAGAATCTCCATTTGAAGCTTGTTTGGATTATTTGCCAAAGTCTCCTTCGAATTTCATCCCTGGTAAAGATATTGCAGTAGATGGACATAGTGATGTAGAAAAGCCAATAATTTCATTGAACAAACTTAGCTAGTGCATCAAAGAGTACAAGAGTAGCTAGAGAGAAGTACAAATAAAGACATGACAAGTAACAGGTTGATCATGATTTCCAAGTGGGAGATCAAGTTTGGTTGTATATCAACTAGAAAAACTTCAAGGTGAAGGTAAAAATCTCAAGCCAATCAGATAGGGTCCTTTCAAAATTTTGGAGAAGATTGGTAACAATGCTTTCCAATTAGATTTTCCACCTAACATTAACTAACTAACATGTTCACATCATAAGCTCGTAATCATTCATGCATAACAAACACATCTTCACAGTTTGATCTAGATTAGTATCACATAATATTACCACATATTATCTCACACATGAATGTCATAACCCTAACCATTTGCATAGACCAATAAAATTTAGCATGATACATATAGCATAAATATCTTAATGTAATAACCATAATCATCAAGTTACTATCATATAACTGTTAGGTACATATAAGGTGTCTTTTAGAACTCCTAATTGCCTCACATTAATTATCAACCTGGGTAAGTCTTTTTGTTTCAAGAATGTACACAATATGTGCAAGTGATGGAAATTTTTATATCTATAGAGAGTAATGCTTTAAGACAACTTATCAATTTCAATACAAGAGTAAACATATCAAATCATAAATCTCAAGCTTGTAACTTCAAGGAAATTAACCTATTCAAGCATCAAAACTAAATCTTAATCTAAACCAAACTCAATCTTAATCAAGAGATTCTAATTGCAATTACATCAACCGAGTGCATCATAGCAATAACAGAGCTCTTTCAGCTGAATCTAAACTAGTGCATAGAAATAAAGCAAAAAAAGTGTTGTTCAAAATTTTGAACAACAGCTGTTTAAAAGTTTGAACAGCAAAACACGCAAGAAAAAATTTTGTTCAAAAGTTTGAACAACAAAACACGCAAGGAAAAATGTGTTGTTCAAAAGTTTGAACAAGAAAATATGCAAAAAAAAGTGTTGTTCAAAAGTTTGAACAACAACTATTCAAAAATTTGAACATCAAAACACGCAAGGAATAGTGTTGTTCAAAAGTTTGAACAACAAAATACGCAAAAAAAAGTGTTGTTCAAAAGTTTGAACAGCAAAACATGCAAGGAAAAAAGTGTTGTTCAAAAGTTTGAACAACAAAATAAGCAAAAAAAATGTTGTTCAAAAGTTTGAACATCAATTGTTCAAAAGTTTGAAAAACAAAACGCGTAAGAAAAAGTGTTGTTCAAAAGTTTGAACAACAATTTTTCAAACGTTTGATCAGCAAAACATGCAAGAAAAAAGTGTTGTTATTGTTATTAAATAAAGTGTTGTTTCTTTTTTTATTTATCTTATGTTTTTGTGTTTTAGGTGTTGCTTCCTTCAAAGTTGTAATTTCCGCTCCATTGGCAATTGAACATCATTTTTTTTGCATATTTTGCTATTCAAAAGTTTGAACAATAGCTGTTCAAAAGTTTGAATAGAAAAATACGCAAAAAAATGATGTTCAATCTGTTATGAAACCAGCTCAAGAAAAGATAGAAAAGATAGATCAATGCCTTAGAATTCAGCCTCTTCGATGGGGCAACCTCCTTTACATTACATAAATGAACAATTCTTGGATGATACAAATGAAAAGACCTCCTTTCTATATATAGGAGTCTAAGGGGTCATAAAATAATCAGAGCCGACATAACTATAATAATGTAAGGGCACAATAATAAAAATAGTGGGCTTCTATGGGGCACATTAGTAACAATATGGGCACTACATGGGTACATCAATATAATAAGTGGGTTGTACTAATAACAATAAGAAGTTACACTAGTCGTATAGGGGCCTAACATGCCCCTCTCCTTCGAAAAGCGTTGTCCTCAACGCTTGAGTAGTTCTTGATGCTTATGCATAAAATTCTTGTCCTCCCATGTGGAATCTTCAGCAGGTAAGTTCTTCCACTTGATGAGATACTCTGAAATTGATCGATTTCGTAGCTATCGGGTTCTTGTTTCTGTGACTGCTCCAGGTTCCAATATGATTTTTCCTTCCTTTTCAATATCTGGCAATATTGTTTGAATTGGGATCTTTTGCAACTTTTGAATAAGTGGCCATACTTCTTTGTCCTTATTCCATTCATCCCTTGCTTCATTTATCCAATCTGGTTGGATAATAGAAATAGCACAGAACAATGCTTCCACATCCTCATGCTTGAAGAGTCTTCCCATTCGGTAAGGTCGCCATTTTTTAAGTGCATGTAGTATTGCCAACATTTCCTTGTCATAAATAGCTTGCTTTAGATGTAGTAGTAAAAATACCCAGTCGCCTACATCAAAACATTTTTCACTATGATGTTGATCTACCTGTTGTTTCATTTGATTTTGCACAGAAGTGGCATTATCCTTTAAAAGTTGGAGAACTTGTTGTTGATGCTCGATGTGATCTTTCACTGCTTGAACCTTTTTCTTCTTGATATGTCCTTCTATATTTAGAGTTTGAGGAGTGGTAATTTCTTCCAATCCTTTACAAGATATGGTCGGATTCATTTCTTGACGCTCGATGTGATCTTTCACTTCTTGAACATTTTTCTTCTTGATATGTCCTTCTATCTTGATAGTTTAAGGAGTGGTAATTTTGACCAATGAATTACAATATATGGTTGGATTCATTTCTTCTTTCTCGATGTGATCTTTCACTTCTTGCACCTTTTTCTTCTTGATATGTCCTTCTATCTTGAGAGTTTGAGGAGTGGTAATTCTTGCCAATGCTTTACAAGATACCGTCTGATTCATTTCTTCTTTCTCTGGGGTGGGGTCCTGGCGTATATCTTCTTATTTTGATGTTTCTTGATCCTTTTCTTCCTCCTCTTCATATTCTATGTAAAACAATTTCTTCTCAGCACACTTATGACCTTTAGTGCATTTGTTATCACAATTGTAACAAAGCCCTTTTTCTCTTTTTTCTTCTAATTGTTGTGGTGTAACCCTTGTAGGTTGTGGAAGGCTAGGAGAAACAACACTTCCATCTTTATACTTGTGAGGGGAATGCTTCCTGGTTTTCATAATTTTGCTTTCCATTATGTCACAAAGCCCTTTTACTCTTTCCAATTGTTGTGGTGTTGCTCTAAAGAAGGTGTTGCTCTTTGTATCCTCATAATGTGCTATCATTTCCTCCGTGAAAATTGACCACGTAACAAGTTGTTTACGAGAACAAAGCCCTTCATACCATAAAAATTGGTCTGGTTCTAAATATGAAGATCCAATAGATACCTTTTGTAACAGTTGTACACCATGTAGATCAAAATATTGCTCCATCTGAAGTATCCAATTTACTGGCTCCTTGCCATCAAACTTCATCATCTTGCTTTTTCTTGATTTTAGGAGCTCGACCCTTAAACGACTGTAACTCTGTACTTTATGATCTTTAAGTTATGAAATTGTGATCTATAGTAACCCTATGTGTCATCTTTCCAATGCCACCAGTCTGATCCAAATTGGATTCTCTAAGGAAGAGTTATGCACAATCTCCCAAGACGACCTGATTATAGACCTTTCCCGAAGACCGAACTTGTATGAAGTGCCACGTGTCACTGTTTCGACCTCTGGATCTGAAAAATGCATACAAGAAACTGCAGTCCGTCCTCTTTATGTAACTTCTTACGAAATTTCAATCCGATCCCCAGAGAGAAAGTTATAACGATTTTCCCCAGGTCACCTGTTTTGAATGTAATTCAGGAGTCTGCAAAAAGACCAACTTCTTCAGATCATATCTCCACAAATATAGCGCTAAAAGCTCTGAAATTCGGACCCAAGGTTCAACACGATTGCTTCTCAAATGGGTTTTTTTGCGACTTCTGAAATGTCACAGAAAAAACGTTATAGTGAAAATTCCACGATGACCTGTTTGGAGCAGCGAAACCCTAGAATCCAAAGCTCTGATACCAAATGTTATGAAACCAGCTCAAGAAAAGATAGATCAACGCCTTAGAATTCAGCCTCTTTGAGGGGGAAACCTCCTTTACATTACATAAATGAACAATTCTTGGATGATACAAATGAAAAGACCTCCTTTCTATATATAGGAGTCTAAGGGGTCATAACATAATCAGAGCCGACATAACTATAATAATGTAAGGGCACAATAATAACAATAGTGGGCTTCTATGGGGCACATTAGTAACAATATGGGCACTACATGGGTACATCAATATAATAAGTGGGTTGTACTAATAACAATAAGAAGTTACACTAGTCGTATAGGGGCATAACACAATCACCAACGAGCGGAAACTACAACTTTGAAGGAAGCAACACCTGAAACACAAAAACATAAGAGAAATCGAAAAAGAAACAACACTTTATTTAAAAACAGTAAATAAATAAATAAATTAAGTTACAACAACTATGATGTTATTTCCTAAGGGAATATCAATTTGTCAATGGAAAAAAATGATCTCCTGGGAAAATGGTTTGGCAGTAGTTACATGAAACTTCAAATGGAAATCAATTCTCCCTTTCTTCTTTTATGAATCTATTAAGTAATGAATTTGATGAAATTCTCTTGTTTAAAATTTATTTCAAGAATCGCTCGTTCATAAATTGACCTTCTTTATTCTCCTAGGACCTGCAAAAAAAAGTGTCTACCTGCAATAAAACATTAAATCATGGAGAAAGAGAGGTGATCAGGCTCCCCTAATCCAATAATTATGCAAAAAAAATAACAAGTAGTTACTCTGTAAAACAAATCCATGGAGAAAATAACAAAGTAAAATTAATTTATTACCTGCGGGAGAGCAGTGACCAATCATGCTAACCTGCAATGTTTTAATCATAAATTCTTTGTTTTTCATCTGATTTAAGTGATTCCAAATCCAAATGAAAGTGAATTTAGAGGTATATCTCTAATAGAAACAGGTTTTAAAAATTCCATGATATGATATGTCAATTTTACTTAGAACAACCTGCATAACATAGTCATTTTCGATTTCCCAACTTAGACCAACAATTGATATTTTAAGCATAATTTTTTCGTTTGATGACAGATTAAGCTGATTCAAATTGGAAATGAAATTAGATTAATTTATTTATCTTCAAATTGAAACAAGTTTTGAAGACAAGAAGAATTTATGGATCAAATACTTTAATGAACAGCTGGAAAAACAGAGTTTTAAGAGTGTTGATTTAGGATAGACATTCAGTATTTGGGTCATAACCTTCTCATACGATATCAAAATTGAGTGATTCAAATTTCTTTGTAAACTAGATTCATAGGGAAATATACCTTAGAAACAGGTTTTAAAAATATTTTCATTCAGGCCTCCAAAAACTGACTGTACCAACTCTATTCCTGAGTTGCCTACTAGATACCCTGTCAATGTTTTGATTATAACTTTTTCGTTTCAAATCCAAATGGAGTGATTCAAATTAGGTTAGAAATTATACATCAAGATATACTAAGGATAGAAATAGGTTTTAAAAATGTTCACTTTTGGTCCCTCAAAACATGACTGTCCCGACTGTATTTTTAGAAATTTCATCAAGTCCGCGAGCCAAAAAATATGATATTCAAGCAATTTTTCCAAATTAGTGATAAAAATAAATATGAGTGTTTGTATAAATGTTATTTTCAATATAATACATCTACATTCACAAAGAAATTAAAACATTTATCACTGATGTTGATTTCCACAACACGTTGCAACAAAAACAATTATTTTTACATAATAATAAAAATGTATTTATTTATGTCATTATTTATTTATTTTCTACATTAACGTACTCTGCTTTGAAAAATGAATATTCTTACATATAATAGTTCTTCTAGTGAAGCCATTTTTGAAATAATGCCTCCAGTATGTACATATCCAAATTTGAAAAATGCATGTTAATAAATAGTAGGGTATGAGCAGTCAGCTTCCCTTGAAAAGATGGTGTCAAAAATTGTTGAAGTATGGAGTGAGGCTGAAAAAAAATGATGGAGTGAAACCAATATTCAATATATCCTTTACTTTATTGATTTCTCATAGCCGTCATATCATGAAGTTCTTGAGTTTTTAAAATGGCTTATTGATGCAGGCTAGAAGAAACCTCATTTTCTTTCATACCTTCTACAATTTTTGGATTTGAAATATTCCCAATCTCAATATAAGTTTTCTGCAATGGTGCATGTGAGATAGAATGGGTGGGAAGGGTAGGTAAATTTTGCAGTTCAACATTGTAAGCATGTTGTACTGGTTTATTATGATGAGGTTGTGGAATAAGTTGAGCAGGAAATTGTGTAGGGCATGGAGCATTTTGATGATGTGGTTGATTGGGTTGTGTGGATGATTTTGATGGGCAAGCAAGATGTTGTGGAAGAGTTGGTGAAGAATATGGATGTTGTGTGTGCTACAAAATGAGGGAGAGTAGTTATGCAATCATAAGATGAACCATGCCAAACTTGTAGACAAGATTGGTGGGGGTTATATTGAGATTGGCATGGCTGCCCTAACACATGAGTATTCCATAATGTATTATGCAAGTAAGAAAATGGAGAGGAAGTGTTTTTAACCATACATGTAGGCCACGATTTCCATGGTTTTGACATTGTTGCATCTTCCCCATCTCTTTGATATGCTACTTCCATCCTAGATAAGGAAGAGTGAGTATCTATGGGATGCTCCTTTTGGCAATGAGGGAAAAACACTTCTTCAATTTCTTGATTTTTCTGAACCTGCAAAACATCCAATTGTGAATTTAGAGAGCTAATAAAATCATATTTAAAATTTTCAAACAAAACATTGATTTCAGCTCTTATGTCTCCTCTTCTTGTAGTAGATTTGAAAAAAAAAAGAATAAACTTCTCTAGAATTCTTATCAGCCTTAAATATTCCTCTTGAATTCCTTTAAGAATGAGTGTTTTTAAGATCTATTTTTTCAAATGCTTATGCTTTTATTTTTGAAGGTTGTAATGAAATCGCTCTACATAATCCTCCAAGATTTCATCTTCCCCTTGTATCATATTGAAAATATCTTCATCGGCCTTGCAATAATCTTGGTACTTCTTCAAAAATATGTTCTTCATGTCCTCCCATGTTTGGATGCAATTCCCACCAAGGCTCATAAACCATCAAAGAGCTGCTCCTTTTAGAGTAAGAGGAAACAATTTCAACCTTTGATCATTAATATAATAATCATATCCTCTACAAACTACTTCAAACTCAAATAAAAATGTATCTGAGTCTTCCTTTTCCAAACCATGAAACTTTGGTAGAGAAGATGGGGAATTTATGTGCATTTGTGTCACTCCTCATCGATATTGGATAGGGAATTCAAAAGTAGAAATGTGAGCTATTTCTTACCATAATAGAAGATGTTCTTCATGTGTTTCTTTGAGGCTCCTCTTTCAAATGTTCCTATCAATTGGTTAGTGAAATGGGTGGTGCTTACATCACCACTTAAGTGAAATCGTGAGATTTGTTTTTCAAAATTTCTACTTTTTTTTTTCTTATTCATTCACACAGAAATTCAAACATTTATTTCTACTTTAGTTCCTACAAAATTTTTCTAAAAAGTGGGCACAGGAGCAAGTACTTTACTTACTCGTACGCAAGTTCTTACCTTATGTTTTTAATACCCAATTCTTTCGTAGAAAAAAAACATCAAACTTTTATTTCTACTTCAATTCCTATGCAATTGCGCTAAAAACGGGCGAGGGAGCAAGCACTTTACTTATTCGTATGCAGGTTCTTACCTTCTGTTTTTAATACCCAATTCTTTCCCAACAACAAATATCAAACATACATCACTTCTACAAAATAGTAACATTCTCCTCGGTAAGGACGCCAAAATGTTGGGTGCATATAAGGTGTCTTTTAGAACTCATAATTGTCTCACATTAATTATCAACTTGGGTAAGTCTTTTTGTTTCAAGAGTGTACACAATATGTGCAAGTGATGGAAATCGTTATATCTATAGAGAGTAATACTTTAAGATAACTTATCAATTTCAATACAAGAGTAAATGGATCAAACCATAAATCTCAAGCTTTCAACTTCAAGGAAATTAACCTATTCAAGCATCAAAACTAAATCTTAATCTAAACCAAACTCAATCTTAATCAAGAGATTCTAATTGCAATTACATCAAATGAGTGCATCGTAGCAATAATAGAGCTCTTTCGGCTGAATCTAAAATACTGCATAGAAATAAATCAATTGATCTAATCAATAACACTCTGTCCTTTAATTAACAAGAAATGATTCTTATCTAATAATTAACTCAATCCACGACATAAATGAATGAAATCAATTGACAGAATTAAGAATTAATGAAATGAATACACAAACTCCACACTAATGAAAGTAAATCAATCGTAAAGTTGTAAAACAAAATAATTAAACTTGCAGTAAAATAAAAGTAAAAATATAACACAGGGAACAACAATGAAATCCACCAGTGGCTTGGCCCAAGCCGCCAATGAATACGGCTTAACTACTTAAAAATATCGCGAGTGAACAACGACTCAAATTATGTATTAATCATCAAATTCAAATGTCATTACAACGTGATGTGTCCTTCAAAATCACGCTCTGTGTATTAAAATTACAATTGAAGCAAAAAGGCAAGAAGTTTCCTCCTCTCTATTCTCCCCCTATTATCCTATTCTCCCCATATTATCCTCCTCTCTTTGATCTCTGTTTTCATTTAAATACACAGAGAGCAAAGAGAAGTTACCAAAAATCTGATTACAATGATTTCCATTAAATATTTAGATTATACAAAAGAAATTGATCACCAATATCATATCTGAAAGATCTTTCCATCAACATTTAGCAGGAACATGTAGAATTTGGTATTGCAACTGGAAGAATTTGGAAAATGGCTGTAACAACAAATCTGAGAAAATCATCTTCGAAGAACCTTCCGTTTTTCTTGATACAAACCGAATTTTGGAAAACTGCTCATCACAAGACTAACTTGGTCTGATCTGGACAAAACCCATGTTTTAGATTTTCCAGATTCTCCTTCATTTGTCCGAAACGTCCAATGCAAAACCATCGCTTCTTATTCCAGCGAAGTTTTGAGTTGGAATATTTAATTGTGAGTTGGGGATCAAATTTGCAATCTGAAAAAGATCTTGGCGGCTAAATTCATGGGTGATGCTACAAAAAATCCATTAGTAAACCATCATTGGTAAAATCATGCATAATAATCATCAATTCATTAAAAATACAGGAGAAAAATAATATTTATGCATAAGAGCATAAATAAATATAAAATGGAATTATATGATAAATTATGATAAATGATGTGATAAAGAATGGTAAAAATGGGTGAAATAGGCGTCAAAAAGCAATAATAATAATAATGACAAATTAGTGGCCCAACAATAACAACAACAAGTTAACCTATAACATACTTGTTATGTGGAATTTTGCATCTACAAATAAACACAACTTCGCTAGGTGGGTAGCTACACCTAGAACAACAGATTTAAAGATTTTAACCTTTTCCTATAGAAGATAACTGAGACAAGGGACCTACTTGTTATCTTTCGCTTCCCTTTGTCTCCTTTAAATAGCTCATGTCCCTCCTCACACTGAATCCGCTCGATAAGTACCTACAATCATAAATAGAGGACAAAAACCAATCAAAGCAAGAGATCTATCTACTATAAGCAAATGGAATCGAAAGCATCTACATATATAATCATCATACATAAAGACAAGAATATGGGAAAAGGTGTAAACAAATTTATTAAGTAGAAGGAAGAGTTACAACCAAAGAAGTCAGATCCTGTGTCACTCATCCAGCTTGAGTTCCATCCTTCATCACACCAAAAACACAACACTCCAACAGCATCAAAATACTTGCTTACAATCTCAAACCTCAAACCAACAGTATCTCCTTACAAATTCTCAAATTCCAGCTCCTGATCACTATGATGAGGGCTCAATTTATAGGGAAATAGAGGTGGTTTGTCATAAATTTGGCATTGAATGGACTTCCAATTTGGGAGTTAGATTCCATGGAGGAAGGGATGAGAGGATAGGAGGTTATTTGATTCATTCCTATCCAATTTTGAGCTCATAGGAGAGGATAAGAGGTGGGAATATTCTAGAATGGTCGAGAATGTAGGAATATTCCCAAAACCCTATGAAGATTCGCTCATCTCACCCAGCGCAGGTCAAAGTGGGCATAGGTTCTATGCAGAGCAGGGTTGAATGGGCCTAAGTGCTCTGCAGTGCATTTACCCCTGACCAAGGCTGGGCTGGTCCCTCAAGGAGTCATTTCAAGATGTCTTTAGGCTAGGAAACTCTCAAGAATGATGGCATTCAATGTGATGACTTGTCTAGGGCATGTAGCAACTAAATTACGGTTTTATGAACCCTAATAGTACTAATCTGAATGTTGGGAGTGATGTGCCCAAATAGACCTGTAACAGCTGCCCCCTAAAGCATGAAGTCGAAAATGATAATGTCGAGTGATATGCTTTACGATGTGATGAGGAGGTTCTGAAGTGGATGGCAACCTGCATCGATTATAATACATAACATCATGATATTCATAGCAACCTAATGTAGTCCTCCCATATATACCCGAAAGTATGTAGAGGACCAATCAGTGTTAGCGTTCTCTAATTCAAAACCACACAGTGAGAGAATTCCTTTATACTTTACGTACTGTAACACTGCCCTATATACTCGAAGGTACGTGGACAAGCTACGATATACTCAGATATGTGGAACGAGGTATCACACTCAGAATTTATCGCAGACAACTTAGCGACATCTGTTATGTTTAATGATGTTGGAACACATCTCTAGCCTAGACCTCTAAATGTTATGCATTAAGTTAAAATGCTCCATTAGGTTAATTAATATAACTTTTAAGTTAATCTTCTTAAGAATTTTCCTTTCAAGGTTCACCACGTGATGTATGTTTGCAATTCAGAGAATGCAACTAACATGAGAAACATTCTTTCATTCAATTAACAATGAAAACCGTAGCTAGTAAGGGATAGAGAAATAAGATCTTTGAAAAAGAGCAAAGAGAACACCTAATGCAATTTCCCTAGCTATTCCTATCAAGTATTCACAAAATACAATATGCAAAATGCAAGATTTTTTTTTTTAGTCCCTTTAGTGTTTAGATGAACAAAAAGGAACTAGATGCACAAACAAGCAATCAATACTTTTCAAAAAGAAACGAAGACTTTACGACAATTTCTTTTTCAAAGAAATGAAGACTTTAAAACACTTCCTTTTCAGAAAAGACTAATCGATATAAAATAACTTTAACAATGAATTGATGTTGGGCATGGAATCCCCCCATGACATGTTTTGGGGCTCAAAGCCCAAGTTTTGAGTTAATATTGTTGTAAAGCTCCACGAAATGCGGGCATGAAATGTATGTTAGAGTCATATGGCTTTCCGCCCTAAGTTTTGAATGTAATATCAACCTACCCATGGTCCGCAGACTATGGGACTGTATAAATAGAGTGAGGCTCTAAGTTGTAAAAGGAGAAGATAGAATGAAATAGAGGATGGAAAGAAGAAGGTCTTAGATATTAAGTGGGAGTGTGAAGTGTGTCTTGGGTCACAGAGTAGGAGGAGGCTTTGTAGCTGAGTGCGTGGACCCTTGCAGCTGAGTGCGTAGGGTGAAGTTGAGCCTGTAATAAGAAATGAGATTAATAAAAGACGGTTTTGTTACCCATTTTGTATATCTGTTATGAGTTATTACATGTTTGATATCAATTGCAATTATACTGTTTATTTACTGCACGCACTTGTATGAATAAATTATACTGCTAAGTATACCTTAACCATGCAAATAATCTAAGTTACTTAAGTAACGGTGGAACATTAGTAAGAGCTTGGGTAATAATAGATATTTTTCCCCCTATTAGGTTCCTATACCAATAGGTGTCATATTTCATTATTGACTTTGGAAATGCCAAATATGATCATCCTTTCCATGCTGCAAAGTTTCCATATTTTAAAAAAAAACCAAAAAATTTAAAAAATGTAAAGAGGGTATGCCCTAAAAGAAAAATCAAACGGCAAAAGAATGAATTGGTCAAAAAAGAAAGAAAATGAACCCCAAAGAAAAGACCAAGAAAGTGTGTTATTCAAAATGCCACTATTGTCCTATTTTTTGAAAAGAAATTCAAATATGCAATCAGTGACTTCTGTCACACTTGATGGATGGCCAAACAGCTCAATCTTGGCCAGTCCATGTTTAAATTTCTTGTTCTAGCATTAGAGAATAAGGTCTGTTCAAACAGTTTAAGCTTGGTAGATCATTAGTTAGGTAGAGAAGCAAGGGAGCTCAACAGCTAAATCTGAGCCCCTGGAAGAGATAAGGATAGACTTAGATAGGAGAACAGTTAAAAGAAAACAAAAGAGAGAGGGTTTGCTAGTTCAAATGCACCCAAGGGAAAAGAAGAAAAAATGTTAGGTGTGTTAGGCTGGGTAGGTAGTTGGATGTTGCAAAAGCAAGTTCATGAACAGTTTTGTCTTTTTTATGATCTATCTCATGGCTATCACAGGTGCCATGGCAAAGTGGCTGCAAAACATTCGGAGCATGACTAATTCCCCTCTCATTTCCCCAAGAACATTTACTAACATCCCCTCAAGGACATTGGGATCTGCTCAGTGGTCCTAGTTCCTTTCATTTTATGAGAAAAACTAAGCAAAACTTTGTGGTTTCTTAGGCAGAGGAAGCCACATTTCTTGTGTAAAAATCATTTTTCTTCCATTGTGTTAAGTCTCTAAAGGTTCATGACTTGGATCCCTTCTATTTTCTAAGCCTAAGTTTACCTTCAAACTTAGTGTTTTGTGTAAATCTACCTTTCATATTAACATTCTAACTCTATTATATAACTCCTACATATATTTCCCCTCCCATACTATATAAAACTTATACAAAAACCCCAAAGTTTATACTATCCCGCCCCGGGCTTATTAAAGCCATATGTCAATGTTTTGGGGGTCCAAGGTTTACCCAAAACCTTGTTGACAACCCTCCTCCCCGCGCACATATAACAATGGAGTTTATTTAACATCCGGTTAAATAAATAACCAAACCCGAACAATACACCCAAAGCTTGAATACATTAAAAACCCCGCAGAACATTACAAAACGATAAATATATCGCGCGGGCCCCGTGTTATAAGCCTCCACCAAATCAGATCTCTGTTAATTGTTGGATCACGCCTTCGCGATCCAACGACTCGTATGCATATCGCGACCCCCCCGATGACCGAAAGTTAGGCTCCGGGAGATTGGCGGTTTTGCTGCCGTACATAATCCACGCGTCCACGGTTTATCGCGTCCGTTCCGCCCAAAACCGCCACTGTTCAATAAGCGGTGCGATAAAACCATAAACCGCCCTCATTTCCCGCTGCTGACATCGTTACCCACGTCAGCTGTCGCCTCGCCACTGTGTCATCCGCCGTGTCTGCCACGTCAGCGCCAAGTCACCTTCCGTACACCCGCTACCTGACAAAGATGATGTCATGCTGACGTCACCCAACCAAAGCGCGCCAAAAACCCGCCAAAATCAAAATTTTTGTTAAAAAGTCGTTAAACGTCGTTTTTTGTCCATTTCACTTTGTTTCTTCTGCGTGGTGTTTGCATGGTTTTCGACGTCCAAAACGCCATTTTCGTTGCACAGTCCACCACCCAGGGAAATCAACTCCACAGCGCGGTCCCTCAGCTCGGTCCGCCACCCACATTTCACACCAGGCGTCCATAAAACATGTATTTACCCAAAACCCACTCATAAACCCTGTTTTTCCAAGTTTTTCTGTAAAAATCGCCTGGAGAACCAGAATCCGAATTGAAACCACAGTGCTGCCTCTACACCTCTGCATTATAGTCACTGCTTTACTTATTTTTTCCAAAGAAAATCCTGTGAATTGTGTTTCCCTCTGCAAATTCGCCCATTAAGTTGAATTTAAGCTTATTTCCTCCTGCAATTTCCACAGAAGAGTCCAAATTGTCATTTTACCATATTGTTGCTGCAAAAGCCCTAACTACAAGTTAAAAAGTCATAAAATAATTTGAAAAATGGAGGCTTCAGTGGCCCTGAATGTTGCCCCCTTGAATGCACCACATAAGGAATTTGAATGGATGCCCCTTGCTGACTGGGATTTCCAAATTAAGGATATGATGGGTGACAAGCCTCACCTTCAAGCTTTTTGTGAAATTAGGAATAGCTACAGAAGCAATACCGATGTCTTTGGAATTTGGGAGTCCAACATGCCAATCTACTACCTCCCTTTAGTAAATGTGCTTCCTGATCTCGTCTATTTATGCTGTGCAAATTATGACCCCACACAAAGAGCAGTTATGGCCCCATCTAGGACTGTCCTCTTCTATATTACCCCTCAATCCATAAATGAGATGCTGCATTTTAAGCCAACTCAACCTCTGGCCCCTCTCACCATGGAATTCTTGCTTGACCAAGGTGCCAAACTGCCCAGTTTAGAGATAACTATAACTCGCTCCAAGATTGATTCAGCTCGATCGTCTCGATCATGAAAGGAATATCTGGCGTACTTTCCCAAGGTACAACCTTTACATGTGTTTACTTACTTTCTCAAGTTTATCTTTGGGAAGTCCGATAAAAATCTGTTGCATTATCTTCAAGGCCCCATGATGCAAGTGGCCCAACCGCTTATGCCATAACTCGCCAATATCTTGGCTTTGCACCAATTCTTCTTTCGAACTCAATGCAGCACAATCATCTACCTCCAGATTGTAGATATTCTTCACTCGAATCTCAATCCTCTTGGTCTGACCTATGGGTATGTGTCTCAAGAACGCCTTTCCTTTATTGAACACTACAACATAGCCTTTGTCTTCCAACATCGTGACCGATACCAATTTCTTCTTCAGTCTAGGCACATACTTTACATCAATCAGGGAGAGAGGAGCTCTATGCTCCCTCTGAAAAACAACCGCACCTTCACCTGAAACATGGTACTTTCCATTATCGTCCATCTCTATGCGCATCTTGAGGTCTTTATCCTCCAAGGTACTGAATAAACTCTTATCGCTGGTTATGTGGAATGAGGCTCCACTATCCAGATACCAAACACAACCCACCATCAATGAAACCATGCATGCGATGAGGGTAAAATCCAATTCGAACTGAGAGGCTAGTGCCTCACCTTCTGATCCTTTCAAGGATCCCTTCTTGGATTTCTTCAATGGACAATTTGTTGCATAATGGCCTACCTCATGAGAATTAAAGCATCTCACTTTAGATTTGTCAATCTTCTTCCCATCATGAGAAGAACTCGATTTGGAATGGGAAACCTTCCCTTTCCCTTTCCTTGCCTTACTAGCTAAGGATAGATTTTATTCATCATCATGTTTAGATGAAGAACCATCTCTAGTGCTCCTCCTGATCTCCTCCTGCATCAGATCCAACCACAGTCGTTCCTAATCTGGCAGTTTCTCTCTTCCATTCACTAAGTCCTGGTAGCTATTCCAGCTCTTTGGAAGACCGAGGAGAGCAAGGCTCACCATATCATCATTGACTGTCGTTACTCCTACACTACCAATCTCATCTTTGCAAGTGGTGAGCTTGTTCAGATATCTAGAAATAGTGTCGCCCTTTTCACACTTGATTTTCCGAAGCTTGTCCTTGAGCGCCAGCTTCCTCTAGTCATTGTTGTTCTGATATAGGTCCTTCAATGTCTTCCACATTGAAAACAGAGTCTCCTTCCCATGGAGACTTGAGACAATATGGTCTCGAACTCCCTCCAGAAGAATCCTCCTCGCTTTCGCCACACACTTCTTCCATTCAGTGAATTCTTGGGCTTTAGCTACAGTTGGCTTGGGGATTTCTTAGTCAATGAAATCCTTCAAACCATTGTCTTCTAATACCACTTCCATGCGATCCTTCCATGCTATGTAATTCTAGCTTCCATCCAGGGCATACTCAAGTCTCAAGCCATTTAACACCATTGATGAACTTTGAGATGTGATAAGAGATCGATTGTGTACCTGTAATCAAGAACTTCAAAATTCGAACTTTTCCCTTCTTCGTATGTTGTTCATAGCTCTGATCACCTTAGCTCTGATAACATGTAGAAATTCTCACCATAGATTAACCTGATTATGCAATGTACTAAAGCAAAATACTTAATCTACTTCTACAATCAAACTTGCGGAAGCTTAATCGATTTGAGCAAGATCAAACCGAACACATATAAAAAAGAATAAGAATCAATCACACATGAAACACAGAATAATACTCTGGGGAAAGCCTCAGATAAAACCTCGCTATCTATATTATCATACAAGTGGAATATCTCAGGATTACACAAATCTTTAGGTCTCACAACTATCCAGCTCTTAGTACAATCCCTCACTGCTGCTCATAAACAGAATAGACAACACATATGTCCTCTCCTCTGTCCTCCAAGCCTCCTATTTCCTTGAGCTATTCCTTTGGGATGATTCCCCTGCAACCAAGTGGAACACTGCTCTTACACACTGTAAAACTGTGCAATCCTCAAGGAATGAATTCCTTCTGCATGCAAGAGATTTTCTCATAGGCAAATTCTTGCAATTGATAGTACACTGTCCCTGCCTTTAATCTCAACTTTATCTTTGTCTGAACTGACATGCATGAGTTATTTATGAGAGAATATTCAGTTATCTGGAGTACACTAGTTTCATGCATGCATGCATTAACTGACTGAACTCACAATTAGTTCCTCAAATTGTTTGGAACTAATTTAATTGGACTTAACTCAGTTAGCTGAGCTAACTAATTACAACTCATCCTTATCTCCTTAATTAAGGGATAACTTCCTCAATCAAAGGGATAACTATTGCATGACTTCACAAAGACTTCATGTTTGAATTTCTCCAACTAATTAACTCATGATGAATTAATTAATTATTTTTCAAACAGTTGGTGAGACTAAATTCAAATTTTTTAATTCTCAATTTTAATTCAAGGACAAATTAAAATTGGAATATCCTAAAATTCTATTTATAGCAATGCTATTTTTAGCATTTCTTATTGCTATTTTCAACAGTCTAAAAGGTTATAATATTTGGAACCCTAAACCTAAGAAGGTTGTGTATAATAAATATGCGGTATTTAGAGAAGTCAAAGATGTTGTCAAACAGGAAGTCCTACCAAGGGAGAAATAATTAGAAAAGTTAGAGTTGAAATAAAGGACGTGAATCAAAATCTATAGAAGAACGAGAATAAGAAGACGAAGAACCACATAATTTGGGATTGATGAGTCATATCAATTTGGGAAATAAGGAATCTAGAAAGTTATACTTCATCTTATTTAATCTTGGTTTGTTTATTATTGATGATAATCCTAGAACTGATAGGGAGACATTAGATTTAGATGATGGAAAACTCTAGAAAAATGCCATGGCTGAAGAAATGGAAACCTTAGGTAAGAATGATGCTTGGGATCTAGTGGATTGCTGACTTGAAGAAATCCCATTGGTAGAAAATGGGTGTTTAAGAAGAAGTTTAACGCATAAAGCATAGTGGAGAAATACAAAGCTCAGTTAGTAGAAAAGAGTTATTCCCTCGTAGAGGAAATTGACTTTGGTGACATATTTTCTCTTGTTTCCCAGTTAACTTCTATTAGATTATTTTTATCTGTTGTCGTTTCTTTTGGTTTTGAGTAGAACAGATGGATATGAAGAAAACATTCCTACATGAAGATATTAAAGAATAAATCTACATGAAGTAGCCATAAGGCTTTGTTGTGAAAGGAAAGAAATAGCTTTTATGTAGGTTAAAAAAGTCCATGTATGGGTTAAATAAATCACAAAGGATGTCGTACAAAAAATTTAATACTTATATACTGGGACTTGGATTACAAGGACCAAAATATATTGCTACACATATTTCAAATGTATCTATATGATATATTGTTAATTGGAAATGAAAGGGAAATAATCAAGGAAGTAACAACTCAATTTCCCTCTAAATTTGACATCAATGATCTCGGTGGTGCAAATTTTATCTTAGGAATGAAAATTAAAAGAAATTAGGAAAATATGAAACTCTGGTTAAGTCAAAAGAAATATGATACAATATTGTAGAGGTTTAATATGCAAGAAAGTAAACCGGTAAAGGTCTCTATTCCCGGAAGTGTAATTTTTTTTATAGATTAGTGCCTCAAGAAATAGGAAGAGGACATTTCCCATGTTCCATATGTTAGTGCAGTTGGAATATGATATATGAAATGGTCTATACTAGACTAGACATTGCACATGTAGTGGGAGCATTGAGCATGCATATATCAAAACTGGGGAGGGAACATTAGATATCAATGAAGATGGTTTTTAGGTATTTTTGTGGCACTACTAGATATATATTATGCTACCAAGGAAGAGAAATATTGGAAAGACTGTTGAAAATACATGGCTCTATTTATGCTGAGTGGGTTGGAGATATAGATCAAAGAATATCTATAAGTGGGTATTTTATTAACCTATTTGGATGAGCAAAAGGAAATTTGTAGTGGCACTCTCAACTACAGAAGATGAATACATGGAAGCCACTCATGCAAGCGAGAAAGAAGTATGGCTACAAATATTGTGTTTAGGTATTGGGTTGGTACAACAAGATGTAAGGCTAGATTGTGATAGTAAGAGTGCAATCTTCCTCGCAAAGAACACAACTTATCATTCAAAGTCAAAACATATTGATGTTCATTATCATTTCATGAGAAATATGATTGAATACAAGAAGGTGTTGCTGGAAAAACTGGGCACTTTGAAGAATGTTGTTGGTTCATTAAAAAAAATTGTGAGCACTAAGGAAGTTATCTTAGTGTAAAGAAACAATGGACATTATTTTCCTAGATTGTTGATCATGTACTCTTGTCACACATTGCGTGCAATGAAAACAATAAGTGGGAAAATTTAGGGTATGTGTTATATTATTTGCATGAATAATTCTATGCACTATACATTTCACTGAGTGTAGTGGGGGAGGGTAATATTTCCCCCTGTGAGGGGGTTTGAGGATAATGCCCTTCGAAAAAAAATTGGGTGATTTTTTGCATCCATTTTTTGTGGATTTCAACACATGGATTTTAAAGGGGTTTTATGGTGCATGGTGGATTTTCCCATGGTTTTGTATTTTTGGTTAAGGAACTACGGTTGTATTCTAGCCTAGGGTAAATGGATTGGAGGTTCAAGGATGTTGCATGCTATATATTTTATTGTAATACTACATAGAAAACATATATTGAAAAATCGTACTAGTTTTCCCAGTTTTGGGTTTCCAAGATAATATCTCTATGTTAATGTGTATGTTTTCCATTGCATCTTTTTTGTTTTAATTAATAATTTTTTTATATTAATTAATTGTACAGGGTTAAAACCTAAAACCAAGATGACAAAGTCTTTAGACCCTAATGTTTTAGGAATCATCCAATGGCTTGTTTCACTATGGAGCTCATTACAATTTTCTTTTATTTTAACAATGTCAGTTGTATTCTTTATGTTAGTCAAAATAAAGAGATGGATTTGGTCTTCTAAATTAGGACTAATCACCTACTTATAATATCATAATTTTATTTTATCCTCTAATTCTTCATCACACTAAAATTCCTTCATAAATTTATATGTAATAATATTTTTAATATTATTGTTATTTTGTAGAGTGTCCTATTCCTTGATTCGCCAATAATTTATTCAAAACTTATTAGCTTTATGATAGCTACACTTTAACTACATGATTTTGAATAGAGTTTGAGGCAATCTTAAGAAGACTTCCATGTTGTTTATCTTGTTCTTGTACATTAGGTACCTAGTCATAGTTGTGTTCTCAATGAGGAAAATAATCACTTCTACGAGGATATAATAAGATATAATATCTTTTTCATGCTTATGTATGAAGTGATATATATTAAACAAATTCAATTTGAAATGGTTTGTATTCTTACCCCTTTTTGGCATACAAAATGTTATGAAATAAGGAATTTAGTTATCTGCAACAAGGAATTTAGCTACACACACACATATACAAAGTGTGTGTGCATATGTGTAACTACCCCTCCCACGTTTACCTAGTTTCACCAGTCTTTGAGGGTAAACATGAGACAAAGAGTTACTATGACGTACTAACCCAACCTCCTAGATCCAATTAAGGAAGTGGGGTCGACAAACTGACCACATACTAACATCCCGCAGGGGCTACAAGTCACTCAGACACTGAACAACCACCCTAGGTGGCCAAACCGTAAGATGGACCCCTTTATCTCTACCCTGGGCCCACAACCACACCCATAGCAAGGCATGCATGCAGTTAAAGGCCTCAAACCACAAGCATAACACTGCATCCATGTAGTTATAGCCCAGTTCCTGTAGGTTTGAGCATGCAATCACAGGATCAGTGCCACCTTTTCAGGCCTGCCTCCAGACCACTGCCAAGAATTGCTTAAGACTTTCTGGAATCATATTTAACATGGAAACAACGCTAAACATTCAATCACAACTCAAAAAATTGACCTACATTACTTAGAACATAACAAACATTTTGTCAAACACATGGAAAATATGTAAGCTACAGGTCATGAATGCCTGTCGGATTATAAAAGTCTGAGATTTGTATGAAAATCACTGAGAAGGCCCTATGCCCTCTCCACATAGTTGTAATAATGCTTATTAGTCCATACATTCATCAACCGATCAATAGCTAAAAAATTCATGGCAAGATCCATAGAAGATACACATCATATGACAACATATAACCAAAAAATAACTAGCATATAAGCCATGCCAACTCAACCATAATATCACCAACATAATCACTATAAATATACATGAATCACAGTGGAAGAATAATTCTTATTAACATGTGAAAATACCAACCAAGTTAGGGACTTCTGCATACCACCCGACCATAGATTGGGTTGAACGAATTTGTCTTTAATACAATCACCCCCATGCCATATTCCAAGTGTGAGTGTGAGATTTCATGGAATAAACCAAACAAAACCAAACTAGGGCTTCAAGAGGCCAAACCACCTCAAACCTCAACCGATGATTCCAGCTCACTGTCGGACATCACTAACGCCAACCAGAGTGGTCTTTACCCAAGATGCCCAGGGCTCTAAGAACTAGTAACTCTACCCACAACCTTCCAAGGCTCCAAAGTGTTTG
This sequence comes from Pinus tabuliformis, assembly GCA_031772625.1. NCBI lineage: Eukaryota > Viridiplantae > Streptophyta > Pinopsida > Pinales > Pinaceae > Pinus > Pinus tabuliformis. The sequence continues at coordinate 1,211,210,496 of CM062807.1, read as the reverse complement.
TCAATTTCAGCTCTAGGGACTAATAACTCAACCCACCAAAGGCTCTATAGCATTTCTGCCAACCTAAGCTCTAGGACTAGGAACTCAACCCAAGTTTTTCTAGGGTTTCCAGAGAATTTTTTCCAACCCACAACCATAAGGAATCATGAACACCAATGAGAAAAAAATCAAATGGAAAAACCCACAACACCATGGCTATCCAAGAAATGGAAAGGCAAGTCTAAAATCACTGTCAATATAGGAAATCCTCCATGCTAATGACAACACATAACCAGAAAATCACATGCATATACCATGTACCCATAAATCATAAATGAAATCACAAACACAACCTGTTACCTACAAAGAAATCTAGCTATAGCTACTAATCCACCTATTCCCTTATGCTTTCCTAATTTCCTTTGCCTTCTTTCTCCAAATCCAAAGTATGCCCAAGTGCTCCAAGAATTCTCGAAGGATTCTCTAAGTGTGAAAAGATATGCAAGAATGAGAGAATATAAGAGAGCTCCAACACAAGATTGGAAAAAAGTTGTGAATTGATCCTTAGAAACCTTCTTATAATTGAGGCCTCTATTTTCTTCATTCTCCTTCATTTTCCTTCATTTTTCCTTCAATTTCCCTCTCATGTAAATATGTGACCTTTCATCTCCCTTTTATTATATTTTCCTTTATTTCATAAATAAAATGCCAATTGGTGCTTCTTTTTCTTTTCCAATGTCTTTGCCAATTTCCATATCCATTTATTAATCACAAATGATCCATATCACTATGTTTTTCCCAACATTTAGCTTGGAATATGTGTCCCATGACCTTGGTCTTATTTTTATTTACATAGGAAATCAACCAAGGGTTGTTACAATATGTGTGTGTGTGTGTGAGAGAGAGAGAGAGAGAGACCAACCAATTTATAAATAGTGATTTTGTTAAAAATACAGTAACTGTCCCTTCTTCGTAAGAGGTTAAACTACAACTAGGTGTAACATCTGATTTCACATATGGTGCTAAGGCTAGATGATACTAGAAAGTGCATGACCCCAATAAAGGTAGCCCCTACTATGATCGCAAAGGATAGTGACTTTCTTGCAAATGCTCTGTAGACCAAAAATGCTTGTTGGTCGTATAGTAAGACCTTGGTCTTAAAAATACTTCTAATTGGATAAGAGGCCCTCTTCTTTGGACACAAGGAAACGAGTTAGTGACCCAAAACCCAAAAGAATTTGGGAGTGAAGGTATACTCATTTATAAACAACCAAGAAGTTATTTTAATTACTTAAATGATGGTGATGAGTCGACTCATATTTGTGAATAACAACTAGTTAGAATTATACTCATTACTACTTATCAATCGAATTATGATCAGTATTACCACCTATATTACAATGAGAAAACCTATCACAAGTCGGTTGTCAAACCATTAGTGAGGAAAACCAACACTGGCTACTATGTGGAATGCAGGCTGACTCATCACTATTATTCAACACCACTTGGAATTACTCACTGGTGGTGTGTAAGGGGGCATACTTTCATTCCTGCCAAATTCCTATGGGGCTTGGATCATTAACACGTTTCCTTATGTCAAAAAAATACTTAGCCAAGCAAAAAAAATTAAAATATAATCTAGACTCAATAAATCTTAACACCTAATTTTAAATTAAAATAAGAATAAGAATATTTTGAACTTAGTTATTTTTAATATATTTTCATTTCAAGGTATATATAGAGGCCTCTCTCATTTTTTCAATCACATACTCGATTATAAATAAAATTTATTTATGCACTTTCCCTAGTCAAGGGTTGCCTAAATATAACTGCTTGATCTTAAACAAACTTCTTTTGGTTAATATAACCACTTATACTTAAACACACAAATTTCTTTTGGTTAATATGACCACTTATACTTAAACACACAAACTTCTTTTTGGTTAATATGACCACTTATACTTAAACACACTCTTTGGTTAGGATGATTTGGATTTTCTTTAACTTTACATTATATTTTAAATGCTATGATTAAGTTGAATTTATTAGGTTTAAGAGAAGGTATTTTATGGGTTTTTTTTGGTTTATTTATTTATTGTTTGTTATAGATTAGATATATAAATGGTAATATTTATTAAAACTAATTTTGTTTTTTAAATTTTGAAAAAAAAGAAAATAAGGTTTTTTTAAAGCTAATAAGGTTTGTTGGTCAAGATAGTCATTGGGGGCTCTGCTCAGATTATTTAACATGCATAGCTGGATCTGTTTCTTCAACTTGTCCTGACGATGAACCACACTAGTTGGTTCGAAACGCGTCGACAAAGGTCTTTCTTCATGTGATTTACGCCGAAGTTCTTCTTACAACTATTATGGATCAAAGAAGCCTCAATTCAATAAGAAAATATGTTTTTTATTTTTAATTTTTTTAATGTCTCGTCACAAAATGCTACAAAATTTCTATTTACATTTTTTTTGGTATTCCTATCTTAATTTCTATCATCCTCTAATTATTTATCACACCATAATTTTAGGTTGAAGTTAAATATAACAATACTTTTAATCATTTTCATATAATGTAAAGTGATTGTTTTCTATATTACACAATGATTTAATTTAGACTTGACATTTGTATGCTAACTTCTTGGCATCTTTATTGCGCAGAGAGGCACTCTATAGCATAATATGGAGGTGTTGTATTATACATAAATGAGCGTAAATATTTAAACATCGGCTCAATATTTGGGATGAGGTGTTGTAATGTTTGTAAAAGAGTGTAAACATTTAAATGTTGGCTCAATATGAGAGGGATATTGTAATGTTTGTAAAAGAGTGTAAACATTTAGATATGAGCTCAATATGAAGAGGATGTTGTAATGCATGTAAGATAAAGCATTAGATAAAAAAAGGTAATAATAAAAATAATGTCTACTCAATTAAATAATAATAATAATAATAAATTATTTTATAATTTTATAAATAAAATTACAAACAATTTAAGAAAAATTCTTAATACACATATCATATTAAAATAAATTTAAATAATAATAATTTAGGTTCATTACCATAATATTTAAGAACATATAATTAATAAACATATAAAAACTTAATAAATAAAATTAATATATATAATTAATAAACATATAGAAACTTAATAAATAAAATTAATATATGTAAATTAAAATTAAAATAAATTATAAAACATGTAAAAGAAAATGTAATATATATCTAACGATGTATATTATGTGAGTTTTAATACATTAAAAATAAGAATATTTCTATATATAAGGAAATGAAATTTATATAAATATAAATAATATTATTAAAAATATAAATTTTAAATATATAGCTAAAGTTGAATATCAACAACTTTTTTTCAAGTGTAAAATTTGAGAAAAAAATTACACCTCGAAAGATTTTATTTTTCTAGGTAGTTGATAAATCTAGACTTAAAATTAATATATGTTAGTGCTAACCTCACCTGAGCCATTAAAAATTTCGATTCAAATTTGAGATAATTTATAAAAAAAAACCATTATCTTCTATGTTAATTTTTTAGTCATAATTATATTCACACTGTGAATTATATATTTAAAAAAGAAAAAATTCACATTCATGAAGAGAAAAGAATATAATGTATTATCTTTAATTTTAAAAATATAAACTATAAAATATTTTTAAATTTGTATGACTTTTCTTAAGAATTTTTAAAAATAATTTATTTTTAAATTTCACTCCATATAAAACAATAAAAAAACCAAATTATAATTATTTGAAAAATAAAAAATTAAACATCAACCTCAATCACAAATTATCCATTAAAATAATTAAAAAAATTACCTAGTTAACCATTAAAATGATAAAAGATTTCCCTTATCATGGACATAAAGGAAGTGCTTTTTAACAAAATCTATGGGGATCTTACACAAATTAATAAGCCAAATCGAAGGGCGTGGAGGGAGCTCCAGTCTAGAGAGCGCATATCGAGTGGGTTCATAGCATAATTACGTTGTAAGGTGTTTTTATGAAAAAAACTTTGTAGAGCTGAGGCTTCTGTGATCCATAATAAATTTGCCAGAGATTTTTCAGCAAAAATCACATGAGAAATCATTTGTCAACGCGTTTCGAACCAACCAGCGTGGTTCATCGTTAGGACAAGTTGAAGAAACAGATCCAGCTTTTTTTTTGTGTTATTGTGTCTTGTTGTGGGTTGTCGATTTTTGTGTTAGACGATTAGAAAAGTCGTAATTTAATCAGATTGTTTTTTGCCCTAAAAGTAATAGAAATTCCAGCTATATTTTGAGAAAATCATGCAAAAAGTTTTGTAAATCCAAGTTAAAGTGGTTAAATATCAAAATTTTAGGTGCTTTAGACGTTTTTGATGGTGTTGAATCCATTTCCACCCTAAAAAACAAGATTCAAACACTACTTTTACAAGATTTTTTGAATTTTTTTGCCTAAATTCTAACTTTTTTTTACAGTCCAGACAATTTTTCCACCTCTATAAACGACTCCATTAAATTTTTTTACATCTTACTATCATCATAAGCGATGGAACCTACCACAAAAATAAGGAACTAACCGTCTCTGACGATTACGCTGCGATTTAAAACAACTATACCTGTCCCTTTACGAACAAACCATCTTCCCCTCGCTATCGTCTCCATTTCTCTCATTATGATGATGTCATCGTACCTTTAACCATGGTCTCACACGTTGCATACATGGATTTTGGAATGCCATCACATAAACAAAACTTAAATGTTCAATTACTGATGATGATGATGATGATGATGATGATGATGATGATGATGGTTAACGTCCACTGAGACCAAATTGGTCTATCGGACCTACAATTTTCTTAATTTTTACTTGTCTGGCTCCTCGTCTTTCTTGGCGATGCACTAATGAAACACATGTTTACATACTATAAAACGATTAAATTATAATTCTAAATATTAATCAAAGCCAAAAACTCAGGGTGAATGTAGAATTGTGGAATTTCAATTTTGTTTAAATGAGCTAACAAGATTCAATATTCATGGAATATGCTTTTGATTGCCACATGTTCCACTGCCATTTATGGTAGCAGTCTCTTCTTGGGCGTTACGACTTTAAAAATATATATATTTAAATAAAAAATTAGATCGATTTACGGTGGTAACATGTTTAACGATGTTGTTCAGTATGTTTAACCCTTTAACGTATTTTGGAAACACTTTCGACCATTAATGTATTGTCTCTCCACTAATTAGTTAGACCGATAGGCTTTTCTTTTGAATTTGTTCACGATACATTTTCACCTTTCCTTATGCTGGTGACATTTGTTCAATATGTTACGTTGTGACATTTTTCTAATATTTTACACCCATGACATCTGTGTAACTTTTTTAGCTGATAAATTCGCCCTGCTATTGTTACGCTTACGGTAAGATCGATTCCACATCGCACACTTGTGAAATTGCTTTTGCCAACAATGAAAACAATCAAGTTGTTTTGCAACTATCAGAGTTCCACGTTGAGGAAGTATATTTTTCACCATGAAAATAGAGTAATAAAAATGGACTACCAATTGTCCCAAAAGGTACAAAGAGAGGCCGATAAGATTATTAAATTGGAATTGTTGAATTTCTCTAGAAGAGATGTTGGTTCAAGCCTAATTAATGAGCAATTTGAGCTGGCTAAAGTCCTTCTAATTATTTTTTATTATGGTAAAATTATATTGATAATTCATTGGTTTTACTTTCAAAAGCTTGAAGGAATTTGAAGAGCAGGGATAGAATTAATTTGTGGGATTTGATCCCAAAATCACTTGTTTGTAAATACATACTCAGTGAAATGTTAATTGGTTGAAACCCTGCACAAATGTTTGATATAAGCAAATAAGCCGAAAAGGTTGAAAGGCTTAATTGGTTTGTGGAAAACCTTGTTTTCTTGGACTGGATCATTGTGCAATTACTTTTCTTTAGATGTTATATATATATATATATATATATATATATATATATATATATATATATATATATATATATATATATATATATATATATATATATATATTACACGGAACACATTGAATGTCTTATTTCATTTTAGAGTAAGTTAATTACCCAAAATCAAGAAACCTCTATAGATGGCCAAGCATCTACGAAGTTTGCTAGTGACCAAGGCAATAACCACCATGACTATCCCCTACCATTTGACAATGCTTCTCTACCCAGCCTCATTCAATACTTAGGGAGGGAGAAGCAAGCCAATTCCATGAACAAATTGCCTTTGGAAAGAATTATGCACATACATAGAGAAAAATCCAAATACTCTACCAAGAAGAAAGAGAGTTGTCCACACAAATTTGTTAAATAGATCCACTTTGTACACTGGTTCAAAGTGAAAATAATGAAGAGTGGTTTATATGTAATGAAAAATGGCTTTATGTAAAGAAATAAACATTAAAAATTAAGAAATCTTGATGAAAAAATAGTAAAAATATAAATACTAAAAAATCCCAAATTTATTTTTCATTAGAAAACTCAAACCCTATATGTTTTAGAGGTAAACATGGCTTTCATACTCAGTAAATGTAAAGTAAATATAACCTAAGCAAATAGTTATACATAATTACATCTGAATGGTTGTAGAATACACACATAGGGCCATTATCATAGACTAAACAAAGGAACCTTAAGCATTATAAAAAATAGTTATACAAAGTTACATCTGAATGGTTGTAACGTATACACTCAAGTCCATTAGAAATCTGAAACTCCCAGTATACACTCAAGTCCATTAGAAATCTGAAGCTTCTAGTTACTTTACAAAGAATGGTGCAGCTCAGGTGTCTTATACAACTAATTCAAATCAAACTTTAAATAATTATCCTATTTTTTTTATACAACTACTTCAAATCAAGTAGTGCTATATGTAAGACATTGAGTTGTCCAAAAAAATGGAAGCCTGTCATAACCATAACTTTACACTTCTTGGGGCAATAGGTGCAAGGAGGGGGGCAAGGGGGTTTCCTTTACCAAAAGGAAAACAAGAAACATCATATGCCTCGTTAATTGGAGATACTTCAAATATTCATACCCATATTTGGCTATGAGCCTAGATTCTAAAGAACCAAGGCATAAAAAAAATGACAATGGTTTTTTCTTCAGGCCCTGACGTGACTCAAATTTCAATCAACCAATAGATGTGATAGCCAATAAGGCCTACTCCTTTCCTTTTGGTCAAATTTGGAAAGGTGGGTGGGACAATGCCCCAAGATTTTTACCCACTCTTCTTGTTGAATGATCACAATAACAATGTTGACAAGTGGCAATTCAAGTATTATCTTGGTAAAATGTCTAAATGGGATGGCGCAAAGTGTGAGACACTCTTTATTATCCCTGGTAAAATGTCTAGATGGGATGGCGCAAAGCGTGTAGGATTAAGCGAAAAGGAAAATCACCAAGGCCACAATCCATATGATCAATATAGCATTAAGTATAACTTCAATGATTTAAACTTTAAACTTTCCAAATGCCAATGAACTTATCAGTGAAGGTATTTAAGCCCTCTGATATGCATTCATAGAATGTTGACTTTGGTTGTGTCACAAAACATAACACAATGTTTTTCTATCTCGTCTGTAAATTGAAAGCTTTGACATGAGGGCGAGAAATCACTACAAGCAAACAAAATATAATGATTCCCTATCTCGTTTGGAAATTGAGAGTTCTAATGCTGACAACAAAAAATAGTGCAAATAAAACTGGGAATGACACTGAAACGACTGCAACTTGTCCCATAAAATCATTCCTATATCCAAAGTAGCGCCTCAAGAATTCCTTCACCTCTTGTTTCCCACCATCGACCATCGCCATTTCATTTGAAATATCCCCGAACTGAGATGCTACCAGTCAATGCAAAGGGGGAGCCAAATAATGCCATCTCCACCACACAGAAATCCGCTGCCACACTCTGAAAAACATAAACATGAGAGATTGTCTTTATTAAGGACCTTCATCAAATATAAGAAGACAGTAAATCTCACCAGACGTGGAATTATGAAAATGGTAGAGATTGCTCTACCATGTCGTTTCACATGTCCACCATTCCAAAGAGGTTTCTTGCATAAGCTCTGTTGCCTTTATTATCATCTGAAACCCCTCAACACTTCCATCCCAATGTATGACTTTCACAGTGCTGCAAGGTATAAAGCTCAGAAAACAAAACTACCCATGGCTTCCCCAATTCCCTGCCTTTCTGCAGTTCTATGAATGGTCTGCAACTGTATGCATGGGGTACAAGGAATTTATGAAGTACTCCTCCCTCCATTTGATATATAGGCTAAAAGAATGTGAATGTAACATCTGGCTACAACGCAATTCTCTCCTGAATCATTTTAAGTACGACATAAAACTGACAAAATAAGAAACATAATATCATTTGTTTATGTGAAGTTGAGACCCACATGCATTCACTCACTTGTTGTAATCTCATCCATATATGCAAAAAAGTGAATGCATAATAGTTGCAAGCCAAACAGTTGCATCAGTAATCTTCAGTTGCAGATTCCAACTGACCTGTCATTTCTTTTTGTTCAGCATCCTCCTCATTCTCTGCCACGACATTCTCAACTGATCTCTTTCCTAAATTACCTCGAGGTTGTGACCCTTCCTGAAGCTCACGACAATAAGACAGACAAAGATCATACTTACAGACTTTGCAACTTCTGTGGAAACTTACTAAAGATGTATTGCAGTTGTCACAGTAATGATGCTCATTTTATTCCTCGCCATTAACCTTGGGAATCTTTAGGGCTTTTACTAGTTTACTCTTAATTTTGGCCTCTGCCTCAAGTTCTAGCATTTGCTCAAGATGAATCTTAGTGATCACGAGGAGGTCGCTGATCTAATTGATGTTTCTCAAATTCCGACACTGGTGGGTTGAAGCACTGCAACTGCATAGCCCGAGGCATGCCCTGCTTCCTACCCTGGTGGGTTGAAGCATTTCAATTGCTTAAAATCGCAGAGGGCATCCAAGCCCGTCTCTGCCGTTGGTGCCACATTGCTCTGATTTTTTCTCCCAACAATTCTCTCCTTCTTGCGAGCATTTTGGTGTCCTCCATGTTCAATGCCATAAAATCCACTAAGAATTCAAACAAACTCTCCAAGAAGTCTGACGTAAAAACCAAACTCTCCGAGCACTGTGGTGTAAAAATGTAATAATGGTGCATGCACAGATGTCATGTAAAAATGTAATAATGGTAGATAGCCAGATGTCAAACAACAAAAGCCATATGTCAAACAACAGAAGATATGTAGCCATATGCCAGATGTCCACCAAAGAATGAAAGTGTAGACTACTAAACTGATTCAAAAGAAGGCCTATCGGCCTAATTAGTTTCTTTATTTTTAATATAGCAACCATTTATTATTTGAGGCAATTCAAGTTAGACTTTATACTAATTCTAAATTATTTAATGAAAAGCAACACACTAAATTTGTAATATTTCTTTTTTCTCGTATAAGTATGAAAGGTTTTCCAACTGAAGACACCTTCAAGAATTTTTTTTTCTCTTTGTATCTCCATATCTCCTCAAAATCATGGATATATTAGTGGTTTTACATAGTGAACATGGAAATATAAATGGGTATATGAGTGGTTTTACATAGTGAACTTGGAAATGTAAATGCTCTATTTTGAGGGAGCCACAATACATGGAATTCCTCTTATTTGTGACAAATTCCATTATTACACTACTTTAACCTTTAATTAAACCATTTTTCAACATTCGCTCACATAGGTGACATTACACAGAGATATTTTCTCATCATGGTTTATTCTACGTATACTTTGGTATAGTAACTACTTTGTTTCTTACATAAAGTGAGTGGCCTTTTGTTTTCGGGCATAAAGTGAGTGGTGAATAGAGTCCTCACAAGAGAAAATGAAAATTGAACCACAATGCACCCATATTAGTCTAGAATAGTATTCAATGCAAAAATCATTAAGCCATTAAATAAATGAGACATTTCAGTAACTAGAATCTTACAAAATAAGAATTATTAGTTTAGAATAGTATTTAATGCAAAAATTATCAAGCCACTAAATTAATGGGGCATTTTAGTGAACTAGAATCTTATAGAAAAGAAGTATAACTCGCCTCAAAACTAAGGAAACAAAAGCTCCATTTAAAGTAAATAGAATATAGAGAAATAAACGAGAGAGTCATCTTTATTTGCATTCCAAAATAAACTACTATGTTTATTATTTTAAAAATAAAAATAAAAACAAGTCTCCTCTTGATTTATCTGTTTCAACATTAAATGTTAGGTATGTTAGGGTAGGGTAAACTAAGGTGTAGGTAATACTCCTAAATGTTGTATTTCAAAATTTAAGTATCTATGCCATTTGAATTTCGTATAAACAATATTTATAATTATAATTTAGAAAATTAATAAGTGGAAAAATATGGTAACATTTCTTTCAATTCAAAACTATGTTGCTCAAATGATTTTCTATTTATTCTTATTTTTTAAGCTTTTATAATATGATATGTTTAGGACAAATATGAAAAGAATATATATGCATGGATGGTTAACTAACTCTAAATCATCAATAACAATTACCTTAGTTATTTGAAACTTTAGTTGAAACCACAATCGAAATAAAAGGATTTGATTTCTTTTAAATAGAATATTAGACCAGAATTAATATAATATATATATATATAGGTGACCTTACTAGATAAATGAAAAATAAAAAATATTTTTTATAAAAATATTATATTTACATAAACATTAAATATTATTTTTAAATATCTCATCTAAATTATTAACTATTAAATTCTTTTAAAAAACTACATTATCTTTAATTATAAATACAATACTTTACGATAGTTAATTTTTTTTAATGTATTTTTTAAAATTTTAATAAATCTAATATTACTTCTAATGAAATATTTTTTCCTTTATGGCATGTTTATTTTAAATATGTCTTTTCAGAATTTTAATGAAGATATAATGTTGAGTTTACTCTAAAAATAATTATATTTATTTAGTTTTTAATTTACTTAAAAATTATTACAACTATATTTTTTTGGCTATGTATTGATGACACATAATACGTCCAAAACTTATTTACAAATTAAATGTCTTCGTGGTAAAAGAAAGTGTATATATATTCTTTTAATAATTAATAATAATAAATAAAATAATATTTTTTAAATCCTCTTACTGTGAAGTTCATAGTAAAATAAATGTTTTTATGTATAAATTGATATGTATTGAACGATTCCCATCCATTTCCTTTCTATTATATAAAGGCACTAATATCATGAGTCGAAGAAATTATCACACTATACATATCATATGAAACATTAACAAAGAGGACATAAGGAAACATTAGCAAAGAATGCGGAACTCGATTGCTAAATAATGAGGATAGTGTTTCTTAGGAGAGAGGATATATTATGATGTAGAACTAGGGTTGCGACATGGATTAGATCGCAAGTTCATGCAATTCAGCTGAGAGCTGAGACGATGGGCTGTTGTATTTTCTTACAAGATGTGCAGGCTAAGATTTGTATTGTGAAGTGTTGTGACAGGTTATACAGCAGGTAGGACATGTGGTTGGCACGATCGGCAAGCCTTGGCATTGTACATTGTATCGTTTGCAGGTCAATCAAAATGTGGTTGTAAAGAAGATTAGTTTATGAATATTTCGGTGAAGTAGTAGGTCAAGGGCGTCTTTGACCATAATTTTTGGTGTTGAATATTTTGGTGTATGTAATGTTAGGGCATAATTCAATAACTCATTTGATAAAGATACATGTGGTTTTGGACTAAGTTTGATATTCTTATATATAATTTAACTCAGACATATAATATAAGTGTTGATTTGTGAGGCGTAGTACAAGTGTCATATCACCGAAATGTGGTTTTGGATTAAGTTTAATATTCTTATATATAACTTAATTCAGACATATAATATAAGTGTTGATTTGTGAGGCATAGTCTAGGTGTCATATCACTGAACTGGTCAGGTTTTCAATGAGGAGCATGTTGGTGCCGTATGACTAGAGATCTACCTAAAACTATATAAAGTTTCTAGGGGCGTCATAAGTGGTATCAAATATATCACCACTGAGGTGGTAACAATACACTTATGAGAATAAGTCACATCAAACATGATAGTGGAGCACAATTGGGAGTGGAATACTTGACATGTGGATATATCATTACAGTGTTCTAAGCAGGGCAATAGAGACTTGGTGTAGGTGTGCTAGTAGGGAGATATATAGTGTTACTATAAAGGGTCCTTTAGTACGTTGAGATGGCAAATTCATGGTAAGTTGTAGTAGGTTAGAAAGTTACGATTGCTACAAACTGAAAGACAATGTTTCTACTATTGAAAAATGCAGGATCAAAATGATGAATGATATGCAGGTACACATAAATGCATTAGAAGAGATAAGGAGGGAAATGATGGCTATGAGGGAACATTCATGGCATAAGTGAACTTGAGGGGATTTCTCAAATAATGGAGCAAGTCTACGATGATGCATGGGGCTACACATAACTTCAGGCGAGAGAATTTGGCTAGAGAGCTTGGATTGAAATTCAAGATAGCCCATCCATCCTTCAACGTTGTTAATTCAAGAAAGATGGATGTGATTAGAATGGTTGATGATGCTCAAATTAGTATTAATGATTAGCAAGGAAGAGAAAGCTTCACCATTGTGCATCTAGATCGGTATTAGCTGGTGTTGGGACAAGAGCTTTTTATTGTGGACAGGGAAGTACCAATTCCACACATGGGATGTTTGCTCATTATATTAGGACAAGGTCTGATTGTAGTGAGACTCTAAGAGGAGCCACGGGTTTAGCTACTAGGTTGACATCTATTTGGATTTCAAACTAAGTAGATAAGGAGTTGGGTAGTGATGTTGGTGAGAATATAGATAAGGTCAATTCTCTTTTGTTGTAGCATGCATATATTATGATGGTATTGAATGATAGGATTGAGAACTTGTAGTCAAGAGTAGAACATTTTGGGGAGGATAAATTGATAACTAATGATTCTAGCATAGACATTAGGGTGGCACCTTTCATCTAATAGTGTGACTAGGGAGATGTACCTTGGTACAAATGAGCCAAGGAGGAAATCAGTTCAACCATAGAGTACTTAGGAGGAGGTTGGCCTTGTCACCTAAAGTTGGAGCGCCTTGTTGAAGAGGCGGAAGAAAGATCGATTCACAACTCCCATTGTTGAGGTATCTTATAGAGAAGTACAAGGGAGTACTTTGTGTGGTCAAATGGGTATTAGAGATAGAGGTGGTGGTCACCATGACTACTACATCTCATCTTCAGATTAAGCCATGACGAGTTTGGATAATTATGGCAAGTTTATGGTGAGTCATGTCTTGGGTGCCTTTGGGGTACTTTGTGTAGAGTAAGTGACTGATGGGTTGCTTAGATGATCTGAGGTTCAAGGTTATTGCACTTTGAGATGAGTTCTTGTGGGACCTACTACAACAATCAAATTAGCTACTTGATTAGTTGGTAGCCACAAGGGGATCCAAAACATGGACAACATCCAAGAGTGATTTTAGACGATGGAAAAGATATACATCAATCAAAGGAGAAACACTTTATGATGTGAGGCTAAAGTTTGTGACTAAGTAGTTATGGATTAGAGTGTTGTTAAGGAAGAAAACTATTTTGAGTGGGGGAGAATGTGAGGAGGTTGGAGTGAAGATGCACACATAACTGAGTTGGGCGCAAAAGTTGACATCATAATCGGAAGTTTTGTGACATTGATGCAACATTCGAGGGAATTTTGGGGGTTTTGTGAGTGGGCACACATGAGACAAGTTGTGGCATCTAGTCACACATGAGTGAGAGCGTACACACTTGGCATGCAAATATGTGGCACAAGATACATGTGACATGCAACTAAAGGCATGCATGAGATATGACCAAGTTAAGAGTTGGGGATGGCATTTAAGTACACACACAATGCCTTAATTATTCAACACAATCAATAGCACATGATGAGTGAGTCGAGCTCATGGTGGTGGAGTCCACATGCATGATTAGATATATAAATTAGCAATTCATGAGAGATAATTTAAACTCAAAAATAATGATACTTGTCCTTCTCAAATTTAAAAATTACATTACAAATTACCACTAATTTTCTAAATTAAAGGTTGCACTTGGTTAGATTCATGGTGCAATTTCTATTCAAAATTTGAGGTTTGAAATTTCCAAATACAAATATGAAAGGCCCATCCCAAATATGTTTTGGAAGAAAAATATATATATATATATATGAATGTTTAAGGTGTAAATATATTCTAAATTTCCTATCCTTATTAAACATATTTTAATTATGTCAAAAAGATTCTTTACCTCCATATGTGTTTATTTTGGAATAGGGCTACAATAATTAGGTGGATGATAAGGATTTAACCTCCACTAAATATTCTAGAATATTGTTACTACTAGTCACACGACAAATGTCCAAATTTATCTAGAAAATACGTATGCTCTTTGTGGTTTTTTAATTAAATCGTTTAACTAAAAATAAAATCATATGAACGTGATTTACCATTTTTTGGGTATGTCATATTAGTAAGCCATGTTATAGGCCCATAATATCTTAACATATCCTATTTAGAGATTAAGAATCTCCATGGCAGAGTGGGGGTAAATCTTCATAGCTAAGAATCTTATTCCTTTTTTTTAAATGTATATATGTTTAAATTGTGTATTAATTCTATTTAGAATTGCAATAATAATAATAAAGTTTAATTTTTGTTAATTTTTATGCTTTTTTGTAATTTTAATTATATGAGATGTATTGTGAAATAAATGTTTTAATGGCTATTGAAATTTACTAACCATTTTAAATTATATGACTTCACTAATTTAAATTCTAAAAGCTCTAGTATCCATAATATATCTATAATCACTAAAAAAGAATTATTACCTTCATTTGATAACCAAATCCATGCATGGAATTGGATACCCACACCTAGGACTCTCTAGTGAGTTGCACAACCCCTCTACCTTTACACTATATTTATTCAATAATCGAGCATGGCTCATTTACTTGCACACCCTTTTACTTTTACATTATCTTTATTCGCTAAATACACACTTTTAGGTTAGTTTTATTCACTAATATATCCATAATGTTTAAGGAATTTCATACCTTTTGTTTGATGACGAAATCCATTCATAGAATTGGATACCCACACTTAGCACTCTCTAGTGAGTTGCACTCCCCCTCTACTTTTACACTATATTTATTCAATAAATACACTTTTATATATTTTTTATTTAATAAATAATGTTCTTTGATTTTTCCCTTATTTTTCATTTAACCATTTTGATTTTTATCTTTCATCTTTTTTTTATTTTTATTTTTCTATTTTATGTGAGTTGTAAGATGGTTAGCACAACTAACTTATGGCAACCTATGGCTTGAGTAATCGTCACCAAATACTCCCGAGTTACTCACACCCTTTATCTTTACACTATATTTGTTCACCAAATACACTTTTACATTGATTTTAATTACTAATATATCTATAAATGTTGAAGAATTTGTTACATTCTTTTGATGGAAAAATCCATGCATGAAATTTTCTAAACTTGTGACTTGAGTTTTCCCTATGGAATTTCAAATTAATAACTTTTACAATATAAAATACCTAAATAAAAATACTTTGTCACAATTTACTCTAAACCCCTTAAAGTTTATATTTTTTCTTTAAAAAACACAATTATATACAAAATTATTATCAGTAAATATTATTAAATATATTTAATAAAATAATAATAATAAAATAAAAACTATATATTAAAAACAAAATCATATAATCTTTAAACAATATAATCATCTCAATTTACTTATCCCACAATCTTTAAACAACATAATCATCCTTTGACGTTTCCTTTTTATACTATTCTACTAAATCATAACCGTCAACCGTTTTAAAATTTTATATTTATTTATAAATATTAAATCATAGGATATAAAGTGATAAATATTAAATATTTAGTTAAGATTTTGTTTTTCTTTAACGAAATAAGTTAATCGTTTAAAATTTAGAGTAAAATACCATTTTATAAAGTACAATTGAAATGACTTAGAAGTATTTAGCAAGACTTAAACACTATTTTTATAAACTTCTAACAAGTTAATGGTTTAAAATTTAAATGACTTAGAAATATTTATCAAAGTAAAATATTGTTTTTTATAAACTACTAACGAAATAATTTTAAGTGACATAATTTCCTTTAAATAAAAACAGTGAGTATTCTTTAAATAAGAATAATGAGTGACATATATTTAAAGATAAAAACCCATGATAACTTTCCTCAATATTAATTAATAATGTACTATATTAGTGTCTATATATATATATATATATATATATATATATATATATGGTGATTTAAAAACTGAATTATTAAACATTTTACAACTTTGCAAAAAATATACAAAGTGATATCGCTTTGGTGAAATCTAACTCCAGCAATCATCAAACCAAAATCATATTTGTACTTAAATGAAACCCATACGTAAAATATAAAAAGAATAATGAACTAGGTACTTACATGAAACCCATATTCATATGAATACCCAAAAGCTGACACACAATAGAAAAAGGTTGTATATAATAATACTTGGTATTCTCAATCTAGGCTAGACTTCCCCTTATACGCATATAATTTAAGCGCAACACAAAGAATAATGGATGGACAAACATACAAAAATCCCAGAAAATCATTACAAGTGGCAGCCCTGATTAGGTTGCTATGCAGCTTTCAACATTATAAACACACTTACATCGACGGCAAGATAATGGCACATACCCTAGTCTAGCTTGCTTAGCCACTTCTTGCAATCATATACAGAGCAGAAAGCCTGAAAGCAAGTGAAGGTCAAAAGTATCGATGCAACTACCACATACAGGAATTGCCACGATCCAAATATATGTTCGTTCACGAAATCCATTACGACGACATTCCATTTTCTATAATAATATCTATTGAGACCCTCTATAATTTTGTCCAGATATCGAACCTTTGTGAGCCGAACGCACTTACCCATGTTGTTCCACAGGCTCGCAACCTCTCCGTCGCTTTGGAGGTGGTTGTAAATAATTCCACTTTGTCTCAACAATCTCCCATCCTCTTCGTTGTCGATCATCCCGTTCATGAAATCGGTATATCGTGTGAAAACCATCGCACCTGGCGCCGCCGAAGCTTCGAATGCCACCAGATTTCTCAGGATCACCTCTGTATTGCTGTCCAACCTTACTTTCGGTAGGTAAAGTGTTGCAGTCTTCTAGTCAAATTGTACTTAGGTGAGGCCGCCGTCGATAGGAGAAAATTTGATTCCTGTAGAGTATAAACCGGCCACAGATGGAATAGCCAATTCGTCTCACGTAAGCGATATGATCTTAACAGTTGATTCTTCCCCCTCCGCTTTTCCCTCTTCGTCAATATTGGTGACATCTTTGTTGACAAGAAGAGCCAAGGGTTTCTTCAACGCAGTCGGAACAAGAATATTCCCAAGAAGAGAAAGAAGACATAAGGGCAACTTCACGATTTGCACATACCGCCCATGGAGCACTTTCTGAGTCAATTTCGTGAGAAATCAAATGGGACCAATCTTTAAAGAGGTGAGAGTAGTCCATAGCAATTTGAAGGCTCTGGTAATGGTGGACATTTCCCCTAGAACAACCTCCTCTTTTTCTTCCTCGTTTGGAATATTTAGATCTTCAATGTTGGGAACAGTGACGATAATGTAATACAGCACCTCCAGGACGTGGCCTCTCTCTATTGTATGTATCTTCGAATCCTCGGGCAGCTTGAAGGTGAAAGGCGATAATTCTTGGCACACAATCCTTGACAAGGTAGAGAGTCTCTCTTTTGCCTTTGCTTCAAAACCCAACTGCAATTCCAAAAGCTTTTGCAAAAGAAAGAGTGGCAACTGATTTTCGAGCATCATCAAATCTCTCACAATGTAATTATGGGCAGCGCTGGTGCCAGTCGGATCTAGTATTTGCCCCAATTGCTTGATGTCCTATTTGACATAAAATGGCAAACACTCTAGAAGGAAGGCTACATCCAGGGCCATGATCTAGGCCAAGGTTTCTTCCTTATAATCGAGAAACTTGTGATAGTTGTTCTGGATTTGCCATTCGTGCTTCTGAAACTTCTCCGCAACCACGGACTCAAACTTCTGTACGTTGATTCTTTTATGAAATCTTCAAGCAGTTGCTACTTTGTAACACTCCATGTCATAGAGCTTAGATCTCAAGCGGTGATAGGAACCGATAGATATTGACTGAGGAGTGTATGCTTCAGGCTTCACAGCCAATAACTCCTTGGGCACATTAAACATGGACACGCATAGCTCCTTCAATTCTTCTTCTTGTAGGTGTAGATCCAGACTTCCCTTGATTTGAATAACCCAACCATTCTCATCAATCCTCAATTCAACATCGGTTTTGAATTCCATGATTTTCAATCAAGAGAAATAGCAACAGAAAGCACAGGAGAAAATATAGGAGATATGCGAGACGGTTAAGTGACTAGGCAACCATTGTAGTTGTCACAGTAATGACACTCATTTTCTACCTCTCCATTAAACTCGGGAATCTCCATGGCTTTTACTGGTTTACTCTAAATCATGGCCTCTGCCTCAAGTTCTAGCATTTGTTCAAGATGAATCTTAGTGACCACGAGGAGGCCATTGCTCCAATTAATGTTTCTCAAATTCACTAGTGGGTTGAAGCACTGCAACTACATAGCTCTCAAATTCACTAGTGGGTTAAATTGCAACTGCATAGCCCGGGGCCTGCCTCGCTTCCTACCCTGGTGGGTTGAAGCACTGGAACTGCTTAAAATCTCAGAGGGCATCCAAGCCCGTCTTTGCCGCTAGCACCAACATTGCTATGAGTTTTTCTCCCAGCAATTCTCTCTTTCTTACTAGCATTCTAAGTTTTTCTCCCAACAATTCTCTCTTTCTTGGGAGCATTCAGGTGTCCTCCATATTCACTGCCATAAACTCCACTAAGAATTCAAACAAACTCTCTGAGAACTCTGGCATAAAAAACAAACTCTCCGAGCACTGTGGTCTAGCGTAAAAAACAAACTCTCCAAGCACTGTGGTGTAAAAATGTAATAATGGTGCAGGCACAGATGTCATGTAAAAATGTAATAATGGTAGCTAGCCAGATTTCAAACAGAAAAAGCCAAATGTCAAACATCAAAAGATAGGTAACCATATGCCAGATGTCCATCAGAGAATGAAAGTGTAGGCTACTAAATTTATCCAAAAGAAGGCCTATCAGCCTAATTAATAGAAAACCTCACTAATGCCAACATTTAGATCAAAATGTTCCCCGACCTCTAAATAATGCCAGTTGTTCAAGATATTGCTTTATCTAAGCAACAGAGTAGGCAATATGGTGTATACTATTCCATGTCTAATATTAATGTTTATTGTGATTAATACTTAGGTAATTTATTTTGGCCGATTACCTGCACTTATTTGTAGCGGTAACACTTTATCAGCAGGTGGAGTGGCGCTTTTAGAAATCAAGTCATCTTTGCAATTATTCTGAATGTTCTTTCAATTTGGAGAAACGACAACCCTTCTGATGTCAATCTATTTAGGATGGAAGGTGTCCACTACAACAGTTATGGAAGGTGGGTCACATTAATTTTCCTGCCATACAAAGGACTCTCTACCCATTTTTCGAGTGTAATAGGCAAGATTGTTTCCCTGGAGAAGCTCAACCTTTCAGGCAATAGGTTATCGGGCACGGTTCTTAGCTACATAACCAACTGCATAGGGATTCAAGAACTCAATTTCACTAACAATTTCTTTGCGCGCTTCATCCCTCCGAATATCGTGAACTATAGCCTTCTTAAAATTCTGAATATCAGTACCAACAACACATCAGGTATTATTCCGCTTGCATTGGGTAATCTAATAAGCCTAACTAAACTCTTCGTGGATACAAATAATCTCAATGGTATCATTTCTTTGTCTATTGGAAAGCTTTCCAATGATGATACAATGACCGCATACTCCAACTATTTTAGTGGCTCTTTACCACCCAAAATCAAAAATAAATTATAGCCAACCGTTTATATGTATTTTGACACTGCGAGATTGCAAGGAAAGATTCCTCAGGAAATTGGGAATCTGAAAAAACATTATAGAGATGAATATGAAAAACATTGTAGAGATGAAGGGCTCCATCCCCCTAGGTTTTTTCACTAGGCTGTTGAATTTGGAGGCATTTGATGCATCAACCAATAATTTGTAAATTTTAATTGGTCGTTCTGTCTAGTGAAATTTGTATTTTTAGTACAAGATTGGTTTCAGCAAGATATGTATAACTCATTGATTTACTTTCCTGGTTTGTGCTGCATCAGAGATGGTTGTATGTGTTGGAATTATGGTGTGCATGAGATTCCAGGGTTTGAGTAATATTTTACAAGCAAGATGAAATCTATTTAAATATAGTCCATTTATTCTTACATAAAAGGTGATTTTGATTTTCTAGTTTCATTGTTCTAAATGGAGCTAGCTTAGGTTTTGGAAGGATGTATTTCTTTGGTATTTCCTTCTGAAGAAAAACAAATTGTTTATTTTGGTATGGAGGAAAGGTGGAAAGGTGTTATTTTATGTTACATCATTCCCCAAATTATAAAGTTGTGTTGCTAGAGTAAATGTCTCAGAGATGGGAAATGCATCACTGTTACTTGTGAAGAATGTTCCCAGCCGGGAATCCCTTGAAACAATCCTAAATTCTGGTTTGTAAGTTTTAATTCCATGCATGATGCCAATTATTCTCACTTTCAAGTGTCCTCCTTGCCATAAACTAGGGTCGCTACAGGAGGGATTTGAACCTCGGTTGCCTTGTTTCCACAATTTCACAAGCTTCAAATTAACCCATTGATTCCCCCCCAGACAGTGGTGCCAAATTACTTAATTGTGTGCCTACTAACTCTTTTCACAACTCATGCATTCCACCACTGGTGCACTCAGTTTTATGCTTTCAATGTTTATAATCTACATATAATTGAAATCTGCTAAAAAAAATTTGTTGGGTTTATATTATATCTTTTGTGTGTCTAATGCCCCCTCCCCTG
Organism: Pinus tabuliformis; assembly: GCA_031772625.1. NCBI lineage: Eukaryota > Viridiplantae > Streptophyta > Pinopsida > Pinales > Pinaceae > Pinus > Pinus tabuliformis. The sequence goes on along the minus strand of CM062807.1, from coordinate 1,211,189,341 downwards.
AACCCCCACACACCTTGATTTTAAAAATGGCATCCCCTTACCTACACCCATGCTTGTCCCTGCATCAACACTCTCAAATGCCTTGGGTATTTATGAATTAATTTATTATACAAAATTTATCCAATACCATAAAGTTTAAATTTATCGTTCATGTCATTTTGTTCATTTGTTGAAAGATGTAATCGTATTACTTTTGTTACATTGTTACTATTACATATAACTTATTAGCATTTATGAAAAATCTTGTCTAATAATTCTAATTGTTATAGAAGGAAATGTTAGTAGACCTGAGGAATTTATTTTTCATATTTATGATGGTTTTAGAAAAATATTGTTATCAAGTATGTAGCCTAGACTTTATTTACTTCACCTATTCTTTCCTACCTTTTAAAACTTCCAATCATATATTTTCTTTCTCTGATTGGGTTGATTTTCTTCTTTCTTAGCTTGTGTTTTATACATCCATTTGCAGTTCTTCCCACGAATGGATAGATGTAAGATATGTGGGATAAAGGAGATACTATAAACAATTATGAGCTTTAAAATCTCTCTTGATGCACATAATTTGTTTTGTAAACTTTGCAGACACTCATTCCTAGTTGAATTTTTTTTTAGCAGAATTATTTCTTCTCAGAATTTTGTGATAGTTTCATGGGTACTTTTATCTACCTCCAATTGCACCCCTGCTATACTTGCATCCTATTGACTCTCCTTTACAAAGAAAAATTGCAGTACCTTTGCATCCAATATTAAAGATTGGACATCCCCAACAAGGGTGATAAAAATCGAGGGGTTCCAAACGCGCGGTAAATGATGTTGAACACCTGGTTGTTGATGCAGAGATCGACCTCCCTATCCTCTCACTGAATTAGCAGTACGGTGGGAGTAAATGTGTGGTGTGCAAAATTCTCATCAGCTTCGTTTGGGAGTGGGAGCGGGCGAAGGACGTTGGTATATGGAGGTTGGCAATCTTCAGGTCTGGTATGAAGCTCTGGATTTTTGGTGGTCTGTTGTGAGCCGGTTGAGTTTTGGTGGTATTTTTGACCTCTCCGGCTAGTGCCCTATCTGGGAATGGTGGCGCTTCTGAAATCGATGCCCCCTCCTCAGCATTAGGGTCACAAAATTGATAAATATCCTTTCATATGTGTGGTTTCTAACTTTTTTCAATGGTCTCAACACTTTATATATGGCTATCAGGTTCGCCCTTGAAGGATTTCTGTGGTCGCCCACGACCCACGGTTGGGTAATTAGTTACTTGGGCTGGTGAGAGGTTGGTTGTCTTAGGGATTTTCATGGAGGGAATTATTTCGGGGGGTTTGGGACTTCTGAGTTGATGGTTAACCGTCTTTTTTCTTGGCTTGTGTCTTTGTTCCATGTAGCTCCGTTGGTCAGGATTGTTGGTGACTCTTTAGTTTTCTTGGGGAGTTTCTTTGCATCAATTTCATTAGTGTGCTTTGGAATTGGTTGGGTAGCTCTGCAATTAATTGATGCTCTTTTCTCTGTTACAATGTACCCCGTGCCACGCAATTCTCACTCTTTACCCTCATTAAAGAGGATTTTGGCCATCCAAGGGGGGCGTTGTTCGCATTTGCTGGTGGCGATGGGAGTTGAGAAGCCTGTGCAATATGTTAGGGGAGATAGAACCATTGTTAGCTCAGGTTGCACGGCTTCGGAGGCTCGTTGTGGTCAAGGCAGGCAAACAATGAGGACAGTGAAGCAGGGAAAACTGACACGTAGAGGCGGCACTGGAAGTCGGGGTAAGGTATGACGACCTAGGGGTGGAGCGACTGCGGGTAGACATTCTTTTTTGGCAAATTGTCAGGATCTAGTTCAGTTTGTATTGGACCACCAAGAAAATTATGAGAGGGCTCAACATGAAGAACATGAATTGCTCATCGCTATGCTTAACAAGATTCATTATTTTCAATGCCATGTTCGGGAGAGGATTGTGGTGGTGTGACATGGTCAGAATATATTATCTGAGAAGGTGGAGAAGATGAAGTAATGGATGACTCACTTCAAGGAGCATGTCTAGAGTTCTTTCCATCCTCCTCCTCCTCTAGGGAATACTCCAGATAATCCCGCTTCTATTACCTCTGATGACTAAGCATGGTTACATGTGTTTTACTTGTTTTATGTGCATTATGGTGCTTCTGGTCACCTAAGTAATGGATTGTTTCTCTAGTTGTACTTTTGTTTCTCTGTCATATGCTGCTAGTGGTAGTCAACGAACTTGGTCGAGGTGAGACTACCTACATTTTCTATTGATGTACTTCCTTTTTTATGAATGAATATAAATTTGACTTACAATTTTTTATTTATTAAATATTGGAAAGGAAAATTGCAGTACCCGTGCACCCATTATTAAAGAAGTTTCTAATCTACACACACTCATGCAACATTGGTGGTTATATATTTCACTCAAATATTACATACATTTTTAAATTGCACAAAATTTACTGAATGTCTTTAAGGCTTTGACTTGGCATCATGGTGTGTACTTGTTAATGATTACCGGGGTGAAAATGGTGACCTTCTGTTCTACACACACGTGAACATTTTTTATTATATATTTCGCTCAAATATTACAAATATTTTTGAATTGCACAAAATATGACTAAATTTTTCTTTAAGGCTTTGACTTGACATCATGGTGTGTACTTGAAATGTTTACCCGGATGAAACGGTGACCTGACACCATGGTTAAAATTTGATGTTATTTGTTGGACTAAAAAGAATTCAGCAACTGTTGAAAATGTTCAATGGACTTCATTTATGTGTTTATGTTTTAACACCAAATATTTATACTTGCATATCAAAAAATGTATCCTAACAAAATAGGTGTTTCCTCAAATGACAATTGCAAAAATATTCAGCTGTGATTTAAGTTTGGCTGAAATTACATCAATAATTAAAGTACTGCAATATTGTTGTTGAAGTTAATGGTATAGTTTCCTCAAGTGTTGTGCAAAGTTGTGGCCCCTATTTTTGTTACCTATGGTTCTTTTTTCATAGGCCAAAAGTCCCAGATAGTATGCCCCTACTTCCTTCCTCGAGACTGTATTTTGCACAACTAGGTGTTTTTCCAAGTTTTGGCAAAGTATAGATGTTGGTGCCTCCTTACTTATACACACCCCTATGCCTACAACAACATAGATGGTTTAGGCATTAGTTTTATTAAGCAAAAGAAGTTGAATCCCATAAAGTTTAAGTTTATTATCTACACATTTCCTGAAGATTATGCTTGATTGTTGAGAGTTTTGATTGGTCTCTCAAATTCTTAGTTGTAAGGTGATATTCTATCATCATGTTCTGGTTAGTCTCTCAAATTCTTAGTTATATGGTGATATTCTATCATCAATTGAGGTTATACCATGAGACTGGACATGTATTACACAGTTGACCTAATTATTTCTGAATCATAGCTCTATATGTATAATTATTATTTGTTTGATTATGGAAATCAAAGCACAACTTTTTCAATTTAACAATACAACTATTCCAATTTAAAAGTCATATCAACATCTCTTTGCACCTTTTGGGGCAATTGCTAGTATTATAAAATGTTCATAATATAAGTTTATGCAATGTATGTCGACTCTACTTAGTCAAATAAATTTAATTTAATGAGGGTGTGTGCTCTCTATTACAATTAGTGGACTAATGATTAATTTGTTTTTTCATGTATCTCAAGAGATGTAATAATTAATATTATGTGCTTTTAGAATTAGAATAAAATAATATATAATAAAAGTTAAATTTTTGTTCTAAATAGAAAAATAATGTCATCTATAATTAAAAAAAAAAATGAATATGTTGTAAAGTAATTAGAAGTAAAAAAAAAAGTGAGGAAGATGTTTAAATCTTATAATTTGGTTGTTAATAAAATATTAATTTGGTTTTAATACTCATTAATATTGACATATACGTAAAAATATGCTACTAATAAAAAAATATTTTAATTTGCGTCTCTATGTACATGTTATGTAAAATATTTTAATGTCAATTGGGTATACATTATATATTATTTAAAATAAATTATGTATATATTATGAAAACATTACGTTTTTATGGTTAAAACCTTTATTTGGTCTCATATATATATATATATATATATATATATATATATATATATATATATATATATATATATATATAACATTCAAAAATACAATTTAAACAATGAAAAATAACACATTGTACTTTACACTCTAAAGAAGTTTGCATGTGAAGAATTTGATCCCTCTCAACTCATGTTAGATCCGTACTTAAGCTAGATCTATGCTCGTAAATCTAAACAAAAAACTATTGCAACACAAATAATGCCTTACTAATGTATACACTTACTTGATTAACCATGTATAAAAAGGTTATGAGTCAACTTTAACTTAAGAAAAAAAAATTATAAATGAATGTTATAAATAATAATGAGGAACTTATTAGAATTGGAATAATCTCAAATCTCTAGGAAATTGGTGGGTGGGAGCCACATGAATCTAATTTTTAAAATTTATGAAAAGTAATGGACCATTTTGCTAAATAAAATTTGCTTATATATAAATGAATCGTTATAAATAATAATGATGAACTTATCATGGAAGAAGTTATTAGAATTGGAATAATCTCAAATCCCTAGGAAATTGGTGGATGAGGAGCCACATGACACCGATATAATTTTTTTAATTTATTAAAAGTCAAAGCAACCTAACTATGATTTTTTAAATTTATTAAAAGTCAATGCAACCTAATAAACTTTTTAATACATTACAAAACATTAAGACCAAGCATATGCTGAGCATATTCTCTTGAGAATCAATTTAAATTTTCAATTAAAAAATTAACAAATCTTCATCTACTTTAAATTGAAATAAAAATACTTTCGCCAAAAATACTCCCTATGGGTTAAATTTAAATTATAAAAACAAATATATGATTGGTCAAAATCAAAAGCTAACCAAAGATATCCCCATAAGCCCCGACCTATTCGCAAAATTACCGGTGACCGTTGTATTCAAAACGAAGCCGAACGGTCCCGTTGCGCAACCGAAACGTTCATACAAAATGGGGCCCACGGTATATTTGGGATTAAGGATGTCGACGTCATTATTAACCAGCGGTTTAATCCCCCGAGGCGGCATCTGCCGTGGCGGAGCAGAATAATTGCACGGAAGAAATAAATTTATAATCTTAGATTTAATTATTTAAAAAAATGAATTGTCCCCAAATATGCCAACTGCTTCATATTGCGAGGACAAGTAGCCTCCACGGGTAGTTTCCCTACCATCTTTATATGATTATAATGTGCAACATCTGTTTGACCTGTAAGGCTTTGGAAATAAAATTATAGGGGATTATTGTTATTATTAAATTATTTAGTGAGATTTTATTTTATTTATAAAATAAAATAAAAGGTTCCTCTTGAGTTAAGAGCTGCTGCTATAAGGCTATACGAGAATGTAATTGCCAAGCTAAAGAAAAATGAGGGGTGGTCAAAACATATTAAGTGTAACATCGGAGTTAAACAAGGTTGCCCCCTCTCCCCTACTCTATTTGGCATTTACATCGATAAGCTCGAAGGTTATTTAGAAGAAGCAGGATGTGGTGGCACAATCTTAGCTGGGATAGTCATTATCCTTCTTCTCTATGCTGACGATATTGTTCTTCTGGCAAGGTGCCCTTCTGATCTTGATAAGCAACTCAAGCTTCTTAAGGATTTCTGCTCTACCATGGGTATGACTGTTAACACAGACAAAACAAAAGTTATGATTATCAAATCTAAAAAGGAAACTTGCGCTAATTTTACGTATGACAATAATAACTTGGAGGAAGTGTATTCTTACAAGTACCTAGGAATTGATATCCATCACAAGCTCAACTGGAACCATAGCATTGAGAAAAGGATCAATGGGGGATGGAAAGCTTATTTTGGTCTTGAAAATAATTGTAAAACAGCAAACCTCGTAATGTGGGATAAAAAGAAGTTCCTCTTTGAAACCTTAGTCACTCCTGTTATCTTATATGGCTGTGAAGTTTGGGGCTGCAGCATCTCCAGAGAATCATGGAGGAAGATTGAGCAAATCCAGAAGCGTTTTATAACTTATAACCTGAAAATTAAAAGTAATACACCCTATCCTATTCTCCTTATAGAAGAAGGTCTTTCTTCTATTGAGAGCCTAGCTATGCTCAGGTTTCTGATGTATAAGCACAAGCTCAATAACATAGACAATCATAGACTTCCTAAGCTAGCTTTAACTTCCAGCCAAAATCACCTAAGGCTTAACCGAGGATGGCATAAGGACACAAGGGCCTGGTTAAACTATTGGGAGATCAATGAGAATGATGCTTTGCAAAACATAAATAACATTAAAGATATTATTACTTCTAAGTTCAAAGAAAAATTGTGGTGTAAGAAAGATTTAGCGTCTAAAAGAAAATTAAGTTATTATAAGAAGGTTATCAACCCCACCCTTGAAGATCAAAAGTATCTCTCTATTCTAACTAGCTCAAAAAAGAAAATTAATATAGCAAAGATTAGAACGAATTCTCATGAGCTCCATAGTGAGACTGGCCGCTGGGTAGTTCCTAAAACGCCATGGATGGAAAGGATCTGCCATATTTGTGAGAATAAGAGCATCGAGGATGAAAACCACTTCCTCTTAGAGTGCCCTGCATACAACCACATTAGATCTCAATTTCACAACCTTCGTTACAATACTGACCTTTCTAGCCTTTTACAATGCCAAAATTATAGTGAACTCGGGAGGCTTCTCTCCAAGCTTTTTGAGCATCGGAATAAAATCTTAAATCAAAATAAATAATTTGTCATTTTAGGTCCGATAGATCATTATTTGGTCTCAGTGGACGTTAACAACCATCATCATCATCAATAAATATTAAAATACTTATATAATAATATATTTAATATTTAATTAAAATGTAATTTTATTTTAAATTATTTTTATTATTAATAATAAAAATTAATGTATGAGTTAAACATATATGTATTTTAAAAATAAAAAATGTGTGACAATATTTTTAATTATGAAGATTAATTTTTGTTTTATCATGGAAATTCTTAAATTGTAAATAGATCTGGTTTAATATTACGGGTTATCAATATTATATGCATAATATGACACATGTTGATATGTCATTTTTTTAGAATAATTAATTTAAAATAAATTAATTAAATAAATAGATAAGTTATATTTTCAAAATCTCAAAAGATTTACAATAAATAGACAAAATAAGATAACCATAATCTTCTGATGATGATGATGGTTAACATCTACTAAGACCAAACTTTGGTCTATCAGAGCTAAAGAAACAAATTGATGGCCCAGCCCTATGGTGACGTGGACAATGTACCCACGTGATCACTCTACAGGCCCACGTGATCACTCTACAGGCCCTCGCTGTCACTGTTTGAGCTAAAGTCAAATCTGCTTTCAATCTGCAATTAAATGATCACACCTTTTCTGCCGGTTGGTATGGACACTTGCCGGTTCACGCGGTCGATATGCTTCCCGCCCTTGTTAAACCCTATTTGCTGTGTTTTCGGGTCATTTTGCTCTGTCGTTCAGCTGAGGGTTACTCTGTTTCTTTTTTTTTCACCGTCGCTTCCCGAGCTTGAACCAGGTCCGCTCCTTGGTCTTTCGATGGACCTTACCCTCTGTCCAAACCTGGGGTCTTACCCTGTTGCGGCTTCTGGTGATAAGCTGTGGCTCCGGGTTCTCTTTGCTGGGTTAACGAGTTGCTTGAGCGCACATGGTTCTGCCGTTCTTCACCTGTATTCAATGGTAAGGTTCTGGTCTTGGTGTGAACTCTTTAACGTTTGGTTCTTCCGGCTTCCATTACTCAGGTATGATTTCTGTACAGGTGGTCTGCAACTTCGGCACTCCCACTTTACTGGATTCCTCCTTGCCCTCAAAGGTAACTTATCATTCCCTGATTCACTTCACTCTGATTCCTGCGACAAACACTCACAGTTCCTCGTGCCTTGTTCAGTTAGGGTTATGGAATGTTGTTTCGGCGATCTCCTGGTCGACTTACTTGTAAGTTCTTGACTCCATTACGCTACACATCTATTACTCTTAGCTCTCTGGTTTTATTATAACCCTGATCTGTTATTTTGTTCTATCTAACCTTGCTTTGCTCTGGATGCAGGTTGATCTGGTGGCTAGCTGTCGAGGGTTTAGGGTTCGTTCGTCCTCCGGCTTCACTCAACCCTGCCTCTCTTCGTAAACTGGTAGGGTTTGCGCCATCGTTAGTGTAGCTGTAGATTTCTTTAGTGTCACTGTAGATTGTGGAGGGTTTTGACAGTTGTAGTGTTTGCCTGTGGCGTTGTATGGACTCAGCCGTGTCTCTTCCGGCGTTTGTAATTTCTATGACTCTGTTTTTTTCTGCAATAACTTGTAGTTTCGGCCTTGGAAAGACGTTGGTCCTTTGATAGGTGTAAGGGTTTGTAAATGGTTTAATACAGTATTAGTCCACAAATCCCGTGGCGGATTTCTTTTGTGCAGTCGAACATTACTTTCTGTATACAATGTCTATAATATTTTTATAAAAGAAAATGAGAGCAGTGATGTGTTTATTGGTACCTGTTACCTTTGTAAAGTTCTGTTGTATCGGTTGCTAGAGTTATGTGTCCACAGCGCTTTTCCTTGCTTCATGTATCGATTATCTGTACAATACTGATTGTCGACTAGATTTCAACCGGGTGTCTGTAACGTCCTTCAATTCCTGTTACAGTTAATGTCTTTCTGTTCCAAATTCAATCTTAAAATACACAGTAAAGATTGTATATAACATATGGAAAATAGTAGCAGTAGATTATTTCATTTGTGAAAAAAAAATACAACTCTGTTACAGGGGTTTCTTTCTTTTTTTGTCTTGCTGTCTATTACTCTCGTTCTGAAAGAGGGGAACCTCTTGTTCTCTTCTTTTTCTGTTTTTAAAATTACATGGAGAGCATAACTGCTTCCCCGTTACAGTTGAACTGTTCAACCTGAATGTTGTAACTGTCATCTAGTTTCTTTTAACAAAGATTTAATTAAACACTATTTATCTCCTAAGCTAAACAACTTGTAATTAAAAATGCTCTGAATTGAAATGAAGTAAATAGTAATTTAAAGAAAAAAAAAGACAACAACCAACTTGATGACCTGTCCACCCAAGCCCGAAATCTTTGTCTTGTTTCTGTTCTTTTTCTGTGAGTCAGTCAACGGTCATGCGTCTTCCTCGGAGCTGGATGCTCCTGCATCAGGCTCCCGGGGTGGTAAAAAGTCATGGCTCCGTTCCATGAGGTCGTCAACAGAGTAGCCCGCTCTTTGTATCTGCGTTGCGTTGAGCCAAGAACTGTCCTCTATTGGACGGTTCTTCCACTTGACCAAATACCGCAGATATTCCTTCCTGCGTGTGCGCCTAGCTACCTGTGTATCCAAAATCCTTTCAATCTCAAGGGGTGGTGCCGTTGGCAACTGTCTCGTCCATGAATGTTCTCCATAGCTGGTGTCCCGCGGTGTTGTGGCTGCTGCATCACTCTCTGAATCAGCGACATAGGGAAACAGATCTGCCACATTAAAAATGGGAGAAATACCAATCCCGGGTGGCAGCTGTAACTCATAAGCGTTTGCAGAAAATTTTCGGATGATTTTGCAGGGACCGATCTTCTTGAATTTTAATTTGTTGTATTCCCGTTTTGGAAACCTTTCCTTACGTAAATACGCAAGGACTTCATCCCCGACGTTAAACTGAACTTCCCGACGCCTTGTATCAGCTCGCTGTTTATACCTTTGACTACTGTCTTGCAGCTTCAGCTTGACCTGCTCGTGTAAATTGCTCATCGCTTGAGCGAAATCTTCCCCATCAGCGCTTCGTTTCTCGAGTTTCCCCAGATCTCGTAATTCATGCACTCCTCGCGGATGCATGCCATATAAAATCTGGAACGGACTGTAACCAGTGCTGCGGTTAGGTGAATCGTTGTATGCGAATTCCGCCTGAGCAAGTACACGGTCCCACGTCCGGGAATTTTCTCATGTTAAACTTCGAAGTAAGTTCCCCAGACTCCTGTTTACTACTTCCGTTTGACCATCAGTCTGCGGATGATAAGCAGAGCTGAACTGCAACTGAGTATTCAGCTTTTTCCACAGAGTTCTCCAAAAGTGACCGGTAAACTTTACATCCCTGTCAGAGATAATGGATTTCGGGAGTCCATGCAACCGAACGATTTCAGTAAAGAAAAGGTGTGCTATATAAGTGGCATCGCTGGTTTTCTTGCAAGGTACAAAATGTGCCATTTTTGAAAATCAGTCAACCACAACCATTACTGAATCAAAACCCCGTTGTGTCTTCGGCAAACCCAGAACAAAGTCCATGCTCACTGAATTCCATGGTCGACTTGGAATCAGTAACGGCAAATAAAGACCAGTGTTCTGACTGTGACCCTTTGCCAGCTGACAAACTTTACATCTACTCATGTACCTCTGCACATCCCGCTGCAATTTTGGCCAGAAATAAAAATGCCGTACTTGAGCAATCATTTTGTCTATGCCAAAATGCCCAGCCAGACCCCCACTGTGTTTTTCCTGTATAATGTTTTCCCGCATAGAACAGTTGGGAATACACAATTGCCCCCCTTTAAACAGCAATCCCTCCTGTAGATTATAGTCTAACCACATGCTTTTATTCCTTAACAGAGGGTTTTGGCAAGCCTCGTAGGCCTCCTTAAATTCGGTATCGGTCTGGTACAGCTCCTTCAAGTACTCAAAACCTAGGACCTGCATCGTGCTTTCCTGTAGAAGTAATGTTCTTCTACTCAGTGCATCTGCCACCTTGTTTGCTTGCCTAATAATGTGTTTTAGTACAAACGTAAAATTCTGCAGGTACTCAACCCAAGCTGCATGCTTATGGTTCAATTTATGCTGCTGCATAATGTACTGCAATGCAGAGTTGTCTGTAAATAAAACAAACTCGTTACCTAACAGATAATGTCGCCAATGCTTCAAGGCTTGTACAATTGCGTAAAATTCTTTGTCGTAGGTTGAGTATTTTTGCCTGCTCTCGTTTAACTTTTCACTGAAATAAGCGACCGGTCTGTCCTCCTGACTGAGGACTGCCCCAATGGCTGTACCACTGGCATCACAACGAACTTGAAAAAGTTTGTTGAAGTCAGGCAGCCTCAATATCGGTCTTTCAGTAATCTTCTTCTTCAAAATCTGAAAACTACTTTCTGTTGCTTCAGTCCAGTGAAAAGGTTGATTTACCTTCTTGATTGTATCCAACATAGGTGCGCAAATCTCGCTGAAATTTCTGATAAACTTCCTATAAAAACTGGCTAGTCCGTGGAAACTTCGGACTTCAAATAGACTCTTTGGAGAAGGCCAGCTAACTATAGCTGCCACCTTTTCTGGGTCCATTTTTAGTTCATTTTCTGCAATGACAAATCCCAGATACACTAATTCTCGCTGAAAAAAGGTACACTTTTTCAGATTAATTAGCAGCTTGTTTTGCTGCAGCTTCCTCAACACACTCTGCAAATGCCTGAAATGCTCCTCTTTAGTCTTGCTAAAAATCAAAATATCGTCCAGGTAAACAATTACAAACTTACCATTAAATTCCTTTAGTACTTCATTCATCAGGCGCATGAATGTGCTGGGAGCGTTGCTTAACCCGAATGGCATCACCAGCCACTCATATAAGCCTTCATTTGTCTTGAAAGCTGTCTTCCACTCATCTCCTTCTCGAATTCGAATCTGGTGGTATCCACTTTTCAAGTCAATTTTCGAGAAATAAGCTGCCCCGCTCAGGCAATCCATCATATCGTCCATTCTTGGTAAGGGAAACCTGTACCTGACAGTAATCTTGTTTATGGCTCTGGAGTCGGTGCACATTCGCCATTCTCCTCCCTTCTTTGGAGCCAAAACGGTTGGTACCGCACAGGGGCTCATGCTTTCTCGAATCAACCCTTTGTCTAGTAATTCCTGGACTTGTTTCCTAATTTCCTCATGGTCTTTAGGACTCATACGATAAGCTTCTTTATTTGGCAGGCTTGCCCCTGGTATAAAGTCAATACAGTGACTAATACCTCTCCTTGGTGGTAATTCATCTGGAAGGTCATCCACCACAATGTCCCCAAATTCTTGCAGCAACTTCTGAACTTCTTCGGGCAAATCTGATATCTGTGTATGTAGTACCACTGCCTTTGGTCTTCTTATGACAGCAAAATTTATTTCGCTGTCCTCAATCTGTTTCACAAACTCCTTTCCGCCCATCAGCAATGCCTTCACTCCACTGGCTTCTGTTGTATTTTCCTCCTTGATGGGTACAAGCGTGTGCTTGATCCCATCTTTAACAAACTTATAGCAATTCGTTTTTCCGTCATGAACTGCACTTCTATCAAACTGCCAAGGTCGTCCCAACAGTAGGTGACAGACATCCATTGGCATGACATCACAAAGGATCTTATCCTTGTACCTACCAATCTGAAATTCCACCTCACATTGTTCGTCAACTAACAGTTGATGTCCTTTCTGCAGCCATGACACTTTGTAGGGAGTAGGGTGCTTCAATTTTTTTAATCCAAGCTTTTCTACCATCTCCACAGCCACAAGATTGTCAGTACTCCCACTGTCAATGATCAGTTTGCAGTGTTGGAAATAATACTGAGAGGGGGGGGTGAATCAGTATTATCAGATCAATAAAACCTTTTCAATTTCATACTCAGAAACATATACGCGACTTCAGTTAAGTGAACCCGCGTGTACACGCGACTGTGTCTAAAGCAACTAGCGTATATGCAGATATCTTATGATTCAGTTAATCTTATCTTCAGTGAATGCATCAGAACATTATTAAGCAATTTAGCAGTAAACAGGTGCAGTATAACAGAACAGAACATCACACAAGAGCCACACACATGAACACCATGATATAAGGTGGAAACCCAATGTGGGTGAAAACCACCTGCTGCAATTCGTCTCTTTCTTCTTTAATGAGAAACTTCTTTTACAATATACTGGTGCAGTCCTTTACCAGTATGCAGGCTACAACCTGCAGAGGGCTACAACCCTCTCTCTCGTTTTCCAACTACTTTTGGAAGGGAGCTACAACCCCCTCAGCTCTTGTACTAGCTGATCCATTTACTAGTACGTAGGTGCTGACCCTACAACCTTCAGGGACCACGTTTCATCAATTTTCAGACTGGATCCAAGAGTACAAAGCAAACATTACCGCAAGACAATCATCAACTTATACTTGCATCATAATTCATTAAACAACCCAATACCGAATCACTGAAACCCTGTCATCAAGAACACAGAACCCAAACCAGAATCTAGAACTCTGCAACAACCACCAGAATCAGCAACAACCTGAAATATCAACCCTTATCATGCATACGCTACTTCACTGTAACAAAACCGCGTGTATACGCGCTTTCTCCAAAGGCAACCCGCGTGCAGATCTAGAAATGATTACTTCTGCCTTTGCTGTCAGATCCGACCCTTGCCAAGCGTCCCGAACAGATAACCAGCAATACCAGATCCTCTCACTGCGTCAGACACCCACACACACTTACTCTTTGCCTAGTGATCTTCTCCTTATATAGCCTTAGGCCTTGTTCAATACCAAGAGCCAAAACCATAGAAACACAATACCATCAACTTCAAAACTAGGGATCGACACGCCCGTCGAGATACAATGGTCCGAAACCATAGGCACAACTTCCAAGGACTAACCGCCATGGACCAAAGGTGCTTTTCCACATACACGCGCTTTTTCTGAAGCCAACCTGCGTGTACACGCGACTTGGGCTTAACAAACCTGCGTGTATGAACTTCCTTGGCAAGCTGTACTAGGATCTGTCTTCTGAGTAAGTTGCCATCACCTGAACCAACTTCTGAGTATCTGTACCAACCTCTGAGTGAGTTGCCATCAAGGACAACACTTGAATCATAATGCCAACAATCTCCCCCTTTGGACTTGATGGCAACCACTACACCAAGTCACTCTCCCCCTTTGACATCAAGGGCAAAGGGCGGACCAAGATATTCTCTTCTTTGGTATACCTTCTGCTGTCCATACTCCCCCTGAGTACTTGCTGAAATCTCCAACTATGCTCCCCCTTTGTGTATGCCAAAGTGTACCAATCTATCCATCCTGCTCTTGCTGAATTGTGCTGTTCATGCTCCCCTTGACTGTAGGCAAGATCTGCAAAAGATGTTCTTCAAGAAGAACAAGGACTTATACATTATAGAAGACCTTCCTATCACCAAAAGACTCAACATACATTCATCATTCATCCCAGGCATAGTGGGGAAACCAACATAGGCCGTTACATGACCTTGACACCATAAAAGAGATATCACAAGAGATACATGACATAGAGACGAAATATCTAGACCAAGACTTATGAAAGCCACCAACAGCATCATGATATAAGCATCAGCCTGCAATACCATTCCTAAACAGTAAGATGTATCATTTATCTTCATAGACTTTATCAACAACTTCTAACCATAATGCCAACAATGCATTATTTGAAGAATATTCTCCCCCTGAGTGTGAGCCAACCATGTCTGAACCATTTCCTGAGTCTGTTCTGCTCCCCCTGAGCCTGAGCCAACCATGACTGAACCTGGGTCTGTTCTGCTGCCCTTTCTCCATATAACCATCTGTTCTGCTGCCCTTTCTCCATATACGCGACTTTGCAGCATGTAACTCGCGTATATACGCGACTTGTCTTCATTATCTCAGCGTATGCAGGATGGAATACTGAATCTCATCACTTTCAGATTCCCCTGTGTCTGTTATGTCAGCTGACTGAGTTGTCCCACACCTTTCTGTCTCTGTCTTCTTCAATTCCTGCAACTGTGATGATGTATGGTCCCCTTGTCTTGAATTTTGAAATCTGCTTCTGCATTCCCTTGCTTTATGCCCATAGTTGTTGCATGTATAACACCTTATATTTTTCATGTTCCTTTTATCACAATCAATTGCTTTGTGTCCATATGCATTACAGGCAAAGCAATACCCTCTGAAATACCTGGGATGAGATGATCTTTCTTGAACCATTCTACTTCTGCATCTGGCTGCAACATGTCCAAGATTATGACATACATAACATTCAACTTTATTCAGCGGAGGAAATAATCGTCTATCACGTCCATAGTTAGGAGTAAAGGATCTTCCTTGAGGAATTTCTTTTCTTGGTTGTTCCTTGAGCATTTCAGATTTCTCATTAGAGTTTCTTGTCTCACCTTGTGAACTAGATTCACCTTCAACATATTCATGAAAACCAAGACCAGTCTTGATAGCAGGAGATCTTTGACTATTAAGAATATCATCCAAGACTTTAGAACTATCTTGAAATCGTAAAAGCTTATCCTTTTCTTCTAGTTTACCTTTCAAGATATTTACCTCAACTTGATGTTGTTCTTCCTTTTTCAGATACTGCTTCCTTAGGTCTTCTTCAACTTTTCTCCCTTCTTCTACTTGTCGCTTTAGTTTGATCACTTCATGTTCTTGATCTTCAAGATCTTCTTTTAGAGAGAGGATCTTTGATTCAAGTCTCTGAATAGTTGTGCTCTGATCTTTTGCTATATCCTGCAATTTCTCCCTTACCCTGGTTTCTGTTTCCAATAGTTCTTTTAATTTGGCAGCTTCTTCAGTTTCTGCATTCTTCTCTTCATGTGCCATGAGACTTTTAATATCCTCGCTATCATTGGATGAAGCATTCTTCTTCTTGTGCGCCATGAGACTTCTAATATCTTCACTATTATTAAATGAACTTTTAATATGGGAATAATAGCTTCTACCATCTTCTTCATATATCCTTTCTTTGTTATGAGGACATCTAGCAGCATAGTGACCAACTCTACCACATAGAAAACATTTGAAAGGCAGCTTATCTTTGAACCGTCCAGTTCCCCGTTCAAGATTCTTGACAAAATTTACCTCATCTTCTTCCTCTGACACTTCGAATGCGGCCTCTGGTGGTACCTCTAGTCGCATTTCAAAAGCAGTTAAGATCCCGTGAAGCTGTGACATGGTAATTTTTCGCACATTCTCCTTTTCTTCTATGGCAGATACTTTAGAATCAAATTTAGTAGACAGAGATCTCAAAACCTTTTGAACTAAGACAACTTCCTCAAATTCTTCACCCAGATCCCTCATACAATTCACAATCTCATCCATACGCAGGAAATAATTAGCTACGCTTTCATTACTTCGCATCTTAAGAGTTTCATACCGGATTCTGAGAGTTTGAAGCTTCGCTATTTTTACCTGATCATCTCCTTCGTAGCTTGTAACGATTTTGTCCCATATTTCCTTAGCTGATTTGAGATGCATGATCTTCATAAATTCTGATTGAGTCAAAGTACTCAATAGGACATTAACTACTTTGGCATTGAGCTCATATTGCTTTTTCTCTGCTGGATCTGTAGGAGTCGCTGATGGGAATTTGTATCCTCCTTCTATGAGTCCCCAAACTTCTGCTCCAAGAGACTGTAGATATGCAGTGGTTCTTATCTTCCAGTGAGTAAAATTGTTCCCGTCAAAGACTGGTGGCCTGATGTGTGCCTCTCTTTCTGGATTAGCCATTTTGATGGATCTTTTCCTTCAAGCGATCAAGCTTCCTCTGAAGGACCTGCTCTGATACCAATTGTTGGAAATAATACTGAGAGGGGGGGGTGAATCAGTATTATCAGATCAATAAAACCTTTTCAATTTCATACTCAGAAACATATACGCGACTTCAGTTAAGTGAACCCGCGTGTACACGCGACTGTGTCTAAAGCAACTAGCGTATATGCAGATATCTTATGATTCAGTTAATCTTATCTTCAGTGAATGCATCAGAACATTATTAAGCAATTTAGCAGTAAACAGGTGCAGTATAACAGAACAGAACATCACACAAGAGCCACACACATGAACACCATGATATAAGGTGGAAACCCAATGTGGGTGAAAACCACCTGCTGCAATTCGTCTCTTTCTTCTTTAATGAGAAACTTCTTTTACAATATACTGGTGCAGTCCTTTACCAGTATGCAGGCTACAACCTGCAGAGGGCTACAACCCTCTCTCTCGTTTTCCAACTACTTTTGGAAGGGAGCTACAACCCCCTCAGCTCTTGTACTAGCTGATCCATTTACTAGTACGTAGGTGCTGACCCTACAACCTTCAGGGACCACGTTTCATCAATTTTCAGACTGGATCCAAGAGTACAAAGCAAACATTACCGCAAGACAATCATCAACTTATACTTGCATCATAATTCATTAAACAACCCAATACCGAATCACTGAAACCCTGTCATCAAGAACACAGAACCCAAACCAGAATCTAGAACTCTGCAACAACCACCAGAATCAGCAACAACCTGAAATATCAACCCTTATCATGCATACGCTACTTCACTGTAACAAAACCGCGTGTATACGCGCTTTCTCCAAAGGCAACCCGCGTGCAGATCTAGAAATGATTACTTCTGCCTTTGCTGTCAGATCCGACCCTTGCCAAGCGTCCCGAACAGATAACCAGCAATACCAGATCCTCTCACTGGGTCAGACACCCACACACACTTACTCTTTGCCTAGTGATCTTCTCCTTATATAGCCTTAGGCCTTGTTCAATACCAAGAGCCAAAACCATAGAAACACAATACCATCAACTTCAAAACTAGGGATCGACACGCCCGTCGAGATACAATGGTCCGAAACCATAGGCACAACTTCCAAGGACTAACCGCCATGGACCAAAGGTGCTTTTCCACATACACGCGCTTTTTCTGAAGCCAACCTGCGTGTACACGCGACTTGGGCTTAACAAACCTGCGTGTATGAACTTCCTTGGCAAGCTGTACTAGGATCTGTCTTCTGAGTAAGTTGCCATCACCTGAACCAACTTCTGAGTATCTGTACCAACCTCTGAGTGAGTTGCCATCAAGGACAACACTTGAATCATAATGCCAACATGCAGCACTTGCCCCGCGACTTGCAGACAGTGCGGAACAAAGCTTTTCGTTGATCTGGTTCTGCAACCTCCTTTGCTGGTTTCAACAGCACTTTATTCAACACCAAGGCTTCACCTGTCTCTGGTGCATTTTTCGCTTCTTGAGGTGCTGCCTCAGCATCCTCAGGCTGAGCAACATAAGCTCCTCTTCCACCTGCTGGTTCACCTTCAGGACAGTCATACGACTTGTGTCCCAATTTGTGGCAGCGATAGCACTGGACAGTTCCCCTGCCCCGACCATTCCCTCGCCCTCGCTGAGGTGGTCGTCCTCCTCTAGTGCTATTGTCTTTTTCTGCTGTTCCAGCAGACTTAGAGCTGCTGCATTCTTCACTTGAACCTGTACCTCGGCCTCTTCCAAACATCTTGCCTTTCCCTCTGCCAGTTCCACCTCTTCTGGCATTCTGCTTCCGGTTAATTTTCTCCTCTGCCTTCAGCACAAACTGATAGGCTTCATCCAATGTCCGGGGTGAAAGGATACCGATTTCATCCAAGATTTCCCCCCTTAAGCCATTCACAAATCTGGCTGTTTTCTCCGGGGTGTCTTCCACATATCCTGCCCGCAAATTCAACTTGTAGAACTCCTCTGTAAATTCTTTTACAGTCATTCCCCTCTGTTTCAGGTTCTATACCTGCCTGTACAGCATAATCTGGTAATCCTTCGGCAGAAATTTCTCCTTCAGTTTGGCCTCCACTCGGGACCACTTCTTTATAGGCTGTTTGTGAAGCCTCTTCTGCTTCGCCTGAATGCTGTCCCACCACAAGGACGCATGTCCCTTCAGCTTGGTGGCGGCGAACTTCACCTGTTTATCCTCACTGGTTTCCTCAAATTCGAAATATTTGTTGACTTCACTTAGCCAATCCAATAACACGTCTGCTGACAGACTTCCGTCGTAAGTTGACAGCTCATGTTTTGGTTTATGACTTGACAGCAAAACCGACTTCAACAGTCTGAATTCCAGTGTCACCCCCTCCAATTCATCCTCTGGTTCTGCCACATCTTCATCACTGTCATCTGCTGGGTTTCTTCTTCCCCCAGCTTCTACTGCTTCTAAACGTTCTCGCAAGACACGGATCTCCTCACGGAGTCCCTCTTCTGCTACCCTCCGGACTCTTCCTCTTCCTCTTCCTCTTCTACCAACCTCCATTTTCTTTTACTCAAAACCTGCTCTGATACCACTTTTGATGGCCCAGCCCTATGGTGACGTGGACAATGTACCCACGTGATCACTCTACAGGCCCACGTGATCACTCTACAGGCCCTCGATGTCACGGTTTGAGCTAAAGTCAAATCTGCTTTCAATCTGCAATTAAATGATCACACCTTTTCTGCCGGTTGGTATGGACACTTGCCGGTTCACGCGGTCGATATGCTTCCCACCCTTGTTAAACAGTATTTGCTGTGTTTTCGGGTCATTTTGCTCTGTCGTTCAGCTGAGGGTTACTCTGTTTCTTTTTTTTCACCGTCGCTTCCCGAGCTTGAACCAGGTCCGCTCCTTGGTCTTTCGATGGACCTTCCCCTCTGTCCAAACCTGGGGTCTTACCCTGTTGCGGCTTCTGGTGATAAGTTGTGGCTCCGAGTTCTCTTTGCTGGGTTAACGAGTTGCTTGAGCGCACGTGGTTCTGTCGTTCTTCACCTGTATTCAATGGTAAGGTTCTGGTCTTGGTGTGAACTCTTTAACGTTTGGTTCTTCCGGCTTCCATTACTCAGGTATGATTTCTGTACAGGTGGTCTGCAACTTCGGCGCTCCCACTTTACTGGATTCCTCCTCGCTCTCAAAGGTAACTTATCATTCCCTGATTCACTTCACTCTGATTCCTGCGACAAACACTCACAGTTCCTCGTGCCTTGTTCAGTTAGGGTTATGGAATGTTGTTTCGGCGGTCTCCTGGTCGACTTACTTGTAAGTTCTTGACTCCATTACGCTGCACATCTATTACTCTTAGCTCTCTGGTTTTATTATAACTCTGATCTGTTATTTTGTTCTATCTAACCTTGCTTTGCTCTGGATGCAGGTTGATCTGGTGGCTAGTTGTCGAGGGTTTAGGGTTCGTTCATCCTTCGGCTTCACTCAACCCTGCCTCTCTTCATAAACTGGTAGGGTTTGCGCCATCGTTAGTGTAGCTGTAGATTTCTTTAGTGTCACTGTAGATTGTGGAGGGTTTTGACAGTTGTAGTGTTTGCCTGTGGCGTTGTATGGACTCAGCCGTGTCTCTTCCGGCGTTTGTAATTTCTATGACTCTGTTTTTTTCTGCAATAACTTGTAGTTTCGGCCTTGGAAAGACGTTGGTCCTTTGATAGGTGTAAGGGTTTGTAAATGGTTTAATCCAGTATTAGTCCACAAATCCCGTGGCGGATTTCTTTTGTGCAGTCGAACATTACTTTCTGTATACAATGTCTATAATATTTTTATAAAATAAAATGAGAGCAGTGATGTGTTTATTGGTACCTGTTACCTTTGTAAAGTTCTGTTGTATCGGTTGTTGGAGTTATGTGTCCACAACGCTTTTCCTTGCTTCATGTATCGATTATTTGTACAATACTGATTGTCGAACGTTCTTCAGTTCCTGTTACAGTTTAATGTCTTTCTGTTCCAAATTCAATCTTAAAATACACAGTAAAGATTGTATATAACATATGGAAAATAGTAGCAGTAGATTATTTCATTTGTGAAAAAAAAAAATACAACTCTGTTACAGGGGTTTCTTTCTTTTTTTTGTCTTACTGTCTATTACTCTCGTTCCGAAAGAGGGGAACCTCTTGTTCTCTTCTTTTTCTGTTTTTAAAATTACATGGAGAGCATAACTGCTTCCCCGTTACAGTTGAACTGTTCAACCTGAATGCTGTAACTGTCATCTAGTTTCTTTTAACAAAGATTTAATTAAACACTATTTATCTCCTAAACTAAACAACTTGTAATTAAAATTGCTCTGAATTGAAATGAAGTAAACAGTAATTTAAGGAAAAAAAAGACAACAACCAACTTGATGACCTGTCCACCCAAGCCCGAAATCTTTGTCTTGTTTCTGTTCTTTTTCAGTGAGTCAGTCAACGGTCATGCGTCTTCCTCGGAGCTGGATGCTCCTACATCACAAATTATTTAGTTTGATTTAAGATTTTATTCCTATGCTCAAAAAGCTTAGCGAGAAGCCTCTTGAGCTCACTGTGATTTTGACAATGTAAAAGGCTAGGAAAGTGAGTATTGCAACAAAGATTTTTAAACTGAGATCTAATGTGGTTGTACGCGGGGCAATCTAAGAAGAAGTGATTTTCATCCTCGATGTTCGTATTCTCACAGAGATGGCAGAACCTTTCCATCCATGGTGTTTTAGGAACTGCCCAATGACCTGTTTCACTATGGAGCTCATGAGAGTTCATTCTAATCTTGTCTATTAATTTTCTTCTCTAAGCTAGTTAAAACAGAGAGATACTTTTGATCTTCTAGGGTGGGGTTGATGACCTCCTTATAATATCTTAATTTTCTTTTAGCTACTAAATCTTTTTCACACCACATTTTTTCTTTGAACTTAGAAGTAACAATATTTTTAATGTTATTAATGTTTTGAAATTCAACATTCTCGTCAATATCCAAATGGTTTAACCAGGCCCCGGTGTCTTTATACTAACCTCGTTTGAGCCTTAAGTGGTTTTGGTTGGAATTTAAAGCTAGCTTAGGAAGTCTATGGTCTCCTATGTTATTGAGTTTGTGCTTGTACAACAGAAGCCTAGTCATAGCTAGGCTCTCGATAGGGGAAAGACCCACTTCTATAAGGAGAATAGGATAGGGTGTGTTGCTTTTAATTTTGAGGTTATACGTTATAAACCGCTTCTGGATTTGCTCAATCTTTCTCTAGGATTCTCTAGAGATGCTACAACCCCAAACCTCACATCCATATAAGATAACCAGAGTGACTAAAGTTTCAAAGAGGAACTTCTTTCTATCCCACATTACGAGGTTTGTTGTTTTACAATTATTTTCAAGACTAAAATAAGCTTTCCATCCTCCATTAATCCTTTTCTCAATGCTATAGTTCCAGTTGATCTTGTGATGAATATCAATTCCTATGCTTCTGTATGTATACATAAGCATCCTAGGTACTTGTAGGAAGACACTTCCTCCAAGTTACTATTGCAATACATAAAATTAGCGTAAGTGTCCTTCTTGGATTTGATAATCATAACTTTTGTTTTGTCAGTGTTAACAATCATACCCATGGTAGAGCAGAAATCCTTAAGAAGTATAAGTTGCTTATCAAGATCAGATGGGCACCTTGCGAGAAGAACAATATCGTCAGCATAGAGAAGAAGGATGATGACTATCCCAGCTAAGATCGTGCCAGCACAACTTGCTTCCTCTAAATAACCTTCAAGCTTGTCGATGTAAATGCCAAATAGGGTAGGGGAGAGGGGGCAACCTTGTTTAACTCCAATATTACATTCTCGTATAATCTTATAGCGGCAGCTCTCAACTCGAAGGGAACCTTTAGCTCTTCTAATATATTCCAAAGGTTGTTTCTAGGAACCGTATTGAAGCCTTTCTAAAGTCCACAAAGCAACAAAAGAGATTGGATTTATTATTACGACACTCCTCCACAATGATCGTAAGCGTAACGAGGTGGTTTATTGTTGAGTGATGCCTTCTAAAACCCGCTTGGCCTTTAGCCCACTTACCTTCACTTTCAAGCCATATGCTCAACTTCTTTTCCAAAATAATACCATATAGCTTAGCTAAGAGACGGTTGATCATAATGGTCTGATAATTAGAGGGGTTATTTGTATCCCCACTATTAAAAATAGGGATAATGAGGCTCTCAGTCCATTGTTTAGGGAACCCTTGCTTGACTGCTTGATTGAAAAGCTTGTGGATGTGGAGGATGAGGACAGGATCTCCAATTTTTAAGATTTCTGCCTGGTAACCTTCGATACCCTTAGCTTTCCCATTTGCCAGGGGTTTAACCCCAAAATCAATGTCTTCTAATGAGAAAACTTCTTTTGTTGTGAGCAGGGTTTCAAAGTTATCCATGACATTTGGAGATTCATAAAGCTTTTTAAGATAGGAATTCCAATCGTGTAAAGAAACTTTATTGTTATCTTTAGTTTTTATAGTCAGAATCTGCCTCCAAAATTTCTTAGGATCTACCTTAGAGAGGTGTATGAGATTCTATTGTCTTTTACAAATGTACTGCCTCTTTTTCCTTTTATTTAGGGCTTTGTATATTTTTATCCTGCCCATTTTAAGAGATTCATCAACAACTTCCTTAATTGCTCTCCTCGCACTTTTACAATCTTTGTTTACAAGTGCTATGTGTCCTCCAAAGATGACAATAGGTTTAACCTTTGGCTTGAGAAATTGTTACCCAGGGGCATCTAAGCCATCAAAATCATCCAGAGATGGCACCCAGCCTAGGCCATACCAACCCTTAAGATGACTGAAATTTTGTTCAGGAAGTTTCAAACGGGAGACCTTCACACCACAGAGTGACTTAATAATTCACCCCATCACCGATTATTCTATGCCTTGTGGGCTAAGAGATAAAGTAATTGAAAGGAAACAAAAAATAATAATTTTTAGTATTATGAAATATTTAAATTCTTAACTAATTAATATGGTGTTGACAAATTACAATGTAAAAAGTAATATTATTGATATTAAATAATGTGTAATCCATTTATGTTTAACTGAAATGTGATATTTAAAACAAAAATTTATTAATAACAATATTTTAGTGTTAGTGATGAATAAAGTATTAGAACTTATATGCCATTTAAAAAAATATTGATAACATTTTTTTTAATGTGCGTTGTAAATAAAATATTTGGATAGGAATGTTGAGTAAAATATTTTAACATCAAAGACATATAGATAAAAAGAGCCAAAAGTTTTTATTCCATAAAAAATGAAACATGTAACATTTTAAAAAGTATTATTAATAAGAGAGAGAGAATCCTATGAATATATGCTTTCTACATCTGAATATAACGGACATGTATTAACATTTACCTGGAAAATGTAAATCATAAATAAAATATTTCAATGTCAAGTAAGTATATATTATATAAAACAAGTCAAAAGAAAATAAATCTTATAATTAAAACATTTCATTAATATGTTGCTCAAAACCAACATAGATACATCTCAACTTTGGATCTACCAAGATAAAAAAAGAATATAATCTCTTTAGGTGATTTTTTTTTGTCTTTTGAGCTTAGAAATATATTTGAGTATTGAGAAATTTGATCCCTCCATATGCTTAGAAGTTCCAGAGTTAAAATGAATTTATGCTAGTAGACATAAGACAATGTTTTTTTAAAGAAATTAGTGAAGATTTTACACAGATTAATAAACCAAATCCAAGGGTGTGGAGGGAGCTCAAGCCTCTATTACACATTGTGGGTGAGTTCATAGCACCATCTTATCCACGTGTATATCATCCACATACTAAAATTCTTATCACTTAATTTTAAGATTGTAATTTCATGTTTTTAATGAATCATTCATAATATAGATGATAAAAATTTATTTATTTAATTATTTATGCTAATATATTTTTATTGTTTAAAATATATTTGTGAATATATAACTGAATATAACACTTAAAAAAGATTAAACACATTCACCGTTCAAAATTGTGTAAATCGTCATCACTTAATTTAAGATTATAATTTCATGCTTTTAATGAATCATCCATGATAGGGATGATATAAATTAATTTGTATAATCATTTATGTTATTATATTTTTTATTCTTTAAAATTTTGAATATAAAATTTAAAAAAAAAAAATTACAACACTAGATTGAATATAAAACTTTAAAAATATATATATATATATAGAACACTCAATTATATAGAGTTTGCAATTCAAAATTGTGTAAATTTTTAATTCAATTTAGAAGGGTAAAAAATCTCTCAAATATAAAACAATAAAATTACGATTCGAAATATTAATCAAAACAAAATGAATATATATATAGTCTTAAGGGTTAGTTTAATTGGTCAATCTTTAATGTTAAAACATCTTTGCTATTGAGAGGTCAGATTCATTTCTCTTGACATGTTCATTTCTCTCGACACCTTTAAAATCAGATTCCCTAATTAAATTGACTAATACAAATATTTTACTATTAATGTTCATTTCTCTAGACACCCTCAAAATCAGATTCTGTAATTGAATTGACTAATACAATTATTTTTTAGGCATAGTACTCACTGATTGATATCTATATCTATATGTAAATGAGAAGAAATACTCATTAGGGAATAAGTTAAATTTACTTTAAAAAAATGAAATACTTGATTGGTCAAAATCAAGAGCTAACAGAAGAGATCCCCATAACCGCGGCAATTCCTATTTCCACCTCCATAGCAAAGTTAATGCTATGGAGGGTACCTCTGCCAGAGTCTCACAGAGCACGTCGCCGGCATGGACCATACCTCATCCGATTATACATCATCCCTCTCTGGCATCCCTCTCCGACTGGCCAGCAAAAAACCCCCGGGGACCCTGCCCGCAGCCAACCTTGCAGTTCCCCTCACATCGTACGGTCAAGTTTTTAAATTGGTCAAGTTTTTAAATTATGCGCGGGGTAATGAAATTCAAATTTGAATTCATTCTGGAAAATCAACCCCGCCGGGTATTCCTGTGTAAATGACCAAAATACCCCGTGCTTCGTATACCTTGAATGCAGACCTTTAATTTCTTTTTTCTGTAGGAAACGTAATCTTTAACTGCTGGTTTCTTGTTATCTTTTACTATTGGGGAATTCTGTCTGATTCAGAAGCCACCGGAGGAAACCGAAGATGCGGCCTCAGAGAAAAAGAGAACGAGTTCTGTAATACAAAGCGACGATAATGCTGGCCCTGGGAATGCTGCTTGCAAGAGAACTCGAACCTCAGACGTTTCAGTAAAGGTGAGCTTCAAAGTTCTTTTAAGATTTAGCACTTTTATCAATTTCAACCGCAGTTCTTGAAAAAAGATCTCCGTTTGAAAAAAAATTGCCGGTTCATGCAGGCGAATGTAAAGAAAGAAAAGCTCGGGGAACGAATCACAGCGCTGCAGCAGCTTGTCTCGCCTTTCGGAAAGGTTAATGCTCGTTTAGTTCTAAATGCTGTTTTTATAAAGTAGTAAGGCTGTTCCCTCTAAATGCTGTTTTTATAAAGTCGTAAGGCTGTTCCCTCTGTTTTTATGAAGTAATAAGGCTGTTCCCTCTGGAAATTTTAAATTTAATGACAGACGGACACGGCGTCAGTACTTCTTGAAGCCATAGGATACATTAGGTTTCTTCAAGATCAGGTCCAGGTAAATTTTAATATTTCCTCTAAATCTTCAAGTTTCCACAGTTTATAATTTGTTCCAGAACAGGACATTTCCTCAATTAGAAGTTCTTGTTTTCAAGGTTACGCGGCAACTGTTCATTTCTCAGTAGATTCATTGTTGCAGGTACTGAGCACGCCATATCTGAAAGGCATCCCTGCAGGCCGAAATTCAGTACGTTTCATAACCTAATGCCGCATCTAATTTCCGCCATTCTTGAAATTTTAATGTAAACTTGGTCGTATGATGGATCTTTCTGGAACAGGAAGGACGAGGGGACGATTCAGCCAAATGCGACCTTCGCAGCCGAGGGTTATGCTTGATGCCCCTATCCTCTACGCAGCACGTCACCAACAATAACGGTGCTGATTTTTGGGCGTCCGGAATTGGGGGCGGCACGAGACTATGAATACAACGCATCTGGAAATTTGTTCGTGTTTTTGGATGGGAACAATTTTGCAACCAGAAAAACAGATAAAGGCCAAACCCCATTTGTATAAAACAGAAACTGAATTGAAGACCACCAGAAACTGAATACAGGGATCGATCTTCAGTTCAAACTAAAGCTGCTGTGAATTTATTTTGATTGATATACGCACTCATGAGAAAACTTTGCGGGATTTAACCCATGAATTTTCTTACACGATGCAATGAATGTGACTGTAAACTGGTTGGTTTCGATATAGTGATAAATGAGAGGCGCCTTGAACCAGAGATGCGATGATCTTTTACAGACTCGGAAGCCTTCATATCCTTTTCCAAGTTTGTTAAACACACGTTATATATATATATGAACATTAAAAAATTGTTCGTTCGCCATTAATATGATATGAGACAAAATATTCACAAAATAACTTCGACCATTCATTCTGAAATATGTGTCTTTAATTTTTCTTTCAATATATATGGGAAAATTACATTTTCATGTAAAATTGACAGTAGATGCCTGGAGCACCGGACAATTTCAATGACTGGATAAAGTTGAATTTATTTATAATTTAATTTAAACAAATATAACCACATATTCCTTTGAAATTTTATTCTTCACAAACTTATGACTTTAGATGATTATTTTGGCTTGGGATGTGACTTAATATGTTTCTATATCTATATATATATATATATATATATATATATATATATATATATATATTAATTATATATATATATATATATAAAAAGCATGGGAAGTTATTAATTGAAGTTTTAGGTTTTAAATATTATAATTTAAGTTTTAGATTTTAGATCTTTTGAACGGAGGTGTGTGGTTTGTGTATATAATATGATTAAGCGGTATAATTTATTGTAATTATGATTTTAATTATAAAGTATGGGGAATTATTTTTAATTATGATTTAGGTTTTTATTTTTTAAATAGGTTTTAATTTTTTAAATAGACGTGTGTGGTTTGTGTATGTAATATAAATTAGTATGGATTGATTTTAAGTATGGATTTAATTTGATCTGAGAGGGATCAAATTTCTTCAAGTGTAAATTTTTTTGAAGTGTAAAATACAATGTTATTTTTTATTGTTTAAATTGTACTTATCGAGTATATAGAGGACCAAATAAAAATTTTAACAATAATTTTTTTTCTATATATAGATATATATGAAGTTGATATCCACATAAATTAGTTAACATAGATCTTCAAATAGTTTATTTAAATCTCTTGTTGAAATATTTTTGAAAAATATAAGATTTAAACATATGATTCACACTTTTTTTCCTAATTACTGTACAACATATTCATTTTTTAATTATACCCGACATTATATTTGTATCTAAAACATAATTTTTAATTTTATTTTTTATTTTATAGGGGCTACTAGATTGTAGAATAAGACTCTTGGCTTAATTAAAGAGTTACAATTTTTAGAAAATTCATAGTTTGGAACTTGAAAGATATTGAAAATATTATTTTCTTGTTTTTATATATATATATATATATATATATATATATAAACTATTTATAATTATGATTTAAGTAATCTTTTGGATGCGTGTGGTTTATGTATTATAGTTTGATTGAAGAGTTATAATTTTTGGAAAGTTTGTAGTTTGGAAGTTGGAGTACAATGAGAGTTTATGTATTATAGTTTGATTGAAGAGTTATAATTTTTGGAAAGTTTGTAGTTTGGAAGTTGGAGTACAATGAGGGTTGTTATAATGAAAAAAATATCATAATAAAGTTATACCTTAGAGACATCTTTATAGTTCCATGATTTGTATTGTTTTATTTAATTATTTATAACTTAATTGTTATTATTGGTTTTATCCTTTTGCATTTTAAATTAAGAACATAAATATTTCAATGTTTGTGCTGAAAACAAAATCATAGATACCATATTGTATATTGTTTCTAAATTTTTTTGGTTTGTGTTTAGGATCAACCTATGTAATAGTTAATGTGTTACACTAAAATTGGTTGTTGATTTTATAATTTTTGTTATGTTTGTAGCAAATTTGTTATTTTTTTAGTAAAAATATAATAATGCAAGGTTGTAGGTAGGTTCAATTGGAAGATTATACATGAGCACTATAAATTGGAATATATTATTGTAAAGTCTAGTTGGTCTCAACTACAAATAATAGAACGTGTTAATATGATATCTTGTCTTTCTAGCATTTGGGTATTTTGGACTCTATTTCTTCTATGTTTGATCAATTTTTTTTTGGTATTGATTTTATGATTTGGTAGAGTGTTGAATATCTTGGTTTTTTGTATTAAGAGAAAATTATGGTTTGATTTGGGTTGTGTGAGAGAAAAATGCAAGTCCCTTCTAATCTTATGATCTCAAAATATTTAGTTTTGTCACACCTATAAGGAAAATAATAAAGATGTCACTTTATTATTTCAATTTGATTTATACTTGACTTCCTTCAACTTGTGATGTTGTTGCACACCCTTATGAAGGATAAGATTGCATGCAATTTGAGAACGAGTAAGCAATTGTTATTAAAATTGCCTAAAAAGATGTTACATATCAAAATGGTTCTTTTGGTATTCCCCTTAACAAATAGATTTTAAATAATGTATTATATTCATTTTAAGTTCAATTATTTTCTTTCCTTTGTTCCCACCTCTCCTTTTATCTCTCTTATATATTTATTGAATACTATCACACTTGAGTTTGAGCAAATAAATGAAATGAACATGTTATTGTTGGACCTTGAACAAACACTTTGAGGACAATTCTTGGGTAGTTACTTAACCAACTAAAATAGTAAATTAGGGACAATATTCAAAGAAATGTATATAGTTAAAAATTGAGGGAGATAGTGATATGGAATTCACATAATGTAAGCATTGCATTGATAATCCAAAACTATAGAGAAATATTCACATGCCTCTTTGAGGTGGCAAGGAATTAAGCAAGCCCTAATACAATAATCACATAACCTTCGTGCTTTAAAAATAGTTTTATACTAGAAAAACCCTAACTACTTGTTAAGCTATCATTAATGAGTATGAACCAATCATTGGAATGAACTTAGTTAAAAATACCCACAAACTACCTAATGGGTCTTATCCAAAGAAGATATATATTTTTTTTATGTTAACTAACTAACTGTAATGTCTCGTTTATCATTTTTCCTAATTTTCTCAGGAAATTGCTTAAAAAATTCTACCATAAACTTCTCCAAACAATTGCAAAACAAGAACTATGAAATTGTGGCAAAATTAAAATAACATTTCCAAATAAACCCAAAAATGCCACAGTTGCAAATAACACAAGAAATGGAGGATTGAGCAATTTATTTATTTACTAGAGAAATTACATATAAAGCTCTCGATAGAAATAATTGTAGTGATGGCCACAAAGTATTTTCTCCAACAATAAATCGGGCCTCCATAATAGAACTAGAAATCAATAAGTTACACTTGTGAATTACTGCC
The DNA here is from genome assembly GCA_031772625.1 of Pinus tabuliformis. Classification (NCBI taxonomy): domain Eukaryota; kingdom Viridiplantae; phylum Streptophyta; class Pinopsida; order Pinales; family Pinaceae; genus Pinus; species Pinus tabuliformis. The sequence goes on along the minus strand of CM062807.1, from coordinate 1,211,159,111 downwards.
CAGAAATTCTACCGTTGCTACTACTAGAGGTAAACTGTGTTTTATGTCCTCAAATCTACTCTAAAAATTATACAAAATTAACTAGAGGCTTCTTGCATCCAAATCTACTAAACCCAGAAAAACTGACTCAGAAAGCTCCAAAAAGTGTGAATTACCTAGAAAATACTATTGATGCTCCTGGAGTAGAACTAGAGTTTCTGCCATAAAAAATACTCCAAAAATTCTGAAATTTTAACCATGAACTCCTCTCACAAAACCTATAAAAACCCGGAAAAATCTTGGGCAAATTCCAGCTAACCCGGAAAAGCTCCAAATAGTCTGAAACTCCTAGCTACACAGTTTTGCGCCCAACCAAAGATAAACCTATGAGAAATGATAAAAATCTCCTACAAATGGCTAAGAAATTATGCACAAATATACTCTGGAAAATAACTATCACTCCCAACTAAAACTTTTCAGCAAATACTAGCACCAAACACCAACAAAAACTCTGATCTCCAACCCTTGCATAGGCTCTATAAGAGAAAATTTGGCCTAGCTAAAAGATACAGGAACAACTCTGAAAAATGGTGCCAAACTCCTCTAACAAATATAAAATCTCCTGCAATTACCCGGAACCTGCGATAGAAAGATGATGCTCCAAATAACCTCTGGGGTTTGTCTTCTGCGCCTAGAAGTAACAATTTTTTGTGTGAATCTTCTACAATAAACTCCAATGAAAGTCCTGAAATAGGCTCCCCCAAAGCCTCACTAGGGAGACACACGAAGTTCTCTGAAATGAGGGTGGAATTTCCTCTTGGAATTTCCTTGTGCTAAACAACACTAGTTGACTTGGCTAAGCAGCTCAAGAAAACTCTCTAATTTTGAAATCAAATGCCAAAAATAGAATGATCAAAATGAGGCTCTAGCCTTTCTTTTATGGTTGCTTTCCCTTACTCATGCAATGGTTTGATTTCTTGCACACTATGATTTGATACCAAGGTTTGATTTTCATTCTTGGTAATCTCCACAAATTATCTTCACTTTATTTTATTTTTTCTTTTCCTAAGTCCCAACCTTTGCCTTTTTCTCCAAAAATTCACTTAACATCTCCACAAGTTATTTCTCCTAAGTGTTATTTACCTAATACTATGTTAATCACCAAAATTACAAAATTGAGAATTTCCTTGATGAAATTTCTAATTAGGGACATGACAATCCCCCCTCGCCAAAAAATGCTTGTCCTCAAGCAATGTTTGAACAAGTGCCCTCTCTGATTGTTGATCACCACTACAACTACTAGTAATACCAGTGCCAAATGTACCAATGAGTCATCCCCAATCTCAACACTATCCCGACATGAAGGAATCCCTCAATACTAGGATCCCAAGCCATCCTAATAAATGTGAAGCATACCTTGCTCCACTCGTTATCCAACCAAATATAGGTACCAGAAGTCATCTGCATACTATCAATAAGTAGAGCATCATAATAATGTAGAACTCTATCCAAATCCCCATGAAGCTGCCCTATTGAGTAGTCCACCTCATGTACCCCAAGAGTAAACTCTATAAGACACAACATAATCCCTGTGGGGATGAAGTCTCTCCCACATGAACTTCCCCTAGTATCCTCCTATTGACTAACCTTCCATGCTAGTGAAGTCCCCCACGCCAATAGAAAAGCACTAAAACCCAATTGAAGATCTAAATGATCTCTCCCTATAGGAAGTAGATCACCCCTAAGGGTAGTTGAACCGTGAATTCTATGATTCCAGGATCCCATGCCAGTCCCAAAAGGGTACCACCATGTTGAAACTGCGCCACTTTGACTATGACATACTGGCCATCATGCTCAAACTGTATCCTCCTCTCCTGGGACCTAATGGAAAAAAATATGTGAAGACTAAGCTCATCCTGCACTTGCATCTCCATGATATCAATGTCTAGCCATCTACTACCAATCTCGGTGTGGAGAAGTATCAAGGAAAAATGGCCTTTCCATGTGATTAAGGCCTTAGTTCTCCCCCATATGTCAAACCGAGAGTGAGCTGAGTCACTCTCTACCCTAATCCCGCTCGTCACAAAATAGAGTGGCCAATCATCCAACTGAATCCCTAGATCCCATAACCATATCGAATGCGGCAAATTCCCGACAATTATTGGCACCAACTCATTCCACATCTCGTCCCTGTATGCAATCAATATATATACTCCATACATCCTGAATCAGTGTAGTGTGTGCAATATTGCTTTGTGTCTACCATACCACACTATGAGATCTGTTATCCTGACTCTTGTAGGTGCTGCCCAAAACTGGTTGGAATCTAAACATCCACCTACAAGATGGATCCATCAGCAACTGTATGTGCTCCTGACACATCACATAATGTCTCACACAACATGTGTCATGCATCCCCCTAAATGTGGGCTCAAGGGTGGAGCACATGCTACCCCTGCAACAAATCGAACCATCCCCAAGCATGCACATACCAACTCGCACCCTGACCATATTCCATGGCTGGAAAGCCTCTCTACTAATGCATTGTTTCCTATCCAACTATCTCATATGAACCTCGTGGGCCTTTGTTGCTAGTGATGAGAGCATCAAGAGACAATATACAAGTCCCATGTGTCAGTGTGCAATGATGGAGACTGATGAATGGAAGCTCACAGTCAGCCATGTGATCAACTCACTCTCTAAATCTCAATGTGCCAAACCTAATGGTGTTCTTGATGTCCCCTTCAAGAGATCTCTCTGGTGGAAACAATCCAACAAATTGTTGTGCATCATCATGCTATGTTGTACATAAATACCCACCCCTGCACTCCTTTTCATAACACTAAACTCTGAGGCACAACTTCGTGCACCAATGAATATCAGCCCTCACTGTCATACCACCTTGTACCATATGGAATCCCATATGTGCCAATGCATCTGCCACTCCACTAGTAAACTTGATGTTGTGTAAGTCTCTCCTCCCACTCCATGGTGCAAATCCACGCACAACAACACACCACCATGCATTTACATGCTCACTTGCAAACCACTGCTCGACGTTGAATGCTCCTACACGCCACTGGATGCCATGATCTAAAGTTGAGATAGTACGCATCAGCCCGCACCCTACCGGTATCGCCACCTCCACTATCACATCACCATACCCTCTAATGTATGGGCCTCACCTCTAAAATACCCTTGAGCGACATGAGAGGTGAATCCCCCTATGTACTAGTGGTGATGCCACCACTATGCTGCTCCTCCGTGACCATTTTTCCCCACATAACTAGGGAGAACAATCGACCCAATACAAGTCACTATCTGGCACCTTGCAAAGGCCACCTCCTCTGAAAAACTCTTGTCGGAGTATGCTAATAATCCCGTGACTCCATGCACAGCCAACATGCGCAAACAACTCGTGGATTCTACCTTCTCCCCTACTAATCCAACTTGTCACTAATGTTGATGGAAATCCAAAAGTATGTGGATGCTCAATCACTGGATCCATCACACCGCTACTACCCGCATGATCAGGAGCTCAAAATTTTCCAAAAATTCAAATTTGTAGGATGGCATGGAACCTGAGCAAACACATAGATTTCATCATCCTGAATCTGGTGCAACTCGTTTTGCGTGAAACGAACATCGTATGCTCCCATAAATGCGATCTGTTCACTTTGTCAAACAAGTAAAAAATTTGCAAATGGATGATAGGGATGTTGACTGCGCATCTATACTGCCTAGGTGGAAAGGGGAATATTCTTGGAATATTATCAGAATATTCTATTAAGTTGGCTTCATCTTATTGGTCCACGTGTTTTTGCATGGGCCAATGAGGAGGTGACATGTGGCTAAACCTAAGGCTACCACTGTCCTCCTAAGGGCACTGTAAAATTTGTGTGGTAGACAGGGCGGAGGCTAGGCTCGACCCTGCAACCTCCCATTCACAAACACAATAACTTACCAACACGCCCGTAGATTTTTACTTAACAGTCTATGGAGGCAGGTTTTATTTAAATATTAATGTCGCCAAGGTTGGAGGGTCGGGCAGACTTAACCGCCCCCTATGTGAACACCAGAAACGCCAGAGTTAACCGTTTGTTGCGACCGCCAAGGTCACTGCCATCACCTGACTGCCAGAAAAACCACCCACATGTGATCACTCCCACGCAAACCACTAACGAATACTGTGATCGTCGAAGGGAGGGGGGTCAGCACCGAGGGCTAGCCCCTAGACGCATGGACCCCACATGACCAATCTTTTGGTTTTAAAGCCTCAACGGAAAAATTAACAGTCCTACAGATCCACCCGATTTTCAGTGAAAATGTTGCTCAGTTAGAGCGTTTAGCAGGCGTAATTATAGGATGATGCCCGATTTTGTGCAATTTGTAGAGAAAATAGTGGAGAAACTAGGAGAGATCATAACTTCTCCAGTTTTCGACCAAATTGGATCCCTTTCTCCCCTATTTTACTTTCATAAAGAAGAAATCTTAGATAGCTTTGCTTCGGTTGTTGCTGAGGTACTATCACCCTTAGAGTGGGATAGAGTCATTCCGTATTGGATACTTTTCCCAACAACACTTAGACAGGTACTAGATCTTGGAAAATTTAGATAAAGGCAATCCATTTTATTCACTCAATCACTCACCATCGCCAAATGGAGACATTTCTTAGCATGGCTATCCATTATAATCAAGTCGATAAGTACAAACTCTTCGCAGGCCAGGAAGAAATTAAGCGCATCATGCGAGACATTAAATAACTTGGATAACTTTTATATCCATGTGTCAACTTGATTACATCATGTGTCAACTTGATTACATCATGGCCCCACAAGCTACAACGTGTAGGTTTATCAGTTGCTACTACTAGGAACTTCAATCTCTACTTATTTATTAGCTACCACTGAAAGGGAATGCTGCCCCTGCTTGTTTACCAATACTCACTAGAAGGGACTCTTGCCCAGTTTCCGTATATGCGCACATCTTCCGTATATGCCCAGTTTCCGTATATGCGCACATCTTCCGTATATGCCCAGTTTCCGTATATGCGCACATCTTCCGTATATGCCCAGTTTCCGTATATGCGCACATCTTCCGTATATGCCCAGTTTCCGTATATGTGCACATTTCCGTATATGCCCAGTTTCCGTATATGCCCAGTTTCCGTATATGCCCACATCTTCCGTATATGCCCAGTTTCCGTATATGCCCAGTTTCCGTATATGCTCACATCTTCCGTATATGCCCAGTTTTCGTATATGCGCACATCTTCCGTATATGCCCAGTTTTTGTATATGCGCACATCTTCCGTATATGCCCAGTTTCCGTATATGCCCACATCTTCCGTATATGCCCAGTTTCCGTATATGCGCACATCTTCCGTATATGCCCAGTTTCCGTATATGCGCACATCTTCCGTATATGCCCAATTTCCGTATATGCGCACATCTTCCGTATATGCCCACATCTTCCGTATATGCCCAGTTTCCGTATATGCGCACATCTTCCGTATATGCCCAGTTTCCGTATATGCGCACATCTTCCGTATATGCCCAGTTTCCGTATATGCCCAGTTTCCGGAAGATGTGCGCATATGCGGAAGATGTGCGCATATACGGAAACTGGGCATATACGGAAGATGTGCGCATATATGGAAACTGGGCATATACGGAAGATGTGCGCATATACGGAAATTGGGCATATACGGAAGATGTGCGCATATACGGAAACTGGGCATATACAGAAGATGTGTGCATATACGGAAACTGGGCATATACGGAAGATGTGCGCATATACGGAAACTGGGCATATACGGAAGATGTGGGCATATACGGAAGATGTGCGCATATACGGAAATTGGGCATATACGGAAGATGTGCGCATATACGGAAACTGGGCATATACGGAAGATGTGCGCATATACGGAAACTGGGCATATACAGAAACTGGGCATATACGGAAGATGTGTGCATATATGGAAGGTGTGTGCATATACGGAAACTGGGCATATACGGAAGATGTGCGCATATACGGAAACTGGGCATATACGGAAGATGTGCGCATATACGGAAACTGGGCATATACGAAAGATGTCCGCATATACGGAAACTGGGCATATACGAAAACTGGGCATATACGAAAGATGTGTGCATATACGGAAACTGGGCATATACGGAAGATGTGCGCATATACGAAAACTGGGCATATACGGAAGATGTGCGCATATACGGAAACTGGGCATATACGGAAGATGTGTTCATATACGGAAACTGGGCATATACGGAAATGTGCGCATATACGGAAACTCGGCATATACGGAAGATGTGCGCATATACGGAAACTGGGCATATACGGAAGATGTGGGCATATACGGAAACTGGGCATATACGGAAACTGGGCATATACGGAAGATGTGCGCATATAAGGAAACTGGGCATATAGGAAAGATGTGCGCATATACGGAAGATGTGCGCATATACGGAAACTGGGCATATACGGAAGATGTGCGCATATACGAAAACTGGGCATATACGGAAGATGTGCGCATATACGGAAACTGGGCATATACGGAAGATGTGTGCATATACGGAAGATGTGCGCATATACGGAAACTGGGCATATACGGAAACTTGGCATATACGGAAGATGTGTGCATATACGGAAGGTGTGTGCATATACGGAAACTGGGCATATACGGAAGATGTGCGCATATACGGAAACTGGGCATATACTGAAGATGTGCGCATATACGAAAACTGGGCATATACGGAAGATGTGCGCATATACGGAAACTGGGCATATACGGAAGATGTGTGCATATATGGAAACTAGGCATATACGGAAGATGTGGGCATATACGGAAACTGGGCATATACGAAAATGTGCGCATATACGGAAACTGGGCATATACGGAAGATGTGCGCATATACGGAAACTGGGCATATACGGAAGATGTGCGCATAAACGGAAACTGGGCATATACGGAAGATGTGCGCATATACGGAAACTGGGCATATACGGAAGATGTGCGCATATACGGAAGATGTGCATATACAGAAGATGTGCGCATATACGGAAACTGGGCATATACAGAAGATGTGTGCATATACGGAAACTGGGCATATACGGAAGATGTGCGCATATACGGAAACTGGGCATATACGGAAGATGTGTGCATATATGGAAACTGGGCATATACGGAAGGTGTGTGCATATACGGAAACTGGGCATATATGGAAGATGTGTGCATATACGGAAACTGGGCATATACGGCAGTCTTCCACACATCGGAGGGTTCGATTGGTACCTGGTGATATCCTGACTTCAAATCGATCTTGCTGAAATATTTTTCCCCCTTTAGTTGGTCCAGGAGGTCATTAATCCGTGGGATTGGGTACCTATTACGGACAATGATCTTGTTCAGCGCCCGATAGTCAATACAGAGTCTCCAAGTCCCATCCTTCTTTTGTACCAGCATGATCGGGCTCCCACAGGGCGATGAACTCGGACGGATGTGACCTTTTTGCAACAACTCCTGAATCTGCCTCTTGATTTCATCGTTCTCCAAAACAGAGCGCCGATAGATTGGTCCATTGGGCAGCGGCGAACCTGGGGTCAGATCAATGGAGTGCTTGACCTGACAGTGCAGAGGAACCCCTGCGAGGGAGGTGAAGATGTCCTCATACTCCTCCACGACCTTGTCCATCTGTAGTTGTCATGCGGAGGGGCCCTGTCTGGAGGTCGTGGCCACTGTCTTCTTCTTTTCTTGAGGGCGTATCATCAGGAAAACAAACTTCCCGGTTTTGGAAATGAGCTTACTGCATTGTTTTGCAGTAACCAAAGAGATGGCGGTTGGCGGTGCTACCTCTGGTATCATGTACAACTTATTTCCCAAAGTAACAATAACAACACGGGGCCTTGACTCATACACAGCATGTCGCTTCCACAAGTATGGTTGTCCTAATAACACATCACAAACTTCAAGGGGAGCAATGTCACACAATACCTCATCCTTGAAGGGCTTGATGTTGTATGGAAGGCGACACTGTTGGCTCACACGAAGATCTCGTCCTTGGTGTAGCCACCCAATGGTGTATGGTTGTGGATGTGTTGTGGTCGGTAAGCCGAGCCGTTTCACGACCTCTGCCGAAATGAGGTTCTTTTGGCTCCCGCTATCGACAATGAACTGTAGCGGGGAGCCCTTTACCCACATCTGGGAGTGGAAGAGACGCTCCTCCTCCTCTGGATCTTCAGGTTCCTCCTTCTGGATCTTCGTGGTGGCAACGGTGGCATTGGGCTCCGCATCGATAATCTGCTTCCCTTTGTCATTCCCCTTATCGGGTTCTGACTCAGAGTCAGAACATGCATCTGATTCTGAAACTTTTAGCTCGGCCACCAGTGACTGCTTGGTCCGACACTCACTTGTGTTGTGAGTGGAGCTCTTATGGAACTCACACCACTTTCCGGTGTCCTTTTTCGGCTTCGCGGCGCTGTTCTTTGCTTGCAGCTTTGGCGGGTTGTCTTGGGCCGCCCCGCCTTGGCTTTGCCCTTTGTTCTGCGATTTGGGGTCACCTTTCCCTTGTTTCGGATTCGCAGACCCAAAGTCTCGCTTCTTCTGTTTAAACTTTTTCTTGACCTTGATGACATATCGGTATGCCATGCCAAGCGAGGAGATTTTCAGGAATTCTATTTCTTCTTGGATGTACTTGTGCAGGCAGCCACGGTATTTGAGTACTAAATGCTGCTCTGTATCCTTGATACCCAAATTTGTGCGAAGGGTATGGAAAATATCGGTAAACTCTGGTACGTCTTGGTCCCTTCCCTGCCGTAGCGTGGTCCACTTTATGTATTGATCCTCATAGCTTCCGACAGGGTAGTACTGCTCCTTGATGGCATCTCGGAATGAATCCCAAGTCGGTGCAACTGAAAATAGTGAGCTTGTACTTTCATCCTTCTGCTCGCAGTAGGTTTCCCACCAATCCTTGACGTGGGGGGCTTCTTTGAGAAGAGCGAAAATAATCTTTTCCCGACTGGAAAAATCATGAACAGAAAAATAACCCTCTAGCACATTTAACCATTTATCGATGGCATCTGTGTCTATCTGACCCTCGAATATGGGGATTTCAAAATTAACTTGTACCTTAAATGGTGTGGCATTTCCAGAGTTGTTGTTGGAAGCCGATGCGTCTCCCCTGGGTAGTCGCTGAAGGATTTGGGCAAAGTTGTCCATCATCGCTTTCCTTTGTCGCTCGAGGGCTTCATCGAGCAAGATTTTGATAGGATCTCCTGCCCCCTCATCTTTCTTTTCATCTGCCATGGGAGGCCGTTGGGATTTGCGAGGCTGGTCTTGCAAAGGTTCGACCAGTTCAAGCCCTAACTCTTTATATCCCGACCTCGTTGGGGACATGCAAAGAAAAACAGAGAAGAAAAGCAGACCGCTCTGATACCACTGATCCGGATTTAAACAGGAACGCAATAAAATACAGAGATAACCATAAAGACAGATATGCAGCGGAAATAATACCTCAATTGATTACTGTAAAATACTGAAATATGCTTACAATTGTCATGCAGTCAACCATCTTAGTCAAGTTATGATTTGGCAAACCAAACTATTTTAGAGGGTAGCTAAACATGTTCTATGGTACCTCAGAGGCACTACCCAGTTTAGACTTCGGTATAAATGGATAGAGGGAGTAAATTTGTGTGGCTTCACTAATGTAGATTGGGCAGGAAATCCATCAAAACCGAAAGAATACATCAGGTGGAATTTTGAGTCCACAACAGTTTACTGGTACAATAGGAAGCAGATATCAATGGCACTCAGCTCAACAGAAGCAGAATACATGGTTGCAAGTCAAGCAAGATGTGAGGCAATCTGGATGAGAAAGATACTTGTTGGCTTGTTTGGTCAGATGATGGATCCTACTATGATCTACTGTGATAATCGTAGTTGTATCATACTCTTTGAAAATCCTTTTTTTCAAGATCGATCCAATCATATTGATATCTGGTATAACCATCTACGGGGTTATGTGTAGAGGTGGATTATGTTGTTGCAGTACATTCCAACAGAGGAACACGTTGCAGATATTTTGACAAAGGCCTTTTCAAGAGAGAAGTTTGAGTTCCACAGGTGCAGGATGGGGGTGGTTGATAATCCTTTTCTTGCTCAAAGGGAGTGTTGAAAATGCATCAAGAAAATCTAGTTTTGAGTTGGCCTTTGCCAAACTAGATTAAATTTTGAATTTCTATTTCAGTAGAATACTTGGAGGCATTTAACTAATGTTGCATGGCTCTTTTCACTCAATTCACTCATTAAATTCGAGTTGGAGAAGCTTGACTTGAGTTCTACATGTTTGATTGCTAATTTGTAGCAATCTATTTTAGTTAATTTAAGTTATTTTCAGTTTAATTAGTTCTAACAGTCATAAGAACTAGTGGAGGTCAAGTTGTGGAAGTGGAACTTCAACCACACTCAGTGATCAACTTGTTAACTAATCAATTAGCCCAAAATAATTGTTGCATGCAGAGAATTCGAGTTACCTAGTTGAGATGGTAATTCCAAGGCAGTGTACTATAAATTGTAGCATATTCTAATGTGTACATGTGGTGCATACAATCAGAGAATGACTAAAGGCTATTATGCAATTCGTGGGTAAAAATTTCCTAAAAAATAGCTGCAATTTCCCAAGGGAACAACACAAGGAAATAAGAGGTTGGGAAGGCTTGAAATTGGCTAAGTGTTAGCCAAGTTTGTTCAGTCAAGCAGAGGGATATACTATACACTTGCATTGTGTTCTCAAGCTTGATCAAACATTGCATTTCTTCTCTATTCTCTGATTAATGCAATATTGATAGTAGGGAGTTTTGAGAAATTTCTTTCCAGTATATAAATCTTTGCGCATGTGTGATGTTTCATTTTGCATGTCTATGATTCTTGTTTTAGATGGTGAATTAATTTCTGAAGATTAGTAGAGTAGCTTCAAGTCTTGTGATTTAATAAATTTCATGAGCAATATTGAATTTACACATTGATTTCTACATGAAAAAGAAATTTATTGATAGTAGATTCAAAGGACGTAAGATAAAGAATCATGTCACAATTATATATGTATGGCTCAATAATGGGTCCAACATCAATTATTATTTCAAGGCATCAAAATACCATTATACTTGGTCATCCCAATTGAAAAGCATATTCTTTTTTCAAAACACATAAAATCTTTTGCGAGCTTAGTGTAGTGAGAAATGAATTGATGTAAGTTTGAATTCCCTTGAAAAAATAATAGTTGGATAATAGTGTGTAATAGAAGCATATTGATGATAGCCTTGAACATTATTGGATCAACCATGATCTGATTCTTCAACACGATGAAGCCTAGTAATCACCCAGAGATTAGACATAAGATGTACTTGTGGGGATTCAAATGAGCATTGTAGTAGTTGCAACAAACAAAGATGGTTCATAAATACATCGTAATTATCCCTTTTTTGTGAATGGGAATGAGGCCATCCAGATAACCTTTGACAATTTAGCTAATATTATGAAAACCATGTAACATGGTCATTGGAAAGTCACCATTAGAATTTTTAATGACAACTTTTTATATGCAAAAGTATCATAAGGAAAAATTAAAATTACCTTATGCGACTATTTGAGATTCATCTAAATTTATTATATCCAAAGAATTTCTCATATCATTACTAAATGTATCATAACTACACTTGAAAAAAACTTGATTTTCATGTCTCGTACATTCTGTCAAACACTTTACATGTAGACCTTTCTTTAAATACTTTGTATATAACCAACCAACAAATATTTTTATTGTAGACATTTTGTCAAACATTTATCATGAAATCAAATAAGAAACATTGGTCTAATCCCATTTGAAACATACTAACTCAAACATGCCAGTAAATCATGCAACTTTTTGATTTATGTCTTTGAGGTATTTTATCAAATAGTTTGTTGCAACTTGTAATAACACACCTTTAACACATTTATTTAAATTCTTTGCATGCAAATAGGTATAGATGAACTATGAGAGTACTATTGTACAATGATGCTAACATATATCAACACTATCCCTATCCAAAAAGCAACAATTTCATTGGGGCATTTCATCAAATAGTTTGTATGCAATGAGTTATTAAATCATTTATGAATTTATTCAAACACTTTGCATGCAAACTAATTTTTCCATATCTCCAAAATTATAGCGGTACAAGTTATAAAAATTGAACAAGATGACCAGTGGCAGCTCCCCTCACTATGGTCCAAGTTTCAGCATCTAGAATATCTCAGATGAAAATTTATAGCAAAAATTCCAACATGATTGGATTGATGTATGATTTTAGGATCATAGAGGAATTTCAAATTCCACTAATCATATATCGTAAAATATATTGACCCATGATCTTAAATTTAGACTAGGATCCATGATCTAAAATTTAGACCAATGATTAGCAGGATTTCCACTCACTATGGTCTAAGTTTGAGATTTTGAAACCTCCCAAGAAATATGTTATAGTAGAAATGAAAAATAAGACATATTTGATGAATTTAGGAAGCCCAACTCCCTCTAATTGTATTTTCTAAAAAATCATGAAGCAAGATCTAAAAATTGGACAAGAGGATTAGTGTGGTTTTCCCTCACAATGGTCCAAATTTCAGCTCCTTGAACCTCCCAAAAGAAAATTTATAGTAGAAATGGAAACATGACATGTTTAAAGAAGAATTTAGGAAGCCTATCTTCCTCAAATAGTGACTTTAGAAAATCTAATACATATAAAAAGCTACAACCAAATAATATAAAATCTACAACCATGATAAATTTTTTGGAAAGTAAATGTATGTGCATATAAACTTGTTCAAAAGAGCAATTAAATAATCTTTCGTAAGAGATACTTATTTAGACTCAAGTATTTTACAATTTGGAACTGAAGAAGGGTGAGCCACCAAATATAGGCTTAGCTATGCTACAACCTTTCTCATAGTTGATCACCCTCAAGCTAGATCTTGAAGCCCTGAGATAAAAAAATAAAATCAAGGATTTTCAGGGCTACTCTTCTCCACACACAAGAGAGAATCTAAGTGTTTTTCCTTTCTATTCATTGACCAAGCCCATAGAAATTCACAAATGAAAATGAAAGTCTGCACAACACAAGGGAGTCCTCCTATGACCTATGTAGTCCCTCGGCCTTCCCTTCTTTAGTGCTCTTTGTGCCACATAGTCCTTAGAGCCATCTAGTCCAAAGGAAAAACACTACAACACATTCAACTTCTATTATAAAACATGTCACCAATTTTCATTCCAATTCAAATTTTTGATTCATAGGGAGAAAATGAGTGTATGAGAATAATAATAGATTAATTCTCAAAATAAAAAGGAAAAAAAATTCTTCTCCTTTGCTTTTCTCCATTTTATAAACACATATTGACCCTTCATCTTCTCAATCATCACATTAATGGAATTATTAATTCAAGGTATATATTTTACTCTCAAAGCATCATAATCTATTGGTTGTCTCTCTTGTTTAATTCTAATATATTTTATTAATAAAACAAAATATTACATCTCATAATAAACTTTCAACTCATAACATCAATGCTAACACCCTAACATTATTTGTCATTAATTACAAAAAATCAACAAAATAAAAAAAAAATGTCACAATACCCTACCCCTTAAAGAAAAGAAACATTGTCCTTAGTATTGTACCTCTTGCAAAACCAATATAGGAATAAAACAAATAATGCTTCCCAAGTGGCATCTTGTGCTTCATAATGCTTCCACTGTACTCTAAAATGCACAATGGTTTCGTTTTAAATTAGTATCTCTTCTTTCGTAGAACACATTGTGGTTCTCGATTGAAAAGATCCACTTAGACCACATTTAATCAATTACATGATTAAAATTATAAACATTAATATGATTAAAATCATAAACATATTTTTTAAGAAAATATATATAGAAGACATTATAAAATTTATTGTTATCACATACCTAAACTAACCAATGAGCAATTCTCATACAATTCCAAAAACATTCATTAAAACTAAACCTAGAGAAAAAGTCCATGTTTGATGACACAGTACATCACTTAAAACCAAAACCGTAAAATTTATGCATCCCCTAAAAATATTGACAGGCATTGAGTGAAAGATTTTGAGCAAGAAACCCTCCATATAATGTGTGAGGGGCCTGTTCCTTCGAATTTTCCATGCAAGATCCCTCATTTATCACTATCGAAACCAACCAGTTTACAGTCACATTCATTGCATCGTGTAAGAAAATTCATGGGTTAAATCCCGCAAAGTTTTCTCATGAGTGCGTATATCAATCAAAATAAATTCACAGCAGCTTTAGTTTGAACTGAAGATCGATCCCTGTATTCAGTTTCTGGTGGTCTTCAATTCAGTTTCTGTTTTATACAAATGGGGTTTGGCCTTTATCTGTTTTTCTGGTTGCAAAATTGTTCCCATCCAAAAACACGAACAAATTTCCAGATGCGTTGTATTCATAGTCTCGTGCCGCCCCCAATTCCAGACGCCCAAAAATCAGCACCGTTATTGTTGGTGACGTGCTGCGTAGAGGATAGGGGCATCAAGCATAACCCTCGGCTGCGAAGGTCGCATTTGGCTGAATCGTCCCCTCGTCCTTCCTGTTCCAGAAAGATCCATCATACGACCAAGTTTACATTAAAATTTCAAGAATGGCGGAAATTAGATGCGGCATTAGGTTATGAAACGTACTGAATTTCGGCCTGCAGGGATGCCTTTCAGATATGGCGTGCTCAGTACCTGCAACAATGAATCTACTGAGAAATGAACAGTTGCCGCGTAACCTTGAAAACAAGAACTTCTAATTGAGGAAATGTCTTGTTCTGGAACAAATTATAAACTGTGGAAACTTGAAGATTTAGAGGAAATATTAAAATTTACCTGGACCTGATCTTGAAGAAACCTAATGTATCCTATGGCTTCAAGAAGTACTGACGCCGTGTCCGTCTGTCATTAAATTTAAAATTTCCAGAGGGAACAGCCTTATTACTTCATAAAAACAGAGGGAACAGCCTTACGACTTTATAAAAACAGCATTTAGAGGGAACAGCCTTACTACTTTATAAAAACAGCATTTAGAACTAAACGAGCATTAACCTTTCCGAAAGGCGAGACAAGCTGCTGCAGCGCTGTGATTCGTTCCCCGAGCTTTTCTTTCTTTACATTCACCTGCATGAACCAGCAATTTTTTTTCAAACGGAGATCTTTTTTCAAGAACTGCGGTTGAAATTGATAAAAGTGCTAAATTTTAAAAGAACTTTGAAGCTCACCTTTAATGAAACGTCTGAGGTTCGAGTTCTCTTGCAAGCAGCATTCCCAGGGCCAGCATTATCGTCGCTTTGTATTACAGAACTCGTTCTCTTTTTCTCTGAGGCCGCATCTTCGGTTTCCTCCGGTGGCTTCTGAATCAGACAGAATTCCCCAATAGTAAAAGATAACAAGAAACCAGCAGTTAAAGATTACGTTTCCTACAGAAAAAAGAAATTAAAGGTCTGCATTCAAGGTATACGAAGCACGGGGTATTTTGGTCATGTACACAGGAATACCCGGCGGGGTTGATTTTCTAGAATGAATTCAAATTTGAATTTCATTACCCTGCGCATAATTTAAAAACTTGACTGTACGATGTGAGAGGAACTGCAAGGTTGACTGCGAGCAGGGTCGCCGGGGGCTTTTTGCTAGGCAGCCGGAGAGGGATGCCGGAGAGGGATGATGTATAATCGGATGTGCTCTGTGAGACTCTGACAGAGGTACCCTCCATAGCATTAACTTTGCTATGGAGGTGGAAATAGGAATTGCCATAAACCCCCACCTATTCTCGAATTTACCGTCAACGCAAGTACGGTCACATTGTTGTATTCAAAACCAAGCCGAGTGGTCCCGTGGGGCAACCGAAACAATGAGCGCGGGGTATATTTGGGGTTAAGGATGTCGACGTCATTATCAGTCAGCGGTTTAATCCTCCAAGGCGGCATCTGCCGCTGCGGTGCAGGATAATTGCATTGAAGGAATAAATTTATAGTCTAAGCTTTAATTAATTAAAATAATAAATTGTCCCCAAATATGCCAACTGCTCCATATTGCGAGGACAAGTACCCTTCACGCTAAGTTTCCCACAATATTTATATGATTATAATGTGCCACATATCTAAATTTGGGCAGCCCTAATCAAGTAGGTTTGGGCTCTTGTCAACCAATAACAATACATATATGTCTGTCCATTTTAAAGTTATATTGCTTTGAGTTCGGTGAAAGTAAGCTGGCTAATCCCAACATATTATAGTTTTTTCTCTTAGATGTTATTAAACATTTAAATTTTTACTTACCGAATTACATAAGTGTAATAATTACAACAAAAATATATAATACATGACAATGTAATAACCCACTAGGAGAATAGTTAATTCTAGGATAATAGAACATTGATTCACATGACAACATTTTTTTTGTTTTTTCATCATGGTTTATTTTTTTAATAAAGTATTGCAACGTTTTAGGGAAATGCATGGCATGAAACTATTTAATTAATTAGGATATTGAATAATGAGTTGTTTTTAGTGAGAGTGTTTGGAAGTTTTTTTTTTTGTTTTTCCGGTCTAATTTCTCTAAAATCTAGCAGGAATTTATTGAAATCGCACCGAATCCATATATAGTCGGAAAACCAGTTTAAATAACACAAATCAAGATTTCACCTCAATTTTTTTCGCCGGATTTCAGCACCAGAAAGTCCAAAAAGTCACACCCAAGACAACTCCATTGAATCATAATATAAAGAAGTTTTGATCTTGTTTTTGTGTTTCTTGATTTTGGATTTGTTATTTCAGTAGAAAAATATTGAGGTTAAAAATGGACCTCAAAACAAAAATGTACAACCAAAATCAACTTTATAAACGAATAGGATTCGAGATGATGACGCCAACCATGAGGATGATTCACCATTTTTGGAGTAAAAAAGTAAAAAGATTAAAAAATAAAAATAAAATGTTTTTTCAACTTATCTCCCTACGGTTTTACTCAAATTTTGAGTGAGAACACTTGTTGGTGGATGCTAAATTTAACTCTTCATCCAATGAATACCCATGTTGCATACTTTCAATGGGCTCTGTTTCACGAAAAATGAGAAATACGTAAATAAAAAAATCATGTTGCATACTTTCAATGAAATCTGTTACACGAAAAATGAGAAATATATTAAAAAGTTTATCGAAAGTATGCAACATGGTTTTTGTTTTATGTATTTCTCATTTTTCATGTAGCAAAGTCCATTGAAAGTATTCAACACGGGTACTCCTTGGATGGAGAATTAAATTTTGCATCCAACAAGTGCTCCTGCTCGAAATCTGAGTAAAACCATAAGGATATAAGCTGAAAATAGGAGTTGAAAATTGGTTTTTTTCTTTCTTCCCTTTAAAATTTGATGATGTAATCTAATCTTTTTTTATTATTTGCACTATTATTTTATAATATTCCTTAGGAGACTCATTTTATACCTCAAAATTTCGCCAATTTCCTCAAGATATAGGGATACAAGCCACTTTGTTATATAGAGATGAAGTGTATAGTCTCTTACTTTGTGGCAATTGTACCCATTGCTATATTTTTGTATCACTTTGATTATTTTTTATTACATACTTTCCATAATACTTCATAAAGTGTGATGTATATTTTGGAGATTTTTTTTGTTTACAACATTATGGGTTGTTTTCAAGATGTACAACTTTAAGTTCAAGCTCCACATCATGTTTAGATTTGGTTCTTTGACTCCTTGGCTTTGCATAGGAAACATCATCATCAATGACCAACTCATCATTAATTTCTAATAGATAGTATCTCTTACAAACCATTTTTAATAAATTCAATTAAAAAGTGACAATGCTAACATACTAGGTATAACATTGGTTGCAAGGTAAGTATAATATTGGATGTAAGGTAGTTATAACAACATTGTAATGATTCCATAAGAAATTTCAACATAAGTGTAGACTACTTACAATAATGTGCATAGTGTCTTTTGCATTTACATTCACAAGAATACAAATATTTTTTCATTTTTCAAAACATGTAAGATTGCATAACACAATATAAAGAGAATACCTTGTAGCAGAGGTTTTTATAGAACCTATTTGAAAAATTTATTTTTTTGTTCATAAGGAAGGTTGCTAGTTTTTATAGAATTTTTTATATCAATTTACCTAAATTATCATAATGTAGTGGGGCACTCACAAACATAACACAACACTACTAAAACAATAAGACATTAATAAATATTATTATTATAAAATGTTATCTATATAAAATGTTAAAATATCATTCGTTCAAACTAAAAATTTAAATGCATATCGATGCTCCACACTAAATTAAGAACATCAGTGCACAGTGAAAAACACATTGGATTAGCTTAGAATAGTTGGTTAAATACGTAAAAAAAACATAATTTACAGAACCAAAAACTTCACTAGTGTGCTTAAAAGCTCCACCCACGCTAGCACATATACAATATTGGTGCACTGTAAAAACATTATTAGTGCACTTAATAGTACCGTAGTCTTGAAGTTCTTAACATATAGCAAAATGACCTAACCAGTGTGTTACTAATTTTACCATGCATTGGTGTCTTATTATACATAATGCACCACATAGTCTTTTGCTTACACAATATTAGTTTTTATATTAAAAAAAATAATAAAAAAAATTAGTGTGTTTCGATATCCCTATAATGCACCGATGTTTCTTACTATTGGGCACATCATGATAGAGTATACCAAAATGAATTTTATTATCCCATTTCCCTTTTGTGCTTCCAACCACTTACACAAGCACTAATGTTCACCCTCTTTTTATAGTTTCCAAATTTGCAATGCTCTATAGTCTTCCTTCCTTAGTTCAACAATTTTTCCAATTAATTTGATTCTTTTTTATTTTAATTTTATAAAACAATGCACGTTTTCATTTTTCTATGTAGGGCCTTCATACTTCCTTGGATGGTAAGAGACAAAGTAATTTTTTTTTTAATCTTTCTATTTTCAAATTAATAATATTAAAATTTAAAATTGGGTTTAAATTTAACTTTTTTGACATATTAAAAAAAAAAATCTACATGATGCACTTCATAGGTTTGGCTCACACTTGACTTGATAGAATGTACTATATATTTATAGGTAGCACCACAAGTGGTGCATCTCGAAAGACACCCCATGGCTAGTGGGTTGTAAAGCACAATGCATTGAAATGGCCAATGTGCATTAATGGTGTGTCTCATTTTAAAAGAGACACCAATTTTCGCATATCAATGCATTTCATGACTACATTAGTACTAATGTGTTTGGTGGGACATAAAACATAATGCAAAGAAATGGGTGTTGTGTTGTGTATTAATGATGCATCTCATCTTAGAAGTAGCATTGGTGTGCATGTGTCTAGTGGGATGCCCCATTATCGGTGAGTTATATGAAACACAACACATTGAAATAAGCAATGTACATTAACGTTGTGTCTCATCTTACAAGAGGCACTGATGTGTATATTGATGTGTTTAATGACTACACTAACACTAGTGCATTTAGTGGATGAATTGTTACTAGTGCATTGTAAAAGGCAACACATCAAAATTGTCAATGTGCATTAATGATGTATCTAATCTTATAAGAGGAACCAATGTGCATATCGATGTATTTCATGACTACATTAGCACGGGTGCGAGTGTTTCAATATTGTTATGTGAAAACCCATGCAACTAAAGGTTTCAAAACCACACAAAACTTCTTTTGTTGTTGTTGTTGTTTTTTTGCTATGCATTGATCAAACTTTGTTTGTTGTATTTGCAGGTTTGTAATATATAGTAGTTATGCATATCTATCAGTGAGAGAAAGGCTATGACAATTTTTACATCAAAGTGCATGTGAATCTTGTTGTGCATTGCATGCTCACATGCATGTCTATCAGTGAGAGAAAGGCTATGACAATTTGCACATCAAAGTGCATGTGAATCTTGTTGTGCATTGCATGCTCACATGTTTTAGGTTAATCAAGTACTTTGAGTGCCCTGCATTTAACCCGAATGAGGGATTATTGATCGAGAATGTGCAAATGTGGAGGTTGTAGTAGGATTGCTTTGTACTATAAAGGTAATTGGTATCATAGAGTGCCTTAATAAATACTTATTTCGTGTTATGGCTTTTGATTTTGGGCAAGAGGGCTAATGTTCATCAAAGGTTATATTAAAATAGATTGGCGGATTCATTGGTTAATCGGTATGGTATAGGTCCACAGAGTTTGGAAGGAGGCTTAATGTATATCCTAGCCATTCATGACCTAGTGACCGAAGCAATTTCTATCGTAGTAGCATAGATTAATAGCTCATTAAGAGGTTATCATATCATAAAGGGTTGTGTTACACATCAATTTGTCACCGTTTGTCACCGTCCTTATTATCCCTCACCCGCACACTAGAGGACTCATTCCGGGACCTGTGAGAAGTGACATGACCTGAAACCACTTGCATCATATTCCTCTAAGTATGAGCTTCATTTGCCCTGAAGACATCTCCTGCAAAATATCCATGAAAATAACTCTTTTTGCATTAGCGCGGGTCCACAGTTCACTGCCCGCGCCAATGAGGGAAATCCTCTAAAAAGGGCGCGCCATTGGCGCTCTGTCCCAGAGTCGCACTCGCGCCAACCGAATTGAGTAAAGTTTTTAACCAACAAGCTCCCGAAGGTTCTCTTCAACCCATTCACCAACTGAATTTATGTTGAGCTAGGATGGTTTGGCTTCGAATCTCCATAGAAGGGAAAGTGGATTGCCACCTCTCATGGAAGTTTCCAAGTGATAAAGTCAATCCCATGAATAATGTGGTTGATCCTATCTCTTTCTTCTCTATCTATAAAAACTTGCCTCTATGCCTTGAGCAGGGAAAATTTTAAGAACCCCCCCTAAATTTATAAGTATAATAAATGGGCGAATCTCCATGGTATATAGGAAAAATGGAAGGAGATTTTATCAATAATATAATATGTATATATAATTTTTTGGCGAATCTCTCACCAGGCATGGCGAATATTTTACTCAATTATAAAATCTTGTAAGGTCTTGGTATTACCATGGGTTATCATAAACCTGGAGCTTAAAAATTACTATTAGTAATTTATAAAAATTAATAAATTAATAGTTGATTTTTATTTTATTTTTTATTTTAACCAAGCTAAAATGTTTAACATGCATTAAATTACAACATCCATTTTTACTCCTGATCCCCCGAGAAGGATCAAATATTTTTCACTCTATGCTAGTTTGCATATCACAATATTTGATACCTCTCGGGGGTTAGTAGATCCAGAGTAAAGATGGATCTATGCTGGCTTAATTCCCCCATTTAAATAGGCTACATTCCAGGTGAATACCATGGGTCAATACCATGTGCCATTTTGGTGAATACCATGGGTCAATACCATGTGCCATTTTGGTGAATACCATGGGTCAATACCATGTGCCATTTTTATTTTTATTAATACTAACCATGTGCCATTTTGGTGAATACCATGGGTCAATACCATGTGCCATTTTTATTTTTATTAATACTAATATTAGGGTTAATAATGTTTTTTTGCATGGTATTAATAACAATCTAGTCCATGGTATTTGTCCCATAGTATTTTGCCCATAGGTTTCACCTAAATATAACACATTTTTGAGTGTTTGTAAATATAAGGTGACTAATGGAGTAAATATAAAAAAAAAAATTATTTGTTTACCATACCTCTAGTTTATTTATAATTTTTATTAGTTTACCATACCTCTTTTACAAATATGGTATTTGGCCCATAGGATTCACTTAAATAAAACCTCTTTCTTAAGCCTTCATAAATAGAACGAGGGTTATGGACTAAATATAAAAAGAGGTTTTATTTATTTACCATACGTCTAGTTTATTTATATTTTTATTTATTTACCATACCTTTTGAGTAAGTATAAAAAGACGTTTTGTTTATTTACCATACCTCCACTTATATTTTTATTTGTTTACACCGTTGCATGTATATAAGGTGACTTATGGAGTAAATATAAAAAAATGTTTTATTTATTTACCATACTTCTCATTTATTTATATTTTTATTAATTTACCATACCTCTTTTATAAATATGGTATATGGTATTTGGCCCATAGAATTCACTTAAATAAAAACTATTCTTGAAAATGGGCAAATGGATTCACTTAAATAAAACCTATTCTTGAAAATGGGTGAATGGAAGGTTGTAGCTCCTAATTTCAAGGGCTAAATTTACATTTTTTACCCTCTCCCTTAAAATAAGGTGGGCTATTTGAGGTGATTTGTAAAAATGTACTATGATACAAAATATTCGCCCACTAAAAATTTAAAACCCCTTAATTTCGCCAAAGGGCGAACATTTGCCCCTAAAATTTTCTCTGGCCTTGAGCAAGCTAGTTACAGTAGTTCTAGTTCCAGCATAGTGATAGAGAGTTTGAAGTTGCAAGAGCCTTCTTTGCACCCATAAGGCCAAATCTAAGTAAGGAGATTCTTGTCACCCAAAGAGAGAGAGGCTTGTTCCTCACCCCAACAAGCTTTGCAAGACTTGTGTAGCTGACTACCCAGCCAAAGGAGGATTTGACGTCAGAACAATGGTTGTATTCTTCTTTGTTATTTATTAATAATAGATGACTATCATTATGGTTCCACTCTCATTGTCTTATGTTTGATGTTGAGTTATATCTTTTCTGACCGATATATAATTGCATCTACTAGATTTTATGCTTGTATTCGTGTTGTTCTTTGCATGTGCAGGTGTCCAATCACGGAGATCGTGGGGATCGTGACCAGCCGAGGCAAAGGAACGAGGGCGACATCTCTTCTACGAACACTAGCGTTGGAATCCAAGTAGGTTCTCACCATCCACTTTTTAT
Organism: Pinus tabuliformis; assembly: GCA_031772625.1. Taxonomy (NCBI): domain Eukaryota; kingdom Viridiplantae; phylum Streptophyta; class Pinopsida; order Pinales; family Pinaceae; genus Pinus; species Pinus tabuliformis. The sequence continues at coordinate 1,211,136,141 of CM062807.1, read as the reverse complement.
TTGCAATTAGGAACTTGCGTGGTAGCATTGTGTGATTGTTGCTAGACCCGGTCTGGGCTAGTAGGGATCGTCTCTGTCCGCAGAGAGGATTTACCTCCACAACAATTTGGCGACTCCACTGGGGAGGTCTTGTCTCTTTGGTTTCTCGTTTGATTGCTTAGATAGCTTTCTGGGTTGGATTTCTTGCTGTTTCTTGCTCCTTGGTTTGCCTAGATACTGTTTTCAAGCCCTGGGTTGCTTGCTTTTGTTTTTGACTTAGCAAACTCGATTAGCGCGCTTTTTAGCCTTACAGTCGCGCCAATTGGCGCAAGTTGCTCAAAGACAACCCGCGCCAATCCCATAAAAGCGCGAGTTGCAGCCTGACAGTCGCGCCAGGCCTGTCAACTTTTCCAGTTCGCTTGTCTTCAAGCCCTCTAAGCTTGGATTTGTATTTTGCTGCGTCTTTTTCAATTACTGGAGTGTGTTTGATCCTTGTTTGACTGGTTTTAGACCTTCATCCTTCGGGTGTTTTCCTTTTTCTGTCGATTTCACATTTTAGCCCTAGGGCATCTAGTGGCTTTGTGCGTCGAGCCTTCCGTAGGAGTCTTGGGTTCTTTGATCGTCCAGTCGACTTTGTGATTACTTTTTGCGCTTGCTCAGTAGTTGTCAAAGCCTTTTGTTGGTATTCAAGTGATTTGCTCCTTTTCCGCTTGGATTTCGCTTGACTTCGTTTAGGCTTAGATTACATAGCCCGTAGAGGTCTTTGTGTTTTCTTCTTGGTTTGAAGGACTGTTTTGGTGTTTTGGGGATTCGATTGTGTGCTCATTGAGTGAAATTGGTCTTTTTTCTTGGTGTTACTATCTCTCAAAATTTGTTTAGTGCACTTTCCCATTGAAAAGAAAACGAACAATCTCTTTTGCGTCGCATTAGTTAATTGAAACTAGAAGCTTTTCATTGATTACGCGATCTAAAACAAAGAAAAGTTTCGTTCATTTGTCATTAGCTGCATTAGAGTGGTTCTTGATTGTTTGTGGTCATTTTGTTTGAAAAATTCTCAACTCTCTTGTAGTTAGTATTCATCGAACGAAATGATATTCTTTGGCATATAGTTTGCATTTAGGGAATTGTGAGATATTATATACGGTAGGACCTGGAAATTGAAACTTAACCAAAGATCAACCATAAAATGAACTGAATGAACTTAAAAACGCATTGGAACATAACGCTCACTGATTAGAGGTCTAGGCTAGAGACGTGCTCTGGCGTCGTTAAACCTAGTCACTGTTGTTTCACACTACGGTTGGGTGATTCCTCCTTTTGTGACTCGATAGTGGTCTAGCACGGACTTGAGCTCCCACGTACCGTCGCGTATATAGGGGAGACCCCACTAGGTTATCATCCTTTATTCACAAGAAGCCGTGTCTGCCGCCTTACAAACCGTAACGCACCGAACACAACATTCGGGAAGATTGACTACCGTACGGGAAGTCCTTGGTTTTCATATGACTGCCAAGGTGTATATGCAGTTTTACGGATTTGTTTGGTAAACCCTTTTCCTAGTCTCTCCAGAGTAGTCACCTTTGATCCTTTTCAGACTCCTTAAAAGAAAAGGCTCACTTGAGCAGTTTGTCACTTCGGGCTCACAAAACATTCGAAGGTGACTAGAGTCACCTTTTTGTCCTTTTCTAGACTCTTAAAACATGAAAAGGTCAAGTTGTGTGTATGCGTCTTAAAATTTATTTGGCCACGATTAACATTACCTGGTTAGATCTTGTGTGCGTTAGTTTGAGTACGGTCCTTTATTGTTAGATTCTCTTAGGTCCTGTTTGAAGTTTATCATCCTGGCTGAGCCATTGACTCCCGTTCCGAGTGATCAAGGGTCTCCATCTTCCGCTGCTCCTGAGGTACCGGTTGTGAGTGATACTCTTCCTGTTATCCCGAGTATCCAACCGATCAACTCTCGTGCCCCGGGCGACGAAGATTACGAAGTCGATTGGAACCCCATCTGGGAGCCTGACGAGGATGATATTCCTGTTACCCCCCCTGGTGTTTCGTCTCCAATGTCTACCTCTCACATGGATGAGACATCTCCTAGAGTGAGCGAGACACCTGTGTTGTCGAATATCGACACTCCCATCCCAGCTACTTCTCCGCTTCCCCCATGCTACCAGTCATTGAGGGATAGGGTAAGTGCCAGGATCCCTGCTTCGACTATGTGGGACCCCCACATCACTCCCACCACGGGATCTTTTGTTTCACAAGTCCACACTACACCTGTCACTTCAGTTCCGACAAATCCAACTGTTTGTGTAGCACATTCAACTCCGGTTGTTAGTGTCGTTACCGTGTCTTCAGCTTTGAACACTGGTGCTGGTCCCCCTCACGGTCAAGTGAGTAGCGGCTAGCCGACACACACACCTAAAGTTATCCACCCTGCACAAAGTGCACCACCCTCTTCTAGTCCCGTCCCAGGAGGGGGGCCATATAATGCCTATGGACAAGTTGTTCAGGATCTGAATGTGCAAGGTCCATTCTATTATTACGATTCTGCTGGTCAATACCTTCAGCTTTCTCAACCCTTGCCTACTCAACCTATTGTTGAGGTTTCAGTACCATTATCTGTTACTTGGAATGCTACAACTTTCCATGGGGGCCAAGTAAGGCCTCCACAGCCTCAGGGACCGCCTAACCAAGGTCAGCCATCTTATGTGCAAACCCCTCAAGGGCAGCAATATTATGGCCAGTCTTACCCAGGACAACCTGGGGCCCTACAAGGACAACCCTATCAGGGACAACCTTTGGGTGGTCCATATTTTACTTATCTGACCCAACCTTCTAGTTACCCGGGGAAACCTGGTATCCAGCAAGGTTACCCATCTGGACAACCAGGACAACCTTACATCCAACAAGGCCAACCTGGTACCCAGCAGGGTTATCCCTCTGGACAAGCTGGACAAACTTATATTCCACAAGGTCAACCGACAGTCCAACAGGGGTATCCTTCTGGGCAAGGGGGGCAGCCTTACGTACAGCAGGGCCAACCCACTGCTCAACCTAGTCATCCTACTAGGCAAGTGGGTCAACTTTCTGCACAGCAAGGCCAACCCACTGCCCAGCCTAGTCATCCTTCTGGACAGGCCGGCCAACCTCAAGGTCAACCGGTCGTCCAGCCCGCTCAACCATATGTTCCGCAAGGACAGCCCTCGGTTGCTCAAGGACAACATGGTACCCAGCAAGCTCATCCTTCTGGGAAAACAGGTCCATCCCAAACCCAACCAGGCCAACCTTCCGGCCAGATGGTCCAACCTCAACCTGTTCAAGGACATCTTTCTGGGCCCCAGACTCAAATTGGTTATCAAATGCAAGGTGGGCCACAACCCCAACCTTCCTACCAAGCGCAACCTTCTTATCAGGCTCAGTATGGAGCTCAGCAATCGTATGGCTACCAGCAACCCCAGGGGCAAACTCAATTTACCCCTTATCAAAATTATCAACGAATGCAGGTCACTCCTTACCAGAATTATCAGCAACAGTATGTTGCACCTGCCGGTCAAGTTGCTAATCCATGGGGTGCTGGGGGGAAGACCCAGGGTCAACTGTATCCTTATGGACAGCATCCATATGGACAGAATCCTTATGGACAGAACTCCTATGGGCAAAATCCCTATGGGCAGAACCCTTATGGGCCAGGCCCATCCGGACAAAGTCCATGGGGGCAACCACCACCTGGTTGGAACCCTGGTACTACCTCTCTTCCACAGCCACAAATGTCCTTTAATCCTTAGTTGCCTTTCTTAGCGACGTTGGAACTCCTAGATGTGTCCAAGTTGACGAATGACCCCATTCTTCATAATCCATATTGGCCACCAGTTCCAACTAAGATACCCGGTGATTGCCCGAAATTCGACGGCAAAGCTGGTGAGGACCCTTAAGCCCATGTCATGACCTATCACTTTTGGTGCTCATCCAACTCATGACTTGATGATTCCATCCGGCTCCGCCTCTTCCAAAGGACTCCCACCGGCTCGGCCGCTAAGTGGTATATTGAGTTGAATCGCGGAATATTTCAAGATTTCAACTCGCTGGCTATGGCATTCTTAACTCATTTTTAGTTACCCATTCGATATGAGACAGGGACACATCTCCTTACGTCTCTCAAACAGGACATGGCCACGCATATATCCAATCATATACATGAATGGAGACAACGTTGTCACTTGATCAAATTTTGGATTCCTGATAAGCTCCTGACCGATTGGTTCACGACTTCCTTTGTCCCTGCAATCGCGCGAGACATCGCCATGGGAGCTTGTGTAACTGAAGAGCAAGCTATCGCGCGTGCTCAGTACCTCGACTTAGTATACTCTCAGTCGGGTACTTTATATGATTATTTTCCAGACGCCCCAAGACCCGGAACATCCAAAGCTCCGCCAAAACCATCTGTTGACGGAGTTATTGGCTCTGTAAACGCGTCTTCAAAGAAGTCATCCGCGAACCCTGGGAAGCAAAAACAGAATGCTTCTAATGGAAACACTTCTCAGGGTCAATCTAATTCTGGAAGTACCTCCGAGGTTAATGTCGTTCAGTCCACCACGGCAGATAAATCCTCGAAAGGGAAAAAGAAAGGGAAAGCCAAAAATAAATCCGAACAGCCCAAACAGGACTCCCCTAAACCTCCACCCGAGGAAGGAGCCAAACGTAAACCTAAGTATCCTTGTCTTATCTGTGATGAGGATCACTACACTAAAGACTACCCTAGGCGGTCCGAAGTTAGTTGATTATTGAAAGGTGCTCCTAGGACTCCTGCTGTGCTTAAAGAACCTTTCCCTTCACAGCAAACTCAAATGGTGGCAGATCCATCGCAACCCTCTTCTTCATTCGGCTCTCAAGTCTTTATGGCTGGGACGATTCCCATCCATGTCACTACTCGAGCGAAAGAATATCCATCTCATGTCGGGAAAGAGCCGGAGGTCCCCTCCAACACTCCTTCGTCTAGTTCTGGTCCACTCGACATCGAAAGACCTAGCGCTGAGACGACTATCCGACCCCCTCCAAAAGGTGTACTCCGGAAGTCTTCTTACAACCCTAATGCTCGTGCTGCCCAGCACTACAGCATCGTTGAGGACTTAGCTCAGGCTCCATCTGCTATGTCCGCTCTAGAAGTCCTCCAGAGCTGCCCCTCCCAGAGGAAGTCCTTGCTATCGGCCATCGGTGGCATAGACCCAGCTGACTCGGATCTGATTTCTTTTGATCTCGAGGGCTATACGCCGAGACTGCCTCACCAAATCGCTTTCCTTATACAGGTCATCATCAATAGTAAAACAATTCATCGTACAGTCATTGATGAAGGTGCCTCAACTTGCATCATGTATGTTGCTTGCTGGAAAGCTATTGGGTCTCCAACATTGAGCCAGTCCCCTACGACGTTAGAAGCCTTTGATGGAAGAGAGTCTCGTCCTTACGGTATCCTCCAACGCTTGCCCATCTCCTTGGAAGGGAAGACGGTAGAAGTGGAGGTCGAAGTTGTCGACGCTAATCTTACCTACAACCTCCTCCTCGGACGTAGCTGGACATACGCCATGCAAGCCGTGGCCTCCTCCCTTTTCCGTGTCATTCGTTTCCCCCATCAGGGGAAGATTGTCACGATGGACCAGCTCTCCTTCTTCGCCTCCTCTTCTGAAGGAAATGTTCCTTTCTTGGAGCATACCTCCAAATCATTCGAGAGTGTGGGAGCTGGGCTCTTTAAGGATCCCGCCCTAATGGGTGTCTTTCCACTTCCACCTCCGAATCTCGCCCCTATTAACATGATTTCCATGCGTTCTGATCCGTGGGTCCTTCCTCCCGCCAATCAGATAGAATCCTGGGGCGATATGATGCCGTTGAGTCCTGCCGAGCTCAACTACGTCGAAATCGTTGCTGCATCGGCTCCCCCTCCTGAACCTGCTCTTCCGAGCGGTGTTCCCGACTCATATGTTCATTTCCCTTGGCTTGGAGATGATGCTACTTCGGATCCATTAAAGGAAATATTTCCTTCTGATGAAGCCATCATAGAGACCATGTCTCTTGAGGAACCCCCTTGGTCAGATCATCACCACCGTTCCTCGTTTCTCCCTGCCCATCAGGAAATGATCGCATGTCTCGAACGGTTTGCTTCGTGTATCCCATTTCAGCCCCTTCAAGCACCTATTCAGATTTACCAAGTGTCTTCTGAGGGCAATATGGGAAACATTACGCAAACCCAACCCATCGACATCTCTGTGCAACCAGGGATTGTCGAGCATATTCATATTGGAGTCACTTGCACTCCAGAGGAAGTTCAACTTTACACCAATTTATTTCGCGAATTTCGTGATGTCTTCGCCTGGTCCTATGAAGAGATGCCTGACATCGACCCTAACATAGTGGTGCACGAGATACCTACGTATTCAGGTGCTAAGTCTGTTCATCAACGCCTACGCCCTGTGCACCCCCAAAAGGCTGCAGCCATTAGAGCAGAAGTCGAAAAGCTTCTCAAGGCTGGTTTCATTTACGCCATCCCACTCACGGATTTGGTTTCTAATATAGTCCCTGTGAACAAAAAGCAAGGTACTATTCGAGTCTGTGTTGATTATCGTGACATTAATCGCGCCTGTCCTAAGGATAACTTCCCCACACCTTTCATCGATCAGCTTATTGATGAATGTGCAGGAAGCGAAATCTACTCGTTTATGGACGGTTTTTCTGGATATAACCAGATCAATATTGCGCCCGCTGATCAACATAAGACGGCTTTTATCTGTCCTTGGGGCACTTTTGCCTATAAGAAGCTCCCTTTCGGTTTAAAGAATGCCGGCGCTACCTTCCAACGTGCAATGTCTTATGCCTTTCATGACATTCGTCACATTGTACAGCCGTACCTGGATGATCTTCCAGCTCATTCAGTCAAGCATCAGGACCATCCTTCCCATCTTCGCGAAATTTTTCTCCGTTGTCGACACTACCGTATCAGGCTCAATCCTCATAAATGTGTCTTCTGCATTGAATCAGGCCGACTACTCGGGTTTATCGTCTCCCGAGAGGGCATCCATCTGGACCCCCTCAAAGTCGAAGCTATTTTAAACCTTCCTCCCCCTGCTTCTTTGCAGCAGTTGCAGAGTTTGTAGGGTAAAGCAAATTTCTTAAGACGATTCATTCCGAACTATGCTGAGGTGGCTAAGGGTTTCACACGGTTATTGAAGTGAGACACACCCTTCCATTGGGATGTTATCGCTCAGGAGTCTTTCGAGCAACTCAAGGGCCTCCTTGTCTCTGCTCCATTATTGCGACCTCCAAACTACCACCGTGATTATACTCTGTATCTGGCCGCCGCCGATACCACTATCGGCATGGTTCTCGTGCAAGACGATGATGATGGCAATGAACATGTCATATATTATCTCAGCCGCAACCTCCTGGATACGGAAACTCGATACGCTTATGTCGAGAAGTTGGCATTGGCCGCTGTTTGTGCCGTCCAACGTTTCCGGCATTATATCCTGTTGCGCACCACGACCGTGATTTCTGACTGCAACCCTATGACGTACATTTTGTCACGTCAGTTGCTGGGGGGCAAATACTCAAAATGGATCGTAATCCTCCAAGAGTTTGACTTGGAATTTACTGCTGCCAAGTCTAAGAAGTCCCTGGTCTTCGCTGAGTTACTCTATTCTTTGCCTTCTCCTTCTGCACCCTTTCTCTCAGAAGACCATATCCCAAACGAAACTCTTTTTCTGATCAGCACCCTCGATCCCTGGTACAGGGATATTATCATTTATTTACAAACGTCCTCTTTCCGCCCCGCTGTATCCAAAGATGCTCGGCGGCGGATCCGCCATCAATCTCAACCCTATCGTATCATAGGGGACACCCTGTACCGTATCGGCGTTGACTCCGTTCTCCGCCGATGTCTTACCCTCGAGGAAGCTAAGAGAGTCCTGAATGACTGCCACTCTGGCGCCTGTGGTGGCCACATGTCCGGATATGCCACAGCTCAAAAAATCCTTCGCGCTGGTTATTTCTGGCCATCCATTTTCAAGGATTGCATTCTTGTCGTCCGATCATGTCATGCATGCCAGATATACCAGCGGAAGATGCGTGCGCCACCGGCCCCGCTGCACCCTGTAGTGACCGTAGGCCCTTTTGCAAAATGGGGCATTGATTATACAACCTGTAAACCTCACTCGGCCAGGCGGCATGGGTTTATTATCGTTGTCGTTGATTACTTTACAAAATGGGCCGAGGCGATGTCCACATTAAATTAAGACGGTCATACAGCGGCGCAGTTTTTGTTCAATCATGTTATTACGCGGTTCGGTGTTCCACAGGCCATCGTCACAGATCACGGAAATCATTTCCGTAATCACATGATGACCGAGCTAACAACCCAACTAGGCTTACGGCACGATAGTTCAACCCCGTACTATCCTCAGTCTAACGGCCAGGTTGAAGCCGTTAACAAGATCTTGGTTATGATGCTTCAACGTACTGTTGACATGCATAAGTCTAATTGGCACCTGATGTTGTTTCCCGCCTTGTGGGCCTACCGAACCTCTGTGAAGGATGCCACCGGTTTCACTCCATTCCAACTAGTTTACGGACTGGAGGCTACCCTTCCTATAGAATGTGAAATTCCTTCATTGAAAATAGTCGTCGAGTTGCTTCCCAACACTACTCCGGTAGAGGAATGGCTTCTTTATCTAGAACGGTTAGACGAGACCCGTCGCTTAGCCTCTCTAGCCATCGAAGCTCAAAAGAAGAGGGTCAAAACTCATTTTGACCATACCATCCAGCGTCGTTCCTTTGTTGAGGGAGATCTAGTCCTGCTATATGACCAAGCAAATGACAAGCTAGGAGCAGGCAAACTCGAGCCCATGTGGCTAGGCCCTTACATTGTAAAGAGAGTGTTTCAAAAAGGGGCGTATGAGCTAGTTGACTACGAAGGTAATCCTCTTGATAAGCCCCGCAATGGGCTGTACTTGAAAAAGTACTATGCATAATTCATGCACTTCAATTTGTACATGCGTGTGTGTGTGTGAGAGTTTTCATGTTTTCGGCTTGGTGTGAAAGCGTAATTGCACCTTATTGTGTATTTTTGCTTCTTGTGCAGATGTCAGGTGCACCTTACATCGGTTTCGCTGATGGTGCCTGCCGCAGCACTCGTAATTTGTCCTCTGCGGCGTGGGTGATCTACGATCCTCACGGTGAGTTGATAGATCTTCAAGGTGTGTGTTTAGGCTGTACTACAAACAATGTTGCTGAATATAGTGTTGTTATTGAATTATTAGCCGAGGCAATTAATCTCGGTATTCGTACATTGCTTGTTAACCTAGACTCTCAACTTGTCGTCCATCAGCTCAATGGGTGATATTCCATCAGAGACCGTCACATTTTAAGGCTGTATTTACATGTTAAATTGTTAGAAAGGAATTTTGACTTTATTACGTATCAGCATATTCCAAGACGATTAAACACATTATCTAATGCATTGGCTGATCATGTATTAGATAGACATTTGCATAATTTATAATCAAAACATTATACAAGCAAGCACATAAAAGCACAATAATAAACCATAGGCATATGTATATATATATATATATATATATATATATATATATATATATATATATATATATATATATATATATATATATATATATATATATGTGTGTGTGTGTGTGTCACAAAGTTTTGCACCGCATGCATTACATAAGTCCAAAAAATAATACATGTTCATCCTGATACATCCTTGGACAACATGTCCCTCAAAAAATATGCATGGAGGAAGCCTAGAAGTCTATTCGTGGTGGTGCTCATGATAGCACGTCACCGCGCGCACCAAGCGTCTCAACAGACGATGGATGCGGGTCGGCACCCCCATTGTGTGCCTCTGGTATGCAAAAGGCACGTCCACCAATCTCACGTAACCTGGAATCCCTTGGGTAAGTCCCTCAAGATTCTGCACCAGCTCTTCCCCCACGACACCCCTTGCCTGAGGATCAGTTGCAGGTTGGCCCCTCCGCGCTATAGGAGACAAGCCGGCTGGTCGCTCCGGGCCCACATCTGCATATACATACAACTGTCATCAGAACATGCATGTATTGACAAAAAAAAATGAAAATACATAAAAACATCAAAAAAGAGAAGATCATACCTAACTCCTCTTCCCACTCCTCTCCCTCTAGCAGTGGGAGGTCTGGGTCCCCCATGAAGTTGGTTCCCGCGTATGGCCAATCCTCTACCATGATCAGCTGACGGCGAAGCCATATGAAGAACTCGGGCCGCCAAGACATCTGCTGGCCCCCTCCTCCTCTGGGCATCAATGCTGCCCAGCGAGCCATCCTAGGCTCTCGTGGCAATGGGTCCACCACTACAGCTCCCTGGTACTGGAAGAGGGGTAATCGTTCCAAGAAGAATGACACCACAATCAAGCCATACCCGAACTGTTTCACTCCCCCGCGCTTACACTTTGTAAGCTGCCTTTTGATATTTGTAGTCACCGCTGTAGCCCAGTAAAAAATGGTGGGGTTGAGACATTCTGTCGCTAGTAACAGATGATTCTTGCTTGCCTCATGGGGCGCCTGTACCCCAGCTGCACATGTGATGGTGAACAGTATCACCTTAAGAACCAAGTCATGGATGGTGGCGATATCCACCTTGGCACTGTTTTTCCCAAATTGTGCCTCTGGACACACTCGGGCCTTCACTTCACCTATTTTCTCTCCGGAAGGCCTGCTTCCGGTCAAAATGGGGCTCGCCCCTCTCCGTGACAGCCCAGTAATGAAGTACACATCAGATACATCCAGCTCTAAGGTCTGATCCCGTAATCGAAATACTTGGTCATCAACATCCCAAGCATCCACTATGAACTGTAATAGCTCCGGTTGAGCTCGTAGATAAGAGGTGAGGAAGAATTTCTTGAGACCACAGTCTCTCAGAGCATTCATACATCCCTCATCTGCTATGGCCAAGGCATCCACGGCATCATGCTCCCGTTCTTTCCATTCCACCACCATTTTTGCTTGTTTCCTGCACCCACAAGGATGAATAGATCATTATTGAAACCCTGGTAGGCTTACAAACCGGACAAATTTCAAAAATGATGGGAAAATTCAAGTAAAAAGTTAGGTCGCGCCAATGGCGCGGCACCTTTGGGCAAATCACCCCATTGGCGCGGACCCGTGCCGGATACCCGCGCCAATGGGGCGCAACCCTAAATTTTAAAATCCCCCTTGCGGAGGCTCAATTAGGGAACAAAATGCATAAAAAGAGTATGAAAATGGAGCTAAGGGAAGCGCCTCTTACCTGGAACTGGCGGAATCTCAAATGGTTGCACGGATTGGCGGTAATCGCTGCTCGAAGTTCGCTCCCCAAATGGACCACTACTACTATGCAAGAGGTAAAAAGTAAAAAGTAATTCTATTTTTTACATTTTCACCATATTTATAAACTTTTGCCTCGTAATTAGGTTTAAAAAGTTGTTTTTTGAGTATTTTAATATACTTTTGGTCGAAAATGGATTTTACGCTTGCTTCTGGTGCTATGATAGGTCCTTTTTGCAACTTCGATGGTGAAACGAGTTGTATTTTATACTTTTTCGGACTCAGTAAATACACGAAAAAGTCACTATGGAGTCATCTTTCAGCTCTTTTCTGACTCGCTAAAAATGAAAAGATTGTCGAGTTACCCCTCTTGACTCGTTAAACGTAAATAAGAGGCGGTCATCTTTAAACCCTTTTCCGACCGTGTAAAAACGAAAAGATCGTCGGACCCTTGTCGTTTCAGGTTCGTTAATGGTTACGAAACGACATGATGTTGATCACTTTTTTACTTTTTCGGATCGATGTCACTATAAATGAAAAGTACTCCTCGATCGTAATGGTCGGGCGGTTCTTTCGAGCATTGTTTTATAATTTTTCGGGCTCGGGAGACACAACTTTACGAAAAAGGACCCCCCTGGAGTTTTCTTTTCTGTCGTCTTTTCAGACTCTCTAAACAGGAAAAGACGCCGAGTTCTTCCTTTGTCAGACTTGTTAAAACTTAATGACATCAAGTTCCGTCGAAATGACGCTCACAAGCATATGCTATCCCCGTCAAGCTTGTTAAAAATAACTGGGGTACCCACCAGGATTGGTGGGGAAAATGGACCCATACTTATTGTCGTGTCGACAGTATGTCGCTCTTGAACATGGCACTAGTCTGCATTCGTGTCTGGGTGGGAACATCTCATCTTGTTTTTACACTTGCCTCCGTGGGTTTGGGTTATCCTATTTGACCTCTCATCTGCTCATTGCCTTGCCACCATGACCTCTGCTCATTTTGATGTCAAATACTGCCAAATCCACTATCGTGCCACCGATATGTTCAAGAGAAGTTGACCTCTGCAGCAGTACAACCTCTTCTGATACCTCACATAATTTTGATTCACCACAACATCCTTCCTCTGTCTCGTGTCACTGATGTGGGAAACACTATGGCCCACCTTTGATCAAGGTCACTTCCTGTCGACTTCGGCGCATTATCCAGGAAGCTGATCTAGAGACTCCCTTTCGGTGCCTTGGAGCCTGCATGCCTCAATGGCAGGTTCTTCGTGTTCGACGAGAGGTTTTCATCATTGACCTCCGATCGAATGATTCTACGGGTGTTCGACTTCATCTCATTGATTCACACGCCGTAGATTGTACCTATAGTACCTTGAGGGCCATTGTCATTATTGGTGGTACCTCTCGCGTCTGTTAACAGTTTTCATCATTGACTGGTAATCAGACGATGTTCATGCATGTTCGACTTCAACTCATGTATTCACATGCTTGGACTTGTACTCTGTTCGGGTCGAGATGGAGCGCAAGACCCCGGATTTTGTCTGTTGGAATCAAGGTTGCGATTTGTGGATTATTATTTTCATTACATGACTCATTCACTGGATGGCTGCGACCATGCCTGAGTCTCTATATCGATCCTCACTGGATGGCTGCGCCCATACCTTGGATCTAGATTATTATGTACTCTGCTATGGATGGCTGCGCCCATACCACATATATCATGTACTTGAGATATCAGTTGTACTTCTTTACGCAGGTTCTCCGGCGGCCGTGTTTTCAGTCACGCATGTTCTTGTAAAGCATTTCACCCCTCTCTCTCTCGGGCCTCATGCTTTAGGGGGCATCTGTTACACAACAATTTGTCATCGTTTGTCACCGTCCCTATTATCCCTCACCCGCACACTGGAGGACTCATTCCGGGACCTGTGAGAAGTGACATGACCTGAAACCACTTGCATCATATTCCTCTAAGTATGAGCTTCATTTGCCCTGAAGACATCTCCTGCAAAATATCCATGAAAACAGCTCTTTTGCATTAGCGCGGGTCCACAGTTCACTGCCCGCGCCAATGAGGGAAATCCTCTAAAAATGGCGCGCCATTGGCGCTTTGTCCCAGAGTCGCACTCACACCAACTGAATTGAGTAAAGTTTTTAACCAACAAGCTCCCGAAGGTTCTCTTCAACCCATTCACCAACTGAATTTATGTTGAGCTAGGATGGTTTGGCTTCGAATCTCCATAGAAGGGAAAGTGGTTTGCCACCTCTCATGGAAGTTTCCAAGTGATAAAGTCAATCCCATGAATAATGTGGTTGATCCTATCTCTTTCTTCTCTATCTATAAAAGCTTGCCTCTATGCCTTGAGCAAGCTAGTTACAGTAGTTCTAGTTCCAGCATAGTGATAGAGAGTTTGAAGCTGTAAGAGCTTTCTTTGCACCCATAAGGCCAAATCTAAGTAAGGAGATTCTTGTCACCCAAAGAGAGAGAGGCTTGTTCCTCACCCCAATAAGCTTTGCAAGACTTGTGTAGCTGACTACCCAGCCAAAGGAGGATTTGACGTCAGAACAATGGTTGTATTATTCTTTTTTATTTATTAATAATAGATGACTATCATTATGGTTCCACTCTCATTGTCTTATGTTTGATGTTGAGTTATATATTTTCTGACCAATATATAATTGCATCTACTAGATTTTATGCTTGTATTCGTGTTGTTCTTTGCATGTGCAGGTATCCAATCACGGAGATCGTGGGGATCGTGACCGGTCAAGGCAAAGGAACAAGGGCGACATCTCTTCTACGAACACTAGCGTTGGAATCCAAGTAAGTTCTCACCATCCACTTTTTATTTGCAATTAGGAACTTGCGTGATAGCATTGTGTGATTGTGGCTAGACCCAGTCTGGGCTAGTAGGGATCGTCTCTGTCCGCAAAGAGGATTTACCTCCACAACAGGTTGAATGCAAGTTGTTGAACAAGTGCTCTATGGTCATTTATTTGCAAAAACATTGTTTATGAGAGAGGATATAACATTATAGTTGACCCGATGCTTTGTCCAAGATGAAGAGAAATTTGCATTTAGATCCATCTTGTATTATATATTTTATGAGTAAGTGACCTCCTTACGGCCTTGCCTAAGTGTCTATTTTAAAAACTTACAAAAAGTACTTGTGACAAATAATGCAATTTTTTTTTACTCGAGAAAATTCTTAATACAATAATAAAAAATGTTAATAAAAATATTTATTTTTCATAAGCCAAAATAGATTTATAGAAATATCCTCATATAATAAAATAATAAAATAACATATTAAGAAATAAATATTAAAATAAATAAAATCAAATAGATAACCATGTGCATATAATCACTTCGATGTGGATTGATATATCACTACTTTGTTTAAGTATAGTTATGACAAGACCACTTAAAATTCTTAGCATCATTACATTTGTATCAACGTACCATGTTATGATGATGAAATTGTTAATAATATGAATATAAATTTAATATTTATTTAGTAGATAACTATTGTAATATATTATATTATTATATTTATTAAAAAATTAATATACTAAGATTAATATTTAATTTTAAATTAAATCATTAACAAATAAATATTTAACTTCAAAACATATTCACCGCGTGGATACCGATATACTCGCCCAAAATCAAAGGTGAGTGTTTCCATGGGCAAGGCCTAACGAGCCATATATAGGGTATCAAATGCCTTTGAAGATGCACGGGACATAACCCGTTAACACACGAATTGCGAAATTCGCCACTAAATAAAAAAGGCAATTCGTGTGTTAACGGGCTATGTCCCGTGCATCTTCAAAGGCATTTAATACCCTATATATGGCTCGTGAGGCCTTGCCGTTCCATAGGGCATGCGGACTCTTCATACAAATATGGGCTCGAAGAATCTTTGGGGTTAAGGGTGTCGACGTCGTACCAATCAGAGGTTTAATTTAGAGCCTAAAATGCAATTAATTTAAATTACATCTATACTCGGTGCTCCGTATTACGAGGACAAGTCCCTTCAAATGGGAAGTTTTCCCCACACCTGCCATATGATTATAATATGGCAACTTCTCTAAGGTTGGGTATCCCTAGTTAAGTTGCATGTAGCCTTTGGACTCTTGTCACGCTATAACAATACATGTGTCTCTGCTTAAAGCTATGTTGCTTTATGTTGCTTTGATTTTGGTAAAAGTAGGTTAAATAATACTAACGCATGTGTATATTGCGTGTGGGTTTTGGATTTTGTTAAAATATAACGTATTTACATTGCCTTGAATTTTGGGATTATAAAATTGTAAAATTGTAAATGTAATGGGATTATAAATGAAAGTGGTATTTAGTGTGATTTAAATTTAAGGTGAAATCTTGATTTGTGTTGTTTAAATTAGTTTTTTGGGAAAAATTTTAGGACACTTCGATTTTACATGATTACCCATCAAGCTTGTGATTTTAATAAATTTTCGCCGGATTTTAGAGAAATTTGACCAGAAAAACCCACCGTAAAAACTTCCAAAAAGTCGCATTAAAGACAACTCCTTATAAATGTAGTGGGATTGTATTAGTGTAGATTTATTTTAATTATGGATTTATTAATTCCTAGAGCACTTCGATTGTACATGATTACCCATCAAGCTTGTGATTTCAATAAATTCTTGCCGGATTTTAGAGAAATTTGACCAGAAAAACCCACCGTAAAAACTTCCAAAAAGTCGCACTAAAGACAACTCCTTATAAATGTAGTGGGATTGTATTAGTGTAGATTTATCTTAATTATGGATTTATTAATTCCTAGGGCACTTCGATTGTACATGATTACCCATCAAGCTTGTGATTTCAATAAATTCTTGCCGGATTTTAGAGAAATTTGACCAAAAAAACCCACCGTAAAAACTTCCAAAAAGTCACACTAAAGACAACTCCTTATAAATGTAGTGGGATTGTATTAGTGTAGATTTATCTTAATTATGGATTTATTAATTCTTAGAGCACTTCGATTGTACATGATTACCCATCAAGCTTGTGATTTCAATAAATTCTTGCCAGATTTTAGAGAAATTTGATCGGAAAAACCCACCGTAAAAACTTCCAAAAAGTCGCACTAAAGACAATCTCTTATAAATGTAGTGGGATTGTATTAGTGTAGATTTATCTTAATTATGGATTTATTAATTATTAGTGTAAAATTTGAATAAAAGTTTTGTAGGAATTTACAGGGTAAGTTCCTCAGACAGAACACCAAAGGACACCGCTCACAAACAGATCATAGATCAATACACCAGTATTTTGACGTGGTTAAAACCCTCAAAGAGGGAAACAATCCACGCCCTGAGCCAACGCGGCCACTTCAGGCAATTTATTAATAAAAGAATAAAAATTTACATAAGCTTCTCTCATGCACAGTTAACCTACAAATGACCCTCCATGCTCTTTCAATAGAGATCATGGACCAATCGGGTGTTAAGCCACGGATCAAGTGTCGGTAATACCGAGGAGAGAATGAACCGTCGGATCACTACATATCGTGACCGTCGGATTGTAAGTTACAAAATGTACATAGTAAAGAAACACACTTTACCTAACTCTATACTAGACCAAGTTGTACTTAATTATTTCCTATGTGTCGGAATATCCTAACATCCCCCCTCAAGAACAACTTGGGATAGGATTGAAGGATTTACAAATATGACACAATAGGAGAAGGAAGGAGGCACTAGAGCCTATCCCCCCTTAGTGACAACTTCCTGAACTCCAACCATAAATCGAAGTTTAGTGAACTTCGCCTCTGTGAGAGCCTTTGTAAAGATGTCTGCAACTTGATCATCTGTTGAACAATATTGCACTTCAAGAACATGGTCGTGAATGAGCTTTCTGATGAAGTGCATGTGCAGTTCAATGTGTTTGTTGCGCTGATGTTGGACTGGATCTTTGCATAGTTGAATAGCACTTTGATTATCACACCAAAGTGTAGTCGGATGCTGCTGCTGAAAGCCAAACTCTGACAGGATCTGATGAAGCCACAAGGCTTCCTTACTAGCTTCTACGGCACCATGATACTCTGCTTCTGCTGAAGAAAGAGAAATGGCACCTTGTTTCTTGCAAGCCCATGTAATAGGTCCTAAACCAAGTGTGAACACATAACCTGCAGTAGACTTCCGATCATCAGGGTCACCAGCCCAATCGGAATCAGTGAAACCAACCAATAGAGGAGATGCTTCGGCACTGTAATGAATCCCAAACTGAATTGTACCTCGAACATAACGAAGTATTCTTTTAGCTGCTTTCCAATGACTTTCATGTGGGTTTTTCATAAACCGAGCAACAAGGCCAATGGCAAAGGAAAGGTCAGGACGAGTATGGGTTAGATACAAAAGTTTTCCTACAAGTTGACGGTATAAGGTAGCATCAACTTCAGGAAAAGTAAAAGTGACTAAAAGTTTGACTCCAGACTGAAAGGGAGAAGGGGCTGGCTTACAGTCTTCCATGTGAAAATGGCGTAGAATATCACAGGAATACTTGGACTGAGAAAGGGAAATACCTTTCTTGGATTGCAAGACTTGAAGACCAAGAAAATAATGTAAGTGTCCTAATTCTGTCATTTCAAACTTCCTTTTAAGGCTAGACTTCACATGTTTTATAAGGTTGGGATCACTACCAGTCAGGGTAAGATCATCAACATAAAGAACAAGAATGATAAGAGACTTGCCCACTTTCTTGGTGTAGATAGTATTGTCAGAATGACACTTAGAAAAGCCATTTTCTAAAAGAAAGTTATCCATTTTGGCATACCAAGCTCGAGGAGCTTGCTTGAGACCATAAAGGGATTTCTTAAGCCGACATACAAGGCTAGAGTCTGTTTGTATGAAGCCAATAGGTTTTTCCATATAGATTTCTTCATGCAAGTCCCCATGCAAGAAGGTGGATTTAACATCCATCTGATGGACTTCCCATTTGAAAGAGCCAGCAAAGGAAAGAACAAGGCGGATAGAGTTCATTTTGGCAACAAGGGAGAAGGTTTCAGTATAGTCAATGCCTTCAACTTGTGAAAAACCCTTAGCAACAAGACGAGCTTTATGTTTATCAACTTTCCCATCTGGTCCATACTTGGTTCTGTAAACCCATTTGCATCTAACAAGTTTTCGTCCCTTTGGTAGAGGAACAAGATCCCATGTATCATTTGCCAATAATGAATGATATTCTTCATTCATAGCTGCTTCCCAATCTGGATGGCCTGAAGCTTCTGCAAAGGTGTCAGGATCATAATTCGCTGAAGCTTGAGCTAGTAAAGAAGAGGCTCTCTCGAACTGAGAACGTGTACATCGCTGATCTGTAGGATCACCGGCAAGATCACCTGCTGCATCCCGAGTAGCACGGACCCATTTTGGAAGCTGAGGAGCTGAAGGAGGATCATGAGAAGGTGGGTGAGGATTTTCATCCTCGCTTTCATCATCTGAAGAAGAAATATTTTCAAAAGTAGAAGAGATAGGGAGAGGTGGCACATCCGCCGAACTAGGCTCGCAGGCCGATACATTTTCAGCAAACTTTACATCTCTTCTAATGATAACATTTTTGGACTTAAGTGGAATAAGTCTATATCCTTTGACATCTTCAGAATATCCAACAAAAATACATTTTTCACTCTTAGGTTCTAGAGCTTTATGTTTCTCATCTGGAATATGGGCTCATGCTTCACTTCCAAAAACACGAAAGTGACTTACATCTGGTTTGATTGAGCTCCATGCTTCTTCTGGAGTGATATTCTTTAAAACCTTAGTAGGAGTGCGATTTATTATGTAATTTGCACAGTTAATTGCTTCTGCCCAATAATTAAGACTAAGTCCTTTAGATTGAAGCATATAATTAGCCATTTCCTTTAAGGTGCGATTCTTCCTTTCAGCTACACCATTTTTTTGTGGAGTATATGGAACAGTATGTTGCATTTGAATTCCATTCTCAGTGCAAAAGTTGATGAATGTGTTTTTAACATATTCTTCGCCATTATCAGATCTTAGCTTAAGAATTTGATGTCCAGATTGTTTTTCAACAAAGGTCTTAAAGGCCAAGAACATGTTAAATACTTCACTCTTGAGTTTTAAGAAGTATACCCAAGTGCATCTGGAGAAATCATCAATGAAAGTTAAGAAATACTTGTAGCCAGAGAATGAAGCAACTGGAAGTGGACCACATAAATCACTATGCACGAGCTGTAAAGGGGCTGAGGCGTGACAAGAGGCACGTTTTTCAAAACTGTCCCGATGATGTTTTCCGAGTACACATCCGGAACAAACACCATCTCTGCAAGATACCATTGGAAGACTTGTCACCATATTTTCTTTACATAGATTCTGAAGAGAGCAATAGTTTAAGTGACCAAATCGCTCATGCCAAAGTTTGCTCACTTCATCATTATGAGCAACAAATACTGAGGGAAGATTTGATGACCCAAAGTTGTGAAACTTATACAACCTTGTAGAATCATCAGCAATGCCAATAGCTAAAATTTGTCTAGGATCTCTTAGGTCCTTAATTACAACATCGTGAGGTGAAAATTCAACGATTTTACCTTCACCTGAATGGGTTATCTGATATACAGATAGAAGGTTGCAGGATAAGGTTGGAACACATAATACATTATTAAACTGACCATTGTCTAGATGAACAGTTCCAGTCCCTGCAACACTAAGAGATCTATCATCACCAACATATATATTTTTGGTGTTACAGTCATTTAAAGAAGAAAACATGTCTTTGTTTTTGGCCATGTGATAAAAAGCTCCAGAATCAATGAGCCACTCATGAGAATGAGAAGAAGAAGATACATTTAGTGCATAGCCAGACCGAGATGCTTGACAACCACATGTAGAAAGTGCCATTCCTGAAGATGAAGTTGAAGTTGAAGAGTGCTTCAAATGGATGTTATGCTTCTTCATTGCTGCTTCCAAGGCTTCCATCTTTTTAAAGCATTTGGATTCTAAGTGGCCATCTCGATTACAAAAGTTGCAATGTCTATCAGTCTTCTTCCCTTTGTTTTTATTTATCTTATCATTTTGTTGAAATGATTTTTCATTTTGAGGCTGAAATTGCTTAGGACCCTTGTTTGGTTTAGGACCATTCTTTTTAGGATACAACTTCTTAGGATTCTTTGGATTTTGTTGCTGTTGGGCGGCTAACGCTTTCTTAGAAGAATTTCCAAGATGAAGAAGACCAAGGTGTAAGAGTTTTTCTTGTTCTCTTATTAAATAATCACAAAAGGAATCAAAGGAAGGGGACTTGTAGGTTTGTCCTTGAGAAATGAAGGCTTCTCTTGTAGAATGGAAGGTGGAAACAAACACAGAATAGGCTGGTCCCAACTTAGTAAGAATGGAGTAGATAAGGCTACTATCTTCTTTCTTAACCTTAACACCTTCCAAGAGAAGTCTAAGGGTCTTGAACTTGGACAAAAAATCTTCAATGCAAGAAAAATTATTGGGGTCCAATGTAAGCAATTCATTTTCAAGTTGATGGGCTTTAAGTTCATTTTTAATTCCAAAGACTTTAGTAATCTGTTTCATTACTTCATCAGGAGTATCAAGTTCTGCAATATGGAATCTACGATCTGGAGAAATAGACATCCCTATCAACCCACATGCTTGGTCTTGCCTATTTTCCCATTTAGCTGCCTTGTCTTCATCTTTCGGTTTGGTCTCTTGGCCTGTGGCTATTCTGTAAAGACCTTTACTTCTAAGTAAATCCACAATGTAGGACCACCATTGGAAGTAGTTGGTGCTGTCAAGAATAACTTGGCATGGACTTTCCATTTAAAAAAAAATTGAAGCTATAGATGCTGAAACTAAGTGTTTCAATGGAAAGATCTCGAAAAATTAGGCTGTTTAAAAAAAACGGTTCTGAAAACGGCTTCCGGATGAAGAAGTTATGGCTTTTTGAAGAAAATTTGATGAAATCGTCGACGAAGTGCGGGAATGTGCAGAAATGAAAAATCCGCCCCCACAAAATGGAGACTTGAACCCAAGACCTCTACTCTCATAAATTAGCTTTGGACCAAGTGAGCTATGCAAAAGTTTGAGAGAGAGGGGGGGGGGGTTGATGCTTTGGGTTGCGTGCTTGCTTTGAGAAAGCTCTTTTTCCCTACAAAACAAAAAACACAAAACCAAACACGGACATACAATAAAAAACGAACCTTGCAGCTCGAAGTTAGCTTTAGTTAGAAACTAGATATTTTCAAAAACGAACCTTGCGGCTCGAAGTTAGCTTTAGCCGGAAACTAAATATTTTCCTCAATGTTTCTGATTTTTTGAGATCACACTAAGGCGCAGCGGAAAAGAGCATACGCATGAGAAAAATCCTTCCTTTCTGTTTCTGATTTGCCCAGATCGCACAGAGTCGCAGGGCAAAGAGCATACGCAGAAATGAAAGGTATAGATCCGGTAATAAAAAAAGCTAAATAAACCGAAAACCAAAATAAACAGAGAGAAAATAACTGTAAACTGCAAATAAACACTGTATACCTCCAGATCTTAAAAATGACGCAGCTAGGGCTACCAGAAACCTTTTCGCGTGAAACGAAAGGGGTTCCTCACTGGAACAGATGCTCCCAACACAACAGAGCAGTCCTGTCAGCCCGAAAGCAGTTAGAAACAGTAGATCTAGGAAACGGTAGTTGGATGCAGTTCTACTGGCTTCAAATTTGGATCACCAACGGACGCGGCTTTCAAATAGCTCTGATACCATGTAGGAATTTACAGGGTAAGTTCCTCAAACAGAACACCAAAGGACACCGCTCACAAACAGATCACAGATCAATACACCAGTGTTTTGACGTGGTTAAAACTCTCAAAGAGGGAAACAGTCCACGGCCTGAGCCAACGCGGCCATTTCAGGCAATTTATTAATAAAAGAATGAAAATTTACATAAACTTCTCTCATGCACGATTAACCTACAAATGACCCTCCATGCTCTTTAAATAGAGATCATGGACCAATCGGGTGCTAAGCCACGGATCAAGTGTCGGTAATACCGAGGAGAGAATGAACCGTCGGATCACTACATATCGTGACCGTCAGATTGTAAGTTACAAAATGTACATAGTAAAGAAACACACTTTACCTAACTCTATACTAGACCAAGTTTTACTTAACTATTTCCTATTGTCGGAATATCCTAACAAGTTTATATCTCGAGAGATTTGATCCTTTTTAGTGCTTTATATATCTAGAGGTTAAGATGGATCTAGATTGGTTTAATGTTTATAAATATAACATAAAATTAAAATGATATAATCTTAACTATTTAAATATATGATATGGAAAAAAATTATTATAATAAACACAAAACAGCAATTACAAATTTTGATTTTTCACTCAATTGTACCAAAAGAGACATTTACTTGGAGCCTTTCCCACTTTAAATAGAATATATTCCATATGAATCTCATGGGTCAATACTATAGGTTCTCATAAACCCAGAGCTTAAAAACTGCTTATAACTTGACCGAGTTAAATAAACTATATTTCACATAAATCCATAGATCAATACTATAAGTTCTCATAAACCTGGAACTGAAAAACAACTATAACTGACCAAGTCACTAAACTATCCAACACAAATTAATAAAAAATTCATATAAATTCAAAAATAAATTAATAAAAATTCGTATTTTAATTATTAAATCAACATTTATAATTATTAATTTTAATTATATCTTTTTAATAATAAAATTGATTATACATAATATTACATTACAACATCCTTCCATATTAAATTGAAAAGCGTCTCTCAACATAACCATCATTAAAATAAATATTATACTTCCCAAAAAAATTAAATATACATAAATTATATTTAAAATTTGAAAAGAAACTCATTTCCATAAAAGCATATGCAACTTAAATGGGTTTCACGACTTAAATCGGATTGGAGATTTCCAATTAAAACCCATTAGTCATTTTCGGAAATTTTTCCGAATAATTTAATTTCGATATGAAATAATAACATGTTACCATCAAACTTCGTTTGTGGTTTGTCATAGAAGAAACTTTCGATTTGTTATGCTTTTACAAGGTAAGAGGATATATGTTGGACACTTTGTTATACAAAGTGTAGTGTATGGTCACTTGTGGCAATGGTTTCCATTGTCATATTTGTATATTAATTTGATCACTTTTATTACAGGTTTTACAATTTTTTTAATATGGGTGTATTTTAAATAATTTTCTTTATTTATAATAGGGTAATAGGGTGAGTTGATTTGGGTTATTTAAGGAATAAGATTAAATATTGATAATAAAAAATGTCGCAACTATATAAAAGAAAGAGGAAAATAGGCTATTTATTTTTATTAAATGGTAAAAATGTGATAAGTTTATGTTATGAGAAGTTTTATGATTTTTACGATGGTGAAGGTTTATATTTATATTATTTATATGTGTTTTTTCATTTAGAGTCATGTACTTCGTTGATGATGATGATGACGGTTAACGTCCACTCAGACCAAATTGGTCTATCGGACCTACAATTTTCTTAATTTTTACTTGTCTGGCTCCTCGTCTTTCTTGGCGAGATTGGTGTTGTAGCTTTCTTTCTTTTCTCTACGGTCTTCCAACTTCCTTTGTCTTGCATCTCCTTCATCTCTTCTGGTTCTTGGGACATTGGTGTCTTAGCTTCGCAATCTATTGTGTTCGTTCTTTTGAAAATAGTCGGAGAAGAAGTTTGGTTTAGGAGATCTGCTTTGCTGTTAAATGAAGATTTATTTTCTGCGGTATTCAAATCCTCATAACTGTTGATTTGTTGGGGCGGGCTTTCTCCTTGCTTGTTTTGAGAGTTGCTTCCTTCTTCCTTGATTTCTTGTGACTCATTTTCTCTAGAATATTCTTCTTCTTTGATGACAGTGTAGTGTTCTTTTTGTGCTCCTTCCCACCATGTAGATCTGTGGTGGTTTTTTCTAGCAAAATTTTTCTCCGAGGCTTTTGGGCAATTTTTGGCTAGATGCCCCATCTCAAAGCACGATCGACACCTGAAGAGGACACTTTCATAATCAAGCTTCTGGTTCCACACATAGTCTTTACTTGTTAGGTTTATTTCAGCTGGAAATCCGGCGCTGAAATCCATTTCCACACAGATGCGTGCATAGGTGGTTCTGGCATATTCCTCTGTTTCTGGGCACCTGCAGTAAAATTTCCCAATTGCATTTCCGATGGCTTTTAGCGAGGAAAGATTCCAGAGATGCAAGGGTAGGCTTGGCAATCTCACCCAAACTGGTGCTGAGGTTATCACTGCTGTAGAGGGATCGAATGATGGGTTCCATGGCTTCATGAATAGGCCTGATTTTTCCCAAAACCAAGGGCCGGAGTCTAGAATACATTGTCTGCTTTCAGGATTTTCAAAATCTACTATAAAGAAACCTCTAGCACAGGGGTAGATATTAATTTCATCAGAAATGATAGGCTTCCATACCTCCGAGATCCAATTGTGGAGTGCTATCAGCCGCGGCCAAAAACCATTGAACCGGCAAATTAGGGCACTTTCGGAGAACTTCAAAGCTTCATCGAGTGAGTCCTGGACCACTTGGATAGTGGGAGCTGGGGCTTCACTCACGATATGGGCAGGAGATTGCCCTTCAGAGGCGGATGAGCCACCAGTTATTTTTGCGAAGCTCGGAGCCATATTTTACTTGCTCGTAGAACGCAGCCGCAGATAAATAAGACAGAAGATAAGATTAGATCTAGATCTGACCGCAGAAATTAGCCGCCTAGATCTAGCCTCAGATCTATAACCTCGCCGTGAAATATTTGAGACTATCAAGACTTCTGAGATCTGCGGAAGAGGAAATAGGAGATCTGAGCCACCGAGACTTCTGGAATCCCACCGAGACTTGTGAAATACTTCTGGAATCTCTAATAGTAAGAGCTGCAGAGGAATAGGCCGATCTACATTCTGGTATGATAATGTAACAATAAGAGCCTCAGAGGAATTGGCAGATCTACGTTCTGGTGATAGCCGCAGATCTAACCACCGAAGTCCCAATCAAGCCGCAGATCTCACTAAATTGTAATATCAACGACCGAAGAGCCGCAGACTTACGTTAGCTTCAAATCTCCTACGCTAAGAGCCTCAGAGGAATTGGCAGATCTACGTTCTGGTGATGGGGAGCCGCAGATCTAACCACCGAAGTCCCAATCAAGCCGCAGATCTCTGAAGTAAAGAGCCCGAGATGAAGAAATATAAAACCAAAGCCGTAGAGGAATCAGCAGACTTGCGAGAGAAGAGTCGCAGAGTTAAGGAATAGCCGCAGAGTTATGAAGAGCCGCAGGCACCGAGCCGCAGAGAGCCGCCGTTATATTTCAAATATCATGGGTTACAAAAAATTATGAGTGAATATTATAAATCTCTATGATAAAACTAAGGAATGGTTGTATTTGGTAAAAATTAACAATTTTTTGTATATGGTAAAAGCTAATTGTACAATTAGATTTTTTATTTTGTTTTTTCCACCTTTTAAGTACCATGATTTACCAAAACCATGGGTTTGTAAACCACCAACAACATAAAATAATTATTCACTGTAGTGATTCACCAACATCCACTTGTATCAATTCCCCCACGCCTTAGGAAATAATGGTCTCCAATGTATCAAGTTCCCTCATCAGATGAGGAAATTTTCGTTAAATTTGGCTCATGGTGAGCCACTTGCCTTAGTGAAGAAGTTCCCATACTTTGACAACCTCGTAGAGTTGTATGCTCTCCTAGTAGATATCCGTTGTATTGCTGTCCATTATTTGTTCCACCACAGCCAAAAACTTGTGTGGAACCCGATGTTGGTCATGTCATTGTTTGTACTTGGCATTGGCTTTTTGTAGGACATCATGAACCTATTGTTGGAAGTGTTTGATTCATTCGACAATTTTGGCTACTTGATTTGCTTCAGCCTGAGCATGGGAGGACTTTGCTGGTGAAGATTCAATCATAAGAGTGACATTCATGGGGTTGAGGGATAGAACCCCAAATATGTCTCAAAAGAACTATGACCAATAAAATTGTGAAGAGCTCTATCATAGCCATGTTGAGCATATGAAAGGATGTCTTCCGATGTATGTGGATGTTTGAACTGGAAGTGTAGAGGCACCCTTGTAGGTAAGGTGAATATGTCTTTGGACCCTTCTGCAAGCTTTTCCACCTATTTATGTCATATAGAGAGAGCTTGTGTTGAAGCTATGGAGGTTGTAGTGATATTTTGTTTCTCCTTCTTATCGAACCACGAAGAGGAAAATCTTGGACGTATGAGAGCCTATTTTTTGGCATTTTTTTTCTAATATTAATGAATTTCCCATATTTGGGTCTACCTCTCGTATTTGGTAGA
Source organism: Pinus tabuliformis (assembly GCA_031772625.1). NCBI lineage: Eukaryota > Viridiplantae > Streptophyta > Pinopsida > Pinales > Pinaceae > Pinus > Pinus tabuliformis. The sequence goes on along the minus strand of CM062807.1, from coordinate 1,211,109,454 downwards.
GCTAATCTCTAACTATGAGGTCAAGACTCATAAAAAAATAACATTTCCACATATAAGGTTGTCATAGTAGAACACCACCAAACTTTAAGTGGAGCAACATCACATACTACCTCACCTTTGAAGGTCTTGATGCCTTAAGATAAGTTGTATTTCTAGCTAATAAATATGTATTTTCCATGGCTCAACAAACCAATGGTGTATGATTAGGGGTGTGCCACTATCGACAACTTCAATATCTTTACCAACTTAGCTAAGATTAGATTCTTCTAACTCCCATTGTCAATAATGAAATATAATGATGCCCCCTTCACCCACATCTATGAATCAAAGAGGTGATCCCCTTCTCAAGCTCCTCTAACTCTTTTGGTTGGTTGATCAAAATTTAAACATGAACGCAACAAATTACACATATAACCATATATATAGAAATGCAGCATAAATAACACTTCATTTCATTAATATCATAATACTGAAATATGCTTACAAACAAAATGGAAATAACCTAGCTCAGGCGATGGTATCTTATCTCTAAGCAGAGATGTGGCGGCTACATGCCTATGAACTATGTTACAATGAGGCTCAAAGGCCTATTTATTATTGAGAAACAATGGAAAACTCTAAACATCCAAAAACCTAACCCTAGGAGATGAAGCGCCAAAATTGTGGGCCTCGTTTGGGTAAATTGGTACATAAGTTTCCTGGGGTTGTAACTTTGGCATATGATCTCTGTTTGGCTATCATAATACCTCGTTTCGAAGATCTCTAAGAGGAGGCCAAATATTGAGAAAAGAGCTAGCCTTGACATTTCCAGTCTCTCCATTTTCCCTAAAAACATCATTTAGGGCCTCAAAACAACTCCAGAAGTTCAGGACCCGAAAAACTGCCAAAAATAGTAAATTGTGCTACAATTAAGGAAACCTAAAAACTGAAAGAGACAGTGTTGGGGGTCCAAGTGGAATAGGCGGGTGGCTTCCAATATCCACCTGGATAATTGGATCTTTAGAGTTTCTATGGTAGGATTGGGTTTTGCATTGATGATCAAATTTCCTTTATCCACTTTTGAATCACAATCTGAGTTAGAGTATATTTTTTTCTCTTTAAACTCAATCAGTAATGGTTGTTTCAAATGACATTCATAAATGTTGTTCTAGGGCATTTTGTGGAAATCACACCAATTTCCAGTGTCCTTTTCCTACGACTTGGGCTAGTTATCTTGAAGTTGACTCTCCTTGGTTTGTGTCTTATTATGTGAGTTAGGACCTCCTTTTTCAGGCTTTTATTGTAGTGAATTTGTAGACCAAAACTATTGCTTAAACCTTTGCTTCAACTTATGCTCTATTTTAATAGCATATAGATAGGAATATCCTACTAAGAAGATGTGCAGAAAATCCATCTCCATTTGGATGTACCTGTTTAGACCACTGTGATACATCAGAATGATGTGTTGCTCAGTGTATTTGATACCAATTTTGAACATAAGGTATGGAAAATATGGGTGTACTCTAGCATTGTTTCGTCTCTCTCCTGTTGCAAACTGTGAAATTTTAATAATGTTGTAGTTAATTGGTTATTATTCACATGTCAATTGATTATTTGTCTTCTGAAATTTCTTTGCGGAAAATACTGAATAAAACACTACTGCAACTTCACAGAAAATAAATAAACCATAGGAACTGAGAAAATTATTGCCCGCACACCCACAAATAATGAACACCAATATTTATGGATAAATGTCCATGGAAAAATCCTAGTGTGAGGAAAACTAGTTCTGCAGATGAGTATTTTTATTAATTATTCAACAAAATATATAATGGAGAAATTATAATTGTTTTTCGTAAATTAGAAAACCTTTGAAAAATTATTCCACTCACTTCTGCAAGTCGATATAGGCCCCTGGAAGTAATTCAATCCCTTTGATCCAATTCAGACACCCTCTGGCTCCTGAATCAATCACATGTGTTTTGCTGACACTCGACCCCTCTCTGGAAAAATCACATTGTTGGGAAAAAAAACTTGGCCTTCGTGGAATTCTACTACAACCTAAAAATTCGACTACGAGTGCAAATCGATCACTCTAGAAATTTTTCTCCTTGCTTTGACAACTCAACCTCTCTAAAGAAATTTTCACCACTGGGGAACTTAGCCTCTCTACATAAAACATCGATCTCCCACAAACTCTAGAAATCACTATGAAGAATCTCCTCTAGTACTCCTGTCTCCAATCACTATTGATTTCAACCTGTTGGTGCCCTCTCACTATCATTGTTCCCTTGCTACCACTACAAATATGTGTTTCGATGTGTTCTCCAAATTCCCATCAATTTCCTCTTATAATCTGTCATTGACGAATCAATGGCCATCATCTAACTCCAATTGATGGCTAAGGTCACCTTGACCCTGTCACATGAATTTTCTTGAAGTCAATAGAGGAAAATTGATTTACCTCAATTAATCTTGATTAATTAAGCCATTTCCGTAAGTTGGCCTTATGGAAATTAGTAAACTAGTTAATGAATTCTAATTAAGGTACTTTTCCTTATAAATGTTTTCTGGGTACTGGAGAAATCAAACCATTATGTTCTTTAGCCTCATGGACATCATCTAAGATTAGAAAACCTACCCAAGTTGCAAAAACTAACACAAGGTGGTCCATCTTATGTATTGGTCATCATAGTAGCCCACGAGGTAGAATTCCTCCTTAAGGGCATCCACAAATTACGCACAAGTGGGTTCTTTCCTTAATGACATAGATTCATCTACTGTGTATCCCTCCAAGCTTTGACATGGGGAAGGGTTTTAAAGAGGGAAAATTTGATCTTTTAACTATCAGAATTTTTTTGGATAGAGTAATAACCCTTGAGCATGTTCAACCATTTCTCTAGTGCATCCTCACCTATTTTGCCTTCAAATAAGGGGATATCAAGGGTAAATTACACCTTCAAGGGTATCACACCTTCAAAATTGGTTTTTGTTGAACGTTCCTCTACTGTTGTTAGTAGTCATTGAAGGATTTTGGCGAAATTGTCTTTCATCTCATTCCTTTGTCATGCGAGTGCTTCCTTGAGAAACAACTTGTTAGGATCTTCTTCTCTGTCATGAGTCCTCTTTTCTTTCACCATGTGAGGTTGCTTGAGTTGGTGAGGGTGGTTCTTCTCAAATAAAATTAGTTTGAGATTCAACTCTTTATACCTTGCTTCATCGAGGATATGCACTGGGAAATGACAATGTAACATCCTGGGGAAAATTCCATGTAAAAATATTAAAGACCACGGTTGATGGGACGCATACTCCAAGCTGAATGGCGGACAAGACATCCTAGTTTGGGTGTTGATTCGATTTATTATGGCTAAGGAAATTGGCAAAGGCTATGGTAAAGGCTTTGGAAAGCCATGAGGCATTAATTGGCATATTATTTATGAAAATAAAGGAAATTATGAGAAAATGATGGTCAAAGGTCACAGGTTGCACGTGAGGAGGAAATTGAAGGAAAATAATGGAAAATGAAGAAAATGGAGGCCTTATTGATAAAAAGGCTTCTGAGTATCAGTGTGTAAGCTTTGTCAATTCAATTTTGTAGCTCTCTCATTATTCTCTCTCTCTCTCTCTCACTCTTGGACACTTAGATTTTTATTGGAGCATTTTGGATTTGGAGCAAGAAAGGAAAAATAAGGAAAGAAGAAGGAAGGAGAAAGTAAGGAAGACTAGGATCAAGCAACTACAACAATATTTTTTGTAGGTATCGATTTGCATGTGTATTTTCCTTGCCAGATTTGGCATGCATGGTATTACATGTGGTTCTTTTCTATCATGGCATGGGTTTTGTTAGGTGTGACAGTGTTTTTAGCCTAGCCTTTCCATTTCCGGATAGCCTCGATGAGATGGGTTCTCATACGTCGATTGAGATAGATTTCTGAATGGATTCAAAGCTAAGTGGGGTGGATCTGTGAAATGAAAAACACATGGCCTAGTGGTCCTTGAACCAGACTGTGGATCATGGTAAAGCCACTAACCTAGTAAGCCTTGAGCCAGCCTGTGGGTTGCGGTAAATCCAAGATTGTGTGCCTTGATGGGCTTAGGAATCCTTGTCTATGAATGGTGGGATATGTGGTAAAGCCAAGAGGTATATTGCTCCTCATTGGGCCTAGTAGTCCCGAGATGGGATGTATGCTAAAGCCTGGAGAGTGGGTCTCAGTGTAGGGCTTAGTGATCCCTGGATTAGACTGTGGATTATGGTAAAGCCTGAGAGACTACGAGGCACTAAAATTCCTCACGATGTAGGCGGAGAAATCTGATAGAATCCATGCTTGTTTGGTTCTTTTTGGTTGGTTATGAGTCCCACATTCATGCTTGGAATATGACACAAGGGTGAATGGATGAAGAGAGATTTGGCTCAGCCATTCTACGGTCGGGTGGAACATGGAAGTCCCATCCTGGGTTTGGATTTTTTATCGTCAATAAGAGGTTATTTCTCCTTGTATTTCTATGAGTATTATATTGTATTATATGTGGTTTATATGGCTATGATTTCATTGATATTTATGTCCCTATTACTTTGGTTATGTATATGTTTTATGACAGTAGCTATGTATGGTTCTCATCATGTTTTTACTTGTAAATGAATGGACAATGTCTCTATGACCTAATAGATGATACTGCAGAAAATGACATGAGGGAACAATGGTTCTTAACGATTCTTAGATAAGTATGAGATCCCTATGCTTAATTTTATTCTTTACATCTATAGATTACATGTTTGTGATATGTTTGACAAAATGTATGTCAAGGCTAGTAGGGTCAGGTTAAGGGCTTGATTAACTAATTTCTTTTGCATCATTGTTTCCTTGTTATTTTACTCCTCTTAAGATGTCATTCCATTCTAGGCAGTCACCTGGAATCTGGGCCTGAAAAAGTGGCTCAAATCTTTGAGCGTTGGCACTAAATTGGACAAAAAAGTCCCTGGATGTTAGTTGGTAGCCCTATGAGAGCATCTAGAGGTCCCAAGATGCTGCACCCCATAGCATGAGAGCATCTAGAGGTCCCAAGATGCTGCACCCCATAGCATGAGAGCATCTAGAGAGCAAGTGATCAAAAAATTTAGTGGGACCCAAGGGTAAGCTTCCTGAAGCGTTGGCATGGTTCTCAGGGGTCTTGTAGCTGATGTGGAAGGTATGCGTATTGTGTTTCTGTCGATTCCATTTCCTTAAGGTCACATGGGAGGTCGAATCCAACCATAGTAGCCTCTCGTCATATGTTTACCCCGGTTGGCTGGTTACATGGGTAAATGTGGGATGAGGGTGTTACAGAGTGGTACCAGATCATGGTTCACACCTCATACTAGATGAGCAGTGTGTTGGTCATGCATTCATGTCGGTTTCATATGTGTTCCTCAATCTTGCAATCCATGTGCTTGTTGCATTTGCATGGTGTTGATCATAGTTTAGTGATGTATCCATGTGAAGGTTGAAGGTGTTGTCATGGAGCATGTCTTCATGTGTGCATGGTTGATTACGCATTGTTATGCACGTTAGTGTTCACATGTTGTTAAGTGCACATGATGTGGTTGTTGTTGTCATGCATGAGGGCATGGTTTGTGTAGTGGACATGGTCATGCATTGATGGCTAGGCTCTAGCTATAATGATGTGTATATCATTTTGTACTCACGTGTTATATGTCTATATGCAGTTCTTATGCAAGTATGGTCTTGGTTATAGTTATGCATGAATAGTAGGTCAAACATGCCTTGTGAATTCATTATATATAATTTAGGTCATCATGGCACTATTCGTTGTTATGATGCTAATGTGTTGGATGAGATAGAGCAGGAGATGCAGATCATCATAATGAGGTTGCAACATTAGAATTTGGGGTAAGAGAAGATCGTCATACCTGTATTGTATGTTTGGCATGCATGTATGTAAGTTAAGGATTTTTATATGCATTAGGATTATATACCTTAGGTTTATGTACATGTCTTTTGATGTTATGGTTACATACATGATAGATGGTAGTTGATTAGTATAGTCATATGCACATGTGTCAAATAGTCAAGAATGATAGTAACATGTGGTTGTATGCATTGATATTGTTGTTTATGTTAGATAACTTGATGATTATGTTATATGTTGTTGAAGAGTATGTTATAGGTTAACTTGTTGTTGTTGTATGCTAGTAACTTGATGATTAAGGTTATTACATTAAGATCTTGATGTTATATGTATCATGCTAAATTGGATTGGTCTATGCAAATGGTTAGGGTTATGACGTTCATGTGTGAGTTAATATGTGGTGATATTATGTCATACTAATCTAGACTGACTATGCATATGTGTTTATTATGTATGAATGATTATGAGCCTATGATGTGAACATGTTAGTTAGTTAATGTTATGGATATCATTATCTTATTTGTGCTTGAGTTGATGTGTTGTAAAGTTATATCGTGCTAACTAGATTGATTGTGCAAACAAGATAGCCTCCCCTAAGATACATTAAGGTATGAGTTTGCTTATGTCATATATGTGGTGCTTGACTGTTTGATTATGTCATCTAGTTGATTTATTTAACATGGTATGTTTGCAAGTTGGTTGAATGTTTGATGAATTGCATAATATGAGTATGTGTTCAAATGATATTTTTTAAGATGATTCTACTAACACATATGAGTTGAGACAGTTGATATGTACTTGAGTGTAGTAGCTGATAGTTGTAGCATTGAGTCTAAGGACTATGAGTTGACTATTGATTATGGCATGATTGCTAGTCTTGGTAAAGGTTAATTGTCTTGATATAATTTGGGACATCTTGTTGACATGTGTGAGAATTTTCAGGGTAACCTGCTTGGTATTAGCGTGACAAGGTAATAATGGATGTATTTATATAACTAACAGTTGGGTGATGTGATGGTGCATAGCAAGACTCTATTGCAGCAAAGTAAAAAGGTAAAATAAATGAATTGGGAAAGAATTACGTTGGCTATGTTTCGAAACCCTAATTCCAAATGAATGATTGCTTTACATATAAGAAGTCTTCTTAACCTTGATTTTGTCTCACATTATGTGGATATGTGCTAGATTCATGAACACATACTTGATAGCTATATTAGCTAGTCTCTAGTTACAGGTGGATCTGTCAAGGGAATTGGAATCCCTTGAGAGATGGCATGGATGTGTTCAGTTGCAAGCAACATGATTGACACAAAAAAGTAAGGTAACTGGTGTATTTCTATGTTTATTTATGCACTGACAATTATGTGTTTATGGAAATATGATGCATGGGATTGCATGACAAAGAGACTGCCATGAAATTCTAAAGAAGGCTCAGGTTGAGATTCCTTTGGAAGCACTAGGAACCATGGGGATTGAGTCATGGAATTGTTTCTAGCCTTGTGCCTTTGGTGTTTCGGCGGTTTGGTGTGTTTGATTACGATTTTGTTTATGTCTGGTGTATGTCCATACCACTTTTTTGTGGTGTCATATCACTTTTGGTTTTTCATGGTCTTCTTCTTATTTGTTTTTTTTCTTGTTGTTTATGTTTTGAGTCTTGGGAATTGAGGAAGTTAATGGAGCTCGGGGAGAGTCGTGTGGCACCCAACAAGTAATGTAATAATCAGATGAAGCTTGGTGCATGAGTAAGCACAACGGAAGGTAAGACTATGATAGTCAATTGCACTGGTTGGGTCCATTATGGTAAATGGATGGTGGCATCACAAACATGAAAGAGGTAACCAAAAAATGTAAAGTAAATGGATCTGAGGTGTTGGATGCCTTGGATATGTTGGGAATGATTGTTCTCAATGTTGTGCATGTTGTGCACAAATAAGGAAGTTATCTTAATTTAGACCTTATGTTATCTGGTAATTATGTTGTGATCATGACAATGTTGATATTTATATATGTGTATATGTATGTATGTACATATGTCGTGTTTGATAGGGTCATCATGGATCATGGTTTTTTTATGTATATATGTGTGTATGCATGTCGTTGTCTAACATGACCATGATTGTTTTATGCTAATATTTATGTATATGTATGTATGTGTCCATGTATCTATGTCACTTTCTGGTAGGTTCATTAGGAATCATTCTTGTGGAGGAATGATTGCTTATGCAAGCGAATGACATGAAGAGGTTCCTAGTTTATGAGGAATCAGGTGGGAAGAGTAGCCCTGACAAATATACGAGGTCAATATCATGTGGTTATGAGTTGATATTATGTGATTATATTATGTATATGTTATGACAGGTAACTTTGAGGGATACATCAACTGAATGAAAGCAGTGAGATCCGCGACATGCTAAGATAAGCATGGATGGAAGAGAGACACTGGAAGCAAGGTTTATTGGTAGAGACAATGTGGTTTGGATGTGTGGTACAACTGTTGTGCATATGTTGTATATGTTGTACATGTTGCATCTGTGATGTTCTACGCATGAGGTGTGGTGTATATATAGTATGTGTACATGTTGTTGAGGCAATGTTATGTACAAGGTGGTACATGTAGTGTTGTGTGAATATTGCATGTGAGTGTTAGGTATATATGGTGCTATGTACATGTTGGATATGTGGTGATGTGTACATATTGTACTGTGTGCATGATGGATATGAGATGTTGTTTGCATATGGTGATGTGCACATGTTGGATATGCAGTGTTGTGTACATATGGTGCTATGTACATGTTGGATATGCAGTGCTATGTACATATGGTGTTGTGTGCACGATTGTACAAGTGGTGTTGTGAGCATGTGGTATTGTGTACATGTTGTACATGTGGTGTTGTGTGCAGGCAGTGATGTGTACATGTGGTGTCCTGTACATGTTGTGCATGTGGTACTGTGTACATGGTGTGCATGTGGTGCTGTGTACATGTGGTTTTGTGTACATAAAGAGGTTCCTGGTTTATGAGGAATCAAGTGGGTAGAGTAGTCCTGAAAAATATACGAGGTTAGTATTATGTGGTTATGAGTTTATATTATGTCTATGTTATGACAAGTAACTCTAAGGGATACATCAACTGAATGAAAGCAGTGAGATCTACGACATTCTAATATAAGGATGGATGGCAGAGAGACACTGGAAGCAAGGTTCCTTGGTAGAGACAGTGTGGTTTAAATGTGTGGTACTAATGTTTTGCATATGTTGTATATGTTGTACATGTTGCATCTGTGATGTTGTGCACATGTGGTGTGGTGTATATATAATATGTGTACATGTTGTTCAGGAAATGTTATGTACAGGGTGGTACATGTAGTGTTATGTGAATATTTCATGTGCAATGTTAGGTATAGATGGTGCTATGTACATATTGGATATGCGGTACTGTGTACATATTGTACTATGTGCATCATGGATATGCGATGTTGTGTGCATATGGTGTTGTGCACATGTTGGATATGCAGTGCTGTGTACAGATGATGCTATGTACATGTTGGATATGCAGTGCTATGTACATATGGTGTTGTGTCGATGATTGTATAAGTGTTGTTGTGAGCATGTGGTGTTGTGTACATGTTGTACATGTGGTGTTGTGTGTAGGCGATGTTGTGTACATGTTGTGCATGTGGCATTGTGTACATGTGGTGTCATGTACATGATATGCATGTGGTGTTTGTGTACATGTGGTATTGTGTACACATGGTATAGGTGGTGTGGTCTACATATGGCATTGTGTACACATTATGTAGGTGGTGTCGTGTACATGTGACGTTGTGTACACATTGTGCATGTGGTGTTGTGTAGAAGTGGTATTGTGTACATGTTGTACATATAGTACTGGTGTACATGTGGTATTTTGTGCATGTCATACATTCTTTGATGAGTACATGTGGTACTATGTATGTGCATTTTGTAGTAGTGGTATCATGAAATGTGTATTCATTGTGTTGTACTATGGGTGGGTACATTTATTATGTGGCATTGTACATCGGGTGTAGGTGTATGTATTGTGTTGTGTTGTACACTGGGTGAAGGTGTATGTGTTGTCTATTAGGTGTAGATACATTGATTGCATGGTGTTGTATGTCGTGTGTGGTTGTATGTGTGTGATGCACACTGTGTGTATATGCACATGGTTGAGGAGAAGGCACTAGGTGTTTGTCGAGTGTGGCAATCGATCTGGAGTGCATATAGAATAAGGACAAAGGTAGAACCTAAGATTGATTAAAAGATAAGTACCAACATTTTATTTCAGTTTTATTATGCATGTGAATTATGATTTTGTTTTATGATAATTACATGTGATCTATGGTTCTGGTTTATGATGGTTACATGTGATTTATGATGGTTGTATTTTGAGCTAACATGATGTCATATTTTTATATGTGTTGATTTGGTCAAAGTTGTTAGTTTGACTTATTGTGACAGGAAGTAAATAGGATTGCAAGTGTACCTTATTGATGAGCTACCAATGAGGTATGATGTGAATTTATTTCAGTTTATTTTAAATCTAATGGAAGTTATGTTTTTGGTATAGGAAGCACGGAAATTACTGGTTGGGTTGTTGAAATTGACTACAAGAATTAGCAGTGTAAGTGAAAGGTATTGGAACATGAAACAGTATGCTGGTAAATCACTATAGGAGTAGGGTCATTGTGGGACATTGATACCCAATAGTGTCCATTGATTTCCATGAGCATGCTATGACTGGTATGATGGTTTGAGGCAGGTATATGCCTTTTTTTTATCTTCCTATGCAAGGAAGCCTTGCCAAGGGATGGAATGCCTGGGATGGGGATGCCAGCGAAACTTGGAAGGTGAGTGACTGAATGGAAGGGGTGACCAGATTTCTTGAGGGACTATGTAGAAAAGAAGGGAAGGCACAGATGGAATCAAATTCACATTGGGAGTGTGCCCTGGAAAAATGAGCCGGTAACTATTCAATGAGAGGACAAGTGGCACAGGATTGTAACGCTAGACATTTGATGCATATTTGACCTTGCAGTGGATTTTAGACATCCTCGAAAGGAGGTGAATCTTGGTATTACTTTGAGGGTGGAGGTGTGAGCCTATGGATTCCCTTGTTGCGGATGCAGGCATCACATCCTTTTATTTGTTGGTTGAGCAAACATGCATATGTGTATATTATTGTAAATATTGTATCAATCTAGATTTATAAATCTTCATAGGAAATATGGTTATTTTTTGGTGGAAGCAAATGTATATGTGAGTATATGTGGTTGATAATATAAATACCATAATGAGCTAGGTTATAAAGCTCCAGCAAATGATATGTTTGTCATGTTTTAGTAGATGGTGATTGTAAATACTACAAGGAAATATGTTATAAACCTCCATGGGCAGTATGTTTTGTTTTCAGTAGTCTTGTTGGTTATAGGTGTCATTGAACATCAAGGATGGTGTTCCCCCAAGGGGGAGGGTTCTGTAACAACCCTGGTGAAAATTCCATGCAAAATTATATAAGACCACAGTTGATGGGACACGTATTCCAATCTGAATGGTGGGAAAGACATCCTTGTTTGGGTGTTGATTCGGTCTATTATGGCTAAGGAAATTGGCAAAGGCTATGGCAAAGGATTTGGAAAGGCATGAGGCATTAATTGGCATATTATTTATGAAAATAAAGGAAATTAGGAAAAAATGAAGGTGAAAGGTCACAGGTTGCATGCGAGGAGGAAATTGAAGGAAAATAATGGAAAATGAAGAAAATGGAGGCCTCATTGATAAAAAGGCTTCTAAGGATCAGTGTGTAAGCTTGGTCAGTTAGTTTTGTAGCTCTCTCATTACTCTCTCTCTCTCTCTCTCTCTCTTGGACAATTAGAGTTTTCTTGGAGAATTTTGGCATTGGAGCAAGAAAGGCAAAAGAATGCAAGAAGAAGGAAGGAGCAAGCAAGGAAGAGTAGGATCAAGAAGCTACAACAATATTATTTGTAGGCATCAATTTGCATGTGTTTTTTCCTTGCTGGATTTGCTATGCATGGTATTTCATGTGGTTCTTTTCTATCATGGCATAATTTTTTCCAGGTGTGAAGATTTTTTTAGCCTAGCCTTGCCATTTCTAGATAGCCTTAATGAGATGGGTTCTCATATGTCGGTTTAACTGGATTGTTGGATGGATTCGAAAATGAGTGGGGTGGATCTCCAAAATGACAAACACATGGCCTAGTGGTCCTTGAATTGGATTATGGATCACGGTAAAGCCATTGGCCTAGTAACCCCTGAGCTAGATTGTGTGTTGCGATAAAGTGAGGATTTTGTGCCTCGCTGGTCCTAGGAATCCTTGTCAGTGAATGGTGTGATATAAGATAAAGCGAAAAGGTATATTGCTCTCTGTTGGGCCTAGTAGTCTCAAGATGGGATGTACGATAAAGCCTAAAGAGTGGGTCTTGGTGTAGGGCCTAGTGATCCCTGGATCAGACTGTGGATTACAATAAAGCCTGAGAGACTAGGAGATACCAAAATTCCTCACGGTATAGGTAGAGAAATCCGGTACCATCCATGCTTGTTTGGTTCTTTTAGGTTGGTTATGACGCCCAAATTCATGCTTGGAATATGGCACAGGGGTGAATGGATAAAGAGATATTTGGCTCACCCATTCTAGGGTCAAGTGAAATGTGGAAGTCTCATCCTGGGTTTGGATTTTGCATCATCAATAAGAGGTTATTTCTCCTTGTATTTCTATGATTCTTATACTGGATTATATGTGGTTTATATGGTTGTGATTTGATTGATATTTATGTCCCTATTATGTTGGTTATTTATATGTTTTATGACAACAACTATGTATGGATCTCATCATGTTTTTACTTGTAAATGAATGGATAGTGTATCTATGACCTAATAGATGATAATGTAGCAAATGACATGAGGGAATAATGGTTCTTAACGATTCTCAGATAAGTATGAGATCCCTATTCTTAATTCTGTTGTTTAGACCTGTAGATTACATGTTTGTGATATGTTTGACGAAATTCCTGTCAAGGCTAGTAGGGGTCTCGTTAAGGGCTTGTTTAACTAATTGCTTTTGCATCATTGTTTCCTTCTTATTTTAATGCTCTTAAGATGTCATTCCATTCTGGGCAGTGACTTGGGATTTGGGCCTAAAAAAGTGGCTCAAATCTCGGGGATGCTGGCATAGAATATGACAAAAGAGTCCCTAGACACTAGCTGGTAGGACTGTGAGAGTGTCCAGGGGTCTCTAGATGCTGGCATGCACATAACGTGAGAGCGTCGAGAGGGAAAGTGACAAAAAACTTCAATGGGACCCCAGAGTAAGCTTCCTAAAGTGTTGTCATGGTTCTTAGGGGTCTTGTAGTTAATGTGGAAGGTCTATGTATTGTGTTTCCATTGATTCCATTTCCTTAAGGTCACATAAAAGGTCGAATCCAACTATAGTAGCCTCTCGTCACATGTTTACCCCATTTGGTTGGTTACTTGGGTAGATGTGGGAGGGTATTACAGACTAGTATTAGAGCATGGTTCACCCCTCAGACTAGGTGGGCGGTGTGTTGGTCATGCATTCATGTCGGTTGCATATATGTTCCTTATGCTTGTAGTCCATGTGCTTGTTTCATTTGCATGGTGTTGATCATGGTTGTAGTGATGTCAACATGTGAAGGTTGAAGGCATTTCCATGGACTATGTCTTCATGTGTGTATGATTGATTATGCATTGTTATGCATGTCAATGTTCACATGTTATCAAGTTCACGTGATGTGGTTGTTGTTTTCATGCATGAGGTCATGGTTTGTGTAGTGCATATGGTCATGCATTGATGACTGGACTCTAGCTATAATGATGTGTATATGGTTTTGTACTCATGTGTTATATGTCTATATGTAGTTGTTATGCATGTATGGTCTTGGTTATAGTTATGCATGAATAGTAGGTCAAACATGCCTTGGGAAGTTATTGTATGCAATTTAGGTCATCATGGCACTATTGGTTATTATGATGCTAATGTGTTGGCTGAGATAGAGTAGGAGATGTAGATAATTATAATGAGGTTGGAACATTAGACTTTCGGATAAGAGAAGATCTTCATACACGTATTGTATGTTTGGCATGCAGGTATGTAAGGTAAGGATTGTTATATGCATTAGGTTTATGTACATGTATTTTGATGTTATGGTTACATACATGATTGATGTTAGTTGATTAGTATAGTCATATACACATGTGTCGGATAGTCAGGAATGATAGTAACCTTGTTAAGAAATTTACGACAGAGAGATAAATTATTACTGAGATTTACCGAGATTTACAGAGAGGAATAATAAAATAACTAGCAACAATACACATAAATATTATGCACATAATATTTATCTAGGAAAACCCCAAATCCGGCAAAAAACCCAACCCAATGAGATCTCATTAGCATTGGCCAAAACCCTGGCTAATCCGGCTAAGTGAGCCTTCACCACTCACCTCTAAGGCTACATTACAATGAAGTATTCCCAACTTTTTATAGGCTCCATTACATGCAATACCACAGACCATAATACCATGGGTACACTATACCATGTTCCCAAAACCACTACTATTTAACCAGGTCAACCTTGACTCAAACCTGGAATCAAATTTTCCTAAAAATCCCCCCCTTAAACTTGACTTGGGGTTCCTTGACTAAACCCAGCGAAAGCCTGCTAAGTGAGACAATCCCACTCACTCTAGCCCTTATCCCCTTCAATTTTTTTACCTGCGATTTGTTAACCCGACATCCCCCTTTACCTAGGTCTAACCCAGACTTTACCAATAATTACCCAGGGGTACACATGCCTTACTAGGTCTTACAACAGTATGCCCATTTACATGCAAATTAAAAATTTCACTCCATTATAATAATTTTTTTTTTGTTTACCCTTGTTGTTGTCTTTGTACATATGACATCAATGTCCATATAAAAAGAATCCATCTACCAAATTACATGGGTCACCAACTGCTTTAACTGCCAGTTATCTAGGCATTCTTTTCAAGTACATGGTTCGTCAATTAATTAATCCACGTGCACATATCCTCCTCATCCACTGAATCTATCATGATCTAATAGTGTGCATCTTTGCTTCATAATCTATGGCTTTTCATCTTGCAAGAAAAACTCAGTTATCTCTCTATCTACTAGGCCAATACAAACCCTTGGCAACAAAAAATGTTCTTCTAAATCCAACTTAGCTCCGATACCAGTTGTTAAGAAATTTACCGTAGAGAGATAAAGTATTACTGAGATTTACCGAGATTTAGAGAGAGGAATAATAAAATAACCAGCAACAATACACATAAATATTATGCACATAATATTTATCTAGGAAAACACCAAATCCGGGAAAAACCCAACCCAATGAGATCTCATTAGCATTGGCCAAAACCTTGGCCAATCTGGCCAAGTGAGCCTTCACCGCTCACCTCTAGGCCTACATTAGAATGAAGTATTCCCAACTTTTTATAAGCTCCATTACATGCAATACCACAGACCATAATACCATGGGTACACTATACCATGTGCCCAAAACCACTACTATTTAACCAGGTCAACCTTGAATCAAACCCCGAGTCAATCTTTTCTAACAAACCTGTGGTTGTATGCATTTCTATTGTTGTTTAGGTTAATTAACTTGATGATTATGTTATATGTTGTTGATGAGTATTGTTACAGGTCTATTTGGGCACATCAGTCACAACATTCAAATCAGTACTACTAGGGCTCATCAAACCTTATTTCAGTTGCTACATGCCCTAGACAAGTCATCACATTGAATGCCATCATTCCTGAGAGTTTCCTCACCTAAAGACATCTTGAAATGACTCCTTGACGGACTAGCGCAGCCTTGAGGGACCAACACAGACATTCAAGCCTGCTCTGCAGAGCACCTAGGCCCACTTTGACTTGCGTTGGGCAAGATTGAGCAAAATCTTCATAGGGTTCTGGGAATATTCCTACATTCTAGACCATTCTAGAAGATTCCCACCTCTTATCCTCTCCTATGAGCTCGAAATTGGATAGGGAATGAATCAAATAACCTCATATCCTCTCATACCTTCCTCCATGGAAACTAACTCCCAAATTGGAAAGCCATTCAATGCCCAATTTTAGACAAAACCACCTCTATTTCCCTATAAATTAAGCCCTCATCATAGTGATCAAGGGCTGGACTTTGAGAATTTGTAAGGAGATACTATTGGTTTGAGGTTTGAGATTTTAAGCAAGTATTGTTATGTTGCTGGAGTGTTGTGTTTTTGGTGCGATGAAGGATGAAACTCAAGCTGGATGAGTGACGTGGGATCAAACTTCTTTGGTTGTAACTCTTCCTTCTAGTTAATAAAGTTGTTTACACCTTTCCCCATATTCTATTCTTTATGTATGATGATTATATGTGTAAATGCTTTCGATTCTATTTGCTTATAGTAGATAGATCTCTTTCTTTGATTGGTTTTTGTCCTATGTTTATGATTGCAGGTACTTATCGAGCGGATTCAGTTCGAGAAGGAGCGACAAGATCTATTCAAAGGAGACAAAGTGAACTGAAAGATAACAAGTAGGTTCCTTGTCTTATTTATCTTCTATAGGAAAAGGTTAAACTCTTTAAATCTGTTGTTCTTGGTGTAGCTACCCACCTAGGGAAGTTGTGTTTATCTGTAGATGCAAAATTCCACATAACAAATTGGCGACTCCACTCGGGATTGGCCATCAAAATCATTCAGAGATCGCACCCGGCCTAAGCCACACCAACCCTTAAGATGACTGAAATTTTGTTCACGAAGTTTCAAACGGGAGACCTTCATACCATAGAGTGACTTAATAATTCACCCCATCACCGATTATTCTATGTGTTATGGGCTAAGAGATAAAGTAATTGAAAGGAAACAAAAAATAATAATTTTTAGTATTATGAAATATTTAAATTCTTAACTACTTAATATGGAGTTGACAAATGACAATGTAAAAAGTAATATTATTAATATTAAATAATGTGTAATCCATTTTATGTTTAACTGAAATGTAATATTTAAAACAAAAATTTATTAATAACAATATTTTAGTGTTAGTGATGAATAAAATATTAGAACTTATATGACATTTAAAAAATATTGATAATAATTTTTTTTTAATGTGCGTTATAAATAAAATATTTCAATAGGAATGTTGAGTAAAATATTTTAACATCAAAGACATATAGATAGAAAGAGCTAAAAGTTTTTATTCCATTAAAAATGAAACATGTAACATTTTAAAAAGTATTATTAACAAGAGAGAGAGAATCCTATGAATATATGCTTTCTAGATCTAAATATAAGGGGCATGTATTAACATTTAACGTGGAAAATGTAAATCATAAATAAAATATTTCAATGTCAAGTAAGTATATATTATATAAAACAAGTCAAAAGAAAATAAATCTTATAGTTAAAACATTTCATTAGTATGTTGCTCAAAACCAAAATAGATACATCTCAACTTTGGATCTACCAAGATAAAAAAGGAATATAATCTCTCTAGGTGAATTTTTTTTGTCTTTTGAGCTTAGAAATAAATTTGAGTATTGAGAAATTTGATCCCTCCATATGCTTGGTAGATCCAGAGTTAAAATGAATTTATGCTAGTGGACATAAGGCAATGTTTTTTTAAGGAAATTAGTGAAGATTTTACACAAATTAATAAAGCAAATCCAAGGGTGTGGAGGGAGCTCAAGCCTCTATAACACATTGTGGGTGAGTTCATAGCACCATCATATCTGCGTGTACATCATCCACATACTAAAATCCTTATCACTTAATTTTAAGATTGTAATTTCATGTTTTTAATGAATCATTCATGATATAGATGATAAAAATTAATTTGTTTAATTATTTATGTTATTATATTTTTTTATTGTTTAAAATGTATTTGTGAATATATAACTGAATATAACACTTAAAAAAAATTAAACACTAAATTATATAGCATTCACAATTCAAAATTGTGTAAATCGTCATCACTTAATTTAAGATGGTAATTTCATGCTTTTAATGACTCGCCATGACAGGGATGATATAAATTAATTTGTTTAATTATTTATGCTATTATATTTTTTATTGTTTAGAATTTTGAATATAAAATTTTTTAAAAAAATTACAACACTAGATTGAATATAAAATTAAAAAAAAAAAATTAGACCACTCAATTGTATAGAATTCG
Source organism: Pinus tabuliformis (assembly GCA_031772625.1). Taxonomy (NCBI): domain Eukaryota; kingdom Viridiplantae; phylum Streptophyta; class Pinopsida; order Pinales; family Pinaceae; genus Pinus; species Pinus tabuliformis. Next base: position 1,211,091,326 of record CM062807.1, on the reverse strand, counting down.
CAATTCAAAATTGTGTAAATTTTTAATTCAATTTGAAAGTGTCAAAAATTTCTAAAATATAAAACAATAAAATTACAACTTGAAATATTAATCAAAACAAAATGAATATATATATATAGTCTTAAGGGTTAGTTTAATTGGTTAATCTTTATTGTTAAAACATCTTTGCTATTGAGAAGTCACAGGGTCATTTCTGTTGACATGTTCATTTCTCTCGACATCTTTAAAATAAAATTCCGTGATTAAATTAACTAATACAAATATTTTGCTATTAAAAAATCACACATTCATTTCTCTTGACCCCCTCAAGATCAGATTCCGTAATTAAATTGACTAATACAAAGCGTAGTACTCGCTGATTGATATCTATATCTATATATAAATGCGAAGAAATACTCCATAAAAATAAGTTAAATTTACTTTTAAAAAATGAAATATTTGATTGGTCAAAATCAAGAGCTAACAGGAGATTCCCATAAACCCCCACGTATTCTCAAATTTGCCGTCAACGCAAGTACGGTCACATTGTTGTATTCAAAACCAAGCCGAGTGGTCCCGTGGGGCAACCGAAACAATGAGCGCGGGGTATATTTGGGGTTAAGGATGTCGACGTCATTATCAGTCAGCGGTTTAATCCTCCAAGGCGGCATCTGCCTTCTGCCGCTGCGGTGCAGGATAATTGCATTGAAGGAATAAATTTATAGTCTAAGCTTTAATTAATTAAAATAATGAATTGTCCCCAAATCTGCCAACTGCTCCATATTGCGAGGACAAGTACCCTTCACGGTAAGTTTCCCCACAATATTTATATGATTACAATGTGCCACATATCTAAATTTGGGCAGCCCTAATCAAGTAGGTTTGGGCTCTTGTCAACCAATAACAATGCATATATGTCTGTCCGTTTTAAAGTTATATTGCTTTGAGTTCGGTGAAAGTAAGTTAGCTAATCCCAACATATTATAGTTAATCCTAGGATAATAGAACATTGATTCACATGACAACATTTTTTCATTTTTGTTTTTTCATCCTCTTTTTTTTTAATAAAGTATTGGAACGTTTTAGGGGAATGCATGGTAGGAAACTATTTCAATTAATTAGGATATTGAATAATGAGTTGTTTTTAGTGAGAGTGTTTTGAAGTTTTTTTGTTTTTGTTTTTTTGTTTAATTTTTCTAAAATCTCGCAGAAATTTATTGAAATCACACTGAATCTATGTATAGTCAAAAAACCAGTTTAAATAACACAAATCAAGATTTTATCTCAAATTTTTTCGCCGGATTTCAGCATCAGAAAGTCCAAAAAGTCGCACCAAAGACAACTCCATTGAATCATAATATAAAGAAGTTTTGATCTTGTTTTTGTGTTGCTTGATTTTGGATTTGTTATTTCAGTAGAGAAATATTGGGGTTAAAAATGGACCTCAAAACAAAAATGTACAACCAAAATCAACTTTATAAACCAATAGGATTCGAGATGATGATGCCAACCATGAGGATGATTCACCATTTTTGGAGTAAAAAAGTAAAAAGATTACAAAATAAAAATAAATTGTTTTTTCAACTTATCTCCCTACGGTTTTACTCAAATTTTCAGTGAGAGCACTTGTTGGATGCAGAATTCAATTCCTCATCCAACGAGTACCCATGTTGCATACTTTCAATGGACTTTGCTTCACGAAAAATGAGAAATACATAAATAAAAAAAATCATGTTGCATACTTTCGATGAAATCTGCTACATGAAAAATAAGAAATATATTAAAAAGTTTATCGAAAGTATGCAACATGGTTTTTGTTTTATGTATTTCTCATTTTTCGTGTAGCAAAGTCCATTGAAAGTATTGAAAATTGTTTTTTTTCTTTCTTCCCTTTAAAATTTTATGATGTAATCTAATCTTATTTTATTGTTTGCACTATTATTTTATAATATTCCTTAGGAGACTCATTTTATACCTCAAATTTTCCCCAGTTTCCTCAAGATATAGGAATACAAGACACTTTGTTATATAGAGATAAAGTGTATAGTCTCTTACTTTGTGGCAATTGTACCCATTGCTATATTTTTGTATCACTTTGATCATTTTTTATTACATACTTTCCATAATACTTCATAAAGTGTGATGTGTATTTTGGAGATTTTTTTTGTTTACAACATTATGGGTTGTTTTCGAGATGTGCAACTTTAAGTTCAAGCTCCACATCATGTTTAGATTTGGTTCTTTGAGTCCTTGGCTTTGCTTAGGAAACATCATCTGACCAACTCATCATTAATTTCTAATAGATAGGTATCTCTTACAAACAATTTTTAATAAATTCAATTAAAAAGTGACAATGCTAACATAATAGGAATAACAATTGGTTGCAAGGTAAGTATAATGTTGGTTGTAAGGTAGGTATAACAACATTGTAGTGATTCCATAAGAAATTTCAACATAAGTGTAGACTACTTACAATAATGTGCATAGTTTCTTTTGCATTTGCATTCACAAGAATACAAATATTTTTCATTTTTCAAAACATGTAAGATTACATAACACGTATAAAGAGAATACCTTGTAGCAAAGGTTTTTATGGAACTATTTGGAAAATTTATCTTTTTTGTTTATAACGAAGGTTGCTAGCAAAGGTGGGAGCCGAAGGTTTTTATGGAGTTTTTTACATCAATGTACCTAAATTATCATAATGTAGTGAGACACTCACAAACATAACACAACTCTACTAAAAGAATAAAACATATTAATAAATATTATTATTATAAAATGTTAAAATATCATTTGTTTAAACTAAAAAATAAAATGCATATTGGTGCTCCACACTTAATTAAGAACATCAGTGCACAGTGAAAAACACGTTGGATTAGCTTAGAATAGTTGGTTAAATAGTGTAAAAACATAATTTAAAGAACCAAAAACTTCACAAGCGTGCTTAAAAACTCTACCCACCCTAGCACATATACAATATTGGTGCACTGTAAAAACATTAATAATGCACTTAATAGTACCGTGGTCTTGAAGTTCTTAACATATAGCAAAAAAAACTAACCGGTGTGTTACTAATTTTACCATGCATAGGTGTCTTATTATACATAATGCACCACATACTCAAGTCTTTTGCTTACAAAATATTAGTTTTATATTAAAAAAATAAATAAATTAGTATATTAGTGTGTTTCAATCCCCATAATGCACTGGTGTTTCTTACTATTGTGCACATCATGATATAGTATACTAAAATGAATTTTATTATCACATTTCCCTTTTGTGCTTCCCACCACTTACACAAGCACTAATGTTCACCTCTTTTTATAGTTTCCCAATTTGCAATGCTCTATAGTCTTCCTTCCCTAGTTCAATAGTTTTTCCCATTTATTTGATTCATTTTTATTTTTATTTTATAAAACAATGCACATTTTCATTTTTTGATGTAGGGCCTTCATACTTCCTTGGATGGTAAGACACAAAGTAAAAAAAAAAATATCTTTGTATTTTCAAATTAATAATATTAAAATTTACAATTGGGTTTAAATTTAACTTTTTTTATATATTAAAAAGAAAAGAAAAAATCTACATGATGCACTTCATGGGTTTGGCTCACACTTGACTTCATAGAGTGTACTATATATTTATAGGTAGCACTACAAGTGGTGCATGTGGCAAGTCACTCCATGGTAGTGGGTTGTAAAGCACAATGCATTGAAATGACCAATGTGCATTAATGGTGTGTCTCATTTTAAAAGAGATGCTAATTTTGGCAAATCAATGCATTTCATGATTACATTAGTACTAATGTATTTGGTGGGACACAAAACACAATGCAAAGAAATGGGTGTTGTGTATCAATGATGCATCTCATCTTAGAAGTAGCATTGGTGTGCATGTGCATAGTGGGATGCCCCATTATCGATGAGTTATATAAAACACAACACATTGAAATAAGCTGTAGAAATTTTGAATAATTTAACACATATTCAACAGAGATTATCCTGATCATACAATTTAAGCGGAACATGTATAATACATAATCTCCTCTACGTTGATCAAGAATATAGCAGCATCAATAACAATAAAACATCAAGAGCATTCACACATTAACACAGTTTGTATCACGGGGAAAGCATCTCGCTAAAAACCCCACACTATCTGTATATTAATGATTGAGTCATGTAACATTACACAGCATAATACTTCTCACAAGTATCTCCACCTCTGTTACACACAATACAGCTCAGATCTGATCTCCAAATCTCTTCCACTGCTTGCCTGCCTCCACTGCTCAATACCTGCTCAAGAACTGATGAGAATAGCTTCCCAAACTCGATTTTCACCTGCAAAATAGTCACTCACTCTTTGTGGACGTGAGCAAAGGCTAAAATGCGGGCCAAATACGTGAGCAAACTCATTGGCATACTCAATCCTTTGATTGTGCAAGATCTGGTGCACAACTATAGTCACAACTGATAGCAATCTGATTCTCTACCACCTGTCCCTGTTGAACTGAACATGCACTGACATGCAACTGAGTTAACTGATGTATTCTTTAGTTGTATTATGAGTTAATAATTAGTTTAACAACTCATCATTAGTCTATCTGCAGTTAGACTAACTACAACTAGTTTAACTAAGTTAAACTGAACACAACTCCATCAACTGTACCTCCAGTCCACTAAACTCAACTCACTTGAGTTCTAACTGAAGTCATGCATGCAACAAATCAACTGACTCATAAGAAAAACGAATTTCCTTCTGACAGCTGCATGTGCCACTTCCGTAGCTCAAACTGAAGTGCTCCAAGAGAATAAGATTAAGTTTATAGTACAAATATTATTGTGAGATAATAATATTTGACTTTTCTATTTTTGACAGCCAGTCTAAAAATAGACTTGATCACTCACACTTTCATCAAAAATAGAAGTCCATCTATTTTTCCCAACTTGATCAATCATCCATAAACATAGACATGATCCATATGTCTAAAAATAGACATAGTCTAAAAATAGACTTGCGCCAAAAATAGCCTGCGGGCCCACTTAGTGAAGGCGACTCTTTTCACTAAGCTCCATCATCTTGTTGCAATCTCAACATAAGCAATGTACATTAATGGTGTGTCTCATCTTACAAGAGGCATTGATGTGTATATCGATGCGTTTAATGACTACACTAGCACTGGTGCATTTGGTGGATGAACTGTTACTAGTGCATTGTAAAAGATAGCACGTCAAAATTGTCGATGTGCATTAATGATGTATCTAATCTTAGAAGAGACACCAATGTGCATATCGATGTATTTCATGACTACATTAGCACGGGTGCGAGTGTTTCAATATTATTATGTGAAAAACCATGTAACTAAAGGTTTCAAAACCACACAAAACTTCTTTTGTTGTTGTTGTTGTTTTTTTGCTATGCATTGATCAAACTTTGTTTGTTGTCTTTGCAGGTTTGTCATATATAGTAGTTATGCATGTTTATCAGTGAGAGAAAGGCTATGACAATTTGCACATCAAAGTGCATGTGAATCTTGTTGTGCATTGCATGCTCACATGCATCAAAGTGGATGTGAATCTTGTTGTGCATTGCATGCTCACATGTTTTAGGTTAATCAAGTACTTTGAGTGCCCTGCATTTAACCCGAATGACGGATTATTGATCAAGAATGTGCAAATGTGGAGGTTGTAGTAGGATTGATTTGTACTATAAAGGTAATTGGTATCATTGAGTGCCTTAATCAATACTTATTTCATGTTATGGCTCTTGATTTGGGGCAAGAGGACCAATGTTCATCAAAGGTTAGACTAAAGTAGATTGTTGGATTCATTGGTTAATTGGTATGGTATAGGTCCAGAGAGTTTGGAGGGAGGCTTAATGTATATCCTGGTCATTCATGACCTAGTGATCGAAGCAATGTCTAACATGGTACCATAGATTAATAGCTCATTAAGAGGTTATCATATCATAAAGGGTCGAATGCAAGTTGTTGAGAAAGTGCTCTATGGTCATTTATTTGCACAAATATTGTTTATGAGAGAAGCTATAACATTATAGTTGACTCGATGCTTTGTTAAAGATGAAGATAAATTTACATTTGAGTCCATCTTGTATTATCTATTTTATGAGTAAGTGGCTTGAAATTTGCATTTGGGTCCATCTTGTATTATCTATTTTATGAGTAAATGACCTCCCTAAGTCTTTGCTTAAATATTTATTTTAAAAACTAACCAGAATTAATGCAGATTTTTTTTTTACTCGAGAAAATTAATTCTTAATGCAATTGGAAAAAATGTTAATAAAAATACTTCATTTTTCATGGGCCAAAATAGATTTATAAAAATATCATCGTATAATAAAATAAAATATTAAAATAAATAAAATCAAATATATAACCATGTGCATATAATCACTTCGATGTGGATTCATATATCACTACTTTGTTTAAGTATAGTTATGACAAGACCACTCAAAATGCTTAGCATCATTACATTTGTATCAACGTTACACGTTATGATGATGAAATTGTTAATAATATGAATATATATTTAATATTTATTATTAGATAATTATTGTAATATATTATTATATCTATTAAAATATTAATATACTAAGATTAATATCTAATTTTAAATTAAATCATTAACAAATATTCACCGCGTGGATATCGATATACTCCCCAATATCAAAGGTGAGTGGTTCCATGTGGACTCTTCATACAAATATGGTCTCCAGGAATCTTTGGGGCTAAGGGCGTCGACGTCGTAGCAATCAGAGATTTAATATTCCAAGACGGAACTTGCATGGAAAAAATGAATTTATAGCCTAAACTTCAATTAATTTAAATTACATCTATACTTAGAAAATGGAATGGCCCCAAAGAGACTAAGTGCTCCGTATTACGAGGACAAGTCCCTTCAATGGGAAGTTTTCCCCACACCTGCCATACGATTATAATATGGCAACTTCTCTAAGGTTGGGTATCCCTAGTTAAGTTGCATGTAGCCTTTGGACTCTTGTCACGCTATAACAATACATGTATGTCTGCTTTAAGCTATGTTGCTTTATGTTGCTTTGATTTTGGTAAAAGCAGGTTAAATAATACTAACGCATGTGTATATTGCGTGTGGGTTTTGGATTTTGTTAAAATATAACGTACTTACATTGCCTTGAGTTTTGTAATGCACAGGGGATTATAAAATTGTAAATGCAATGGGATTATAAATGGGAGTTGTATTTAGTGTGATTTAAATTTAAGTTGAAATTTTGATTTGTGTTGTTTAAATTAGTTTTTGGGAAATTTTTTAGGACACTTCGATTGTACATGATTATTTATCAAGCTTGTGATTTCAATAAATTCTTGCCGGATTTTAGAGAAATTTGACGGAAAAAACCCACCGTAAAAACTTCTAAAAAGTCGCATTAAAGACAACTCCTTATAAATATAGTGGGATTGTATTAGTGTAGATTTATCTTAATTATGGATTTATTAATTCCTAGAGCACTTCGATTGTACATGATTACCCATCAAGCTTGTGATTTCAATAAATTCTTGCCGGATTTTAGAGAAATTTGACTAGAAAAACCCACCGTAAAAACTTCCAAAAAGTCGTACTAAAGACAACTCCTTATAAATGTCGCGGGATTGTATTAGTGTAGATTTATCTTAATTATGAATTTATTAATTCCTAGGGCACTTCGATTGTACATGATTACCCATCAAGCTTGTGATTTCAATAAATTCTTGCTGGATTTTAGAGAAATTTGACCGAAAAACCCACCGTAAAAACTTCCAAAAAATCGCACTAAAGACAACTCCTTATAAATGTAGTGGGATTGTATTATTGTAGATTTATCTTAATTATGGATAATTCCTAGAGTACTTCGATTGTACATGATTACCCATCAAGCTTGTGATTTCAATAAATTTTTGCCGGATTTTAGAGAAATTTGACCAGAAAAACCCACCGTAAAAACTTCCAAAAAGTCGCACTAAAGACAACCCCTTATAAATGTAGTGGGATTGTATTAGTGTAGATTTATCTTAATTATGGATTTATTAATTATTAGTGTAAAATTTGAATAAAAATTTATATCTCGAGAGATTTGATCCTTTTTAGTGCTTTATATATCTAGAGGTTAAGATGGATCTAGATTGGTTTAGTTTTTATAAATATAACATAAAACTAAAATGATATAATCTTAACTATTTAAATATATGATATGGAAAAAAAATTATTATAATAAACATAAAACAACAATTACAAATTTTGATTTTTCACTCAATTGTACCAAAAGAGACATTTACTTGGAGCCTTTCCCACTTTAAATAGGTTCTATTCCAGATGAATCTCATGGGTCAATACTATATGTTCTCATAAACCCAGAGCTCAAAAACTGCCTGTAACTTGACCGAGTTAAATAAATTATATTCCACATGAATCCCATAGATCAATGTCATAAATTCTCATAAAAAACAGTTGTACCTGACCAAATTACTGAACTACCCAACACAAATTAATAAAAATTTCATATAAATTAATAAAAATTCATATAATTTTATTTTATATTTTAATTATTAAATCAACATTTATAATTATTAATTTTAGTTATATAATTTTAATAATAAAATTAATTATACATAATATTACACTACAACATCCTTCCGTATTAAATTGAAAAGCATCTCTCAACATAACCATCATTAAAATGACTATTATACTTCCCAAAAAAGTTAAATATGCATAAATTATATTTAAAATTTACAAAGCAACTCATTTCCATAAAAGCATATGCAACTTAAATGGGTTTCACGACTTAAATCGGATTGGAGGTTTCCAATTAAAACCCCTTAGTCATTTTCTGAAATTTTTCAAGAGTAATTTATTTTGGATATGAAATAATAACATGTTACCATAAAACTTCGTTTGTGGTTTGTCATAGAAGAAACTTTGGATTTGTTATGCTTTTACAAGGTAAGAGGATATAGTGGGACACTTTGTTATATAAAGTGTAGTGTATAGTCACTTGTGGCAATGGTTTCCATTGTCATATTTGTAATATTAATTTGATCACTTTTATCACATGTTTTACAATTTTTTAATATGGGTGTGTTTTAAATAATTTTCTTTATTTACAATAAGGTGAGTTGATTTGGGTTATTTAAGGAATAAGATTTAATATTGATAATAAAAAATGTCGCAACTCTATAAAAGAAAGAGAAAAATAGGCTATTTATTTTTATTAAATAGTAAAAATGTCATTAGTTTATGTTATGAGAAGTTTTATGACTTTTACAATGGGGAAAGTTTATATTTATATTATTTATGTGTTTTTTCTTAAAGTCATGTACTTCTTTATATTTTAAATATCATGGGTTACAAAAAATTATGAGTGAATATTATAAATCTCTATGATAAAAACTAAGGAATGGTTGTATTTGGTAAAAATTAACAATTTTTTGTATATGATAAAAGCTAATTGTACAATTAGATTTTTTATTTTGTTTTTTTCCACCTTTTAAGTACCATGATTTACCAAAACCATGGGTTTGTAAACCACCAACAACATAAAATAATTATTGGCTGTAGTGATTCACCAACATCCAGTTGTATCAATTCCCCCCCACCTTAGGAAATAATGGTCTCCAATATATCAAGTTCCCTCATCAGATGAGGAAATTTTCGTTAAATTTGGGTCATGGTGAGCCACTCGCCTTAGTGAAGAAGTTCCCATACTTTGACAACCTCGTAGAGTTGTATGCTCTCCTAGTAGATATCCTTTGTATTGGTGTCCATTATTTGTTCCACCACAACCAAAAACTTGTGTGCAACCCGATGTTGGTCATGTCATTGTTTGCACTTGGCGTTGGCTTTTTGTAGGACATCATGAACCTATTGTTGGAAGCGTTTGATTCATTCAAAAATTTTGGCTACTTGATTTGCTTAAGCCTGAGCATGGGAGGACTTTGCTGGTGAAGATTCAATCATAAGAGTGACATTCATGGGATTGATGGATAGAACCCCAAATATGTCTCAAAAGAACTATGACCAATAAAATTGTAAAGAGCGCTATCATAGCCATGTTGAGCATATGAAAGGATGTTTTCCGATGTATGTGGATGTTTTGAAATGGAAGTGTAGAGACACCCTTGTAGGTAAGGTGAATATGTCTTTGGACCTTTCTGCAAGCTTTTCCACCTATTTATGTCATATAGAGAGAGCTTGTGTTGAAGCTATAGTGGTTGTAGTGATATTTTGTTTCTCCTTCTTGTCAAACCATGAAGAGGAAAAACTTGGAAGTATGAGAGCCTATTTTTTTGGCATTTTTTCTAATATTAATGAATTTCCCATAGTTGGGTCTACCTCTCGTATCTTGTAGAGCTAATCTCTAACTACGAGGTCAAGAATCATAAAAAAAATAACATTTCCACATATAAGGTTGTCATAGTAGAACATCACAAACTTTAAGTGGAGCAACATCACATAGTACCTCATCTTTGAAGGTCTTGATGCCATAAGATAAGTCGTATTTCTAGCTAATATATATGTATTTTCCATGGCTCAACCAACCAATGGTGTATGATTAGGGGTGTGCCATTATTGACAGCTTCAATATCTTTACCAACTTAGCTAAGATTAGATTCTTCTAACTCCCATTGTCAATAATGAAATATAATGGTGCCCCCTTCACCCACATCTATGAATCAAAGAGGTGATCCCCCTTCTCAAGCTCCTCTAAATCTTTTGGTTGGATGATTAGAACTTAAACAAGAACACAACAAATTACACATATAACCATATATTCGATGGTATCTTATCTCTAAGAAGAGATGTGGCGGCTACATGCCTATGAACTGTGTTATGATGAGGCTCAAAGGCCTATTTATTGAGAAACAATGGAAAACTCTAAACATCCAAAAATCTAACCCTAGGAGATGAAGCGCCAAAATTGTGGGCCTCATTTGGCTAAATTGGTACATAAGCTTCTTGGGGTCGTAACTTTGGCATACGATCTCTGTTTGGCTATCATAATACCTCGTTTCGAAGATATCTAAGAGGAGGCCAAATAATAAAAAAAGAGATAGCTTGGACATTTCGGGTCTCTACATTTTCCCTAAAAACATCGTTTAGGGCCTCAAAACAACTTCAGAAGTTCAAGACCCGAAAAACTGCCAAAAATAGTAAATTGTGCTACAATTAAGGAAACCTAAAAGCTGAATGAGACAGTGTTGGCAGTCCAAGTGGAATAGGTGGGTGGCCACCAACCACCTAGATAATTGGATCTTTAGAGTTTCTATGGTAGGATTGGGTTCTGCATTGATGATCAAATTTCCTTTATCCACTTTTGAATCACAATCTGAGTTAGAGTATATTTTTTTCTCTTTAAACTCAATCAATAATGGTTGTTTCAAATGACATTCATAAATGTTGTTCTAGGGGATTTTGTGGAAATCACACCACTTTCCAGTCCTTTTCCTGCGACTTGGGCTAGTTATCTTGAAGTTGACTCTCCTTGGTTTGTGTCTTATTGTGTGAGTTAGGACCTCCTTTTTTAGGCTTTTATTGTAGTGAATTTGTAGATCCAAACTATTGCTTATACCTTTGCTTCAATCTATGCTCTATTTTAATAGCATATAGATAGGAATATCCTACTAAGAAGATGTCCAGAAAATCCATCTCCATTTTGATGTACCTATGTAGACCACTGTGATACTTCAAAATGATGTGTTGCTCAGTGTATTTGATACCAATTTTGAACATAAGGTATGGAAAATATGGGTGTACTCTAGCATTGTTTGGTCTCTCTCCTGCTGCAAAGTGTGAAGTTTTAATAATGTTGTAGTTAATTTGTTATTATTCACATGTCAATTGATTATTTGTCTTCTAAAATTTCTTTGCGGAAAATACTGAATAAAACACTACTGCAACTTCACAGAAAATAAATAAACCATAGGAATTGAGAAAATTATTGCGCACACACACACAAATAATGAACACCAATATTTATGGATAAATGTCCATGGAAAAATCCTAGTGTGAGGAAAACTAGTTCTGCAGATGTGTATTTTTATTAATTATTCAACAAAATATATAATGGAGAAATTATAATTGTTTTTCGTAAATTAGAAAACCTTTGAAAAATTATTCCACTCACTTCTGCAAGTCGATATAGGCCCCTGGAAGCAATTCAATCCCTTTGATCCAATTCAGACACCCTCTAGCTCCTAAATCAATCACACGTGTTTCCCTGACACTCGACCCCTCTCTAGAAAAATCACATTGTTGGGAAAAAAAACTTGGCTTCCGTGGAATTCTACTACAACCTAAAAGTTCGACTACCAGTGCAAATCAATCACCCTAGAAATTTTTCTCCTTGCTTTGACAACTCAACCTCTCTAAAGAAATTTGCACCACTAAGAAACTTAACCTCTCTACATAAAACATCGATCTCCCACAAACTATAGAAATCACTATGAAGAATCTCCTCTAGTACTCCTGTCTCCAATCACTATAGATTTCAATCTGTTGGTGCCCTCTCACTATCATTGTTCCCTTGCTACCACTACAAATATGTGTTTCGATGTGTTCTCCAAATTCCCATCAATATCCTCTTATAATTTGTCATTGACGAATCAACGGCCATCATCTAACTCCAATTGATGGCTAAGGTCACCTTGACCCCGTCACATGAATTTTATAGAAGTCAATAGAGGAAAATTGGTTTACCTCAACTAATCTTGATTAATTAAGCCATTTCCCTAAGTTGGACTTATGGAAATTAATAAACTAGTTAATTAATTCTAATTAAGGAACTTTTTCTTATAAATGTTTTCTGGGTGTTGGAGAAATCAAACCATTATGTTCTTTAGCATCATGGACATCATCTGAGACTAGAAAACCTACTCGAGTTGCAAAAACTAACACAAAGTGGTCCATCTTATGTATTCGTCATCATAGTAGCCCACGAGGTAGAATTCCTCCTTAAGGGCATCCACAAATTATGCCCAAGTGGATTCTTTCCTTAATGACATAGATTCATCTACTGTGTATCCCCCCAAGCTTTGACATGGGGAAGGGTTTTAAAGAGGGAAAAATTGATCTTTTAACTATCAGAATTTTTTTGGATAGAGTAATAACCCTCGAGCATGTTCAACCACTTCTCTAGTGCATCCTCACCTATTTGGCCTTCAAATAAGGGGATATCAAGGGTAAATTACACCTTGAAGGGTATCACACCTTCAAAATTGGCTTTTGTTGAACGTTCCTCTATTGTTGTTAGTAGTCATTGACGGATTTTGGCGAAATTGTCCTTCATCTCATTCCTTTGTCATGCGAGTGCTTCCTTGAGAAACAACTTGTTAGGATCTTCTTCTCTGTCACGAATCCTCTTTTCTTTCACCATGTGAGGTTGCTTGAGTTGGTGAGGGTGGTTCTTCTCAAATAAAATTAGTTTGAGATTCAACTCTTTATACCTCGCCTCATCGGGGATATGCACTAGGAAATGACAATGTAACATCCCTAGGGAAAATTCCATGTAAAAATATTTAAGACCACGGTTGATGGGATGCGTACTCCAAGCTGAATGGTGGACAAGACATCCTAGTCTCGGTGTTGATTCGATTTATTATGGCTAAGGAATTTGGCAAAGGCTATGGTAAAGGCTTTGGAAAGCCATGAGGCACTTAATTGGCATATTATTTATGAAAATAAAGGAAATTATGAGAAAAGGATGGTCAAAGGTCATAGGTTGCACGTGAGGAGGAAATTGAAGGAAAATAATGGAAAATGAATAAAATGGAGGCCTTATTGATAAAAAGGCTTTTGAGTATCAATGTGTAAGATTGGTCAATTCAATTTTGTAGCTCTCTCATTATTCTCTCTCTCTCTCACTCTTGGACACTTAGCTTTTATTGGAGCATTTTGGCATTGGAGCAAGAAAGGAAGAATAAGGAAAGAAGAAGGAAGGATAAAGTAAGGAATACTAGGATCAAGCAACTACAACAATATTTTTTGTAGGTATCGATTTTCATGTGTGTTTTCCTTGCCAGATTTGGCATGCATCATATTACATGTGGTTCTTTTCTGTCATGGCATGGGTTTTTTTAGGTATGACAGTGTTTTTAGCCTAGCCTTTCCATTTCCGGATAACCTTGATGAGATGGGTTCTCATACGTCGGTTTAGCTAGATTTCCGAATGGATTCTGTTATCTCAAAATCAGATCCTGATAGGCTGCTGGTCAGGTTGACTCTAAGTAACTATTTCAACCTACTTTAGGTTGAGGCTTAGCCTCCTCAACCTGAGAGGGCTCTCTCTTGATGGATTAATGATTTTGATTAAAGATAAGATGGCTAACTCTTATAGAACAACTATGAAAAATATGAATGGTGGAAACACATTAAACAAAACTATCCATTGGGCTTATGGAGTCAACAACACCTCAAAATAACAATGAACTCAACCTTACATGGAAGTCAGGGCATTCAACATTTAAACATTCAGAACATAAACTCATATGGGACCACACAGTTTATAAATGTATACAGGAAGTCAGAGCACATTCAGTGAATTTTGAGTGATTATACATCCATACCACTGTAAGAATTAAGAAAAGGACAACATCACATAGTCTGAACATAACAAATCCTTCATGAATCCTGAGAAGTAAAGTCAAGCATGTATTACTGAAAATGAGTCTTTACATAGGCCAAATACCAGCTTTTCATAAAATTTCCAACCCTGATTACATTGTTGTTTCAGCTATATATAGAGCTCTTATTCTAACTGATCGAGATTCCTCCTCCAGCATGAGGGGAATTCGAAAATTACTTCTATTACTGACAACTCTTAACTCTAACTACTTAATAAATGCAACAAAGTGTTGACTGGAGTTTTTAGAGATCTAAATCAAGTAGGATTCTAACACCGTGTTATGCTAATAATAGCCTTGATTACAATGGTTCTCGTTCTTTGACATCTGTTCCCCTTTAGTTTGGCTGTAATGGATGTTCAAGGCTCCATGTTTGATCTTCAATGACACATCTTTTCCATTGCCCTGAAGCATAGGAAACTACCCCTGTTTGTCGGTCCTTGGTTTGCCTCAAAATGTTCGAATCCAAAGAAGCATGCCTTTTATCTTTGATTACCCAAATAGAACAGATTGCCACGTCCATGATGTGCTGGCCACCCTTTTTATGTGTGAAGGCACCACGCTGTTATGAAATATCTTGAACTGTGGTAAATATGTTCACTTTATGACAAAAAATTTAAAATTGGATTCGAATACATATCTTCTCCACCTGTCTTGTCCTGGTTTAATGTTAATAGTTTCAAATGATGCCTTATATGCCTTATATATATTTCCTTTTCAAAATTCCTGCTTCAACTTCAAAACTGCTTGATTTATGTTGAAATCATCACTTTCAGCAGTTTCGTAGCGCACTACGAAACTGCTGAGTTATTTAAAACAACTTGTTTTTAACCTGAGACCTTTATTAACCAAGTGCTTGATTGCCAAAACCTTCTTTAGACTTTCCAAAGGTTGAATAGGGATTTAGATTTCTTCAGAAGGATAAGATCAAGCAAACTTATCAAAATTCTTGAAACAGAATCTTACTTGAAATGAAAACTCATTTAGCAGGTCCTTTAAGCTGGCTTAGCTGTGCCTTCAGATCTTCAATTTGTTTCTTCATAACCTTATTCCCAACTCTCAGTTGCATATTGATCCTTCTGATGTACTTGGCTTCTTTGATTGCTGGTACTGTCCAGGTGTGAAATTGTGAATGGCCATCAACCACTGAATTCAATTGGGCTTCTACAATTTCATTCCCTTTCCATAGAGTTTTATAATAGTTTGCGTGTATGACTGCATGTCTTCTAACAACCTTCTTCAATTTGGTGATCTCATGCTTAGCTGATTCTAATTGGCTCTTCATGGCTGCTATATTATCTTCTTTAGATGTGATAACTGTTTTGCCTGTGTTTTTCTTTTGCCAACGCTGTGTCCCTTCCCCTGTTTCCTATGTTCTTGACAGTGCTTCCTGTACTTGCTGGAATCTCCTTGTCATAGGTCTTCTAGGTTTAAAAATAAACTCTTCAGCTGGCTCATCAAATTTAAGCCTTTTTGAGGCCTTGGCTTTCTTGGTGCTTTCTTGTTCTCACTGTATCAACTCAATTTGAACTGGTAGAGACTGCTCAAGGCAATAGCCTGTAATAAGGTATTTAAACTTCCCTTGGACACTGGACTTTCTTCGACTGCTACAACTTTACCTTTTTCCTTATTCATCTGGCTTCTTGTTCTTATCCTTGAGGCTACTTCAGATGTGCTTATTTCAGGTACAGTCTTTTTACCATGAGCTTTTTCCTTAGTTGATTGCTGAGGTTGATCTTGGATGATGAGTGGCTTCACTTGTTTTCTTACTTGTGAATTTGGAACCCTTTTAGCTCTTGCCTCTGTTTGGAGCTCAACTATTGTAGAATCTCTAGTAGGTAGAGGAGTGAGGCCAATCTGGCTTTTGAAGCCAGCCATAAAAATGAATGAATTCCAATCTCTGTCTACCTTTTGGAGCCCATCTAAAACCAATAGTTTGATCAAACCATGATGAAACAAAGAGGTTTCACAATCCTCTTTCCTCAGCTGTACCTTATCAGACATCTTACTCAAACTACGGAAAAGATAAAAAGGTAAGTCTATGGAGACCTTCCCGGTGAAATGCAAAAGGAGTTTAAAATGGTAAGAGTAAACCTTGTTATACCTTCCTTCACAAGTTAGATATTTCTGTATGCAGGTGAGTAAATGAGCATAATATTCTTTGACATAACTCCTGGGCACTGCCTTACTTAAATCTTCATTTACAAATTCATCCTTCAAAAACTCCTTGCAAGGATTCATGTCAAACTTGAAATTTTTAAACCATTGCTCTTGTCCTCGTGGTATCTTTGTCACAGTAGATATCACTTCTGGTGAAACCTGCAATTCTATCATGGCTACTTTTGAATTCAAGCCTGTGAAGTTAAGTGCAAATTCTTTAGTTACCTGTGCGTGCCCTCCTTGTAACTTTTTGCAAAAATTCCAGCACCCGGCCTTTTTAAATGCTTTCTCCACCTCTTTATTTCTCAGCGTTATATCTAAGCCTTCAGGCTCATTCCTTAGACATTTTCCGGATCTGTGCTCCTTTTTCTCCATTGATTCTTTCAAATCTTCGCAAACAATAACTACCAGCTCCGGTTGGAATTGTGATTCAGCTTCTATTTGAATTCAATCTCACTTGATTATTAGCCTCGCTTGATTATCTTTGCAGTTGAATTTTAAATTTTGCCGTTTAAAATATTTCAAGTTGTAATCTTGGAGATTTGTCATTTCATGCAAGACTTACGACCATCATTAAGTTTTATGCACGGCAGTCTTTCTTGGAAATGATGATTCATGCATATCAACAGATCTAGTGGTGGTGATAGTGGCAATGAGTGGTGAAATGTGATAAGAGGGGCACATGAGCTGGCATGAGAAGACACGGCCTATGACTCATCTAACGGATTTGACATTTCGGGAAAGATTCGCTGCGAAATGTACGAATCCATGATTTCGCAGCGCTGTCAGTTTTAAATTTGAATGATGCGCTGCGAAACTGCCTAATCATGATTGCGCTGCGAAACTGCCTAATCATGATTGCGCTGCGAAATTACAAAAAGACACAGTGGCTGACATAAGATAACAGGTGGCTATAAAACAATGGTAGATGGAGGGGAACCAATGGGAGCTGAGAACAACTTGACTCAAAAACTCTTCAAAACTTCAGATTCTAAGGGAAGAAAATTAAAACAAAAATAAACTAGCACTGACCTTTGTCATCGGGCTAGGATGAATAGTTACATATATCAATTTTAGTTCTAAGTGATAACAGATTCAAAGCTAAGTGGGGTGGATCTGTGAAATGACAAACATATGGCCTAGTGGTCCTTGAACCAGACTGTGGATCATGGTAAAGCCACTGACCTAGTAAGCCCTAAGCCAGCTGGTGGGTTGCGGTAAATCTAGGATTGTGTGCCTTGATGGGCTTAGGAATCCTTGTCGGTGAATGGTGGGATATATGGTAAAGCCAAGAGGTATATTGCTCCTCATTGGGCCTAGTAGTCCCGGGATGGGATGTATGCTAAAGCCTGGAGAGTGGGTCTCGGTGTAGGGCCTAGTGATCCCTGAATTAGACTATGGATTACGGTAAAGCCTGAGAGACTAGGAGGCACTAAAATTCCTCATGGTGTAGGCGAAGAACTCCGATAGAATCCATGCTTGTTTGGTTCTTTTCGGTTGATTATGAGTCCCACATTCATGCTTGGAATATGACACAGGGGTGAATGGATGAAGAGATATTTGACTTAGCCATTCTTTGGTCGGGTGGAACGTGGAAGTCCCATCCTAGGTTTGGATTTTTCATCGTCAATAAGAGGTTATTTCTCCTTGTATTTCTGTGAGTGTTATACTGTATTATATGTGGTTTTTATGGCTATGATTTCATTGATATTTATGTCCCTATTATGTTGGTTATGTATATGTTTTATGATAGTAGCTATGTATGGTTCTCATAATGTTTTTACTTGTAAATGAATGGACAACGTCTCTATGACCTAATAGATGATACTGCAGAAAATGGCATGAGGGAACAATGGTTCTTAACGATTCTTAGATAAGTATGAGATCCCTATGCTTAATTTTATTCTTTACATCTATAGATTACATGTTTGTGATATGTTTGACAAAATGTCTATCAAGGCTAGTAGGGATCAGGTTAAGGGCTTAATTAACTAATTTCTTTTGCATCATTGTTTCCCTGTTATTTTACTCCTCTTAGGATGTCATTCCATTCTGGGCAGTCACCTGGGCTCTGGGCCTGAAAAAGTTGCTCAAATCTCGGAGACGTTTGCACTAAACTGGACAAAAGAGTCCCTGGATGCTAGTTGGCAGCCCTGTGAGAGTGTCTAGAGGTCCCAAGACATCGCTCCCCATAGCATGAGAGCGTCCAGAGAGCAAGTGATCAAAAAATTTAGTGGGACCCAAGGGTAAGCTTCCTGAAGTGTTGGCATGGTTCTCAGGGGTCCTGTCGCTGATGTGGAAGGTATGTGTATTATGTTTATGTCGATTCCATTTCCTTAAGGTCACATAGGAGGTCGAATCCAACCATAGTAGCCTCTCGTCACATGTTTACCCCGGTTGGCTGGTTACATGGGTAGATGTGGGACGAGGGTGTTACAGATTGGTATCAGAGCATGGTTCACACCTCAGGCTGGAGAGCGGTGTGTTGGTCATGCATTCATGTTGGTTTCATATATGTTCCTTAAGCTTGCAATCCATGTGCTTGTTACATTTGCATGGTGTTGATCATAGTTTAATGATGTCTCCATGTGAAGGTTGAAGGTGTTGTCATGGAGCATGTCTTCATGTGTGAATGATTGATTACGCATTGTCATGCACGTTAGTGTTCACATGTTATTAAGTGCATGTGATGTGGTTGTTGTTGTCATGCATGAGGGCATGGTTTGTGTAGTGGACATGGTCATGCATTGATGACTAGACTCTAGCTATAATGATGTGTATATCATTTTTTACTCACGTGTTATATGTCTATATGCAGTTCTTATGCATGTATGGTCTTGCTTATAGTTATGCATGAATAGTAGGTCAAACATGCCTTGCGAATTCATTATATGAAATTTAGGTCATCATGGCACTATTGGTTGTTATGATGCTAATGTGTTGGATGAGATAGAGCAGGAGATGCAGATAATCATAATGAGTTGCAACATTAGGCTTTGGGGTAAGAGAAGATCGTCATACTCGTATTGTATGTTTGGCATGCAGGTATGTACATTAAGGATTGTTATATGCATTAGGTTTATATACCTTAGGTTTATGTACATGTCCTTTGATGTTATGGTTACATACATGATAGATGGTAGTTGATTAGTATAGTCATATGCACATGTGTCAAATAGTCAAGAATGATAATAAAATGTGGTTGTATGCATTGCTATTGTTGTTTATGTTAGATAACTTGATGATGATGTTATATGTTGTTGAAGAGTATGTTATAGCTTAACTTCTTCTTGTTATATGCTAGTAACTTGATGATTAAGGTTATTACATTAAGATCTTGATGTTATATGTATCATGCTAAATTGGATTGTTCTATGCAAATGATTAGGGTTATGACATTCATGTGTGAGTTAATATATGGCGATATTATGTCATACTAATCTAGATTGACTGTGCATATGTGTTTATTATGTACGAATGACTATGAGCCTATGATGTGAACATGTTAGTTAGTTAGTTAATGTTATGGATATAATTATCTTATTTGTGCTTGAGTTGATGTGTTGTAAAGTTATATCATGCTAACTAGATTGATTGTGCAGAAAAGATAGCCTCCCCTAAGATACATTAAGGTATGAGTTTGCTTATGTCATATATGTGGTGCTTGATTGTTTGATTATGTCATCTAGTTGATTTATTTAACATGGTATGTTTGCAAGTTGGTTGAATGTTTGATGAATTGCATAATATGAGTATGTGTTCAAATGATATATTTTTAAGATGATTCTACTAACACATATGAGTTGAGACAGTTGATATGTAGTTGAGTGTAGTAGGTGATAGTTGTAGCATTGAGTCTAAGGACTACGAGTTGACTATCGATTATGGCATGATTGTTAGTCTTGGTAAAGGTTAATTGTCTTGATATTTGGGAAATATTGTTGACACGTGTGAGCATTTTCAAGGTAACATGATTGGTATTAGTGTGACAAGGTAATAATGGATGTATTTATATAACTAACAGTTGGGTGATGTGACAGTGCATAACAAGATTCTATTGCAACAAAGTAAAAAGGTAAAATAAAGGAATTGGGAAAGAATTCCTTTGGCTATGTTTGGAAACCCTAATTCCAAAATAATGAGTGCTTTACATACAAGAAGTCTTCTTAACCTTGATTTTGTCTGACATTATGTGGATATGTGCTAGATTCATGAACACGTACTTGATAGCTATATTAGATAGTCTCTAGTTGCAGGTGGATCTGTCAAGGGAATTGGAATCCCTTGAGAGATGGCCTGGATGTGTTCAGTTGCAAGCAACATGATTGGCACAAAAAATTAAGGTAATTGGTGTATTTCTATGTTTATTTATGCATTGACATTTATTTGTTTATGGAAATATGATGCATGGGATTGCATGACAAAGAGATTTCCATGAAATTCTAAAGAAGGCTCAGGTTGAGATTTCCTTTGGAAGCACTAGGAACCATGGGGATTGAGTCATGGAATTGTTTCTAGCCTTGTGCCTTTGATGTTTGGGCGATTTGGTGTGTTTGATTGCGACTTTTTTTATGTCTGGTGTATGTCCATACCACTTTGTTGCGGTGTCATATCACTTTTGGTTTTTCATGGTCTTCTTCTTATTTGTTTTTTTTCTTGTTGTTTATGTTTTGAGTCTTGGGAATTGAGGAAGTTAATGGAGCTCGAGGAGAGTCGTGTGGTACCCAACAGGTAATGTAAGAATCAGATGAAGCTTGGTGCATGAGTAAGAAGAACGAAAGGTAAGACTATGATAGTCAATTGCACTGGTTGGGTCCATTATGGTAAAGGGATGGTGGCATCACAAACATGAAAAAGGTAACCAAAAAATGTAAAGTAAATGGATTTGAGGTGTTGGATCCCTTGGATATGTTGGGAATGATTGTTCTCAATGTTGTGCATGTTGGGCACAAATAAGTAAGTTATCTTAATCTAGAACTTATGTTATTTGGTAATTATGTTGTGATCATGACAATGTTGATATTTATATATGTGTACATGTATGTATGTATGTATGTCACGTTTGATAGGGTCATCATGGATCATGGCTTTTTGATGTATATATGTGTGTATGCATGTCGTTGTCTAACATGACCATGATTTTTTTATGCTAATATTTATGTATATGTATATATGTTTCCATGTATTTATGTCACTTTCTGGCAGGGTCACCAGGAATCGTTCTTGTGGAGGAATGATTGCTTACGCAAGCGAATGACATGAAGAGGTTCTTGGTTTATGAGGAATCAAGTGGGAAGAGTAGCCCTGACAAATATACGAGGTCAATATCATGTGGTTATGATTTGATATTATGTGATTATATTATGTCTATGTTATGATAGGTAACTCTGAGGGATACATCAACTGAATGAAAGCAGTGAGATCCACGACATGCTAAGATAAGCATGGATGGAAGAGAGACACTGGAAGCAAGGTTTATTGGTAGAGACAATGTGGTTTAGATGTGTGGTACTACTGTTGTGCATATGTTGTATATGTTGTACATGTTGCATCTGTGATGTTCTGTGCATGCGGTGTGGTGTATATATAGTATGTGTACATGTTGTTGAGGCAATGTTATGTACAGGGTGGTACATGTAGTGTTGTGTGAATATTGCATGTGAGTGTTGGGTATAGATGGTGCTAAGTACGTGTTGGATATGCGGTGATGTGTACATATTGTACTATGTGCATGATGGATATGTGATGTTGTTTGCATATGGTGATGTCCACATGTTGGATATGCAATGTTGTGTACATATGGTGTTATGTACATGTTGGATATGCAGTGCTATGTACATATGGTGTTGTGTGCATGTTGTACATGTGGTGCTATGTACATATGGTGTTGTGTGCGTGATTGTACAAGTGGTGCTATGAGCATGTGGTGTTGTGTACATGTTGTACATGTGGTGTTGTGTGCAGGAAGTGATGTGTACATGTGGTGTTGTGTACATGTGGTGTCGTGTACATGTTGTGCATGTGGCGCTGTGTACATAAAGAGGTTCCTGGTTTATGAGGAATCAAGTGGGAAGATTAGTCCTGAAAAATATACGAGGTTAGTATCATGTGGTTATGAGTTTATATTATGTCTATGTTATGACAAGTAACTCTAAGGGATACATTAGCTGAATGAAAGCAGTGAGATCTTCGACATTCTAAGATAAGCATGGATGGCGAAGAGACATTGGAAGCAAGGTTCCTTGCTAGAGACAATGTGGTTTAAATGTGTGGTACTAATGTTTTGCATATGTTGTATATGTTGTACATGTGGCATCTGTGATGTTGTGCACATGTGGTGTGGTGTATATATAATATGTGTACATGTAGTGTTGTGTGAATATTGCATGTGGAATGTTAGGTATAGATGGTGCTATGCATGTATTGGATATGTGGTATTATGTACATATTGTACTGTGTGCATGATGGATATGCGATGTTGTGTGCATATGGTGCTGTGCACATGTTGGATATGCAGTGCTGTGTACAGACAATGCTATGTAGATGTTGGATGTGCAGTGCTATGTACATATGGTGTTGTATGAATGACTGTATAAGTGGTGCTATGAGCATGTAGTGCCGTGTACATGTTGTACATGTGGTTTTGTGTGTAGGCGGTGTTGTGTACATGTTGTGCATGTGGCGTTGTGTACATGTGGTGTCGTGTACATGATATGCATGTGGTGTTTGTGTACATGTGGTATTGTGTACACATGGTATAGGTGGTGTGGTGTACATATGGCATTGTGTACACATTGTGTAGGTGGTGTCGTGCACATGTGACATTGTGTACACATTGTGCATGTGGTGTTGTGTACAAGTGGTATTGTGTACATGTTGTACATATGGTACTGGTGTACATGTGGTATTGTGTGCATGTCATACATGCTTCGATGAGTACATGTGGTACTATGTATGTGCATTTTGTAGTAGTGGTATCATGACATGTGTATTCATTGTGTTGTACTATGGGTGGGTACATTTATTATGTAGCATTGTACACTGGGTGTAGGTGTAGGTGTATGTATTGTGTTGTGTTGTACACTAGGTGAAGGTGTATGTGTTGTCTATTAGGTGTAGATATATTGATTGCATGGTGTTGTATGTCGTGTGTGGTTGTATGTGTTTGATGCACATTGTGTGTATATGCACATGGTTGAGGAGAAGGCCCTAGGTGTTTGTCAAGTGTGGTAATGGATCTGGAGTGCATATAGAATAAGGACAAAGGTAGAACCTAAGATTGATTAAAAGATAAGTACCAACATTTTATTTCAGTTTTATTATGCATGTGAATTATGATTTTGTTTTATGATAATTACATGTGATCTATGATTTTGGTTTATGATGGTTACATGTGATTTATGAAGGTTGTGTTTGAGCTAACTTGATGTCATATTTTTATACATGTTGATTTGGTCAAATTTGTTAGTTTGACTTATTGTGACAGGAAGTAAATAGGATTGCAAGTGTATCTTATTGATGAGCTACCAATGAGGTATGATGTGAATTTATTTCAGTTTATTTTAAATCTAATGGAAGTTATGTGTTTGGTACAGGAAGCACATAAATTGCCGGTTGGGTTTTTGAAACTGACTACAAGAATTAGTAGCGTAAGTGAAAGGAATTGGAACATGAAACAGTATGTTGGTAAATCACTTCAGGAGCAGGGCCATTGTGGGACACTGATACCCAATAGTGTCCATTGATTTCCATGAGCATGCTATGACTGGTATGACGGTTTGAGGCAGGTATATGCCTTGGTTTTTTTATCTTCCTATGCGAGGAAGCCTTGCCAAGGGATGGAATGTCTGGGATGGGGATGCCAACGAAGCTTGGAAAGTGAGTGACTGCACGGAAGGGGTGACCGGATTTCCTGAGGGACTATGTAGAAAAGAAGGGAAGGTCGGGAATGGATTTTTTTTTGGTCATTAGAATTTCCAGATGGAATCAAATGCACATTGGGAGTGTGCCCTGGAACAATGAGCCGGTAACTATTCACTGAGAGGACAAGTGGTGCAAGCTTGTAACGCTGGACATTAGATGCATATTTGACCTTGTAGTGGATTCTAGACTTCCTCGGAAGGATGTGAATCCTGGTATTACTTTTAGGGTGGAGGTGTGAGCCTATGGATTCCCTTGTTGCGGATGTAGGAATCACATCCTTTTATTTTTTGGTTGAGCAAACATGCATATGTGAATATTATTGTAAATATTGTATCAATCTAGATTTATAAATCTCCATAGACAATATGGTTATTTGTTGGTGGAATCAAATGTATATGTGAGTATATGTGGTTGATAATATAAATATCATAATGAGCTATGTTATAAAGCTCCAGTAAATGATATGTTTGTCATGTTTTAGGAGATGGTGATTTTAAATACTACAACGAAATATGTTATAAACCTCCATGGGCAGTATGTTTTGTTTTTAGTAGTCTTGTTGGTTATTGGTGTCATTGAACACCAAGGACAGTGTCCCCGAAGGGGGAGGGTTCTGTAACAACCCTGGTGAAAATTCCATGTAAATTATATAAGACCATTGTTGATGGGACACATATTCCAATCTGAATGGTGGGAAAGACATCCTTGTTTGGGTGTTGATTCGGTCTATTATGGCTATGGAAATTGGCAAAGGCTACGACAAAGGATTTGGAAAGGCATGAGGCATTAATTGGCATATTATTTATGAAAATAAAGGAAATTAGGAAAAAATGAAGGTCAAAGGTCACAGGTTGCAAGTGAGGAGGAAATTGAAGGAAAATAATGGAAAATGAAGAAAATCAAGGCCTCATTAATAAAAAGGCTTCTGAGGATCAATGTGTAAGCTTGTTCAGTTAGTTTTGTAGCTCTCTCATTATTCTCTCTCTCTCTCTCTCTCTCTTGGACAATTAGAGTTTTCTTGGAGCATTTTGGCATTGGAGCAAGAAAGGCAAAAGAATGCAAGAAGAAGGAAGGAGCAAGCAAGGAAGAGTAGGATCAAGAAGCTACAACAATATTATTTGTAGGCATCAAATTTCATGTGTGTTTTCCTTGCCGGATTTGGTATGCATGGTATTTCATGTGGTTCTTTTTTATCATGGCATGGTTTTTTCCAGGTGTGACGATTTTTTCAGCCTGGCCTTGCCATTTCCGGATAGCCTTAATGAGATGGGTTCTCATATGTCGGTTTTACTGGATTGCTGGATGGATTCGAAAATGAGTGGGGTGGATCTCCAAAATGAAAAACACATGGCCTAGTGGTCCTTGAACCAGATTATGGATCACGGTAAAGCTACTGGCCTAGTAACCCCTGAGCTAGACTGTGGGTTGCGGTAAAGCGAGGATTGTGTGCCTCGGTGGTCCTAGGAATCCTTGTCAGTGAATGGTGCGATATATGGTAATACCAAGAGGTATATTTCTCTCTGTTGGGCCTAGTAGTCTCAGGATGGGATGTACGATAAAGCCTAAAGAATGGGTCTCGGTGTAGGGCCTAGTGATCCCTGGATCAAACTATGGATTACAATAAAGCTTGAGAGACTAGGAGGTACCAAAATTCCTCACGGTATAGGTAGAGAAATCTGGTACCATCCATGCTTGTTTGGTTTTTTTAGGTTGGTTATGAGGCCCAAATTCATGCTTGGAATATGGCACGGGGATGAATGGATAAAGAGATATTTGGCTCACCCATTCTACGATCAAGTGAAACGTGGAAGTCTCATCCCGGGTTTGGATTTTGCATCATCAATAAGAGGTTATTTCTCCTTGTATTTCTATGAGTATTATACTGGATTATATGTAGTTTATATGGCTATGATTTAATTGATATTTCTATCCCTATTATGTTGGTTATGTATATGTTTTATGACAACAACTATGTATGGATCTCATCATGTTTTTACTTGTAAATGAATGGATAGTGTATCTATGACCTAATAGATGATAATGCAGCAAATGAGATGAGGGAATAATGGTTCTTAGCGATTCTTAGATAAGTATGATATCCCTATTCTTAATTCTATTGTTTAGACCTGTAGATTACATGTTTGTGATATGTTTGACAAAATTCCTGTCAAGGCTAGTAGGGGTCTGGTTAAGGGTTTGTTTAACTAATTGCTTTTGCATCATTGTTTCCTTGTTATTTTAATGCTCTTAAGATGTCATTCCATTCTGGGTAGTGATTTGGGATCTGGGCCTAAAAAAGTGGCTCAAATCTTGGAGATGCTGGCATAGAATATGATAAAAGAGTACTTGGACACTAGCTGGTAGGACTGTGAGAGCGTCTAGGGGTCCCTAGATGCTGGCATGCACATAGCATGAGAGTTTCGAGAGGGAAAGTGACCAAAAAATTCAATGGGACCCCAGGGTAAGATTCCTAAAGTGTTGTCATGGTTCTTAGGGGTCCTGTAGTTAATGTGGAAGGTCTGTGTATTGTGTTTCCGTCGATTCCATTTCCTTAAGGTCACATCAGAGGTCGAATCCAACTATAGTAGCCTCTTGTCGCATGTTTACCCCATTTGGTTGGTTACTTGGGTAGATGTGGGAGGGTATTACAGACTAGTATCAGAGCATGGTTCACCCCTCAGACTGGGTGGGCGGTGTGTTGGTCATGCATTCATGTCGGTTGCATATATGTTCCTTATGCTTGTAGTCCATGTGCTTGTTTCATTTTCTTGGTAGTTGATCATGGTTGTAGTGATGTCGACATGTGAAGGTTGAAGGCGTTTCCATGGAGTATGTCTTCATGTGTGTATGATTGATTATGCATTGTTATGCATGTCAATGTTCACATGTTATCAAGTTCATGTGATGTGGTTGTTGTTTTCATGCATGAGGTCATGGTTTGTGTAGTGTATATGGTCATGCATTGATGAATGGACTCTAGCTATAATGATGTGTATATGGTTTTGTACTCATGTGTTATATGTCTATATGTAGTTGTTATGCATGTATGGTCTTGGTTATAGTTATGCATGAATAGTAGGTAAAACATGCCTTGGGAAGTCATTATATGCAATTTAGGTCATCATGGAACTATTGGTTGTTATGATGCTAATGTGTTGGCTGAGATAGAGTAGGAGATGTAGATAATCATAATGAGGTTGCAACATTAGACTTTAGGGTAAGAGAATATCTTCATACCCATATTGTATGTTTGGCATGTAGGTATGTAAGGTAAGGAATGTTATATGCATTAGGTTTATGTCCATGTCTTTTGATGTTATGGTTACATACATGATTGATGTTAGTTGATTAGTATAGTCATATACAGATGTGTCGAATAGCCAAGGATGATAGTAACCTTGTTAAGAAATTTACGACAAAGAGATAAATTATTACTAAGATTTACCGAGATTTATAGAGAGGAATAATAAAATAACTAGCGACAATACACATAAATATTATGCACGTAATATTTATCTAGGAAAACCCTAAATCCGGGGAAAAACCCAACCCAAAGTTAAAGAAATAATTCTATCTACTAATAGTGGT
Organism: Pinus tabuliformis; assembly: GCA_031772625.1. Taxonomy (NCBI): domain Eukaryota; kingdom Viridiplantae; phylum Streptophyta; class Pinopsida; order Pinales; family Pinaceae; genus Pinus; species Pinus tabuliformis. The sequence continues at coordinate 1,211,063,020 of CM062807.1, read as the reverse complement.
AAAATTGGCGTATTACCCAATCATGCTTCACTTGTGGCAGCTGTAGATATGGGAGTTATGAAAATACGTCTCAATGGGCAGTGGTCCACTATGGCTATGATGGGCAATTTCACCAAGATAGACAGTGATAGAATCACTATATTGATAAATAATGCAGAGAGAGATGTTGACATCGATCCCCAAGAAACCCAGGAAAATTTTTGAATAGCTAACGCTGACTTAGCTCGAGCCGAAGGCAAAAGACAAGCAATTGAGGTTGATTTTGGGATCTCATTAGCATTGGCCAAAACCCTGGCCAATCCGGCTAAGTGAGCCTTCACCGCTCACCTCTAGGCCTACATTACAATGAAGTATTCCCAACTTTTGATAGGCTCCATTACATACAATACCACAGACCATAATACCATGGGTACACTATACCATGTTCCCAAAACCACTACTATTTAACCAGGTCAACCTTGACTCAAACCTGGAGTTAAATTTTCCTAAAAATTCCCCCCTTAAACTTGACTTGGGGTTCCTTGACTAAACCCAGCCAAAGCCTGCTCACTCTAGCCCTTATCCCCTTGAAATTGTTTACCTGCAATTCGTTAACCCGACATCCCCCTATTACCTAGGTCTAACCCAGCCTTTACCAATAATTACCCAAGGGTACACATGCCTTACCACGTCTTACAACAATATGCCCATTTACATGCAAATTAAAAATTTCACTCCATTATAGTAATAATTTTTTTGTTTACCCTTGTTGTTGTCTTTGTACATATGACATCAATGTCCATATAAAAAGAACCCATCTACCAAATTACATGGGTCACCAACCGCTTTAACCGTCAGTTATCTAAGCATTATTTTCAGGTACATGGTTCATCAATTAATTAATCCATGTGCACATATCCTCCTCATCCACTGAATCTCATGACCTAATAGTGTGCAACTTTGCCTCACAATCTATGGCTTTTGATCCTGAAAGAAAAACTTAGTTATCTCTCTATCTACTAGGCCAATACAAACCCTTGGCAATAAAAAACATCCTTCTGAAGCCAACTTAGCTCTGATACCAGTTTTAAGAAATTTATCACAGAGAGATAACGTATTATTGAGATTTACCCAGATTTACAGAGAGGAATAATAAAATAACTAGCAACAATACACATAAATATTATGCACATAATATTTATCTAGGAAAACCCCAAATTTGGGGAAAACCCAACCCAATGAGATCTCATTAGCATTGGCCATAACTTGGCCAATATGGCCAAGTGAGCCTTCATCGCTCACCTCTAGGCCTACATTACAATGAAGTATTCCCAACTTTTTATAAGCTCCATTACATGCAATACCACAGACCATAATACCATGGGTACACTATACCATGTGTCCAAAACCACTACTATTTAACCAGGTCAACCTTGACTCAAACCCCGAGTCAATCTTTTCTAACAAACCTGTGGTTGTATGCATTGCTATTGTTGTTTATGTTAAATAAGTTGATGATTATGTTATATGTTGTTGATGAGTATTGTTACAGGTCTATTTGGGCACATCAATCACAACATTCAAATCAGTGCTATTAGGGCTCATCAAACCTTATTTCAGTTGCTACATGCCCTATACAAGTCATCACATTGGATGCCATGATTCTTGAGAGTTTCCTTACCTGAAGACATCTTGAAATGACTCCTTGAGGGACCAGCGTAGCCTTGAGGGACCAGTGCGGACATTCAAGCTTGCTCTGCAGAGCACCTAGGCCCACGCTGACCTACGTTGGGCAAGATTGAGCAAAATCTTCATAGGGTTCTGGGAATATTCCTACATTCTAGACTATTCTAGAAGATTCCCACATCTTATCCTCTCCTATGAGCTCGAAATTGGATAGGGAATGAATTAAATAACCTCATATCCTCTCATCCCTTCCTCCATGGAAACTAACTCCCAAATTGGAAAGCCATTCAATGCCCAATTTATGACAAAAACACCTCTATTTCCCTATAATTTGAGCCCTCATCATAGTGATCAAGGGTTGGACTTTGATAATTTGTAAGGAGATACTATTGGTTTGAGGTTTGAGATTTTAAGCAAGTATTTTATGCTGCCGGAGTGTTGTGTTTTTGGTGTGATGAAGGATGAAACTCAAGCTGGATGAGTGACATTGGATTAGACTTCTTTGGTTGTAACTCTTCCTTCTACTTAATAAAGTTGTTTACACCTTTTCCCATATTCTTTTATTTATGTATGATGATTATATGTGTAAATTCTTTCGATTCCATTTGCATATAGTAGATAGATCTCTTTCATTGATTTGTTTTTGTCCTATGTTTATGATTGCATGTACTTATCGAGCGGATTCAGTTCGAGAAGGAGCGACAAGATCTATTCAAAGGAGACAAAGGGAAGTGAAAGATAACATGTAGGTTCCTTGTCTTATTTATCTTCTATAGGAAAAGGTTAAACTCTTTAAATCTGTTGTTCTAGGTGTAGCTACCCACCTAGGGAAGTTGTGTCTATCCGTAGATGCAACATTCCACATAACAATTTGGCGACTCCACTTGGGATCGACTATCATTCTGGGTAGTTTATCCTCATCATATTACACCCTAGTAGACTTTACTTGCTTTCATTGATCTTATTCAGTATTTTTGAAGTGTTTTTGGTCAAAAAATTGAGGTTAGATGTCTTTTGATTGGCCTCTCTGGCACCAGCGCAGGCCTAGTCAGGGGATAGTTCTTTGCAGAGCACCCTTGGCTTAGAGATAGTGCTATGAAGCATAGTTACTCCCACTCTGACCTGTAATGATCCTCCTTAAGCTTAAAAACCCATCTTTGACTTGGGATTTTCCAATTTTGCTTCTGAAGTTGTTTATTTAAAGATCAATGTTTCTATGGTTCTGAAATCAACTTGTATCTCTTCTCCTAGCCCTACTTTGGCCTTGATTGTTTAGTGTTTCTTAAATGATTTCTTTATCATTATCAAATGTTGGCTTAGTGGGGCTTGACCCAGGTTCAAAGTTGATTTAGCTAAACAAATCCCGGTACTACTAACCCTTTCGGCAACATTCCGTGGAGCGCAGACTGAGGTCTCACTCGAAGTAATATGGGAGGGTGCTAGAACCAGGTTTCCACACCCTGTAGATGTCTAATGGTTTCAAGTGGTTCGCAGCTCGAGCTTGCACGCACGTCGTTGTGTGCTCTTATATGTGCCTTGCAGCTTGCGATGCTGCCTTCGCGCAGTCCTACTCGAGGGCCAAACATTATTATTACCCAAGCTCTTACTAATGTTCCACCGTTAGTTAAGTAACTTAGATTATTTACATGGGTAAGGTATACTTAGTAGTATAATTTATTCATACAAGTGCACGCAGTAAATAAAAAGTATAATTGCAATTGATATCAAACATGTAATAACTCAGAACAGATATACAAAATGGATAAAAAAACCTTTCTTTATTAATCTCTTTTATGATTACAGACTCAACTTCACCCTGCGCACTCAGCTGCGGACTCTACTAGGCCTCTTCACACTCAGCTGTAGAGCCTCCTCCTACTCTATGACCCAAGACACACTTCGCACTTCCACTTAATCTCTAAGACCTTCTTCTTTCCATCCTCTATTTCATTCTATCTTCTCCTTTTACAACTTAGAGCCTCGCTCTATTTATATAATTCCATGGTCTGTGGACCATGGGTAGGCAAACATTATATTCAAAACTTAGGACGGACAACCCTATGACACTAACATACATTTCGCGCTCGCATTTCGTGGAGCTTTACAACAATATTAACTCAAAAGTTTGGATTTGATCCCAACAACATGCCTTGGTGGGATTCCATGCCCAACAGGCCCCCAACACAAACCACAAACCTCGTGACTCACCTTCGAGTCACTCTGTCGACGCGGCGATCTTGGCACGGAGTCCCTCCAACTTTTCTCGAATGGTATTGATGTCTGCAGCGCACTGAGCTATTGCTTGTTGAACCTGTTGCATCCATTCTTCTAATACCTCTATGTCCGACGTGCTTTCCTACATCTGCACATGCATCTCCAGTATGTGCGCGAGCTTCCCTTCAATATTCGCTGTGATTGTGAAGGCCTCGTCAATCCATGGCTGAACGCGTGCTTTGATAACTGCTTCCTTATGGTGCACCGCGTCCACTTGCTCCTTTAATGCCTTGGCTTGCTGCATCCTCGTAAGCCACTGAGTGAGGATTATTGTTTGCCCAGTTCTTGGGACATTGTCATATTGCTGCTAGAGCTCGCACGCCTTTGTCTCCAGGCGCTAGATGTTGGGGTCCTCTTGCAAAGTCTTGATGACCTCAAGTGCCTGTTCCAACATGTCGGTATAGTCGCGCAATGCACCTCCAATTTCTTCCAACCCTGCTGTGATAATGCTGTAGGTTTTAACCCCGTACAGAAATTACCTGCATACGAATTCTAAAACACATAAAATAAACAATGCGAGAGAATAA